>CM070629.1:27523000-28781701 GCA_036346255.1 Ampelocalamus luodianensis
GGCATCCTCTGTGAGTATTCCTAAAGATAATATGTGAAGCTGAATCTAGTACTAAAGATCGCAAATTGATCGGTGGGCTTTGTTGACATGCTCGTGATGAACTTTGTCTTATCACGAGATTGAATGTGATAGTTAGTTGATTCTTGAGCTCTATTGTACAAATTACTTGCTCTTGTCAATTTCATATCTTTGTTAATTTGTTACTTTCGGTTGAATACTAGTTATCACGAGACGGTTGAATGCATCAGTCAATTTGATATCTTGTTAGTTCATTCATGAGCTCTATTGTATTGTGAACCCTCGTGATGTGACTTTGATAGTCTTTGATAATGTGGCCTAGAAATTGATCGGTGGGCTTTGTTCGGTTAGCTCTGTGATGAACTTTTCTCTTATCTTTGAGATTGAATGTGATAGTTAAGATCATTTTGGTAACGATTGAGATCATTTGTGATTAAGCAAAGTATTGTTTAGAGCTCATAGTTTGAATTTATACTATCATATTCATTTAATGAAGAGTATAGACAATAGGATTGAGATGGCAAAGACTTGTTCTTTGCAACTCTCCTTACGAGCATAAACTACCATCAATCCTTCTTTATATATTATCACGTTTGTGCATCATTTTCGGTTAAGTTAGTAAATCGCTTGAATCAGTCGGTTAGAGCTTACGCATATTGCCGTGCATATATAGATAGCAAGTAAGCGACATGGCGTCCGCACCATCTTCGCGTAAATCGGATCTCGAGGAAAGTGAATGCGTCTGCGAGATGGCGGAGGAACATCGAGAATTCCTCGGACCTAATGGCCGTCCGCGGAGGTCAATGCCAATGGGATCCTGTGAGTCCCCCAGCGGCGGCGAGATTCAGAACCTTGTGCGGGATACTTGGAAGGCGGTCCCCATCACCACAGGTGGGACAACGTGTCGGATGTTCGGAGAAGCCGGTGTGGGGCGGTTTTAAAATCGTTCACTTTCGGCCCGCGAGACTGCGGCGTGGAGCAACGAGCGTTGCTCTCGATCGGAAAGGCGTGGAGGACCTTCAAGGCGTGCTTGTCTGAAAATGCGTGAACAGGTGTGAGCGCCCTTCACGGCGTATAAATTCTTGTCGCGGGATATATGGGGCGCTTTGTGCAAATGAAGGCGGCCCGAATTTCTTGAGGAAAGTCACGGCGCACAAGGCTCTCGGACACTTAACACTCACCCCCACAAACTCGGCACCGCTGCCCAGTACGCGGGTAAACCGCGCAATGGGCAGCGGAGGGCCTTGAATGAAACATGGCCATTTCTGATATCACGGACAGCGCACTCTCTCAGTTAGGCGAGGGCATCGATTCGTCTTGGTGAAATCTCTTTCACAAACACAGCGGAGGGATGTGGCCAGGTGTAGTAAATGTCTTGAACTACCTAGTTGTTAATAAGTCTATAACTTCATAATGTATATAATAACATGATGACCTCTTGCGGCAAGTGAGTTCGCATGTTCGAAGGCTCCTTCCAAGCGAGAGGGGAGAAGGATATACTAACTACGTACACGAAACAAGGAGCACGGAATGCGCAGCGAGCAAAGGGGTTAACGTATCTTGGAGGATGGATTCCCGGGCGACTCTTGCGCGTATAGGAGCGGGGAAGAGATCCAAGGCGAGTGCGACGCGGTGTTGGAACATGTGCTTACTTCAAAATTTGAAGGAAGAGAGCGGGTGCTTCGCAAAATTTGAAGAAAAGATAGCAAGATTGTAGGACCAAGTGAATCAACTACTACTCCTCAACAACTAGTCGCGAGCCGCCCAGTTGTTTTGGTGGCGATCCTCCTCAACATCGGATGGCGTCGCGTCCACGCAAAATTGTGAACACGATGATGTCCAATTACCTATCGGCGACATCAAGGTAATGTACATCTGCGGAATGCTCCAAAGATAGACCTATAGGACGCCTTAGCTAATTGCGTGTCGTTTTGTAGGAGCCGGCGCTTGCACACTCCAAGTGAGGATGGTTGGGATGTCTATGAGAAATGGGCGGGGTGGTGTATCCATGCAATGAAGGGATAGTGCGACACGGTGCCCGGGTGGCGCGAGGTTACGCCGGTCGGTGGACATGGTACATGATAATTTTAGGGCCGTCCAGGAGATTCGCGAGCGACGAAATCATAACACTAGGGATGCCACATGCGGTTTATTTAGTGGCCAAAGAAGGACATCGCCACGACCTGTAGTGCGCCTCAACCTTCGATGACTCCACCCAAACCATCTCCCACGACCATGCCTCTCCAATTCAACTTTTGAAGGACATCGTCACGGACCTGCGATCGCCTCAACTTTTGATGACTCTACCCCAACCATCTCCACACGACCATGCCCCTCAATTCAACTTTTGAAGGACATCGTCACGGACCTGCGATGCCGCCTCAACTTTTGATGACTCTACCCCAACCATCTCGACACGACCATGTCTCTCCAACAGGACCCTCCATGGCTTGCACCTCAACCTTAGCTTGAAGCCCGCCTCATCGGTTCCCGTGGAGAAGACAGAAAGAACAAAAAAGCGTGCGCACGTGCTCGGTTCGAGTGCGTCGACGGAGGAAGGCGGCAGTGAGGACCCGTTTATTCGACTTGTAATGCTTAGCCTTCCATTGACCCTAGCATTACAATTCAAATAAACCAAGCCTCGGGATATGTATACTTCAATGCGATATACACACCCGTTACAAAATTAAGCATCAATTCCATACGAGAGGTTACAATATCAAAACTTCATAAAATACAACGAATTAACTTACAAGATAAATAACAAACTACAGTGAAGCAAAAGCCATAAGATGGCGATAAATAAAATAGCCAATTAGTGTGCCTTTACCCACAAGGCAACCAGCCAGACACCAAGCTAGTCGTGAAACCATGACACATCTCACAAAGGGAAGCCCATGGGGCTCACCTTCTTCCTCTGCAACAAAAACATTAAGCAAAGCATCGAGTACAAAAATTGTTTTTGTACTGCATAAAACTGACGTGTAAGGGTATGAACTATAATTTAACTACATGCAAGCTTTATTTAAGTGGAGGGCTCTGGACTTATTTTTAGCAAAAGCCGTTTTCTTTTGCAATAATGTAATAGTTTTGAAGCGGTTTAACAATTCAATTTTTATTTGCGAAATAACAGCGATACGATGGTAGTGACATAAAGACATCACGGAGATGACCAACCCAATGGCCATCACAACAATAGTATGAGCATGTTCATACCAACCCATCAAGTTTTAATTAAAATGTTGTAGTCTAACTCTTGAAAAGCTTACCCAAGCGTGTCCATCACCTAGGGCGAGGCTATTCGAATAGTTTTTAACCTGCGGGGGTGTACCACTGTACCCACACTTGGACCACCTTTAAGCCAAAGCACACTTCGAAGGTATCTTAAGCACTGACTAAGTCCTCGAGACTTTTCCAATATTGTGTATTAACTACGAGCCGCTCGTATGGATAGAAATCCATACGCTTACATGAGTAAAGCCGAAAAGACAACTACCCACTCGGGATAAAGCTTTTGGACAACTACCATGCTCCCACCTCCATCCCTCCTGCGACCTCCTGCGACCGGGCCAATACACGCCAAAGTACTAGGTCAAGAGAGGTCCCATATACTCTAGTGTGGTTATGCAGCGAAATGCTGGATAAAAATTCACTCACAAGATGTTCGGTCCTTAATTGACCGGGCACCATTCGATCACACCAAGAATCACACCATCTTACCATTGTGCCCGCGTCGAAATCATTTTGTTTTTATTTTTAGTTTTCACAATTAAACATAGCAAAAATGCTGAATCATAAGTTATAATAATTTTTGTGTGATCAAAGTTATCGACTAAGTCGATAACAGCCCAATTCTACGGTATCTAAGCATGGCTAAGCATCATATCGTAAATACAAATAAAAGGCCTAAATCATTCACAGGGCTCTAATTCACCGATGAGAATAATATTCCTAAGGTAGTGGCGGGGGTGAACAATTTTGAGAGCAACTATGCAATGGGATTAACTACCTCTAATCGACAAAATTACTTTGACACAAAAGCATGCATACATACGAGTTAAACAAAATATTAGACTTGAAAATAATGGGAATGGCTGGATATGATCAAGCGCTTGCCTTTGCTTTGTGTGAGATGTTAGACTTCTTTGAGAGGATCACTCTCGAAAACAACGCCATCTAACGACAAAAGCGCCAGCGAAAACAACGAATAAACACGAGCATGCAGATCCAAAAGTTAATAACACAAAAGGTAGAAAATGAATTTTAGGAACAACAATTAGTTGCCGAGATTATTTAAAATAGAAAGGATTTCTTATTCGCGATATTTCCAAACTCACTTATTTGCCACGATAATCATATAGTCAAAATCAATTCTCTTATATATTTATTCTTTAGACAGACTTTGATGGTGATTGTGTGCACATCTATTATTCTTGATTGGGCTCTAGCTACTTACTTACCATTCTAGCCTAACCATTCACTTAATTATCATTTTAATCGATTGATTTGTCTACTAAGCTATTATTGTCTAAGAATATAATCTGCCAATTAATTATCTACAAACTACTAATCTCTTATTGTCTCGGGCTAACTACTAAAATTAGTCACTAACTATTCTAATTAACATACATATGTACCAAAATATTATCTTGATGAACTCTTTGCTATCGGCTCAATATCAGTGCCACTATTAACTATCTATTGCCCTACAACCACATTCACACCACTACACCAGAGGGCAGGGAGAGGCAGGGTGGGCCCACTTGCCAAAGGTAACCTATTAGATACCTAGTCATGTAAAAGTCACTAACAACGATACCTTGAAAGTTAAATTGTCACTAAAGTCCCCTACCATTTAGTTTCTTTAGCTAACCCACCAACTGACTACACTACTAAGCATACAAATACAGAAAGCTGATTAACCTCTTGTAAATCCTTATGTTGCTAAAACCTTATGTAAAGTCATACAACTATGAGTCCTCCAAGAACATATCTCAGCCACCAACTAGCTAATATGTGAAAGCTCCCAAAACTCAGCAGAAAAACTACCTCAAGCCTTATTCCTATGAAAAAAAAATGAAATCTGCCACCAGCTAAACTGACTAACCTTTAGTTGCCTGCAAAAAGGATGCTATTCCCATTTATCATTCTACTAATCCTCCAATTGCTTATACCAATCACTAATTGATCTAAAAAAAACAAGGGTATGCTAGCAGAAAATCTTGCAATTCAGATTCATCCTCTAATCAAAAAGTACACTCACATACTCATCGACAGAACTGAACATCTCACTACTTGCTAACTACTCAATGAAATATTTACCTATCCTTCTAACTGAACAACCAAAGAATGCCTTCACCATTCAAAAAGTATGGTTCTTGCCATTCTAATTTTTTTAAGCGACATCTTCCTAAACAACGAGTTCATCCAACGAACTTCTACAGATTTTGACAACAACTCTTTCTACTAACTTAAATTTCCAATTGTCAACTAAGATTAAGTGATTCCATCAGTTATAAAGATCAAATAACATTACTGAACATCTTGCAAGAGGGCCCTATTTCTGAAGACAGAGCTAAATATGCGGGGAGTTCAAAGGGAAAGCAGGAAGCAGCTCGGACGGCTTGGGCGGCGCTAGTAAATCGGTGTGAGGAGGTTAGCGGCGGATAGTAGCAAAATGGAATGCTAGGAAGGCATGGAAGCTAGGGGCCGCCGTGGCGGCGGAGGATGCCGGCGGTGGCAGCGCGTCGGGCGGCGGCGCAAGGGCGGGCGGCGGCGGCGGCGGAGGATGGAGATGAAGGGAGGTGAGCATGAGCATGAGAGGTGGTAGGAAGCTCACCATGCGGTCGGTGGAGGCGGGAGCTATGGAGCGAGCCGCGGGGGCGAGGCGAGCGCGAGGAGGCTCGCGGTGGTGGCGGCCTAGGGCGGCGGGAGGCTCGGCCGGCGGTTGGGAAGTGTCGTGGTGGCGGCGCGGTGCTCGAGCGCGGCAGGTGGATCGAAGTGCCGGAGCGGCTCGGCGGTGCGGCCGGTTGGGGAAGAAAGCGGCGGCGGCAGGCGGTGGGCTGGTCGGCCTGTGGGGCGGAGGAGGCACGAGGCGGCGAGCTGCGAAGAGGAGGCGGCGGGCTTCACCGGCGGCGACGGAGGAGGCGGAAGCGGCCGGGGCGGTGGGGCGCTAAAGAGGAGGAGCCACACAGGCGCTCATGGTGGAGCGGCTCGGTGGTGAAGGGCATCTTGGCCTCGGTGGAGAAAGGAGGAAGGAGGATGAAATGGCGGGGAGGGGCGTGGAGAAGATAAGGCGATGCACTCGGCGCTGCTCTCACGGGAAGGGGACGGAGTAGGCGGCAGCGGCGAGGCGGTGAGGCTGCGCTGGCGCGCATGCGCTCTCCTGCAGCGAGAGAAGAAGAGGCACGTGGAGAGAATGAGGCGGCGACGGGGCCCACATGCAAGTGGGAGGGAGTCTGCTGCTGCCGGCGGTGCGGTCGGAACCGGTTGGCTAGGGTCGGTCGGACGGAGAAGCGATGGGGCTGGATTTAGGAGGAGAGTTTTAGTTTTGACCAGAAAATAAGTAAATTTGACCTAGCCGATTTAATTAGAAATAAAATTCGAAAAATTCTGCAAATTTTTGTGGGCATTCTTAGGTTCACAAGAGACTTAGGAAAAATAATGTTATACATTTTATACATTAAAATTTTTTAGAATTAAATTACTTTCAAATCTGCATTAGTGATTTGATTTGAATTTTAGTGAAGTCAAAATCACTTCTAAAAATTTGGTAAAAATAATGATAATTCAAGATAAATAATCTAGTATTTGATTAAATTATTTTTGGAAACTTTTATTCACACATTTTCTGGATTTCAAATAGAAATGAATTTTAAGTTTAAAAGTTTTGAAATTTCAACACAACTTTAATACAAAACATCCAAAGTTTAAAATTGTGCACAAATTTTAGAAAACCAAGAGCATGACCAAGAGATACAACAAAAGTTTTTAAATTTTAACATTTTTATACATTTAAAAATACAAACTCTAATTTGAGGTATTTATAGGCAGCGTGGCGAGCAAGTCGTTCGGGACAAATCGAAATCGAAGAACATTAAGGCGCTTCCGCCTCCTAACCCTAAGAAATACTCTTTGGAAGTCCGTTGGCGGCGAGCACGATGTAGCCTCATTGGATTAGGTTATCGAGTTTGCATAGTGGTACTTGCGAGAAGACCAAAGAGAAAGGGTGCGATGGAATCACCGTCGGATACGGAGGACTATTTCCTCCACGAGCGACCCCCTTCATCGTGGGCTTGACGACTTATTCGACCTATTCAACCTCAAAGCCCTCGATGCCTCACTTCTACGATCTTTGGACACTTGGTAAGTGTGTACAATCAAGTTCTACATTCACGTACATTCACGTAATATAACAACTCATTGCTTATGTATAGATACATGATTAAAGCGCTGCGTGATTGAAAGAACGGTGGGTTTCCTCGACCCTGCGTGGTCTCGAGCAAACCATCTTGGCGGATGCATCCTCGTCGAGAAATACATAACGGCGGGATTGCTTGCTCAAAACTCGTGGACTACATAATGGTGCCCTACAACCGAGTAAGTGCTTCACTACTTGCTATACAAATTTCATTTGTACTTTATCTGTGATATGAACTTAGGTTTAATGACTATAGCGACATACATGAGTAGGCATCCTTTGGATCCTTCTAGTCATTATACCAAGAGGAATCAGTACTATACCTTGATTCCCTAATGAAAAAAGACCACGACTTCACCCTTGTGCAAGAAGTACTCGGCAGTGTGCTCATTTCCTCCATACATAACTCTATTGTAGTCTTCCTTCGTTTGAAATGGCGAGGTTAACTTTTGGAAACATGTAGGTCGTTCATCTCCTATATTGCCGGGGAGGGCTATACAAGAGAACGAGCATACACTTAATCACGGGCGCGATTTCGGTATGTGCTACAACACAATAATCCTATATCATACTTCGTAATAATGCGTTTGAGCCGACTATACCTATATATGTAATTCTATTTTTGATTACGCCCGACAAAGCGAGAAGAATGTGCATTCTCGTTTGCCATCATATGCGATTCTCATGAGTGCTAGGTTGCGGATCCAGGGTTGGTCAATCTACATAATAATTGCTAATTATAAATTTAAATATATATGTGTAACACTTTACTCTTGTTTGTAGGTTTTGAATATAGATTTAGATTCACTCGTTGAGAAAGAGATCTCGGATGATCGAGGAGGCTTTGCACCTTCATCATGGCGGATATCATTGCGCCTAACGAGTTTCACTCTTGAGCGACCTCGAAACAATTAATATATATTTGATATAGTTGTAATTCACTTTGAATAGTTGTAATTCAATGGTACACTAGCGACAATATTTGATATATGTTGGTTTGTAATTGACAATGATCACTTTGGGTTGTCAGTTGATTTATACGTGATGTATCTATTTTGTGCTGCTTATTTTGAGAGGGCATGGCTAGCAATTCTGAGGCTAGCGAAAATTTTTAAAAAGTAGTTAAGTGAAGTAACTATCACGAGCGGTTTAACAATCAAACCGTGCAGTGAATATGCATATCGAACCGTTCTATTTAATAACAAATGCGTGATATACACATATCTCGAGCGGTTCGTAAATAGAACGTGCGGGATATCTAATTATCACTGAGCGGCTCTATTAAAGAAGCGTGCGTGATATCTAATATCACGAGCGGTTCTATTTACGAACCGTGCGAGATATGTGTATATCACGAGCGGTCAAATAATTAGAACCGTGCAGGATATGTACATATCACGAGCGGTTTGTAATTAGAACCGTGCGTGATAATTAAATATCATAAACGGTTTTAATAGAGCGTGCGTGATAATTAGATATCCTGACGGTTATATAATTAGAACAAATGCGTGTTGTGACTTATCACGAGCGGATTTTTAACCGTGCGTGATAACCACTTTTTTATCACGGGCGTACAAAAATACGAGCGGTTGGGCAAATGCGCGATGACTGTTCGAACCGTGCGTGATGAGGCGTGTGTAGTAGTGAGCATTGGATGAGAAATCTTGGTAGGTCAAGGTCAAGTGGAGGCTTCGGAAGATGGGCGAAATCTTCTTGAGAAAGCCGACTCTTGTGAAGGTGGATTCATCAGTGAGAAGTTGTGGATGGCGTGGGGCTCGGTTATAGATTTCCAATGCATCCAAGAATTCACGATTCGGTGGTCTTCGATGGAGATATGACCGGTTTTGTAAGTGGGTGCAGGGTCTACTCGAAATTGTATTAACATGTTGTAAATGTTGAGTGTGTGAGTGGGTTTTGTAGCCAACCACCGGGAGATGTGAGAGGGAGTAGTTTGCTTGCCACTACTACAAAGGAGAGGAGGAGATGGCTTAGAAGCTAAGCCTTTAGAGGTTGAGTGTTGAGAGGTAGGTGTGCTCTTGGACAGAGATTTAGGGAGAGATGAGAGGCTCTTGTGTGTGAGCTTTTTCATCCTAATTTAGGTTTGTCTAGGGTGGCTATACAATCATTCATCCTCAAGTGATACAAGAATCATTCCATGAACTTGATGTGTTCTTGTTTCTCCTTTGTGATGGATTGTTTTGGTTTTGCTTGAGTTCTTGTTCTTTTCTTTCTACCTTGCTTGTCTTTGGTTTTGTTTGTGCACGAAAGGGTAAGTGGTGGAATAGGTTGGTTATGTTCAAATCCATCCATCTAGTGCATCAAGTTTGCAACTTTATCAATTTCCTCCCTCATTGTGTGTTTTGGCTTGGGCATGGCCTTTGGTGCGAACCTTGAAAAGTTTGAATTTTGATTTGCTTTTCTAGTGCCATGATGGGTGTAGAATGGCGTGTAAAATCTCATGTTGATCCAACACCCGAGCACTTCAATATCAAGATTTTACCTTTTTATCCTTGTTTTGGTGTTTCTTGTGTTGGAGAAGCGAAAGGTCCGAACTTTGGGAAGCTGTTGTTGAATCTCTTGTTGATTTATCTTCCTAAGGTGTTTTGCTTGCTTAGTTTCAAGTCAATTGGAGCCTCAGTTTGAAAGTTGAGTGAGTTCCTACCCAGTTGTGGTTTGTTGTTTTTCCGTTCATGTGAAGTCGAAAGGTCCAAGTCGAATTCGGATCATCCTACTGGATGCAATCAGACCTTCCGTTTTGAATCAGATCGTCCTACTACGGTCTTTTAGTGTTGTGTTGATTATTTTGCTTGTTTTTAGATTGTTGCCATTGTGTGTGTTTAGGCACTAATCTTCATAGCTTCTCATAGCTATTGGAGTGAAATAACCTTAGAATATATAGGGAAGAGTTTTTGAGCTTGTTGTTTGTGTGACATCAATTCAATCCCCTTGTAGTCGCCTTCTAGGTCCTACACAATTGTTTGTCTTTTTTTGTTCTCGATACTAGAGATGAATTTGAAAATTAAATATTGCAATTTTGCATAACTCAATGTGAGCTACATCCACGATTTTTCGTTGAATTTTTGAAACATTGCATCATCTTTGAAATCACTAATGGGGATGCGGTTCAGTGGACACCAAAACTACATTGATGATTGTAACATTCCAAAATTTCATTTCTGGTTAAAATAAAATTTAATTAATTTCCTTGAATTTTTTAGATTTTTAAAAGGTTTTCCCTATTATTTGGAAGCAAAAATAAATTTATTTACAAAGATAAATACCAAATTTAAGTTGAAAATATTTTACTTAAAATAAAAATAACTCAGGGAATTTCAGTGAATTTTTCTAGAATTTTTAGAGTTTATTTGCTATTTTCTAAAAGCCTATTGGTATTATTTCAATTTATGAAATTGTCAAAACCTCAAAAATCCAAAAATAGCCCTCGGGCTGAATCTCCTTGGCCCGTTCCCTTTTCTCTTTCCTTCCATGCCTAGCCCATTTGCGCCCAACTCCACCCATGCCCGACCCATCCAGCGCCTCCTTTTGGCCTTTTCTTGCCACATGGGGCCACCCATCAACACCTCCTCTCTCTCTTTCTCTCCCTCTCTCCTGCATCGGCCCCACCTCGTCAACCTCCTTCTTCCTCCCCTTTCTTCTTCCTCTGGCGCGCATGCCTCTGCCATTTCGCTCGGCGGAGCTTTCAAATCGCCCGAGCCCCACTGTTTTCTCCGCAACACGCCACCATCATTATCCTACCACCTCACGATTATGCGTCTCGGCGCTTATGCCTTTCTTTCCACCAGGAACCCTTGAATCTCGCCACCGTTCGCGCCCTTCTTGCGCCCGCCATACCATCGGTGCCCCTTCCCTATAAAGGAACCCGCATCGCTCTCCCCTCATCCCATCCTGTACTCCTTAGCGTCTCACTCCTCTCTCGCTGCCGAAATCGAATATTGAAGCTCGCTAACGTGCGCCCTTTGCCACCATTTCCAATGCCATTGGCGAAGCTCACTACCATCTTCTTTATCTTTGGCATCACCATCTCGTGTTCTACGGTGCTCTCCTCACCTTGTTTGAAACCACCGGACCTCATTCGCCGTCGTCGACCAAATCTCACGCCACCTTCTTCCTTGCGGCCATCTCTTGAGCCTCGTCGCGCCAGCGTGCACATCGAGTTACCCCACTCTCCTCTCTCTCATTTGCTACCCTCACTAGCGTGTCGTGGCGGTAGCCCGACAACAAATTACTGGCGCGGCGGCGGCGTGACATGGCCACAATGTGCATGCAACGTTTCTCATTTTCGCTGCCTTAGCGCGCGTGGCACTTGTGCGATGCTTGTGTGACCATACCACTATTTCACGCTTTTCGGTCCACAGTGGTGGTACCTTCTCGTGGACTGGTCCATGGACGAGGGCCCACCTATTAGTGACTATTATGATTTTCCTGTAGAAAAATAATTCTACCAAAAATGATATTTTGTTGCTGATGTCATACTTGCATCATAATTAGAATTGCCTTAAGAAAAATAATTCATTAATTGTAGAAATTTGAATTTAGGGTATTTCTTTAGGATTCAAACATTTGTGGACTCGTTCTGCTTCGTTCAAGCTCCAATTTTAGTGATTCAAATTCCTAAATTCATCTAAATTCATAATATAGCTAAATATACTAAAATTATTTAATTTGCAGTTAATTTTAATTTTATTTGCATTTATTTTAATGTGTTTGAATTTTGCTCTTTTTTAGTATAGACTTGACGACTCAGGAGGCGCAAATTATTTGTGAGTCGAACTAGCACGCTTTTGAGCAAGGCAAGTTACATTTTTATCATGTTTGATCCCATTATTTTAATTATTTAAATTCTATTTTAAATTATTATTGCATGCTTATTTATATTTAGTTAATTTAAGTTCATGTTTTAAAGTCGTAGCTATTCACATTACCTTTGTTTAGCCAATGTTGACCTTTGAATTAAATATGTCTTGACACCTTAGATAAAAATCTAGTTGATGCAATAGTATAAACTAGAACGTGTTGATAAAATATATGCCTAGTTGTGCTTAGACCAAAAATATTTAATTTCAGAAATTTAGCCAAATGTTCAACTATGACATAAAAATGAGAATATGGCATTGCTTTTGCCATAGAAATTTGCAAAATGATTTGACAGGAAAAATAAAATCAAAACTAGTTTAGACTTGGGTAAATTGGATAGTTGGTGGGTGCATGTTTATGCACGGGCTTAATTTAGTGAATGGTTGAGGCCCAGGGATTATTTTGGAAGTCGCCTAGTCAATTAAGGACCGACCTGCGAGCTATGATTTGTTAAGCCATAACCATACTACCACAAGTCTTGCATGGAACAGACCTGGCCAATTAAACTACACTATTCCATCGTGGTTGTGTCATTTAGAGGTGTGGGTGTCGTGAAGACCTATTTTTAGTACCCACATGGCGCAAGATAGGGTTACCGTTTGGTGTGAAACCTTACGGTAGAGAAACCTTAGTGGGCATAACTACGTTGGAATAGTGAAGGCTAAAGGCCTTGTGATAGTTGCTTAGTCACATGCTTACGAAGCATGTCTGGTGACATTTAAAGCAAACTATCTCTTGTTGGTAAAGTTGTACCACAAGCGTCAGTGTAAAACTATTTGAATAGTGGTGTCCACGGTCATAGACATCTTGAGCAAAGCCTTTCGTGGATTAGGCTTTGGTTTTGATTTAAAAATGATTTAAACACAAATGATTTTGGATAGTTTATCAAATTGGAAAATTGGGTAGTTAGCCTTGGTGTTAGGGGTTATTCCTTCACCAATTGTGAATGGAAGTTTATCCTACACTAAAAATGGTGAATAAAATCAAATTCAGTTTTAGTTATAGAATACATACTTTGGAACTTAGTAAATGTAATTTAATTGAAAATGTTGCTTTATGCAAAACTCAGTCATATAAGCCTCCCTTTGACATACTGCATGCATTATATTACATTATTAGGTGTAACTGCAGTACAACTTTGTACTCACCTTGCTTAAATAAATTGTTGATCGGATGAGGGTACTCGTGGGCGATGAGGACTTGGAGGACTAGGTTGCGCCCCCAGAGATTGCCTGTGGCATATCGTGTGGTCTACTTTATTATTTATGTTTTCTGTTGTACTTTTCTTTTGGCTTCGAGCCCTTTTGTAATAAACTTGATTGTTATGAATGAAATGCATGTTATGGTTGTGCTATCATTTTTTTTTTGACTATGTACACTAGATATTCTTAGACTAGTGTGTGAGACACAAAGAATCAGGGATCCTATACTCCTAGGTTCTACAAAGATGGTATCAAAGCCATATCAATTGTACGTCATAGCCTTAGTTAGAATAGACAAAACTTTAAGGACTTATTTTCAAAAACTAAAAATACTTTATGTTTACATGTCTTTTTGGTGTCCTTACTTCTCCTTTTCTCTTTAAAATGGTTTCTAACTCTTGTCTTTTCAAAATTTTAGATGGCGATGTACCCACCCTTTCACAGCGTGTACATAGGGCGATGGGCGGCTTCTACTCGCCAACCCACATGATGATCGGCCTTTCACATCTTCAACGATCCGATGCTTGCGACTACTTCTTCACGGCATTCAAGATGCTACGGGAGGTTGTCCGTAGCTATGGCACATCTACGACATTGAGCTTAACCATGCGGCTTCCACTTCTACGCTCTACTACCCCACCGACCCGTAGTACCTTTCGCTCCACTAGGAATGAAGATTTTCCGACGACCAATCGGTGGAATTGGTATTGTGATGGACCACTCTATCATACCATCACGAATGAGTTGCGTACCACCACTACTACAAAAGGCTATCTGGGCGCCTCATCACAGACGGTTGACCAAAATAAATGCGTATTACATCTAATGACATACGGTTTTGGTTTAGAGACTGCCTGTGTTAATGGCTACACAAAAAACTGTCAGTGAAGAGGTAATATCACAGACGGTTCATAATGAAAACCGTCAGTGAAATATCATAGATAGTTCTTAAAAATAACCATCTCTGATATTTCGAAAAATCACAGACGATTTTAAATAAACAACCATCTGTGATACTTCACAAACGGTTCTAAACATGGACCGTCTGTGAAAATTGTAGACTTCATAGATGATTTTTAATTATAATCGTCTGTGTAATATCCTTCAGCTCCCGGTGAGTTTCTTCATCCCCAATTAGTTTCTTACGTGCGTAAATCGATTGATCGTCTCTCGTCGTATCAATGCCGCTTCGGCTCCCCGATGCGTCTCTTCGTCTCACGTGCAGAATTTATTCCTTGTTTTATAAAAGGGATCATCCACCATCGAAGATGATCATCATTTGATCTCCTCATATAACTATACTCTTTTAAAGCTAGCGAAATGGCTCCTCTTATGTTTCCTTGTCGCCAACATTGATCGCCCACTGGCCATCTTGTCGAGCACCTCTCGACCATACGTTGGCGATGCGGTGGAAGGACAACTGTTTGATCAACGTGCCCTCACTCCTCTGTCCAGGATTTGCCGAGTAGGTGGTGACCACCTTCCGCCGTCTTGACATCCTCCTCCGCCGCGTCTTCTGAATGATCTCCCACTTCCGGCGAGTTTACTATGTCATCGACGTGGTCCTTCACAACAATGTGGCACGTCTCCAGAAGGCTCATTATCACTTGGAATGCTTAATCAAGGCGGCGGGCGACCGAGTCGACCATGTCGAGACCCCTCAAGCAAGGGAAGAGAGCCTATGGGCTCAATTCTTCTTGATTCAGTAGTCCGAGGGTCTTTGAGAGACACTCGAACGAGCGCGTCAGCGAGTGGACACATTTCGGGATTCGTTCACTCACGAACCGTCCGATGCCGACGCTGCTGCCTACGAAGTTTTGAAGACAGAGATAGCAGTCTACCTTCGCTACTAGAAAAACTTTGTTTATTTAGGTTTCTACTTTTTAATCTTTGTAAGCGAGTGGCCACCTTTGTTTGGCCATATGTAAATTCCAAATGAAAAAAATCTAGTTTGGAGGTGATCAAATTACTATATACTATATGTTGAAATGTATATATATATATATATATATATATATATATATATATATATATATATATATCATAGTTAAAGCAAATTTTCAATGATATTTAAATGACAAAATTAACATATAAACATGTAATTTCTTCATGTCATGTAAATGTATACATGATAGTATATATGCTCAAAACATAGAACTTTGAACAACCATATCACAGATGGTTCCATAATAGAACTGTCAGTGATATGGTCTCATATCACTAACGGTTCCATTATAGAACAAATGCGTAATATTAGACCATATCACAGACGGTTCTATTATGGAACCGTTTGTGATAAGTGTCACTGACGGTTGCATAATAGAACCATCTGTGATATCCCTTTATTAATAATAGCCCGCGCACTAGGGTTTGTACTCTAACTCGTCACTCCCAAGTGCCCTTAATCTCGCCCGTTCCCCTCCCCATCGCGCGCTAGGGTTCGGGATTTTGGGCTCCCGCATCGCGCCTCCCCCGCCGCTAATTCGACCTCACCGCCGTTGAATCGAGCTCGTTACGCCATCTCCCCCACCGAATCGACCTCACTGCCATCTCCCTCATCATCTCCCCCGCTGAATCGAGCTCACCCCACCATCTACGTCGCCGAATCAAGGTACGCCGCTCCCCTCTGCTCCCACGCCGCTGACCTCCCGTCTCTACTCCCCCTCCTGTGTCGTCGCCTTCCCCTCTCTGCTCCCCTCCTGGTGGTTGATTGCTTTGGCTGAGGTTTGTGTATAGGGCTCTCCCTCTCTCCCTCCGGTTGCCTCTCCTACGGTTTTATTTTTATGCTTGAGCATTGAGTGGTGTTTTGATGTTTGGTTTATTTATGCATAGTGGGGATATGGACGTCGGCTGTGTTGGTGGTGGTGTTTGCCGTCATTGCCGCGTCGTACTGAGGTAAACTACTCCTCTTTATTCTCTATCCCGTTCCTTCGCTTTGCTCTGTGATGGTGTTGGTGATGATATGGATGATCTTGCTAGTGTGGCATGAGCCCTTGAGTAGCATTGAGTGTTGTTTTGATATACTTGTATTGTTTGAGCATGCAATTTATACATTCTTATATACTTGTTGTCCTACATCACGGTTGATAGTATCTTGATAGATTTTGTTCTTGTGTCATAAGTTAATTTTGGTTGATTTGTTTGAACTAGTTTGAATATATTAGCAAATTTTAATCTTGTGCAATTAGCCTTTTGAGAGCAATAATCAATCTTCTTAATCTTACCTTTGTTTGTGTAATCAACTAGCATCTTGCCATTCAACTGCCTCTCGCCATTCATTTCACCTTTGCTAGGTACATCATACCATTCTATTTCTGATCTCTTCTCTATAAAGTCTCTAAGTAGTGGCTGCTTGTGCCTTTAAAACCGACATCATATATATATATATATATATATATATATATATATTTCATAGTCCTCGGCCACTTTGGGAATGCGTCACGCGACATGAGGGGAAGGGGCGGCGACCACGAGCAACTTCATCGAGCCTGCAAATTCAAAAGCATGGTGCGGAGGCGTCGGGACATCCAATTACCTAGATGTCCAATTACCTATCGGCGACATCTAGGTAATTGGATGTCTGACGCTCTCTGGTAGCCATGCTTTTTGAATTTGCGAGGGCTCGATGAATTGCTCGTGGCTCTTGTCCCTTCCCCTCATGTTCGCGTGGAACCAAAGTGGTGAGGACTATGAACAATATATATGATGCGGTTTTAAAGGCACAAGCTGCTAAAGACTTTATAGAAAAAAATCATCACAAGCGGTTTCGACTACAAACCGTCTATAGAAAAGTCATCACGAGCAGTTTGGCTACAAACCGTGCAGTGATATATGAATCATCACGAGATGGTTTCAGCTACAAACAAATGCGTGATAGTTCCCTATCACTGAGCGGTTACGAGTTAATAATCATCGTGATAGTATGCATCACGAGCGGTTTGAAAACCGTGCGTGATGACCTCATATCATCATGAGACCCATAAACTCGGATGGCTCACGAAACCGCGTGATGATATTTTGAACCGTGCGTGAATAACTTTTACGTAGTAGTGCACCCATTTGAGGCTTGAGATAGGAGAGGAAGTGTTGACAAGCCTCAAGGAAGGTGACACTAGTTCCTCCACTCCAGTAGAGCCTTTTGAGCCTACGCCAAAGAGGCATAAGACAGGCAACAAGGAGTATCTCAACCAGTTCCGCATTGAGGACTTTACACCTAGGTCCTAGACATTAGACCTTTACTTTGATATTTCTGCTTGAGGCGAGAATTGTGAGGTGTCGCACCCTTTGTGTGAGTCACAATCGAATAATGGAATAAAATAAGTAAATGATTATTTTGAAAAAGTTGCTCTTTTGCCTTGTGGTTGTTTTTGGTACTTGGGTTGTTTTATATTTATCCCCTTAGTATTATTTTCTCTTTTTAAGTCCTTGGAGATCTAGCGAGATAGTGACAACTCACGAGCCGTGGCGCAAGTGGACATGGCAATGAAACGCCGACAACCAAGACAACATGTTGCCACTACCACCACCTCCACCGTTGATGGTCCCGACTAGCGCTAGATGATGGCCAACGGTCCCACTTGATTGATTTGCTTGCCCAATCCCTCAATCGAATCGAACCGGTGGTAGCTACGGTCCAAGCTCCACCTCCACCACCTTAGAGGGCCAGCGTGTTAGAGTTCATGATGATGCACCCTCTAACTTTTTCTAGCAACACTAAGCCAATGGATCACGATGATTGCGTCTAGGCAATCGGCAAAAGTTAGACATTGTCTAATGTAGTGACCGCGAGAGGGTGTTGTTCGCCTCTCACCAGCTTATAGGCCTAGCATCAGAGTGTTGGGATAATTTTAGCATTGATCACACCAACGCCCAGGCCATTACTTGGAATGAATTCGTGCAAGCTTTCCACTGTGCATATATTCCTTCCGGTATGGTGACCCTGAAGAAGAAAGAGTTTTACTCCATGCGCCAAGGCAACCACACTGTGAACGAGTACCTTCACAAGTTTAATCAGTTGGCTCGTTGTGCTCCCGAGGATGTGACCAATGATGAAGCCAAGCAGGAGCGATTCTTGGAGGGACTCAATGACGATCTCTCTATCCGCTTGATTGCTCAAGACTACACCAACTTCCAGCAATTTGTGAATAAAGCTATTCGCTAAGAGGGCAAGCACCAAGAAATGGAGAACCGCAAGAGGAGGATGGCAGCATAGAAATTCAACTCTGGGGGTTTTCCCAAGCCTCGCGCTACTTCATCTTAGCCACCTCAGCATAGTGGATTTTAGTCTTCTTCCTCTTCAATGATGCCTACTTTAGTGTCTTATCCAAGTTTCCACAACCCTTCCCCAGGAGGCCAAGTTCAGAAGGATGTCTTGTATGTAGCAAGCATCACTTGCTACCACTACCAGGATACAGGGCACTTTGCCAACAAGTGTCCTAAAAAGCATCTTCTCGTTGTTCCAGCCAGGAGTAATCCCAGCTAGTAGCACCACTCTAGATGCTAGCAAGAACCAATTTGTGAAGGGCCGTGTGAACCACGTCACGGTTGAAGAAGCTTAGACTGCACTAGATGTGGTCCTTGGTACGCTTCTTATCAATTTAGTCCTAGCATCACATTCTTTCATATCGAATAAGTTTGTGGGAAAGTATCGGTTATCTACCTCTTCCTTAGTTACCTTATGATAATCCACTCGTCGAGCTCAGAAATGAGGACTAGTTCCCTATTCCCAAACCTTACCTTGGAAATATCAGGAGTGTCCTTTTTGGCAGACCTAATAGTCTTGCACTCCCAAGGATTAGATGTAATCCTCGAAATAGATTGGTTAGCCAAGAAGTAAGGTCAGAGAGATTGTGCCAATAGGTATATCACCCTCACAAATGATCAAGGAATCAAATTGGAATTCAAGCCTAAGATCCTGGTTGGAGAAAGATTCATCCTTATCAGTTTTAAGGAAGTGAAGCTAGAAGAAATACCAGTGGTGCAAGAATACCCAGATGTGTTTCCTGAAGATTTACCCTACATGCCACCTGATAGGGACATTATGTTCCTAATTGATTTAGTCCGAGGGACGGCTCCAATTTCCAAGAGACTCTACAGAATGCCCTCTAATGAGTTAGCATAATTGAAGAAGCGATTGAAGAATTCTTGTGAGAACCCGTGTATTTAGCTTGTAATGCTTAGCCATCCACTTGGCCCTTGCATCACATGTTAAACATCGACCCTCAATGTAATATGTACCTCCAGAGTGGTACATATCGCCATCACAAAATTTGAAGCATCAATTCCGTACACAAATCATTACAATACAGTCTTCATAATTTACAACACAAAAGTCGTACAAGTTCAGATTACATAAAAGGCGACCGGCGAATATAACAATCAAGATTACTAAAAGCTGCATTGGAAACATAGCCATAAGATGGCACCAAAAGAAAGTCATTGGTTTACCCTTACCCACAAGGCAACCACCGGGCCGCCAAGCTAGTCATCCTGCACGAAATCGATCTCACAATAGTCGATCCCTCGGGGATCAACTTCCTTTGCTGCAATTAGACAATGCAACTGGGTACAAAAATTGTATTCGCAAGACTTACGAATAACAAACCTATACATAACTACATGCAAGATAAATCAAAGGAGAAGGCTATAGGGTTCATTTTCAGCACAAAGTAATATTCATTTGCAATAGTGTAATAGATTGAAAGCAATTATCAAATATGTTTTTACCTGTTTAAATAACAACGAGACAACAATTATAAACATAAATAACATCTTAGAGGTTACTTCCCAATAGCCACCACAACAAAGCACGAATTACCCATTTGTACCACCGAATTTAAGTTTTAATGAAAAATGTTATAGTGTAATTCTTTCATGACCTAACCAAGCATGTCCATAACCTAGATGAGGTTATTCGAATAGTTTATAATCTTGCAGGGGTGTACAACTGTATCCACATGCCAGACCACCTTTTCACCAAGCTATAGAGCACACTTCCTTAGATCTGCTAGCAAGGCATAGTCCTACGAGACGTTTTCAATATTATGTATTAACTACGAGCCGCCTGTATGGTTAGAAACTCATATGTTGTGTCGAAGTCATTGTAAAGCCTTAGTCAACTACCCCTCGGGTTAAAGCCTCAAACAACTACAATGCTCCTCGATGTGGAGAGCCTAGACAGGAACCCACCCCCGCACACCCAACAACAACACATTTCCTTTTTATACACAACACACAACCACCTCCTGCGACTCGAATCTAACACATGCCAAAGTACTAAGTCAAAAGAGGTCTCATATCCCTCTCATGTGGAATGCACACAAAAATGCTTGGATCAGTGACACAAGTAATTCGGTCCTTGTTGACTCGGGCACCAAACACACACCCAACAGCACACCATCCATCCAATGTGCCCAAGCCTAAACTTTTTATTTTCAGTTTTAGTTTCTCAAATACAATACATATATGGGTACCCTGACCCAAGTAATTTAAGGTGTCAATATAATGACCATCGCCGAAGCAATGATCCCCATTCTACCGCTCTAAGCATTGCTAAGCGACATCAACTCGTATATTAGATATATAAATGATCAGAGCCCATCCATCAAGCTCTAAACCATTGATAAGACCAAAACTTAGGCTCAATGGCAGTGAGAAACATTAACCTACAGATTATGCATCTATTCGGATTAACTATCACTAACAGAAATTAATCATCAACATAGTATGCATACATACATTTGCAAACAAGATAATACATTTGAACAAAATAGGATCAACATACATCAAAGGAGGAACTGCTTGCTTGGTGGAGATAACTTTTTGCTCTGAGAGGATCACTCTCGTACTCAACGAATTCGTCGGAACCTATCAAAATAATCGAGAAGAAACAATAAGAATGGATAACAGAATAAACACAAAAATTCAAATTTGTCCAAAATCATGAAATTTACCGAGAAGGAAGAGCATGATTTTAAATGAATTTAGCAATAAAAACCATTTGATTTGGATGTTGCATGCAAAGTTATAGCCAAAACAAAACTGTAGGAAAGAAAAATCGGAAAAATACGGCTCGATTCTTGTTCATCTAAAACCTAATCTTTCATGAAATTTTCCTGAAAAGTGGTGACTTTGAAAATTTTATGGTAGATAGCTCACCACATGAGATGAACAATCAAATTTGATTCACCTCATTTGGAGCTCAAATGAATTTCCTAAACTTTTCAAAGTCAAGAAAGTAGTGCACAAACAAATTGAATACCAAGATTTTCAGAGATAGAAACATACTAAAAACCTATTCCACAGTAAAGCACAGTAACAGGGGAAACCATCAAAATTGATTTCACTCCAACGAGATTTATAGAGAAATACTTATGCATTTTTCAAGTTAAAACAATTTTAGTGCAAGAAATAATGCTAAAACGGAAGTAATTCAACTAACATTATTTTTTGGAACAGAGACATGTTCAAAACCTATTTGAAAATAAAGTTCATTTAAAATGAAAATTATTAAAATTAGTTTAACCGGATTTGGAGTTCAGTTGAATTATATATGAGTTTTTGAAGTCACAAGAATTTTGAGTGTATAACTAATTGATTTCGGATTTTCTTATAAATTCTGAGTCGATAACGTCCGGACCGTCTGATCTAGCTGATAGGATTCGTTCGGAGTGGTCTGAACGTCTCTCAGACTCAGCGAACTGATGAGTGGGGCCCATTGTCAAAGAGGTGGTTTATGAACTTGGTCCACGCGGCTAAAAGCATAGTGCACAGGGCACTTAAGTGCCAGGCCCACCAGTCATACTCTAGGCCACCAACATTCAAAGCTTTGGTTTCTATTCAAGACCCCACATGTAAGTGAATTATTAACTACTTTAGGACAGCCATTAAATACTAAACAATGATTAGCAGTCTTAATGATCGAGATTTGCTTGCTAATGGCGTGCTATAGTGCGGTCGGAAAATCCGACAAAATGCGAGTTTACTTCGAGCTCACCGGCGGCGATGTGGTCCATGCCGGCGTGCACCAAGGGCATGAACAAGTTACTAATAGCAATGCGCACCTAATGGTACTAGTGGCGATGGCTGGAATGCCCTATACCGGTGGCTAGCTGGAGATGAGCAGGGCAAGCACTACGACCAGCTTGCATGTTGCATACCGAGTGTGCATTGAGCCTAAAAACGCATGCATGCACATATAGAGGTTAATAGGGAGCTTACCAAAAGATGGAGAGGTCCGAAGAAGCTCTGAGGTGGCTTGATGTCGTTAATGGCTACGGTGCCGCTCGACTTCACAAGGAGAGGACACCCTAAGCAGAGAGAATGAAGATGAAGTGTCGGGATAGCTCAAGCAACATAAGAAGATGCTCTAATAGCAAGAAATTGGAAAAAAAGCATTACCAGAATGGCAATGAGGAAGAAAGTAGGGTCGGTGGCCAAAATTAATTAGGGCAAACCCAAAATCTGCAAACTCCTGTGGAGCATTGTCAAAATTAGTTGAGGGCTTTTCTTAATCATGCTCAAAGGCATGATATGATGTGCAAGAATGATTTGGAAACTCACCAGAGATGAAAAGGACACAATGGTGTCTTTCGGAACACACTCTGGAAGTGTCCTACAAACAAAAACAAGACCACACATTAGCAAAAATGGAAATGGCATTGAAGGGAGAAGAGAGAATCGAAACTTACCCGAGCAAGGAGCTAGAACAGCGTCCTCTCCTCGGTAGAAAGAGGAGAAGTGAGGAGGAACGAGGGCAAGAGGGTATTATGCTCGAAATTGGAAAATGGAGGTGGCGTCAAGTAGAAAGCTCATAGAGTGGTCAAATGGGGTGGTGGATTGACGGCATCCACTGCTCTGCTTAGAGCGTCGTGGAGACATGGCGAAGAGCTTCTATGTGAGCATGCGAGGAGCTAAAGGGAGGCGACAAGTGGGCCCAGCTTGTCAGTGACTTAATGTGCACAAGCGGACTTGAGTGCGAGTTGGTTCAATTAGTGGGTTAGGCCCAGTCAATTGGCTGGGTCGGAACGTTCGGACCGACCAAAGGGGCTGATCGGACCAAGCATTTGGACGGTCCAATCGGACCTGATCGGTGGATCTATTCAGACCAGGTTGGACGGTCTGAACGTCACCGCTAGTGGGTTGGGTCAAGCCAAGTCAAAGTGGCTCGATCCGAGTCAAACCAAAACACTTTATTGGCGAGGTTTAATTCAAACACTTCGACCTTGACCGGGGGTTTAAAAATAGCAAATAAATTCCTAAAATTCTAAAATAATTCAGAGGGGTTCCTGGGATGACCTAGTACTCATATAAATTTTTAAACTTCAATGTTCAAGATTTATTTGCTTAGTTTTAAATTCAATAGTTTATTGAAAAGAGTTTCAATTTTGTGTGGGTTGAAATTAGTTCCAAAAATTTGGGAAAATCATATTTATTCATGGTAAATATTATAGTATTTTAATAAATTATTTCCCAAGGATGATCACAACCATTTAATTCTATTTTCTTTTGGAACTTAAATTTTAGTTGTTTGTTTACTTTTGTTTTCAAAAATTTCAAATGCAACATATTATGCAAATGCTCTAGAAAACCAATGTATGTTCAAAAGTTTTAAAATTTTCACCTTTTATATATTTGAAATGCAAACCCATGTTTTGGGATGTTATAATTACAAAGCAAGGGTTACTTTACCAAGTTAATCACCTTGGGAACACGATACTATTTGTCAAAAAGAAAGACAACAGTATGAGGATGTGTGCAGATAACAGATCACTCAACGAGGTTATGATCAAGAACAAGTATCCTTTGCCCAGGATCGATGAACTCTTTGATCAGTTGAATGGAGCAAGTATCTTCTCCAAGATTGATATAAGATCCGGCTATCACCAGTTGAAGATCAGCCCAGAAGACATACCAAAAACTGCTTTCACCACGAGATATGGACTATACAAGTTTACAGTGATGTTATTTGGTTTGACAAATGCACCGGCTTACTTCATGAATATGATGAATAAGGTATTCATGGAATTCTTGGATAAATTTGTTATTTTATTCATCGATGACATCCTTATCTACTCCAAAGATGAGAAAGCATGAGAAGCATCTCAGGACAGTATTGGAAAAGATTAGAGAGCATCAGTTCTATGCCAAATTCAATAAGAGTGAATTTTGGCTGAGCCAAGTGGCTTTCCTTGGACATATTGTGTCAGCAGGAGGAGTTGCAGTAGATCCTACCAAGGTTGGAGCTGTAATAGATTGGAAATAGCCCAAGTTCGTTACTAAAGTGAGAAGTTTTCTTGGATTAGTGGTGTACTATCGCAGATTCATTGAAGGATTATCCAAGACAACTAGATCCATGACTCAACTGTGAAAGAAGGAGAAGAAGTTTGAATGAACAGATGCATGTGAGTAGAGTTTTCACAAGTTGAAGCAAAGTCTAGTTTCTGCACCCGTGTTGGTTTTGCCTTACATCCATAAAGACTTTGAGTTATTCTGTGACACCTCTCGTGAAGGCCTTGGATGTGTGCTGATGCAAGAAAGCAAAGTTGTGGCCTATGCATCTCGGCAGTTGAGACCTTATGAAGGAAATTACCCGACTCATGATTTGGAGCTAGCTGCAATTGTGCATGCTTTGAAAATCTAGCGGCATTATCTCATTGGTAACCGCTGCGATATTTTCACGGACCGCAAAAGTCTAAAGTATATAATGATCCCTACGCTAAGAAATGACACTTATATACGGACTTAATGACTAGTTAAGTATACCATGATCCCTAGGGTGGCAAAATGTAGTGTCCAAGTTCAAGGAAAGGAATTTAATAGCTCACTTAACTTCAAGGTATTAACTAGTAGCTAAGACAACATAACTGTAATAAACCATAGCAGTGCAATTTCATAATTCAAAACAATATAATTTGCATTTAAAATATAGGTGCAAAATGATCAAAGTGTTGACTCGCCTTGCTAAATGTTTTGATAACCTTGGTCTTGGTCTTGGTCTTGCTCTTGCTCGAATGGATTCTAATTATGTGAAATATGATCGAATCCAAGAATGCCTAAATACAACCAAATGAAAACTAAATAAACTCAAAGGCATTCAAATAGATCCAAAAGAATTCATACAAACTCAAATAAATCCCATTATTCATACATTTGGTATTAGAGTGTAGATTTGGGTGTTACATGAATTTAGGATCAGGGATTATTGGATTCAGAGTTAGGATGAGAGGGTTCGGGCTATTGGAATATTCGTTGGTGTAAACATTATGGAAAATGAGAGAGAGAGAGAGAGAGAGAGAGAGAGAGTATTCTCCATAATACTCCTCTTAGGTCATTTAGATGGGAGAGGTTACGTTCACGGTAGGATCTACTAATCTTTATTTATTTTATGAATTGCTTTTCTATTGGAAGTGGATAATGGTAGGTGATTGATGGAATGAACTTGACTTTGATTTGTATTTGAATTCTTGTTATTTCATGAAGAATACCTCACCGGATTCGCACGTGAGGCCTAGTTTATTTAATGATTTCTTCATTATTATTTCCTATTTATCAAGGAAGTACCATGAAAGTTGAGTGAGACCTATGTATAGTTGTGATGGTCCACATACGACGGATGTCATTTTAGCTAATGGATTAATTCTAGATTTTACATCACTAGGATCCCCATGACATGTTGCCATTTGAGGTTCAATTATGAATTAATTGAATGATTAATTTAATGGCTAACTAAAATGTGGGGCCAGCTATTTAATTAAATTATGATTTATCCTTATGCTGGAAATGTACCTAAGTGGCTGACCGGTCATACCTAGATTATAGTAATTAACGACTAATTTTAATTAGACAACTAATTACTCATTGACCGTGATTGACAATTAATTACTCCTAGTGTTTAACCCCCGATTAATCTGTAATAATCCTAATGGTCTTGAGTCCTCCCATTAGTGCCTCAATATCTAAACAATCAATGTGCAATAAAACTAATGTTGGAAGGGCCGAGTTGCCATGCTATACTAAAATGCACCTACTATATTAGGTTAATTTTCAACTATAATGTTTACTAATGACTTAGGGTCTATTCGTTTAATGAGTCACTAACTAAACTTATCGTCTCACTAAATCAACTATTAGTATGTGCCCACGTGTCATTTGACATACACCCTTAAATACTAGCGAAAAGTCACCAGTTATCCTTGGAGAAGACACCTTTTGGAAGTAATGCGTCTGGTCGGAGAGGTAGTTGTTATCATTTGATCTCCGGTTGGTGTTAACGGGAGACGAGCATGAGCAATAACTGTATAGTAGTTATTGTCAGTGACTTAGGGCTGAAAAGCATCGTGTGGTTTAGAGCAGATAAGGCACGTGTCTCATTCATTACACGGAAGGAATATACCTGGAATCAGGTCTAAGTACTAGTCCAAAGAGCAGTTATCTGGTCGGGCAATAGGTACAGTGCCTCTCCGACCATGGTACTTGTAGAGCAACCTCTGGGATTCTTACAACCATAGGGGTCGTTAACCACGGGGGTTATGACCATAAAGGTTATGTGGTCTTTAATTAAATGTTAAAGCAATATTTAGGAATTTAATCCATGTCAGCTAGCCCTCAAACTATAAGTGAATTTGTAATGTGAATTTCTTTCGATGGGATCTGTATCGGGAAATCCTTCATTTAATGGTGAGAGTAACGAAGTGTTTTGTATTCACTTTAAAGTTGAGGAATTGTTTGGAAAGTCAAAAGGATTCGTGTCCATTGGGCTTCGGGTAACTCCTTTCTGTAGTTAAAGGGAAACCCTTATAAAACCCCTGCAGTGCGCTGTCTTAGGGATTTTACTCTCTCAGAATCACCTTCAATTTCTTTTCATATTCTGACCACAAAACCAGCAATGTCGGATCCCATCTCCAACTAACTCGTTTCTGAATTGAGCGATAAGAAGCTTGAGGTTATAAAGAAGAACGGGATGCTTCTCAACAAGGCTTTGATTTCTTGGAGATCTGCAGTCGGGGAGCACTTTCCTAGCAGCAACGAAGGAGAAATCCTTGTCTTTCTTGCATATGTTGAGTGTGGGTTTAGATTACCAACGCACCCATTCCTCTCCCAAGTTCTAGAGTATTATGGAGTTGAGCTGGTGAACCTTGCCCTAATTCGATCACTAATATTAGCGTCTTCATCTATCTCTATGAAGCATATTTGGGGATTTCGCCAGATCTGGAGGTCCTCAGATACTTCTACAAGATGGCAAAATCGGGGAAATCGACGGCATCGCTAGGGAGTGCACCTTGCGCCTCCACAATGGGAAAGCTGAGGAGTACATTTGTATGTATTCCAAGTCTTTGTGGTCATCATAGAAGAAGAACTGGTTCTACATGACACTTAGTAAAGAAGACTGTTGGTCGGGTGGTAGTTGAGAACCCTCGATGGCGATCCTCCTCAAAGAAGGAGGGAAAGGTGGGGAGATGCATCAAAGGTTTGACTTCTTGTCATGTGGTGAAATATTTCTTCACGTGCCGAATAAGTCCTCTGAAATTCCAGGAACGTACCATGCTTTGGTATGTTGGTCAAGACAATTCGACCAAGGATTCTTCAGAACGTAAGTCCTGAAAAATTCTTACCAGTTTGGCTTATTCTAGTTGATTATTTTGTAATCTTAAAGTCTCTTCTTCTATTTTTATAGCCCTTTCCCCAAGGATATCGGGGATAGGATTAAGATGATCTGCACGGGGACCACGGTGAAAAGGCCGATGTTCCCGAATTTTGGTTGTTATCTCTCGAGAAGAGAGGATAGAGATTCAAGGAAAAAAATAACAATCACTTTTCATCATTTATGTATTTTTCGATCGGTATACCATAACATCCCTTTAATGTGCAGTCGGTCGGGTTGGAGAGTGGTGAGCTCATCGAGAGCTCAAATCTTGTTGTTGCTCCAACCACTTATGTTTCAACGATCATTCAAGATGGTGGATCCTTGGAGGTAGGCTTTTATTATAACTCTGAAAGTTTTTTTGTTTTAAGCCACCTCTTTCTCTTATGAGAAAAAAGAGAGCACCGAAAGGAGTATATATCTTAGATGAAGAATTTTATCGCCACACTAACCTTAATTATAATTTGGCAGGAGAGAAAGAAGATCCGCCGATCGGAACCACGGTGGTCGTTACTTCCAAAGCGACCGTGAGCGACCAGACAGTTGCTGCTGAAGCAGCTGTTCCAGTGGTCGATGAAATCACAGCTTCCGAATAGGTGGCCATGGAGATTACTTCCAACCTCTGGTTAGCAAGATGTGAGGGGTTTAACCAACCCTACTGGAGCAGAATCAATGAAGTCAGTCGAAAAGAAGAAGAGGAAAGCGAGCGCTTTGGACTTCGCTCCAAGGCGTTTCAATTTTAAAACCAAGAAAACCAGGTATGTACAATTAAAAATTTACATAAATTTCATACCTTTAGATTTTCTTATATTCTGAAGTCTTGACCTTCTTTTCTTCTATTTTCATAGATCCTCTGGTACTCTGATCGCTTCTAATCAGGGTACTCCTTAGGAGGGAACTCCTAGGAAGGGATGATCGAGCCAGCCCCCGAGCAAGTGGAAGCGCTGATGAGGATATCAACCCTCCGAATATGGCCACTACTCCATGTCATGGTACAAAGAACGTCTCCACGTCATTTTGGTTCCATGTCAAGCTAGAGTTCAAGTTGGACATGTTTTGGAATCCAATTCGGCCTCCGGAGACAGCTCCGACTTCTAGTGAGCATAACTTTCACATACGGATTTCGTTTGAGGTCCATGAGTACTTGATTGAAACATTATCTCGTCCTCTTTCAAACGGATCAAGCATCACCTTCAAATTCCTTTTGTGCGCACCACAATAGCCAAAACAATCCAGCACTAATTTTGAGCCCGAATCAAAGGGTCTTTTCCACCTCCACTTGGGCCATGGGCCTTGTAACCCTAGGGCATGGATCCACCTCGTTGTTGCCACCCCTGGTCTTCACACATCCTCATATAGGAGCCACCACCCTCTAGTCTCCTCGGATTTTGTTTTGTTAAAAGTTAGTTACATTGCAACCGTGTATTGGTTTGTGTCGATTAGACCAACCATAATACCGCATCGAATCTCACTTTATCAGTACTTTCAATCCTATTTGCAATTTCAGATTACTTATTATCTTGTTCTTATTTGTTCTTCGATTGCATACGAAATAGACCTTCGTGGTCAAGTCGATCGTGCTTCTAGCAAGGTCGATAACAATCATGGAGTTGGTTCGCGATTCACGGGCATATTGGTCGTGTATGATTGGTAGCGAATCATGAGAGTCATCTCCACCAATCGAATTATCCTTCTCACCAAAAGATGGGACACCCATTGTCGCATCGGGTGGTATCGAGCTCTGATTGATCGATGAGAATCTTTTACCTACAGTCCACAAAAGCCATGAAAATAAAAAATAGGGTTAGTTCATCTTGTCCAAACTAATGCATGCCTTGCAATTTTTCTTTTTAATTTTTGTTTTGTTGAATTTTTTGTTGCATCGTCGTGTCAAGTGTTGATTTCTAGATCTAGTTGGAGTCTAGTTAGTCTTTGTCTAGTGTGTTTTGGGTTGTGTTTTCTTGATCCTTTGCCGAGGGTCATCATCATCCTTCCTACCGCGGCCACCATCTTCATCCTTCCTCCCTGCCGTAGCCACCATCATCATCCTTCCTTGCTACAAGATAAGCAAACCCTGCCACCTTCCTGCCGTCGCTATTTTTCTCGCTGCCGTAGCAACCCATCGCTGCTGCCGCCACTTCCCTTCTCTGCCGTGGCACCCAACTCACTGCTGCTGCCACCAAACGTCGCTGCCATGGTATCCCACATGCATTGCTGCCGCTATCCTTCATTCTTTGCGCAAAGATCCCACCTGTGCCGCCACCATCGCCCTTGCCATTGCGGCATCCCACATGCTGCCGCTGCCCTCCTCTACCGTAGCACCCAAAATGCTCTTCCATCGCTGCTCTTTGCTACCGTGGGAACGGATCACTCCACCTCCATTGCTTGATTCTTTGTCGCGACAACTCGACGTCACACCAAACCCTAGTTGGTTTCAGGTTTTCAACAGAAGGACAAAAAAAAGAGGAGAAAAGACCAAAATTGGTTTCTGGATAAAGAGAAAAAAAAAGAGAGAAAAAAGAGAGAAGAAAAAGAGAATGAGAAAAAAAGAGAAGAAATAAAAAAAAAGGACCAAAGAAAAGTGTCCACCTTTCTGAAAATTGAAAAGTATGTCAAACTTTCACCAAAACTAGTGAAAACTGGTGGAGCCCTTCTACATATAGCCACAAGCTTCCACAAAAAAATTTAGTAAGTTTGGCCCACGGGTTTGAAAGATATAGAAGTTTCATATTGGAACCCAAGTCAGTTTTAAGTCTGACTAGGATTCTGTTTCCGAGATACCTTCAGTAAAACGGGCATAACTTTTGCATACAGTGTCCGTTTTTGACATTCTTATGCTCATTTGAAAGCTAATGACGAGGCACATCCAAGGAAATCTACTTGCTTGTGTTAGTCGGCATCCAAGACCTCCAAAATCGGTCATCTTTGGCCCTGAATTTGCATCACAAGTTTTTCATTTTTGTTTTTGTCGTTTCTTTCGATCATCCCTTCGAAATTTAAGGTTCACCTTAGCTGCAAAATTGTAGATCTCATCGAACCTTTTTAATTGAGTATATATGAGGCATATAAAACTTTGTTTTTTTTATCTTTTGAGACTAACTGTTGTTTGCTGCTAAAACTAGAGGGTTGTTTAGATTGCATGTTATTTCTTTTTTGTGCTCTACATCGTGTGAACAATCTTGTGCCCCTACAAAGAAGTTTGAGTAAGTTGTCTAGCATCTCTCCTAGCACTTGGTGTGAGAATTTTCTCTGCTTACATCAAGTCACATTGATCTTTACGTGTGCATTCATACACTTCTCTTGATAGACTTTGATTAGCTAGCTTTTTCCTAGGCTAGGATCAGCAACATTGACTAGTACTTTGAATAATTTTTCAACTTGCATTTACTGATTTGATTGTTGCTAATCCTTGCTACCATATTGAAGCCTATCCTAGCTCCACCTTCTACTGTTGTACAGGTACTAGTTGATTGCAATCGCTTTGTCAATCTTCGAAGAGCGTTTGACACCGACACTAGTTGCTGGTCACTGCCTGTTTTGCTTGGCAAGAATTGGTAAGAACTTGGTATAAGTTTGAGTGTGAGCGACTTTTGAACCTCCACCACCTAGTAGTTGATAGGATTTGTACACTTGTGTATATTTTCTGGTTAGCTACTAAGTGAGCAACTTTTGAACCTCTACCACCTAGTAGTTGATAGGATTTGTACACTTGTGTGTATTTTCTGGCTGGCTACTAACAATGGCAGTTTGAGGAAGTTGGTAGATTACGATGAGACATCGCGGGTAGATTTGAACTCAAAGGGAAACAACTACCGGCATACATCTTCCCACTCACCGCTGAGAGTACGTCGCTGGACTACTTACTATGGGTTACTATGTTGGATAGCTACTTTGAAAGACAAGAACTTGATCCTCATGAGAAGATGGACATGGCAAGAACGGCGATGATCGATGATGTCCAACATTGGTGGTCGAATCTCAAGTACCACTACATGTACACATGGGAGGAGATGAAGAAGAAATTGCGATGTCGTTTTGTACCTCCACCACCCACATCCGCAAACAAGGTGCAAACTAAGGTAACTGAAAATGCTGACATTGTTTTGTCTCTTATTCCATCTACAGATACCGCCGAGACGCTTGAAGAGATGAAGGATGATCTGGCGCATCTTATGTCATTAGAGGAGAAGTTTGAGGTAGCTAAAGTATCTGATGAGGACAATAATGACAAAGGTACTGATTTGATGCTATAGCAAGACATAGAGCAACCTTATGAGTATATACCTACTGTAGTGTAATCTTTTGATATTCCTTGTGTTGACTTGAACGAACCATGTCTGATCTGAATTCATATAATTTTGCACATATTGAATTAATTGCACATAAGGAAGTACTTGATAGAATATCCCCTGCTGATACATTGTGCTATATCATGCTTAATGAGCTCGTTAGTTTGGAATGTGCTATGGAGAAAGTTTCTGAACTTTCATCTCTAAATTCTCTATCTAGCACCTACACCTACTGTTTTAAATTAATTGGAGATTTTGGTGTAGGCAATCAATTTCTTGTATATCGAATATGCATAACTTGTGATCACATGGATGAATTGAAGCTTGTTGTTTTGAACAACAATTCTTGTGTATTGAATCTTGTTCATTATGAGACGAACATAAAATTTAGTGATCATTCAATCCCTATGTGTTCATCTCTTATTGCATGGACAATTTGAATAATGAAGTTGAAATATGGAAGAACTTACAAATCTTTTCACCCTTGCTAGTTGTATTTTTCTCTTGCTCGATTGAAATATGATTATATGAATGACTTGTGCACTTTGAAATCAATTGTTGTGTTGTCCATTACCTTACAAACATTGAGGACAACTTTTCTTAATAACAGAGCGATGAATAACTCTACTATATACTTCACTTATACTTACAAATTAAGTTACAAACTGAATGCTATGAGAAAATGTACCTTTGCTGATTTGATGCATGCACACTCACCTTTAATTTGCTAAGCTTTCTCTATTTCTTTGCCACCTGCTGTTGCTAACATTTTGCAGAAAGGTGAGCATACGTTGCTACATGTTTTTAAGCTTGTCTTGGAGCTGGATTGTAACACCCCAGCTCAGCATTGAGTCTAGAATGTTACTCAAATTAAATTAAAACAAATACTACTAAGACTCTTTACCAAATTTTTCAACAGAACCTCCTTTGTATAGTTAGCAATACCGAGGTTCCAACAATTAATTATATCAATTAACAATAATCTCAATATCCAAGATCATTCAAGCATGGAAGATAGTCTAATGACCATAATCAAAATTTGCCAATCTCCTTATTACAATTAAACTGAAACATTTAACCAATCATACGCGACTCTCAAACAGTTTGCTAATTATTAAAGTAAAGACTAAATGGTAGACGCCTTTAGGGTGAGTGGTAGTGAGTGCATCCAAACAACTACTCCCTTCCATGCATGCTGTTCTTGCCAATTGTACCTAAAACACATCAAAGCAAGAGTGAGCCAAAGACTCAGCAAGTACAATGAATAAGAACAGACAACTATCATGAACAAGACAACTTCTTCACAACTTCTGAACATACAGCAATTGAATACTCATGAATGTATGAGATGAATGTAAATAATCAAAGGAATGGACTACACACGTGCTTATACCGGTATAGCTAGTGACACACCCGTCGGTGTTCACTTAAGCCCGTATTTATCGAAATACAGGGATCCAAGATACCGTATGAATAACGTTTCATACGGGTGTCCAAACTGCCCACATTGGAATGGTGAGACTCACATGCCCATACTGGAATTGATGGGACTTTAGACTCCACTCCCGTGGAGCTCCACTCCCGTGGACGGAACATGAACATAGATGCAACTTTAGACTCCACTCCCGTGGAGTTCCACTCCCGTGGACGGAACTTGAACGTGGATGCATGAATGTACTTATGAACAACGACTAGCATCATCTTTGAACTTATGAATTTCACATACGGAAGAAACATAATCATCGGAACTTCTCACGTATCAAATGATAACACAGTACGAACATCAAGCATCCAACATATACAATTCATACAACGTCAGAGTACTTGCCTTTAACGTTGCGATGCGTTAGGAGGCAACGACGATGCCGCTAACCCAGGACCATTAGTTTACTTAATAAGAACCATGATGTCAAGACACTACTCGCAACACAAACCCCAACACCCCAACATTTAACTACACAATTTTACTCCAATTGAATTACATTCCATCAGAAAACCATAATGGGCAGCAATACTAAAATTGACATAACTTTTGCTCTGAAATTTGTAAAAATGTAAACTCAGGCTTGTTTGACAGGTAACAAGATTATCTACAACAACCTAGTTGATGGAAATCCCAAATTCTGAATGTACCAAGCCCCAAAAGACCGATGAACACCCTCTGTCAGAACTGCCTAACACTTCTGGGCAGCAGCACAAAAAAAGCCATAACTTATAATTGGCCAACCCAATCTTAGTGTTATTTATCAATATCAAAAGCTAAGACCCAGGCCTACAATAACCTATTTGGGTGAAAGCCCTGAATTTGCAATTAACGTGATCATATATTAAAAGGCAATTCAACAATTCATTCTCGTTAGGGTTCTGGACAGTCAACTTAAAACGTGCATAACTCTTGTTCTACAAATCCAAATGGGGTGTTATTTATCAATACTGAAAGATAATGAGATCACGTACAAAAGTTGTTATGGGCAAGACTTCTGAATCATCTTCTATCTAGGTCATATTTTAACAATTACAGTGACTGCTAATTCTCGTTAGAATTCTGGACAGCGGAAACTAAAATGATCATAACTTTTGATCCGTATGTCGGAATCAGGTGTTCTTGGTGGTCACCGAAAGCTAAGAATATTATCTAAATAACGCTAGGAGATAAAAACTTTTGATTCGGCCTCTAAGATGTCGAAACAGCCCCCGCAACACACTGGACAAAATTGAATTTCTGACAGCAGCAAATCGACTCAATCAATCTAATCGAATTCGCATCTAATAAGGATAGAACAACGAAGAACGCCTTGTGTTACCCTTATAGAACCGCTGCAAGATAAAGATCAACCCCTACGAAGAATATCTTCTCCCTCTCCTTCCTTTCTTCTTTGTCCTCCTCTTCTTCTCCCTTAGCCGAAAGAACGCAAGAACAAGACGGCAACGAGGGCTAAAGCGGAGGCTACTATAGCGCGTGGGTTACTGTAGCGGCAGTGCGGGTACTGTAGTGGCGGCGCGGGTACTGTAGCTATAGTACACGTTAGGGTTTCCTCTCCTTTTGATGGTGGCCAGATCCCCCATGGGCCATGGGCCAAAAGGGCTGATTTTCCCTTGTCACTTAACTTTGGCTTGGAAGCCCATTTAGCTCTAAATTTTGAATTTTTCCTCTTTTCATTCCCTTAATTCCATCTCTAATCTTATTGCACTCACTAATGATAATCGGGATATTACATGGATGATGAGCTTGAGTCGAGGACAACTCAAATGCAAGAAGGGGAGGACCTGATGCGACAATGGGTGTCCCAATCTTTTGGTGAGAAGGATAATTCGATTTGGTGGAGATGTGTAACATCCCTAATTTGCAGAGTTTTAAAAAATTTCAAAACTTTAAAAATAACCATTTGGTTTAATTAAATTATAAAATCTTAACTTGAAATTTAGAAATCAAAACTATTTAACTTGAATTAATCAGACTTCAATTAAGTTAAAAAGTTGTTTTATTTGGATTTTCTGGATTTTATTTGGATTTTAAGTCTTTTCTTACTTTTTCTGGATTTTAGAATTTGGTTTTTCCTTTTGCCCTAAATTAAAATCTATTTTGTTTGCAAAATTAAAAGCTAAAGTATAGTTAAAAGTATTTTTATTAAGTTCTAAATAATTCAAGGGACTTCTATGAATTTTCCTATAATTTTTAGACTTTATTAGCTATTTTCTAAAACCCTTTTTGCTTTTCCGGGATTTCTTTAATCGAAAACCTATTTTAAATCCTCCTTTGTCTTTTGGGCCGAATCTCTCTCTGCCTACCTCTCTTTTTCCCTCCGTGGCCCACTCCAGCCTGCTCCTGCGCGTGCCCGCACCTCCCTCGCTGCCAGCCGTCCGTTTGAAAACAAGCGATCACGATCGCATCACACGTTCAGAGGCGTCGAACGCCTCCTCCATTGTGAGCCATCCGATCAAGATCGAACGGCCCAGCTCCCTCACATCAGTGCGCACCGCGCATTCACATTTCGTCCTTTGCGGACCGTGCGATCAAAATCGGACGGCCCTCGCCGTCACCCCTCCACACGCCTCTCCCTCCCCCTCTCGCTGACAGGTGGGACCCACCTGTCAGCTTTGTCTTCTTCCTCCCGTTGTCTTCCTCGCGTGGCGTCAACGCCCGCGCATTTTGCGTTGGCCGCCCGTCACCTCCCCGTCCCGCCTCTGCCGTGCGTTCATTGCGCCGACGACTTCCACGCCTGCTCCCGCCCCACTGCCCCGCTCCCATCCCCACACCCTGCCTCCCGCCCCCACCGTCGTAGAGCTCCGCGAGCGCCCCCACCGTTGAACCTCCATCTCTTCACCTCCCCGAGCCCTATAAATGTGCGCATTGGGTGAGCATTGAGCTCCTCTCTCCTTCCCCTATTCTCTCTCGCTCTCTCCCGCTCTTCTCCGGCCGTGATTCGAGAAATCCCACTGTCGGTCTAGCTCGTCGCCGCCGCCTTTTGCGCCACCGTTGAACCTCCTCCAGCGCCGTCATCTCCAGCTTCGGCATCGCAGGACCAAGGACCACCTCGTGGGCACCTCCCCTTCGCCGGAAACCTCCCGGAACGCCGCCTCCGCGTTCACCCACCACTACCGCCGCTCTTCTACCTCGCCGCCACCACCCCTTCACACTGGGTCTTCACAACCGTGCACATCGTGATCCCCTCGACTCCCTCTTTGCATTGGTGCCCTCGCCGCGGTGACGTCAGCTGACGTCATATTCGTCTTTTCCTTTACAAAAATAATTCCAAAAATTAGGAAAATTCCTTTTTCTTGATTTTCAAACTTCCGAGGCCCGTAACTTCTTCGTTCGAACTCCGATTCGAGTGATTCAAATTTCTAAATTCATCTAAAATCCCCCTATTGCTGTTAGTGCTAATTTGGTATTTATTTTGAATTTATTTGGAGTTATTTTATTTATTTGGCTTCATTCAAACGTGTAGATTCCGGCGTTTCGGAAGATTTCTCGGACCCAACGACCGAAGCACCTTCACTCTTCAACAAAGGCAAGTCGTAGACCTTTGACCATGTCGTACCCACTTTATAAAGCTATATTGTTTGATATAAACATGCATTGCTAGTTTTATATTAAATGGTTTCGAGAATAGATAATCGCCTAATTGAAGTATGCCCCCTTGAAAAATTGCAAATGACATGTACCCTTGAATGACATAAATTCTTGGACACCATAGGATGGGTTATTTTTAGTTGGACATTATTAAACTACCAACACGAGTATCGTATTATGGTTAGCCATGCTATAGTTGTACGATGGAACTCATGATCACATGCTCGTATGAATAAACATGACTAAATGAACTATGGAATTGTGGCGCAGCCACTGTTATTAAAAGATGTTATGCCATGGTAAGGATTGTCATTTGGCTGGGTTGAACGAAAATGATTTATGCTCGGACGAGTGGGCGGTGGTGAGTGTGGGTGCGGAAGCACATTGGAATGTGGATAGTCTCGTCTGAGCAAATCACTAAGGACTTAACCTTGTACGCCATTGATCTAGGTCATACCGTGCAACCACATGTCCAGGATGGGGTGGACCTGGCCAACTAATTAGCAATGTTTTGATTTGGCTCTGTTTGGATTGATAAGCGGCGCAAGAGGGGGCATGAATCTGGCGGGAGATGGACCCGTTAGAAGCGAATCCTTAGCGAGCAGAATCGAGTCAAAACAGAGCTTTGTAAAAGCCTTATGATAATGACTTAGTCGCACACCTTCGGCAGTGTGTCAGACGGACATTATAAGTTAATTATCTCTTGTGGGTAAAGTTGTACAACCTCTACAGAGTGTAAAAACTATTCGAATAGTTGTGTCCCCGGTTATGGACATGCCCGGAGATTTCACACAAGGGGTAGAGTTTTTCATCAAAAATGGTGGGAATGATGGTTTGGGTGGAATGGTTGGGAAGTTCGCTTGTTGTTTTCCAAGAAACTTGTTACTTATGTATTAATCTTTTAATTTGTGATTTTACAATCTACTTACCGTATTTGCTGAAAATGCTGCTTTCCGCAAATTAAACATAAAGCTATCCTTGTCAAGCCTAGTATAAATAATAATTGCATACATTTCCCTGCAGCTTGCTGAGTACATTCAAAGTACTCACGGCTTTATGCCCTCTTGTTTATCAGTCACTTAAGAAGATCTAGGAAGCTTGGAGTTCTATGAAGAGGGGTACTTCGAAGGTTATGTGAACTAGATCGCGTCCTCCACTCGATTGCTTGTGGGCATGTCGACGAGCCACCACGAGATATTTTGGGTTCCGCTGCAAGTTATCTTTTGTTGTTAAGCCCTGTGTGGTAATTCTGTAAGACTTGACCATAAAGTCCTTTTGCTAACAAGTAATATTAATTTGTCCGCTTCATCGTTATTTTGTTGTATGGTTATGATTACACCGATGTTGTAACTGTGCGAGCTAGCTACTGATCATGGGACTAGTTCGGAATGCACAAAGGGTCTCGGGGTTGCATACCCGGGGTCCCGACAAGACGACTCTCACAATTCGTCTACCAATCGTACACAACCAATATGCCTGACAATCGTTGAACCAACCCTGTAATTGTTATCGACTTTGCTAGAAGCACGATCGACCTGACCACGAAGGTCTATTCCTGCATACAATTGAAGAACAAGATAATAAACAATCTGAAATTGCAAATAGGACTAAAAGTAAATGATAAAGTAGGATTCTAAAGCGGTATTATGGTTGGTCTAATCGACACAAACCAATACACGAAGTTGCAATGTAGCTAACTTTTAACTAAACAAAATCCGAGGAGACTAGAGGGGTGGCGACTCCTATATGAGGATGCCCAAAGACCAGGAGGTGGGTGCATGACCCTAGGGTTACAAGGCCATGGTACCAAGTGGAGATGGCGCAGCACCCTTTCGATTCGGGCTCAGAATCAGCATTGGATTATTTTGGTGATTTTGGCGTGCATAGAAGGAATTTGAAGGTGGGGCTAGATCCGTTTGAAAGAGGACGAGATAGGATTTCAATCAAGTACTTATGGAACTCAAACGGAGTCTGTATGTGAAAGTTATGCTCGTTTGAAGTTGGGGCTGTCTCCGGAGGCCGAATTGAATTCCAGAACATGTCCGACTTGAGCTTTTACTTGACTTAGAGCCAAAATGATGTGGAGACCTTCCTTGTACCATGACATGGAGTAGCGATCATATCCAAAGGGTTGATATTGTAACACTACGGCCAAACTAGAGCCTGGAATGCTACTAAATAAACATGATACAATTTAAACATAAGGCATAGATCTAATTTTTTTGGCAGAACCTCCTTTGTATAACTAAGTATACCGGAGGTTCCAACAGTTGCATATATCATAATAAATATTCCAACATCCAAAATTCATCAAAACATTCAAAATAATAATCGATTCAGCTAAAGCATAAACAAGCATAGTCAAAATTTGCTATTCTCCTTATTACAAATAATCCAATGCATTCAAACATAGCCATAATTAATTCTTAAGCAGTTTGCTTATTATTAAGATACAATCTAAATGATATTCATCTTTAAAGATGTGTGGTAGTGAGTGCATCCAAAGCAAGCCTACACCCTCCCATGCATGCAAATCTTGCAAGTGGTACCTAAAAGCACAACAAAAGCAAGAATGAGCCCAAAGACTCAGCAAGTATAAAAAAAGAAACATTAAGCTCACAGTTATAGCGTCAACATACCATAAGAAACATTACACTAAAACGACTCACATGCTTATGTAATGCGAACGTGCAATGCATCATTTTCTCTTTTACTCTTTTCGCATTTTACCGGTAATGCGTGGTATACAACTGTCGATGTATACCCTTGCCTGTGCCCTCTAGCATAGGGACCAAGAGCCTATACTCCACAAGTATAGAGACCACGGTCCATCATCTTCATGATGGGGACCTCTACTCAATGCCCACATTCCACGAATGTGGGGACCATAAGCCTGTCATCTACATGATGAGGACCTCAAATATACATACTTGGTCACCACGTGACCAACTCTCAGGTATGCTCTCAACATGCACATATACTAGTACTCTATCTTCCAATAACATGTGAATCAACAATAATATACCAAAATCTCCAACTTTAAATAACATGTATTGCATCATCAATATACATGAATAACCTTTAGCCATAACTCAAGTATTCGCCAATCTTATTCATACATATCACGCTATCATTCACGCGTAGCTGGTATGTATAAAACACAAGCATTCACTGACAAACATTCATAATTATATCAACAACCAGAATACATGCCTCAACCGTGGGGGGACAAAGGACGCGAAGAGGGCGCTGCCCCCGGAACCAATCCCCCACCTGAATATAATTATAAAGCATGCTAAGACAATCATACTGGACCAAAATCATAAACAATAGCATAACCGCACTCGCTATACTCTCAAGCGTATTCCCAATTCCAACTCCTAAAGATCGATCTGTCCCTTCTATGGACAGCCATGTTCTAAAATTCGTATGTTTTTGTAAAAGAGTCTAAATGAGGTGTTCTTGGACTTCCTTGAAAGGTTAACAAATTCTCCAACTAAGTCTAGATGGTGAGCTGTCCTGACTCGGCCATCTAGTACCCCTACTAAGCCAATCAACAAAACATTAAATTCACATCGAGTTCTCTGGACAGTATACTAAAACTACCATAACTCTCAGTACGTTTGTCCAAATCTTGCGTTCTTGAGCTTTCTGGAATGGTGAGACGATAACCTACAACTTTCTTTATATTGAGCTCCTCTAATTTTCTATTTAACCAATCGCTTAAATCAGATTACTAAAACCTATCAGAATACCGACAGATTTGCAGAATAGTCACACTAATAAATTCATAACTTCTTCTACAGAGGTCCAAATAATGCGATCTAGCACTTCATCGAAAGATGACGATGTTCTCTACACTACTCTAAGAGATGTCTAGGACTGATTCCACGTTTAAGCACATCAAAACGTCGGTATAACCCAATCTATCCTGAACAAACCTAATTACCGATATTGATTAACTATCCAAATACGCATCTATTCAAAGGAGAACTGAGGTTACCCTTAAATAACCGATTGCTGGGCATGAAGAACACCCACCTGCGATCTCTCCCCACGAAAATGGTCTTCTCCCGTCACCTTCTTCTTCCTCCTATGGCCGGCCACCACCAACACAAACTGCTTCTTCTCCCCACTCGGCAGGCAGCGGGAGGTGGATGATCCTCGCTAACAGCAAGGGGACGTGGTGGAGAGGCATAAGGGAGCAGGGAAGCAGCCAAGGGGAGATGGGGAGGGGCAGCGGCCAATGGGGGGATTGGGAGGGCGGCCAAAGGGAGAGGGGAGGGGGCAGCCTAGGGTTTGGCCCCCTTAAGGCTTGCCTCCTCCCTCCCACCAATGGGCCGAATGCCCATGGGCCTGAGGCCCTGGCCCAAGTTATCCAAAATTTGCTGCTAACCCCTTCTTTAACTACTTAATTAATTATTTCCCAATAGATCCTTCTCCTGGATCAATTTCTAATTAATACTTTTTCTTTAAATATTTGGTTTTCTCCCGATTTCTACTCTGGAGTATTACATTCTACCCACCTTAAAACTGAATTCATCCCCGAATTCTAACCACGCTTATGCCAAAGTATATTCACAGTTATAACTTAAAAAAAACATTAGCACACAACTGATGTGAATAACTCTGGATATTTCTTGCGCATGCGAGACTCTAATTCCCAAGTGGCCTCTCTCTCGAACTGCTACGACCAAAGCACCTTAACGTACTTCAATGTTTTATTCCTCAAAGCTCTTTTCGATCTCTCCAGAATTTGTATCGGCTTTGACTCAAAGGATAAATCTTGCTCTATGGTTAATGGCTCTAGCGGAACAAGATGCTCCGGATATCACAGGTACTTCCTCAACATAGATACGTGAAATACGTTATGCACTCCTCACATAGACTCTAGAAGGTCCAAGCGGTATGCCAACTTCTCAATCCGAGCCAAGATCGTGAAAGGCCCAACGTACCCCGGACTAAGCTTCCCTTTGGTACCGAACATAACCACGCCCTTAGTGGGAGATACTCTCAAGAGCACCTGATCCCCCACTTCGAATTCCAAATCCCTTCTCCTCACATCTGCATAACTTTTCTGCCTGCTCTGGGCTGCTAACAGAATCTGTCTCACCAAGGCCACTCGTTCAACCGTCTTTTGGACCCAATCCGGGCCCAAGACTGCTTTCTCGCCCACTGCTTCCCAGCAAAGGGGTGACCTACATTTGCGCCCATACAAAACCTCGAACGGTGTGGCTTTAATACTTGAATAGTAGTTGTTATTATAAGCAAATTCCACCAAGGGCAACTGATCCTCCCAAGTACCCTTCCAGGACAAAACACAGCACTGCATCATGTCCTCCAAAGTCTAAATAGTGCGCTCTGACTGTCCATCTGTCTGTGGATGAAATGTTGTACTAAGACGGAGCTGGGTGCCTAGTGCACTCTACAAACTCTCCCAAAACTTGGAGACAAACTTGGCATTTCTGTCAGAAATGATGGTCTTTGGCACACCATGCAATCTCACAATCTCACGCACAAAGATAGGAGCCAAGTCGCTCGCTGAGTTGGTCATGTGGATTGGAATAAAATGTGCGGATTTGCTGAATCGATCCACAATCACCCAAAATGCATCCTTACCTCACAGTGATCGAGGTAACGTGACTACAAAGTCCATGGAGATATCATCCCAAGGCCATTGAGGGACCTCCAATGGCTGCAATAACCTTGCGGGATGCTTATGTTCTGCCTTCACATGCTGACCAACGCCACAAGAGGCTACATAATTAGCTATATCCACTTTCATTCTTTTCCACCAGAAGTTCTGCTTCAGATCATGGTACATCTTCATCTCATCTGGATGAACAGTATACGTGGTGCGATGGACCTCCCTCAAGATATCATCTTTAATGTAACACCCCAGCTCAGCATTAAGGCTGGAATGCTACTAACATTAAATTAAACTAGGCTAAACTAAAACCAATTACAAATTCTCGACAAAACCTCCTTTGTATAGTCAGCTATACCGAGGTTCCAACAATTAATCAAGGCATTTATCAATATAATCATAATCAGGTTCATTCAAGCGTGCAGGATAATCTCATAAATATAACCAAAATTTGCTATTCTCATTATTACAGTTAATCTGAAACTCAAACCATCCATAATTAATTCTTAAGATTGAGTGGTAGTGCGTGCATCCAAACATCTACTCCCTCCCATGCATGCCGGTCTTGCCAGTTGTACCTAAAACACATCAAAGCAAGAGTGAGCCCAAAGACTCAGCAAGTACCAACAAGGCTAAGCAAGTTATCATTCATAGCATCAATAATCCAAGATAAACAATGCACCAAAGTATAGCCTTCATGCTCATGTGAATGCAACCAATGCAATGCACCTTTTCAACTTTATCTCTTTCGCATTTTACTGGTAATGCGGGTATACAACCGTCATTGATACCCTTGTGCGTGCTCCTCCGCACAGGGACCAAAAGCCTATACACCACATGTATAGGGACCTTTCCCATCACTTTAATGATGGGGACCTCTTTATTCATAGCCCACATTCCACGAATGTGGGGACCTCAACCCGTCATCTACATGACGGGGACCTCAATCAGATAAGCTTGGTCACCACGTGACCGTGGCACTGTATGTTCTCAACATGCATATGCACCATGATAACATATTCATAAGCAGGAATACATCATATTCTCATTATCATGTAAGCAACCTTACTTCGCTATCATATATCAAAAACACGCATACATGACCAAGTCTCCAACACGTTTGAAACATGCATATGCTCCATGCCCACGTCTTTCATACCCAAGAATTTAACATGTTCATAACAACATGTAAGATTTAGCAACGCTCAAGGGAAACATTAACCATAGCTTGCATTCATCAAGATAAAAGGAAAACTCATTACACTAACATTCGTGCAAGGCTACAACAAGCATTCACAACAATCTTATCATACAACCGAAAATACACTATAACCCGAATACTTGCCTCATCCACGCGAGAACGGTGGACGTGAAGAGGGTGCTGCCCCTGGAACCGCGCTCCCACCTGAACATAAAGGTATCCCAATCTAAGACCAACATGCTGGACCAAGAGCATAAATAATAACGCAACAAAACTCGCTAACTCTCAAGTGTAAACAAAACCTCCAATTTCTAGCGATCATTTTGGTGCTTACTAGAAACAACCAATTTCTAAAATACATAACTTCCTGCTCAGGAGTCCAATTAAGATGCTCTTAGACTTTCTAAAAAGGTAATTGAATTACCTAAATAAACCTAGTTGGGGAGCCCTCTTGATTCTACCCTTAACTTCCCTATCAAACCAACCATCAGACGACAGAATTCTCGTCGGGTTCTCTGGACAGTACGCTAAAACCACCATAACTTTTGCTACGAAAGTCCAAATCTCGTGTTCTATAACTCTAGGAAAAGGTACAGAAATTACCCACATTTTTCGTTATTCTGAGATCCCCTGATTCTCCTTTTAAATAGCAGTTTTAACCCAATTTCCACAGACTGCCAGAACTGACAGAACCACAGGACAGCAACACTAGAAAATTCATATCTCCCAGACCGTTAATTGGATTTGGGCGATCTTGGCGGCCAACGAAAGCTAAGAACATAACCTACAACTCTCTAGGAGATCCAAACTCCTAATTCGGCCTCTAAATACATGAAACTGGCCGCGCAACATTCTAGACAGAATTGCAACTTTAACAGACCGACTTCAATCTTGCCAAAACTACTCGATTTCGGATCTACGACTAAACACACAACAACAAATGAAGCTAGTTACCCTTGGCGCAGCTGAAGATCACGAACTCCGGATGGGATCCCGCTTTCTTCTCTTCTCCCTTCTCTTCTCCCTTCTCTTCTTTCCCTCTTCTCCTCCTCCTTCTCTTCCTCCTTAGCCAGCCGCAATGGGGGCGGTCCTTCTTCTACCTTTGGACAGCAGTAATGGGGGGACTTGGAGGGATGCTTGGGAGGGGTGCAAGGGTGAGGAAACCAGGGAGGGGAGGCGTGAGAGGGGGAGGCGGCGGCACCAAGGGAAGAGGGGTGGGGGCGTGGGGAAAGTGGGGAGGAGGGGCTGCGGTTAGGGTTTGGGGGGGAGTGGCGCCCCCCCCTTTGGCCAACTGCCCCATGGGCTCACATGGGCCGGGGCCCAAGCCCAGGTTGGGTCTGAAAAGCATTTTTACCCCTTCTATAATTATAGAATTAAACATTTTCCGAATGATCCCTCCCGCAAAACCGATTATTTCTCTCTCGAATAATTATGTTTCCCCGACTATCAGCTTGTCACACTTTCGGGGTATTACATTCTACCCCCCTTAACAGGATTCGACCCCGAATCTAAACCACGTTTACGCCAAAGAGATGATCACAGCTAAAACTTATTAACATCACGACAACCTACTGTGAATAACTCCGGATACTGCTCGCGCATGCGAGACTCAAATTCCCAGGTGGCCTCTCTCTCGGTCTACTGCGACAAAAACACCTTGACGTACCGGCGCGTTACGCCTTACTACTAGTCCCAACCTTTCAAGAGTCACTCGACAGGCACGTCTCGAAGGCATGGTCTTACCTGTAGGTCAACTGTTCTAAGGAAACTTTACTCACCAGATTTCTCCAATACCCCTTCGACAATAGGTCATACAAAACATTCCGTGCTACACACTAGGGCTCCAAATGGTCCTAGTGACGCAATCCCCCAAATCTCCGCAACTTCCAGAAACAACCCGATGTACCTTGGGTCAACATTCCCAAAGATACCGAACCACACGACATGCACATAGAACACAGAGCTCGTGTTCCACCTCTCAAATAAAATCCTCACTAAAGCAAGGTTCACCTCTTTTAACCAGAAACACACAGCAGAACTCGCTTTAAACACACTTTGTTCCGACATAACCCAACTAAAAAAAATGAAGGACTCTCAACGCAACCAAACGTTACCAACTCGGTACTAAAAGAGTCAAATTCAGAATCGAAGATTTATCACACAAATCTTTTCACCTTCAATTTAGAAAATTTGCAAATAAACACCACGATCGCCAAAGGAGAAACCACTCAAATAACTAATTCCATCATTTCTTTTATTCTTTCTGAATAGATAAGAACCACACAAGCCAACATAAAGTCAAACCCAATTTGCGAAAGACGTCCGTCATAAACTCATAGCTCAACTTACGAAAGACAATGATCAACAGCACAGAACTCAAACGAGAATCAGGAAAAGATTCACTTCTTGAGAAAGCATCAAATTAACAGTTTCTCTTTTAGGACCAAAAATTTCCCTCAAGCTATGGAATCCCAATCATCGCACAACACACTAACTTGTTACTCTTAACTTGGCGATCTCAACGCCAAGCCCAAATCGAAACATTTTGTCTACACCTTTGAAGAGGGACTCTGATGATTTCACACAACATTCTCTAACCGATTTCCTTTACTATCAGAGTTCATTTGACAAATGGCACTCAGAAAGTATCCCCAAATTAGATCTCTCACACGATCATATCACCTCAACCCTTTTGAGAACAAACATCTCAGATTTCACATCACACACTCTCATGTACTACATCAGAAAGGTGTTATCAACGATCATCCCACTGTTCGCAATCCACCCTTATTCTACTTCTTCTACACATAATCTTTGGGCGACTCGAAGTTCTAGCATAGCATTGCAAAGTCCATATTTAACATCCAAGACTCTTGCAACTAACTTCTCATATAAAAGATAGGGAAATCCTCAGATTAAATCCCTAAAAACCCACATTTCCCACATACTCACTCATTAACATCATCATGAAAATATTTTCTTGACCAGTTTACCTTTACAAAGATTATAACTCTCAGAAGGTTACTCATTTAAAACCAAATCACTCTTGACATTACACAACATCTTCCATTATCCCATTAATTGACATGACGATTCGATTACTTTGTAATCCCACTCTCATTAAACCACATCATTAAGAATAACTTTCATAGCCTCGCAATACTACCAAATTGCGATACTCTATAAAATTGATCAATATTTCTATACTTTCAGTAATTCTAATGTTCCACCCGAAGTGAACCAGAAGATCTTGGATCACAATCACTGTAGGTTCTACTAGCTGTAACAATACAATCAGTTTAACCTCATAAGACAATCTTCCATTGAGATAGACTTCTCTCAAAGAACTATATTACGAAATTATTTCATCCTCCAATGCTCATCGAATAACTTACAACCAAAGTCTCACACTACAATAATTAAACACCTCAAAAGACTCAGGTGAAACAAATAGGTTGATTCTTCTTCAAAAGAAAGAGCGAATGGAATCAATTTTTTTTTCAACTTGGAAAACATGTGCCACCCACAGTGAACACAAGACCAAAGAAAACTGTCACTTAAGCTAAGAACTCGAAAAAAACATCAGGGAAAGTCAAGAGTCAAGGGCTCAAGCCCTACTGAAAGCGAATACCAAACCACAAAAGAGAAGAACGTAATACCCTTTGAACATTGATAAACCCTTATGGAACAACTGCATAAGGTTTGAGTACTCTCAAATAAACTGCAAGATGCGAAACGACTTAAATCTCAAACACTTAACTTCTCTCCTTCCTTTAACAAGGATAGTTATTTTCTGTGATTATTACATCACCTTGCCAGCTTAAACAAGATAAGCTCTTATGACCAAATCATAGGAACAACTTGAGAACCAATAAAATCTTTCAACATATCACTTAGCTCAAAGCAACTCAATCACCACATAACTCAAGTCGCAACTTCTTGCAGATAATCTTACTAACATCAAGAATAATATACTCTACACACGAATCTTTATCATCAACTATTCCATTAGAAAGCCCCCAAAGTTTCACCAAAAGTTCCCATACTATCCTTTCATCCCATCTTCAAAACGAGTGTATACCAAAACCATACAACATCAATACACCAACCTCTTAAACTTAGAAGGGGTCTACTATACAATTGAAAAGCTCCTACCATAACTCTTTCATCAAGGTCACATTATCAACCGTTTAATTCACAATTAGATGGGCATAAGCCCATATCAGTTCAACTCTTAGCGATGCTCATCATCAAACTTCAACACACAACAGTTATACCACAACCATTGTTGTTATCAACTGACTTCATTATGAAATCTAGTTGCTACCTACTTTTATTACCAAATCATATGGATATTAACACACACATATTCAACTGTTTCTCCTCACATTTGGATTTCGACAAAGAAATACACTAAAACTTCAAAAATCGAAATCTTTTATCGATCAAAAGTCCCATCAACATTTCCACCAAATTCATCGCATCATTCTATATGGAAGAACTACATAGAACTCCTCCCATAAATTCTAGATCCACCGATATTCAATCCATTCAACCGGTTGTACACCGTTTCAATAATTATTCATACTAAGGAATACGTAAATCTGGTATTCTCTCTAATTTTTCTTTCCACACAATTAAATTAATCCATGGGAACCAAAGAACCCAACAAGTTTAGCAACCTAAACAGTTTTAATGACCAGACTAGTTCATCAAGGTTCCATACTTCTTGATATCTCTCAATCACTACTCATATATACCGTTCATCAAGAACTAGAAAAGACAACATCAACTTAATCAATTTCACTTCCAAGGTTACTAATTAATATTAATTATGCACCATACCAATGACTCAACTTGATACCCATACCGTATCTCGTTATTTGATTACAATCTCTGATTTAACCATAACAAGGTATCACAAAAGGATTTTAACAATTTCCACCAGAAAAGAGATGCATTAAACTTTAACACTTGGAATAATCCAAAAGAAATACATAGAGCCAAAGCTTTCTCACGCTAACAACTTGCAACAAAAACTCTCATTACCCAAACTATCAAACGAATAAATGAGTCATTGTTTGCCAAAGAGAAAGAAGAAACAACCAGCGAAATATCCATAATGCCAATTGACGAGGATCACAAGTAGCAAAAAGCGACTCAACAGTCGGAGAACCACAATTGTTTCAGAGAACCATTAGAGACCAATAAAACACAACCACTACCACGAACCACGAACCCCAGAGAAATTCATCATCCACCACAGATCAAGAATTTTCCAAGATTGAGGTCAAGAAGGTAAACAACTTTCCAAAGCAACTCACACTCAACTCCTGTATCTAGGGTATTCGGGGTAACTACTCTATTCGTCTACCACGAATGGTGGTATAACCTGACAAAGTCCAAGGTCACAACCATGGTCTCCACTTCTTATCAACCATTATCGACACGCATAAATAGTATAATCACATATGATCATCTCATGACAATCATAGAATAGATTTATAGATATATAATATCATAACATCTCATATCATAGATTAACAACAAGAAAGATAGCTCAGAGGCAATTCATAAATTGCTCAACCAATGAAACATAACAACAGATAATGCGGAAGCAATGCAATTCCCAACCCCACCTCAGTACAAGTGTGTCAATTTAATACTTTTCTATTAACCACGGATCTAAAGCCCGCTCGATACCAATGTAACACCCACTCAAAGATTAAGCACGAATGCTACTAAAATTAAATTAAACTAGGCTAAACTAAAACCAATTACAAATTCTCGACAAAACCTCCTTTGTATAGTCACTATACCGAGGTTCCAACAATTAATCAAGGCATTTATCAATATAATCATAATCGGGTTCATTCAAGCGTGCAGGATAATCTCATAAACATAACCAAAATTTGTTATTCTCATTATTACAGTTAATCTGAAACTCAAACCATCCATAATTAATTCTTAAGATTGAGTGGTAGTGCGTGCATCCAAACATCTACTCCTCCCATGCATGCCGGTCTTGCGGTTGTACCTAAAACACATCAAAGCAAGAGTGAGCCCAAAGACTCAGCAAGTACCAACAAGGCTAAGCAAGTTATCATTCATAGCATCAATAATCAAAGATAAACAATGCACCAAAGTATAGCCTTCATGCTCATGTGAATGCAACCAATGCAATGCACCTTTTCAACTTTATCTCTTTTCGCATTTTACCAGTAATGTGGGGTATACAACCGTCAGATATACCCTTGTGCATGCCCTCTAGCACAGGGACCAAAAGCCTATACACCACATGTATAGGGACCTTTGCCCATCACTTTAATGATGGGGACCTCTTTTATTCATAGCCCACATTCCACGAATGTGGGGACCTCAAGCCCGTCATCTACATGACGGGGACCTCAATCAGATGTGCTTTGTCACCACGTGACTGTGGCACTGTATGTTCTCAACATGCATATGCACCATGATAACATATTCATAAGCGAGGAATACATCATATTCTCATTATCATGTAAGCAACCTTACTTCGCTATCATATATCAAAAACACGCATACATGACCAAGTCTCCAACACGTTTGAAACATGCATATGTGTAATACTCCGGAAGTGTGAGAAGTCAAGAATCGGGTTAATTAAATTTAATCGGTAGAGAATTATTTAATCGGGGAAGAGTTTAATTTGAAATTCAGCAAAGACAAGAAAAAGAGAGGGTTTTTCTGTGTTTTCTCACCTACTTGGGCCTGGCCTTGGCCCATCTCGCCCTGTGAGTGGCCGGCCAAAGGGAGGAGCCACCTCCCAAACCCTAGCCGCCCCTCCCCTTTCTCTCCTCCCACTTGCAGCCGCCCCTCCTCCTCTCCCTTGGCGACTCCTCTCCTCCCCTTGCACCTCCCCTCTCCCAAGGTGCTGTCCCCTGCACCTCCCTATCCCAAGGTGCTGCCCTTGCAAGGAAGAAGAAAGAGAGGGAGAAAAGAAGGAGAAGAAGGAGAAGAAGGAGAAGAAGAAGAAGGAGAGTTTGTGTGGGGCTTGGTTCAGCGAATTCTAGCGGTTCTACAAGGGTAACGAGATGCCCTCCCCGCTGTTTAATCCTTATTAGATGCGAAACCGATTAGAATTGATGGTTAATTGTTGGGCTGCAGAAGATGCAATTCTGTCCAGAACCTTGCGTGGGTTTTTTCGTGTATTTAGAGGCTGAATTTTAAGTTTCCATCTCCTAGAGATATGTGGGTTATGTCGTTATCTTTCAGTAGCCACGAAGATCACTCGATTCCGAGGTCTGAGTCAAAAGTTATGATCGATTTAGTATCTGCTGCCAGAAATCTGACGAGAATAATCTGTCTGGTTATTTCCTAAAATTTGAAAGGGAATTTGGTAGAATCTGAAAGTTCACCCAACTAGGTTATTGTAGGTAATTTGATAACCTTTTCAGATTGATAAAGAACGATCAATTTGGAGTTACCTATTAAAAGTTATGGTCATTTTAGTTTTGCTGTTCGATTGTGTAGGCAGTTTCTGTACTGAAAGTTCAGACAATGGTTAGCCTAATATTATGGCCGAATTGGTTTATCGTGTCAACTAGAGTATTGTAGATTATTCAGTTAAGAATCTACAGAAATTGGGTTTACCTCTTTTTGACTTCCAGTTCATGAGTTATGTCGATTACCATGCCGCTGTCCAGGAACGGTATATGGCAGGAAACGTTGTTTTTCAGTTTCAGCTTTGTAAACTCGTTTTGAGTCGTCAAGTAAGCGATGTAGAATGCCGTTTAGTAGCGCTGAGTATATTATGTCTTAATTGAAATTATTTTTCTTGTTTAGGAGGTGAAGCCTCAGGTTTAGGAGTATTATCTTTGCCGGCTAACGCGTCGCATCGTGGAAGGCAAGTAAATGTAGCGGTTGCGCTACGGTTTAACTCGTTATTCTTACTACTTGCACTATGCATGATTGACGTAATGTTAAATGATATGCCATGGTTACATGTTTTCTAAGTAAGAATGTGGTAGCAAGATAATAATCAATTGCTATGTTTGGATGAGTTTGGGTAGTATTGTGGTAATTTGCTTAATGAGCCAAATGCGGAATATGAAAATAAACTCAAGGTGTACATGTTGATAATTCCTTGTGGTTATTTTCATGATGATCTTGTCGTGGTCTATGTGATAGAGTTCCATTTAGATCGATTGACTTTGATCTTGGTGAATCGGGTGTGGGTTATGTGATAATGGTCTTATGACACATTGGTATTATGCTTAATGAGACACGGTGGATTATGAGAAAATATTCATGATGAGTATGTTGTTGACCTTCGAGGTTAAATTCTTGTGGTTTATGATTATCATATCATTCATGACATATCATGACATTTGCATTGTGGATGTCGCCGCTTATAGCCGCGACCGTACCGGTACAACATCGTGCATTGCCGTAGCACGATGCATACCTTTACCTTGTTGGGTAAAGGTGCGGTGGAAACATAGCATACATATGCATTACATTGTGGAAAGATCATTTGCATACTTGTGCAAGATATTGAGGTGAAGTTATTTTTGCAAACAAACGCAACTTCATAGTTGCAATGTGAAATTGACTCATGAGAGTCTCTTGTGGAATGAGTAATGTGGTTGTGGTTGTGGAATGGGGTTTATCCCTTGTGGTATGGTAAAGGTTGTGATTGTGGCATGAGATTCTTCTCTCTTGTGGTAATCGTTGATAGCAGTTGTGGATGTGAGAAATAGTAAAGTTATGAGGTAAAACATGTTAATACTCTATTGTCATTGGTAGTGGTAGTGGTGAATAATATGAAGCGATTGATCAAGTTTTTGTTGTTAATATTTTAGTATCTTTGGTAGTAAATATGGTTGAGGCTATAATTGTGTTCATTATGAGAATTGGATATTGATGCTTAATATCTTTGTAGTTTAATTAGCTTGTAAATGAATGTGGATTCACATTATGGATGTGGACATATGGATACTTTAATGATGTTGTATATTTATTTGTAGTCTGATTAGCCTGTTAAACAGTTTGCTTGCTGAGATTTTTATCTCACCCTTGTTTCCCCTACAGGTGATTGTTGAGCATTCATGGGATGGGTAGAGCGGCACCACAATAATGCACTTGGTTCATCAACTCATGTTGTAATAAAGACGATGAAATTCTAGCCAAATGCTTAACTATTTGTGGAGGATTATGTTATTTAATAAGGATGGACTTGTGAACCATTCTTTGATTAATCTGCTAGAGGTTGTTTAATTATTGAACTTGTTACCGTTATCTTTATTCCCTTAGATGTTTATGCTTCCGCTTAATGCTTTTTGTCTAGAGATGTTGCCGAATTAATTTATCTTGAAATTATTGGCTAGTCAGAGAGTGGTTTAGTAGCATTCCAGGTGATGGGGTCTGGGTGTTACTGATTGGTATCGAGCGGGCTTTAGGTCTGTGGTAATTAAAAATATTAAATTGACACACTGGTGCACAGTAGGATGGGATGGGTCAAGCATTGCATTCGTGCTTTGACATGTTATATTGATTATTCATGCTATGAGATAATCCTGTATGTTTATGTGTTGTTTCTATGGATCATATGAGTGAGGATAGTCAATGATAAGAGGTAGGGTTTGCGGTCATTGCCTTGGGCATTGCCGCTTTATACCCCATTCGTGGTACAGGATATTGATGCGATTACCTCGGGTAACTTAGTTGCGGATGTCATGGGTAAGTTTCTTAGAAAAGTGTTATCCTCCTTGAATTGATGTTGGCGATTCTTAGCCTATTGCGATTAATGATTTTTTCTTTCGGGTTAGCTGTTTATTGCAGTTGTTGGGTGTCACTAGGCCTCCAATTGTTCTTGAGGCCAAGTATTGTTTCTTTCTGATTGATGGGTTGTTTGACTGCTCGTGAGCATTGCTTTTGGAGAGACTGGTATTTTCGCGTTGTTCCATCTTTCTTCTTGGAAAACATGACTCTTGTTTTCGTTTGATATTTTGAGAGAGAATCAAAGCTACGTGGGAAGTTCATTAACTTGTGGAAGCGTTGGCTCTATGCTTTTCTTCCGAGTTATTTGACTTTTGAAGTTTGATTTTCTCCTAGAAGGAGTGTTAAAATCCTTTATGATGTTTTGTTGTGTTTAAGTAGTAGGTGGTAATTATGTAAATAATTGATAGATTGTGAATTATCAAGTTGAAAAGTTAGTGTGGTACATCATTAATTCCTACTAACATCTTTAGAAGTGAAGTTGATTAATATGATGTTGTCCTGTTGTAGTTTCTTGAAGATTTGTGGCTAAGAATTTAGCGATACATGTGTAGAACTCATGCATTTATTAAGGATTATGAAAAACAATTGTATTGACTATTGTAGTTGTTTAATTTTCCCAACTTGTTGGATAGATTGGATTGATTGATCTTAAGTAATTAATCGACCATTCGGGATGGTCAAGTAAGGAGGTGTTGGAATATTGCCTTAATAAGATTAACCTTGATTATGTCCTCTCTTTACATACTTGATGAGCATGTACAAGTCATAAAGTTATGTAACTTTTACCATGCTAAATTGTTGAATTATGTATAAAGAAATGGATGAAGGTGGATGTATTGACTTGCGGAATCTTGTCTTATGAAGTGGTATTATTGATGTTTAAAGTTATTTTATTTTAATATCTTAACATAAGGTGGAGTATCGAATCAGGCTCTTTATTGTCTTTGTGATTGCAAATTAGAGATAGGATCATTAATGCTATGCTGATGAAAAATTAATAATCAATTATTGACAGAAATGGCTAGAGTGTATTTACTTGTTGCTAAACTAGAGTTGAGCATCGAGATGAGATAAATGTATGGAATCTAATAAGAGATTCATACTAGCATGTTTTGTGAGGTTGTTATGTTCTAATATCATCTTGTTAAAGAGTTTGTTTTAATGTGATGGCTTATGCACTAGTTTTAACTAGATTAAGTAGTTGGAATCTTATTTGGATAATAAGAACATGATGAAGTGATTAATGGTGTTCCTTTTGGAAAAAATGAAGGAGTGGGTTGATATGATGATTTTTTGTAAAGAACGTTTTATCTTGTTGTGAATACAATCGATAGCATGTAGTTGTGATTATGGTATTGAATGTTTTAAAATAAAGGAATTTGTTAATTCCATAATACTAATTGCATTGAAGGGTGTGAGATTTACGGTTGGAATCTTTTGGACCTTATGACTTGTGTCTTAGTCGATGTTGCTCTGAGTAAGCGGCGTGTTGATTGATCTTATTGGTTTTATTTGAATCTTGTGTTGTGGTCTTCAAGCATCCTTTGTTGGAAATGGCGGGATGATGTGATCAAAGAAAATTGCTTCTTATTGAAAGGAAAAGTTGTACTAGAAGTATTTGAGGTACAGATGATCTTATCTTGTGTCTTTCCAACCTCATTGCTATTTGTTATTCTTTTGGTCTTTTGGCTATTGTGATGATAACCATTTTCTGTATGCTGGAATTTATTTCTTCTTACCTCTTCTTCTAAGAGCATGGTAATTGTTGTGGGTAGCGAAGCCTTTTGTTGGTCGTGGTTTTGGGATAGAGTATGATTTGCGGGGCCAGTAGAGTCTATCTACAATGGTGTAGATGATGTACTCAATTGAGCTAATTGTTGAGGTGGCCAACTTGAGTTAATTGAGTTGGTGTGTTGGGTAATGATTTGAAAATCCTTGGTTCAAGGAAGTTAAATTATTAAAAGAAATGAATTGGGAAATTATTGTTATGTCAAGTAGTGCGATGCTCTCTTGATTCTTGTTTATGCTGTGTGTTTATGGCAGAGACCATTTGAATTTTGAGTTGACGTATGTTGAGGCGTAGTCTTTTCGATTAGGAAAAGAAATTGATTGTTTTGGTCTCATCAGTGTTTTTTTCACTCTTAGCTTATGTGGTGTGGTTCTCCAATTGTCTACTTGGCGAGTAGAAATATTTTGTGGTGAATCCTTTGATTTGGATCGTGGTCCTTTGAAGGAAAGCTGGTTGCTAGTGTGATGCTTGAGAGTTCTTTACTCTTACATTCTTTGGGTTCTGTTTGCAAAAGATACCGTTGTGCTCCAAGTAGAATGATGTGAGTGGAATTTGTGATCAAATTCTTTAAAAGGGGTATATTGGGTTATCCCGAGTATATTTAATAAGAGAAAAGTGTTTTAAGAAAGAGAATGGTTTGAGAAAGTGGTCTTAATAGTTATTATGGAAATTTTGCCAAAATGGCAGACTGTTGGTGCTTAGGGCCGACAAAAGAATTATGCGGATGTTCGTGCGAGAATTGAGTTTGCGGTGGGAAGCCTTGTGCTCCTTTGGGTGTCTCCAACCAAGGGTATTGTTCATTTGGTACCACCGAAGCTTAGCCCGCGATTCATCGGTACTTTTCGATGGTTGCTCTGGTGGGTAGTTTGGCTTATCGTTTGGGTTGCCAAACTCTTTGAGTGGTGTGCACAATGTTTTTCTTGTGTCTATGCTGAGGAAATACTTGCGGATCCGAACACAAGATTGACTGGAGCAGTCACAAGTGGAGCAGATCTCACCGTGGAGAGTCGGCCGATTCAGTATCTTGGATACGTCGGAGCGGGTCTTGAGGAATAAGACCATCAAGTATGTGAAGGTCCTTTGGGCGAATCATCGAGAGAGAAGCTACGTGGGAGTTGGAGGATCTTTTGCGAAAGAAGTACCCTGAGCTCTTCGAGGCCGGTGAGTACTCGAGTTTGGGTTGCTTTTTGCTTGTTGTTCTTCCTTTGTGGTTCAGAGAGTAGGATTAGAGGCTAATCCTTTTAAGGTGGGAAGAGTGTAATACTCGGAAGTGTGAGAAGTCAAGAATCGGGTTAATTAAATTTAATCGGTGAGAATTATTTAATCGGGAAGAGTTTAATTTCAGAATTCAGCAAAGACAAGAAAAAGAGAGGGTTTTTCTGTGTTTTCTCACCTACTTGGGCACAGGCCTTGGCCCATCCGGCCCTGTGAGTGGCCGGCCAAAGGGGAGGAGCCACCTCCCAAACCCTAGCCGCCCCTCCCTTTTCTCTCCTCCCACTTGCAGCCGCCTCCTCCTCCTCCCTTGGCGACTCCTCTCCTCCCCTTGCACCTCCCCTCTCCCAAGGTGCTGTCCCCTGCACCTCCCTATCCCAAGGTGCTGCCCCTTGCAAGGAAGAAGAAAGAGAGGAGAAAAGAAGGAGAAGAAGGAGAAGAAGGAGAAGAAGAAGAAGGAGAGTTTGTGTGGGGCTTGGTTCAGCGAATTCTAGCGGTTCTACAAGGGTAACGAGATGCCCTCCCGCTGTTTAATCCTTATTAGATGCGAAACCGATTAGAATTGATGGTTAATTGTTGGGCTGCAGAAGATGCAATTCTGTCCAGAACCTTGCGTGGGTTTTTTCGTGTATTTAGAGGCTGAATTTTAAGTTTCCATCTCCTAGAGATATGTGGGTTATGTCGTTATCTTTCAGTAGCCACGAAGATCACTCGATTCCGAGGTCTGAGTCAAAAGTTATGATCGATTTAGTATCTGCTGCCAGAAATCTGACGAGAATAATCTGTCTGGTTATTTCCTAAAATTTGAAAGGGAATTTGGTAGAATCTGAAAGTTCACCCAACTAGGTTATTGTAGGTAATTTGATAACCTTTTCAGATTGATAAAGAACGATCAATTTGGAGTTACCTATTAAAAGTTATGGTCATTTTAGTTTTGCTGTTCGATTGTGTAGGCAGTTTCTGTACTGAAAGTTCAGACAATGGTTAGCCTAATATTATGGCCGAATTGGTTTATCGTGTCAACTAGAGTATTGTAGATTATTCAGTTAAGAATCTACAAAAATTGGGTTTACCTCTTTTTGACTTCCTGTTCATGAGTTATGTCGATTACCGTGCCGCTGTCCAGGAACGGTATATGGCAGGAAACGTTGTTTTTCAGTTTCAGCTTTGTAAACTCGTTTTGAGTCGTCAAGTAAGCGATGTAGAATGCCGTTTAGTAGCGCTGAGTATATTATGTCTTAATTGAAATTATTTTGCTTGTTTAGGAGGTGAAGCCTCAGGTTTAGGAGTATTATCTTTGCCGGCTAACGCGTCGCATCGTGGAAGGCAAGTAAATGTAGCGGTTGCGCTACGGTTTAACTCGTTATTCTTACTACTTGCACTATGCATGATTGACGTAATGTTAAATGATATGCCATGGTTACATGTTTTCTAAGTAAGAATGTGGTAGCAAGATAATAATCAATTGCTATGTTTGGATGAGTTTGGGTAGTATTGTGGTAATTTGCTTAATGAGCCAAATGCGGAATATAAAAATAAACTCAAGGTGTACATGTTGATAATTCCTTGTGGTTATTTTCATGATGATCTTGTCGTGGTCTATGTGATAGAGTTCCATTTAGATCGATTGACTTTGATCTTGGTGAATCGGGTGTGGGTTATGTGATAATGGTCTTATGACACATTGGTATTATGCTTAATGAGACACAGATGGATTATGAGAAAATATTCATGATGAGTATGTTGTTGACCTTCGAGGTTAAATTCTTGTGGTTTATGATTATCATATCATTCATGACATATCATGACATTTGCATTGTGGATGTCGCCGCTTATAGCCGCGTCTGAAGGTACAACATCGTGCATTGTCAGTATACGATGCATACCTTTACCTTGTTGGGTAAAGGTGCGATGGAGCATAGCATACATATGCATTACATTGTGGAAAGATCATTTGCATACTTGTGCAAGATATTGAGGTGAAGTTATTTTTGCAAACAAACGCAACTTCATAGTTGCAATGTGAAATTGACTCATGAGAGTCTCTTGTGGAATGAGTAATGTGGTTGTGGTTGTGGAATGGGGTTTATCCCTTGTGGTATGGTAAAGGTTGTGATTGTGGCATGAGATTCTTCTCTCTTGTGGTAATCGTTGATAGCAGATTGTGGATGTGAGAAATAGTAAAGTTATGAGGTAAAACATGTTAATACTCTATTGTCATTGGTAGTGGTAGTGGTGAATAATATGAAGCAGTTGATCAAGTTTTGTTGTTAATATTTTAGTATCTTTGGTAGTAAATATGGTTGAGGCTATAATTGTGTTCATTATGAGAATTGGATATTGATGCTTAATATCTTTGTAGTTTAATTAGCTTGTAAATGAATGTGGATTCACATTATGGATGTGGACATATGGATACTTTAATGATGTTGTATATTTATTTGTAGTCCGATTAGCACATTAAGCAGTTTGCTTGTTTGAGATTTTTATCTCACCTTGTTTCCCCCTCTGGTGATTGTTGAGCATTCATGGGATGGGTAGAGCGGCACCACAATAATGCACTTGGTTCATCAACTCATGTTGTAATAAAGACGATGAAATTCTAGCCAAATGCTTAACTATTTGTGGAGGATTATGTTATTTAATAAGGATGGACTTGTGAACCATTCTTTGATTAATCTGCTAGAGGTTGTTTAATTATTGAACTTGTTACCGTTATCTTTATTCCCTTAGATGTTTATGCTTCCGCTTAATGCTTTTTGTCTAGAGATGTTGCCGAATTAATTTATCTTGAAATTATTGGCTAGCTGTAGAGTGGTTTAGTAGCATTCCAGGGTGATGGGGGTCCTGGGGTGTTACAATATGCTCCATGCCCACGTCTTTCATACCCAAGAATTTAACATGTTCATAACAACATGTAAGATTTAGCAACGCTCAAGGGAAACATTAACCATAGCTTGCATTCATCAAGATAAAAGGAAAACTCATTACACTAACATTCGTGCAAGGCTACAACAAGCATTCACAACAATCTTATCATACAACCGAAAATACACTATAACCGAATACTTGCCTCAACCGCGAGAACGGTGGACGTGAAGAGGTGTCGCCGAACCGAGCTCCCACCTGAACATAAAGGTATCCCAATCTAAGACCAACATGCTGGACCAAGAGCATAAATAATAACGCAACAAAACTCGCTAACTCTCAAGTGTAAACAAAACCTCCAATTTCTAGCGATCATTTTGGTGCTTCTGAAACAACCAATTTCTAAAATATATAACTTCCTGCTCAGAGTCCAATTAAGATGCTCTTAGACTTTCTAAAAAGGTAATTGAATTACCTAAATAAACCTAGTTGGGGAGCCCTCTTGATTCGCCTCTTAACTTCCCTATCAAACCAACCATCGACATTGAAATTCTCGTCTGGTTCTCTGGACAGACGCTAAAACCACCATAACTTTTGCTACGAAAGTCCAAATCTCGTGTTCTATAACTCTAGGAAAAGGTACAGAAATTACCCACATTTTTCGTTATTCTGAGATCCCCTGATTCTCCTTTTAAATAGCAGTTTTAACCCAATTTCCACAGACTGCCAGAACTAACAGAACCACAGGACAGCAACACTAGAAAATTCATATCTCCCAGACCGTTAATCGGATTTGGGCGATCTTGGCGGCCAACGAAAGCTAAGAACATAACATACAACTCTCTAGGAGATCTAAACTCCTAATTCGGCCTCTAAATACATGAAACTGGCCGCACAACATTCTAGACAGAATTGCAACTTTAACAGACCGACTTCAATCTTGCCAAAACTACTCGATTTCGGATCTACGACTAAACACACAACAACAAATGAAGCTAGTTACCCTTGGCGCAGCTGAAGATCACGAACTCCGGATGGGATCCCGCTTTCTTCTCTTCTCCCTTCTCTTCTTTCCCTCTTCTCCTCCTCCTTCTCTTCCTCCTTAGCGAGCCGCAATGGGGGGGGGTCCTTCTTCTACCTTTGGACAGCAGTAATGGGGGGACTTGGAGGGATGCTTGGGAGGGTGCAAGGGAGGAAACCAGGAAGGGGAGGCGTGAGAGAGGGGGAGTGGCGGCCACCAAGGGGAAGAGGGGTGGGGGCGTGGGGAAAGTGGGGAGGAGGGGCTGCGGTTAGGGTTTGGGGGGGAGTGGCGCCCCCCCTTTTGGCCAGCTGCCCCATGGGCTCACATGGGCCGGGGCCCAAGCCCAGGTTGGGTCTGAAAAGCATTTTTCCCCCTTCTGTAATTATAGAATTAAACATTTTCCGAATGATCCCTCCCGCAAAACCGATTATTTCTCTCCCGAATAATTCTGTTTCCCCGACTATCAGCTTGTCACACTTTCGGGGTATTACATTTAACCTCCGCTTTCTGTGGCACACAAAGGCGACCCTTAAACCGCAACGCACCAGACCCATCCAAACTGAAATCCCCTTCTTTGCCCATATCTAAACGCTTTCTGACCCTCTGCAATAACTGATCATCCTGCTGTGCTTTCCGCACACGCTCTGGTATGACTGACTCTAAGATCAATTGTATCTCAACACGTGCCATGCCTGCATAGCAATAAGATATCCCCATGCGGTCAAAATCAGCAATAAGGCAATCCAGAGTCGCAAGGCGGCGCCTGCTACTAAGGGCATCAGCCACCACGTTTGCCTTGCCAGGATGGTATTGAATTGTGAGATCATAATCCTTAATCAGCTCCAGCCATCTACACTGCCTCAAATTCAGATCCTTCTGAGTAAAAATGTACTTAAGACTTTTGTGATCTGTGAAAACATCACAAGCCTCACTGTACAAGTAGTGCCTCCAAAGTTTCAAGGCAAACACTACAGTAGCCAACTCTAAATCATGAGTTGGGTAATTTTGCTCATGCTTCTTTAGCTATCTAGATGTGTAAGCCAGAACCTTACCATCTTGCATGAGAACACAACCCAAACCAACTCGAGAAGCATCGGAGTAGACCGTGAAACGCTTCCCAGGCTCAGAAACCGTGAGAACAGGAGCGGTCACCAACTTTTCTTTCAAAGTCTGAAAACTGCGTTCATAATCATCATCCCATCGATACTTCACATCCTTCTGCGTGAGCCTAGATAAAGGCTTGGTAATAATGGAGAAATCCTGCACAAATCGCTGATAATATCCTGCCATACCAAGCAAGCTTCTCAGTTCTTTGACATTGGTCGGCCTTCCCCATTCTACCACTGTGGAAATCTTACTTGGATCAATTGATATTCCCTTATCATTGATGACATGCCCCAAGAATCCCACCTCAGACATCCAGAACTCGCACTTTTTTAGCTTAGCATAAACCTTATTCTCTCTTAGCGTCTCCAACACAAGCCTCAGATGACGCCCATGATCTGCTTTAGTCTTTGAGTAGATCAAAATATCATCAATAAAGACGACAACAAAATCATCCAGATACTCATGTAACATCCTGTTCATGGTCTCCATGAAAGCAGCAGGGGCATTCGTTAGTCCAAAAGACATAACTTTAAATTCAAAATGCCCATACCTTGTGGAGAATGCCGTCTTCTCAATATCCTCCTTTCGGACAGGAATCTGATTGTATCCTGACTGGAGATCAATCTTTGAAAATACTTTGGCCCCTCTCAACTGATCAAATAAATCTTCAATGCGAGGCAGAGGATATTTATTCTTGATGGTCAGCTAGTTGAGAGCATGGTAATCAATACACATGCGCCAACTACCATCCTTCTTCTTGGTAAAAAGAACAGGAGCTCCCCACGGAGACACACTGGGACGAATAAGATCTTTCATTTTTAAATCATCCAACTGCTTCGTTAGTTCCTCCTGGAAAGGACGGGCCAAACGGTATGGGGTCATGGAGACCGGTCGAGCACCTGGTACTAAATCAATTCTAAACTCCACTAGACGAGGTGGAGGCATCCCTGGCAACTCCGCTGGAAATACATCCAGAAATTCTCGAACTACCGGAATACGTCCTGCAGTCAAAGATGTACTCAGCTTTTCCACCAGAGACAAAAGAAATCTACTCTTTGCTGCTCGACTACCAGGAAACAAACTAGCTAGCACACAAAGTGAGTAAGAGGGGGCGCTACCCTGAAAAACTACCTCCTGCCCAGACGGTGCTTGCAAGGTTACTGTCTTCCAAAAACATGATATGACAGTTCGGTAACTATGCAACCAATCCATACCCAAAATAACGTTAAACGGATCCATCTTCATGACCATCAGATTAGCAATAAAGTCTTCCCCATCAAAAGAGATCACACAACTAGGATAGACTGTAGAACTAGAAAGAATTCCCCCAGACGAGTTAACTAGAACAGACTGAGCTATATGCTGCATACTCAAACTTGCCCGGCTAGCAAACTCTAACGATGCAAAAGATAAAGTAGGTCCAGAATCAAACAAAACAAAGGCCTCCACTGAGTCCACAAGGAGTGTACCTGTCACCACATCGGGACGACCCACCGACTCAGCAGTCGGCATGGCATAAGAAACTGATGCTGGGGCGGCAGAAGTCCCAACACCCTGGTATGGTGGTGCAGCAGCTATTAGAGGTGCTTAAGGCGCCACAACTAGAAACGGTGCCGTGGGAGCAGGCGGCCAAAAGTAACCTAGCGGTGGAATCCCTCCAGGAAACAGGAAGTAAGACTGAGGCTGCCCCCAAGACTGAGTAGGTGTTGTAACATCCCAAATTTTGGGCTTGTGTTTCAAATGTAAGAAAATGAGTAGAAATTAAAACTTTTTCTTACATCATGTGTTTCCTGTTTGTATTGCACAAGTATTGTACAAGACTTATGGAAATGCAAAGTCACAAGTCTTTTGATACAAATCCTGTTCCTTCAAAAACAATCTTGTCAAATCTTATGATCATCCTCTGGATATATTTTTCCTAAGTCTCTGTGGTGGTATGTGACCCCTCTGAAAAATTCCACAATTTTTAGAAATTGTTTGAATATTTTTAGAGGCAGTCAAACCTGTTTGACTCTCAGTCAAACATTAAAACAGAGCCTTGTAGAATTTTTGGAGATTTATTCGCGGCATAAAACTCTCTGAAAATTTTACACAAGGTCAATGTCTCAGTCAGCAAGCTCCTGTAAAAATTTCAGAATTTTTGGAGTTATTTTGCTACCCCAAATAAATCCTCAAAAGTCTCAGCTTAATTAAAAACCTAAAAACCAAATTCACTATTCATTGGGTTCGAGTCGGGCTCGAGTCCGAGCCACTTGACTCGGTTGAACCACCTAACTGCACCGAGCCGCGGTTTAAAACGCGCGTGCAATATCAGCCGTTGGATTCAAATCGCGTGGCCCATGTTCGTGTAAGCATTCGGACCCTCCGGTTGCATTGGCCAATAGGGACCATTGGATTTCAATCCAACCGTCCAGATTTCCGTAGGCAATCGGACTGTCCGGCGAACCCGTTAAATCGTGACCGTCCATTTTTAATCCAACGGCCGTGGCTCGTCTTCTCTGTTCTTCTTCCTCCTCGGCTTCTCCGGGCGCGCGGGCGTTCATGGCAGAGAGAAAGAGAGAGAGCATGGGGGGCTTGTGGTGTCACCTCAAATTGGCTTTCGGCAACGTCTCTCTGCAATGCATTTAATGCGCAACAGGCTTTCTCCTCCATGGTCACCGTGCTCACTTGCTCCCATCACTTCTTGGTCCTTGACCGCGCCATGCACCGAGCTCACCATGGGCTCATGTCCTTGGTCGAAACCCTAATCCTTCCCTATATAATTGCCCTCTAGGTCCTCCCCGTGTTCTTTTGCACCACACTTAGCTATTCTCTCTGTGTTTGAGCTCAAGAACACCTCTCACCTCAAAACACCATTGTTGGCCGTGAGCTCCAATGGCGACCTTGGTGTCCAGTGGTTCATCCTCAATATTTCTTGCACCCTTTTGAACCCCTCAACCTCCTTTATATTTCCCTAACTTGATTTTGGGTTGCATTCACAGAATCACTCAATTTTAAGTTTGGAGATTTTCAGTTGGTTTCACCCCTTTCTTCTCGACTCGGTGAGTGATTCTTGTTGCAATTACTTGCTTTTGGAGCCTCTTTGAGCTATAATGAAGTGTGGTAATGATGTGGTTCCACTCATTTTGCTCGAACCTCATTTCCACTTCATCTTCTTCGGCTCCGGTGGACTTCATCGTGTTCAAGTCTTCCCGCCATCTTTGGAGCTCCTCTCGGTTAAGGTAGCTCCTATGTAGTCCCTAGAAGTCATGGCACTCGCTTCCTTGGCAGCAGTGAGCATTTTGCTATTTTCGTGTTTTGCCGTGTCGGCCTTCATCTTTGTTTTCCGGCTGCTGCGGCGTTCCAACCTCCACCGGCGAGGTCACACGCTGGGTCCGCAACACTATTGCGAACCCATTTTGATAGTTTGTGGCGCCGCCACGCCGGAGTCGCCGCGACCACCGCAAAGCCACTCGGGTTTTGTCACCGAGAAGCTCCGTTTTAAATCGGATCATTAGGACACATTAATTACCAATCATTAGCTGTTAATTATGTCTTAATCATTATTATTGGGCCACCACGGTGGGCCCAATCTCTTAAATCAATCTCTGTTTCACTCGCATTGCTCCGACATCATTAATGCTTAATCATTGATTAATAAAAATGTCGCACTTAATCTGTCGGAAACCTTCTCTCGGTCATGACTTGTGGGCGGTGCAGCATCGCGGCGTGGGTTAAATCGTTGCGGTCGTGACTCGTAGTCACCGACATGCGGTCCCACTCGTCGAGCACTTCTTTTTGAACTTCGATCTATAGCCGCCGTCCATTTTGTGATCTGCGCGCCCGCATCTTGCATGCATTCGGACCATCCGGTTCCCCTCGCCGCTACTGGCCGTCGATCTTGCGATCAATGGTCGAGATCGTGTGTGCAATCGGACAATCCGGTTGTTGGTGCGTTACGGGCGCCCATCCGCCGACCTGCGGTGGGATTGGCCCAAGCAACCGCACCGTCCGCTGCATACACTCGTGCGGCCGCTGGATCTTGATCCAACGGTGGGTTTCGTTAGGGTTTCGCGCGCGCGCTTGCTGCGCCAGCGTGAGCCGTGGATGTCGATCAAGGGTTGCCGGCGTCCACGCCATTTTCTTCTATTAGGTTGTTCTGTATTTCGTAAGTATTTGTTTGACAAATGAAAATGATATAAAACTTTAGAAACTCATAACTAATTCATTTTAATCGCTTTTAGTTAATTCCAACTGAATAAATTATGTTATCACTTTAGCTCATTATAAAAATGGATTTAAGCATGTTCCAAAGAGAAAATTGTATGACTAGGAATAACTTGGTTTGTCATTTTGAATATTCCAAAATGGATAAACGTTAGAAAATGCATATCTTGCTCTGTGTATATCCAAAATGAATGATTCCAACTTTGATAAATTTGTTATCAACCCAATGTTAATGTAAAAATGATGATAGGTCCAAGATTGTATGAAAACCTTGATTAATGAGTTAGTACCTATTTTTAGCAATTAGAAAATTCTAGGAGACTTATAAAATGCACCAGTAATTCTCTGTAAATGCAAAATATATATGATAAATTCTAGAGAACCCTCTGTTGGTATACTTCATCAGTAAAATTAGCTTTGAACATATTTATGCTCCTGGAAAGTGCATTATGCCAATTTTGCATCTTAGAAAAATCATAACTAAATCACTTTAACTCCAAATGACCTGAAATTTTATATGGGTTATTTCAATACCAGTAGGTAGCTACCATAAAAATTTCAGCTTCAAAATCTTTCTAGAAAATATTTTTGCTACAGTGTTAATTATGGCCGAAATTGTATGTTTAGGCAAAATCTTTTGCACCACAAATCCAAATTAGGTCTTTCCAGTTTCTATGTCTAGGTATATTTGTATTCTACCTTGTGTATAAATTTCGTCGTATTTGGATATTTGTTGCTTGCTCATTGGTTTATTTGTGGCTCGTCTTATTGGTTGTTCTTGGTTCTTTTTGCCTCTTCGCTTAGGATTCGACATTTGCGGTAATCCCGAGAACGATCCTCCGCAACCAATTGAGCAACAGCAAGAAGGCAAGCAGTTTGATCATGTTAATCCCAGTATTTTAAGTATTTATGTTGATTACAAATTCTATGTATGCATTGCTACTTTGTTTTAATAGTTGGCCTAGTAGATGCATTCCTTAGCAAATGATTATCCTCTACTACCATGAGCCTAGGTTACTTGCTGTGATTTAGAGTTCGTGGATGGGCTCTTGTCACTTAGTAGTTGCGAATTAATTGCTTAGCCATGCTTAGCTTCGGTAGAAATGGGCGGTTATCGACTTGTCGATAACCTTGATCACACAAGCTTATTATGTATTATGATTTCCATCTTGTGCCATGTCTACTTATGAAAACTAAAACTGAAAACAAAATGATTTAGACTTGGGCACAATGGTATGATGGTGTGATTTTCGTGTGGCGAATGGTGCCTAAGTCAACAAGGACCGAACATCTTGTTACACTAAACCAAGCATTTTAGCGTGCTAACCACACTAGAGGGTATGGGACCTCTCTTGACTTAGTACTTTGGCGTGTATTGGCTCCGGTCGCAGGAGGTCGCAGGAGGGATGGTGTTGGGAGCATTGTAGTGTCCGAAAGACTTCACCCGGATGGGATTTGTTGTCTTTCGGCTTGCAATGTAAGCGTATGGTGTTTCTACCCATACGAGCGGCTCGTAGTTAATACACAATATTGGAAAGCGTCTCGTAGGACTTAGCCGTGCTTGCATACCTACTAAGTGTGCTTTTGGCTTAAAGGCGATGCAAGTGTGGGTACATTGGTACACCCTGCAGGTTAAAACTATTCGAATAGCCTCGCCCTAGGTTATGGACACGCTTGGGGAGGTCTTTCAAGAGTTAGACTACAACCTTTTAAATTAAAACTTGATGGGTGGTACGAATCGGGGATTCGTGCTATGTTGTGGTGGCTATTGGGATAGTCACTTCCAGGTGGTTACTTGTATGTATCTTTATTACTGTTATTTCAACATTAAAAACAGATTTGCAAACTTGCTTTTAAATGTATTACATTATTGCAAATAAAGTTGGCTTCATGCAAAATGAGACATACAACCTCCACCTAAACAAGCTTGCATGTAGTTATGAATAGGTCTGCTATTCCACACGTCAGTCTTGCGGGTACAAAGACAATCTTTGTACTCAGTTGCTTTGCTTAATTGTTTTGTTGCAGAGGAAGAAGGTGAGCCCGAGGGGCCTCACTTTTGTGAGCTGTGTTGTGGTAGCTTGCGGGGCGACTAGCTTGGCGGCCCGGTCGGTTGCCTTGTGGGTGTGTGGCTAACCGGTCGACTTTTGTTCTAGCCATCTTATGGCGCTTTGCTTCATTGTCATTCTTGTTTATTGATCTATTTGGCCGGTCGGCTCTCTTTTGTAATAACTTTACTTTATGTCGTTGTTGAACTTAGTGATATATGTTGTATGGAAATGATGTGTAATTTTGTGATGATGTGCATATGTTGCAATTCTGGGAAACATATGTCCATCGAGGCTTAGAATGTTTAATTAGTAATGCTAGAACCATTTGGAGGTTAAGTGTTACTAGTTAAATATTCCGGGTCCTCACAAAGTTGGTATCAGAGCCATACTGACCGTAGAAACCCCTAGCTTGGTCGCCTTGTAGGATGTTCTCAAACCTATTTTCAAGAGTCAAATGGTTTATGAAAGCTAAGTAAGTTATCGATTTTACTCCTTACCTATCTTAGTTTTCTTCTCTCATCTTGTTCTAGTTTGAGTTTTGAAAATTGTTTTCCTCTCATCTTCTTCCAAAGAATAGTCCTTATCGTTTAATTTGGGTTTTGGGAACCAATGAGTTTGGCAAATTGAAGTGTTGGCTGCCCTTCTACAAGGTTTTGAAGCTTCGAATGGAGAATTTCGACTAGGAGCTTGGATGCAAAATCTGGACAGCAAGCATCAATTTCGGACAGCAAGCTCAAAGGTTCTAAAGAAGGTAGATAATGAGAGGATAATTCAACTAAAACTTGTGGGAATGAAAGGGTAAGAAGTGATATGAGATTAGCTAATGCCTATACTCTATTAGGTGGTTATACCTTGATCTTTGACTGTTTGGAGCTAGAATTTAGTGCTGAAATTTTGGGTCTTCTCAAACGATTACTCGCTCCTCCATACGGGTTAGTCGTTTGGGAGTTGATTTGTTGATTTTGGTCTTGTACTCTTGGTGGTTATTCTTGAGTTTTTTTATTGAGTTCGGGATGCCTTGCTTTTATCTCGGGCTTGTAGCTAACTTATCTTAGTGAATCGGGATGGTGGTGGGACACGTAGCGCCGGAATCGGCCGTAGTCCCGATGAGGAGCTTCCCCTCCTCCGACCATGGCGAAGTCCTCATGCAGATCGAACGCAATCGTTCGGAGGACCGCAGGGTGCTGGAGGTCATCGCCAGGAACACCTCTACTCCCTCTGGTGCCTCTGGATCTGGAGGTGGTCACCAGGCTCGTGGGGGACTTGCGGAGTTCCTCCGTACGCAGCCTCCCACCTTCTCCCGGTCCGAGGATCCCTTGGACGCAGACGACTGGCTGCGTCTGGTTGAGCGGAAGCTCAACGTTGCTCAGTGTCAGGAGCAGGAGCGGGCACTTTTCGCATCTCATCACCGGAGGGTGCGGCACTCTCATGGTGGGAGAATTTCCTCGCCATGCAGCCTGCGGGACACGTGGTCTCGTGGGAGGAGTTCCGCCGCCTTCCGTCGGGCCCATGTCCCCGCCTACCGATGAAGTCAAGAAGAAGGAGTTCCTTGCGCTCAAACAGGCGCAGTGCGTGATCGAGTACCTCCATGAGTTCAACCATTTGGCGAGGTACGCTCTCGCCGAGGTGGCCACCGATGAGGCCAAGCAGAGAAGTTCGTGGAGGGTTTGTCGAGGAGCTTCGGACAAGCTCTCTATTGTGGACTTCCCGACTTCCGCACCTTGGTGGACAAGGCCATCATCGCCGAGCACAAGGCGAGCGCGCCGGCGAGTCCCGAAGCGCAAGTGGGAGGCCCAGCGGTCCGCACAGCCGGCCTCGTTCATCCCCGTGTTGGACCCGCACCGTGGCCGTCCTCGAGCTTCCCTACCGCCGAGGCCTTCGGCACAGCTCCACGTCCTCCGCAGCCGTGGCTCGATCCGCGCGCCGCGACCAGCAGCAGGTGTTCCCGTAACCCCGCGCCGACGCCACCGCTTCTCGCGCGACAAGGGCCACTACGCGAGTAGTTGTCCTAAGAAGATCGGGCGCCCTCGCCCTAATGGAGGACGCGGCAAGGGAGTGGTCACCACGGCCCGAAGACCCGGGCTTGGGAGCGGCCGAGTCAACCACATCTCGGTGAGGAGGCACAGGAGGCACCGACGTGGTGTTGGGTACGCCCTTGTTGATTTGCGTCCTGCTACGCTTTATTTGACTCGGGCCTCGCATTCTTTTATTTCGAGGTCTTTGTCGTTGATTGTGGGCTTCACTGTGTTCCTCCGGGATTCCACTGCGATTCGCTCTCGGGTTCGGAAATGAGAGCGACTGGTATGCCGGGATGTTCCTATCCACGTCAAAGGAGTAGGATTCTTGGCGAATCTTATCCTACTCGACTCGGCGCGCTTGGATGTGATTCTTGGCATGGATTGGTTGTCCCAACACTTGGGGCAAATCGATTGTGCGGAAGATTGTCTACCTCACCACCGTCGGTGAACAGTTGGGTTTTCACCGCAGATTCGAGAACCCCATCTTTATGTCCTTGAAGCGGCCGGCATTGAGATTCGCGACGTCCCCACGGTGTGTGACTTCGTGGATGTCTTTCCCGAAGATTTGCCGGGATGCCTCCTGCTCGCGATCCGAGTTTGTGATCGAATTGCTGCCCGGCATCGCCTCTATTTCTAAGAGGCCGACGCATGCCTCCTAATGAGTTGGAGGAGTGAAGAAGCAATCGGGTGAGCTGCAAGAGAAGGGTTTTATCCGTCTAGCTCATCTCCTTGGGGTTGTCCGATTATCTTTGTGAAGAAGAAGGACAAGACCTTGCGCATGTGTGTTGATTACCGTCCGCTTAATGAGGTGACGGTAAAGAACAAGTATCCTTTGCCCCGTATTGATGATCTTTTCGATCAATTGACCGGAGCACGAGTCTTCTCCAAGATTGACTTGAGACTGGGCTATCATCAAGTCAGGATCAGGGCCGAGGATATTCCTAAGACGGCTTTTGCTACTCGTTATGGCCTTTACGAGTACACCGTCATGTCTTTTGGTTTGACTAATGCTCCTGCTTTATTCATGAATCTTATGAACTCGGTATTCATGGAGTATTTGGATAGGTTCGTGGTGGTATTCATCGATGATATCCTTATCTACTCCAAGAGTGAAGAAGAGCATGCTGAGCATCTTAAGCTTGTATTGGGCAAGCTGCGTGAGCACCAACTGTATGCCAAATTCAGCAAGTGCGAGTTCTGGTTGAAGGAAGTGGCATTCTTGGGCCATGTTCTTTCAAAGGGAGGTGTGGTCGTGGACCCTAGCAAGGTCGGTGATGTGCTATCTTGGGGTCACCAAGTCGATCCACGGATGTGCGGAGTTTCCTTGGTTTGGTCACTACTATCGCCGCTTCATCGAGAATTTCTCCAAGATTGCCAAGCCTATGACCGAATCGCTCAAGAAAGACAAGAAGTTTGAGTGGTCCGCTTGTAATGTGAGTTTTCGGGAACTCAAGAAGCGGTTGACCTCAGCCCAGTGCTTGTTCTCCCGATATTCACAAGAGTTTCGATATCTATTGTGATGCTTCTCGTCGTGGTCTCGGTTGTGTTCTTATGCGGGAGGGCAAGGTTGTGGCCTATGCATCGCGGCGATTAAGGCCTCATGAACTCAACTATCCTACTCATGACTTGGAGTTGGTCTGTGGTCCATGCACTCAAGATTTGGCGGCATTACGATTGGTAACCGTTGTGAGGTGTATTCCGACCACAAGAGTTTGAAGTACTTGTTCACCCACCGATCTGAACCTCGTGCAAAGGAGATGGTTGGAATTGATCAGGACTATGACATGGGTATTCGCACCATCCGGCAAGGCCAATGTCGTTGCGGATGCACTCGACGGAAGGTGTATTGCAACATGTTGATGCTCCAAGAGCAGCAGCCTGCTCTCATTTCAGAATTTCAGCGCCTTAATTTGGGTTTGACCGAGCACGGTTCTCTTGCTACATTGGTGGTGCAACCAACCTTGGTGGACCAAATCAAGGCGACAGCAGATGATGTTGGTGTGCGCCAAATCGCGAACATCAAGGATGGGATAGCCAAGTGCTTTTCGGAGGACGAGCATGGCGTTGTGTGGTTCGGACAGCGTCTTGTGGTTCCTAAGGTCATGGAATTGCGGAATTTGATTCTCCGCGAAGCCCATGATTCTCCCTTGTCTATTCATCCCGGGGCTACCAAGATGTATCAGGACCTTCGTCAGAGGTTCTGGTGGACCCGAATGAAGCGCGAGATTGCCAGGTTCGTTGCCGAGTGCGACGTGTGCTGTCGGGTGAAGGCCGAGCATCAGCGTCCAGCAGGTCTTCTTCAGCCCTTGCCAGTGCCAGAATGGAAGTGGGATTCAGTTGGCATGGACTTCATCACCGGATTGCCCCGCTCGTCAAAAGGGAATGATGCTATTTGGGTCGTGATCGACAGGTTGACTAAAGTGGCCCATTTCCTTCCTGTCAAGACTCAGCTTCGTGTGGGGCCTTTGGCCGAACTTTATGTCTCGAGGATTGTGAGCCTTCACGGTGTACCGAGGACGATTATTTCTGATCGTGGTGCGCTTTTCACCTCGCGGTTTTGGCATAGTCTGCAAGAGGCTATGGGGACCCGCCTTCACTTCAGTACAGCCTTTCATCCTCAGACTGATGGTCAGACGGAGCGAGTCAACCAAGTGTTGGAAGATATGCTCCGTGCTTGTGTTCTTTCCTATGGGAAGAAGTGGGAGAAATGCCTACCTTTTGCTGAGTTCTCCTACAACAACGACTTTCGAGCGATCTTGGCATGGCACCATTTGAGGCTTTGTATGGGAGGAGATGCAGAACCCCATTGAACTGGTCAGAGACTGGTGAGCGGCAGTTTTTCGGCCCAGATTCGATTAATGAGGCCGAAAGTCAGGTTCAGTTGATCCGCGAGCATCTGCGCACGCCCACCCGAGCGGAAGAGCTATGCGGATCGTCGTCGCCGTGAGTTGAGCTTTGAGCCCAATGACTTTGTGTATCTCAAAGTCTCACCCTTGAAGGGCCATCGCGTTTGGCATCAAGGGCAAGTTGGCTCCTCGATATGTTGGGCCTTACCGTATCATCGAGAAAGTTGGAGATCGCGTCTGATTGGAGCTACCAGTGCACTTGAGGGTGTGCATGATGTGTTCCATGTTTCACACCAAGAAGTGCCTCCGTGTCCCAACCGAGGAAGCTCCATTGGAGGTTCTCGATGTACGGGAGAATTTGACCTACCGCGAGCATCCTGTTCGATTCTTGAGGAATCGAACGGAGAACAAGGAACCGTGCCATCAAGTTCCTTAAGGTTCAATGGTCAAACCATTCAAGATGAAGCAACTTGGGAGCGAGAAGATCGCCTTCGTGCATTTTCCTTCTTTCTTCTCCGAGTAAACTAATCTCTGCCGAGATTCTTGTAAGGGGGAGAGTTGTAACATCCCAAATTTTGGGCTTGTGTTTCAAATGTAAGAAAATGAGTAGAAATTAAAACTTTTTCTTACATCATGTGTTTCTGCTTGTATTGCACAAGTATTGTACAAGACTTATGGAAATGCAAAGTCACAAGTCTTTTGATACAAATCCTGCTCCTTCAAAAACAATCTTGTCAAATCTTATGATCATCCTCTGGATATATTTTTCCTAAGTCTCTGTGGTGGTATGTGACCCTCTGAAAAATTCCACAATTTTTAGAAATTGTTTGAATATTTTTAGAGGCGATCAAACCTGTTTGACTCTCATCAAACATTAAAACAGAGCCTTGTAGAATTTTTGGAGATTTATTCGCGGCATAAAACTCTCTGAAAATTTTACACAAGGTCAATGTCTCAGTCAGCAAGCTCCTGTAAAATTTCAGAATTTTTGGAGTTATTTTGCTACCCCAAATAAATCCTCAAAAGTCTCAGCTTAATTAAAAACCTAAAAACCAAATTCACTATTCATTGGGTTCGAGTCGGGCTCAGTCCGAGCCACTTGACTCGGTTGAACCACCTAATCGCACCGAGCAGCGGTTTAAAACGCGCGTGCAATATCACCGTTGGATTCAAATCGCGTGGCCCATGTTCGTAAGCATTCGGACCCTCGGTTGCATTGGCCAATAGGGACCATTGGATTTCAATCCAACCGCCCGCATTTCCGTGAGGCAATCGGATCGTCCGCGAACCCGTTAAATCGTGACCGTCCATTTTTAATCCAACGGCCGTGGCTCGTCTTCTCTGCTTCTTCTTCCTCCTCGGCTTCCCGGCGCGCGCGCTCATGGCGAGAGAAAGAGAGAGAGCATGGGGGCTTGTGGTGTCACCTCAAATTGGCTTTCGCAACGTCTCTCGCAATGCATTTAATGCGCAATGTGCTTTCTCCTCCATGGTCACCGTGCTCACTTGCTCCCATCACTTCTTGGTCCTTGACCGCGCCATGCACCGAGCTCACCATGGGCTCATGTCCTTGGTCGAAACCCTAATCCTTCCCTATATAATTGCCCTCTAGGTCCTCCCCGGTGTTCTTTTGCACCACACTTAGCTATTCTCTGTGTTTGAGCTCAAGAACACCTCTCACCTCAAAACACCATTGTTGGCCGTAGAGCTCCAATGGCAGCCTTGGTGTCCAAAGTGGTTCATCCTCAATATTTCTTGCACCCTTTGAACCCCTCAACCTCCTTTATATTTCCCTAACTTGATTTTGGGTTGCATTCACAGAATCACTCAATTTTAAGTTTGGAGATTTTCGGTTGGTTTCACCCCTTTCTTCTCCACTCGGTGAGTGATTCTTGTTGCAATTACTTGCTTTTGGAGCCTCTTTGAGCTATAATGAAGTGTGGTAATGATGTGGTTCCACTCATTTTGCTCGTAACCTCATTTCCCACTTCATCTTCTTCGCCTCAGTGGACTTCATCGTGTTCAAGTCTTCCCGGCCATCTTTGGAGCTCCTCTCGGTTAAGGTAGCTCCTATGTAGTCCCTAGAAGTCATGGCACTCGCTTCCTTGACCGCAGCAGAGCATTTTGCTATTTTCGTGTTTTGCCGTGTCGGCCTTCATCTTTGTTTTCCGGCTCGCGGCGTTCCTGAACTTCCACCGCCGGCGAGGTCACATCGTTGGGTCCGCAACACTATTGCGAACCCATTTTGATAGTTTGTGGGCGCCGCGCATGCGAGTCGCCGGCGACCAGCCGCAAAGCCACTCGGTTTTGTCACCGAGAAGCTCCGTTTCGTCGGATCATTAGGACACATTAATTACCAATCATTAGCCGTTAATTATGTCTTAATCATTATTATTGGGCCACCACCACGTGGCCCAATCTCCTAAATCAATCTGTTTCACTCGCATCGCTTCGACATCATTAATGCTTAATCATTGATTAATAAAAATGTTTGGCACTTAATCTGTCGGAAACCTTCTGCGGGTCGCTGACTTGTGGGCCCGATGCGCGGCGCGTGGGTTAAATCGTTGCGGTGGTGACTCGTAGTCACCGACATGCGGTCCCACTCGTCGGTACTTCTTTTGAACTTCGATCTATAGTCGCCGTCCATTTTGTGATCTGCGCGCCCGATCTTGCATGCATTCGGACCATCCGGTTCTCGCCGCCTCGGGCGTCGATCTTGCGATCAATGGTCGAGATCGTGTGCAATCGGACAATCCGGTTGTTGGTGCGTTCGGGCCGCCCATCCGCCGACCGCGGCCGATTGGCCCAAGCAACCGCACCGTCCGGTTGCATACACTCAGGCGAGCCGTTGGATCTTGATCCAACGGTGGGTTTCGTTAGGTTTGTGGCGCGCTGGCTGTTTTCAGGCGTGAGCCGTGAGGATGTCGATCAAGGGTTGCCGAGCGTCCACGCCATTTTCTTCTATTAGGTTGTTACGTATTTGGTAAGTATTTGTTTGACAAATGAAAATGATATAAAAACTTTAGAAACTCATAACTAATTCATTTTAATCGCTTTTAGTTAATTCCAATGGAATAAATTATGTTATCACTTTAGCTCATTATAAAAATGGATTTAAGCATGTTCCATGAGTAAAATTGTATGACTAGGAATAACTTGGTTTCATCATTTTGAATATTCCAAAAATGGATAAAACGTTAGAAAATGCATATCTTGCTCGTGTATATCCAAATGAATGATTCCAACTTTGATAAATTTGTTATCAACCCAATGTTAATGTAAAAATGATGATAGGTCCAAGATTGTAACAAAACCTTGATTAATGAGTTAGTACCTATTTTTAGCAATTAGAAAATTCTAGGAGACTTATAAAATGCACCAGTAATTCTCTGTAAATGCAAAATATATATGATAAATTCTAGAGAACCCTCTGTTGGTATACTTCATCAGAAATTAGCTTTGAACATATTTATGCTCCTGGAAAGTGCATTATGCCAATTTTGCATCTTAGAAAATCATAACTAAATCACTTTAACTCCAAATGACCTGAAATTTTATATGGGTTATTTCAATACCAGTAGGTAGCTACCATAAAATTTCAGCTTCAAAATCTTTCTAGAAAATATTTTTGCTACAGTGTTAATTATGGCTAAATTGTATGTTTAGGCAAAATCTTTTGCACCACAAATCCAAATTAGGTCTTTCCAGTTTCTATGTCTAGGTATATTTGTATTCTACCTTGTGTATAAATTTCGTCGTATTTGGATATTTGTTGCTTGCTCATTGGTTTATTTGTGGCTCGTCTTATTGGTTGTTCTTGGTTCTTTTTGCCTCTTCGCTTAGGATTCGACATTTGCGGTAATCCCGAGAACGATCCTCCGCAACCAATTGAGCAACAGCAAGAAGGCAAGCAGTTTGATCATGTTAATCCCAGTATTTTAAGTATTTATGTTGATTACAAATTCTATGTATGCATTGCTACTTTGTTTTAATAGTTGGCCTAGTAGATGCATTCCTTAGCAAATGATTATCCTCTACTACCATGAGCCTAGGTTACTTGCTGTGATTTAGAGTTCGTGGATGGGCTCTTGTCACTTAGTAGTTGCGAATTAATTGCTTAGCCATGCTTAGCTTCGGTAGAAATGGGCGGTTATCGACTTGTCGATAACCTTGATCACACAAGCTTATTATGTATTATGATTTCCATCTTGTGCCATGTCTACTTATGAAAACTAAAACTGAAAACAAAATGATTTAGACTTGGGCACAATGGTATGATGGTGTGATTTTCGGGTGTGACTGGAATGGTGCCTAAGTCAACAAGGACCGAACATCTTGTTACACTAAACCAAGCATTTTAGCGTGCTAACCACACTAGAGGGTATGGGACCTCTCTTGACTTAGTACTTTGGCGTGTATTGGCTCCGGTCGCAGGAGGTCGCAGAGGGATGGTGTTGGGAGCATTGTAGTGTCCGAAAGACTTCACCCGGATGGGATTTGTTGTCTTTCGGCTTGCAATGTAGCGTATGGTGTTTCTACCCATACGAGCGGCTCGTAGTTAATACACAATATTGGAGCGTCTCGTAGGACTTAGCCGTGCCGCATACCTACTAAGTGTGCTTTGGCTTAAAGGCGATCCAGTGTGGGTACATTGGTACACCCTGCAGGTTAAAACTATTCGAATAGCCTCGTCCTAGGTTATGGACACGCTTGGGGAGGTCTTTCAAGAGTTAGACTACAACCTTTAAATTAAAACTTGATGGGTGGTACGAATCGGGATTCGTGCTATGTTGTGGTGGCTATTGGGATAGTCACTTCCAGTGGTTACTTGTATGTATCTTTATTATCGTTATTTCAACATTAAAAACAGATTTGCAAACTTGCTTTTAAATGTATTACATTATTGCAAATAAAGTTGGCTTCATGCAAAATGAGACATACAACCTCCACCTAAACAAGCTTGCATGTAGTTATGAATAGGTCCTATTCCACACGTCAGTCTTGCGGTACAAAGACAATCTTTGTACTCGGTTGCTTTGCTTAATTGTTTTGTTGCGAGAGGAAGAAGGTGAGCCCGAGGGCCTCACTTTTGTGAGTGTGTTGTGGTAGCTTATGGCGACTAGCTTGGCGGCCCGGTCGGTTGCCTTGTGGTGTGTGGCTAACCGGTCGACTTTTGTTCTAGCCATCTTATGGCGCTTTTGCTTCATTGTCATTCTTGTTTATTGATCTATTTGGCGGTCGGCTCTCTTTTGTAATAACTTTACTTTATGTCGTTGTTGAACTTAGTGATATATGTTGTATGGAAATGATGTGTAATTTTGTGATGATGTGCATATGTTGCAATTCTGGGAAACATATGTCCATCGAGGCTTAGAATGTTTAATTAGTAATGCTAGAACCATTTGGAGGTTAAGTGTTACTAGTTAAATATTCCGGGTCCTCACAGGTGTAGCTGCTAGCATCTGCACTAACCCTCGAGAAGAAGCAGCTGGCACTGGTGTAAGATCGAGTAGGCCGACTAGAGGGGGGTGAATAGGCGGTTTTAAAACTTCTTTGGGCTAAAACCTTTAAGCAATACGGAAGCTAATATCAAATCGGTTTTGCCCAATTAAAACCTAAAACAACTAGGCTCGCCTAAGTGCACCAACAACAAGCCTATTGAGAGATAATAATTAAGCAATGACTTGTAAGCAATCAACTAATGATATAAACAATTAAGTACATAAGATAGCGTTCACACAAGTAAGCAATTTAATTCTAGGAATATAAATTGCTATGTAGTAAAGCTAGAATGCAAACCACAATTGACACGGCGATATTTTTCCGTGGTGATCGAAGACTTGCGGTCTCCTAATCCACGTTGAGGTAAGTTCAACCTTTTGGATCGGCTCCAAAACGCGAGGCAACACCTCCGAGGTAAGTCCAAACAACTTGGACCGGTTCCAACCGAACCAACACCTCTAAGTGAGTTCAACCGCTTGAACCGACTCCAACTTGAACTTATCACCTCGATCCACTAGGGTTGCTCTTACTCTGCTCCGGAGATGGCGAGCACCAAGCCACTCACAAATCGCCCGGGTCTTCTCACAAGCTTCACTTGAGAAGATCACCGACGCACAACGCCTCCACGCCGTCTAGGTGTCGGCAAACACCAAGAGTAACAAGACTCAACTTTCACTTGAACCAATCAAGTGTCAAAGCTCTATGGATATGCAATCCACAACCTAATGCAACACATGCACTTAGGGTTTGCTCTCAATCACTCACTAAGTGCAACACATGCACACAAGAGTATGAGAGGCTTGCTCTTAGCTCAAAGGAACTCAATGGGGCACCAGCAACTTAGCAACCCACGGCCAAGGTGGGTATTTATAACCCACACACACAAACTAGCCGTTGGGGAAAGATTCCAGAGAATCTGGACAAAACGGTCGAGCCGCCAACCGATGGCGGTCGGACGCTTAATGCCAACGGCTATTAAACTAGCCGTTGGACTCTGAACCGATCGACCGCCAACCAATGGCGGTCGGACGCTCCGCCGATCGCCGCGAGGCGGTCGGACCGCTCGGCGAGCAACAGAGCGAAGCAAATAACTCTTACGGAAAAACGCGTCGCCATACAAAATTGGTACTACGCACTCGTAGTACCGCTTTAAACTCCCGGTACTACCGCACCCCGGTAGTACCGATTCTTACGGCCGGTACACACAAGAATCGGTCAGACCACCCAACCCATGGCGGTCAGACCGCTACCACCGGTCAGACCGCTACGGGGCGGTCGGACGCCAAGCGGCGATCGAAAGGCGAAAGCAGACTTTGTACATTTGCCTCAACTCAATTTGCAAAACATATTTGCCAAATTGATGCAACATGTACACAAAAGATGAAAGCTAGATTCTCAACAAGTTGCAAAACACATTTGCCAACTTTTAGAATCAACGCCACAAGGAATAAGGTACATGAACTTAAACCGTTTGCAAAACGCATTTGCAAACTAAAGTCACATGCTACAAGGAATAACCATGAGCCACAACTATTTGCAAACGCATTTGCAAACATAGGCAACATGTTAAGTTGAGCTAGAGCAACCACAATGAGCTATCAACACATGACCAACTCAAGTTACTAATTAAGACCCTCTTAATAGTGCGGCAACCTACTCTAGCAATCCGATCTCTCAACCAAACACCGAGATCGGTAAAGACTAGGAACAAATCCTTAGCCCTAGCTAGTCATACCTTAGCCTTGCACATCTCTTGAAGCTTGACAATCATCAACGCATGATGATTTCCTTTGCTTCATGATTTCGACTTGATGTCCATCAACACATGATGACACCTTCTCTTGTCTTGATGATCAACCAATGATCATCTCATCTTCTTGAACTTGACACGCATCAACTCATGATGCATCCTTTACTTCAAGCTCTTCACTTCAATATCATCAACGCATGATGATCATCTTTTTCTTGAACATCATCAACACATGATGATTTCTTCTTCTTCAAGAATCACGACTTGATGACAATCAACATATGATGTCATCCAAAGTCTTTAAACACCTAGAACATAACCTATTCATCCAACTCAAGGAGAAACGTTAGTTCCATAATGTGATTATCATTAATTACCACAACATACCATTAACTCATAATGGTTGGGACAAGATACCAAAATCTTTCCCTCTTTGGTAATTGATGATAACCAACACAATTACAGATAATTGAATGTAATTGGTATGAGTATATATAAACTACATAAGTTATATATATATACTCAAGAGTTATGTTTCAAAGTAGATCACAAAGATCAATACTAATGAAACAACAAGGACATGAGTATATATGAACTACACAAGTTATATATATACCAAAATGAGTGTATACAAACTACACAAGTTGTATATACTCATATGAATATATTAACTACTCAAGTTAAATATATTCAAGGATATATTTCAAGGTAAAGATCCTTAATATGTGTGGACAAAGGAATATGGATCAATACTAATGAAACCACAAGATATAGCTTGAACTCCCCCTACATGTGTGCATACAGTATGTAAATAAAACATATGCACATTTACAAGTTTTCCTTTTTGGTGAAGTTCAACCTATATATTGGATCCGAGGAATGCAGCAAGATATAATTAGATGTTGTCGAATGCATACATCTTTGATCTTTAAATCCAATTGAGACTAAACAATAGGTATATCAAAAAGAGTGTTAGTCTCACAAAGCATTTGTCATTAATAACCAAAACACCATTAACACATAATGGCGGATCTAGATTCTTCAATCTCCCCCTTTTTGGTAATTGATGACAAATCCTTTATCAATAGTCACATTTGAATATTATCAACATATATTGAGTAATTAAGCTATTGAAATGTAAATCATGCAAATAATGTATTCTTAAAGCATATGAAGGAGATATGTAAAATATTTGATACACAACCAAATGTGGAAAGATATTGATCCATCATTCTCCCCCTTTTGGCATTAATCACCAAAAACTTCAAATTAACCTTAAGCCAAATGAAAGATTTTGCAATAAAAGCTTGGCAAGAGAAGACATTTTATTTAGATTAAATAAACATTCTCCCCTTTTAAGGATAGGTTTTTGTAACCAAGAACCGAACAGAGATAAAAACTCCCCCTAAACATGTGCATTTAAGATCTGAAAGGAATACATGCACAAGAAGATTTTATAAAATTTTGACGGAGTTTTCTCTAACCAATGAATCCAAGGAAGCATGACAATTTATAATCGAGATAAGAATATTCATGCAACAACAATAAGGATTCAATTAATAACATAGCTTAGACAAGGATAAGAAACAATAATCCATAACATTAACATTCACATATCCAAGAGTCTGATAGCAATTAACGATTATCACAGGGTACAATAAGCTCATAACAAATAACAAAAGATAACAATAAAGAGCTTATCCCACAAAATAAGGTCTATTGACCTACATATGAAAAGATAGAACAACTAAGATGGAGGACCTCTCATGAAGATGGGGCAGCAGCTGATGTGGATGGAAGATCGTCCTGCTGAATGCCTGAAGATGTATGACGATGACTCCCAAACCTCTGATAAACAACTGGTATATGCTGCTGATGATACTCTGAGAGTCTCGCATCTATACGACTGACCCTCAAGTCCAAAGTCTCCAACCTAGCTGTAGTCTCTGCATGCATCTGATCATATCTCGCATCCATGCGATCAAACCTAGCATCCATGCTCGTCTGAAGGTGCAAGATAGCTACCAGTACTGCATCCTGCTCCTAAGGAGCCTGCTGACCTGGAGGTCCCTGAGAGGATGATCCTTGCCCCGATGGATCTTTGAAGAGGAGGTGGAGGGCACACGAGGAGGAGGAGCATCTCTAGGTGCAGTACTCCTTATGCTCCATATCATAGTCCTGATCAAAATCAATCTTACTCTGAATGAGCTTCATAATATAGGGAGCAAAATAAATGCTCTTGGTCTTGTCTCCCTTAGAAGTAGCAATCTCTGTAATGATCAGGTCCATCACATCAATCCTTGTGCCATCCATAATATATTTTATCACATTCCAGACACGCCCATGTATCTCATCATTGTTTCCACTCCTAGGAAAGAATGATGCTCTCATGATCCTATTAATAACACTGGGAATAGGAAGGAGTCCAGTTACCTTTCCACGCACAAACAGATTTCCTGGATCATAGAACTCATCCACCTGAGTGAGGTCAAGAGATTCCTGAAGATGTACCTTTAAACCACCCGAATCTCCTAAGCTCAGGGCACTTATGAACTCATCTTTACTAGCTTCCAACTTTTGATGTCCAGTCATCCATTCAAGATGGTCATGATCAGGAGAAACATAGACTGTAGCATAAAAATGTCTGATGGCTTTTGCATGAAAGTTGCACTGTAAAGAGACTAATGATTCCAATCTGACAGCTCTAAACAATCTAAGCAGACCATTATAGACTGGATTCTTGCCAATATAGCTCCACTTTACAAATCGATGATTTGCAAACTTTTTCTTAGCATAGATTATCGATAGACATCTTTGTTGAAATAAAGTGTGGAACATACCCATGGTTGCATTTCTAGGAAATCTGAATGATTAATATGCCTCAGAATAGTATATTGCTCACTCTTAATAGTAGACACATCAAGTCCAATAAACTGACTCTGATCAGGAGCATCATCATCATTATCATCCTCATCATCATCCTCATCCTCATACTCATTGTCACTGCTGTCATTGTCGCTGTTGTCATCACTTGCACTTTCTTCTTCCTCTTCTACTTCTTCTTCCACATCCTCCATATGTTCATCTCTTGAAGAGGAAGGAGGTGCAGAGCGAGACGTAGTCCTCTTGACAGGCATCGTCGCTGAGAACACATAGAAATGATTGTCAAAGATTTTCAATGAATTAACAAGCAATCATAAGGCCATCTGTCACTGCTCATTGTCACAAAGCGGTCGATCACGCCCTCGGCGGTCGGACCGCCAGAGGGTCGGTCGACCGCCAAAGATATCAAATGGTCGACCGCCAAATGACAATATGATGATCGAAATTTTGGAAGAATCCAAAATATCCAATTTTTGTGCAATGGCATTATGAGTGGTTGTTAATACAGTCCTAACATACTTGCATATCAATAAATTTCCACCAATGAAATGAATTTGGGAACATTCATGTCAAACCTTAGAATTTGAGGAAATTTGCAATGTGGATCAATTTGCAAGTAGAGAGAGAGATATACCGGCTATGGATGAAGAGATTAGTCCAAGGAGATGATCCCTTGAAGCAATTAAGAAGCAAATAGCCGGATTTCACAAATTTACCCTTCACCTAGGTTTCCATATTTCGGTTAGAACAACCAACCAAAATGCAAATGGATTGAGCAAGGAGTAGAGAGGGTGAGGGAGATCTCCTGATTACCTTGGAGACCCAAGAAGATGGCCGGAGATGAAGATCTGGGCCGGAGATGGAAGGGGCGGCCGAGAGCAACAGAGAGAAGAGATATTCGGTTTGAGTGAAGTGAGGAAAACTGCTGTTCGGGAGGAACTTAAGGACTCCACGCAAAATCGGTCTGACCGCTGGGCTTGGCGGTTCGACCGATTCCAGCGGTCAGACCGCCAAGGTGAGCGGTCAGACCGGTCGAGACTGAAACTGACAAACAGTTCAGTGCTGAATTTTGAGATTTGAGAGAATTGTTGTAATTTGCTCCAAATTTTCACACAATCAATCAAACAAATAACTTTGGAGCATTTCCAACTTATATAGCCCTTTAAAATCCAATCTTCAAATAGTTTTTACAAATTAAGTTTTAGTTTTCGCAAATGAAATCATATTTTCGAGAACTTTCACAAAAAGAACCAAATTTAGCATTTGAAGTATTCTATAGAATCCAATTGCATGTATGAGTCATAAATACCATCATGGACCTATTCATGTGAATAATTTAGGTTCAAATGGCTAAACTCACTTAAGTGCTAGAAAGTGACTTTTATGGTTAAGCTAGTATTTTGAATGAGTTTCGAAAACGAATAACTTTTGATGAGTTGGTCTTTTGGAGATCATTTGAATACCAAAAAGGTTTAGTGTAACCAACTCTAGGATTTTCCTTTTGGGACGAAGATCAAATTCCTTTTAGAATAGATTTTACACAAAAATCTAGTTTAGGTCAAAAACAAGATTCTAAGATCTAGAATTTTGGGTAGAAACTCATTTTCATTTAAAATATGTTTTTCTTGAACCAAAACCTTTGGTAAACCTTTGAAATGCATTTGTATACATTTTGCAACTAATTTTTCGAAGGATATACTAATAATTTCAAGTTTTTGACTTTTGGCTAAATGGTTTAATTTTGAAAAACATTTTAGCACTTAATTAATTTGGGCACACATAGGGATGTGATATACATGTAAATGATTTAGCACTGCCCCCATAATGTGCCACTTCCATCTTTCTCAAGATACGAATAAACAAGATTAAGCACGAGAGCAAGAACAACCCTTTTCATAAGATTTTCATGAAAGCAACCTACACAAGGTAAAGGGTCTAGATACTTCAATGTAAATACTTGTTACCGAGATAGCATTGGCTCATGATATGATTTGATAATCCTCAAACTTGGCTCCAATTTTGACATATGGTGGAATCCACCTTTTCATGAATACGCCAAATCTCCAATGCATCTCCAAGTACCTATTAAGCTTTTAAGCGCATTTGGTACCCAATACTTGGTTGGGTCCATGAATGTTAGTCACAATACTTTTGGGCACCCAAATAGCCCTTCTAATAGTAGTCTTAGGTGAACTAACAATTCTAGCAAACACATTGCCATTCTTATCCTTCCTAAGCACATAATGATCATTATAAATAATTGGCTTAGGAGAGATACCTTTGGGACATTCTTTACTAAAATGTCCTTTCTCCCGGCAATTGTAGAAAGTAGGGCTTTTGCTTCCCCTTGATGTCTTCTTATCTTGCTCATTGCCATCTTGCCTCTTCATTGAATGTCTTGGCTTGACATCCTTTTTATTTGGGCACACTGAGGCAATGTGTCCAAACTTCTTGCATCCAAAGCACTTGATAATTTTGAATTGATCTCCATTTTGCTTTGGGTGACTCTTCACCTTCTTCTTGGCGGTGAGACCAAGTCCTCTCTTGTCCATTTTCTTGATAGGGCACTTGGAGGCAAAGTGACCCTTCTCATTGCAATCAAAGCATTTTATATCCTTGATCTTTTTACTTTCCTCTACAAGATTAGTCTCACAAGACATAGAGGAAATCGAAGCATTTAATTTAGAGCAACAAGATATATCATTTAAATCATTTACCTTGTTAGGGCACACGGAAGCAATGTGTCCCTTTTCATAACATCCAAAGCATTTGATATTTGAGTATTTCTTTCCTTTTTGCTTTGGGATGAACTTCACCTTTTTCATTTCGATGAAGCCAAGTCCTCTCTTGTAATCTTCCTTATTAGGGCATTTTGAGGAGAGGTGACCCTTTTGATGACAATCAAAGCACTTGATGTTCTTGTTGTGTCTTTGATTGTGTCTCATCTTGCTATTCTCCCTTTTCTTCATGGGAGTGAAGCCGATTCCACTCTTGTCATTTGAGCTTCGTTGCTTGCTCAAGATATCATTAAGAGTGGCCTTCCCTTTGTGGCTTCTATCCAAGTCATTTTTCAAATTTGTGACTTGGGCCTTTAGTCTTTTGTTTTCCTCTACAAGATTAGTTTCAACAAGCATAGAGGAAATAGACGCATTTTCACAGGTGCTACAAGGTATGTCAATTAAATCATCGCAAGATGTGGATATGTTAGCTTTAGATGAATTGCAAGGAATAGGAGCTATGCATGGCAAATCATCTATTAGATTACATGTTACACCTATATCCACCTTGGAGCTAGTATATTCATTTAGGAGGAGCTTTTCATGTTCATCTTTTAGAACATCATAATTATTTTGAAGTAAGATATGTTCTTTCTTCAAAACTTTGTATTTAGATTTCTCTTCTCCTATATATTCATTAAGCTCTTCTAGCATATCCATCAACTCATCATAAGAAGGATTATTATCATCATAATTATTTACCTTCTTATTACCTTTAGCCATAAAGCAATGAGGCGAAGTGGATGGAGTTGATGTCTCATCATCGTCGGAGCTAGAAAATGAGCATTCTTCTCCCGACATCCATTCTTGTATGCAATCATCACTTGTGGAAGTGGACATTTCATAATGGCATTGTAATTGTGTCCACATCTCATGAGCATTCTTGAGATCGCATACTTCATTGAACACATCTACACTCAAAGCACTGAATAAAGTATTAATTGCTTGAGCGTCGAGATGTAAGCATTTCTCTTCTTCAATTGTTGGATCAAGACTATCCAATGGAGGAGAAAAGCCAACATCTACCATCCGCCATATATTTAGGCCCGTGGCCTTAAAATAACATGACATGCGGATTTTCCAATGTGCATAATTTGTGCCATCAAATTTAGGTGTTTCACCTAGGTGCATAAAATCTCTAGTCGCCATCCTTTACTCTCTAGACGGTTAAGTCTAATAAATGAGAGACCAAGCTCTGATACCACTTGTAAGATCGAGTAGGCCGACTAGAGGGGGGTGAATAGGCGGTTTTAAAACTTCTTTGGGCTAAAACCTTTAAGCAATGCGGAAGCTAATATCAAATCGGTTTTGCCCAATTAAAACCTAAAACAACTAGGCTCGCCTAAGTGCACCAACAACAAGCCTATTGAGAGATAATAATTAAGCAATGACTTGTAAGCAATCAACTAATGATATAAACAATTAAGTACATAAGATAGCGTTCACACAAGTAAACAATTTAATTCTAGGAATATAAATTGCTATGTAGTAAAGCTAGAATGCAAACCACAATTGACACGGCGATATTTTTCCCGTGGTGATCGAAGACTTGCCGGTCTCCCCTAATCCACGTTGAGGTAAGTTCAACCTTTTGGATCGGCTCCAAAACGCGAGGCAACACCTCCAAGGTAAGTCCAAACAACTTGGACCGGTTCCAACCGAACCAACACCTCTAAGTGAGTTCAACCGCTTGAACCGACTCCAACTTGAACTTATCACCTCGATCCACTAGGGTTGCTCTTACTCGCTCGGAGATGGCGAGCACCAAGCCACTCACAAATCGCCGGGTCTTCTCACAAGCTTCACTTGAGAAGATCACCGACGCCAACGCCTCCACGCCGTCTAGGTGTCGGCAAACACCAAGAGTAACAAGACTCAACTTTCACTTGAACCAATCAAGTGTCAAAGCTCTATGGATATGCAATCCACAACCTAATGCAACACATGCACTTAGGGTTTGCTCTCAATCACTCACTAAGTGCAACACATGCACACAAGAGTATGAGAGGCTTGCTCTTAGCTCAAAGGAACTCAATGGGGCACCAGCAACTTAGCAACCCACGGCCAAGGTGGGTATTTATAACCCACACACACAAACTAGCCGTTGGGAAAGATTCAGAGAATCGGACAAACCGGTCGATCACCAACGATGGCGGTCGGACCGCCCAAGTGCCAACGGCTATTAAACTAGCCGTTGGACTCCTGAACCGGTCTGACCGCCAACCAATGGCGGTCAGACCGCTCGCCGATCGGCCGCCGAGGGCGGTCGATCGCTCGATCGAGCAACAGAGCATAACGAAAAATAACTCTTACGGAAAAAACGTACCGCCATACAAAATTCGGTACTACCGCACTCCGGTAGTACCGCTTTAAACTCCTGGTACTACCGCACCCCGGTAGTACCGATTCTTACGGCCGGTACACACAAGAATCGGTCAGACCACCCAACCCATGGCGGTCGGATCACTACCACCGGCCGACCGCTACGGGCGGTCGGACGCCACGATCGGCAAGGCGAAAATGACTTTGTACATTTGCCTCAACTCAATTTGCAAAACATATTTGCCAAATTGATGCAACATGTACACAAAAGATGAAAGCTAGATTCTCAACAAGTTGCAAAACACATTTGCCAACTTTTAGAATCAACGCCACAAGGAATAAGGTACATGAACTTAAACCGTTTGCAAAACGCATTTGCAAACTAAAGTCACATGCTACAAGGAATAACCATGAGCCACAACTATTTGCAAAACGCATTTGCAAACATAGGCAACATGTTAAGTTGAGCTAGAGCAACCACAATGAGCTATCAACACATGACCAACTCAAGTTACTAATTAAGACCCCTCTTAATAGTACGGCAACCTACTCTAGCAATCCGATCTCTCAACCAAACACCGAGATCGGTAAAAGACTAGGAACAAATCCTTAGCCCTAGCTAGTCATACCTTAGCCTTGCACATCTCTTGAAGCTTGACAATCATCAACGCATGATGATTTCCTTTGCTTCATGATTTCGACTTGATGTCCATCAACACATGATGACACCTTCTCTTGTCTTGATGATCAACCAATGATCATCTCATCTTCTTGAACTTGACACGCATCAACTCATGATGCATCCTTTACTTCAAGCTCTTCACTTCAATATCATCAACGCATGATGATCATCCTTTTCTTGAACATCATCAACACATGATGATTTCTTCTTCTTCAAGAATCACGACTTGATGACAATCAACATATGATGTCATCCAAAGTCTTCAAACACCTAGAACATAACCTATTCATCCAACTCAAGGAGAAACGTTAGTTCCATAATGTGATTATCATTAATTACCACAACATACCATTAACTCATAATGGTTGGGACAAGATACCAAAATCTTTCCCTCTTTGGTAATTGATGATAACCAACACAATTACAGATAATTGAATGTAATTGGTATGAGTATATATAAACTACATAAGTTATATATATATACTCAAGAGTTATGTTTCAAAGTAGATCACAAAGATCAATACTAATGAAACAACAAGGACATGAGTATATATGAACTACACAAGTTATATATATACCAAAATGAGTGTATACAAACTACACAAGTTGTATATACTCATATGAATATATTAACTACTCAAGTTAAATATATTCAAGGATATATTTCAAGGTAAAGATCCTTAATATGTGTGGACAAAGGAATATGGATCAATACTAATGAAACCACAAGATATAGCTTGAACTCCCCCTACATGTGTGCATACACGAGTATGTAAATAAAACATATGCACATTTACAAGTTTTCCTTTTTGGTGAAGTTCAACCTATATATTGGATCCGAGGAATGCAGCAAGATATAATTAGATGTTGTCGAATGCATACATCTTTGATCTTTAAATCCAATTGAGACTAAACAATAGGTATATCAAAAAGAGTGTTAGTCTCACAAAGCATTTGTCATTAATAACCAAAACACTATTAACACATAATGGCGGATCTAGATTCTTCAACTGGTGCTGACGTCTGAACTGGCTCCGACTTGATAACACTAACTAGATTCTGCCGACAGACCAGCACCTTGTGGCCCACCAGACCACAATGGCGACAAGAGCCAGACTAGGTACACTCTGAAGCGCGATGCTCGTTGCCACACTTGAAGCATATCATGCCTTGCCTTGGAACCGATCAAAGCATGGGGGCACCGCCACGGTCGTGAGGTGATAGAAGACTGCGGCTTTGTGAACTTGGATTTAAATGAATTCTGCGAGCCCTTGAACTTCTTGGAAACAGGCTTCAGAGATGACCCACTTCCTCCTCCCAAGCTCCTCTTTTGTTTGCCACCTGCATCAGTAGGAACCATAGTACCACCCATACCTTGCATCTCCTTCCCGAGCTGCATCTCTAACTCCATGCCCCTGGCTTGCTCTACCAGGGAACTAAAGTCGTGCAGCTCCAATGCCCCCAATACCTGACGAAACTCCTATCTGAGCCCTCTACGAAACCTCTTGGCCTTCTCCGCCTCATTAGTAGCCACAGCAGCAACGAAGCGGATCAGGTTGTTAAAACCCGCTTCATACTCTGACATCTTGCCCTGCTTGTAACTATGCAACGAGACTTCCATTCTCTCCACAAATGAAGCTGGGTAAAACCTCCTCCTGAACTGCTCAACAAACAGCTCCCAAGTAACTGGGCCATGGGCAGCGGTCCTAGCTGTCAGGACTCCCTCCCACCAGATATCCGCCTGCCCCTTTAGCTGGAAGGCCACAAACTGAGCCCTCATCTCCGAAGTCATCCCCAGCGCTTTGAAGTGTCTCTCCATGTGTCGCAGTCAGTTAGCAGCATCAACTGGCGTGCCCAACCCATCAAAGGTATCAAGGCACAAGGCATTCCACTCATGAAGTCCCATAGCAACCACCACAGGTACCACTGCAGGAACCGCCAAAGGAGCGACAGCTGGTACAGCTGGTGGAGCTTGAGTCCCCTGAACCGCTGAAGCAACCTCTTCTTCGATTTGAGAACTAGCCTCCCACTCTGAGTCCCGAACTTGGGGGGTATTACACTGCCTCGTCAGGCACCTGCGGCCTCGACCACAGCCGCGGCCTCCACCCCTTGCCATCTCTAAACATCACAACAAGAACAATCAATCATTAAACACAAAGATCAACTAGCATCTATAGCACAAGATTAACTATACACTCAATAGAAGCGTATGCAATGCAATGCAATGCAAATAAACCCAACCCACCTATAGTGCATAGTGTGTCAAAATTAATATTTTTGATACCACGGACCTACAGCCCGCTCTGATACAAACTGTAACACCCCAGCCAAACTAGAGCCTCGAATGCTACTAAATAAACATGATAACAATTTAAACATAAGGCATAGATCTATTTTTTTTTTGGCAGAACCTCCTTTGTATAACTAAGTATACCGGAGGTTCCAACAGTTGCATATATCATAATCAATATTCCAACATCCAAAATTCATCAAAACATTCAAAAGAATAATCGATTTAGCTAAAGCATAAACAAGCATAATCAACATTTGCTACTCTCCTTATTACAAATAATCCAATGCATTCAAACATAGCTATAATTAATTCTTAAGCAGTTTGCTTATTATTAAGATACGATCTAAATAATATTCACCTTTAAATATATGTGGTAGTGAGTGCATCCAAAGCAAGCCTACACCCTCCCATGCATGCCGATCTTGCAAGTGGTACCTAAAAGCACAACAAAAGCAAGAATGAGCCCAAAGACTCAGCAAGTATCAAAAAAAAGAAACATTAAGCTCACAGTTATAGCGTCAACATACCATAAGAAATATTACACTAAAACGACTCACATGCTTATGTAATGTGAACGTGCAATGCATCATTTTCTCTTTTACTCTATTCGCATTTTACCAGTAATGCGGGGTATACAACCGTCGATGTATACCCTTGCTTGTGCCCTCTAGCACAAGGACCAAGAGCCTATACTCCACAAGTATAGGGACCACAACCCATCATCTTCATGATGGGGACCTCTACTCAATGCCATGCGATCATGAATCCCATCGTACAACTAAAGCATCGCTAAGCATACTACGCACTCATATTGGTAATTAAATATGTCTAACTAAGATTAACCCAACCTATGATGTCCAAAGATACATGTCATTCCCAATTATTCAAGGAGGCATAATGTCGGATAGGACTTTAACAACTCCCAAAAATAGTTATTATAAACTAGCAATGCATGTTGATATAAAACAATATAATTTTATAAAGATAGGTTCAACATAATCAAAGGTCTACGACTTGCCTTCGTTGAAGGTTTGAGTTGCTTTGGCAGATGGGTCCAAGAATTCTTCGGAAACGCCGGAATCTATACGCATAAAACGAGGTGAAATAAATAAAACAAATCCAAAAAATATCAAATTAGCACCAAAAGAAAGATACTGAATTTAGATGAATTTAGGAAAAAGAATCGACTGAATCAGAGTTTGTATGAGGGAGAACGAACGTCCAGAAGTTTGGATATCACATGAAATGATGAAATCAGAATTTTTGAATTTGTAGATTTATTTTTCTGAAAGGAAATCACTTTACTGTGTCGTGTTGACATCAGCACATGAAAAGATTTTTCAACCGAATTGTTTTTCTGAAGAGAAATGGAAATGTCATGTAGGCAAAAAGGCTGAGGTGGCTGTGATGTGGCTTGCCACGCGGCAGCCACATCGGCATAGAGGTGGTGGCGTGCACAGGGAGCAACGGTCCGGTGAACGGTGGCGTTCTGATGGCTGGCGAGGTACGCATCAGAAGGAGGGGAAGATGGCGATCCTGGTGCTCACCACAGCGGGGGCTAGGTGCGAAGGGTTCACTAGGCGGTGAGGTAAGAGGCGGCGGCGAGATGCTGTTGATGGTGGTGCGGGCTTTTTGGTGAAGCTCCGGCAAGGAGAGCGCAAGCGTGGGGTAGAACACGGCTGTGCCAAGCCGTTGAAGGAGATGGTGTCGCTAGAGAGTCTTTGACGGTAGCGCTAGAGGTGGCGGAGAGGGCTTCGGCCGGTGGCCACAAAAGGTGAAATACGGCGAGGAGAAAGTGAGGGGGAGGGGAAACTTAGGGAAATAGAGGAGGGGGACGAGGGGCGCACATGGCTTGTATTTATAGGGGGTGGAGGATGACCGGGTGGGGAGATCAAGTGTGGAGCAGCAGCGGGACCTGCGGTGGCTTTTGCGCTTTTCGGAGAAACTGCGCGGGATTCACGGAGGGCAACAGTCGGAACAGGTCGGCGGGAATCGGGGAAGTTAATGCTCACGATTTCATGAAGATTCAGAGAGGGAATCACATCGAAATCAGAGGAGCTCGTGGGCGCTAATGGCGCTGTGCTCTGTGAGCCCGGGGAAGAAGAAGAAAGAAAGGGGAAAGGAAGGAGGAGGCTAACAGGCGGGGACCGTCGGTCGATAAGACAGAGAGGGAGAAGGGGAGGTGGCCAGCAGATTGGGTTGAGTGGGCCAAAAAAGATGGGAAAAGGGCTAGGGAGAGAAAGGATTCGGCCCAAAAGGTTCCAACCGGATTCGATGGAGATTGTCTTCCTTTCTGGGGTGATCTTACGTCCCCTAAAAGTTTGCGATCAAGAGGTCGAAGAGTTGCTCCCAGGTGTAAATTGATCTGACTGGTTGGTTGAGCAACCAAGACCGAGCAGATCCCTCGAGTACTGTGGGCAAGTAATTTGCCATCGCATTATTGTCACCACCAGCAACTCTGATGACGATAGTGTAAATTTGGAGGAATTCTAATGGGTTTTGAGTTCCATTGAATCGAAACTTGTCCGGGCTAGCGTACTGCTTGGAGTCCTACCGAGAAAGCTCGACAGTCCGTAATTGAGTCACCGCACCTTCTTTGGAAAGGAGCCAGATTGTAGTCAGTTGGGGACCGAATCCTCGAGTTGGCATACTGAGTATCTAGTGTCCCAATTCAGTCATGGACGTTGGTATAACGTCTTCAACCAACTGCCTGGTTTAGGTGGTGTCGAAGATCACCTGAGCCAAGCAATTGCTCCTCATGACGAGGGGGAGGAGTGGCTTCATGGAAGAGCCACCTTCCCTCATAACTCCCTTATCAGAATCTCTAAGGAGACCTAGATGTCAAACGGTTTCTAGTCTGACCACACTGACTTCTGCTAAGGGAGGAATGACCAGACGAAGTCAAAGTATGACTCTGTGAGTTCCTTTGTTCCCTATACATCTTTGTGCGTTGCATGGTCTGCTGAAGTATCTTCGACACCTACCCCGCAATCTGAACATCCCCTGGAGTATCTACCAGAGCAGGGTTCGGGTTATTTAAAATATTATGAACTCGTTGCATGTTCTGGATTGTTACTGAGGGTCTTGAAGGATTCCTATTGGCAGAAGGTGTTCGGTGACTTGAATTCCCTTCTGACCCTCTTGCCTATCCCGTTCGACCCATTATACGTAGTGGGGTAGAAACGGGTGAATTAGCCGATTGATGTCCACCAGTTCCATTGCCTCCGTCGTCTCGGGTTGATGCTTCAATGTTTGCACCATTTCCACCAACAGGTGCTGGTGGGTTACGTTGTGAAGGATCGTGCACGGCATCTTGATCGGTACTATCGATTGTGTTAACCTTGTGCCTCCAGCAGTAGTCTCTCGATGAGCTCGCATCGTAACTAAGGGAGAGCCTTGCAGTGCTTCGGTAAGAATCATCCATGATGAGTAACGGTTTGAGATTACTACCTCCGGTGGGTTTTGTGCTGGACTCAGCCTGATCTGGTGAATTCCCGGTCGTATGCTAAGTCTTATCATCCTCACCTAGCTTTCGACCGGTGGCAATTTCATTTACACCATTACCAGGTGTCGCTCGACCCCCGAAATACCTAGAAGTCGTCGGCGAACATCGGTTGCCCATGACTGTATCGAGAGTACCTTGACCCTCTGATTGCAATGTTGAGCTTTTATCGCCGTTTTTGCTGGTTGGAAAAACCGAGCTTGCAGAGGCGTTCGGACATTTCGAACCTGTCAGAACCACCGATTCCACTAGGAGTGCCACTCATGGGGATGGTGAATCTTCTTCCATTCGGTTGATCTCGCTGGTCTCAGCGAGTAGAGAGCCTACGGAAGAAGAGAATGATGATGACATCATGTCGTGTTCCATGGCGCGGATGCATACGTCCATGTCGAGGTCGGCATAGTCTGCCAAGTCGAACCAGTTCTCCTCATCCCATGTCCCTGCCATGATTGCATAGACGACAACAGAATAGAAGGAAAGTGAATGAGGATTGTTGAGCGAAGAATCATGAAGAACTCAGTGCCTTCTTCCCCACAGACGGTGCCAGCTGTCGCCGATCTTACAAAATGAAATGAGGAAACTGGCTACGAATTCTTGGATGAGAATAGGGTTGCTCTTTATTGCAATTAATTGGTCTTTACAAGGATGCCATTGGTAAGGTGACAAACTAGCCCTAATTACACTGAGTATATCGCTTGGAGAAAGTAAGTTGTCTATAGTGATATTGGATCACTTATCTACTCCTTTGTCTTGCTTATTGTGCTTCAGTTGTTCTTCAAAAATTATTCTCGTCCTCTGTTCGTCATCCACCCTTAAATACTAGCGAAAAGTCGCCAGTTATCCCTAGAGAAGACACCTTTTGGAAGTAACGCGTCTGGTCGGGAGGTAGGTGTTGTCATTTGATCGCCGGTTGGTGTTAACGGGAGACGAGCATGAGCAATAACTGTATAGTAGTTATTGTCAGTGACGTAGCACTGAAAAGCATCACGTGGTTTGGAGCAGATAAGGCACATGTCTCATTCATCAAACGAAAGGAATATACTTAGAATTGGGTCCAAGTACCAGTCCAAAGAGCAGTTATCTGGTCGAGCAATAGGTACACAGCCGCTCCTACCAGGGTACTCATAGAGCAACCTCTGGGATTCTTACGACCACAGGGGTCGTTAACCACGGGGGTTACAACCAAAAAGGCTATCTGGTTTTTAATTAACTTTTAAAGCAATATTTAGGGTATTATTATTACTAATTAATGTATAGGTCCTATGTGTCATGACATCACAACAATTCTTAGTTATCCTTCATCTAAGTTAATTATTCTACCTAATCAATAATTAGTGAGTGCCTACTTGTAAATGTCTCTACTATTTATTATTTTATTTCTACTTTGCTAAGGGGTCCACATGCCATCGACATGTTATCATTATGATTATTTATTATTAATACTGTTTTGCTAAACTACTTGTTGTAGGTAACTGTACACCAATTGACCTAATTAGCATAATGACTTAATCAAAATCTAATGAGGGGCCAACTAGTCTGATTAAACATTAGTAAGTTAATTAACTCTGATTTAATGACTATGTTGTATTTAGCTAAAGGAATTAGTTTAACCAATAAATAATTAAAGTGGCCCACAGATCATAAATTTATTCACAACATATTGAACTTAATTGAATTATTATTATTTATTTTAACAAATGACTAGGATCTATAAGTCATTGGGATGATTATACGTGTAAAAATTATATTTTAACATGATCCCTAATTAAAGTTCCCCTTTTAAATTAAATACTAATGACACACTTAATTAACATCTAATTACCTAAATTGATCACCTTAGTTTAATCCCTAATTAGCTTAATTAGAATGCAATTTCTAACTAAAGGTGTGACCTATTGTTATTGAAATATTGATAAGGTTAACAATTTTAATTTAAATTGCAAATGATGAAATGAAGAATTCAGCTAAATGAATTATTTTAACTAACCACTAATTAATATGGTCCATTGATCATTTCGACATTTTATACGTGCATAATTGTATTTTGGCAGAGACTCAAAGTTTTATTTTGATAAAATCTCTAACTAAATTATCCCCATTAAGTTTAAATAGTAGTGGGCCCACCTATCATTTAGCACTAATTAGCCTCTAAATCAACTTCTTAATTGAGTGGGCCCACCTATCATTTACACACAAAGAGAGCAACAGACACACACACACACATCATAGGAAACAAGGGAGGGGGACAACACGCGTGGGGCATGCTCGCTAGCGACGAGGGGCCGAGGAGAGGGGTCAGCGACTTTGAAAATGGGTTCTTGTGGGGGGAGAGGAGGCTAAGGGTGGCAGTGTTGCGGGCAATAGAGCCTGGACATGGATCTGTGTTGGCGCATGGTGGCCGGAGGTGAGGGAGAAAAGGGGCAGTGGTCCTAGAGAGGGAGAGGGGGAGAAAAGATGGCGCACATGAGTACGGGATGGGTGAGGGGAGCTCACTGATGCGACCTGGGGTTAAGGGCGGCCAAAATCATAGGATGTGGTGGAAGGGGGTGGTGTGAGGGTGCCCTAGTAAGAGGAAATTGGAGGAAGGCTTATCAGAGCAAAGAATGGCGAGGACGATGGTGATTTTAGGCCAGGAACGGGAAAGATGGAGTTGTCGGCGACTTCCTGCGAACAAGAGGTGAAATCGAGTGGAGGGAAAAGAAGAGGAGGCCCAAGAACACAATGTGACGTGAGTGGTCTGGATGAAGCTCACTGGGTTTACCAGAAGGGCGAGGTTGATGCGGCAGCAGTGAGTAGAGGCGTGACTGGAGAGGAGGAAGATGAGGATGTGTCCCCGACGCTTCTGTTGCTGAGAGGGGGAATGGAGGTGAGCGCGATGATGAGGACGACGAGATGAAGGCGATGACCAAGGCGGGGACAGTCGAAGCTCATTAGAGCGGTCAGAGCAGCTTAACGGACGGAAACAGAAAGCTCAAGCTCCCTTCAGCTTGGTTCTCCCTCTTTGGGGCGCAAGGGAAGCACGGAGAAGAAAGGGGGAATGGAGAGGGTGGCGAATATGGTGCGGTGCTAGGCTACGACTTAAGTAGAGGGAGGTGGGCACTAGGGAGCATGGCACTATGACGGGGTGGTGCGGATGTGACGCGGTACTACGGATGACGACAGTGCGAGCGAAGCAGTTGTGCACTGTGGATGATAAGGGCAATGTCGAGGCGACAAGCGATGGGGGCAATTGCTACGATGAATTGTGGAGCAGTTGTGCAACAAATTTCGGGATGTTACTGTTGAGGAACCGTCGCTGGCAAGTCCAGTTCGAGCGATTACCTCGTAGACAAGCGTAGAATCGTAAGAACAATGCAAGAACATAAGAACAGAATAATAGATTGAACATAGAGATGTAGGGGGGACTTCTTGCTTCTCTTTATTCCTTCATCAAGCGGTCAGCCTTTACAATGACTAGTATCCCCTATTTATAGGCTACAATCCTACTAGAGTTTAGGATGAGGAGCCCACCTTGGGTCAGGACTCCCGGTCCTGGGCCCGGTTTCTTAATACTCCCCTTTAGGCACTCATCCTTCATGTCCATGTCTCATTAAAACTCCACAAAAACCCAGTGGGAAAAATTTGGAGAAAGAGTACATGAAACATGTTCTGTTGTGCTGCATGAATTGCCTCGTTAAAAACCTTAGCCGAAAAACTTCAGGGAAAACTCATCAAGGGAAAAAGAGTACAATTCACCCAATTTCATTCAATCTCCAGGATTTGCTCTTTGGGTACTCGATCTTCATGATCAAACTTTAATATGAGTTCATGAAGATTCTCCCCCTGAATTCTACACTTTTCTAAGTCTCATCATTCCAATTCCATGTATGCACCTTTCAAAGCTAGATGCTGGAAGTGACTTAATGAATAAATATACGAGATTTTCACATGACTTAGAATGCAGTACTTTAATTTCGTCCATCTTTTGTAATTCGTGAGCATAGAAGAACTTGGGGTTGGTATGCTTTGTGAGAGGATTCTTCACATAACCCATCTACACTTGTGCAACACAAGCTGCATTATCTTCATAGATAATAGTGAGAGTTTGCGCGGTATTCAATCCACACGAGTGCTGGATGTGGTGAATCATCCACCGAAGCCAAACACATTCTCGTAAGGCCTCGTACAGTGCTATGATTTCCGAGTGGTTCATCGAAGTCGATACAAGACATTTCTTAGATGATTTTCACGGAATTGCAGTTCCACCACATAGGAAGACATAGCATGTTTGCTATTTGGCTGTATGCGGGTCCTTCAGGAACCCGTCATCTACATTGCCATTCATAGTTAAGTCTTGGTTCTTTTTGTAGAACAGACCAAGTTCTTTGCCTCCTTGGAGGTGTCGAAAGATGTCCTTCATTCCCTGTCAATGCCTTTGGTAGGTTTTGCACTATACCTTACTAGTAGGTTCACGGCAAATGTAATGTCCAATTTAGTATAGTTTGCTAAATACATGAGTGCTCCTATTGCACTTAAGTATGGGAATTCTGGTCCCAGGACTTCCTCCCCCTCTTCTCTAGGTCTGTACGGGTCTTTGTCTTGATGCAAAGATCTCCCGACCATTGACACTTTCAAAGGGTATGCATTTCCAAAACCGAACCTTTCTAACACCTTCTGACTGTAGGTTGGCTGATGCACTAATATTTCTTCAGGGACATGCTCAAGCTACAAGCCTAAATAATATTTGACTTTATCCAAATCTTTCATTTCGAACTCCGACTCCAAGTAAGAGCTTACTTTCTTAATATCTTTCAGGGTTCCGATGATATTCAGATCATCTTCATACACTGCGATAATACATAATCCATCATGGGATCGTCGTATAAAAATACATAGATTATTCTCATCGTTCGTGTAGCCTTTCTTGCATAGAAAGTTGCTTCAAGCGATTATACCACATTCTGCCTGATTTGCTTAATTCCGTACAGTGACTTTCTGAGTTTCACACTGTGCAGACTTCTATTTGCTCTGTCTTGGTTCGGGATAGGGATACATTCAGGTATCTTCATATAAATGTCCGAATCCAATATTTCATAAAGGTATGCTTGTACCCCATCCATCAATTTCACTTATAACTTCAAGTTCACTGCCATTGAGATAAATATCTAAAGGGAGTTCTGCCTATGACCAGGAAATAGGTTTCTTCATAATCATCTCTTGGACGTTTAGTGAAACCTTGTGCAACAAACCTTGCTTCTTTTCATTTCTCTTTCGAACAAATACCCACTTATGCCCTACGGGGTGCACATGGGGAGACGTGTGGCTTACAGGCCTAAACACCTCTCTTTTATTCAAAGAGAATAATTCAGTTTCTATTGCCTTATTGCCTTCTTCCAATCTTCTCAATCTGATCTCTTCTTACATTCAGCGAGCGATGCAGGCTCTGGATCAAGATCGATGATTGTAGCAATTTTCTTGGCAAAATAAATGTCAACATTGGCAGTTGTCATATTCAAAGATTCTCCCGATGTCATAAAGTTTATAGCTATTTCTTCAAGGAGCGATTTTTCTAATGCTTCTACTTGCTTATCGCTGTTTTCAATTGCGGAGCAAGTCCCTTTAGTTTTTAGCTTCGATGTATGCACACATATCCATGCTGATGTATCCCTTCATGGGGATGTTCAATTCTTATATGTCTTTTCTGAAGGTTCTATACCGATGTCAGGTCTCAACTTGCTCCCCTTCTGGTTCTGGGGAACTTCGGTGATCGGCTGTGTTAAGTTCTTCTTATCCTTTTTTCACCAAGCGTCCCCGGTTACTTTGGATTCGAGGGACCGGAGTTCTCATCCTTTCAGAAGCCTTAGGACGGGATTAGAGATACCTTCATTGGTATTTCAACCCTCTCCAGTGCATTGCTTGCAGGCAAATGCGACTTGGTCATGCTCTTCAAATCACTATAGTGGTCTGGCAGTTGATTCGCTAATGTTTACAAATCAATTATCTTCTAGACTTCAATTGTCTTCTGGACTTCAATTATCTTCTGGACTTGTCTTGTCTTCTAGACTTCTTTATTTGCTTTACTAGTGCGTGGGTCATATGCATAGATTTCAATTATCTTCTGGATTTCAATTGTCTTCAGGACTCCTCTTGTCTTCTAGACTTCAATTGTCTTCTGGACTTCCTGTGGCTTGCCACGTTATTTTTCAATATTTTTATCAAGAGTCGGTTTCCTCCCCCTAATGACGGGAAATCTACCTCATCTAATATACTATCAGCGAATCGGACATTATGCAAATCTCCAGTCATAGGGTCCAAATACTTGATTATGGATGTTGTCTCATAACCAGCGTATATCCCAGACTTTTAGAGAAGACCCATTACAGTTCGCTACGTTGGTGGTATAGGTACATAAACCTTACAACCAAACCTGCAAAGATGAGAAGTTTTCGGTGCTGACCCTTACGCTAGTTGCATAGGTGGATAGATGTTATAGGCCAATGGTCTAAAATTGATGAGAGCTGCTGCGAGCAGAACTGCGAGTCCCCAACATGTAGTTGGTAAATTACAATTTTTCAAAGATTTGCTAGTCCATTCTGGGTGTGGACATGCTGTACGGAGTGCTCAACTTTTAATTCCCATTTTCATGCAATAATCATCAAATGCCTTTGAAGTAAATTTTTCGACGTTGCCCATGCTGATGGACTTCATATGATAATCAGGGAAAATATTTCTACTGTTAATTATCTGCGAGATTTAGCTTTGCAAAAGCATGGTTTCTCATAGACAATAAACATACGTGCGACCATTCCAGGAAGCATTGATGAGCACCATAAAATACCTAAATGGCCCTTACAGGGGCTGGATAGGACCGCAAAAGGTATCCCTGGATACGGTCTAGGAATGCAGGGATTTCATCCTTCGCTTTCAGAGCAAAAGGTCTAGTAATTAATTTCACGGTGGCACATGCGGGGCATACAAAATCTTCCTGATTTGGAAAATTCTTTATATTCATATTATGTCCCTATGAATTGTTAATTATATTTCTCATCATCCTAAGACCTAGGTGGCATAATCTATCATGCCAGACATAGAAAAGTTCAAAGCTTCTAAATTCGATTTTTAGGGCAGTATAGGCTGTAGGTGCCTTAATATTAGTATAGTATAGCCTAGTTTCATATGAAGGAAGACATTTTAATGCCATTGTTCTACTTTCTTCACGCTTTTCAATGAGCAAGTATTGTTTACCATACTCTTATTCAGTCTCTATATGGAAACCGTTAGCGCGGATATCCTTGAGAGTTCTAGTCGATTCTGGGTACAACAAGTCTTCTTCAATGACCAAAGTTGTGCCCATTGGGAGTATAATTATGGCCCTTCATGAGCCTATTATACAAGTATCGCTGCCTGTGATTGTTGTAAGACTACCAGCATTCTTGCTGATCGACTGGAAAAATTTCCGTTTCTCTCAGGATGGTATTCGTTGTGCCGCTACCTGCTAAGCACACTTCCTCCATAGGGCGCCACACGTGTTCTAATATAATATAATTTATTAATATGTAGCAGAAAGCAAGCAACACATAAATAAAATACTTCAGATATAAAAACATAACTTGTTATTATAAATATAGGAAAAAGTCTTGCAAGACTCATCATAAGAATTTAATGCTTTGCTCTCCTAGATCTTGCAACAATTATTCAATAATTCAATATTTTGCTTCAATTATAAACTGCAAGTTTCTATAAAAGATCCAAGTGCAATGTGTGCACTAGATCGAATAGGCAAAGTATTCAGGAACTTCTGCCTCAATCTGCTCCATGCGCGATCTTCTCCTCTTGGGCAACTACGACTGCGGCCGCTGCGATGTCCAAAGGAGGGGTGGTGGGGGCTGCTACTGGGCTGTCCACATCCATTAGTGCAACTAATGGTTGTGGACCCTCTGTGCCTGCAATGGCGAGGCGTGACACATGCTGTCATTTTCCCTTCTTCTTAGACTGGAAAGCATCAATAACGTGCGACGCACGACCTTACCCTTCTTGCTCCTCTCATTCGTGAGAGGCTTCATCACATTGTAACTGCTAGCAGTGGCTTGATGGCCAACATTACTACTAGGTGGCTGTAAGATGTAGTTCTTTCTTAGAACATCATCTTGAGCTTCAGCAACTTGTATGATGTCAATTAATTCGGCATACTGCTTGTAGCCATCTTGACGATAATTGTGTGCAGATTGCACCGCATTCGGGTGAAAGGTAGAGAGTCTTCTCAATCTTTTGCTCATCCGTGATTACATTATCACAGAGTTGAAGACTTGTACAAATTCTGTACAAATTCTGGCCATGCTGGGTCAGTTCTTCGAATTCATGATTTGTGATGCCAGTCATCTTCATATTCATGCAAAAATTCATAAGATTACTGCTAGTAATCTACATAAAATGGTTGCAAAATTCTCATAATATTCTTCGAACTCCCGGTTCGTGATCCTGTATTTTTCTATGCATTTTCATGATTTACTGCTATTTGTAGTGATTAAAAGCAATATAAACAATCACAGATAATCAAAACAGTAAATACAATAAATAAATTGCATAGAAATGACAATAACAAAGTTAACCATGCTTCAAATGCAAAAATTGATTCAAAATTTGAATTCCCGATGCCCTTTTCTGCTGGAAAAATAACTTTTCAGCGAATTCTGCAACTTTCAGGGGTTAACACATAAAATTTCAGTACAGAGAAAGTTTGCGCACAATTTTCAAATTTCTGAGGGGTTATTCCGCAAGAATGTACATAATCCTGTAAATTTCCCAATTCCAAGGGGTTTTCCGCAAAATTTCCATATCCGCGAAGAATTCTCGTAATTTTCAGAACTACGAGGACCTTCTTACAAAATTGCCTCACCCGCGTAATTATCCTCGTAATTTTCAGAATCCCAAGGGGGTTTTCTTTGTAAAACAGGATTTTCCACCGCTCCCCCATTTTTTTTGGTTTTCACCAGCCGGGCCCCCCTCCTCTTTTTTTCTTCTTGGCCCATAGTAAGTGGACCGACCTTCTTGAGTCGGCCGGTTCTTGACCCGATCCGGCCTGCGAGGTCCACTTAAAAGGGTAGTGGAGGGGCCAGGGTTAGGTTTCCCTAACCCTGTTCTTCACGGGTGGTGGCAGCACTTCTAGTGCGTGGAGGCGGCGGCCCGTGCGAGGAGGCAGCCGGTGCCGGTGCCGGCGCATGCGGGAGCGCGGGAGGTAGTCGCCCGTGCGAGGAGGCGGCGAAGGCGGGGCACACGCGGGCCAACGTGTGGCGGCACCGCCGCTATGTTCAGAGGCGAGCGCCAGTGCGGGGTGGCTCGAGTGGAGGCGGCCGTTACGGGCGGAGGACGGCTCGGCGGCGGCTTCAACACGGCACCGGCGGAGTGCACGTGCTGCTTCAAGGCGGCGCAAGGCCATGGAGGCGAAGGTGGCGCCGTGCGGCGGCGTGCTCGGGCGGCGCCAGGCGGCTTCGGGCTGAAGGTGGCGCTCCTGTGCGGCACCGGGCGGCTTCGGGCCGGGCTACCGTGCATGTGGCTCCAAGCCAGCGTCATTGGCTTCGGGTGCGGCCGCGCATGGCTCTACAGGGAAGATGCGGTTCCATGGCTGGCGGCTTCGGGCTCGGTTCCATGGCCGACGGCTTCGGGCGCGGCGGGCGGCTGGTGCGGGGTCGTGCGTCGTCGGTGCCACCCCCTTCTCCTCGTTTTTTCTAATTTATTGTGCTTGCGACCAGCGGGGAGGGCGGCGCCATGCGATGGCGGCTTCAAGCCGGCGGTGGTGGTGTGCCCGTGTGGCTGCGGAAGCTCCAGGCCGTGGATGTCGATGGTGTCCTGGCTTCAAGCCGGTGACAGGGGAAACCCGTGCGGGGTTGCCGGCAAGCCGTAGAGGGCCGTCGGTTTTTTTGTTACTATTCATACAATGCGATGCATACTGTTTATTATTCACGCAACAATCTACAGTGCAATCAACATCCTCTCTTTCATGTGATCTACCGATCAACTTGGCTGGTGACTTCAAGTTAGCTCGCGGTAGATCAGAGTGAATTTGCACCATAGAAAACTGTAACATCCCCATTTTGGCTTGTGTTTCAAATGTAAGAAATTGAGGGTAAATTAAAACTTTTTTACATCCTTGTGCTTTTGAACTTTTCCGAAAAATTCCTGTAAAAGAATTTTGGAAAATTCAAAATCAAAACCCTCATTTATCAAGTCAACAACCTCCTTGGTCAAATCTTGAGTCAAACCCTTGGCAATAATTTTTCCTGGGTTCTAAGGTTGCTTTGTGACACCTCTGAATTATTTCATAAATTTTGGAAATTATTTGAAATATTTTAGAGGCAAGTCAAACCTTGGTCAAACCTTTGAATTGGCCTTCTAGAATTTCTTAAGAAAATCCCAGTGCACAAAAATCTCTGGAAATTTTATGGAGGGTTAATCCTTAAGTCAGGAAGCTCCAGTTAAAATTTCATAAATTTTGGAGTTGATTTGATGCCTCAATTAAATCCCCAAAGTTTCAGTTCAAAAATCAAACCCTAACTGGTTTTCACTGTTCCTGCGAAGTCGGCTCGAGCCAACCGACTCGGTCACTAACCGCACGTCGCTCGAGCCAATCCGTTGGATCTCCATCGAGCGCCATTCGTGTAAGTCAACTAACCGTTGGATCCCCATCGGACGGTGGGCGCGTCGCCGTTTCAACTCGATCGCACGGGAGCGCTGGATGCATCGGACGGTGTTCGGATCTCCATCGAGCGGCTCTCATTCGTCTTCGTCAAGCATTCTGACACCCACTTAAGCCCCCTTGTCCTCCTTTGTCCTCCTTTGGCACACCCTTGAGCTCTCTCTCTTGCACCCACCGCCTCTTGTGGAGCTCCCGCACCCACCGCCTTGTGGAGCTCCCATCTCCTCTCGCCGCCATTGTTGCCAGCGGAGCTTTCTTGGTGAACCCAGTGCTCGGTGGTTCCCCAGCTCCTCCTTGCTCTGCACCTTCCTCTCACCTCGGTGGTGCTTAACAACCGCTCCATTTCAAAGTTGCTTCAACGGGGCACCGGATTTTGGATTTCCCCAATTCGCCGCGGCGCCTCTTTTCGTCTCCAGTAGCCGGTAAGACCTTCATTTCTCTATTGCTCTCCGGACCTCCTCGAGGTGTTGAGAAGCTATTGGCATCACCCACTCTTCTTTGTTTGATCCGATTTCTCCTCGCATGAAGCCTCGCGCTCGTCTCTGTCCTCCGCCGCGGCACCCCTCCGGCGATTTATTTTCACCGCGACCTCCGGTGAGTCTCGCACCCTCCAATAGCTAGCGCGCGAGATAGTGGGGCTTAGCCCCTAGCGTTGGCGGTTGCTCGTTTTCCGCGGGATCGTCTCGCCCCTCTTTGCCGCGCGGCGGTGTAGGTCATCTCGGTGGTGTTTTTGGGAGGCGTGTGCGCAGGGGTATTGCGCTCCCATTTTGCCACTCAGCCTGCGCCGCCGCATCCAGCTCGCCGGCGTCGCGCCAGGCAAGCGAGCGGTGTCGCCGGTTCTGTTGTCGGACGACAACGCTGCGGGAGCGACGTGGCTGGTCTTCGGCCGTTGGATCCAGAGATCAACGACCCTGGAGCCTCCACGTCGGCCCTCTGTTCCACGCGCGTGAGGAGTGTTTTGGTCTGGTTCAATGTCGTCCGTTGGATCTGAGATCTGCGGCTATGGGTTAGCCACGTCGCCTCTTTCTCGATCTGCCGGTTTTCGCTAAGTCCAGAAATCCGTATCACATTAAGGTCTTCTCATTTTCATATCTTTGTCATCTTAGCTCCAATTTAGATGATTCCAGTTTTGTTAGCTTCCTTATACCTTGAACTTAAATAGAAAAATTATTGTAGATCATGATCAAACCTGGAAAACCATTTTCAAAAATAGTAAACAAGTGAACTTAGTACTGTATTTCAGAACTTTTAGCAAACTTGTAAAATGCATATCTTTTTATCTATAGCTCTTTTTTGTATGAATCCAATTGGATTAGCTTCCACTGCTAGTGTATTTGCTAGGAAAATTGGTTTCACAAATTTTACTATTTTTAAAAATCATAAGGATCATATTTTAGTTTAATACCCTAAACAATTTAGACAAATCATAACTCTTTCAATATAACTCCAAATGACCTGAAATTTTATATGGCTTATCACTATACCAGTAGGTAGCTACCATAAAAGTTTCAGCTTCAGAATCTTTCTAGAAAATATTTTTGCTACAGTACCTAATTATGGCCGAAAATAGATTTTTAGGGAATATCTTTTGCACCACAAATCCAAATTGTATTTTTCCAGTTTCTATGGCTAGGTATATTAGTATTTTACCTTGTATATAAATTTTGTCGCATTTTGATAATTTTTGCTTGCTCTTTCGTTTAAGTGTTGCTCGTCTTGTTGGTTGTTTTCGCTCTTTCGCTTAGGCTTCGACATTTGCGGTAACCCCGAGAACGATCCTCCACAACAGCTTGAGCAACAGCAAGCAGGCAAGCAGTTTGATCATTTCCCATTGATCCCATTACTTTTAAAGTCTAATATTTTGTTTAACTTCTATGTATGCATTGCTAATTTGTTGTTAAATTGATTAGTTAATCCTCTAGTTGCATAATCTGTAGGTAAATAATTATCCTCTACTACTTGAGCCTAGGTTATTTGCTGTGATTAGAGTTCATTGGATGAGCTCTTGTCACTTAGTAGATTTCGGATAAATATTGCTTAGCCATGCCTAGAATCGGTAGTATTGGGCGATCATCGACTTAGTCGGTGATCTTGATCACACAAATGCTATTATTATTCCATTATGTCCAACCCTTGTGTTTTACCATTTTGCAAATCAAAAAAAAAACTGAAAACAAAAATTATATCTTGGCTTGGGCACAATGGTATGTTGGGTGATCTGTTGGGTGTGATTGGAATGGTGCCTAAGTCCCTAAGGACCGAGTTACTTGTGCCATTGATCCAAGCAATTATTGCGTGCTAACCACACGAGGGGGATATGGAACCTCTCTTGACTAAATACTTTGGAAGGTGTTAATTATGAGCTGGTCGGTGGGTGTGTTCCTGTGTGTGTGTGTTTGTGGTGTTGGAGGGGAGCATTAGCAGACCGGTTAGGCTGTCTAATGTGTCTTTCTCCCGTGGATTGCGGCTCTTAATTAGCATCGTCCATTGGAAAGCGTCTTGTTAGACTTAGCCATGCCTGCATACCAAAGGAAGTGTGCTAACCGTGGCTGGTGGAAAGGCGGTCTATCGTGTGGGTACATTGGTACACCCCCGAGGTTAAAACTATTCGAATAGCCTCGTCCTAGGTTATGGACACGCTTGGTTATTTCCCACGAGAACTAGACTACAACCTTTTAAAAACTTAAACTTGACTGGGTGGTATGAAGGGTACTTCATGCTATTGTTGTGGTGACTATGGGTTAGTCACTTCTAGGTTGGTGTTGTCATCTATCTATTGTTATAATTGTCTCTCTTTTATTTGAACAATAAAAGTTAATTGCAAACTTGCTTTGAATCTAGTACCCTATTGCAAATAAAAACTTGCTTTATGTGAAAATAAGTCCGAGCCTCCTCCACTTAAATAAAGCTTGCATATAGTTAAATTATAGTTCTGTTATCTTACGTCGGTCTTGCAGTACAAAAATAATTTTGTACTCATCCGCTTTGCTTAATATTAATTGTTGCAGAGGAAGAAGGTGAGCCCCAAGGGCCTCACTTTTGTGAGTCATGTTGCGGTCTTTCTGGGACGATTAGCTTGGCGGTCGGTTGGTTGCCTTGTGGGTAAAGGCACACCGATTGGCTTTTGTTTATCGCCATCTTATGGCCATTTTGCTTCATTGTTTAAATTAGTTACTTATGTGTATTTACTTATTTGTATGACTTTTGGCCGGTCGGCCTCTCTTTTGTAATAACTCTTTTATATTATCTATGTCTTTCAGTTGTTGCTTTGCTTGGCTCTATGTGTATGAATGGAATTGATGCATGATTTTGTAACGGGTGTGTATCTGCAGTGCAGGAAGTATACATATCTCGAGGCTTGGTTTATTTGATTTGTACTGTTAGGACCAAGTGAATGGTTAAACAGTACAAGCCGAATAAATCGGGGTCCTCACAAAGTTGGTATCACAGCCATTCCAACCATAGTAACCCAAGCTTGGTCGTCTTTAGGATATTTTGGAAAACTTAATTTCAAAGTATCAAATGATTTATGAAAGCTTAAGTAAATCCTCAGATTTTATTCCTTACCTATCTTAGCTTTCTTCTCTCATCTTGCTCTAATTTGAGTTTTAAAAGTTGTTCTCCTTTCCTTCTCCCAAAAGATAGTTGTATCGTTTAAATTGGGTTTTGGGAACCATTGAGTTTGGCAAATTGAAGTGTTAGCTGCCCTCTATAAGGTTTTGAAGCTTCGGAAGTTGAAGATTTCGGCTTAGAAGCTTGGATGCAAAATCTGGACAGCGATCATTCAGTTTCCGGACAGCAAGCTCAAAGGTTTCTAAATAGGGTAGAAAATGAGAGGTTAATCAACTAAAACTTGTGGGAATAAAAGGGTAAGATGTGATACTAGTTAGCTAAGTATCTAACGTTATTTTTATCGCCTTAACCTTGCTTTTGAGTAATGTTAGACTTAAGGTAGGGTGCTGAAATTTTATCTTCTCAAACCATTGCTCGTTCATTCAATACGTGTTGATGGCAGTGAGAAGTTGAACTTTGGGTTGATGTTTCCTTTGCTGTTTTGGAGCCTTTTTGGAAGCATTTAAAGTTGTTTATTTGCTGTTTTTGGCTTTCGGTTAGGGTGATATCTCATCCCCTAATCGTTAGCTTTTCGCTTTCATCAACTTCTAGTATTAGTGCTTTGGTTTCTAACCTAAATTTCTTGAACCAGGATGGCTGGAGGTACTCGTAGCGGCCGTGGTCAGCAGCCTGGTTTGGATGAGGAGCTTCCGCCTCCTCCGACCATAGCTGAGGTCCTTCTTCAGATCGAGCGCAACCGTTCAGAGGACAGGAGGGTCTGCTGGATGTTATTGCGCGCAACACCTCATACGACCGGTGCCTCGGGATCCGGCAGCGGCGACATCGATCTCATGGGGTTTGGTGAGTTTCTTCGCACTCACCCCCACGTTCTCAGTCCGAGACCCATTGGGCGCGGATGACCGGTTGCGTCGAGTTGAGCGTAAGCTTGAGCGTTGCTCGGTGTCCGACCGGGGCAGGCACTCTTTGCCTCCCATCACCGCGGGGCAGCACTATCTGATGGGAGAACTTCTGGCCATGCAGACCGCCGCCACACCGTCTCTTAGGATGAGTTCGGACGGCGTTAGTCGAGCTCACATCCTGCCGCCGCTTGATGAAGTCAAGAAGAAGGAGTTTCGCGCTCAAGCAGGCGTAAGTCGATGATGGAGTACATGCGAGTTCAACCACTTGGCTCGTTATGCTCCATCCGAGGTGGCCACCGATGAGGCCAGCGGAGAAGTTCATGGAGGGCTTGTCTCGAGGAGCTGCAAGGCAGGGCTCTCCATTGTGGACTTTGCGACTTCGTGCTTTGATGGACAAGGCCATTGTTGTTGAGCACAAGGCGAAGCGCCAGGCGAGTCTCGCAAGTGCAAGTGGGAGGCCCAGCGGTCCGCACAGCGGCCTCTCCGTCCGTGTCGGGCTGCCCGAGGCCCGTTCGTGGCTTCACTACCACCGAGGCCACGGCACCAGCTCCTCGCCCTCCGCGTGCGTGCCTAGTCACGTGCGCTGCGAACGGCGGTGACCCCGCAATCCGGCCGCCGGGTCACTTGCTTTTCATGCAACGAAGGGCATTATGCCAATAGTTGCCCTAACGGGATGGAGCGGCCTCGTCCTAATGGAGGGCGCGGCGGAGGTGGCCCTCCCGAGATCGAAGGTTGTCCCGCTACCCAAGGCGTGGGTAGTGGCCGCGTCAACCTCATCTCCGCGGAGGAGGCACAGGAGGCACCCGACGTCATGTTGGGTACCCTTTCGGTTAACTCTTTCCCTGCTACAGTTTTGTTTGATTCGGGCGCATCTCATTCGTTTGTTTCTGAGTCTTTTGCTGCTGTGGGAGGTCTTCTTTTCACTCCATTGTTGGTCCCATTGCTCATTCGCTCTCCCGGTTCGGAGTTGAGAGCTGAGTCTGAGTGTAGGGATGTCCTGTTGAGATAGAAGGGTAGGATTCTTGGCAAACCTTATCCTCCTTGATCGGCAAGCTTAGATGTAATCCTAGGCATGGATTGGTTGTCTCAAAGCACATGGGCCAAATTGATTGCGCTAGAGGCTCATCTACCTCACGATCCTTCCGGCGAGGTTCGCTTTTAGCGAAAGTGCGGGACCCGCATCTCTTGGCGCTTGAAGCGAAGCCACTCTAGATATTAGTGAAGTCCCAGTGGTATGTGACTTTGTTGATGTCTTCCCGACGACCTTCGGGGATGCCACGATTCGAGACCTCGAGTTTGTCATAGAGTTGGTTCCGTGCACGCCCGATTTCAAAGAGGCCTTACGGATGGACCCAATTGAGTTGGTGGAGTTGAAGAAGCGGTGGGTGAGCTTCAAGAGAAGGGTTTCATCCGTCTAGCTCATCTCCTTGGGGATGCTCGGCAATCTTTGTTCGAAAAAGGACAAGGCGCTGCGCATGTGCGTTGATTACCGTCCACTTAATGAAGTAACGGTAAAGAACAAGTACCCTTTGCCCCGTATCGATGATCTCTTTGATCAATTAACTGGAGCTCGAGTTCTCTCCAAGATTGATCTCAGAGTGGGATATCATCAGGTTCGGATTCGACCGGAGGATATTCCAAAGACGGCTTTCTACTCGTTATGGCTTGCGAGTATACCGTCATGTCATTCGGCTTAACCAATGCTCGGCCTTGTTCATGAACCTCATGAATTCGGTGTTCATGGAATATTTGGACAGGTTCGTTGTGGTCTTCATCGATGATATCCTTATCTACTCCAACAGCGATGAGGAACACACAGGCATTTGAGGCTTGTGTTGGGCAAGCTTAGCGAGCACAAGTCGTATCACGAGTTCGGCAAGTGCGCGTTCGGTTGAAGGAAGTAGCCTTCTTAGGCCATATTCTTTCGCGGAGGCGTGGCGTGGATCTAGCAAGATCGCCGACGTGCTTTCTGAGTCGACCCACCGGTCACCGGTTCGAGTTTTCTTGGTTTAGCGGGATACTATCGTCGCTTTATCGAGAACTTCTCCAAGATAGCGGCCGATGACGGAATTGCTCAAGAAGGACAAGAAGTTCTCGTGGTCCGCTGATTGCGAGAAAGTTTCCAAGAACTTAAGCGATTGACCACCGCTCCGTTCTTGTTCTCCCGATGTCCGTCGAAGCTTGATATCTTTTGTGGCGCTTCGTCGAGGCCTCGGTTGTGTCCTTATGCAAGAAGGCAAGGTAGTGGCCTATGCATCAAGGCAATTGAGACCTCATGAACTCAACTATCCTACCCATGACTTGGAGTTGGCACTGTAATACTCGGAAGTGTGAGAAGTCAAGAATCGGATTAATTAAAATTAATCGTGAGAATAATTTAATCGGGGAGTTTTATTTTCGTTTTCATCAAATCCAGCTTAGAGAGGGCTTTTCCGTTATTTTCTCTTCCTTTGGGGCTGGGCCTTGGCCCATCTCCTAGTGTGGCCGACCAAAGGGAGGGCCACCTCCCAAACCCTAGCCGCCCCCTCCCTCTCCCTTTTCCTCCTCCCACTTGCAGCGCCCTTCTCCTCTCCTTGGCGACTCCTCTCCTCCCCTTGCACCTCCCCTCTCCCAAGGTGCTGTCCCCTGCACCTCCCTCTCCCAAGGTGCTGTCCTTGCAAGAAAGAAGAAAGAGAGGAGAGAAGAAGGAGAAGAAGGAGAAGAAGGAGAAGAAGTTTTGTGTGGGGTTTGGTTCAGCGAATTCTAGCGGTTCTACAAGGGTAACGAGATGCCTTCCCGCTGTTTGATCCTTAGTAGATCTGAAACCGATTAGAATTGTTGGTTAATTGTTGGGCTGCAGAAGATGCAATTCTGTCCAGAACCTTGCGTGGGTATTTTCGTGTATTTAGAGACTGAATTTTAAGATTCCATCTCCTAGAGATATGTGGGTTATGTCGTTATCTTTCAGTAGCCGCGAAGATCACTCGATTCCGAGGTCTGAGTCAAACGTTATGGTCGATTTAGTATCTGCTGCCAGAAATCTGACGAGAATAATCTGTCTGGTTATTTCCTAAAATATGAAAGGGAATTTGGTAGAATCTGAAAGTTCACCCAACTAGGTTATTGTATGTAATTCGATAACCTTTTCATATTGATAAAGAACGATCAATTCGGAGTTACCTATTAAAAGTTATGGTCATTTTAGTTTTGTTGTTCGATTGTGTAGGCAGTTTCTGTACTGAAAGTTCAGACCACGGTTAGCCTAATATTTTGGCCGAATTGGATTATCGTGTCAACTAGGGTATTGTAGGTTATTCAGTTAAGAATCTACAGAAATTGGGTTTACCTCTTTTTGACTTCCAGATCATGAGTTATGTCATTTACCGTGCTGCTGTCCAGAATCAGAATATGGCAGGAAACGTTGTTTTTCGTTTCACTTTGTAAACTCGTTTGAGTCGTCAAGTAAGCGTTGTAGAATGCCGATTAGTAGCGCTGGGTATATTATGACCTTATTGAAATTATTTTACTTGTTTAGGAGGTGAAGCCTCAGGTTTAGGAGTATCACCTTGGCCGGCTAACGCGTCACATCGTGGAAGGCAAGTAATTGTAGCAGTGTTACTACCGTTTAATTGGTTGTTCTTACTACATGCAATCCATATGAGTTTCGTATTTTGAAGTAGTATGCCATGGTTGGTTGACTTACATATGAGATGATGACAGTAATTATTAATTTAATGATTTACATTGGATATCTTGTGTGTAGTCATGAAGTGGTTGCTTTATTTGCCGAATGTGGATCATGGATGTATTTTCCATAATGATTATGTGGTAGTAGTACAAGTTAATCTTGCTGGTGCCCTTATGAGATGTCACATATGGGTTTATGATTATCATATCATTCATAACATATCATTACATTGCATTGTGGATGTCGCCGCTTATGGCGCGCGCCGTCTGCAGTCTGACATCGTACATTGCCAGTGTCGATGCACACTCTTACCTTGATGGGTAAGAGTGCAGTGGAGCATGGCATGCATTTGCATTAAGCATTGTGGATGGAGGACATGCATACTTTTGTCAATGGTTGAAATCTTATGAGGCGGGACTCATGCTAGTCCATGTGGTTTATTGAATGAGATAGTGGAATGTGGTGGTGGTCATGCAATAATATATTACGTGTTGTAGATTGCTTGTCATTTGATTAACTTTGTTATTCAACTTACTTGCTGAGATTTTATCTCATTCTTGTTGTTTCTTTCCCCCTTTCAGGTGATTCTTAAGCATTCCTGGGATGGGTAGAGCGGCACTACAATAATGCACTCAATTCATAGTTTCATGCTGTAATAAAGTTGAGAGGGATCTAGCCTAATGACTAGTTATTCACGAGTGTTCTGTTGATTTATTATTGATGCATTTGTGGACTACACTTGGATTATGCTGCTAGAGGTTGTTTAATTATTGAACTTGTTACCGTTATCTTTATTCCCTTAGTTGTTTATGCTTCCGCTTATTGATTCTTGCCTAGAGTTGCTGCCGAAATAATCAATTTTGAAATTATTGGCTAGCTGTAGAGTGGTTAAGTAGCATCCCAGGGTATTGTGGGTCCTGGGGTGTTACATGGCCGCTGTGATCCATGCACTTAAGATTTGGCGACATTACCTAATCGGTAATCGTTGTGAAGTGTATTCGGATCACAAAAGCTTGAAGTATTTGTTCACCCAACCAGACCTGAACCTCAGGCAAAGGAGATGGTTGGAGTTGATCAAGGACTATGACATGGGTATTCACTACCATCCGGGTAAGGCCAATGTCGTTGCGGATGCGCTTAGTCGTAAAGCGCATTGCAATGCATTGCTGCTCAAGGAGCCTCAGCCCACCCTTCTGGAGGAGTTTCAGCGTCTCAACTTGGATTTGGTTGAGCACGGTTCCCTTGCTGCCTTGGTTGTACAGCCAACCTTGGTGGATCGGATCAAGTCCGCTCAGCAGTCAGACGTTGGAGTGAACCGCATCAAGGAAAATGTCAAGAATGGAACAGCCAAGTGCTTCTCCGTAGATGAGCTTGGTGTCGTGAGGTTCGGGCAACGCCTCGTGGTTCCAAAGGACATGGAGTTGCGGGATTTGATTCTCCGCGAAGCCCACGATTCTCCGTTATCCATTCATCCCGGGGCCACAAAAATGTACCAGGATCTTCGCCAGAGATTTTGGTGGACCCGAATGAAGAGGGAGATCGCAAGGTTCGTTGCCGAGTGCGACGTGTGTCGTCGTGTCAGGCGGGCATCGCCCACCGGATTGCTTCAGCCCTTGCCCATTCCGGAGTGGAAGTGGGATTCGGTCGGGATGGATTTTATCACTGGCCTACCTAGATCACCGAGGGGCAATGATGCCATTTGGGTTATCATTGACCGGTTGACGAAAGTGGCGCATTTTCTTCCAGTCAAGACCAAGATTCGTACCGGTCACCTTGCAGAGCTCTATATCGCCAGGATAGTGAGCTTGCATGGGGTGCCGAAGACGATCATTTCTGATCGTGGTTCCATCTTCACTTCCCAGTTCTGGCATAGCTTACAAGAAGCTATGGGAACTCGTCTTTCTTTCAGCACCGCATATCACCCCCAAACTGATGGTCAGACCGAAAGGGTCAACCAAGTTTTAGAGGACATGCTTCGAGCGTGTGTCCTTTCCTATGGGAAGCATTGGGAGAAGTGCTTGCCGTTCGCCGAGTTTTCTTACAACAACAGCTTCCAAGCCAGTCTTGTCATGGCACCATTCGAGGCCTTATACGGGAGAAAGTGTAGAACCCCGTTGAACTGGTCTGAGACCGGTGAGAGACCTTTCTTTGGCCCGGACTCGATCAATGAAGCCGAGGGTCAAGTCCAGATTGTTCGTGATCGTTTGCGCATGACTCAATCCGAGCAAAAGAGCTATGCGGATCGCCGTCGTCGTGAGTTGAGCTTTGAGCCCAATGACTTCGTTTATCTCAAGGTTTCTCCTCTGAAAGGTCACCAGCGTTTTGGTGTCAAGGGCAAGTTAGCTCCTCGATATGTCGGTCCTTACCGTATTATCGAGAAGAAGGGAGCTGTTGCCTACAAGTTGGAGTTGCCTGCTGCACTTGCGGGGGTACATGATGTTTTCCATGTGTCCCAGCTAAAGAAGTGCCTCCGTGTTCCAACAGAGGAAGCTCCGTTGGAAACCCTGGATGTTCAGGAAGATTTAACCTATCGCGAGCACCCTGTTCGCATACTCGAGGAGGCTGAGCGTAGAACAAGGAACAAGACCATCAAGTTCCTTAAAGTTCAGTGGTCAAACCATTCCGAGGATGAGGCTACATGGGAGCGAGAAGATCGTCTCCGTGCAGACTACCCCTCTTTCTTTTCCGAGTGAACCAAATCTCGGGACGAGATTTTTGTAAGGGGGGGGGAGGTTTGTAACATCCCCATTTTGGCTTGTGTTTCAAATGTAAGAAATTGAGGGTAAATTAAAACTTTTCTTACATCCTTGTGCTTTTGAACTTTTCTGAAAAATTCCTGTAAAAGAATTTTGGAAAATTCGAAATCAAAACCCTCATTTATCAAGTCAACAACCTCCTTGGTCAAATCTTGTGTCAAACCCTTGGCAATAATTTTTCCTGGGTTCTAAGGTTGCTTTGTGACACCTCTGAATTATTACATAAATTTTGGAAATTATTTGAAATATTTTAGAGGCAAGTCAAACCTTGGTCAAACCTTTGAATTGGCCTTCTGGAATTTCTTAAGAAAATCCCAGTGCACAAAAATCTCTGGAATTTTATGGAGGGTTAATCCTTAAGTCAGGAAGCTCCAGTTAAAATTTTATAAATTTTGGAGTTGATTTGATGCCTCAATTAAATCCCCAAAGTTTCAGTTCAAAAATCAAACCCTAACTGGTTTTCACTGTTCCTCGGGTGCGAGTCAGACTCGGGCTCGAGCCAACCGATCACCGAAGTCAACTAACCGCACCCGGCGTGGTCGAGCGGCGCGCGCGTCATCGGCCGTTGGATCTCCATCGAGCGGCTCTCATTCGTAAGCATTCGGACAACTCCGGTTGCCTCGATTCTCAGCCGTTGGATCCCCATCGGACGTTGGGCGATTGCGCGCGCGTTTCAACTCGATCGCACGGGAGCCACTGGATGCAAATCGGATGGCTGGCCATCGTCGTCCTCCTCTCGCTCGCGCGGCGCTGAGCCATGGCGGAGCCGAGCGTGGGTGTGCAGTGCCCTGTCACCTCTGTCTTCGTCAACGGCTCTCTGCAGGCGCATTAAATGGCCGTCACTCCACCGCCCCGTTTAGTCGTCGTCTCAACTGCTCCCGTTGCTCACGGCGACCGCAGCGGCAGCGGGAACCCGAGGCGGAGCAACGATGCTCTCTTGCTCCTCAGGCCTACTTAAGCCCCCCTTGTCCTCCTTTGTCCTCCTTTACACACCCCTTGAGCTCTCCCGTGCACCCACTGCCCTTGTGGAGCTCCCGAGCGCTCGAAATCTCCTCGCCGCCATTGTTGCCCGCGGAGCTTCTTGGTGAACCCAGTGCTCCAGTGGTTCCCTGGCTCCCTCCTTGCTCCTGCACCTTCCTCTCACCTCGGTGGTGCTTAACAACCGCTCCATTTCAGGTTGCTTCAACGGGGGCACCGGGATTTTGGATTTCCCCCAATTCGGCCGCGAGCGCCTCTTTTCGTCTCCAGCGCCGGTAAGACCTTCATTTCTCTATTGCTCTCGGCTGGACCTCCTCTGAGGTGTTGAGAAGCTATTGGCATCACCCACTCTTCTTTGTTTGATCCAGATTTCTCCCTCCGCGTGAAGCCTCCGCCGCCAGCACCCCTCCGGCCAGTTTATTTTCACCGCGAGCTCCCGGTGAGTCTCTGGCACCCTCCAGTAGCTAGCGCGCAGGATAGTGGGGCTTAGCCCCTAGCGTTCGGCGGTTATCGTTTTTACCGCGGGATCGTCTCCGCCCCTCTTTGCCGCGCCGGCGGTGTAGGTCATCTCCGGCGGTGTTTTTGGGAGGGCGTGTGCGCAGGGGTATTGCGCTCCCATTTTGCCACTCAGCCCGCGCCGCCGCAGCCCAGCTCGCCGGCGTCGCGCCAGGCAAGCGAGCGGTGTCGCCGGTTCTGTTGTCGGACGACAACGCTGCGGGAGCGACGTGGCTGGTCTTCGGCCGTTGGATCCAGAGATCAACGACCCTGGAGCCTCCACGTCGGCCCTCTGTTCCGCGCGCGTGAGGAGTGTTTTGGTCTGGTTCAATGTCGTCCGTTGGATCTGAGATCTGCGGCTATGGGTTAGCCACGTCGCCTCTTTCTCGATCTGCCGGTTTTCGCTAAGTCCAGAAATCCGTATCACATTAAGGTCTTCTCATTTTCATATCTTTGTCATCTTAGCTCCAATTTAGATGATTCCAGTTTTGTTAGCTTCCTTATACCTTGAACTTAAATAGAAAAATAATTGTAGACCATGATCAAACCTGGAAAACCATTTTCAAAAATAGTAAACAAGTGAACTTAGTACTGTATTTCAGAACTTTTAGCAAACTTGTAAAATGCATATCTTTTTATCTATAGCTCTTTTTTGTATGAATCCAATTGGATTAGCTTCCACTGCTAGTGTGTTTGCTAGGAAAATTGGTTTCACAAATTTTACTGTTTTTAAAAATCATAAGGATCATATTTTAGTTTAATACCCTAAACAATTTAGACAAATCATAACTCTTTCAATATAACTCCAAATGACCTGAAATTTTATATGGCTTATCACTATACCAGTAGGTAGCTACCATAAAAGTTTCAGCTTCAGAATCTTTCTAGAAAATATTTTTGCTATAGTACCTAATTATGGCCGAAAATAGATTTTTAGGGAATATCTTTTGCACCACAAATCCAAATTGGATTTTTCCAGTTTCTATGGCTAGGTATATTAGTATTTTACCTTGTGTATAAATTTCGTCGCATTTTGATAATTTTTGCTTACTCTTTCGTTTAAGTGTTGCTCGTCTTGTTGGTTGTTTTCGCTCTTTCGCTTAGGCTTCGACATTTGCGGTAACCCCGAGAACGATCCTCCGCAACAGCTTGAGCAACAGCATGCAGGCAAGCAGTTTGATCATTTCCCATTGATCCCATTACTTTTAAAGTCTAATATTTTGTTTAACTTCTATGTATGCATTGCTAATTTGTTGTTAAATTGATTAGTTAATCCTCTAGTTGCATAATCTGTAGGTAAATAATTATCCTCTACTACCTGAGCCTAGGTTATTTGCTGTGATTAGAGTTCATTGGATGAGCTCTTGTCACTTAGTAGATTTCGGATAAATATTGCTTAGCCATGCCTAGAATCGGTAGTATTGGGCGATCATCAACTTAGTCGGTGATCTTGATCACACAAATGCTATTATTATTCCATTATGTCCAACCCTTGTGTTTTACCATTTTGCAAATCAAAAAAAAAAACTGAAAACAAAAATTATATCTTGGCTTGGGCACAATGGTATGTTGGGTGATCTGTTGGGTGTGATTGGAATGGTGCCTAAGTCCCTAAGGACCGAGTTACTTGTGCCATTGATCCAAGCAATTATTGCGTGCTAACCACACGAGGGGGATATGGAACCTCTCTTGACTAAGTACTTTGGAATGTGTTAGTTATGAGCTGGTCGGTGGGTGTGTTCCTGTGTGTGTGTGTGTTTGTGCTGTTGGAGGGGAGCATTAGCAGACCGGTTAGGCTGTCTAATGTGTCTTTCTCCCGTGGGTTGCGGCTCTTAATTAGCATCGTCCATTGGAAAGCGTCTTGTTAGACTTAGCCATGCCTGCATACCAAAGGAAGTGTGCTAACCGTGGCTGGTGGAAAGGCGGTCTATCGTGTGGGTACATTGGTACACCTGCGAGTTAAAACTATTCGAATAGCCTCGTCCTAGGTTATGGACACGCTTGGTTATTTCCCACGAGAACTAGACTACAACCTTTTAAAAACTTAAACTTGACCTGGGTGGTATGAAGGGGTACTTCATGCTATTGTTGTGGTGACTATGGGTTAGTCACTTCTAGGTTGGTGTTGTCATCTATCTATTGTTATAATTGTCTCTCTTTTATTTGAACAATAAAAGTTAATTGCAAACTTGCTTTGAATCTAGTACCCTATTGCAAATAAAAACTTGCTTTATGCTGAAAATAAGTCCAGAGCCTCCTCCACTTAAATAAAGCTTGCATATAGTTAAATTATAGTTCTGTTATCTTACACGTCAGTCTTGCGAGTACAAAAACAATTTTTGTACTCATCTGCTTTGCTTAATATTAATTGTTGCAGAGGAAGAAGGTGAGCCCCAAGGGCCTCACTTTTGTGAGTCGTGTTCTTGTGTTGTCTGGGACGATTAGCTTGGCGGTCCGGTTGGTTGCCTTGTGGGTAAAGGCACACCGATTGGCTTTTGTTTATCGCCATCTTATGGCCATTTTGCTTCCGCTGTTTAAATTAGTTACTTATGTGTATTTACTTATTTGTATGACTTTTGGCCGGTCGGCCTCTCTTTTGTAATAACTCTCTTTATATTATCTATGTCTTTCAGTTGTTGCTTTTGCTTCGGCTCTATGTGTATGAATGGAATTGATGCATGATTTTGTAACGGGGTGTGTATACTGCAATTCTAGGAAGTATACATATCTCGAGGCTTGGTTTATTTGATTTATACTGTTAGGACCAAGTGGATGGTTAAACAGTACAAGCCGAATAAACCGGGGTCCTCACAAAAACCAATCTAGAAAGCAAATTTGCAGAATTTAAAGCAATCTAGAAAGTATGATTCAATCTACGAGTGTCGTTCTTCGACAGTTATCTTTTCGATACGAGGAGAGTCGATCGTACTGATAATGTGTTGAGAAACCGTCGCTGACAAGTCTAGTCCGAGCGATTACCTCGTAGACAAGCGTAGAATCGTAAGAGCAATGTAAGAACAGAATAATAGATTGAAGATAGAGATATAAGGGGACTTCTTGCTTCTCTTTATTCCTTTATCAAGCGATCAACCTTTACAATAACTAGTACCTCCTATTTATAGGCTATAATCCTGCTAGAGTTTGGGATGAGGAGCCCACCTTGGGTCAGGACTTCCGGTACTGAGCCCGGTTTCTTAACAGTTACAGATCATGAATTGCGCAAAGTCTAGAACAGAATCAGATCCACTGAGATGATCGATCACAGAATTAAAACGGCCAAAATGGTAAGAGGAATCCAAATGAAACGGAAAAAGCGTGACCGCCAAGTTTATTCCTCGACGGACGGAACCTTAACAAATTATCAAGTATGCTTTCCAGTAGCGAATGGGTAGCTTCTAAGATGTTTTATGTAAAAATTATTGAGTAGGACTAGGAGGCACCGAATTAGGGACGTGTAAGGATCGTCCAATCAAGCAGCTCCAATGGCTGAGATTTGCACGCATGTCTCGCAAAAGGCAAAATTGAGGATCTCCTAAATTTCCTTGTGCAGCAAAAAGAAAACCAAAGGCAAGAGAACACGATTCGGGGGCGTCCATTCTCGCACTGAACTGAACCATAGCTGACGCTGCGCGTGATCGTGCAGGCATCTGAGTGCCACGTGGTTTCAGCTAATTTGCAGATTGCAACGATCACATTTGTTTTCAGAGAACATATTCCTCCCTGCCTGCCGCCAAAATGGATCAGAATACTGCAGATTGCAACGATCACATTTGTTTTCAGAGAACATATTTGTCACGCCTCCACCACCACGTATTCTGGACGGAGGTGAAGGCGGCCACGATGGCAACGGCAAGGAGGACAACGCGGCAGTGAGGGCCCAGCTGTAAATGAGTGTGTGTGTGTGGCTATGTTGGAGCCATTGTGTTGGGCGTTTAGGGACCCCTGAGTCAGCGAGTTGTAATCGAGAGTTAAAAGGAACTGTAGCAGAAACGACAAAGGGAGAAACAGAAATGAACTCAGTTTTTCCCCATCTCCTTCGTCTCTCAACTCTCATCCTCTGCTTCCTACATTTTCCAATCCCCTCTACCAAATACTACTGGGAATTGTAAGTTTCGATCGCTCTCGGTCGGGACACTACAATCTGGTATCAGAGCTTGATTCTTCTCCGTTGCGCGATCGGTAGCACAAAGGAAGGGAACACCACGGCACCTCCGAAGATCAACGTGCAGACCCGTCAAGTTCTCACGGCGATGGACGAACAAGCGAAGCAGATGCAAGAGAAACTCTCGGAGATTTTGGCACGATTCGATCATCAGGCAACACAAATCGATAAACTGGGGCAAGAGATGCAGAAACTTGGGCACCAAGTGGAGATTACCCAAGAGGCGATGGATGAAGTGAAGAAAAAGCAATCGGAGTGGAAACCGGCTTCACATCCACCGCAACATTTTCCATCACAGACCTTGCGACCATCGGCATCGCACGCAGGTCTACCACCCGAAGCAGGCACGATGGCCACCATGGCTGCTTCAGGTATCTTGACAAATCACCGACCACCATTACTTGCTCAACCTCCTGCCCCAAATCCCACTTACCAGGTGACGACTGCCTCGGCCACGGTCATGGATGAAGAAAGATTCTCCAGACCACCCCGACATGACTTTCCGAAGTTTCACGGCGAGAGTCCAATGCTATGGCTGGATCGTTGTAGGACCTATTTTGAGATGTATCACGTACCAGTAACTCAGTGGGTCTCTACAGCGTCGCTTTACATGGAAGGTCATGCTGCCCTTTGGCTTCAAGCCTACAAGCGACATCATATGCTCACGGGATGGGATATGTTCTGCCAAGCTATTGAGGAGGAATTTGGTCTGGATGAGTATGATGCACAGATGAATCGGCTGTTATTACTCAAGCAAACTGGACCAGTAGTTGATTATCGTGTGGCGTTTGAAGCGTGTATGTATCACCTGCTAGCATTAGATGCAACATTGAACAGCAAATTTTTTGTTACACAATTTGTGATTGGATTACGGGATGACATTCGGGCAGCGGTGAGGTTACAAGCGCCCAACAGTGTGACTAGAGCAGCTGTGTTGGCACGTATTCAGGAAGAAGAAATTGAGGCCATCCGTCCAAAACATCGTTCCAGCTCAGTGACGAAGCCATATCATGCTGCACTGCATGCACCTTCTTCAACTCCCAATTCTGCAGGGCGTTCTGAGGGCCTGAAGCGCCCGGTACCTGATGATCTGTGGCGTGAACGTCAGTTGAAAGAGTATCGGCGTTCTAATGGCCTATGTTTTAAATGCGGTGACAAATACTCTAAGGAGCATATTTGCAAGAAACCAGTACAACTGTTGACAATTGAGATGGGAGAATTTGGAGAGATGTTATCAGAAAGCACTCTGACTGCTTTGGAAGGGGATGATGAATCAGTTCAAACACCACCACAACAGGAGTGTTTCCGACTCTCTGTTCATGCGGTGTCAGGCATCGAGCAAAGTGAGACAGTTCGGCTACGGGCATTGATGGGAGATCAGACAATGTTGCTTCTGGTAGACTCGGGTAGCACTCACAGTTTTGTCAATCAAGCCTTTGTCCATCGAGCTCATTGTCAAGTCGAGGCTATTTCGGCTGTTTCAGTGAAGATTGCAAATGGCGAATCAATGCATTGCGCTAGTCGAGTACCAAATTTGACTTGGTGGATACAAGGGGTGACATTTCAAACTAGCATGCGCATTTTGGACCTCGGAGCTTATGATGCAATATTGGGGATGGATTGGTTGGAACAATTCAGTCCCATGGACTGTCATTGGATTGACAAAACCATGACATTCCAGTATGAGGGCCGTAAGGTTTGTTTGCAAGGAGTTCGACCTTGTCAGTTGAATCAACTATCAGAAATATCTGTGGATCAATTGCAGAAATGGCACAGGGGAAATGATGTTTGGGCTTTCGCAATTGTTCAGTCTCAGTCCATTACAGAGCCAGACGGCAGTTCAGAACAGTTGCCTGCAGCAGTTCAGAATTTGCTCGATCAATTTCAAGATGTGTTTGCGGAACCCAAAACGTTACCGCCCCACCGTCAGTATGATCATGCAATCATCTTACAACCTGGAGCAATTCCGGTCAACTCTCGACCATATAGATACTCTCCTCTTCAAAAAGACGAGATTGAACGTCAGGTTGCAGAAATGCTGGATACTGGCCTGATTACAACTAGCATGAGTCCATATGCATCTCCAGTGTTACTCGTTCAGAAGAAAGATGGAGGATGGCGGTTTTGTATTGACTATCGCCGACTGAATACACTCACGATCAAAAACAAGTTTCCTCTACCAGTAATCGATGAGCTGCTCGATGAACTTGCCGGCACCAAGTTTTTCTCCAAATTGGATTTACGGGCAGGCTATCATCAGATTCGGATGCGTCCTGAGGATGAAGAAAAGACGGCCTTTAAGACACATCATGGGCATTTTCAGTTCAAGGTGATGCCATTTGGGCTCTCCAATGCGCCGGCTACTTTTCAGTGTCTGATGAATTCGGTGTTTGCGTCATATATTCGGAAATTCGTGATTGTCTTCTTGGATGACATATTGGTATACAGTCGTGATTTGCAGGAGCACCTTACTCATTTGACATTGGTCTTTGACATCTTGCGCAACAACACCTTGTATGCAAAAATGTCCAAATGTTCTTTCGCTAGAGAGAGCATCCATTATCTGGGTCATATCATCTCACATACTGGAGTGGCCACAGATCCAGACAAGACCGTTGTCATGGAGAATTGGCCACGACCGACTACAGTGACTGAGCTACGAGGATTTCTTGGTCTCACTGGTTACTACCGCAAATTTGTGCGTCATTACGGTATCATTGCAAAACCTTTGACTAATCTTTTGAAGAAGAAGGGTTTTAACTGGACTGATACAGCCTCGCAAGCATTTGAGCAGTTGAAGCATGCAATGGTCAGTACACCGGTTTTGGCATTGCCCGATTTCCAGTTGCCTTTCATTGTCGAAACGGATGCTTGTGACACAGGTGTGGGGGCAGTCTTAATGCAGACCGGCCATCCTATTGCATATTTAAGCAAAGCTTTGGGGGTGAACAATCAGAAATTATCAATATATGAAAAGGAATTTTTGGCGGTGATGATGGCCATCGATCGGCGGCGCCCTTATCTACAGAGGGGTCCCTTTCTTATTTTGACTGATCATAAGAGTTTGTGCAATTTGGAGGATCAGGATCTGACGTCAGACTTGTAACGCAAAGCTATGTCCAAATTAATTGGTCTTCCGTTTAAATTCCAATACAAAAGAGGCATTGACAATGGCGCTGCAGATGCTTTGTCACGAGTCAGTCATTTGCTCACTTTACAGGCAGTCTCAATGTGTCAACCAGCATAGGTACAGGAAGTCCTCAATTCCTATGAAATGGATGTGAAAGCGCACGAGTTGCTCACTCGCTTATCGCTGTCCAGTCCCGCGGATGACGGTTTTGCGCTGGAGCATGGTCTCATCAAATACAAGGGTAAAATTTGGATCGGGGCTAATACATCCCTACAGACTAAGCTTATCAGTGCTCTTCATGATAGCGCAATTGGTGGACATTCCGGAATCCAAGCGACTTACCACCGAGTTAAGAAGTTGTTCAGTTGGTCTGGTCTGAAGCAAGCTGTTGAGAATTTCGTTAAACAATGTCCTATATGTCAACAAGCTAAGCATATCAATCAGAAACCAGGTGGGTTTTTACAACCACTACATTCTGAAGGCTCTGGCAGATCTAACTATGGATTTCATTGAGGACTTCCTAAGTCGGAGGGTTATGAGGTGATTATGGTTATAGTCGATCGTCTCACGAAATATGCACATTTTGTTCCATCAAGCACCCCTTCTGTTGCCGCATGTGGCTCGTGCTTTCCTGGAGCAGGTCGTCAAACTTCATGGGGTACCTCGCACGATCGTCTCCGACCGTGATAAGATCTTCACCAGCACGTTTTGGAAAGAATTGTTTGCCGCTGTGGGCACTCGTCTCTTATGCAAAGACACGCCTACCATCCGCAGACGGACGGCCAGAGCGAGCGCGTGAATCAGTGCCTTGAGATGTATCTCCGCTGTGCCGTGCATGATTGCCCTCGTCAATGGAAGAAATGGCTTGCTATGGCTGAATTTTGGTATAACTCTAACTTCCACTCTGTTTTGGGGTGCTCTCCTTTCAAAGCTCTCTATGGTGTCGAGCCTAATTTCGGGGCAATGCCGAATATCGTGTCCTCTCCTGAGATTGAGGTCGATGCACTGCTCCGGGACCGACAAGTTTATATTGACATGCTGCGTCATCAATTATTGAAGGCTCAACACCGGATGAAGACTCAGGCTGATAAGCATCGCTCTGAAAGGGTTTTTCAGGCAGGAGATCGAGTATTGCTGAAACTGCAACCGTATGCTCAGCATTCGGTGGTCAACCGTCCATATCCTAAGTTAGCATTCAAGTATTTTGGTCCGTTTGAAGTGCTTGCAAAAGTTGGAGCAGTAGCTTATAAGCTGGCTTTACCTGCTGATTCGCGAATTCATCCAGTATTTCACGTTTCTCAGCTCAAGCCTTTCACGCCCAATTATGCTCCTGTCTTTTCTGAGCTGCCGAAGATGATTGATCTCACGACAGGAGCTCCCCAACCTGAACAGATTTTGGATCGTCGTTTGGTTAAAAAGGCAATTCAACGATGCCTCAAATTCTGGTGAAGTGGTCGACTATTCCGGTGGAATCAGCGACTTGGGAAGACTACTATGTGCTGAAGCAGCGATTTCCATCTGCTAGTATTTGGGACCCGGTTTCGTCTCCAGGGGAGGGTAGTGTCACGCCTCCACCACCACGTATTCTGGACGGAGGTGAAGGCGGCCACGATGGCAACGGCAAGGAGGACAACGCGGCAGTGAGGGCCCAGCTGTAAATGAGTGTGTGTGTGGCTATGTTGGAGCCGTTGTGTTGGGCGTTTAGGGACCCCTGAGTCAGCGAGTTGTAATCGAGAGTTAAAAGGAACTGTAGCAGAAACGACAAAGGGAGAAACAGAAATGAACTCAGTTTTTCCCCATCTCCTTCGTCTCTCAACTCTCATCCTCTGCTTCCTACATTTTCCAATCCCCTATACCAAATACTACTTGGAATTGTAAGTTTCGATCGCTCTCGGTCGGGACACTACAATATTCCTCCCTGCCTGCCGCCAAAATGGATCAGAATACAAGTGACAGAAAGAAGAAGCTGACATTATTCTGCAATTACCTTTCAAAAAACATAATTCCTGCAACGGAATTTCGATTTCTTCAAATAATGGTGGTAAAAGTTGATTGAGCAGACCGAATTATTCCTGTCAAAGAATAAAAAAGAACTGATAGAGGCAGGGGATAAATAATAAACACATCTGGTTGGTAGATGCAATCTTGAAAAGCGATAAGTATAATTGTTGTGGAACAGCTCAGGGAAACACTGATGGAAGGCAGAATAGACACAAAGGCAAAAGGAGCCGGTAGTAAAGCATGTGTACTACCGATGGAAGAATCGAAGGGCTAGGGTAATAGGATTTTGCAAAAGGGAGGGTAGGATATCATGGGTTGCACCAACGCTTCTGCTACGCGACGCGCATGTCCGAGTCCGACTTGTGTCGGACACTGCACTTTCGTATATGATACTGCACCAAAACGTGTAGTCAATGTTGTGTTTGCCTGTACCAAGGAAGGAATTTCGCAATTTGCTCGATACCACCATTAATTTACCTTCCTAAATATTACTTGTGTATTTCATATTTAACCCATCTTGGATTTAGGTGAACACAATGCAACAAGTAAACTGACGAACTGAGCGCTTCGAAACGGAGTAAAAACAACAAAAATTAAAAAAAATGTGACAGCCACAGCACATAGATGGTTATCTCAGATTTAGAACAAGGTATATGACTGTTGGCTTTGTACAAGTAAAGAAGTGCCTATCTCTTCGTATCCAAGCTCCACAATTGCAGATCAAGACAACCACTCCTCCAGATTTTTAACATTCAAAATGTCTTTACCTTGATGTTTCAAGACATTTCTCCACTATTATTGTAAGTCTAACAAGATATGATATCTGAGAACTTCTGCAGCTACACAGTATATCTACCGCAGATGGAAAATTTCTTCCAAGTATAAACTTTGGTTACAACCTCTCCAGAATTACAGATACGAATGTCAGCGTAACCTACAGAACCTCCTCTGTAAGATTCAATGAGATTTCTTTGAAACACCAGATCTAGGTAGAACAGCATGACCTCCTAGAAGCACCAGATGAATCAGTAACATTGATTGTTGTCCCTTGAATTGGCGGACCAGTACCTGCCGCCTCTTGGGTGGCAAGCGCCTTCTTGCTTATAATCTGATGAATCTCCCAAAGGGTGGTCTGAAATGCTTTCTCAACATTAATCGCTTCCAGTGCTGACGTCTCCAGGAAGGATAGACCCTCCTTCTCAGCCAGTGCCTGACCATCCTCCTCTGGAACTGACCTCAGGTGATTAAGGTCAGATTTGTTGCCAACCATCATAATGACAATGTTGGAATCAGCATGGTCGCGAAGTTCGCGAAGCCACCTCTGGATGTTTTCAAATGTTTGCTTCTTTGTTATGTCATAGACTAAAAGTGCTCCCACAGCGCCTCTGTAGTAAGCACTGGTAATTGCACGGTACCTCTCTTGTCCAGCAGTGTCCCAAATCTGAGCCTTGATGGTCTTTCCTTCTATCTGTTTTAATAGTTTAAAACCTCGATTAGAAAATAATAGGACCCTACAGAAAGAAGTTGGAAAGCAACAGAGATCACCTTAACATACAATCCATTTGCAACCAACAGAAATAAAGGAGCGAACAACTATTGACATATAAAATAAGGCAAATTGGAATGGTAAATTAATCATCATAAGTTCATAACAGACGATGTTAGCTAGCTCAGGAACATTTTTTATAAATAAAGTAAAAAACTTACACCACATAGGCATATGGCACATAAATACTTCGACAAAGACTTTAGCATCCTCATTTAAAATGATGATTCATTAGGAATGTGATATCCAGGATGGAGTATGAATCTATGATATAGCCAGAAATACACCTCAAGACATGTTGGTTGCCTAAATAAAATTTCACTAAAAAAAGTATCACTGCATCGCTAGAATTGTAAGAAATGCATCTTCAAAGGGAAACATCAAAGTTTGCACTGGTTAGCTAGTTGCAGACATTCAGTAATCAATACACATGTAAGTGGGATCACATAAGTCCAATCAATGGACATACTATATATAACTTAAAACTGGAAAAAAAAAATGGAATAGAAAGGATTGGAGAAAGAGAAAGTGAGAAACATGCATGATTGGGATCAAAATGTGTGTGCTCAGTTGTATATCATAACAAATTAACAATATCTTCCGGAATCAAACCAGTACACAAAATATGTCTATTGCAAGTTTCCATTTTGCAGTTTGCAGGGTGTGATGCTCAAACCCATTACTGTTCCACATGAACAGTTATTCTGCAATTTATTACAAAATTGTAGTTACAATAAGGTTCAAAAGGTGATAAGATAATCTGGCAACACTGAACATGGTAAGTGAAGATAAAGTAGAAAGTTTCCATTGAATTGTAATTGCAAGATAAATTAGAAGTTATTTGTAGTGTAGCTTAAAACTAATCTATTGATATTACAGTACTTCCATAGTACAAAACAATTACATAATATATGTTGTTTTGGACATTGACAGTCTCTAAGGAACCACTTTGACCGATAATTTCTATCAAAATATGATTTTACAATTCACAATAATTATATATTATGAAAATATATTTCACAATGAATCTAGTAATACAAATTCATATGGCCAAATAGGACACTTTTTTATATATTGATGTTCAAACCTAAACATGTTTGACTGGCACGAATTCTAGGATGGTTTGTATTTGGAATCTGAGGGAGTAGTTGACAAGCTTACTTTTACAAAAATACAAGAGAAATATGCATCAGTTATTCTTTTAACAAATGATTTCATAACTTTTCTTCCTTTGCAGTGTAGAATTGAACTGGATAACCCATAAAAAAAATGATCACAGAACTAACATGTAGATGAGAAAAGGAACATAGATGACATACAGTGTGATAAGAGGGTAAAAAAGGGCTATTGGTAGGTAATGCATTGAAGAGATGTGTGTAAAACTAGCAGGTGCTTTTCCTTGACATGCCAGGTGAACATTGCAAATGCAAAGCTGATAAGATCATTGCTATCCTAAACACAGGATTTAAGAAAAATATTTTGAATATCTATGCAATAAGCATTAAGCAGCATCGAATACTGGGTTTATTGGGCAAGAACAACTGAAAGTTTTAACAGAAGAGCTTAAAACTTTTCTATAGGAAGGCCAGGTTTCTAAAATCAGGAGAAAGAAAAATAGAATGACTATTGATATACATTTAAGTAGCAAATTGTTTGGTACCACAGCAAAAATACACATAGGAGCTAAGACTCCAAAGATCACATGGAATGAGCTATTTTATTCATTATTCTGTGGTATTTCCTGGAAGAAGTTCAACATTATAAAATCCTGATAATAACTTTGATTCTCTTCATAATCTTCTTGGCGAACATTTTTAGTTTTTACTTCTCCAGTTATCCAAAATCTCAAGAATAACAGTGTTGCAAAACAGGGTACATTTCAAACCTAAACTTCTATTACAACATAATAGAGTCAGGCATTACTCTAATCTAACTACCACATGTTCGAGTAAGGAAGTGCAATATAACCATGCGTAAGAGACTGATCCCTTAAAACAAGGACACAAAAGTTGCCAGCATTTCTCTCCAACACATTTCAAACTATGGTGGCCTAATGCTAGGCATTGGACTGATTCTTTCACTAACAATAGCCATCCGCAACCACAAGTATGGTCAAAACAGACACGAATTTACGTTGGCGTGAATGGCTATCTCACGAAGCTGTGCAAATCAACACAACAGTAGTGGTCATTAATGGACTAAATGATACCGCACTGATTTTGCTACCCTCCAGGTCTAGTTTGATGCTCTTTGCCTCAAGTTCTCACACGTGACTGCTAAGAATGAAATTTGTACAAGACTATCTAAACCTGCACTGCCTTGCCTTTCACACATTCATCCTCTGAGATAGAATGAATCTGCCATATCTTAAATTTGCTTTAAGACCTCCACTGAGATCCGAAAGGTGATAATAGCCCTAAGGTGGGGGACAAGTCGAACACAAGAGCTCCAAAACAGGGATAAATTGAAGGGTAGCATTTCTGTAACAACAAGAACAAAATTGTTTGGTTCATTTCATCTATAGAGGTACAAGTATTTTACGACATATTTTATACCAAGGATGCTCACATTTTCCCTGACTTTTTGTTTATATTTAAGGCATATCATATTAATTGTAAATATAATTTGAAAAGAATGCAATCTGACAAATGACTAAAACCACAGTTGGGTTGGTTCTAATGATATTTCTACACGCCACCACCTAACAAATATCACTCCAGCATCACACAGAAATTTTATATATAAAAAAAAGGGTGCCATTGGTAATTCTTTTACTCTCTGCTCCAATTGCTCGGGATAGAATATAAGCAAAATGATCTGTTGCAATCAAACAGCCAAACAGGAACAAGCGACCTTAATAGTAAGCAAACAATCCACACTCTGCTCTCACCGTCTAAAGCTAAAGGTTTAAACATGGCAAACAATTTATCTCAAGCTACCTCTGCAACACAAGTGCTGAGACAAGCTATCACCTCTATCTTCGCACAGATCAAATGCACGCAAGCAATTACCGAAACAAGACACTAATCGTGACACAGGAGCGCGAGATCTTGGGGGACCGGACCTGGATGGTGCGGGTGGCAAACTCGACGCCGATGGTGGACTTGGACTCGAGGCAGAACTCGTTGCGCGTGAACCGCGAGAGGATGTTGGACTTGCCTACGCCGGAGTCGCCGATCAGCACGATCTTGAACAGGTAGTCGTACTCGTTGTCCAGCCGGTGCGCCATCCAACCCAAGAACTCCCCAGATCGGACCCTGCGCAAGAAGATCCAGCCACGACTTGGGACAAGAAAGAAACCCCCAGGGATTGGATCGAGGAGTCGAGAAGGCCAAGAATTGCACCTCGGGATGTGGAAGGAAGGAGCAGGGAAGATTGGATTCCGGTGTAGGTTTCTTGGTGGTGGTGGTGGTGGTGGTGGGAAGAAGGGGAGAAATGGGGAAATGGGAGGAAACGACGAGGAAACGGAAACGAGCGGAGGAATGGGCTGAGAAAGCGGGCAGGAGGATTCTCCGGGGACCTGAAAAAAAGAAAAGAGTAGGAGAATTCGCCGGAGAAGCAATATCTAAACGACCTATCCTTCAGACTAGGTTATTCCTCCAGCAACGCCTCCGTGCATTTGGCTCTAGCTAAACGTCATTGAGCTCATCTTTGATCGTGTAGAGAAGCTGATTCATTGAAACCTGCTTGTTGTCGGAGACCCTGTTGGGGCAATCCATATTCGGATTCGTGCTCCAGTTAGGCTTCTGCCTATTGGATTGACGAAACCGATAACCATATATTTTGACGGGTTTGCTACGGCCTAGGCGGCCATTGGATGCTGATGAGGATGGTGCAGCGGCTACGAGCAAATTAGGTTTGACGATGGTAGTCGACGGTGAGGCAGATAAGTGAGGGACAACAACAATGGAAACTGTTTTTTTATATATAATTTTGGCTTTTGTTTTTGGGATTGCTAAAATTGTACACTAATTTTTTAAAATATTTTTTAGTATTGATATGATTATTGCACTTTCCTTAATATTGTTTGTTTTGGAAATTATCTCATGAGGATTAGCATTTCATAAGCATTACATTATTTTTAATCGATGTGACTGGAGTTGATTTAGGGTGGAGCTCCCCTGGGCAGCAAGTCCTCTGCATTTAAAAGTTAATTGGAATGTGCAGAGCTAACTAAAACACTATACTTGAAACTAGAATAAAGCCTTTTCAGGTCAGATTTTACTATATCTGAAACGACTAAAAGATAGCTTGGAGGATATCTCTTCGCTTTTAGTATATCGAATCAAGTTTTATTTTTATTTAGTTCAGTTCCCTGATGACGGAAGAACAACTTGCAACATAATTTGGGATTGTGGAAGGTTTATAATACACAAACAAAAATTAAAATAATAAAGCTATTTTTTGCAGAATACCGGAAAGGGCCATTTTTGCTTTCAGAAATGGTTTTGTTAGCCTGGTTGTATACAGAAAAACTTTAGGATTATAATCTCATTTCATCACATGACTGTTTTAGTCCATGACCTATTCCTTGCTTCTGAATCATAGCTAGAAGTATGTTTTCTGAAGACCCATCTTTTGCATTTCATTGTCTTTGCTTCATTTACTGTTGGTTCGTGTACCCCCATCAAATGCCCTGTGTTGACTTCAACTAATGTATAAATGCTGCTACAATGCGAAAACTCGTTGACCTTGGCTTTCAAATTTGTCCGAGCTGTTTTCTGTTTCTAATATTTCATTCTAGAGTTGTCATGTCCTAATTCCAAATCGACCACCATGAGCTTGATTAATAAGTTTCAGTTTTACTTGCTTCCCCAGGAAATATGCTGCATGTTATTAATTTTCTTATGTAATTATTTTAGTTTCCTGGCATTTCTTGATGTTGGGTGTTGACCTGTGATTGGAGGAGGCGTTGACAGTGCCGGTTGCTAGAGGTCTGCAAACTTGGTGTAGTCCTCATTGAGCAGGTGAGAAAACACTGAACTTTTGTATATGAATCATTGTTCCTGCTGTAAATAAGTAAATGCTAACAATCTGATGTCTGTCGAACTTGCAAACAGCACTCTGTTCTGCCCAAATATCAATCTTGTACATCAGACAGGCAAGCCACAAGTGTGTCTGCTTGACTACCATCAGTACCAGGGAAGGACTGGCTCATACACGATTTTTGCTACGCCATTTTTGGTGATACGGTTACATATACTGCAGCGACTTCAGTGTCGTTTCCTTGATCAATTGCTACATCACACGACTACAATTTAGACTAGATGTCTCCAAGCACAAAGACGAGAGTGATCTGACCTGACAGACATACAACATCACGAACAAAAACGAAGGATGCTTAGTAAATAACTAAATTCTACAGTTATTGAGATCCAAATGCTCTTGTGCAGCAGGCTCAAATCAAAAGAAAAGAAAAAAAGAGACAATTTCTACAACCTTCCATGCTTCAGATTATCATACATAATGTACACAGAATGAGACACAAAATGCACTAGGCCAAGGCAATTAGGACCTCCAAGAACACAAGCATACACACATACATACATGATACATGTCAGTTGCATCGTTCTCTCACGATTCACCACGCACAAGATTTGAAGGAAAACAAAATGTAGTGGAAACATCAGAATTTAGTGACAATTTTGGTGGCGTTTCTTGATCCGGCTCAGCTAGCTAGCGGGTGAAGGCGTAGAACACGATGCCGATGTAGATCAGCATGGCCGCCGGCACGAGCGTGACCAGCGGGATGACCGCGCCCCAGGCCGCGGAGCCGCCGGCGCCGCACCCGAGCCGCCCGAGCTTCACCTGCACCACATTGACCAGGGCCATCATCAGGAACCCGCACCCGCACACGGACCCCACCGCCGACGCCAGGATCCCCACCCGGAGCGCCGCCCGGTTGATCCTCGCCGTCCGGCTGACGGCGGCGGAGCCGGAGCCGGAGTCGCGGCGGTACTGGGGATAGGTGCGGACGATCTGCTTGAGGCAGAGCGCGACGAGGCTGGAGAAGAGGAAGCAGGCGAAGGCGAGGACGTGGAAGGAGACGAGGTCGGACTCGACGCGGTCCCCGGCCGCGCAGGCGGTGCCCAGGCGGTCGGCGCCGTCGGCGAGCCCGGGCCCGTCGGAGGAGGGGCGCCACGCCAGGCCGATGAAGGCGGCGAGGGTGAAGAGCGAGTTCACGTTCACTATGCCGTCCAGCGCCGTGATGTGGATGCTCGTGCCCCCGCCGCGGCCGCCGCCTCCGGTGGCGATGTCGCCGCCGTCCATGGCTTGGTCTCTTGGTTCTTGGGGGTGGAAGTGGGAGTTTGGGGATCGGGCACAGGGTGGTCGTCGGCTGGTCGGATGAGCATATGAGCTGAGGTGGTAAGAAGAAAGCGTGTGGGGGTCTATGCTTTAGTGCTTACTAGCCGTATAGCTGTGCTGTGCAGGCAGCATGTCTTTATCTCTTCTCAATTTCTTTTTCTTTGTGAGAAAATTTTAGTTTAGGAGCTCAGACTTCAGAACTAATAGTGAGTAAATATTTCTTTAGCAAGCTTGTTTGTTATTGTCATTAGGGTAATGCTATCGTCCTCCCGTCCGAGCCGTCGTAAAAAAAAAATTGGACATCTACCATTCATTTCTCTGTCTTTCTCCCAATCAAACTTATCTCTTCCGCCCACACAACTCCTTTATTGCCCCCACCATCTCACCGTCCTTCTCATACGATGAGGACATCCCTAGCACACGCAAATTGTCACCAACCAGAATGCAACTTGCAAGACAATTCATATGCATCATTTGCACAAAGATCCATTATAGAACTATCTTACAACTTCCAATTATGTTTAGAACAATCCATGACAACTCATGTGCATTGCACTTCAAGTTATGCACCCCTTGTACAAGACAATATACACTTCTCATGCAACTTATAGTACACCTTATCCAAATGCATTCACATGTAGCACACCATATCCAATTGCTTTCACATGTAGCATACCTTATCCAAATGCGTTCATACTATGCGGCACACACATGGTCCCTTTCCCAAAGTGTCATTCCAGCACCGTTTAGACCAATCACAAGAGTTAGAGCAGAGCAAACTAATCAAAAGGTTAATCTTTTCCTCAATAAGTTGTGTATTGATTTTCATAAGAATGGATTGTTACCTAATGCATCTACTTTACATTTTATAAAGTTTCATGAAGATAAGATGAATAACTCCACATCAACATTACATCAATGAGATAAGGAAGGCAAATGGCATCAACGGAGGTCATCGCTTATGTCAGCAAATATATAATGTCATCGCACATGTCAGCATACTTAGCTATGAAGTATATGATATCATCGCAAAATATCAACAAATATATGATGGCATCACACATATTAGCATACTTAGCTATGAAGTATATGATGTCATTGCATATGTCAGCAACCAAATAACGTCATTGCTTATGTCATAATCTAAAATGATGTCAGCGCTTAGGTCGTCATCTTCCTTAGACATCAAGTAATGAGTTGTAAAGTTGAACTTTACAACTTGAATTGAGTTGTAACTCTAGTTGTAAACAACCTACCATGAGGTGTAAAGGAGCTTTCTACAAGTCATGAGAGGTTGTAGAGGAGTCTTTTGTAATCTATAAATAGGGCATGAAGATGTATCCAAATGTAAGCTTGAATTTTTTTCATAAATAAACAGTTCTTTGTTCTAGGGTTTGAGTGAAGCATTTCCACCCCCTTAGAATTGGGAATTATCTTAGAGTTCTTTCCTCTATCGTTCTTGTGGTTGCTTCGATGATTGCTAGAACACGTTTACTCCATATGAGTGAGTAGACAAAGGATCGAAGTGTGTAGTGGGTGAATCGAATGCCACAGGTTGCTGTAATAAAAACGGTGGTTGGTGATGTCATTCATTAGGTTGCATGGATCCAATTATCTCCAATCTTACGCCGTGAAGATCGGGCAACAACCTCCCCACATCATCGTGTCTTACTGGAGCTCGCCACCATAGACACACTCCTCCCTCCCCCCTCTGGTCGGCAAAGAGGTGACATCCAGTGATCTGCATGGCAACGGATAGAGAAGGGGAGGCGGCTAGTGAGCATAGAGCTACCTCATTCTCGATGACCTCGCCCCCTCTAGGCCGATGATGCGACAATGGACAACATCCTTTTCCAACAAGGTTATGAGCTAGCTGTCTTCTCCCCTTCAGCATTCTCAGTCATCAAATCTATGGGCATGGCTTCCGCCTCTGGTATGCTTTTGTTGCAGATATTTTCTCAAATTGTTGCACAGTTACTTATCGATTGTTGTATGAACTGTTATACTTTGTTGCAATGTAGTTTCTCAAATGTTGTTGCAAGATATATTTGTTGCAATTGTGTTATTAATTTGTTGTACAAGAGTACTTTTTTGTCTCAATGTCTCTTCTTAAATGTTGCGGCAAGAGGTATTTTTGTTGCAATCATGTATTTAATTTGTTGCATAAGAGTAAAATTTTGTTGCGGTAGGGATGTCCATTTGTTGCACCGAGGAATCCGTGCTTGTTGCATCGAGTTAGGAATTTGTTGTATTTTTGTTGTATCGGATGAGGATTTGTTGCAGGCTTACTAAATAATTTTTGCGCATCACCGATTTTTGTTGCTCCCGATCGGATGGCTGAGATTGAACATTTCAAGTTAGATCTGACGATGGAGAGGAGCGTACGATGGGAATGCTTTGATCGTGCGTCCGTACGGTAGTTGCTCCCTTATTATTATCTTAGTTGGTTCTTCAGAAACAAAAGATGACAATGGAAATGGGTCATCCACACAGCTAATCAAAAGTTCAAAATACAGAGGAACTACAACAATGTGCATTATGCTTAGAGCTGTCTAAATGGGTCGTACCGCCCAGGCTATCCAAATTTGATTTGGACATACCGGTAAGATGAAACTCTATTTACTTGATGCTTAAGAGCCTTTTACCATATAAGAGTATTTTTATGTTTATATTCAAATGCATTATTGTAGCACAGGCGGTAGTGCACTATTAACTGAGCAACATTGGCTTGTTGCTAGGAACATTCTTCAATTTTTGGAACTTTTTATGATTCGACTGTTGCTTTGTCGAACCCGGGAGCGAAGGATCCCGAATTCTCTGTGTTCATACACCGGTCCAGGATTTCCAGTGTACACAGTCTCACAAAATGGATATCACAATCATATCACGAAATCGTAAATAACATTAAGTAATCAATTGTTTAATACAAATGAGTCTGAACAACAAATATCAAATATCAAATAAATAACATTGCGGAAGCATAATATAAGTGAGCTACACGATGCGCCACAGGCAATCATCTGGGGTCGAAGGCCTACTTGTCCTGGTCCTCACCGTCGGGGAAAAAGTCTTCTCCTGAATAAGAGTTATTCAACAAGCGTGAGCACTACTACTGTGCTCGCAAGCTACACCCAATATGGAATGAAAAATGTATGCATAACGTGAACAATGAATAAGGCAGGAGTTATTTTGCATAAACAACATTTTCAAGTCAAATACTGATAGTAGTTTCCAAGGCAGATTTTTATACTATAACTAAAATCAGGTTTGAAATTAACATCTTTATTATTTGGATAACCTCCAAATGAGCAAGTGAAGGATACCCTCCTATCACATGGCTTCCCGCCCAAATGTTACACAACTCTTCACAAGGATACGAGAATTTTGCATATGGAAAATTCTTGTCCCAACTTTGTCCATAATCTAGGGCACAGGCTCGAAGCATATCTTCAAAAACTTGGTTGGTGCGTTCCGTCTGGCCATCTGTCTGAGGGTGATAGGCTGTACTGAAATTGAGTTTAGTCCCTAAGGCTTCATGCAAGCTTTGCCAAAATCTGGATGTAAACTGGGAACCTCTGTCAGACACGATCTTCTTGGGTACTCCGTGTAGATAGACGATCCTGGCCACATACAACTCTGCTAATTGACTGCTTCTGTATGTAGTCTTGACGGGGATGAAGTGAGCTACTTTAGTCAACCGATCAATTATCACCCAAATAGAATCATATCCTGATTGGGTCCTAGGAAGTCCGGTGATGAAGTCCATGCCAATTTCCTCCCACTTCCATTCTGGAATTGGTAGTGGCTGCAACAATCCAACTGGTCTTTGATGTTCTTCCTTGACTCGCTGACACATATCACAGCGGGTGACGAACTCAGCAATCTCCCGCTTCATGCTGACCCACCAGTATTTTTCCTTTAGATCCTAGTACATCTTGGTACTTCTGGGGTGGATGGAGTAAGGCGATTCATGAGCCTTCTTTAAAATCGACTGTTTTAACTCCTGCTGGTCAGGTACACAGATGCGGTTCTCAAACCACACTGTCCCTTGTTCATCTTTGGAGAATCCTGGGGCCTTGCCTCTTCGCATATTCTTCTTGATCTTTTTAATGTCTTCATCTTCTAGCTGTTTTTCTCTGATCTGGTTTTGAAGTGTAGGTTGCACTTCCAAAGCATTCACACAACCTTGGCCGACAATCTCTAAGTTCAGACGGTTCAACTCTTCATACAGCTCGGGTTGTTCCTTCTGCACCACAATGGTGTTGCAATAAGCCTTTCTTCTCAGGGCGTCTGCAACTACATTTGCTTTGCCCGGATGATAGTGAATTCCGAGATCATAATCTTTTATCAACTCCAACCATCTTCTCTGCCGAAGGTTTAGTTCTGCCTGCGTGAAGATGTATTTCAAACTTTTATGATCCGTGAAAATCTCACAGCGATTACCAATGAAATAATGCCGCCAGATCTTCAAAGCATGCACAATCGCTACTAACATAAGATCATGTGTAGGATAATTCCCTTCATGTGGTCTCAACTGCCTCGATGCGTAAGCCACTACTTTGCCTTCCTGCATTAACACACATCCGAGACCTTGATAGGATGTGTCGCAGAAAATCTCAAAATCTTTACAGATATCAGGTAGGACTAGTACAGGTGCTGAAACTAGCCTCTTCTTTAGGTCTTGAAAACTTTCCTCACAGGCATCTGTCCATTCAAATTTCTTTTCTTTCTTTAGAAGTTGGGTCATGGGTCTTGCAATCTTAGAGAAATTTTCAATGAACCTGCGGTAATAGCCCGCTAGTCCAAGGAAACTTCTCACTTCAGTGACTATCCTGGGTTGCTTCCAATCCATTACTGCCTCAACTTTGGCGGGATCTACCGCAACTCCTCCTGCTGACACTATGTGTCCAAGGAAGGCCACTTGACTTAGCCAGAATTCACTTTTGCTGAACTTGGCATAGAGTTGATGCTCCCTGAGCTTGTCCAGAATCATTGTGAGATGCTTCTCATGTTCTTCTTCATCCTTCGAGTAGATGAGAATGTCATCGATAAAGACTACCACAAACTTATCCAAGATTTCCATGAACACTTTGTTCATCATATTCATGAAATAAGCAGATGCGTTCGTCAATCCGAAAGACAGTACTGTAAACTCGTATAGGCCATATCTGGTGGTGAAGGCTGTTTTCGGAATATCTTCTGGTTTGATCTTCAGTTGATGATAGCCAGATCTCATATCAATCTTCGAAAATACACTTTCTCCTTTCAGCTGATCAAACATATCATTGATCCTGGGTAACGGATATTTGTTTTTGATCATCACCTCATTGAGCAATATTTAATCTACACACATCCTCATGCTATTGTCCTTTTTCTTGACGAACAGTATTGGTGCTCCCCAAGGGGATGAGATGGGTCGGATATATCCCTTGTTCTGCAACTCTTCAATTTGTTTCTTCAATTCTGCCAACTCATTGGCTGGCATTCTATTGGGTCGCTTCGAGATTGGGGCTGTCCCGGGGATTAAGTCAATTAAGAACATTATGTCCCTATCCGGTGGCATGCCAGGTAGATCATGAGGGAAAACATCGGGGTATTCTCACACTACAGGTATGTCTTCAAGCTTTACTTCCTTCATGCTGGTGAGGATGGAACTTCCTTTGGTACAGGTCTTGGGCTTGAATTCGACTGAGATTCCTTCTTCATTAGCGAGGTTGATAGACCTATTGGCACAGTCTATTTGTCCATGATTCTTGGCTAGCCAGTCCATTCCAAGGATGACATCCAAACCTTGGGAATGCAAGACTATCAAGTCTGCTAGGAAGGATACTCCGGATATCTCAAGGGTGTGGCTCGGGTATAGAAAACTAGTTCTCATTTCTGAGCCCGGGGAATGGATTATCATAGGATTAGTTAGGGAGGATACAAGTAACCCATTTTTACCCACAAACTTATTTGATACAAAAGAGTGTGAAGCTCCAGAATCAAATAGAACTGAAGCTGGTATGGAGTTAACGAGGAACATACCAAGAACGACATCCAGTGCTACCTGGGCTTCTTCAGCTGTGACGTGGTTCACACGTCCCTTGGTAAATTGACTCGTAGGCTTTGAAGTGTCGTCGGCGGCTGTGGCTCCTTTGTGCTGGCTTGAAAGATGCCGCTGCCTGCTGCTTCTTGGGGCATCTGTTGGCATAGTGTCATGTTTCGTTACAATGGAAACAGGTTACTCCTGTGGCTGAGGGAGTGGAGTTCTTCTGCTGATATTGTCCTCCAGACGAGGTGTTGCGGAGTTGGAGGTGTTGGGGCGCTGGTTCTGCACTGGGACTCTGGACGTGGAAGGCTAGAACTTCCCACGCTGCGGTGGCTGCGGCTGAGTGAATCGAGGCTTGGGAAGGCCTCCTGCATTGAACCTCTGAGCGGCCATCCTCCGTTTGTGGTTCTCCATCTCCAGGTGCTTGGCTTCCTAGCGGATCGCCTTGTCCACCAATTGCTGGAAATCGGTGAAGTTCTGGGAGATCAGTTGGACGGAGATGTCATCATTCAATCCCTCCAGGAACCTCTCCTGTCGGTCTTCATCTCGGGCTACGTCGGCTGGAGCGTAGCGAGCCAGTTGGTTGAACCGATGCAGATATTCGCTCACCGAGCGACTGCCCCTGACGGAGTGCATGAAACTCCTTCTTCTTCAAGGTCATCATCCCGGCAGGAATGTGAGCATGATGAAAAGCTCTCACAAACTCGTCCCACGAGATGGCTTGGGCATTGGTGTGGGAGATGCAGTAGTTGTCCCACCACTCTGAAGCTCGTCCATTAAGCTGGTGAGAGGCGAATAGGACCCTCTCTCGATCGGTGCATTGGGCGATGTCCAGCTTCTTCCCGATCGCACGAAGCCAATCGTCAGCATCCATTGGCTCGGTGCTGCTGGAAAAGGTCGGGGGACGCATGCGCATGAATTCTGACATGGTCACCCGCTGAGGAGGTTGCACTAGTGTATGAGTCGCAGCGGTGGCTGCTGTTGTGGCCTGGATGTTCTGGGAGTTGCTGAGCGACTGAGCCAGCAAGTCGATGAGATGGGTCTGGTTGGCCATTATTTGCCGCCGATCGGACCATTCATTGGCGATGGGGAGGTCGCTGGACGGTGCTCCTCGATAGTCGGCGTTCTCGTTGCCCTGGCCTTGGGTGCTGCCACTTCCAGTGCGGGTGTTCACCATCTGCTGAATTTTCCAAAGACTTAGGAAAGAGAAGAAAAGATAGCACTAAGGGGGAACAAATTTATATCATCCCAAAAAGCATACAATCACAAGACATAGAATAAGATTTTCTTTTTCAAAGTAGTTTTGTATTTTATTCATTGATTATGGCTACCACAGAAGGTTAGTAGCTCATAATTTGAAACTAACAAACGAAACTAAAAAGGAAAAAGTATCTATGGGGTAGATGGGGTGTAATCGGGAGTTGCAGGTACTGGCTTGGCCCGCCTTGTAGAGAGCCAATTTTGCTTCCACTGCTTTCAGCTTCTCCTCCGTGGCTTCTAACCTTCCCTGAACTAGGTACAGTTCGTCTAGAGTGTTGCCATAGGCGTAATCCATCACCTTGGCTAGCTCTATCTGATGGGTAATCTCCGGGGAATCCTCATTATCGGTTGGGCTGAAAGCACTGCCTAGTCGGATGGGGATATGCATGGGGTAGTAGTGGAATCCAGTATCCCGAAGGTGGAAGTCACAGGTATAGCGGAGTCTGCGAACGACTTCCCTTGCTGCGTCCTGGATGCCGTCAGTGAAAGTCTCCCGACGCATTGGGGCATCAAAGATGTGGAATGTCGTATCATGTGCCAGGTTAGAGTAGAGGATAACCTCCACTCTCCAGCGCTCCTGTTGTCCCACTATATACTTGTAGCCTTGATACGTGGGTCTCTTCTTAAAGCTCGAATGTTGCATCATTTTCCACAGTATGTCGGCCCATTCTCCAGCAAAGATTCCGTGGGAGATGCGGGTGGGTCTCTCGGCCATCTACAATTTTAGAAAAGACAAGAGTTTAGAAATCTTTTAACAGAGAAAGGATGAGTAAGACTCTGAAAAATAGGTAAATAATTTTAAATTTTTGAAAATAGTCCCTAATGGTTTTACCATTTCTACCGTGGGCCATGACCTACAGTCGATATGGCTCTGATACCACTTTTGTCGAACCCGGGAGCGAAGGATCCCGAATTCTCTGTGTTCATACACCGGTCCAAGATTTCCAGTGTACACAGTCTCACAAAATGGATATCACAATCATATCACGAAATCATAAATAACATTAATTAATCAATTGTTTAATACAAATGAGTTTGAAGTAGGGATGACAATTGTGCCCGATTACCCGCGTACCCGCGGGCGAATACCCTAATGGAGGTGGGTATGGGTGTCTTTCTTTGCCCACGGGTATAAAAACGGGCACAATTTCTTACCCATCGGGTAAACGGGTGTGGGCATGGGTAAACTTTACCCGTACCCGCTTCGCCCGATTACCCGCCCTGTACACTGACAGGAGGGACCGTGTAAAACCCTAATCTCTCGGTCAAGTTCACAACCCCAGCAGCCCAGCCTCCCACTACCAGCCGCCATCTCCGCTCTTCCCAGTTATTCCTCTCCTCCTCGACTAAATCTCCTTCATCTCATCTCAGCCTAGCGCAGCTGCAGCCCAAGATCCCGATGGTGACCAGGGGGCACCACTGGCCCGGGGGCGGCGGCGTCGTGGATCGCGGGCACCACCACGGGGGCACTGCGGCGTGGGCGGAGGAGTTCGCCGAGTTCGCAGCGTCACGCCGGGGCGCGCACCGCTGGTCGCTAAGCGACTCCATGGCCTTCGTCGAGGTGGCGCCGACGAACTGCAACGAAGGCGGCGAGTTCGACAGGCTCGACGACGACCAGCTCGTCCATGTTCCTCGACGAGGGGGGCTCGGCCCCGTGGTCCGAGAACGGCGGCGGCGGCGAACGGCGACAAGCGCGGTGCGCGGCGAGCTCCACTAATTGCAAGGATCGATGCGACGATGAGCGTAACGAGGCCGCATCAGGACCGATCGGCGCGGAGCAAGCGGCGTAGCCTCGTCAGATCTAATCCCGGACCCCAAGAGGGTCAAGACTCAAGAGGTGAGCGCGCCCATCTTGTGCACAATGTAATGCACGCAGCTCCTTAATTATAGCTTTAATTACGATGTAAGCCTAGCTAGCTAGCTTGATTTGCGAACTAAATCAGCTAGTATTTGCCTTTCTATTTTCCTTTTGGAAATGCCTCTTGGATACTAGCTAATCGGCAGTCGGCTCAGAGGTCGTGGGTGTGAGGAAGCTGTAGTACATCTCCAAGCTCGAGTTCGCGGGTAAACGGGCATGCCCGCGGGCGACGCGTACCCGTGGGCGACGGGCATGGGCGAGGTTTTTCGTCTGTCGTCCTTCGCAGGCATACCTGTGGGGGAAAATCGGGGTCACGGGCATGGGTATGGGCGAGCACTACCCGTACCCGTCGCGCTCGATTGCCATCCCTAGTCTGAACAACAAATATCAAATAAATAACACTGCGGAAGCATAATATAAGTGAGCCACACGATGCGCCACAGGCAATCGTCTGGGGTCGAAGGCCTACTCGTCCTGGTCCTCACCGTCGGGGACAAAGTCTTCTCCTGAATAAGAGTTATTCAGCAAGAGTGAGCACTACTACCGTGCTCGCAAGCTACACCCAATATGGAATAAAAAATGTATGCATAAGGTGAACAATGAATAAGGCAGGGGTTATTTTTCATAAACAGCATTTTCAGGTCAAATACTGATAGTAGTTTCCAAGGCAGATTTTTATACTATAACTAAAATCAGGTTTGAAATTGACATCTTTATTATTTGGATAACCTCCAAATGAGCAAGTGAAGGATACCCTCCTATCACATGGCTTCCTCCCAAATTTTACACAAGGATTCACCATCGTCAAACATCTGATAAAACATTTTGAAAACCAAAAACAAATCTAACTTCAAGTGGCCTTGCTAGCATGTCCATGACCGCGGACGTGGCTATTTGAATAGTTTCTACTCTGCAGAGTTTGTAAAACTTTACCCACACGAGATGACATGCTCATTATGTCGGCCAATACACGCTTCCGTAGGCGAGTGACTGAGCAATTATCACGAGGCCTTTACAATGTTCTGTCCTAGTGTACTCATGCCCGCTAAGGTTTCGCCCCTTTGGACTAACCGTCCTCCGGAAGCCCCCTCTTGCGCCAAGTGGGAATAAAAGTCTAAACGACACCCACATAATCAACATGACACGATTACACTAAAACATTACAAATTAAATAGCCAAATCCTGCCCATACAGAACATGTGGTGGTACGGTAAGGCATAGCAAAAAGTGGCTCAAAGACCGGTCCTCAATTGACTTGGGCGTCTTCCAAACAAACCCCGGGCTTTAATCTTAACCAGATTAAACTCGTGCATTAACCTGCACCCACCATTCAACCAATTTGCCCATGTCCAAACCCATTTTTTATTTTATTTTGAAAAAAAACCCTCTTTATAAATTCATGTGGTAAAAACAATACCACCATGTCAAGTTTGAAACAAATTTGTAAGAGATTTGACTAAACCTTCCCAATTTCATAAGTGTGAACTAAGTCTGGCTAAGCATATGACTAGTTTTGTTAGTATCTTGTCTATGGTGTTAAGGCAATCAAGTACAATATTCAAATTGGCCATACAATGAAACATTAGAGTAACTATATATAAAACAGGGCATTGAAATATTTATATAAACATATGCATGTATTAAATAATTTAAAAACTGAAAATAACTTAAAAATACTGGGAGCAATATGATCAATGGTGTAACTTGCCTTCGTTAACGTCTTGGAAGTCTAAGTCTTCAGAATGGTCAAACTCTCCGGAGTCGTCGAAGTCTATACGCGAAAATACGACAAATTCAAATAAATTCAAAAACTCAGCTCAAACTAACTCCAAATTGAAATATTTTGGCTTAGTTAGCTAGTTTATAATTTTATACAAATTTTGCAACTTGAACCACCCAATTTGGAGTTCAGATGCAAAAGTTATGAATTTTTGAAGTTTAAATCTATTTAAAACCTAATTTCTGAATTTATTAGATTTTCTTGATTTATTTTTCTAAAGGAAAATCTAACTATTGCGCAAGATGACGCCAGCCACAGGATTTCGGAATTTAAAAGAAATAGAGTAATTTCTGACGTGTGGGCCCCACGTGTCATAGACACGGTCCACCGTAGACTGGGTTTGTGGGCTTTTGGTCCTGGGGTTGGGCTGGACTACCACACAAGCGCATGCGTGGGCGCCGACTGTGCGCCACGTAGGCGACACGCAAGTGCCATGCGAGCCAGGGAGGTGAGGTGGCGCTAAGGTGTCAACGCCACGTCGGCCTAATGCCGGCGGCGGCTCGGTGATTACCTCACTAGCGCTAGGGGCTCTGGCGAGGGGTCCGGATGGTACCAAAAGAGAGAGGGGGTTACGGGGTTCCTGATGCGCTACCTTGGGGTGGCGGGGCGAGGCTTTATGGTCGTCGGCGGGGAGGTTTGGCCGCGGCGTGGTACGGGTGATGATGAAGTCCGTGCTCCCGAGGTCCTCCGGCGACGAGGTGGTGCGCACCGGGTTCGCAGGACGCTGGCAATGCCGAAGGTGGCGACGGAGAGGACGAAGCTCCAACGGAGGCGCGGGAATCAGAGAAGAACCGAGGCTTGGTCGTCGGCGATGAATCTTCAATTACGACGAGATGAGCGCGAGAGAGGATGAGTGAGTGAGGGGGAAAGGATGAGCGTGACGAGGGCTACTCGCTGCTTCCTTTTTGTAACATCCCAACTTTAGACTTGTATTTCAAATGTAAGAAAATGAGTAGAAATTAAAACTTTTTCTTACATTATGTATTCCTGTATGAGCTAAACAATTCTTGTACAAGAATTATGGGGATACAAAGTCATAAGTCTTTTGATCCAAAACCTTGTCTTCCAAAAAAATCATGTCAAATCTTGTGATCATCTTTTGGAAATATTTTTCCTAAGTTCTAGGGATGGTATGTGACCCCTTTGAAAAATTTCACAATTTTTAGAAATTGTTTGAATATTTTTAGAAGGCAGTCAAACCTGTTTGACTTTCAGTCAAACCCTATTCCAGAACCTTGCAGAATTTTTGGAGAAAAATTCACTACATAAAAGCCTCTGAGAATTTTACACAAGGTTAATATCGGAGTTAGCAAGCTCTAGTAAAAATTTTAGAATTTTTGGAGTCGGTTTGCTATCTCAAATAAATCCCCTAAGTCTCAGCTCAATTTAAAAACCCAAAACCTGATTTCACTGTTCCTCGGGTTCGAGTCAGACTCGGGCTTGAGACACTTGTTTTGGTCTAGTCAACTAACTGCACAAGACCTCCTTTTATAATGCGCTATCGATCTTAGCCGTTAGATTTAAATCGAACAACCCGCATTGATTGGGTCGTTCGGAACTTGCGAAGCGCCCACTCATTTTGGGCCGTTGGATCATGATCTGAGCGTCCTGAGTCAGTGTGCTGTTCGGGTCATTTGGAGGGCACATTAAATCGTGACCGTTCATTTCTGATCCAAGGGCTCACGATCCTTTCTTTTCGTTTTAGACCTCAGAGACGTGGAGCGATCTCAACCGCCCGATCAAAATCCAACCGCCCAAAATCGCCCCAGCCTTTTCGGTCGTCTTCTTCCTCGCGCCGTGTGTAAACAGGAGCGCAGGCATGGCCGTGTCTTTTCGAGTTCCTTGTCAGCGTCCCTCTGGTCGGGACAGTGGTGCGTGGGCTACTGTCGGCCATGATCTTGGTCTTATCTTTGTTCCCCATTATTTTCTTTTAGGTCCACGGCTGCTTTTTGAGCCAAACTCACCCGAGAGCTTCATTTTAGCAAACCCTAGTTCCACCATCTATATGAATCTTTCCAAAACTCTCTCTGAGCTCCCTTGTCCCACCATTTAGCTTCCCAACCCTTGAGGAGTTCAAAACCACTGAAATTGCCAAAATCGCCATTAATGTCCATGGAGCTCAATTGAGGATCTTGGTGCTTCAGTGGTTCTTCTTCAAATCTCTTTGTGCCCTTTTGAGCTCTTTAGCTCCATATTCATGTGAGGACCCGGAATATTTAACTAGTAACACTTAACCTCCAATTGGTTCCAGCATTACTAATTAAACATTCTAAGCCTCGATGGGCATATGTTTCCCAGAATTGCAACATATGCACATCATCACAAAATTACACATCATTTCCATACAACATACATCACTAAGTCCAACAACGACATACATAAAGTAAAGTTATTACAAAAGAGAGCCGACCGCCAAATAGAACAATAAACAAGAATGACAATGAAGCAAAAGCGCCATAAGATGGCTAGAACAAAAGTCGACCGGTTAGCCATACACCCACAAGGCAACCGACCGCCGCTAAGCTAGTCGCCCATAGCTACCACAACACACCGCAAAGTGAGGCCCCTCGAGCTCACCTTCTTCCTCTCTGCAGAACAATTAAGCATAGCATCCGAGTACAAAGATTGTCTTTGTACCCGCAAGACTGACGTGTGGAATAGCAGACCTATTCATAAACTACATGCAAGCTTATTTAGATGGAGGTTGTATGTCTCATTTTGCACAAAGCCAACTTTATTTGCAATAATGTAATACTTTTAAAAGCAAGTTTGCAAATCTGTTTTGTTATCAAAGTAGCAGTAAGTAAAGGTACATACAAGTAACCACCTGGAAGTGACTATCCCGATAGTCACCACAACATAGCACGAATCCCCGATTCGTACCACCCATCAAGTTTTAATTTAAAAGGTTGTAGTCTAACTCTTGAAAGACCTTGCCAGCGTGTCCATAACCTAGGGCGAGGCTATTCGAATAGTTTTAACCTGCGGGTGTACCAATGTACCCACACTTGCATCGCCTTCAAGCCACAAGCACACTACCGAAGGTATGCCGCCCGGCTAAGTCCTACGAGACATTTCCAATCTTGCGTATTAACTACGAGCCGCTCGTATGGGTAGAAACACCATACGCTTACATTGCAAGCGAAAGACAACAAATCCCATCACGGGTGAAGTCTTTCGACACACAATGCTCCCAACACCATCCCTCCCGCGACCTCCTGCGACCCGAAGCCAATACACGCCAAAGTACTTAGTCAAGAGAGGTCCCATACCCTCTAATGTGGTTAGCACGCTAAAATGCTTGGTTTAGTGTAACAAGATGTTCGGTCCTTGTTGACCCGGGCACCATTCGATCACACCCAAAAATCACAGCATCATACCATTGTGCCCAAGTCTAAATCTTTTTGTTTTCAGTTTTAGTTTTCATAAGTAGACATAGCACAAGGTGGAAATCATAATCATAATAAGTTTGATGTGATCAAGGTTATCGACAAGTCGATAACCGCCCATTTCTACCGAAGCTAAGCATGGCTAAGCAATTAATTCGCAACTACTAAGTGACAAGAGCCCATCCATGAACTCTAAATCACAGCAAGTAACCTAGGCTCATGGTAGTAGAGAATAAACATTTGCTAAGGAAATGCATCTACTAGGCCAACTATTAACACAAAATAGCAATGCATACATAGAATTTGTAATCAACATAAATACTTAAAATACTGGGATTAACATGATCAAACTGCTTGCCTTCTTGCTGTTGCTCAATCTGTTGTGGAGGGTCGCTCTCGGGATTACCGCAAATGTCGAATCCTAAGCGAGAGGCAAAAAGAACCAAGAACAACCAATAAGACGAGCCACAAATAAACCAATGAGCAAGCAACAATTATCCAAATGCGACAAAATTTATACATAAGGTAGAATACGAATATACCTAGACATAGAAACTGGAAAAACCTAATTTGGATTTGTGGTGCAAAAGATATTGCCTAAAAACACATTTTCGGCCATAATTAGTACTGTAGCAAAAACATTTTCTAGAAAGGTTCTGAAGCTAAAATTTTTATGGTAGCTACCCACTGGGATAGTGGTAACCCATATAAAATTTCAGGTCATTTGGAGTTAAAATGATTTAGTTATGATTTTTCTAAGATGCAAAACTAGCATAATGCACTTTCCAGAAATATAAACATGTGCAAAACCTATTTCACATTATAGTATGATAACAGAGGGATTTCCTAACATCAAATTTCTATTTTTAGGATCTACAGGGAATTACTGGTGTCTATTACATCATTAAATGAATTTTTAAGTGCTACTAATAAGGTTAAATCTACTAACATATTTTTCTGGTGCTGATTTAGACCTATCACCATTTTTAGATCAAAGTTTAGTTAATAACAAATTTATCAAAGTTAAAACCATTCAATTATCCGATATACAGGAAAAGATATGCATTTTCCAAGTTTTAATATAATTCTGGAATATATAAAAAATAGCAGAAACAAGCTATTAAGGATTACAGAATTTTCTACTACAGAAACAAAGCTAAAAGCATTTTTATATTAAACTTTAGTGAAATACAAATTTATTGCAGCTGGTTTCATGTAAAAAGGATTTATCTAGAATTAGTTATGAATTTCTAAAGTTTTGATACAATTTTGGTTGATAAATAAACACTTACGAAATAAAACCAACCCAACCGAAAATAACGACGTGGGCGCCGTGGGCCGTTGATGCAATATCCAACGAGCCACACGCTTGCGGAAACAGCCGCGCGCGCGAAGTCAAAACAGAACCCACCGTTGGATCAAGATCCAACGGCTCACGAGGAAGCATGCAACCGGAGGATGCGACACTCGACGAACCACGACCGCAGATCTAAAGATGAACGGCTCAAAACCCAAATCTAACCGAAGGTCCGATTGCACACATGATCTCGACCGCGCATCACGAGATGGACGGTCCAGATGATGAGGGGAACCGGATGGTCCGAATGCATACAAGATCTGGGCCGCAGATCGCAAGATGGGCGGCGGCTATAGATCGAAGTTCAAAAAGAGGTACTGACGAGTGGGACCGCATGTCAGTGACTACGAGTCACGACCGCAACGATTTAACCCACGTGCGCGCGTCATCGCCCACTTGTCGGCGGCGAGAGGAGACTTCCGACAGGATTAAATGCCGACATTTTAATTAATCAATGATTAAGCATTAATGATGTCGGAACAGTGCGGGATTGAACCAGAGAGTGATTTAAGGATATTGGGCCCACTAGTCAGTGGCTCAACAACAACGATTAAGACATAATTAATATCTAATGATTAGCAATTAATGTGTCCTAATCGGATGACGCAACGGAGTCTGCGTGTGCGGCAAAACCCGAGTGAGTTCAACGGCAAATCGCCGGCGACATCGGCGCGGCGCCAACAAGTCCCAAAATGGATTCGCAATAACGATGCGAACCTAATGGTAGCATTCTCGCCGGCAGGGACTAGAACGCGGCTGGCCGAAACGAAACGGAACCCTACGGCTAAACACGAAAATAGCGAAAGCTCACCGCACCTAGGATGCGGTGCCATAGCTTCTAGGACTAATCGAAGCTACCTTAACCGAGAGGAGCTTCAAAGATGGCCGGGAAGACTTGAACACGATGAAGTCCACAGGGCCAAGAAGATGAAGTGGGAAATGAGGTTCGAGCAAAATGAGTGGAACCAAATCATCACCACAAGCTTCATTATAGCTCAAAGAGGCTCCAAAAGCAAATAATTGCAAAAGAACCACTTACCTGAGTGGAGAAGAAAGGGGTGAAACCAACTGAAAATCTCCAAACTTAAAATTGAGTGATTCTGTGAATGCAACCCAAAATCAAGTTAGGGAAATATAAAGGAGGTTGAGGAGTTCAAAAGGGTGCAAGAAATGTTGAAGATGAACCACTGGACACCAAGGCCGCCATTGGAGCTCTACGCCCAACAATGGTGTTTTGAGGGTGAGAGGTGTTCTTGAGCTCAAACACAGAGAAGAGCAAAGTGTGGTGTAAAGGAACACTGTGAGGACCTAGAGGGGCTATTTATAGGAAGGAATTAGGGTTTCGGGCAAGAACATGAGCCCATGGTGAGCTCGGTTCATGGTGCGGCCATGGGCCACGAAATGATGGGAGCAAGTGAGCATGGTGACAATGGAGGAGAAAGCCTGGTGCGCATTAAATGCATTGCGAGAGAGCGTTGACAAAAGCAACGTGGAGGTGACACATCACGCCACCGCGCTTCGCTCGCCATTGCCGCGCGCAGCACGGAAGCCGAGGAGGAAGAAGAACAGAGAAGGCAAACCCACGACCGTTGGATTAAAAACGGACGGTCACGATTAAACGAGTTCACGGGCGGTCCGGTTGCCTCGAGAATGCGGGCGGTTGGATCGAGATCCAACGGTCCCAATTTGTTAATGTAACCGAGGGTCCGAATGCTCACACGAACGTGGGCCACGCGATCCAATCCAACGGTGATATCGCGCGCGCTTTTAAACCGCGGCTCGGTGCGATTAGGTGGTTCAACCGAGTCAAGTGGCTCGGACTCGAGTCCGACTCGAACCCAATGAATAGTGAATTTGGTTTTTAGGTTTTAATTAAGCTGAGACTTTTGAGGATTTATTTGAGATAGCAAATTAACTCCAAAATTTATGAAAATTTTACAGGAGCTTGCTAACTCAGATATTAACCTTGTGTAAAATTTTCAGAGGTTTTTATACTGTGAATAAACCTCCCAAAATTCTGCAAGGCTCTGTTTTAATGTTTGACTGAGAGTCAAACAGGTTTGACTACCCTCCAAAAATATTCAAACCATTTCTAAAAATTGTGAAATTTTTCAGAGGGGTCACATACCATCCCAAGAACTTAGGAAAAATATTCCGAGAGGATGATCAAAACATTTGACAAGAATGTTTTTGAAGGAACAGGATTTGTATCAAAAGACTTGTGACTTTGCATTTCCATAAGTCTTGTACAATACTTGTCCAATACAAACGGGAAACACATGATGTAAGAAAAAGTTTTAATTTCTACTCATTTTCTTACATTTGAAACACAAGCCCAAAATTGGGATGTTACAACTCTCCCCCCCTTACAAGAATCTCGACCCGAGATTCCGTTTACTCGGAGAAGAAAGAAGGAAAATCTGCACGAAGACGATCTTCTCGCTCCCAAGTTGCCTCATCTTCGAATGGTTTGACCATCAACCTTAAGGAACTTGATGATACGGTTCCTTGTTCTCCGCTCGATTCCTCAAGAATGCGAACAGGATGCTCGCGATAGGTCAAATCCTCCCGCACATCGAGAGTCTCCAACGGAGTTTCCTCGCTTGGGACACGGAGGCACTTCTTCGGTGTGAAACATGGAACACATCATGCACCCCTCAAGTGCACCGGCACTCCAATCAGATGCAATCGCTCCAACTCTCTCGATGATACGGTGAAGGCCCAACATATCGAGGAGCCAACTTGCCCTTGATGCCAAAACGCCGATGGCCTTCAAGGGTGAGACTTTGAGATACACAAAGTCATTGGGCTCAAAGCTCAACTCACGGCGACGACGATGCGCATAGCTCTTTGTCCGATGGGCGCGCGCAGATGCTCGCGATCAATCGAACTTGACTCTCGCCGCATTGATCGAATCCGCTAAAATCGCCGCCACCGCCTCGACCAGTTCAATGGGGTTCTACATCTCCTTCCATACAAAGCCTCAAATGGTGCCATGCCAAGACCGGCTCAAAGTGTTGTTGTAGGAGAACTCAAAGAAATGGTAGGCACTTCTCCCACTTCTTCCCATAGGAAAGAACACAAGCACGAGCATATCTTCCAACACTTGGTTGACTCGCTCCGTCCGCCATCGATCCGAGGATGAAAGGTCAGATGCGAAATGAAGGCGGTCCCCATAGCTTCTTGCGACTATGCCAAAACCGCGAGGTGAAAAGCGCACCACGATCGAAATAATCGTCTTCGCACACCGTGAAGACTCACAATCCTCGAGACATAAAGTTCGGCCAAAGGCCCCACACGGCCGAGTCTTGGCAGAAGGAAATGTGCCACTTTAGTCAACTTTGTCGATCACGACCCAAATAGCATCATTCCCTTTGGACGAGCGGGGCAATCCGTGATGAAGTCCATGCCAACGGAATCCCACTTCCATTACGCACCGCAAGGGTGAAGAAGACCTGCCGGGCGCCGATGCTCGCCTTCACGCGACAAAGACACGCCGCACTCGACAACGAACTTAGCAATCTCGCGCTTCATTCGGGTCCACGGAACCTCGGCGAAGGTCCCGATACATCTTGGTAGCCCCGGTGAATAGACAAAGGAGAGTCATGGGCTTCGCGGAGAATCATATTCCGCAATTCCATGACCTTAGGAACCACAAGACGCTGCCCAAACCACACAACGCCATGCTCGTCCTCTGAAAAGCACTTGGCCATCCCATCCTTGATGTTCTGCTTGATCTGGCTCACACCGGCATCTCTGTGCGCGCCTTGATTTGGTCCACCAAGGTTGGTTGCACAACCAATGTAGCAAGAGAACCGCGCTCGATCAAACCCAAATTGAGGCGTTGGAATTCTGAAATGAGGGTAGGCTGCTGCTCTTGGAGCATCAACATGTTGCAATACACCTTCCGACTGAGTGCATCCGCAACAACATTGGCCTTGCCCGGATGGTACTGAATACCCATGTCATAGTCCTTGATCAATTCCAACCATCTTCTTTGCCTGAGGTTCAGATCCGTTGGGTGAACAAGTACTTCAAGCTCTTGTGGTGGAATACACCTCTACAACGGTTACCAATCAGATAATGCCGCCAAATCTTGAGTGCATGGACCACAGCAGCTAACTCCAAGTCATGAGTAGGATAGTTGAGTTCGTGAGGCCTCAACTGCCGCGATGCATAGGCCACAACCTTGCCCTCCTGCATAAGAACACAACCAAGACCCTGACGAGAAGCATCACAAAAGATATCAAAACTCTTGTGAATATCAGGGAGAACAAGCACTGGGGCTGAGGTCAACCGCGTCTTGAGTTCCTGAAAACTCACATCACAAGCAGCGGACCACTCAAACTTCTTGTCTTTCTTGAGTAGTTCACCATAGGCTTTGCAATCTTGGAGAAATTCTCGATAAAGCGGCGATAGTAGCCACCAAACCAAGAAAACTCCGCACATCGGTGGTGACTTGGTGACCCCAAGATAGCACATCACCGACCTTGCTAGGATCCACACCACACCTCCCGCTAAAAGAACATGGCCCAAGAATGCCACTTCCTTCAACGAACTCGTGCACTTGCTGAATTTGGCATACACTGGTGCTCACGCAGCCTGCCAATACAAGCTTAAGATGCTCAAAGATGCTCTTCTTCACTCTTGGAGTAGATAAGGATGTCATCGATGAATACCACCACGAACCTATCCAAATACTCCATGAATACCGAGTTCATAAGATTCATGAATAAAGCGGGAGCATTAGTCAAACCAAAAGACATGACGGTGTACTCGTAAAGGCCATAACGAGTAGCAAAGGCCGTCTTAGGAATATCCTCGGCCCGATCGACTTGATGATAGCCCGTCTCAAGTCAATCTTGAGAAGACTCGTGCTCGGTCAACCGATCGAAAAGATCATCAATACGGGCAAAGGATACTTGTTCTTTACCGTCACCTCATTAAGCGGACGGTAATCAACACACATGCGCAAGGTCTTGTCCTTCTTCTTCACAAAGATAATCGACAACCCCAAGGAGATGAGCTAGACGGATAAAACCCTTCTCTTGCAGCTCACCCGCTTGCTTCTTCACTCCTCCAACTCATTAGGAGGCATGCGATACGGCCTCTTAGAAATAGGGCGTGCAGGGCAAAGAACTCGATCACAAACTCCAGGATCTCGAGCAGAGGCATGCGGGCAAGTCTTCGGAAAGACATCCGCGGTCGCACACGTGGGGGCGTCGTGAATCTCCAATCTTGGCTTTGCTTCAAGGACATAAAGATGGGGCTCTCGCAACTATGGCGAAAACCCAACCTGTTCACCTGAAGAACTGGTGAGGTAGACAATCTTCCTGGCACAATCGATTTGCCCCAAGTGTTGGGACAACCAATCCATGCCAAGAATCACATCCAAGCGCGAGCCGAGCGAGATAAGACTCGCCAAGAATCCCACTCCTTCGATGTGGATAGGAACATCCCAATACTTGGTCGACTCTCATTTCGAACCCGAGAGCGAATCAAGCGGTGGAATCCCGGAGGAACACAGTGAAGCCCACAATCAACGACAAAGACCTCGAAATAAAAGAATGCTAAGCTCCAGAGTCAAATAAAGCGTAGCGGGATGCAAATTAACAAGGAGCGTACCCAACACCACGTCGGGCGCCTCTGTGCCTCCTCACCGAGATGTGGTTGACTCGGCGCTCCCAAGCCCGGGTCTTACGGTCGTGGTGACCACTCCCTTGCCCGCGTCCTCCATTAGGACGAGGCGCTCCATCTTTCTTAGGACAACTACTCGCGTAGTGGCCCTTGTTGTGGCGATGAAGCGGTGACGCCGGCGCGGGTTGCGGGAACACCTGCTGCTGGTCGCAGCGCGCCGCGATCGAGTCACGACTGCGGAGGGCGTGGGGCAGGTCTTGAAGGCCTCGGCGGTGGTGAAGCCAAAGAACGGCCACCGGTGCGGCCCAACTTCGGGGACGAACGAGGCCGGCTGTGCGCGCATTGGGCCTCCCACTTGCGCTTGCGGACTCGCCAGCGCTCTCACCTTGTGCTCGGCGATGATGGCCTTGTCCACCAAGGTCCGAAGTCGGGAAGTCCACAATAGAGAGCTTGTCCAAGCTCCTCGGACAAACCCTCCATGAACTTCTCACCTTGGCCTCATCGGTGGCCACCTCGGCAGAGTGTACCTCGCCAAATGGTTGAACTCATGGAGGTACTCGATCCGATTTGCGCCCTGCTTGAGCGCAGGAACTCCTTCTTCGACTTCATCGTGCCGGCGGGGACATGGGCCCGACGAAAGCTGATCGAACTCCTCCCACGAGACCACGTGTCCCGCAGTCGCATGGCGAGGAAGTTCTCCCACCATGAGAGTGCCGCACCCTCCAACCGATGGGATGCGAAAAGTGCGCTCTGCTCGGCATCGAGCAACGTTGAGCTTCCGCTCAACGAGCGCGCCTGATCGTCTGCGTCCAAGGGATCCTCGGACCGGGAGAAGGTGGGAGGCGAGTGCGGAGGAACTCCGCAAGTCCCCACGAGACCGGGAACCACCTCGGATCCGAGGCACCAGAGTGAGTGGAGGTGTTCTGGCGATGACCTCCAACACCCTACGGTCCTCCGAACGATTGCGTTCGATCCGCATGAGGACTTTCGCCATGGTCGGAGGAGGGGAAGATCCTCATCGGGACTACGGTGATTCCGCCGCTCGTGTCCCACCACCATCCCGATTCACTAAGATAAGTTAGCTACAAGCCCGAGATAAAAGAAAGCAAAGAAATGCAAACTCAATAAAAAGGGCTCGTGAATAACCACCAAGAGTACAAGACCAAAATCACCAAATCGACTTCAAACGACTAACCCGTATGGAAGAACGAGCAATCGTTTGAAGACCCAAAATTTCAGCACTAAATTCCAGCTCAAAACAGTCCAAAAATCAAGGTATAACCACCTAATAGAGTATAGGCATTTAGCTAATTTCATATCACTTCTTACCCTTCTATCCCCACAAGTTTTAGTTGGATTAGCCTCTCATTTTCAGCACTATATACTAATTACGAGCTAGCTGCCCGAATATGCACTTGCTGTCCTGCATTTCGCCTTCAAGCCCTTGGCCAAATTTGAAGTTCAGGCTCCTATTCCTTACTCCAACAGCCAAGACTCAATTTAAGGCTCTCATGTTTCTCCCAAAACCAAGTTAATCGATTAAACAACTATCCTTTGAAAAGAAGATGAGAGGAAAAACAGTTTTTCCAATTTAACCAAGAATAAGGTGAGATGAGCAAGCTAAGATAGATAAGGAGTAAAATCTGAGAACTTACTTAAGTTTTTACGAACCTTTGAAAGTAAGTTTTCAAAATATTCTAAACCGACCAAGCTAGGGTTTCTACGGTCAAGATGGCTCGATACCAACTTTGTGAGGACCGGAATATTTAACAAGTAACACTTAACCTCCAATTGGTTCTAGCATTACTAATTAAACATTCTAAGCCTCGATGGGCATATGTTTCCCAATTGCAACATATGCACATCATCACAAAATTACACATCATTTCCATACAACATACATCACTAAGTCCAACAACGACATACATAAAGTAAAGTTATTACAAAGAGAGCCGACCGCCAAATAGAACAATAAACAAGAATGACAATGGAAGCAAAGCGCCATAAGATGGCTAGAACAAAAGTCGACCGGTTAGCCATACACCCACAAGGCAACCGGCCGGGCCGCTAAGCTAGTCGCCCATAGCTACCACAACACAGCTTCAAAAGTGAGGCCCCTCAGGCTCACCTTCTTCCTCTGCAATGAACAATTAAGCATAGCATCCGAGTACAAAGATTGTCTTTGTACCATAAGATCGACGTGTGGAATAGCGACCTATTCATAAACTACATGCAAGCTTATTTAGATGGAGGTTGTATGTCTCATTTTGCACAAAGCCAACTTTATTTGCAATAATGTAATACTTTAAAAGCAAGTTTGCAAATCTGTTTTGTTATCAAAGTAGCGATAAGTAAAGGTACATACAAGTAACCACCGGAAGTGACTATCCCGATAGTCACCACAACATAGCACTAATCCCGATTCGTACCACCCATCAAGTTTTAATTTAAAAGGTTGTAGTCTAACTCTTGAAAGACCTTGCCAAGCGTGTCCATAACCTAGGGCGAGGCTATTCGAATAGTTTTAACCTGCAGGGTGTACCAATGTACCCACACTTGGATCGCCTTCAAGCCACAAGCACACTACCAGAAGGTATGCCGCCCGACTAAGTCCTACGAGACATTTCCAATCTTGCGTATTAACTACGAGCCGCTCGTATGGGTAGAAACACCATACGCTACATTGCAAGCGAAAGACAACAAATCCCATCACGGTGAAGTCTTTCGACACTACAATGCTCCCAACACCATCCCTCCCGCGACCTCCTGCGACCGAAGCCAATACACGCCAAAGTACTTAGTCAAGAGAGGTCCCATACCCTCTAATGTGGTTAGCACACTAAAATGCTTGGTTTAGTGTAACAAGATGTTCGGTCCTTGTTGACCGGGCACCATTCGATCACACCCAAAAATCACAAAGATCATACCATTGTGCCCAAGTCTAAATCTTTTGTTTTCAGTTTAGTTTTCATAAGTAGACATAGCACAAGGTGGAAATCATAATCATAATAAGTTTGATGTGATCAAGGTTATCGACAAGTCGATAACCGCCCATTTCTACCAAGCTAAGCATGGCTAAGCAATTAATTCGCAACTACTAAGTGACAAGAGCCCATCCATGAACTCTAAATCACAGCAAGTAACCTAGGCTCATGGTAGTAGAGAATAAACATTTGCTAAGGAAATGCATCTACTAGGCCAACTATTAACACAAAATAGCAATGCATACATAGAATTTGTAATCAACATAAATACTTAAAATACTGGGATTAACATGATCAAACGCTTGCCTTCTTGCTTGTTGCTCAATCATTGTGGAGGGTCGCTCTCGGGATTACCGCAAATGTCTAATCCTAAGCGAGAGGCAAAAGAACCAAGAACAACCAATAAGACGAGCCACAAATAAACCAATGAGCAAGCAACAATTATCCAAATGCGACAAAATTTATACATAAGGTAGAATACGAATATACCTAGACATAGAAACTGGAAAACCTAATTTGGATTTGTGGTGCAAAGATATTGCCTAAAAACACATTTTCGGCCATAATTAGTACTGTAGCAAAAACATTTTCTAGAAAGGTTCTGAAGCTAAAATTTTTATGGTAGCTACCCACTGGGATAGTGGTAACCCATATAAAATTTCAGGTCATTTGGAGTTAAAATGATTTAGTTATGATTTTTCTAAGATGCAAAACTAGCATAATGCACTTTCCAGAAATATAAACATGTGCAAAACCTATTTCACATTATAGTATGATAACAGAGGGATTTCCTAACATCAAATTTCTATTTTTAGGATCTACAGGGAATTACTGGTGTCTATTACATCATTAAATGAATTTTTAAGTGCTACTAATAAGGTTAAATCTACTAACATATTTTTCTCAAAATGATTTAGACCTATCACCATTTTTAGATCAAAGTTTAGTTAATAACAAATTTATCAAAGTTAAAACCATTCAATTATCCGATATACAGAAAAGATATGCATTTTCCAAGTTTTAATATAATTCGAATATATAAAAAATAGCGTAAACAAGCTATTAAGGATTACGAATTTTCTACTACGTAAAACAAAGCTAAAAGCATTTTTATATTAAACTTTAGTGAAATACAAATTTATTGCAAATTGGTTTCATGTAAAAGGATTTATCTAGAATTAGTTATGAATTTCTAAAGTTTTGATACAATTTTCGGTTGATAAATAAACACTTACGTAAATAAAAACCAACCCAACCGAAAATAACGACGTGGACGCCGTGGGCCGTTGATGCAATATCCAACGAGCCACACGCGACGGAAAACAGCAAGACGCAGCGCGAGTCAAACAGAACCCACCGTTGGATCAAGATCCAACGGCCACGAGGAAGCATGCAACCGAGGATGCGATTACTCGACGAACCACGACCGCAGATCTAAAGATGAACGGCTCAAAACCCAAATCTAACCGGAAGGTCCGATTGCACACATGATCTCACCGCGATCACGAGATGGACGGCCCAGATGATGAGGGGAACCGGATGGTCCAATGCATACAAGATCCGGGCCGCAGATCGCAAGATGGGCGGCGCTATAGATCAAGTTCAAAAAGAGGTATCGACGAGCGGGACCGCATGTCGCTGACTCACGAGTCACGACCGCAACGATTTAACCCACGTGCACGATGTACATCGGGCCCACTTGTCGATCGAGAGGAGACTTCCGACAGATTAAATGCCGACATTTTAATTAATCAATGATTAAGCATTAATGATGCTCGAATAAAGGGGATTGAACCGTAGAGTGATTTAAGGATATTGGGCCCACTAGTCGCTGGCTCAACAACAACGATTAAGACATAATTAATATCTAATGATTAGCAATTAATGTGTCCTAATCGATGACGAAACGGAGTCGCTGTGTTTGCAAAAACCCGAGTGAGTTCAACGGCAAATCGCCGGCGACACCGGCGCATGCGCCGAACAAGTCCCAAAATGGATTCGCAATAACAAGATTTAACCTAATGGTAGCATTCTCGCCGCGCAAGGGATCAGAACGCCGCCAGCCGGAAAACGAAACGGAACCCTACGGCTAAACACGAAAATAGCGAAAGCTCACCGCAGACCTAGGATGCGGTGCCATAGCTTAATGACTAATCGGCTACCTTAACCGAGAGGAGCTTCAAAGATGGCCGGGAAGACTTGAACACGATGAAGTCCACCGAGCCAAGAAGATGAAGTGGGAAATGAGGTTCGAGCAAAATGAGTGGAACCAAATCATCACCACGCCTTCATTATAGCTCAAAGAGGCTCCAAAAGCAAATAATTGCAAAAGAACCACTTACCTGAGTCGAGAAGAAAGGGGGTGAAACTAACTGAAAATCTCCAAACTTAAAATTGAGTGATTCCCGTGAATGCAACCCAAAATCAAGTTAGGGAAATATAAAGGAGGTTGAGGAGTTCAAAAGGGTGCAAGAAATGTTGAAGATGAACCACTGGACACCAAGGCCGCCATTGGAGCTCTACGGCCAACAATGGTGTTTTGAGGGTGAGAGGTGTTCTTGAGCTCAAACACAGAGAAGAGCAAAGTGTGGTGTAAAGGAACACCAGAGGACCTAGAGGGGCTATTTATAGGAAGGAATTAGGGTTTCTGCAAGAACATGAGCCCATGGTGAGCTCGGTTCATGGTGCGGCCATGGGCCACGAAATGATGGGAGCAAGTGAGCATGGTGACAATGGAGGAGAAAGCCTGGTGCGCATTAAATGCATTGCAGAGAGACGTTGACAAAAGCAACGTGGAGGTGACACATCACGCCACCCTGCGCTCGCTCTGCCATTGCCGCCCGCGCGCACGGAGAAGCCGAGGAGGAAGAAGAACAGAGAAGGCAACCCACGACCGTTGGATTAAAAACGACGGCCACGATTAAACGAAGTTCGCGGACACCGCTGTTGCTCAGAACTGGACGGTTGGATCGAGATCCAACGGTCCCAATTTGTTAATGTAACCGAGGGTCCGAATGCTCACACGAACGTGGGCCACGCGATCCAATCCAACGGCCGATATCGCGACGCGGCTTTAAACCGCTGCTCGGTGCGCTTAGGTGGTTCAACCGAGTCAAGTGGCTTGGACTCGAGTCCCACTCGAACCCAATGAATAGTGAATTTGGTTTTTAGGTTTTAATTAAGTCGAGACTTTTGAGGATTTATTTGAGATAGCAAATTAACTCCAAAATTTATGAAAATTTTACAGGAGGTTGCTAACTCAGATATTAACCTTGTGTAAAATTTTCAGAGGTTTTTATACTGTGAATAAACCTCCCAAAATTCTGCAAGGCTTGCTTTTAATGTTTGATCGAGAGTCAAACAGTTTGACTACCCTCCAAAAATATTCAAACCATTTCTAAAAATTGTGAAATTTTTCAGAGGGGTCACATACCATCCCAAGAACTTAGGAAAAATATTCCCAGAGGATGATCAAAACATTTGACAAGAATGTTTTTGAAGGAACAGGATTTGTATCAAAAGACTTGTGACTTTGCATTTCCATAAGTCTTGTACAATACTTGTCCAATACAAACGGGAAACACATGATGTAAGAAAAAGTTTTAATTTCTACTCATTTTCTTACATTTGAAACACAAGCCCAAAATTGGGATGTTACAATTCATTTCCCCTAACTTAATTTTGGGAATCATTCACAGGAATTGACCAATTTTAAGTTTGGATTATTTCGGCCGATTCTACCCCTTTTCTTCTTCAGCTCCGGTGAGTGTTTCATTTCTCAATTATTTGCTCATGAAGCTTCTATAAGCTATAATGAAGCTATTATGACCACCCGGTGGTGTTCATTTTGCTCAGGTTGTCATGTTCATATCATCTTCTTCAACTCCGGTGGGTTCTTTCTCTACCAAAGCTCTCCGGCTATCTTTTGAAGCCCTTCTCGGTTGAGGTAGCTTCTATTTAGTCCCTAGGTGCTTGGCACACGCTTCTTTGGGCTGCTACGAAGCTTTTTGTGTATTTTCGCTTTCGGCCGATTAGTGTCACTATCTTGTTTTCCGGCTAGCCGGCGTTCTAGACCTTCGCCGCCGACGAGGTCACCACCTTCGGGATCGCAAGGCTATTGCGAACCCATTTTAGTCTTAAGGTTGCGCCGCGGCGTCGTGGCGAGCCGTGACGAGCCCTCTCTCCACTCGGTTTTGCTTTGGATGGGAGAACCTCCTCGATCCGTTGTCGTTAAGACACATTTAATGTCTTAATCATTGATAATCTTTGGGAGTAATTAATGCCTTTGGCCGGTCCTCTGTGTCTCTCGGCAGTGGGCCCACCTCTAAAACCCCGGTCGGCGCTATTTAACCTTGTTAAGACATCATTAATAATCAATCTTTTGATAATTAATGAAAGCGTTAAGTGGTTGTCGGGATGACTCTCTGAGTCACTGACAAGTGGGCCCGTAGGCCTTAGACCACAGTAACAAGGTCGTTAGGACAAATCTGAGTGCATTAATTGCTAATCACTGGTTAGCAATTAATGTGCCTTAATCTGGCAAGATGTGTCGCTGCCAGGTGGACCCTCACGGCCTCACCCGCTTGAACCCTCTCCATGCAAACTTTTTAGGACACATTAATTACTCATCATCGCTAATCATTGAAGTTAGTAATTAATTGCTGTCCAAATTGACCCTCTGTCTCACTGGCGTGTGGGCCCGCATCTTTAATCCTCGCGGTGCGTTTAAATCCCTCGTGCGTGAAAGAGTAGCACTGCAGAGATCGTGGACCGTCGTTTTTAGATCTACGGCCCAGATCTATGGGACTTTCGGGTCCCCAATCGTCCCAAGACTCCTAAGTCGTCCATCTTTAGATCTGCGGTTGAGATGCATGTGTTGTTCGGGCCTCCCGAAGGGAATGGTGCTCTGAGCCGCTTATCTTTAGATCTGCAGCTGTAGTCGTCCGAAGCATTCGCGTTCCCTCATCGGCCCAATTCTTGTGGATCGTTGGATCTAGATCCAACGGTGGCTTCCTTTTAGGATCGTGTACATGCGCTATTCCCAGCGCGCGTGGGCCTTTAGATTTCGCATCTAAGGTCCTCATTCATCCACGACGTTTATTTCTGTTAAATTAGTTTATTTCTCGGTAAGCCTTTATTTATCTTCTAAAAATTGCATTAAACTTTAGAAACTCGTAACTAAATCAATTTAAATCGTTTTTAAATTATTCCAGTGAGGTTAAATTCTAGATTAAATAGAGTTTAATCTAAAAATGCTTTTAGACATGTTTCTATAACAGAAAAATTTGCAAACAATAAGAACTTGATATCCGCCATTTTAAAATATTCCAGAAATAGAATTAAGACTTGTAAAATGCATATCTTTTTCTGTGTAACTCCAAATTGTGCAAACTCAATTTTGATAAATTCCTCTATTAGCAAACTTTAATATGAAATAGGTTTTGATCATAGTTTTATTTCTGTAAAGTAACATGTGTTAGGTTTGCAACTTAGAAAAATCACAAGTAAATCATTATAAGTCCAAATTTAGTAAACCCAACTTTGATGTTCTTAGGATGTCATTTTGTACCTGCTATAAAAATTTCAGACCTTAGATCATTATAGAAATTTGTACCATGAACAGTATCAGTAATTAATTTAGTTTATTAAATAGGCTGAGAGAGTGTATTTTAGCTATAACTTTTTCATACTAAATCCAAATTGCATGATTCTTGTTCCTAAAATTGTCTAAAATCATCCCCTAGCTGCTGTATAAATTTCATGAGATTTGGATGACTTTTACTGTTGAGTTTTATTTGGTGTTCTTCGTTCTTATTGGTTTTATCGCCTTTTCGCGTTAGGTCCCGAGGATAATATTGATATTGAATCTGATCCACAGCAGCCAGACCCTGCCCTCCAGCAAGGCAAGCAGTGTAACACCATTTGATCATGTCGTTCCTACTATTTTCAAATTCTAATATATTGTTTGCAAATTCTATGTTTGTATTGCTATGTTGTTTTAACTATTGTCGATAGTTAACCCAGTAGATGCATTATCAGTAGGCAAATGTTTATCCTCTACTACTGAGCCTAGGTTTATCTTGCTGTGATTTTGGGTTCGTTGGATGGACCCTTATCACTTAGTAGTTTACGAGTTTGTTGCTTAGTCATGCTTAGCTATCGGTAGAAATGGGCGGTTATCGACTTGTTGATAACCTTGAGCACATAAACTTATTATGATCTCTATATTTCAGCCTTGTGCTATGTTTAAATTACAAAACTAAAACTGAAAACAAAACAATTTGGACTTGGGCACAATGGTAAGATGGTGTGACTTTTGGGTGTGACTAGAATGGTGCCCGAGTCAATTAAGGACCGAACATCTTGTAAGGTCCACACTAGAATGGTGCCTCTCTTGAGGGCGTAGTTGCCTTTTGTTGTTTACAGATGTTCGTGTGGGAGCATTGTATGGACCTTTACCCCGGGGTCCATACGAGCGGCTCGTAGTTGATACACAATATTGGAAATGTCTCGTAGGACTTAGCTGTGCCGGCATACATTTGGAAGTGTGCTAAATCATGTGGCTTAAAGGCGGTCTAAAGTGTGGGTACATTAGTACACCCCTACAGTGTTTAAAACTATTCGAATAGTCTCGTCCTAGGTTATGGACACGCTTGGGTAAGCTTTTCAAGAGTTAGACTACAATATTTTAAATTAAAACTTGACGGGTGGTATGAATCAGGGATTCATGCTATGTGTGGTGGCTTTCGGGTTAGTCACTTCTAGGTGGTTACTTGATAATTATTGTTACTCGCTGTTATTTCAATGCTTAAAAACTGATTTGTTAAATTACTTTCAATCTATTACATTATTGTAAATGAAAATTGCTTTATGCGTCCAAATAACCATATAACCAATTCCCTTTGACATAGCTTTCATGTAGCTATGTATAGGCTTGTTACTCGTAAGTCTTGCGAGTACATTATTGTACTCATCTGCATTGTTTGTTGTGTGCAGAGGAAGAAGGTGAGCCCGAAGGGCCTCACTTTTGTGGGTTGTGCTGTGGCAGTGTGTGGGTCGACTAGCTTGGCGGCCCGGTCAGTTGCCCTGTGGTGTTATGTGGCTAACCGGTCGTCTTTTGGTTTAAGCCATCTTATGGCACCTTTTGCTTCCGCTGATACTTTACACTTGTCATTTGGCCGGTCGGCTGTTCTGTAATAACTTACTATTTATGTATGTCTTTTGCTAGACTTGTTATATTGATGTGTGGAATTGATGCATACCTTTGAAAAGATGTATATGTGCTGTATTTTCTGGGAAGCACATGTCCATCGAGGCATAGGTTATTTTGTTTGTGATACTAGAGCCAGTGGAAGGTTAAGTATTACAAGCTTAATAAACCGGGATCTCTCACACTTTTATAGGGCAAGGGAGGCCGGGAGCGTCGTGGAGAAGGTGGGGGCGTGCGGCGGTGCTTGCGGGCGCGGCGACGGTTTCGGCTAGAACGTGCGCGAGAAGAGGGGAACGAGGGAGGAGTGGCGTGCGGTGCGGTAGCGATTGCGCACGACCACGTGAGGGGAGGAGGTTGGAAAAGCGGCGAAATCGGAGCTCGTGAGGCACGGTCATGGCGGCGTTCTCGGGCGCGCTCGCGTAGAGAAGATGGGCGCGGGGATGACGGTTGCGGCCCGTTGGATTCCGATCCAACGGCTGAGACGGAGTGAGGCGAGGAGAGAGGAAGAGGGGTTGTGCGGCGATGGTTGGATTTTGATCCAACGGTGGATGTGCGAGGGGAGAAACAGGCGCGGGAATGGGTTGGTTGGGCCGCGCGCGGGAGGAGATTTGGGTTTCGGCCCAAACTGAGTTTTGAATTTTCTTTTGATTTTCTTATTTGTTTTAATCCTGATAATTCAAATAAGCTTTAGAAAATAGCAAAATAATTCTTAAAATTATGGAAAAATTCACAAAAATTTCCTTATTTATTTTGGACTTAATAAAATTATTTCCAACTCAATGTTGGCTTTTAATTTTGTAAATAAATTTGTTTTGACTTTAAAATAATTATGAAAGCTTTTAAAAATTCCAAAAAATTCCACAAAAATACATAAATATTAATTTCTACTAAAATTTGAAAATTGGGCTGTTACAAACCTACCCCCCTTAAGGGAATCTCGACCCCGAGATTCAAACTTGGTCAGCAAACAGGTCGGGATAGTTGGTCTTGAGGTCTTCTTCCTTCTCCCATGTGGCTTCACTGTGAGGACCCGGAATATTTAACTAGTAACACTTAACCTCCAACTGGTTCTAGCATTACTAATTAAACATTCTAAGCCTCGATGGACACAAGTCCAAAATTGGGATGTTACAGCTCTCCCCCCTTACAAGAATCTCGACCCGAGATTCCGTTTACTCGGAGAAGAAGGACGGATAATCTGCACGAAGGCGATCTTCTCGCTCCCAGGTTGCCTCATCTTCAGAATGGTTTGACCACTAGACCTTAAGGAACTTGATGACACGGTTCCTTGTTCTCCGTTCAGATTCCTCAAGAATACGAACAGGATGCTCGCGGTAGGTCAAATTCTCTTGCACATCGAGAACCTCCAACGGAGTTTCCTCAGTTGGGACACGGAGGCACTTCTTCAGGTGGGATACATGGAATACATCATGCACACCCTCAAGTGCAGCTGTCAGCTGCAATCTGTATGCAACAGCCCCAACTCTCTCGACGATACGATAAGGCCCAACATAGCGAGGAGTCAACTTGCCCTTGATGCCAAAACGCTAATGGCCCTTCAAGGGTGAGACTTTGAGATACACAAAGTCATTGGGTTCAAAGCTCAACTCACGGCGACGACGATCTGCATAGCTCTTCTGCCTGGACTGGGCCGTGCGCAGATGCTCGCGGATCAACTGAACCTGGCTTTCGGCCTCATTGATCGAATCTGGGCCGAAGAACTGCCTCTCACCAGTTTCTGACCAGTTCAAAAGGGTTCTACATCTCCTCCCATGCAAGGCCTCAAATGGTGTCATGCCAAGACTAGCCTGAAAGCTGTTGTTGTAGGAGAACTCAGCAAATGGTAGGCACTTCTCCCACTTCTTCCCATAGGAAAGAACACAAGCACGGAGCATATCTTCCAACACTTGGTTGACTCGCTCCGTCTGACCATCAGTCTGAGGATGGTAAGCTGAACTGAAAGAAAGACGTGTCCCCATGGCCTCTTGCAACTGATGCCAAAACCAAGAGGTAAAAAGAGAACCACGATCTGACACAATCGTTCGTGGCACACAATGCGGGATACATAGAGATCCGCTAACTGTCTGACACTGAGGTTGGTACGCACCGGCAGGAAATGCGCTACCTTTGTCAACCGATCAATGACAACCCAGATGGCATCCTTCCCAGAAGAAGTATGGGGCAACCCGGTGATAAAGTCCATGCCAACGGAATCCCACTTCCATTCGCACCGCAAAGGTCAAGAAGACTCGCTGACGCTGATGTTCGGCCTTTACACGACAGCACACGTCGCACTCGGCAACGAACTTGGCAATCTCACGCTTCATACGGGTCCACCAGAATTTCTAACGAAGGTCCTAATACATCTTGGTGGCCCCGGGATGAATACACAAAGGAGAGTCATGGGCTTCGCGGAGAATCAAATCCCGCAACTCCATGACCTTAGGAACCACAAGCCGCTGCCCAAACCGCACGACTCCGTGCTCATCCTCTGAGAAGCACTTGGCTGTCCCATCCTTGATGTTCTGCTTGATTTGGCTCACACCAACATCTGTCTGCTGTGCCGCCTTGATTTGGTCCACCAAGGTTGGCTGCACAACCAAGGTAGCAAGAGAACCGTGCTCGATCAAACCCAAATTGAGGCGCTGAAATGCTGAAGTGAGGGTAGGCTGCTGCTCTTGGAGCATTAACATGTTGCAATACACTTTCCGACTGAGTGCATCCGCAACGACATTGGCCTTGCCCGGATGATACTGAATACCCATGTCATAGTCCTTGATCAATTCCAACCATCTTCTTTGCCTGAGGTTCAGATCTGGCTGGTGAACAAGTACTTCAAGCTCTTGTGGTTAGAATACACCTCACAACGGTTACCAATCAGATAATGCCGCCAAATATTGAGTGCGTGAACCACAGCAGCTAACTCCAAGTCATGAGTAGGATAGTTGAGTTCATGAGGCCTCAACTGCCACGATGCATAGGCCACAACCTTGCCTTCCTGCATAAGAACACAACCAAGACCTTGACGAGAAGCATCACAATAGATATCAAAACTCTTGTGAATATCAGGGAGAACAAGCACTGGGGCTGAGGTCAACCGCTTCTTGAGTTCCTGGAAACTCACATCACAAGCAGTAGACCACTCAAACTTCTTGTCTTTCTTGAGCAATTCGGTCATAGGCTTCGCAATCTTGGAGAAATTCTCGATAAAGCGGCGATAGTAGCCAGCCAAACCAAGAAAACTCCGCACATCAGTGACTAACTTGGGCTGACCCCAAGATAGCACATCACTGACCTTGCTAGGATCCACACCACACCTCTCTTTGAAAGAACATGGCCCAAGAATGCCACTTCCTCGCAACCGAACTCACACTTGCTGAATTTTGCATACAGCTGGTGCTCGCGCAGCTTGCCCAACACAAGCTTGAGATGTTCAGCATGCTCTTCTTCACTCTTGGAGTAGATAAGGATATCATCGATGAAAACCACCACAAACTTATCCAAATACTACATGAATATCGAATTCGTAAGGTTCATGAATAAAGCGGGAGCATTGGTTAAGCCAAAAGACATGACGGTGTACTCGTAAAGACCATAACGAGTAGTGAAAGCCGTCTTCGGAATATCCTCCACCCTGATTCGGACCTGATGATAGCCCAATCTCAAATCAATCTTAGAGAACACCTGGGCTCCAGCCAACTGATCAAAGAGATCGTCAATACGAGGCAAAGGATACTTGTTCTTCACCGTCACCTCATTAAGCGGACGGTAATCAACACACATACGCAGGGTCTTGTCCTTCTTCTTCATAAAAATAACTGGACAACCCCAAGGAGATGAGCTAGGACGAATGAAACCCTTCTCTTGCAACTCACCTAGTTGCTTCTTCAGCTCCTCCAACTCATTAGGAGGCATTCGATACGGCGCCTTAGAAATCGGAGCGGTACTGGGCAGCAACTCTATCACGAACTCCAGGTCTCGAACGGGAGGCATTCCAGGCAAATCTTCGGAAAAAACATCCACAAAATCACATACTGTGGGAACATCCTGGATCTACAAGGCTGACTTTGCTTCAAGGGCATAAAGATGGGGCTCTCGCAACTGCGGGGAAAACCCAACCTGTTCACATGAAGGACTGGTGAGGGAGACAATCTTCCTGGCACAATCGATTTGCCCCAAGTGCTGGGACAACCAATCCATGCCAAGAATCACATCCAGGCGCGCCGAGTCGAGTAGGATAAGATTCGCCAAGAATCCCACCCCTTCGATGTGAATAGGAACGTCCCGGCATACTTGGTCAGTTCTCATTTCCGAACCCGGAGAGCGAATAAGTAGTGGAACCCCCAAAGGAACACAGTGGAGACCACTATCAACAGCAAACGACCTCGAAATAAAAGAATGCGAAGCCCCAGAGTCAAATAAAACTGTAGCAGGACGTAAATTGACAAGAAGCGTACCCAACACCACGTCGGGCGCCTCTTGTGCCTCCTTAGCCGATATATGGTTGACTCGGCCGCTCCCCATGCCCGGGGTCTTCTGGTCAGGTGGGTGACCACTCCCTTGCCCGCGTCCTCCATTAGGACGAGGGGCCGCTCCACTCTTCTTAGGACAACTACTCGCGTAGTGGCCCTTGTTGTGGCAGTAGAAGCAGGTGACGGTGGCCGCGGGGTTGCGGGGAACACCCTGCTGCTGGATCGCAGGCGCACGTGACTGAGTCACGGCCTGCGGGGGACGTGTAGCTGGTGCCGAAGGCCTCGGTGGTGGTGAAGCCAAAGAACGGGCCCCTGGTGCATGCCCAACACGGGGACGAACAAGGCGATGCATGCGGACATTTGGGCCTCCCACTTGCGCTTGCGGGACTCGCCCAGCGCCCTCGCCTTGTGCTCGGCGATGATGGCCTTGTCCACCAAGGTCTGAAAGTAGGGGAAGTCCACAATAGAGAGCTTGTCCTGAAGCTCCTCAGACAAGCCATCCATGAACTTCTCCTACTTAGCCTCATCAGTGGCCACCTCAGCAGGAGCGTACCTCGCCAGATGGTTGAACTCGTGGAGGTACTCGATCATGATTTGCGCCTGCTTGAGCGCAAGGAACTCCTTCTTCTTCAGCTTCATCAGGCCGGCGGGGACATGGGCCCGACGGAAAGCTGACCTGAACTCCTCTCACGAGACCACATGTCCCGCGGGCTGCATGGCGAGGAAGTTCTCCCACCATGAGAGTGCCGCACCCTCCAACTGATGGGGTGCGAAAAGTGCCCGCTCCTGCTCCTGGCACTGAGCAACGTTGAGCTTTCGCTCAACCAGACGCAGCCAGTCATCTGCGTCCAAGGGGTCCTCGGACCTGGAGAAGGTAGGAGGCTGAGTACGGAGGAACTCCGCAAGCCCCCCACGTGCCTGATGTCCACCACCTCCAGATCCGGAGGCGCCAGAGGGAGCGGAGGTGTTCCTCGCGATGACCTCCAACACCCTACGGTCCTCCGAACGGTTGCGTTCGATCTGCATGAGGACTTCAGCCATGGTCGGAGGAGGTGGAAGCTCCTCATCGGGACTACCTCGCTGATTCCGACCACTACGGGTTCCTCCTGCCATCCTGTTTCACTAAGACAAGTTAGCTACAACTCGAGACCCAAAGCACGGAAATCCAAACTCAATTAAAAGGGCTCAAGAATAACCACAAAAGAGCATAAGAGCATAAGTCACCAAATCAACTTCCCGAAACGACTAACCCGTATGGAAAGAACGAGTAATCGTCTGAGGAGACCAAAATTTCAGAACTCAACTCTAGTTCTAAACAGCCCAAAATCAAGGTATAATTACCTAATAGAGTATAGGTATTTAGCTAATTTCATATCACTTCTTACCCTTTTATTCCCACAAGTTTTAGTTGAATTAACCTCTCATTTCCTACCTTATTCACTAACTACTAGCTAGCTGTCCAGATTTCTTTCTCCAAGCTCTCATGGTTCTCCCAAAACCAATTTAATCGATAGTGGCTAATTTTTGAAAGGAAGAGAGGAACAACTTTTTCAAAACTTAAGTGAGAGTAAGGTGAGATGAGCAAGCTAAGATAGGTAAGGAGTAAAATCTGAGAACTTACTTAAATTTTCATGAACCGTTTAAAAGTAAGTTTTCAAAATATCCTAAAGGAGACCAAGCTAGGGGTTTCTACGGTCAGTATGACTCTGATACCAACTTTGTGAGAACCCAGAATATTTAATTAGTAACACTTAACCTCCAACTGGTTCTAGCATTACTAATTAAACATTCTAAGCCTCGATGGACATATGCTTCCCAGAATTGCAGCACATGCACATCATCACAAAATTACACATCATTTCCATACAACATTTATCACTAAGTTCAACAACGACATACATAAAGTAAAGTTATTACAAAAGAGCCAACCGGCCAAATAGAACAATATACATGAATAACAGCGGAAGCAAAAGGTGCCATAAGATGGCTAGAACAAAAGTTGACCGGTTAGCCACACAACCCACAAGGCAACCGACCGGGCCGCCAAGCTAGACGCCTCTAAGGCTACCACAACACAACTCACAGAAGTGAGGCCCCTCCAGCTCACCTTCTTCCTCTGCAACAAATACATTTAAGCAAGATAACTGAGTACACAAGGTACTCGCAAGACTGACGTGTGGAATAACAGACCTATTCATAAACTACATACAAGCTTATTTAGGCGGAGGTTGTATGTCTCATTTTGCACAAAGCCAACTTTATTTGCAATAATGTAATACATTTAAGAGCAAGTTTGCAAATCTGTTTTGTTGTCAAAATAACAGCGAAGTAAAGATACATACAAGTAACCACCTGGAAGTGACTATCCCAATAGCCACCACAACATAGCACGAATCCCAGATTCGTACCACCCATCAAGTTTTAATTAAAAGGTTGTAGTCTACCTCTTGAAAAGCTTACCCAAGCGTGTCCATAACCTAGGACGAGGCTATTCGAATAGTTTTAACCCTACAGGGGTGTACCAATGTACCCACACTTCAGACCGCTTTAAGCCACAAAGCACACTTTCAAGGTATACCGCACGCTAAGTCCTACGAGACGCTTTCCAATATTGTGTATTAACTACGAGCCGCTCGTATGGATAGAAACCCATACGCTTACATTGCAAGCCGAAAGACAACCAGCCATCACAGGGGAAGCCTTTCGGACACTGCAATGCTCCCAACACCATCCCTCCTGCGACTCCCTGCGACCCGAAGATAATACACGCCAAAGTACTAAGTCAAGAGAGGTCCCATACCCTCTAGTGTGGTTAGGACGCACAAATTGCTCGGATAACAGATACTCACAAGATGTTCGGTCCTTAATTGACCCGGGCACCATTCCAGTCACACCCAAAAATCACACCATCTTACCATTGTGCCCAAGTCTAAATTATTTTGTTTTCAGTTTTAGTTTTCATAAGTAGACATGGCACAAGGCTGAAATCATAGATCATAATAAGTTTTATGTGATCAAGGTTATCGACAAGTCGATAACCGCCCATTTCTACCGGAAGCTAAGCATGGCTAAGCAATTAATTCGCGAACTACTAAGTGACAAGAGCTCATCCACGAGCCCTAATCACAGCAATAACCTAGGCTCACGGTAGTAGAGAATAATCATTTGCTAGGGAAATGCATCTACTAGGTCAACTAACGACAATAGTTTAACACAAAGTAGCAATGCATACATAGAATTTGTAATAACCTTAAATATTTAAAATACTGGGATTAACATGATCAAACTGCTTGCCTTGCTGGGATTGGTCTTGATGTAGAGGGGAGTGCTCAGGTTCAATAAATTCTTCGGAACCTAATGAGAAAAGGCGATAAAACCAATAAGAGCGAAGAACACCAAAAGGAACTCAACAGCAAAGAACATCCAAATCCCATGAAATTTCTACAGCAGCTAGAGGTTGATTTTAGACAATTTTAGAAACAAGAATCACTTCATTTCGACTTAGCATGAAAAAGTTATGCCCTAAACAATTTCTCTCAGCTTGAAAAATCCTAATTAAATTAATTTCGGTTACTGTTCATGACAAAAATTTCTAGAATGATCTGGAATCTGAAATTTTTATGGTAGGTAGCTAAGGTCATCCTAAGAACAGCAAAGTTGAGTTTACTTCATTTGGAGTTATAATGAATTAGTTATGAATTTCCTAAGTTCTAAAACTAGCATATATCACTTTTCAGGAGCATGAATAAAGACAAGGCCTAGTTCATATTAAAGTATGTCTACAGATAAATTTTACCAAGTTGAGTTTGCTCAGTTTGGATTTACAGAGAGAAAGTTATGCATTTTACAAACTTTCCATGAATTTCTAGACAACCATTTTATATTAAACAGGTTCATGCAGTTTATATCATTTTCTGCTACATACAGTGCCTAAATTCATTCTCAGATTAAAGTTCATTCTATAACAGAGCTAAAGCAACTGAAATCATTCAAAAAGGAGCTAAAATGACAAAGTTATGCACTTTTGAAATTTGAAACATTAAAAGACTTCGAAAATTTGAGTTCTCGGGAGGTCCAAACGAACTGAAGGAAACAGGGAGGTCGTGGGCCATTGAGATTGGATCCAACGGTCACGACCAGTGCATGCACAACGCACGCAAAGAAGGTCCTCGCGCCTAACGGAGGTCGTGACCATCAGATCAAGATCTGGCAGTCCCGAGCACTAGGGGAGGTCCTAAGGCTTTAAATCCAAGGAAGGAAGTCGGGACGGTCAGGATCTCTCGGGGGAGGTCCCAACGATCTAGATCTCCAGAGGGAGGTCCTACGGCTAAATCTACGAAGGTAGGTCCAGCCCGTTAGATCTAAATCTAACGGTTGAGATCTGAGGAGGAGGTCCTAAAGCTACGGATCTAAAGGATGAGGTCCTAGACGGTCAAGATCTCCAGGGGGAGGTCTTGATCGGCTGGGATTTACACGAGGAGGTCTTGGATAGCCAAGATCTACTCGGGGAGGTCCTATGCGACAGGGTTTTAACGGGAGGAGATCTGGGCGGCTCAGATTAGACCTAGGGAAGTCCTGAACGGTCCAGATCGACGCGGAGGGAGGTCCTGAGACAAGGATTTTACAAAGGAGATCTAACGCTCAGATCTAGACCCGGGGAGGTCGGGAATGGCTAGGATTGAAACTAGGGGGAGGTCACGAGATTTCCCTACAAGGACCAGGGGTGGTCTTTAACAAAGAGGACCTCAAGGAGGTCTTTTGCAAAGAGGACCCCAAGGCGGAGGGTGATCCTAACGGCTGGGATTTAACCTACGGTGGTCTTTAACGGCCAAGACAACCCGAGGAGGTCTAAGGTGTTTCAAAGGTGTGGGACCTCAGGACAACGACTAAGAGGTGGCGGCTAAGACAACATTAATGCTGCTCATGATTGGCAATAAAGGAACCTAAAAGGGACATTAACGACCTCTGGATTTTAAATCTAAGCCTATGGCCCACACGTCGGTGACACACGGCACAGATTAAGACATGATTAATGCACCAATGATTAGCAATGATTGGGCATTAATGTTGTCCTAAGAAAATGACGAAAAGGAGTTTGCACCGGCAAAACTCCCGAGCGCGCTTAACGGCTTGCCGCCGGCGATGGGGAGCTCGCTGGCGCCAACTAAACACTGGAATAGAACCGCAATAACATCACGGAGCTAAAGGTGGCAACCTCGCCGGCGGCGACAGCCTTGAACGCCGGCGAGCCGGTGATAGGCTAGGAAGGCTGAAACGACAACAAAGCTAAGGGATGGGCACCTGAGGGCAGAGAGGGGGCCAGGGAGGTCGGAGGAGCTCGGAGATGGTCGAAGAAGTCCGGCGATGAAGTGCTTGCCGGCGAGGAGGAAGAAGGCAATCTCGACCACGAAGAGCAATCCCCCAACTTGTCGTCCTCTGTGATGGTTAACCAAACCAAATTAGAGAAAGCTCGAGGTGCTCAAGATAACAATTGACAAGCCAAGAACTCGATGGAACCACTGGAGCTCGGATGGCTTCAAGGAGCTCCCAAGCCAGATAATGGTGGTCTGAAAGGTGGTGTTCTTGGGTGCTTGGGTTTGAGGACCAGCTCGCACTGAGGGAGCTCAAGCACAACAAAGAACGGAGAAAGAAAAGGAGAAGGGAGGTCTCAGGCTATTCATAGCCTGGGAGCTCGGTAATGGTGTGGGCAAGGTTTACTGTGAACAAAGCACATGCCCTGCCATGCACCTGCTAGATTTGACAAGGCAGTAGGGATGGCTTCTTTTAGGGCAAAGCTCTGCCGCAATCAATGCATGGCAGAAAGAGACGTTGGGAAGGACCAAAAAGTGACAGGCCACTGCTCCCAACTGCTCTGACCCTGACACACGCACGGGCGCGTGAAAATCATGACGACGGCACCTCGGGGAGGTCGGAGGTAGAAGAACAGGTCGAGGAGGTCCCGACGCCCGGATGCAATCGGGTGGTCCCGACGCCCCATCACCCGGCGGGGAGGTCCGAAAGCGCGGGAGGTCGAGGAGGTCGTGACCGCTGGATGGAGATCCAAGGGCCTGGACCACCCCGAGGCGCTGAGATCAGAGGGGAGGTCTGGGCGGCTGGATGGAGATCCAATGGCCCAAGGAAAGCGAGCCCGAGGAGGTCTAGTCGGCTGGCCCGACCGAGTCCAATGGCTGGGTCTGACTCGAGTCCGAGTCAGACTCAGACCAGGACTTTGAGTTTTAACTAATCTGAAGTTTGGGGATTTATTTGAGATAACAAACTTACTCCAAAAATTATGAAATTTTTACAGGAGCTTGCTAGCTGAGTTATTGACCTTGTGTAAATTGTGCAGAGGTTTTTGTGCTATACTTTTTCCTCTACAAATTCCACAAGGTGCTGGCCCATAGTTTGACCAGAATTTGAATAGGTTTGACTGACCTCCAAAAATATTCAAACAATTTCTAAAAATTGTGAAATTTTTCAGAGGGGTCACATACCATCCCAAGAACTCAGGAAAAATATTTCCAGGAGATGATCAAGAGGTTTGACAAGATTGTTTTTGGAAGGATCAAGATTTGAATTGAAAGACTTGTGATTATGTATTTCCATAACTTCTTGTACAATAATTGTTCAGCACAAATAGGAAATACATGATGTAAGAAAAAGTTTTAATTTCTACTCATTTTCTTACATTTGAAACACAAGCCAAAAATTGGGATGTTACATTCACTTTCTGGGTGGTGACTCCACTACACCTTGTATGATCGGATGATCCTGCTCCTGGTAACACGTTCTGCGACATCCAGAATTTTGATTGGTCGCTCCACATAAGTGAGGTCTTCTTGGAGATCACAGCTCTCCAGGAGGGTGTGGTCTTCTGGTACTCGGAGGCATTTCTTCAATTGTGACACGTGGAAGACATTATGCACTGCTGACAAGGCTTCTAGTAGCTCAAGCTGATATGCTACTTCTCCACGTTTTGCCAAAATCTTATATGGTCCCACAAATCTGGGTGCAAGTTTTCCTTTTGTCCGGAATCTTCTTACTCCTCTGAGTCGAGTAACTCTGAGATAGACAAAGTCTCCTACCTCAAAGTTTAGTTCCCTCCGACGGTTATCAGCATAACTCTTTTTCGGGATTGTGCCACTCTCAGGTGTTCCTATATGGCTTTTACCTTACTTTCAGCATCTCTGATCAACTCAGGTCCAAATAGCTGATGTTCTCCCACTTGATCACATAGGAGTGGACTTCTGTACTTTCTGCCATATAAAGCCTCAAATGGAGACATTTGCAAACTGGCTTGATAGCTATTGTTATACGAGAATTCTGCATATGGCAAATTCTTGTCCCAACTTTGTCCATAATCTAGGGCACAGGCTCGAAGCATATCTTCAGGAACTTGGTTGGTGCGTTCCATTTGGCCATCTGTCTGAGGGTGATAGGCTGTACTGAAATTGAGTTTGGTCCCTAAGGCTTCATGCAAGCTTTGCCAAAATCTGGATGTAAACTGGGAACCTCTGTCAAACATGATCTTCTTGGGTACTCCGTGTAGATAGACGATCCTGGCCATATATAACTCTGCTAACTAACTGCTTCTGTATGTAGTCTTGACGGGGATGAAGTGAGCTACTTTAGTCAACCGATCAATTATCACCCAAATAAAATCAAATCCTGATTGGGTCCTAGGAAGTCCGGTGATGAAGTCCATGCCAATTTCCCCCACTTCCATTCTGGAATTGGTAGTGGCTGCAACAATCCAGCTGGTCTTTGATGTTCTACCTTGACTCACTGACACACATCACAACGGGCGATGAACTCAGCAATCTCCCGCTTCATGCTGACCCACCAGTATTTTTCCTTTAGATCCTGGTACATCTTGGTACTTCCGGGGTGGATGGAGTAAGGCGATTCATGAGCCTCCTTTAAAATCGACTGTTTTAACTCCTGCTGGTCAGGTACACAGATGCGATTCCCAAACCACACTGTTCCTTGTTCATCTTCGGAGAATCCTGAGGCCTTGCCTCCTCGCATATTTTCTTGATCTCTTTAATGTCTTCATCTTCTAGTTGTTTTTCTCTGATCTGGTTTTGAAGTGTAGGTTGTACTTCCAAAGCATTCACACAACCTTGGCTGACAATCTCTAAGTTCAAACGCTTCAACTCTTCATACAGCTCGGGCTGTTCCTTCTACACCACAATGGTGTTGCAATAAGCCTTTCTGCTCAGGTCGTCTGCAACTACATTTGCTTTGCCCGGATGATAGTGAATTCCGAGATCATAATCTTTTATCAACTCCAACCATCTTATCTTCCGAAGGTTTAGTTTTGCCTGCGTGAAGATGTATTGCAGACTTTTATGATCCGTGAAAATCTCACAGCGATTACCAATGAGATAATGCCGCCAGATCTTCAAAGCATGCACAATCGCTGCTATCTCAAGATCATGTGTAGGATAATTCCCTTCATGTTGTCTCAACTGCCTTGATGCGTAAGCCACTACTTTGCCTTCCAACATTAACACACATCCGAGACCTTGACGGGATGCGTCGCAGAAAATCTCGAAATCTTTACGGATATCAGGTAGGACTAGTACAGGTGTTGAAACTAGCCTCTTCTTCAGGTCTTGAAAACTTTTCTCACAGGCATCTGTCCATTCAAATTTCTTTTCTTTCTTTAGAAGTTGGGTCATGGGTCTTGCAATCTTAGAGAAATTTTCAATGAACCTGCGGTAATAGCTCGCTAGTCCAAGGAAACTTCTCACTTCAGTGACTGTCCTGGGTTGCTTCCAATCCATTACTGCCTCAACTTTGGCGGCATCTACTACAACTCCTCCTGCTAACACTATGTGTCCAAGGAAGGCCACTTGACTTAGCCAGAATTCACTTTTGCTGAACTTGGCATAGAGTTGATGCTCCCTGAGCTTGTCCAGAATCATTCTGAGATGCTTCTCATGTTCTTCTTCATCCTTCGAGTATATGAGAATATCATCGATAAAGACTACCACAAACTTATCCAAGAATTCCATGAACACTTTGTTCATCATATTCATGAAATAAGCAGATGCGTTCGTCAATCCGAACGACAGTACTGGAAACTCGTATAGGCCATATCTGGTGGTGAAGGCTGTTTTCAGAATATCTTCTGGTCTGATCTTCAGTTGATGATAGCCAGATCTCAGATCAATCTTCGAAAATACACTTGCTCCTTTCATCTGATCAAACAGATCGTCGATCCTGGGTAACGGATATTTGTTTTTGATCGTCACCTCATTGAGCGATCTGTAATCTACACACATCCTCATGCTATTGTCCTTTTTCTTGACGAACAGTACTGTTGCTCCCCAAGGGGATGAGCTGGGTCGGATATATCCCTTGTTCTGCAACTCTTCAATTTGTTTCTTCAATTCTGCCAACTCATTGGCTGGCATTCTATAGGGTCGCTTCGAGATTGGGGCTGTCCCGGGGATTAAGTCAATTAAGATGTCCCTATCAGGTGGCATGCCAGGTAGATCATCAGGGAAAATATCGGGGTATTCTCACACTACATGTATGTCTTCAAGCTTTACTTCCTTCATGCTGGTGAGGATGGAACTTCCTTTAGTACAGGTCTTGGGCTTGAATTCGACTGAGATTCCTTCTTCATTAGCGAGGCTGATAGACCTATTGGCACAGTCTATTTGTCCATGATTCTTGACTAGCCAGTCCATTCCAAGGATGACATCCAAACCTTGGGAATGGAAGACTATCAAGTCTGCCAGGAAGGATACTCCGGATATCTCAAGGGTGAGGTTCGAGCATAGAGAACTAGTTCTCATTTCTGAGCCCGGGGAATGGATTATCATAGGATTGGTTAGGGAGGATACAGGTAACCCATTTTTACCCACAAACTTATTTGATACAAAAGAGTGTGAAGCTCCTGAATCAAATAGAACTAAAGCTGATATGGAGTTAACGAGGAACATACCAAGAACGAGAATAACCTCATGTGCCAGGTTAGAGTAGAGGATAACCTCGACTCTCCAGCGCTCCTGTTGTCCCACTATATACTTGTAGCCTTGATACGTGGGTCTCTTCTCGAAGCTCAAATGTTGCATCATTTTCCACAGTATGTCGGCTCATTCTCCAGCAAAGATTCCGTGGGAGATGCGGGTGGGTCTCTCGGCCATCTGCAATTTTAGAAAAGACAAGAGTTTAGAAATCTTTTAACAGAGAAAGGATGAGTAAGACTCTGGAAGACAGGTAAATAATTTTAAATTTTTGAAAATAGTCCCTAATGGTTTTACCATTTCTACCGTGGGCCATGACCTACAGTCGATATGGCTCTGATACCACTTTTGTCGAACCCGGGAGCGAAGGATCCCGAATTCTCTGTGTTCATACACCGGTCCAAAGATTTTCGCATGTAATGCAGCCTCACAAAATGGATATCACAATCATATCACGAAATCGTAAATAACATTAAGTAATCAATTGTTTAATACAAATGAGTCTGAACAACAAATATCAAATGTCAAATAAATAACACTGCGGAAGCATAATATAAGTGAGCCACATGATGCGCCACAGGCAATCGTCTGGGGTCGAAGGCCAACTCGTCCTGGTCCTCACCGTTGGGGAAAAAGTCTTCTCCTGAATAAGAGTTATTCAGCAAGAGTGAGCACTACTACCGTGCTCGCAAGCTACACCCAATATGGAATGAAAAATGTATGCATAAGGTGAACAATGAATAAGGCAGGGGTTATTTTGCATAAACAACATTTTCAGGTCAAATACTGATAGTAGTTTCCAAGGTAGATTTTTATACTATAACTAAAATCAGGTTTGAAATTGACATCTTTATTATTTGGATAACCTCCAAATGAGCAAGTGAAGGATACCCTCCTATCACATGGCTTCCCGCCCAAATTTTACATAAGGATTCACCTTCCTCAAACATCTGATAAAACATTTTGAAAACCAAAAACAAATTCAACTTCAAGTGGCCTTGCTAGCATGTCCATGACCGCGGACGCGGCTATTCGAATAGTTTCTACTCTGTAGAGTTTGTACAACTTTACCCACACGAGATGACATGCTCATTATGTCGGCCAATACACGCTTCCGTAGGGCGTGTGGTGAGCAATTATCATGATGCCTTTACAATGTTCTGTCCTAGTGTACTCATGCCCGCTAAGGTTTCGCCCCTTTGGACTAACCGTCCTCGGGAAGCCCCTCTTGCACCAAGTGGGAATAAAAGTCTAACCGACACCCACATAATCAACATGACACGATTACACTAAAACATTACAAATTAATTAGCCAAATCCTGCCCATACAGAACATGTGGTGGTACGGTAAGGCATAGCAAAAAGCGGCTCAAAGACCAGTCCTCAATTGACTTGGGCGTCTTCCAAACAAACCCTGGGATTTAATCTTAACCAGATTAAACCCGTGCATTAACCTGCACCCACCATTCAACCAATTCGCCCATGTCCAAACCCATTTTTGATTTTTATTTTGAGTAAAACCCTCTTTATAAATTCATGTGGTAAAAATAATACCACCATGTCAAGTTTGAAACAAATTTGTAAGAGATTTGGCTAAACCTTCCCAATTTCATAAGTGTTAACTAAGCCTGGCTAAGCATATGACTAGTTTTGTTAATATCTTGTCTATGGTGTCAAGGCAATCAAGTACAATATTCAAATTGGCCATACAATGAAACATTGGAGTAACTATATATAAAACAGGGCATTGAAATATTTATATAAACATATGCATGCATTAAATAATTTAAAAACTGAAAATAACTTAAAAATACTGGGAGCAATATGATCAATGGTGTAACTTGCCTTCGTTGACGTCTTGGAAGTCTAAGTCTTCGGAATGGTTAAACTCTCCGGAGTCGTCGAAGTCTATACGCGAAAATACAATATATTCAAATTAAAATTCAAATAAATTCAAAAACTCAGCTCAAACTAACTCCAAATTGAAATATTTTGGCTTAGTTAGCTAGTTTATAATTTTATACAAATTTTGCAACTTGAACCACCCAATTTGGAGTTCAGATCCAAAAGTTATGAATTTTTGAAGTTTAAATCTATTTAAAACCTAATTTCTGAATTTATTACATTTTCTTGATTTATTTTTCTAAAGGAAAATCTAACTATTGCACAAGATGACGCCAGCCACAGGATTTCAGAATTTAAAAGAAATAGAGTAATTTCTGACGTGTGGGCCCCACGTGTCATAGACACGGTCCACCGTAGACTGGGTTTATGGGCTTTTGGTCCTGGGGTTGGGCTGGACTACCACGCAAGCACGTGCGTGGGCGCCGACTGTGCGCCACGTAGGCGACACGCAGGTGCCACCCGAGCCAGGGAGGTGAGGTAGCGCTGAGGTGTCAACACCACGTCGGCCTAATGCCGGCGGCGGCTCGGTGATTACCTCGCCACCGCTAGGGGCTCCGGCGAGGGGTCCAGATGGTACCAAAAGAGAGAGAGGGGGTTACGGGGTTCCTGATGCGCTACCTTGGGGCGGCGGGGCGAGGCTTTATGGTCATCGGCGGGGAGGTTTAGCGGCGGCGTGGTACAGGTGAAGATGAAGTCGGTGCTCCCGAGGTCCTCCGGCGACGAGGTGGTGCGCACCGGGTTCGCGGGACGCTGGCGATGCCGAAGGTGGCGACGGAGAGGACGAAGCTCCAACGGAGGTGCCGGAATCGGAGAAGAACCGAGGCTTGGTCGTCGGCGATGAATCTTCAATTACGACGAGACGAGCGCGAGAGAGGATGAGTGAGTGAGGGGGAAAGGATGAGTGTGACGAGGGCTACTCGGTGCTCCCTTTTATAGGGCAAGGGGAGGTTGGGAGCGTCGTGGAGAAGGTGGGGGCGTGCGGTGGCGGTTGCGGGCGTGGTGACGGTTTCGGCTGGAACGTGCGCGAGAAGAGGGGAACAAGGGAGGAGTGGGGGCGGCGTGCGGTGCGGTAGCGGTTGCGCACGACCACGGGAGGGGATGAGGTTGGAAAAGCGGCGAAATCGGAGCTCGTGAGGCACGGTCATGGCAGCGTTCTCAGGCGTACTTGCGCGAGAGAAGAAGGGCGCGGGGACGACGGTTGCGGCTCGTTGGATTCTGATGCAACGGCCGAGACGGAGTGGGGCGGGGAGAGAGGAAGAGGGGTTGTGCGGCGATGGTTGGATTTTGATCCAACGGTGGATGTGCGAGGGGAGAAACGGGCGTGGGAATGGGCTGGTTGGGCCGCGCACTGGAGGAGGTTTGGGTTTCGGCCCAAACTGAGTTTTGAATTTTCTTTTGATTTTCTTATTTGTTTTAATCCTGATAATTCAAATAAGCTTTAGAAAATAGCAAAATAATTTCAAAAATTATGGAAAAATTCACAGAAATTTCCTTATTTATTTTGGACTTAATAAAATTATTTCCAACTCAATGTTGGCTTTTAATTTTGCAAATAAATTTGTTTTGAATTTAAAATAATTATGAAAGCTTTTAAAAATTCCAGAAAATTTCACAAAAATACATAAATGTTAATTTCTACTGAAATTTGAAAATTGGGTTGTTACATGCTTTATCCCCTATGTATCATCCAACATCTTCTATAATTGTGCCTAGTGTTCTAGAAATTGCTAGTCACTTGAAGGCATTTGAAAATAAAAATAGTCTTATGAGAGGCTATCGTTGATATGAAAAGTAAATACTTGAAATATTAGAAAGAAATCACATTCCTATATGCATTTGCTTTTATTTTAGATCCTAAGCTAAAATTCAATGATTTGCTAATGTTCTCCAACTTCTCAGTGATTCTATAGCACTAGACTATTCTAACTATTTTTATAGATACTTGTGCTAAATTTTTCGAGATTTATCAAAGGTACAAACATAAGTTTTAAGGAGTTCGCTTGCAACGACCTCTGTTACCACCCACCACAGCTAAGAAGACAAATGTGTGGGGCAAAATCTAGGGTGCAGGTTCTTCCTCCAGGTCCAGGGGTTCAAATTCTACAACAAAACCTTCTGAAGCAAGACCAATCTAGACAGCAATACGGTGGATTACCATGCAAATGGCTTTGAAATTTTGCAATAGTTGCATGACCATAAGGTAACATATCTCGTGTTATCCATATTAGCATGTGATGTGTGTTGATGAGGATATCACTTATATGCATACAACCAACACTCCTCACAATGGATCTGAACATATGCCCTTGCAAGGTCCAATCACAAGAGCTCGTGCACGTCAATTGAACTATCAGGTAACTTCATTTCTAGGACTTCATAATTTTCCTATTGAGGATGGATTGCTACCTAAATCATATGATTTTATTCTACTCAGGAACCAAGGTGAGGGGAGCAGCACTACTACCATAGCAAGGCCAGACCAATTCGGAGTCAGCATGACATCACCGACTTAAAACAATCATAACTTTCACATACGGAGTCCGATGGAAGTGTTCGAGTACTTGATGGAAAGCTTACGACGAGACTTTTCCAACGGATCTGGCCCCACCTTCAAATTCACTATCTACACATCACAATTATCAAAGAGAGGTATACATGTCACAATCATCAAAGAGAGATATTGCGTCACCTATTGGGCCAACTTGGGCCTTGTAATAGTGTTGGGATCCGAGCCCAGGTTGTGTGCACCCCTGGTGACGCACAAACCCTAGGCCAACCTCCCCTGGCCACCACCTCCTTATAACCTTTGTGGCGGCCACTTTTAGTCTTTTAGATTTCGTTTGCTTAGTTTTTCCACCGTGAAAACTCTTGTTCTTTGCTTGCGTCGGTTAGATCAACCGTAAAGAACCCTCTGCGGAATCCCACCTTTTGTACTCAATCATATATTCGTAATTCAGGTTACTTGTTATCTCGTTCTTGCTTGTTCTTCGATTGCTTGCAGGAAATGATCTTCATGATCAGGTCAACCATCATTCTTGGCGAGGTTGATAACGACAAGAGTGTGGTTTAGCGATTGTTGGACAATTTGATCGAGTTTCGGTCAAGTAACCTCGTCGTCAAAGTCACTCTCTACAAATCGAATTACCATCCACCGGTAGATCGGGACCAATCCTACATCATGTGTAATTGTTCCTATCTCCACGATTTTCTTCTGAGTCTGCTTTCAGTCTTTCTGGAAGAATATTGGAGAAGAGGAGAACAAGTATCACTTGTGAGATGGTGGAGATCCTTCTAACTGTAAAAGACTAAGAACAAGCAGATGCACGAAGACAACACTCTATAGATAATTTAGAGTTAACAGACGTGTTCAAAAATCTATACCTAGACAACAAAACTTAGAACATGGATGTATGTAGAGCTATAGGTTGTATTCTTTTTCCTTTACCAAGGTTTTCTCATGTTGAGTTTTTACTTAGCAAATATTTTAACAAGGTAGCCAGGTACAAATCAATCAAGCTTTTTATATGTATAAAACTCATTTTTTGCCATTTTAATATGTATTTTTGAATTTGATATATTTTTCTAGATTTTGTTGATTTTTTTAAAAAAATAGTGTCGAGACGAGCTACAGGATCCAACCCCAGCCCGTTAGGCTAAACGTGCCTAGGCCAGCCCAGCACTACCCGAGAGACCAGTGTACCATGCTTGGGTAAGCATCTGGCCGAGGGACTGACACAGCATGTCCCGATTAGTTAGCAGGGCCAGCCGCACCGGGCCTAATTGGGCTGTGGTGAGTAGCCCATTTAGACATTAGGCCCGGTGCCGAGTAGCCCATTTAAACCTGTCTGATTATGCTTATCTTTTTTGCCATGTCATAGCCTATGTTGAGAGTGCTATGGTTGTCCTACCAAGTCTTCAACCTATATCCGAGCAGAAAGGGGGCTGACCTAAAATCTGGAATCCCATGTAATCCCCTTGGAAAGCATACATGATATAAATTGGAAAAAACACTTGTATTGGGTTCATCTGGGGTGTCTCAACACGAACTCCATTTTCCCCTTGTGAACCAACTCAACCTGCTACAATTGCCCAGATCCATTCTTTGTCACTACTACAAAAAGGCTAATACTGGACGCCTTATCACAGACGGATTACTAAAACCGTCAGTATTAAATACAATTACAGACGGTTTTGGTTTAGCGACTATCTGTGTTACTGGTTACACTAAAAATTATCTGTGAAGAGGTAATATCAAAGACGGTTCATATTGAAAATCGTCTATGAAGTATCACAGATGATTCTTAACAAGAACCGTCTATGATGTTATTAAATATCACAGACGGTTTTTTTATTAAAAACGTCTGTGATACTTTGCTCACCTGATCCTAGGGAGATATTCTTCTACCAATTTCTTTAAGACTTCAAATCCATAAATCCATAGACCAAACTGACTTTCTGACCACCTTGAAGTCATATTCCATGGATTTTTTTCTTTCCATGTACGGTGGTTGAAAAGTCAGTTTGTTCTATAATTTTTGTCTTACTGTAGAAGAATACCAGGCAATATGAGTTAAACAATCATAGTTCATCATCTACTAGTACCAGAAGGCCGTCTAGAGATAAGAACTTTAAGAAGAAATGGAAGTAAGAAACATGGGAGTTTGTGAGTGATTTTTTCTTAGTTGGTTATTTATAGAGTAACAACTTGTGGCAAGATTAAACGAATAAAGACAGAAGTTCGATGGATAGGATTTATTAGAATCTGCTCCTAATAAATCGTTGGAAACCAAAGCATCACCTTCTTTTCGGAAATTATTTTTCATAAATACGGTTGACGATCCTTTTCCTATATATCTTCACGAAAGTAATTAACTTGTCACAGACGGTTCTAAACAAGAACCGTCTGTGATATTACTAAATAACACATGGTTTTTTTTTTCTTAAAATCGTCTGTGATACTTCCGTCATTCGATTGCTCATTTAAACACACCAATGTTGCTACAGCTCCCAATGTATCGACTCTTATTCTCTCGCGCTGGCTTTTGTACTTGTTTTATAAATAGACATCCGCTTCTGAAAGGGATTTCTCACAAACCTACTCTTTCTTCAAACTGCTATGGTCGAAGAAACTTTTTCCCCCTTGATCCCCTTTCTCCACAAACTCCAAATAGCTTCCCCTCTCGTGTCGGACATATTGGCCTACATTGTTCTTGTCTACTCACACCTCTTTGGTCTCATCCTGGCCCAAGATATGGACAAGCCTTCCATTCGCAATGTTATCCATTCTAGGCCCTCCGATCTACCGGAGACCATAGCAGCCATCATCTGTCGACTAGAGCTCCTCCTCCGATGGACCAATGCGAGGGTCTCTAGCATCCGGTGAGTAAATCTCATCGTGGAGATCGTCCTCTAGAACTACTTGGTCCACACTGAGGATGCAACCTGGAGAGTCAATGATGACATCCAGATGGCAGGAGAGCGGGTCAACCTTGCCGAGACGGAGGAGACCAGGGTTGATCGCCTCTAGGCTATCATGGATTTGGTTACGGAGTCCGAATAGCTACAAACACCAATGGACCGTGCAAGACAGCAGGTGGAGGCGTTTGATCAGACAGTCACTGATCCCATCACCACTGAAGCCGAGGAGAAGGCTTACAAAGATTTGAAGGCTAAGATAGGATCGCTGATCCTTTTTTATCGTCTGTGATGTAAAAACCATCTTTTTTATCGTCCCGCCACCACTGAAGTCGATGGTCTTTTGCAAAGTCCCTTTGTCTTCAATTTTACTGTTTATTACCGTAGAATTTACTTATTTATTACGAAGTAGGTACCTCATGTGGTTATTTACCTATGACTCATTTTAATTAGTTAAGTGCACGGAGAACATAAAAAATGCCACACCCCAAGTCAGTAAAAAATGGTTATTTATTGGAACCTTATCACAGATGGTTCTACTTTAGAACTGACAAGGATCTAATAATCCTCATTTTACTATTTATCTATAATTGAGTATTATGGCTAAATATGACGTCACACAACTATCAAGTATACCCCTTACAATAGTAAGGGAGAAATCAATCAGGTGGTCGTAAGTCCTTCTACGACCACCCCTATAGTCGTAAGTCTTTCTACGACTACCATATAATCGTAAGTTCTCCTACGATTACCTTCGGTCGTAAGTCTTTCTACGACCAGTATCCAGTCGTAAGCTTTTCTACGACTACCCCCTGGTCGTGAGTCCTTCCACGACCAGTCCTGCCACGACTTCTCCACAGATAACTGGGTCCGCTTGTTAGTAAGCCCTATTAACTCCGAGATCCGAGCAGTCAAGATACGTAGTTATTCTTTGGAATAACTGCAGTTAACTCACTATTATCTCTGATTGATAACCGTCAGGCAACGTGGGGAGGTTACTACTCTGGTGATTACTCTCATAATTACGGAATAATGAGCGCCTCCTGACCTGGAACGACAACCTCCCTCACAGTATACTATAAATAGGATTCTTTCAGAGATGAATGGGGAGGGACTTTTGAGAGGCAATCAGTAGCCATATTAGTGCAAGTCTTTTCCACTGATTGTAACCAGGATACCCAATACAATACACACAGGAGTAGGGTTGTTATTCTCTCTGGAAAAGGCTTGAACCTGTATAAAAATCCCCGTGTCTTTTCTATCTGCGTGATCAATTGTGGAGACCCCCCGAATCAAACAATCTTTACGTAAGATCGGTTCTAAAACACCGACAGTTGACGCCGACCGTGGGGATCTTCTGGCAATTCCTTGTCAACAGTTCTTTCTTTTGTCTTTGATGCATCCATGGCAGGAGAGTGGAACGAAGAGAATTGGTTCGACTTGGCTGATTATGCAGACGTCGACATGGATGCCGGTTTCGATTACAAACCGAGTATCAAATCATCTGACGGTATTGCCACCTCTGGAGATCTTCTATCAGATCTCGGAGACCGCACCACCACCGGAGTTGAGGAGGGATCCTTATCCCCCACAACAGTAGGCCCAACTGAGGGACCAGCTCCTTCAAAGGGCAAGGGTCAACACGACCACGAATAGGGAAGCCCTAAGACAGACTCACAACACAACGAGAGTTTTCCCTCTTAGTGTTCGAGTCCCCTTAACGCAGTACAACCTGACGAGACAAGTTCTGGAAGCCACTGTTCCAGAGCTTCATCGGCACTTGATGGTCCTTTCTCCTGGATAATCCTACAGAGGAGGGGATCAAACACGCTTTTCCTACTAGTACGACCATCCCATCGCAGGACACACCTGCAGACGGAGATGGTTATAACCCAGAGTTCCCCTTCCTGGAGGGGTTTAATCCAAGTCGCCAGATGGTGTCTCTAGACTACTCCTCAAGCGAGGAGGCCTCAAGCGCAAGTGGAGGTCATCAACGGGAGGTCTTCGTCATTCCCTCTGATAAGAATCATTCTTCCAGAGGCAGGACTGACGATGCTCCCCGATGGGCACACACTACGTCCCCTCGTAGCAATGGCAAGGGCACCGTCACTGGCGAACGAGATGAACACTTTGATGAACGTGCGGGACATCCTCAACATTCTCGCACTCCATTAAAAGCAACTCAAGGGTCCGATATGGATGATTCTCAGGAAACTCGACGAAGAAAAATAGCGGCTCAAAAAAATCTCCCTAGGCGTGCTTATTTCTAGTCAGAAGAGGCTCAGGAGCTCTAGCACATCAACGACTTGCTTGAGAATCCAACCCTAGAGCTCGCTCAAGCACCAGGCTAAGATCTCTTTGCTGAAGAGATCGCACGAAGGCTTCGGAACACGATGGCAAGATTTGAGCGTCCTCGTCGACATCAACCCGGAAGTCGTAGTAGTACGACTCCATCTTCTGCTAGCCGTTCGAACAACTCGTCGCATGGAGGACGACATGATCACCGATCACGTCACTCTCCTGACTTGAGGAAGGCTCGTCGAACATTTGGAGATCGACAAGCCCCTAGGAGATGTGATCTTTCACCACTTCAGGGACGAAATCAGCGGCAGCAGACGGAATACGAGGAGTATTTCCCTCGTAAGACTGAGACCTACCATAGGTCAAGTCCACCCGTGATTTGGTATCGTCGAGTACGATCACCCGGTGACATTAACCCTTCTTTCCTGCAAAGAAGGCACCAAGAAGTTATCTCAGGATGTCGGGCATTTTCACCCGATCTCCGAGCAGTTCCCTGGCCACCTCGATTTCGATCAGCAAACATGGAGAAATTTGATGGAACCCAAAATCCCATAGAATTCCTCCAGATTTACACAACCGCTATCCGAGCAGCAGGAGGAGGAGAGCATGTAATGGCGAATTACCTTCCGACTGTGCTTGAAGGATTTGCTCGATCATGGCTTTTAAACCAGCCATTCGAGTCGATCTTCTCGTGGTAGCACCTCTGCGACCTTCTGCTGGCGAACTTCCAGGGTACCTACAACCGCCTTGGAAAGGAGGATGACTTACACTGGATAAGACAGAACGATCATGTGACTCTGCGTCAATTCATCAGGCACTTCAGTCAGGTTCGTAATTCTATTCCGGAAGTTTCCGACTCGTCTGTGATCAGGGCTTTCAAGCAGGGAGTCCGCAACAGAAGAATAACGAAGGATATAGCTTTGAATCCTCTTGCCACTGTCATCGAACTCTTTGAGATGGCCGATAGGTATGCGACTACCGCTGAAGCAGTCGAATGGAACAACACTATTGACCGCGAAGACAATATCCCTCAAGAGGCAGGCGAAAGTGGAAAGAAAAAAGGATAAAAGGCTAAGAAATTCAAGAACAAGGCAAAGAGACACAAGTCTCCAGCTACTAGTTCTAAGGAGGTCCTAGCCGTAAGCGACAAAGAGCCACGTAACTCTAAGCAAAATTCTGATCGAGGCAAAGGGAAGCGCCAAGATCGGAAGAATGAAAAACCCAGGTGGTGTCCTTTTCACAAAAAAGAAGGGCATGACCTTCGCAACTGCCAAGTTTTTCTACGAAAACTCGAAGACTATTACTCTGGCAGGGGACCACTTCCTACTCTTAAACAGGTAGGTCAAACAAGTGGACAAAAGGAGTCGGATGACGAGGAGGAGATGCCGTTTCAGGATCCGCAACACACTATCGATCACATCTATGGAGGATCATCGGCATATGAGTCACGAAGACAGCTTAAGGCTGTCGAGCGCGAGGTAAACATAGTCGACTCTCCTCTTGTCAATAAGTTACCGAAGTGGTCGAAAGTCACCATCACTTTCGAGAAAGGTGACTGCCCGATCCCTTCGACTAGACCAGGTCGATTCCCGATTGTGGTCGAACCCACCATCAACAATTGTTGGGTAAATCAAGTTTTGGTTGATGGTGGGAGCTCGTTAAACATATTGTTTACGAGTACCCTAGATGAGATGCAAGTTCCCAGGACAAAGGTAAGGCCGGTACGATATTCTTTCCATGGAATCGTACCGGGGTCTTCGGCCAAACCGATTCGCCAAGTTTTTCTTCCTTTAACGTTTTGCTCACCAAGCAATTTCAGGACAGAGAAGATCTCCTTTGATGTGGTCGATTTCGATACGGCATATAACGCCATAATCGGCCGACCAACTTTGGCAAAATTCTTAATAGTTACTCACTATGGGTATCAATGTCTTAAGATGTCAGGTCCCAAAGGAGTGATCACAATTTATTGTGACAAGAAGATGGCGCATTCCTACGACCGTCGATCCCTCGAGATGGTTGGACAAATACCAACTGGAGATGAAAGTCAGCCTTCGACTAGCAAGTCAAAGCCTAAAGCTGTGCCAAAGCCGAACGACCAAGTCAAAGAGGTTCCTTTAGACGCGGAGGAGCCCTCGAAGACTGTTCGCATCAGGGATTCTTTTGACCCCAAATAGGAAGACGCCCTCATCTCTTTCCTCCGAGCAAACGCAGATGTCTTCACGTGGTAAGCATCCGACATGCCCAGAGTCCCCAGGGAAGTGATCGAGCACAGGCTAGCCTTACGGCCTGACAAAGTACCCGTAAAATAGAAGTTACGGAGATTTGCCCCTGATCAACGAGATACTATTTGGTCAGAATTGGACAAGTTGCTCAAAGCAGGCTAACCCTGTAATGGTTAGGAAGTCAAACGGCAAATGGCGTATGTGCGTAGACTTCACTGATCTTAATAAAACTTGTCCAAAAGATTATTTCTCTTTACCTCGTATCAATCAGTTGGTTGACTCTACTGCTGGATGTGAAATATTAAGCTTTCTAGATGCATACTCTGGTTACCACCAGATCAATATGTGTCGAGAAGATGAAGAAAAGACCGCATTCATTACACCATTTGGAATACTTTGCTACGCCAAAATGCCATTTGGTTTAAAGAACGTTGGAGCTTCTTTTCAGCGTTTGATGCACACGAATTTTGCGCCTCAACTAGGCCGAAATTTGGAAGCCTATGTTGATGATCTAGTCGTAAAAAGCAGTAAACGGCTTAATCATATCGCAGACTTGTAGGAAACATTCGACAACCTAAGAAAACACTCCCTGAAACTCAACCCCGAGAAGTGTGTGTTCGGAGTCTCTTCAGAAAAATTACTTGGATTCTTGGTCTCTGCATGAGGAATCGAAGAAAATCCTGAAAAGATAAAGACCATCATGCAGATGCGCCCCCCGACCATGAAAAAATAAGTTCAGAAACTCACGGGGTGCATGGCGGCATTAAGTCATTTCATCGCACGCCTGGGAGAGAAAGGACTACCTTTTTTCAAACTTCTACAAAAGCACGAGGGTTTCGAGTGGTCAGAAGTGGCTAACGCAGCCTTCGAGAATGTCAAGAGGTATCTTACGAGTGCTCCTGTTCTGGTTTCTCCGAAACCAGGAGAGACGCTCTTAATTTATCTAGCTGCCACGCCACAGGTAGTGAGCGCAGTACTGGTCGTAGAACATGAAAATATACAACGACCAGTTTACTACGTTAGCGAAGTTTTACACGGGCCTAAGGAGCGTTACCCTTAGGTTCAAAAACTTCTATATGCCCTCCTCATATCTTCGAGGAAACTGAGGCATTATTTTCAGGCGCACAAACTAGCTGTGTCGTCTGAGTTTTCCTTGGGAGCGATCCTCTAGAATAGGGAAACAGCGGGACGTATGGCAAAATGGTCAGTCGAACTTGGGGAGTTCGACATCCATTTCATGTCCCGAACGACCATTAAATCCCATATCTTGGCAGACTATGTCACCGAATGGACAAATCCTGAAGCTGTTCAGGATCCCCAGTATTATTCCCATGACCAGCGGATGATGTACTTTGACGGGTCACTTACTATAAGTGGCTCAGGGGTTGGGGTGGTCCTGGAATCTCCTACTGGAGAGACCTTAAAGTATGCGATACAATTAAACTTTCAGGCCACTAACAACATGGCAGAATACAAAGGTTTGTTGTTGGCATACGAGCCGCGAAAGCGCTCTCGATTCATCGACTACTCGTGAGAGGAGACTCTCAACTAGTCGTGAACCAAGTCGGAAAAGAGTACCAGTGCTCTAATCCGACTATATCTCGGTACTTATTGGAAGTCCGAAAGTTAGAAAAGCATTTTCTGGGTTTTGAGGTACAATTTATCCCTCAAAAGGATAACTTCCTCGCAGACCAACTTGCTCGTATAGCTTCTTCTAACTTCCTCGCAGACCAACTTGCTCGTATAGCTTCTTCCCGATCCATAGTACCAAAAGGAGTTTTTCTGGAGCAGCTCTAGAAACCATCTCTAGTCGAAGAACTAGAGACACCTCCTATTACAACAACCTCTCTAGAGTACTAGGATACCTGGATGACACCCATCTACGAGTATCTTCAGACGGGTTTCGTACCCGACGACGATCTGGAGGCAGATCGATTATCCCGAAAGGCCAAAATGTATACTTTGGTCAAAGGTATCCTCTACAAAAGAGGCACTCAAGGGGTGCTCATGCGATGCATTCCGCAGAGCGAAGGATTAAAACTCCTTCACGATATAAACGGAGACATCTCTGGGACTCATGCTTCTTACAGAATGCTGGTCGGTAAAGCCTTTCGACAAGGTTTCTACTGGCCAACAGCCCTCTACGATGCTAAGTAGCTGGTTAAAAAAATGTGTAATACCAGTTTCATAGCAGGCAAATACACCAACCAGCTCAGGCGTTACAAACAATCCCTCTGTCTTAGCCTTTTGCGACCTGGGGTCTTGATATCCTAGGATCGTTACCAAGAGCTCCAGGTGGATTCGAATTCCTTTTTGTGGTTATCGACACGTTCACAAAATGGATAGAAGTCGAACCTGTAACTGGGATAACAACGGAAGCAGCTAAAAGGTTCATGATGAGATGCGTGATAACTCGATTTGGGATACCTAGTCGAATCATCACACATAATGGCAAGCAATTTTCGAGCGCAAAATTGTAGGAATTTTGCGACGAGTTGGGTACCAAGTTGTGTTACGCTTCTGTTGTCCACCCCCAAAGCAATGGGGTGGTCGAAAGAGTGAATGACCAAATAATGAAAAGGATTAAAACTCGATTCTTCGACCAGCTTGTCAAGCGTTCGGGGCTTGAGTACAAGAATTACCCTTAGTATTATGGGCAATTCGTACGACTGCTAGTCGGGCTACAAGAGAAACACCTTTCTTTCTAGTTTTCGGTGTAGAAGCGATGCTTCCGCCAGAACTAAAGATCAGGTTAGCACGAGTCGAAAATTTTAACGACTCCGCCCAAGAACAACTTCGAGCGGACGACATCAACCTGCTCGAAGAAAAGAGGAACCAGGCTTTAATCCATTCAGTAGTCTACCAACAAGCCCTGCGCAGATACTACGATCGTAAGGTCCATCCTCGCAGCCTTGCTATAGGTGACTTGGTATTGAGACTTATCTAATCCCAGTCTAATCGGAATAAACTTTCCCCCAAGTGGGAAGGTCCTTACATTCTGGTCGAAGTTACGCGTCCAGGTTCAGTGCGACTAGCAATGGAGGATGGCCGTGTTCTCTCAAACTCTTGGAACATCAACTAGTAACGCAAATTTTACGTGTAACAAACTTCCACGACAATAAAATATCAGGTTCTTTCTATTTTTATTGTCTTTCTTTGATTTTTTGCTTTTATAATTTTTTGACCATATTTTATATGCTCGATTTCTCTTTACACTGGCCGGAGAAAGGACACAATAACTAGTCGAAGTCTCTCCTCTCTGCACGTGGTCCTGCCCGCTAGAAAGAGCTTCCTAGTATCGTCTTATCCCTAACTTTTGCTGCCAATACAAAGTTTTTTTGGCTCAAAAATATGGTTGAAAAGTTTTTAAGCAAACTCATCTCACCTTAGTTTATTTATTCATTTTGAAAAATATTCTAAGAAAAGCGCACTTTTGAGATTTGTTCGACTGCTTTTGGTAAACTTGGTCGGTTTTAACTGGTCGAAGGAAGAAACACACCTAGTCGAAGTTTCTCCTTTCTGCACGTGGTCCTGCCCACTAGAAGGAACTTCCTAGCGTCGTCCCATTTCCTACTTTTGCTACCAGAACAAACTTATCAGGTACATTGAAAAAGGTCGAATGAATTTTTAAGGTCTTCTAGATGTTTGTTTTACTCAAGTTGTTGTTATTAATTTGATTAACTGATTAGAGATGGTAACATCACCTAGCCGAAGTCTTTCCTTTCTGCATGTGGTCCGGCCCACTAGAGGGAACTTCCTAGCGTCGTTCAGTTTCCACTCTTTCGACTAGTGCAAGATAATCAAGAATCGAAAGCTATAAGTCGAACAAACCTCTCTGTTTTCAGAAACCCTTTCTTTACTATTTTCATAGTTTATTCAAATAAACTAAGCAAATAGTTAGGGGCTAAGATAAAGTTATAAACATGACTTCAATTCTTAGTCTTGGTTTCTTTTTTCGATTCGTTATCTTACAAGTTACTAACTACTCTACAAGATTATTTGCAGGAAGAAGGAAGGAGGAATTACAGATATCTGGTCTAATTATTTTTCCTTTCATTATCTTACGAGTTACTAACTACTCTATGAGATGATTTGCAGGAAAAAAAAAAGAAAAGATCATATTTTATACATCACCAAAAGGCTTGTCTTTACAGGTCCCTATTACAGACTACTCTGACGAAGGAGATTCTATTTGCATCTCCTCCACGACCTTCTCGCCGACCGACTGCATACCCTCAATTAACCGTTCTGCTTCGGCTTTAGTGCAGTCGAAGTCGTCTTCAACTGAATGAGGGTTAAGGTTGGGGTCACGGGTTTTAAGCTTTGCTAAGACATAGCTTACAGCTCCTTTGACTGCTTTCTTTATCAAGTCATTCTGATTGGTCTTCAAAATGGCCACCAACTCTTGCAAAGTACCGACTTGCTCCCCAATGGCACTCGTATGAGCGGCTATTGTGTCATCACGAGGTGTGACCTTTTCAGCATGTAGTCCATCGAGTACATTGTTCAAAAGCGAAATATTGTCTTGAACATTGATCTTCATCGACTTCATCTCCTCCTGGGTGCAAGTCGAAGCGTCGTGGAGTTGTTTTATTTCAACTAATCGCTCTAAAAAGAGTAAGGTTAGTTAGATAAAATGATTATACGAGAAAAAAACTAATTAAATAGTAGGTAAAGTTTTACTTACCCGTTAATTGAGAATCTAATTTCTCAATTTCTTAATCTTTGTCTTTCGCGATGCAGGCAATCTCACGGATGACCGAGGTTTTTTCTTGAACCTCGATCCGAAGAGTCCCCACCTCGGCTTGAAGGGCCCTGGTTTCGACCTCTTTTTTTTTAAAAAAAGAATGAGAAGTTAGGAAGATCAATCAAGATTATAAGCAGTCGTAACCTCAAAGACGTATTGTTTATTTTTTCCTGTAACTCTTGAGTTGTAGAGTTGGCCTCCTGAAGCTTCTTCAGAAGGTTGGTGACCTCATCCCTTAACTTTTTCGTCCCGACTTTTTCGAAGTTAAGCGAATCAGCTAAGGTCTTTTTGTCACTCTTAAACCTGAAAGAGTTAAGAGTAGACATGAATACAGAGACAAGTAGTCGTAAATATTTCTATGACTAACATGTGATCGTAAGTTCTTCTACGATCACCCCTGGTCGTAAGTTTTTCTACGACTAGTACCAAGTCGTAAGGTTTTCTATGACAATTCCCATGAGTACCGAACGAGTAGTCGAAATATAAAATGATTACGAGTGTCGGTTACTCACCACCTCTTTGTTTGCTCACAGAGTACTGCTTTTTCTTGTCAGAACTTGACAAGTTGCCAGTTGTACTCGCAAACCGTAGCAACTTGTTCCACAGCTTTCTGCAGGAAAGAAAGGCAATAAGAAGCAAGGATAAAACCATACTTATAGGTATCGATGGATACTTACATTCATGCTTGACCAAGCAAACATGGAGACTATCCTTGACGGATCATTCATCCCATCCATCTCCTCGACTCGTTTCCACCAAACCCCTTCGAGACGTTCGTCATCGAAGACATCCCACAATTGGGAATGCTACTGGGGTGAGGGACTCGGTCACGAGATCTGTAGGCGGAAGATCCTACGATGGAAGCAGGGCTGAAGAAATTAGAGCAGAAGTTAAAATACTCTTCTTCTTCTGAATCTGTGATGGTAGCACCGCCTGAAGGACCGGAAGGAATGTCCTCGACAACTTCCTTACCGACGCGGTGGTCGTAGCTCTCACTGTAACAGCCCTAAGTTAGGGTTTGTGTTCCAAATGTAAATTTTGAGGAGAAATAAAAACTTTTAATGTCTCATGAAGTCATTTGGAAGTTTTCCAAATTTTCCTTAAACAATTTCCAATTCTAAGATTTAATTCTTGTGAATGGAAATTGTTGTCAACAAATTCTTAGCCTTAAAACTTGTGATCATCCTCTGAAAATATTTTTCCTGCCACCTTGACCATCTCAGCTACCTCCCTGAAAATTTTCACAATTTTTAGATTTTGTTTGCTATTTCAAATGGCCCAGTCAAACCAGTTTAGAAATCTGGTCAAACCTCTGGACAGCAGCTTGTGAATTTTCTTGGGAGAAATCTAGTGCATCAAAATTCCTGAAACAATTACACAAGGTTGTCCTCTGTCCCAGTAAGCTCCCATAAACATTTCAGAATTTTTGGAGCTCAGGAGCTACCTCTAAAAATTCCCCAAACCTTCCCTGCCTTTCAGTTCAAATCTGAAATCACTGTTCCTCGGGCTCAAACCCCACTTGAGTTCAAGTCCGACCGTGTCACTCGGCTTGATCGCACCGCCTAACAGCACCGCCTGAGTCCAATCGCTCTCAGCCGTCCGATGTGGATCGCACGGTCCACACTGCTCATCTCGTCGACCTGTCCGAATGCATACACAGATCTCGACCGTCCATTCTAGATCAAACGGTCGGCATCTTTTCGATCGATTCTAACCAGTTTGTGGAACCGCACCAGACCCCGACTCGCGCCGCTTTGTCACCGTCACTGACGAGTGGGTCCCCCTTGTCAGTATCGCCCTCGTCTTCTCCGCGTCTCACCGGAGCTCGCTGGCGATCGCATGCGCGCCACGTACCTCGTCGCTGCCAACTTTTTGCCATCGTGTCCGGCTGGGAGGCATCGCCGCGACTTCTTAAAGCCCCTGAGCTCACCCACTTTTTCTCCCTTGCTTCCTCGTGCTTTCTTCGCCCGTTTCTTTGTCTCGGCCGGAGTTGAAGCCGAAGGCAACGCCGCCGTGTTAGTGCCTCTCTCGAGCCCGCGACCGTACCATCGTGATCCACTCTCCTCGCCGCACCCATTTTGCCCATCCCGGGTCCTTGTCGTCCTGTGAATCGCCAGGGGCGATGTCGTCATCTCCGCTTCCGGTGATCTCGGCCCCGCGAGCTTGCTAGCGTTCTGGTGAGTCTTTAACCTCGACACTTGGTCCCTCGTGATCGCAATCCTCCACTGAGTCTAACGGTGGGCTCGTTTCTGTCTTTGGTGCATCTTTGAGAGCGTGCGGCCGATTCTTCTCCGAGCACGGTGTTCCGCCGCCGTGGCAATTCCGGCCGCCTCGGACCTTCTTCTTCGGCGTTATCGTGTGCTTATTGCTCCTGGGATCAAGACGGAGCTGAGGCGCACTTTCCGGAGTCTTCTAGAAGCCTGTAGCGTCCTCGCCATGGGAGCTGCATCTTCTTCTCCGCCTCCGTTCGCCGCCAGCTCGCCGCTGGCATCCTCGAGGGTCCGCGTCGCCGTCAACAAGTTCGCGAGGTCTTAGCGAACCTGTAGGTATAACCCTTTGGCCCTGAGACCCTCTGGTTAGCTAGATCAGTTGCGCGGCCGCGTCCCGTGGTCGCCGGTGAGCCGCCGGCAACGTTAGCCCTAACCTTCCCCTTTAGTTCTTAATCGCCGTTTAGCTGTGTCACTGCCATGTGGGTCCCTCTCTGGTTAATCGCGTTTAGAACTTTAATCCAACCGTTATGTTTATGCTCTGAGTCGCTGTCGTGTGGGCCCATGCTGTCAGTTTAGGTTTGTGTAAACTTTGGTAATACGTTTTCTCTGTTGGGAAGCGTATTTCTTTGAGAGTGTATGATAGGATTACACTTTGATAAGCCAAAGACGTATTCTTAGAATACGCCTTCGACGTCGCCGTTGGCGCGGTTGGGTCAAGTTTGACCTGGTCGCCGTTTTTCGCGCGGGCCCGCATGTCTGTGTCTTTGGCTAGCTGGCTGTCAGTAGAAAAAGGAATTAATGCTTTAGTTTTTCTGAAATGCTTTTCTGGTTTGCTGATAATTCAATTGAACTTAGAAAATTCATAACTAATTCAATTTTTCTTCAAATCGCATGAAACCAGTTCTGTTAATTTTCATTTTAAATGTGCTATTTACTAAAAATGGTTTCAGCTTTGTCTCTGTTTCAAAAATCTGATAGTTGATTAAATGGTGTATTATGTATATTCCAAATTAGAAAATTCATATCTATCTCAATTTTTGTCCAAATCCGATAAATCCAATTTTTGTAAATTTTCATTTCTAGTGTACTAATTATCGGGATAGGTTTTAGATATGTTTCGTTCTTAAATTTTGTTAAAGAATTAAATGATACTTTATGTGTATTGTTAGCTTAGAAAATTCCTAGAAAATTCATAACAAATCAAAATGAATTGTTCTCTGTTTCTAAAATTTTGATAAATCTTGTTTTAGCTGCTGTGTAAATTTTGGTATGTTTCGTTGTTGTTGCATGTTTGAGTTTTATCGGTGTTATTTGTTCTTATTCATTGCTTTTGCTCGATCGATAGATTGCGACGGTTCCGGTTTTATCGAGAGTGATCCTCTGCAACAGGTTGAGTCTATTGAGCAGCAGCAGCCAGGCAAGCAGTTTGATCATGTTAATCCCAGTATTTTAAAGTCTAATATTTTGGTTCAGCTGTATGTATGCACTGCTTAAATTGTGTTAAATGGATTAGTTAAATCCGTAGTTGCATATCCTGTAGGTGAAATATTGATCTCTACTACCTGAGCCTAGGTTATGGACACGCTCGGATACGCCCCCCAAGAACTATACTACAACATTTAAATTAAAACTTGATGGGTGGTACGAATCTGGGGATTCGTGCTATGTTGTGGTGACTATTGGGATAGTCACTTCTAGGTGGTTACTTGTATCTATTTTTATTTCGCAGTTATTTCAACAAGAAAATGAATTACAAACTTGCCTTTAAAGCATTACATTATTGCAAATAAAGTTGGCTTTACGCAAATGAAACATATGGCCTCCACGGATAAGCTCGCATGTAGCATATGACCAGTGCGCTAGTCCACACGTCGATCTTGCGAGTACAAAGACAATCTTTGTACTCATTGGCTTTGCTTAATGTTTTGTTGCGAGAGGAAGAAGGTGAGCCCCAAGGGCCTCACTTACGTGAGTTGTCTTTGCCGCCGTGTTCGACGACTAGGCTTGGCGGTCGGTCGCCGATGCCTTGTGGGTTGAGGGCACGTGGGTGGCTTTGTTTATAGCCATCTTATGGCACTTTGCTTCATTGTCGTTCTTACATTATTTACGTATCTTTTGGCCGGTCGGCCATTGTCTGTAATAACTCTACTGTTGTTACTTTCTTTTTAGTAGTGTGATGTTTGGACTCTATGTTTGGAATGGAGTTGATGCAAAATTTTGTGGTGAGATGTGTATACTGCTTTCTGGGAAGTATACATATCTCGAGGATCGGTTTATTTGATTTGTGATGCTAGGACCAGGTGGTTGGTTAAGCATTACAAGCCGAATAAACTGGGGTCCTCACACTCACCACCACCTTCTCCTGGCGTCTCCCTTATGGACTCCCTTGTCTCCACTTCCATTGTAATACCCCCAAGTCTATTTAAGTGAAAAGAAAGAATTAGAGAGAAGGGCCAACTAGGAAAAAAAGAATTAACAGAGGATTAGAGGGGGTTTCTGCAATTATTCGGCAACCTCGGCCATAGGCTTTGGCCCAGGAGGGGCCAGCCACCAATAAAAGGAGGGGAAACCCTAGGGGTGGTACTACCGTGCTACAGTAGCCACCACTGCTATAGTTCTCAGTGAACAGTAGCCACCCCGCCTCCTTGAGCCGTCTCCTTCGGGTGCTACCGACCAAGAAGAAGAAGAAGAAGAAGAAGAAGAAGAAGAAGAAGAAGAAGAAGAGGAAGGGAAGAGGGAGAGGATCTTCTTCGTAGGTGTGGCTCGTCGTCTCCCTGCGATTCTTCAAGGGTAACCTCAATTCCCCTTTGATCCGATGCGTTTTTGGATAGTTAATCAAGATTGGTAATTATGGTATGCTCAGGACAGATTTCGTTAGACAGTCATTTTGATGTTGTTAAGTGTAGATTCAGTTCTAGGAATATCCTAGAGTATTGTAGAGGACGTCAATATCTTTCGATGAAGTGCTAGATCGTATTATTTGGACATCTGTAGTAGAAGTTACGAAATTATTAGTATGACTGTTCTGCGAATGTATCAGTATTCTGATAGGTTTTAGTAATCTGACTTGAGCGAGCAGTTAAAGGGAAACTTAGAGGATCTAAGTATAACGAAAGTTGTAGATAATTGTATTAGCTTTCAAGGAAACCCAAGAACTCAAAATTTGGACAAACGAGGTGAAAGTTATTAGAATTTTAGTGTACTATCCAGAGAACCTGATGTGAAATCGATGTTCTATTACTTGGTATGATAGGGGTATTAGATGGCCAAATCAGGAAGGCCCACCAACTAGGTTTAGTTGGAGAAATTGATAAGCTTTCAATGAAGTCCAAGAACACCTCATTTGGACTCTTGTACAAAAAGATATGAATTTTAGATTATGGCTGTCCACAGAGGGGACAAATCGAACTTTAGGAGTTGGAATTGGGAATGCGCTTGAGAGTGTAGTGAGTGCGGTTGTGCTTTTGGCTAAGTTTTGGTTCATTATGGTTGTCTTAGCATTCTTTATATTTATATTGAGGTGAGGGATTGGTTCTAGGGGCAGCACCCTCTTCGTGTCTTTCGTCCCTGCACGGTTAAGGCAAGTACTCTGTTTGATAGAGTAATTATGAATTGGTTGACAGTGAGTGCTATGTTTGATACATATTAGCTATGCTTGGTTGATAGGGTGATATGTTGATTAAAGATGGTAAATGCTTATGATATGAATGATAGAAGTATGAATGAGTTAAATTCATAAGTGATGTTGCTAAGGAGGTATGATTATGATGATTCATGATTTGTGCATATGCATCATATTGACAAAATGAAGACTTGGTCACGTGGTGACCAAGCATTTGTTGAGATCCCCGTCATGTATATGACAGGCTTGAGGTCCCCACACTTGTGGAGTGTGGGCTTGAGGTCCCCTTTACTTGCGGAGTATTGGGCAATTGGTCCCTGTGCTTGCGAGCACAGGCATGGTATGCGGCGACGGTCGCATATCTCGCATTACCGATGAAATGCGAAAAAGAGTGGAAGAGAAAAGATGCATTGCATATTTGCATTCATACATCATGAGCTATGTTTCCGAGTAAAGCTTTCGATTTGAATGTTGTTGCAGTAATTGTGAGGTTAATGATTCTTTTTGGTACTTGCTGAGTCTTTGGGCTCACTCTTGCTTTTGTTGTGTTTTTAGGTACCTATTGCGAGATCGGCATGCATGGGAGGGAGTAGACTTGAGTTGGATTCACACACTGCCACGCACCCTTAAAACTTGATTAAATTTTGGAATGTCTTTTAGTAAATAAGCAAACTGCTTAAGTATTGATTATGGTTATGCCTCATGCATCGGGTTATTTGTAATAATGAGGAATAACGTATTTTGGATATCCTTGAATATGTTCTAGCTGATTAGCCTATTTCTAATGCTTAGTGATGATATTGGATGTTGGAATATTTAGTTATGATATTCTTTTATCTGTCGGAACCTTCGTATAGTTATCTATACAAAGGAGGTTCTACCGAAATTTAACAAATTATCCTAGTTTAGATTTGTTTAATGTTTCTTCAGTAGCATTCCAGGCTCATGTTGGGCTGGGGTGTTGCATCCATCCCTACGACTGCCTCGGTAGTCGTAGCGACTTCAGCAGCGATGACTTCTTCCAACATGGGAATGGTAGCTGGAACTTCAGCTACTGCCGCCGTCGCACCTTCATTAGCTGAAGAAGTAATAGCGGGCTTCTCAATAGAAGCATCCATGGGGGCTGAAGGAGTTGGGCTAAGATCATAAAACGAAGAGCAAGTTAACTCGTGAAAAACAAAGGGTAAATGATGTTCTTACGCTTTTGGTTTTCACATACCTCTACGTGCTGGACCTAACCCGGAACTTGGAAGCAACTTTCCCAACGGAAGGTTTCTTCGACTTCTTTTCGACTACTGTTGGTCGAGATTCAATTTGGGGAACGGGAGTCACCGCTTCGTGACCCTCCTGACTCCTCGAATGGCCGAGATCTGTCTCGACCACCTCAAGAGCACTGCTCCCCGCGACCTCAGGTTCTGCTGGAGCAGCAGTTTTCTTCACAAAAGACATGAAGCTCTTCCAGTTCTCCTTTTCTAGCTGCTTTATAAAGCCACGAGAAGCAGAAACTGCGAAAGTCTTGTTGTCGTAATAGAAGGGTACCTTAGTCTTGGGAGCTTTACGCTTATGGGCTACGGTAGCTTCCTCTGCTTTTTCCCTCACTGCAACCTCTATGTCTGCAGCGAATTGAGTAAAGGGAGCAGAAGGAGTCGAACTCGCGCCACCTTTGTCGCCGACCTTTACAAGTCGACGTCTTTTGGCTAGAGGAGCTTTCGCTTGCTCCGCTTGCGCCGTCGCCCCAATGACCACCAGTGCGACTTCCTCGTCGTCTTCGCGGTCTTCCATGCCTACTTTCTGTTGAGATCAGAAAAAGAAAATATTACAGAAAGTGGTCGTAAGTTTTTCTACGACAAATCCTCTGGTCGTAAATCTTTTATGACTATAAAGGCCTAAAGACGAAGTCGATTCTCGATTACCTTTAAGCACTCCACCTTTTCCTTTGCGGTCAAAACCGTAAGAATCTGGGGTGCTGCTACACTTGAAGGACTCTTCTCACAGATGAGCCTGACGCGGGTGTCAATCTCCGCCTGTGGAAGATCTGTATGGACAAATAGCACAGTCAACAGACCAAATCAGGATTAACCAAGGCCAGAGTAAAAAAGTGAGAATTCCACTTACCATCCTTGTAGTCCCTGGTCGGATCTTTTTTCCCCGAGTACCTCCACATAGGAGGAACTCATTTCTTCAGAGACTAATGCGGCGCGTGATGAAGTCCTTCACCACATGCCATCTGGTAAGCCCTCCAGCCTTCAAGTCTTTGATAGCTTGAATATAGGGGGCGATCCGGTCAAGATTCCTAGGAGTCGAATCCCAAGAAGAAATCCTCTCAGCGGCATTACCGATGAACGAGAGGCTGTCTTCCTCGGTGACTTCCCAGTAGAACCACTTCTTCTTCCACCCAGGCCACGAAGACCGGGTGAACATCTAGATGTACTCCTTCGACTTCCCATCGTGGAGCTTCAGACCGCAACTCCCAGCAATTCCGACTTGCCGAGCCATCCCATAATAATACTGAAAAAGCTCGAGGTCCACTGGAATTCCCAGGTACGCCTTACACAAATACACTTAACATTGTGATGAAATTAGGACCAAGGTTCACTAATTCCACCCTAAAGTGCTCGAGTACGAGTGTGAGAAAAGGGTGAGCAGGCAATCGAAGGCCACACTCACAATACGCCTAGAAGACAGGGATCTGCCCATCCTCCCCCGACGGCCAATGTTGCCCAACTGCTGAAATTCACTTTATGAGTAATTTCTTGGGGATCTTCTCGGCAGCAGCCAATGCGTTCATCTTCGCTGTATCCATCTCTGATTCCGCCAACTCAGAAACGATCCTGACCATTTTTTTCTCACGAAGTGGAGATTTGGATTTGGGAAAGGTTTCAAGAAAGTACACAGATTTTGCTAGCGGCGGAGAAGGCGAGAACTAGATGAACAGTTAGAGTGAATTGGGGAAAAGGTAAGAACCCTAGAGTCACCCTTGCGGTCAATTTTATAACCGCACGCTTGAAATGAAACACCGTGGAAACTCAACGGTTCCCACCACTTCGGGAATTGCTCTAATGGACATAACCTTTTAAATCTGCCTGTTCGAGAAAACCGAGGCTCTTTTCACACCTCAAGCGAAATTATCTTCTTGACCAAGCATATTTCTCGTCAAAAGAAATACAACTCGGAAAGGCTTTACTTCCGATCATCGAACTTGTAATACTCCAAATTAATTCGGAAGAGAATATTCGAATTAGGAGCAGGATCAAATATAGAATAGTTTAATCAGCAGTTAGAGAGGGGGTTTTCAGCATAATTGGGACAACCTGGGCCTCGGGCCTTAGCCCAAGAGGCCCATGAGGGGCTGGCCACTATTAAAAGGAGGGAAAAAACCCTAATTTTCTACTGTAGCATGCATGCTACAGTACACACCACCACTGTAGCACCACCATGGTGCCTCCTCCCCATGGCAGCCTTTGCCTCCGTCCCACGCTGCTGTTGCCGGCCAAACAAGGGAGAAGGAGAGAGGGGAGAAGCGAGGAAGGGAAGGGAAGGTTCATGGGCTTCGTCGCGATCTACAGCGGTTCTTCAAGGGGTAACGAAGATCCTCCCTTGTTGTATGTTTCGAATTTAAGGTGTATTTGAATTCGTTAGTAGATCGGTTGTTTAGATCCCAATCTGTCCAGAATTTTGAACGGCGGTTTTCATGTATTTAGAAGCAAAATCTGGGGATCCACTCTCTTAGAGATATCTGGGTTATGTCCTTAGCTTTCAGTGGCCGCCAAGAATGCCCAAATCCAATTAACGGTCAGGGAGATATTAATTTTTTAGTGTCACCGCTGTTACTGTCGACAAGATCCGGACGGTTTGTAGAAAATCAAGTTAAGACGTTAGTTAAAGAAGAAATCAGAGGATCTCGATATAACGAAAAATGTAGGTAATTTTCATACCTTTTCAGAGAGCTAAAGAACGCAAGATTTTCATACGTTATGGTGGTTTTAGTGTACTGTCCAGAGAACCCGACGTGAATACGGATGTCTTTTAATTTGGCTTGGTAGGGGTATTAGATGGCCGAATCAGGAAGGCCCACCAACTAGGTTTAGTTGGGGAAATTGATAACCTTTCAAGGAAGTCCAAGATAACCTCATTTGGACTCCTATACTAAAAGATATGAATTTTAGAACAGGACTGTCCACAGAGGGGACAAAACAACATTTAGGAATTGGAGTTGGGTTTGTGATAAAAGAATTTTTGCGAGTTCGTGTTTGCTTTTATAGTTTGTTTGATCCATTACTGTTGTATTAGTATGTTTTTAATGAATTTAGGAGGGGTACTGGTCCCAGAGGCGGCACCCTCTTCACATCCTCCGTTCTCGCGCGGTTAAGGCAAGTACTCTGTTTGGTAGAGTAAATATGAATGGTTTGACAGTGCATGCTAGTATTTGATATATATTAGCTATGTTTGATTGATAGTGTGATATACTGGTTAAAGATGATGAATGCTTATGTTACATGCTAGTATTTGATATATAATAGCTGTGTTTGATTGATAGTGTGATATGCTGGTTAAAGATGATGAATGCTTATGATACATGCTAGTATTTGATATATATTAGCTGTGTTTGATTGGGAGTGTGAAAAGTTGGTTAAGGATGATGAATGCTTATGCTACGAATGATTGTTATTCATGTATGGTGTTGATGTTGATTATGCTTATCGCAAAACTGTAATTGTTCATGTGCATTGTGAGAGCATACATAAGACCTAGTCACGTGGTGATCAGGAATGCACATTTGAGGTCCCCGTCATGTAGATGATGGGCTTGAGGTCCCCACTTTCGTGGAATGTGGGCATTGAGGAGAGGTCCCCATCATGAAAACGATGGGCTTATGGTCCCCACACTTGTGGAGTGTGGGCTTGAGGTCCCCTTTACTTGCGGAGTATTGGGCAATTGGTCCCTGCGCTTGCGAGCACAGGCATGGGTACGCAGCGACGGTTGCATACTCCGCATTACCGGTGTAATGTGCAAAAGAGTGGAAAAGAGAAAAGATGTATTGCACATCTGCATTCATACATCATGAGATATGTTTCCGTGCAAAGTTTTAGAATTGAATGTTGGTGCTGTAATTGTGAAGTTAATATTTTATTTTTGGTACTTGCTGAGTCCTTGGGCTCACTCTTGCTTTTGTTATGTTTTAGGTACCTTTGCAAGAACGACATGCATGGGAGGGAGTAGACCTGAGTTGGATACACACACTGCCACACATCATTAAAAGTTGATAAAATTTCAGAATGTCCACTAATAAATAAGCAAACTGCTTAAGTATCGGTTATGGATATGCTTCATGCATCAGGTTTTTTTTTTGTAATAATGATGAATAACATATTTTGGAACCCTTGAATATGTTTTAACTGATTAGCATGTCCTTAATGCTTAGTGATCATATTGGATGTTGAAAGATTTAGTTTTTATATTCTTATTTCTGTTGGAACCTCCGTATAGTCAACTATACAAGGGAGGTTCTACCGAAATTTAGTAAAATTATCCTAGTTTAGATTTGTTTATTGCTTCGTTAGTACCATTCCAGGCTCATGTTGGGCTGGGGTGTTACAGAACTGCGATTACTCTGTAGTCGTAAGATTTTCTATGACTACCTCGTAGTCGTAAGATTCTTAGCAAAATTTCTTGACCAAGTATATTTCTGGTCAAATGAAACACGTATTGAAGAGTTTTTCCTTCAACCTTTACCTCACAACCACCTAGGGGTCGTAAGAATATCTATGACTCCTTTCCCAAGTAAATTATTTTCACTTGAAGTTGGGGGGCTAGATGACGAGGATCTAATAATTCTTATTTTACTATTTATCTATAATTGAGTATTATGGGCAAATATGACGTCACACAGCTATCGAGTATACCCCTTACAATAGTAAGGGAGAAATCAATCAGGTGATCATAAGTTCTTCTACGATCACCCCCATAGTTGTAAGTCTTTCTACGACTACCATATAATCGTAAGTTCTCCTACGATTACCTTCGGTCGTAAGTCTTTTTACGACTAGTATCCAGTCGTAAGCTTTTCTACGACTACCCCCTGGTCATGAGTCCTTCCACGACCAGTCCTGCCACGACTTCTCCACAGATAACTGGGTCCACTTGTCAGTATGCCCTATTAACTGTTAGATCCGAGCAGTCAAGATACGTAGTTATTCTCTGGAATAACTGCAGTTAACTCACTATTATCTCTGATTGATAACCGTCAGGCAACGTGGGGAGGTTACTACTCTGGTGATTACTCTCATAATTACAGAATAATGAGCGCCTCCTGACCTGGAATGACAACCTCCCTCATAGTATACTATAAATAGGATTATTTCAGAGATGAATGGGGAGGGACTTTTGAGAGGTAATCAGTAGCCATATTAGCGTAAGTCTTTTCCACTGATTGTAATCAGGATACCTAATACAAAACACACAGGAGTAGGGTTGTTATTCTCTCTGAACAAGGCCTGAACCTGTATAAAAATCCCTGTGTTTTTTCTGTCTACGTGATCAATTGTGGAGACCCCCCGAATCAAACAATCTTTACATAAAATCGGTTCTAAAACACCGACAAGAACCGTTTGTGATGTGTATTTATCACAGACAGTTCTACTTTAGAACCGTCTGTGGTGTCCAAACTTATTTATATTCGGACTCAAAGGCTTGCCCACACCCCCACTCAAACGATTAAGTTTCTCCTTGACGCCGCCTCCTCCTCGAGCCCAGCGCGCCTCCTCCCCTGAGCCCGCCGCCTTCTCCCCGAGCATGAGCTGCCACCTCCTCGAACCCGGTGCCCCTCCTCCCCAAGCCCGGCACCCGTCTCCATGCGACACCGACCCGATGACCTCACTGCCACGCTAACACCGCCTCCAACGCGACGTCTAGTATTCTGGAGCACGACGACAGCCCCATGCCATGCACCGCGTCCATAACTATGGCGAGCTTTGCTTCTACCCTACATTGGCTAGGTGGTACTCCTATTCTCCTCTCACCTCCTCCCTTTACTAGACTAGTATTTCCTAGATGCCCAAATCAAGCAACTAAACATCACAGTGAATGCATGCTAATCAATTAATGGAATTATATTAACAATTATATTTATATGCATAGGTGTATGGATTTGGCACTGAAACATCACCAACTTTATTTGTGTATAAGTGTTGAACTTTCGTGTATTATGATTAATAGAAGCATGCATGTCTAGATTGTGTGATGCACCATTACTGGCCAAAGACGCATGGACTAGTATTGACTTCATTGGGACTGAGAGTAGTATTTGTGTGTGACTGAAATTTTCAGAAATGAGTATGTGTATGTGTTCTGAAGTTTGTCTGATTATACTGAAGATAGGAACTATGTTAATGATTTAACTAACCAATTTATACCATTTGTTGTGGTGATTACCGATAAACTATATCAATTGTATGTAGCTGCTTAGGTCATATTTTTCCTTGGTCCTTGAGTGTGTTGTGCACTTATGTACTTTGTGCCCAATCTGGAACAGATCTATTGTAATGACTAGCTAGAATGTATATGTTGGGCATATTATTCTGTTTGAATAACTTGAAGAATTTACATGTGTATATGTTAATTATGTCATTTAAATGCTACTAGAACTATGCTTTAATTGTTGATATTTATGTTGGAATTAACTTTGAATGTTTGCTAAAACCGCATTATTTACAACAATTCAGAAAACCAATTGCCTCATTGTGCCACGAATACAGAACATACATAAGTAATCTCATTCATTTGAAATAGTTTCCTAGGATGTTGAATTGCTAAACATCGCATACTTATATTTAAGGTATTCTATTTCAAGCATAATAAGTAATTATATAACTTTGCAAATATATCTTCTTTTTATATGTAGCATCATGTATTTTTGTAATTTCAGACACGAGAAGGCAAAATTTGCTATTCCATTCTAAAACAAGACCACATGAGTCAAAAACTACTACAACACCTCTTCACCTGTCTCTCACCATTCATTTCACTTTTGTCTGTGTAATCGTATTCATGCCAATTAAGTTCTCCTCCCTTACATCTCAAGGTCCTACCATTCTATTCTGATCTCTTCTCTATAAAATCTCCAAGCGTTGGTGATATATATATATATATATATATATATATATATATATATATATATATATATATATATATTGTAGTCCCTTGTTAGCTAACTCGAGACCTGAATTCAGCTAGCTAGCTCACTTCTTGGCCATTCATCCTGAATGTGCACGTGAATCACGGCCTACTTCATCGAATCTGACACACTAGAGTGTATGATTTGCTTCATGCCATGGCAACCCAAGTTTAGGAGGATTCTACAAGCACTTGGGGGAATCCTCCTAAACTTGGGCTGCCATGGCATGAAGCAAATCATACACTCTAGTGTGTCAGGTTCGATGAAGTAGGTTGTGGTTCACCTGACGTTTAGGATGAACGCCCAAGGAGCGAGCTAGTTAGCTAAATTCAAGCCTCGAGTTAGCTAACCAGGGACTATGAACTATATATATATATATATATATATATATATATATAGCCGATTTTAAAGACACAAGTAGCCACACTGCTTGGAGATTTTATAGAGAAGAGATATCACAGATGGTTCCTTAGGACAAACCGTCTGTGATAGTCAATTATCACAGATGGTTCTGAATTAATAACCGTCTGTGATAGTCTGTATCACAGACGGTTCGAAAACCGTCTGTGATGATATCAAGTCATTACTGATCTATAAACTCAGATGGCTCATAAAACCGTTCGTGATGACGTTTTTGAACCATCTATCATGATCTTTTCTATAGTAGTGCGTGTGATATTACCATGCGGCCCTCCCATTGACCTATATTGCTTCCTAGTCCACCATGTCCTCCATATCAACACAAAAAAACACACACGATAGAATACGTACTGCAACGTGCGACAATGTTGTACAGTAGAATTCGGAGATGATCGTGCATGGCCTTTGAAGTTCTAAAAGACATAGGTTGACGTAAAATGGAATTCATCTTCTCATTTTTTCTGCGAAGAAAATGGAATCCATTCTTGGTTAACAAGTGCAACACAACGTAAAACATTTATTAAGACAAAGATAATGCTATGGATCCTACGTCTGATACGAGAGTTCGTATCGGACGCCGTAGCCCAACTACTCCATGCTCCTTGTTCCTATAGCTCTGCCTCCCCATTTACTCCCAATAGTCCACGTGATGAGAGCCCTTCCTAAATCCCATCGGTGGTCCATCTCCTCCCCGCTTGCTCTTCCCTCCGGTGGCTCGCCGCCAGACTCATGATTGCTCACCAAACACCCATCCCTCACCTCACATCCCGTACCACTTCGGCCATGATTGCTCGCCTCCGACGACAAAGCCTTTGCCAATATCCTGTGCTTGTCGTCGACAGCTGCACGCGTTCGTGGAAGACCACCCACTATGGTGGGAGTGTAGGGATACGGGTAGGCTACGCTAGCCATAAAACAAAATTTCTACCACGTAAACTAGGATGCCAAGCAAGATATATGATCACAGATCATTACCACTAGGCGCGCAAATGCGCGAAGTAGAGTCGGAGTAGCCTAGTCCGACGATGAACGCGCCGATGTAGTGGTCGAGATGATCGCCCAACGCTCGTGAGTCGATCGCCTCTCCTCCGAGCTTCCACGGTTCCTTGTGAAGATCACGGATCGTCCTCGCCGCAACAATGACCGCAGGCGCCTCTCACGGTATCCACACGCCCGGAGAAGGAACAACCGCACGCCGTGCTAGCACCAAGTCGCACGGAAGGCTCTCTCAAGAAGATGGCGGTTTAGGGTTTTGGTGGAAACAACTCACGTGTCTCTCTTGTCACACCAAAACTAGCCTCAAGCATCTCCTTATATAGTGCCCTCGTGCCGGATCCTATCCAACACTTTTAACGAATCGTATTCGTTCGGTTTGTTCCATCCCATTAAGTGTGTGACCGTTAGGTTTATGTGTAATCGGTTGTGACTCGGAAAACCTTTCCGATCACGAGTCGTAGCGGTCCCTAGTAGGACATAACGATTCCCGAATACACACAAATTATATCGGACGAACCTTAATGTAATATGATCTATGACTAGGTCCTCATCACTTACGACCAGGTCTTATCTCACGCACGACTTGCCTCGTATCACCATACGACTTGTCCGGATCCGATCGAACCATACGACTTGCGACTTACTCGGTATTCTCCTTTTCTCCTTTGCCTCACGATATCCGGTTTGAACTCCGGTGAGATAGTGTGTCATCCATGGACTGTTCAATACTTTCTCAATCGAGTTGTCGGATAACCTTACGTGGTCGAACTCTTCGACCACTAGTGGCACGCCATGCACTTTCTTTATCCGACTACTTGAGGCCCAGACATCTCTCCGTTATGTTAGGAGGGCAAATCCATATCCGACCAGTCACATCCCTCCGCATGTTTCATAGTATACCCGAAAGCTACCTTTATAACTACCCGATTCTGAGTAGCGTTTGGCAACCCCTAAGAGTGCTATTACACATGTAGGGAACCATGCGATCTCGTGTCTAAGGATTATACATCATCATTGCTTGAGACCAACTAATGACACATAGAATCATAACAATCTCTATAGTGTCTCAAGGTGGGTCATTCCAACCCCATGTTCTCTAACATGTGTTTATATTATTGATTTGATATCCCCATATCCATGATCGGTGAAACATGATCATCAATCAATACATGTATTGGTCGTAGAGTCACTGGTGTTCCGATCAATGACATTCGACCAGGGATACTTTTAGAACGACATCATATAAGTCGAAGTGTTTCACCAACAAGTCACATACTCGTTGATCTTCAGAACTAATGATTCATTCAAGGAACAGAATAACATTTATTCAAGAACTCATAAACATAGACGTGATACAATCATCTCCATGATTGCCTCTAGGGCATATCACCAACAATCTCCCACTTGCACTAGAGTCAATCGTATAGGTATCGAATTCCCATAGCTCTTGTGTGCGCCTCATGCTTAGGTTGCGGGAGAGGCTTTGTCAACGGATCAGCAATATTCAAATCCGTGTGCACTTTGCATATTTTCACATCACCTCTCTCAACGATCTCACGAATAATGTGGTATCGCCGAAGTATGTGCTTGGACTTTTGATGCGATCTAGGCTCCTTAGCTTGTGCAATGGCTCCACTATTATCACAATAGAGATCCATTGGACAGAAGCACTCGAAACCACACCCACTCACTAATGAACTTTTAATCCATACGCCTCTTTCGCAGCCTTCCGGCCGCAATGTATTCACCTCGTCGTGGAATCAAGAATCGTTCCTGCTTGGAACTTTTCCACTTATTGCTCCTCCATTTAAACAAAACACAAACCACGATTGCGATCTGAAATCATCCTTGTCGGTTTGGAAACTAGCATCGGTGTAACCATTTACGACCAGCTCTTCCTCACCACCATATACAAGGAATGCATCCTTAGTCCTTCTTAAGTACTTAAGGATATTCTTGATCGCTATCCAAAGACATTCACGGATCGGATCGATATCTGCTCGTAACCCTTAGAGCATACGACACATCTGGTCGTGTGCACAACATGGCATACATGATAGATCCTATAGCCGAAGCATATGGAATTCTACTCATTTTGTCTTGCTCATCAGTGGTTGAAGGGCACTGAGTCTTGCTAAGATTAATACCATGTGACATGGGCAAGAAACCCCTTTTGGAATATTGCAAGTTGAACCGTTTCAACACCTTGTCAATGTACATGTCTTGGCTTAATCCAATTAGCCTCTTAGATCTATCTCTATAGATTCTTATACCAAGAATATATGTTTGCATCTCCTAAATCTTTCATTGAGAAACTATTTCTTAATGAAGTTTTAATGATTCAAGCATTGGAATATCATTTCCACCAGTAGTATGTCATCCACATACAAGATCGAAACACAAGCTTGCTCCCACTAACCTTCTTGTAAACACAAGGTTCTTCTTCATTCTTGACGAAGTCAAACCCTTTGACCACCTCATCAAAACGAATGTTCCAACTCCGAGATGCTTGCTTTAATCCATAGATGGACTTCTTAAGTTTGCATACCTTTCTAGCTTCCTTTGGATCGACAAAACCCTCAGGCTGTGTCATATACACATCCTCACTTAGGTTTCCATTTAGGAAAGCTGTTTTGACATCCATCCGCCATATCTCATAATCGAAATATGCAAAGAACAAGCTAGAATGATCCTGATAGACTTAAGCATAGCGACGGGAGAGAAGGTTTCATCATAATCAACACCTTGAATTTGTTTGAAACCCTTCGCAACTGATCGTGCCTTATGAATGTGAACCTTTCCATCCATATCTATCTTTTTCTTAAAAATCCACTTGCACTTAATGGTTTTAACATCATCAGGTGCATCAACCAAGTTCCAAACTTGATTGTCATGCATGGACTTTATTTCGGATCTCATGGCCTCAAGCCATGACTCAGAGTCTGGGTCTACCATCGCTTCCGAATAAGTATTAGGCTCATCATTATTCATTAATAAAACGTCATGCCCATACCTTATAGGCAATTGACGTGGCCTTTTAGATCTACGTGGGGCTGATGCTTCATCTACAGGTTTAACAACATTTTGTTCATCCTGTAGAGACTCAGTAGGAGTTGAAACATTTTCGGATGTTTCCGAATTTCTTCGAGTTGCACCTTACTCCCACTCCTTTGAAAAGAAACTCTTTCTCCAAGAAGACACCATTACGCAACAAACACTTTGTTTTCTTCCCGCTTGTAAAAGTAATATCCTTTAGTTTCCTTAGGATACCCCACAAAGAAGCACTTATCGACTTGGGTGTGAGTTTGTCGACGCGTCAAACGCTTGACATACGCCTCACAACCCCATACCTTGAGAAAGACAAGCCGACACTTCCGGTCCATATCTCATATGGTGTCTTCTCTCTTTTTTTATGGAACCCTATTTAATGTGAAAGCTGCGGTTTCTAGAGCGTATCCCAACTGCAATGGAAGATCAGATTGGCTCATCATTAACCGAACCATGTCCAACAATGTTCGGTTCGTCGCTCGCACACCCCATTCCATTGAGGCGTTCCGTGGAGTGAGTTGTGGAACAATTCCACATTTCTTTAGATGATCACCAAACTCATGGCTCAAATATTCACCTTCACGATCGATCGTAGACATTTGATTGTCTTGCCAAGTTGATTTTGTACCTCATTTTGAAATTCCTTGAACATTTCAAAGGATTCCGACTTATGTCTCATCAAGTAGACATAGCCATATCTACTGAAATCATCAAGAAAAGTTATGAAGTACAAAACCACCTCTGCCGACGTGCTCATAGGTCCACATACATCCGAATGTACAAGGGCCAACAAGTCACTCGCCCTTTCACCTCGGTCGTGAAAGGTGCCTTTGTCATCTTGCCAAGTAAACAAGATTCACATGTTTCAAATGATTCAAAATCAAATGAGGTTAGAAGACCATCTTTATGGAGCTTCATCATGCGCTTTTATATGACGATTTATATGACCAAGTCGACAATGCCGGATAAAAGTGGGATTCATTTCATTGGGTCAAGTCTCTTAGCATTAACGTTATAGATAGGCATATCCTCAAGATTCAAAACATACAATCCATTCATCAATGGAGCATGGCCATAAAGCATATCTTCAAAATAGATTGAACAACAATTGTTCTTTATTCTGAATTCATAACCTTCGCTCCTAAACATGAAGCGAAATAATGTTTTTGCTTAAGGTTAAGGAACATAATAACAATTATTTAGTTCCATAACTAATCGTCCGATATGATCTTTAAGGTAAAGCTAATGGTAAAGTTCCAATAGCTAATGCAGCAACTCTTGCTCCATTACCTACGCCGAAGATCAACATCTCCTCTTGTAAAATTCTACTCCTTATTAGTCCACGTGGTAAGACCGTGATCTATAATCGCAGTGATCTTGGTTTACGGTAGAATTTTTAATTTGCGCTAGTGTAGCCTATCGATCGAATTGCAAATATGAGCAACCGATCCGTATCTAATACCCAAGAACTGGTCTGAGAAGTGGCAAGATTAATTTGTATAACATTTATACTCGAATCGAAGTCGTACTTCCTTTGTTCTTTTCTCGCCAAGTACTTCTTGCAATTTCTCTTCCAATGCTTAGTCTCATGACAATGGTAACATTCGTGTCGGGCTTAGGACCCGCTTTAAGCTTCTTAAGCTTAGCCTTGAGACTCTCGATCTCATCTTTAGTCTTTCCTTTGCCTTTTCCCTTTCCGACTTACCCTTCTTTTTGAAGGTTGTAGTCTTTGAACCATCATCACATGATTGGAACTTTTCTTGATGCTTTCTCAAGACCTTTAAGCATACCATGTAACTCGGTTATTGATTTCTCCATGCCATTCATATGAAAATTCAGTATGACAGCTCAAAGCTCGCAGGAGCGATTGGAGAATCACATCGAGCCAACTCTTGACTAAGGAAAACCAAGCTTTTCCGTGCTCTCAATGAGACCAATCATTTTGATCACATGAGGATCGACCGGGTTACCTTCGATAGCTTGCAAGAAAACAATGCCTTAGAGGTGTTGAACCTCTCGCCTTGCTTGATCCTGAAACATACCCTTCGGACTCACAATCATATTGTAAGCATCCGTGGTCTCATATTGCTTCAAGCTCGAGTTCATGGTTGCAAGCATTAGACAAGGTACATCGATCAAGTCATTGCAATGCTTCTCATAAGCATTCTTATCGCTTCGAGTAGCATCGCACTCGGTTCCTCAGATAGGGATTCTCTAGAACATATTCCTTCTTTTCTTGTTTGAGAACAATTCTCGACATTCTGAAACCACCAATAAAATTTGAACCATTCAACTTTTCCTTTTCAAGAATAGATCGCAAATTAAAGGTAGGTGCGAAGAAGTAGTAGGTGCCATGATCTACAACAAAAATATATGCAAAGATTCACACTATGTTTATGAAAGATCTTCTATTAATCATATATGTCATGGTTATGTTCGACCAGTCTACGACCTGCTCGTATCACCATACGACATGTCCGGACTGGTCAGATCACTATACGACCGATGGTCGAATTTTTAACTTAACAATAGATAATGAAGATACTCCCACTATAAACCATGTTTCCTCAAACAATATATAGTGAGTCCAAGATCCATAAGTCATTAAGTTCTAGTGAGCTTTGGCATCACCGCTAGAAACCTAGTGATTTATGGTAGGCAACCTCTGCCAATCATATCGTATATGACTCTTGTTTGTTGGATGGCATCATGATGCCCGGCCTCAACACCATGCCTCAAGGCCCAAAACTATTTTGATAGCCTTGTCAAGTCAAACCAACACTATGCATGTGGGTGTCCGACACCCTCCCCATCTTATTAAGATAGTTAATGGCACCTAGTTTGGTAGACTCGCCAATTAACGATCAAAATGGTGATAGGTGCAGCAATTGGGAAGGCATCAATTTTACTTAATTTTCTCGAGGAGACTATTCTATCATGTCAAAACATCTAATGATAAAATAGCATAACAGAATAAACATAAATATTCACAGATAATCAAATTAAACTGTGAAATAGTATGGCCCTTAACATGTCGATCTCCATCATCATGCTCCCTGTTCTCCGACCACCACGCTTGAAGTTTCCGATCACATTCATCTACTAAGCATTTACTCCTAAAAACTAGTAAAGAATTACATAGGATAATTTCAAGCATCACAAGTCTCAGACGCAGCCGTTATACAATAATATGATGGCTATCTCAAAGCATGACACGCAGGCCATGAAAATCCATTCATGCATCACATACACAATGGACCATACTATTCACATCAAACCCTGCAAAAACAAGTTATGCAAGGAATTCAATTCTATCGGGCGACATGAACACATACTATCTATAACGCTCGATGCGAAAAACCAAAGACGGCGGTCCCGCTAGCCGATTAGCGGTCGGGCTCGAAGGCGGCGCTCGCTGTCGAGGGCAAGACTCTCGGAAAAATTTCCGAGACATGAATCTCATTCATATATCCGAGCCTTGAAATCATCGGATTAATCATATTAACCCCGTCCCGAACTAATCTGATCCTCGCTTGATACGACAACACCTTGCGACGTACTCGATGGCGGAACTCCGACCGATAGGAGTATCACGCAAGATAGTCGAAAACAAGTCGAGCGAATCATATGGTGCTCTTAATATGTGCCTCCTCGAAAAACCCATCTTCTATCGCGAACAACGATCGATCCTATCGACCGCTGCCTAGATCGTTTCATACATATGAACCAATCTAGATTATCGCACCAAACCAGAATAGATCCAATCTACTCCGCCACATATACGATATATGCGACCGATCTAGATCAAAAACTATGCAAGATGGCTCGATACCACTCGTAGGGATACGGGTAGGCTACGCTAGCCATAAAACAAAATTTCTACCACGTAAACCAGATGCCAAGCAAGATATATGATCACGCATCATTACCACTAGGCGCGCAGCAAATGAAGTAGAGTCGAGTAGCCTAGTCCGACGATGAACGCGCCGATGTAGTGGTCGAGATGATCGCCCAACGCTCGTAGTCGATCGCCTCCTCCAGCGCCTTCCACGGTTCCTTGTGAAGATCACGGATCGCCCTCGCCGCAACAAATGATCGCAGAGCGCGCCTACGGATCCACACGCCCGAGAAGGAACAACCGCACGCCGTGCTAGCACCAAGTCGCACGGAAGGCTCTCTCAAGAAGATGGCGGTTTAGGGTTTTGGTGGAAACAACTCACGTGTCTCTCTTGTCACACCAAAACTAGCCTCAAGCATCTCCTTATATAGTGCCCGTGTCGGATCCTATCCGAACACTTTTAACGAATCGTATTCGCTCGGTTTGTTCCATCCCATTAAGTGTGTGACCCGTTAGGTTTATGTGTAATCGGTTGTGACTCGGAAAACCTTTCCGATCACGAGTCGAAGTGTCCCTAGCAGACATAACGATTCCGAATACACACAAATTATATCGGACGAACCTTAATGCAATATGATCTATGACTAGGTCCTCATCACTTACGACTGTGTCTTATCTTTATACGACTATTCAGACTTCGGTCACGACCAGTTCAGAAACCCCACGACTGTGTTTCGACCACTCAGGATTTCGCTCGATCGGTCTACGACTTGCTCGTATCACCATACGACTTGTCCGGATCCGATCGAACTAAGTGACTTACTCCAAGATTCTCCTTTGCCTCACGATATCTGGTTTGAACTCCGTGAGATAGTGTGTCATCCATGGACTGCTCAATACTTTCGATCGAGTTGTCGGATAACCTTACATGGTCGAACTCTTCAACCACTAGTGGCACGGCCATGCACTTTCTTTATCCGACTACTCGAGGCCCAGAGACATCTCTCCTGTTATGTTAGGAGGGCAAATCCCATATCCGACCAGTCATCCCTCCGCATGTTTCATAGCATACCCAAAGCTACCTTTATAACTACCCGATTCATGAGTAGCGTTTGGCAACCCCTAAGAGTGCTATTACACATGTAGGAAACCATGCCGATCTCGTGTCTAAGGATTATACATCATCATTGCTTGAGACCAACTAATGACACATAGAATCATAACAATCTCTATAGTGTCTCAAGGTGGGTCATTCCAACCCCATGTTCTCTAACATGTGTTTACATTATTGATTTGATATCCCCATATCCATGATCGGTGAAATATGATCATCAATCAATACATGTACCGGTCGAGAGTCACCGTGTTCCGATCAATGACATTCGACCGTGGATACTTTAGAACGACATCATATAAGTCAAAGTGTTTCACCAACAAGTCACATACTCGTTGATCTTCAGAACTAATGATTCATTCAAGGAACAGAATAACATTTATTCAAGAACTCATAAACATAGACGTGATACAATCATCTCCATGATTGCCTCTAGGGCATATCACCAACAGGGAGCTCATTGGATTTGGTACCGTTGCGGCGCCGAAGCTCGCCGGATTGAGTGAGGCCGATGCCGGAGGAGGGTGATGTGGATGGCGATCAGATTACGGCACGGTCGAGGCAACGAGATGGTGGTGCCAGGCAGGCCTCGCCTTGCCAGATTTGGGCCTTCCGATGACGAGATGGTGGTGTGGGCTTGCTCGTTGTAAAAATATTGCAATCCGTAAGTCATGTTGTTGTGGATGTTATTTTTAAATGTTGCAGTACCACACACTCATGTTGTAATTATATAACTTTGCAAATATATCCTCTTTTTTATGTAGCATCCTGTATTTTTGTAATTTCGAACACGAGAAGGCAAAATTTGCTATTCCATTCTAAAACAAGACCACATGAGTCAAAAACTACTACAACACCTCTTCACCTGTCTCTCACCATTCATTTCACCTTTGTCTGTGTAACCGTATTTATGCCAATTAAGTTCTCCTCCCTTACATCTCAAGATCCTACCATTCTATTCTTGTTCTCTTCTCTATAAAATCTCCAACCAGTGGCTGATTATGCCTTTAAAATTGGTTTTATATATATATATATATATATATATATATATATATATATATATATATATATATTGTATTCCCTTGTTAGCTACTTGAGACCTGAATTAAGCTAGCTAGCTCACTTCTTGGGTGTTCATCCTGAACGTGCACGTGAATCATGGTCTACTTCATCGAACCTGACACACTGGAGTGTATGATTTGCTTCATGCCATGACAACCCAAGTTTAGGAGGATTCTACAAGCACTTGGGGGAATTCTCCTAAACTTAGGCTGCCATGGCATGAGGCAAATCATACACTTCAGTGTGTTAGGTTCGATGAAGTAGGCTGTGGTTCACCCGACGTTTAGGTTAAACGGCCAAGGAGCGAGCTAGCTAGCTGAATTCAAGCCTCGAGTTAGCTAACCATGGACTATGAACTAACTAACTAACTAACTATATATATATATATATATATATATATATATACGATTTTAAAGACACAAGTAGTCACACTGCTTGGAGATTTTATAGAGAAGAGATATCACAGATGGTTCCTTAGGACAAACCGTCTGTGATAGTCAATTATCACAGATGGTTCTGAATTAATAACCGTCTGTGATAGTCTGTATCACAGACGGTTCAAAAACCGTCTGTGATGATATCAAGTCATTACTAATCTATAAACTCAGATGGCTCATAAAATCGTTTATGATGACATTTTTGAACCGTCTATGATGATCTTTTCTTTCTAGTGCGTGTGATATTACCATGCGGCCCTCCCATTGACCTATATTGCTTCCTAGTCCACCATGTCCTCCATATCAACACAAAAAACACACACGATATAATAGGTACTGCAACGTGTGACAATGCTGTACAGTAGAATTCGGAGATGATCGTGCATGGCCTTTGAACATTTGAAAGACAGAGGTCGACTCAAAATGGAATTCATCTTCTCGTTTTTTCTGCGAAGAAAATGGAATCCATTCTTGGTTAACAAGTGCAACGCAACGTCACAACATTTATTAAGACAAAGATAATGCTATGGATCCTACGTCTGATACGAGAGCTCATATCGGACGTCGTATCCCAACTACTCCATGCTCCTTGTTCCTATAGCTCTGCCTCCCCATTTGCTCCCAATAGTCCACGTGATGAGAGCCCTTCCTAAATCCCATCGGTGGTCCATCTCCTCCCCGTTTGGTCTTCCCTCCGGTGGCTCGCCGCCAGACTCATGATTGCTCACCAAACACCCATCCCTCACCTCACATCCCGTACCACTTCGGCCATGATTACTCGCATCCGACGACAAAGCCTCTGCCAACATCCTGTGCTTTGTTGTCGGCGCTGCACATGCTCGTGGAAGACCACCCACTATGGTGGGAGCTCGTTGGATTTGGTACCGTTGCGGCGCCGACGCTCGCCGGATTGAGTGAGGCCGATGCCGGAGGAGGGTGACGTGGATGGCGATCGTATTACGGCACGGTCGAGGCGACGAGATGGTGGTGCCAGGCTAGCCTTGCCCTGCCAGATTTGGGCCTTCCGGCGACGAGATGATGGTGTGGGCTTGCTTGCTGTAAAAATATTGCAATATGTAAGTCGTGTTGTTGTGGATGTTATTTTTAGATGTTGCAGTACCACACACTCATGTTGTAGATGTTTCAATGGCTTTTCATTGTTGCAATAATGTTTAATTTTTGTTGCAACCAATCTGATATTATAGTCCCAGTGTAGATAGAAATTCCCTTTTGTATTTGTTGCTTCAATGATTCTCATTTGTTACATATTTTGTCTATATTTCTTGGTTCTATTGCCTCGGAGTCTGATATTTGTTGTAGGCTCGATAATTTTTTTTTGTTGCAGTTCGTGCATTTTTGTTGCAACACATCAAGCGACACATATTTGTCTTTTAAGTGATATCGAACAGTGGTCTAAAGCGTCCGTTTTTTTTTTCGTTCGGGACGTCCGAGCGCCAGTCCGCCCTTAAGACAAAGCCTGAAAAAAAAAGGCCCGGGAAGTGCGTTTAAGCTCAGTGCAAGTGCCCGTCGGTCGCTGACTGCATGCTTCGACCATCATCTAAAGGTTGGATCGCATGGATGGGGCCGAGCTCAGGTTGTTTGGAGCGCGGAAATTTTTACAGCAATTCGAGAATATTTTCGTATCCGACCGAAACGAGAACTTGGGTTTTAGGGTGAACTGCGACTTTGCTGGTGAATTTCCTCAGAAAAAAATTTAGAAAAAACGTGATGGTGAACTATAACAGGTAGGCACTTACGCTTACATACGCACACGACGGGAATGCGAACATGAATAATATTGCCAAAAATAGGCATGCATGTATATGTAGTAGTATATGAAAACCGAGAGCCGGCCGGTACACCTGGTTTTGCCCTGTAAAATTGTAAGGGAATTGATATGGCTCTTACATCCGATTCTAGCGTTTTCCGTTAGTAGGTCTAACACATATCGTTGTCAACCACTCGCTCCATATCTATTCCTACTACCCATCTCTTCCACGCGCCCACCACAGTTGTCGCGCCAGCGCCTAGCGCTGCCCCTGCCCTCGGCCGCAGTCTCGCTTCTCCAATGCCAACGACGCTAGCCCACCTCATCCCCGGCGTTCATCGACGAGCTCGCACCGCTCTACCTCGACAACTTGGAGGCCGACGCCGACGCCGGCAGCCTATCCACCACCATCACGTCCAGCCGGTTCTTCCTCGCGTCCCCAGCCGGTCCAACTCCATCGTCGACTCCTCCGAGCACACCATTGCGTCCCACGGCAGTAGGTCCATCCCATCTAACACTGCCCACTCGTCGAGAGGCGCTAGCGCCGACCCCGCCACCCCCTGCCAAGGCCCTGCGTGCCCTCGAGGACGACGACGACGTGATGCGGCGAATCTCGGTGTCAACGTATGCCTCCTACGCGTTGTTCCTCAAGTTCATGATAGAGACAAATGTTGCTGCAAGAGGTATTTTTTGTTGTAATAGTGTTTTTGATTTGTTACACAAGAGTAAACATTTTGTTTCGGCCCCTTCACTATTTAATTGTTGCATGAATTCTCTCGAATTGTTGCAGCAGCTTTTCTCCATTGTTGCAAAAAATGATTTAGTTTGTTGTAATACATCTTCCTAAAATTTTGTAGAAAAAAGAATTTTGTTGCAACTATATTGTCACCGATTTTTGCACACATGAAATCAAAATGTTTCATAAGTTAGTTTTAAATGTTGCAAAATTCTTGATGTTGCAAATAATTATTTTCGGATGTTGCAACGATTATTTTCAAATATTGCAATGTTGTAACATCTAAATTTGTTTGATTATGATATTTGAATTAGTTTTAAAGCACGGCTAGGTTCTATACTAATAGTTTCCATGCATTTTCGGTGTGAGTATGTTATTTTTTCTAATCTTTTTTCGGAGGAGATCGAACGGAGGAAGAGTTTTTTTTGTTGCGTTGGGGGTGCGTGATGTTGCATAGCGTTACTTTGTTTGTTTTGGGAGAAAGAAAAAACATACTGAGATTGAATGACGGAACCTCGTAGCGTAAGATCGAACGACAAGACTCGATGTACTGAGCTATCGTTCGAATGGTAGTCCGAGCACTAGTAGCATCTAAATTGTAATTAAGCGCACCCCTACACAAGAAAGAGAGCATGCATGGCACGCGTTTCCTAAACTAGCCGCGCCCTCAAATCCTCGTGACACGATCGCGTATCCACCTTCCCCAATTCAATTCATTGCGAAAATTAAATCCCCTTTTAATTTCATCCGATCCAATCCTCGCATTTTCTTCTCTTTATGAAGACCAACGAGAGCGAGAAAGTAGTAGTACTAGTACATCATTTTATCTATTGATCGAATCTATTATTCTCTCTCCATCGATCAAGCCATCGTTAAGCGGCAAAATCCAGCGATGGCCACGGCGGAAGGGACTCTGGCGAGCTCCGGTGGATCGCAGCGCTGCACTCCCGGGGCTTCGGCTGTTCGTTCTCAGGCCAGATTCGGAGCAACGTTGCACATACGGCAAAGTTCAGATAACAGGAAAGAAACAAACTGATTTGGGGCAATTTTCTTTCTCTATTCTCTCCTGAATATAGAGCAAGCAATTACAGGAAATATGGTAGGTTCTAGCTACTTATGGAAAGCATACAAAATTTGAATCATGCAATCACACATTCCCGGACAACTCGGGCATGAACTAATCACGCACAGATGCAAGCCGGAAGACCTGCTCCTACTGTTGCCATCGCAAAACGCCTGGAGTTAGGGGCCACCCAGGATTAATTCCAACATACTCCCCCCTAATCCTGATGTGGTCCAAGATTGCGAACACCTAGCAGGTGCCGCATTGTTGCTAGCTTTGCTGCCGGCAACGCCTTCGTCAACGAATCCGCTCGTTGCTCATCTGTGCGAACAAACTCCACAACGATCTGTCCTCCCTCGACACATTCACGAATGAAGTGAAACCTCATGTCGATGTGCTTGCTGCGTCCATGGAATACGGGATTCTTCATTAATGCGATTGCGGACTTATTGTCAACAAACAGCTTCACCGCATCATTCTCCTTCCCGGTCAGCTCGCCCAACAAGCTTCTGAGCCACAACGCCTGGCATGCCGCCACTGTTGTCGCCATGAACTCGGCTTCACATGATGACAGGCCAACCGTTTTCTGCTTCTGCGAGTTCCATGACACTAAGCATTCATTGACATAGAACGCCATGCCCCCGGTACTCTTCCTGTCATCGTTGTCGCCGGCCAGGTCACTGTCCGTGTACCCTGTGATCACCTCAGCATCTCCTCCTCTGGTATACACAAGACCATAACCCACAGTCCCTTTCACATACCTGAGGATCTGCTTAACCGCCTTGTGATGCATCACCGTGGGCCTCTCCATGAATCTGCTCGCCACCCCGACAGCAAATGAGAGATCTAGCCGTGTGTGAAGTAAGTACCTAAGGCAACCAATAGCACGGCGATACTCCGTTGCATCCACCAGTTGTCCATCAGGGTCCTTGTACAGTTGTGATCTCGGCTCCATAGGGAACTTGGTGGGATTGCATTCAATCATCTCGAATTGAGTCAGCACCTTCTTGGCGTAAGCTTCCTGCTTAACTGTGATACGGTCTTCTTCTTGCTTGACTTCAATTCCGAGATAGTAATTGAGTAATCCGAGATCAGTCATCTTGAATTCAGACATCATCTGCCGCTTGAACGCCGCGATCGCACCTGGATCTTCACCTGTCACAATGAGGTCATCAACATATACACCGACAATGATTCCTGCCCGGCCTGTTCCTCTTGTGTACACAGCCTGTTCTTGAGCACACTTTACAAGACCGAGCTGCTTCAAGCTTCTATCAAGTCGTATGTTCCAGGCCCGTGGCGCCTGCCGGAGCCCGTAGAGCGCCTTGCTCAACTTAAGCACCAAGTGCTCCTTGTTCTTCACTGTGAATCCCTCCGGCTGGGCAACATACACTTCTTCCTCGAGTTATCCATTCAGGAAGGCAGACTTGACATCGAGGTGGTGAACTTGCCAGCCACGATTGGCAGCGATGGCAAGGATGACGCGCACGGTGTCGAGTCTGGCCACCGGTGTGAACACCTCCTCGAAATCAATTCCTTGTCGCTGTACATATCCTTTCGCGACTAGCCTTGTCTTGTGCTTGATCACGTCGCCATCTGAGTTTTTCTTCAGTTTGTAGACCCATTTGAGCCCAATTGGCTTGTGTCCAGCCGGTAGCGCCGTAAAAGTCCAAGTCTCATTCTTCTCAATGGACTCAATCTCCTTGGCCATGGCGTCCTCCCAGGCTTGCTGCCCAGCGGCCTCGTGGTAGCAGGACGGCTCCTCCGTCTCCATGAGCATGGCCTCTTCTTCCATGTCTTCATCAAGCTGCACACTTCGAGCATCTCTCATGATGTCGTCGATGTGCCTGTAACGAACAGGCCCATCATCGGAGTTGTCGCTCCCACCCGGCATCGGTGTGGCAAGACCATCTGCCAGCGATCCAGTGGGCGTCGTCACCATCGGACTGGTGGGGGATGTCGGGGAGGATGATGCCGTGTGTGTCGTAGCACACGTCCTGGTTACTGGCCCTCCCGGCGTCACCTCGCCGGCCAACGTAGTCGATGAAGGAGCTGGGTGAACTTGTGCCGCGGGCGCCGACTCGCCTGCCGGGCCACCCGCGAGCGGCACAAAGTCGCCCTCTGTCGGCTCAGTGCTGCATTCCTCCTCGACGACGAAACCCGATGGATCTCCGCCGCCTGCACATGTACTCCAGCACCACTCTAGCTTTTCTTCAAATTTTACATCACGACTTACATGAATTTTCCCGCGCCGTGGATCAAACAGGCGGTGCGCCTTGCAGCCATCCTCGACGCCAAGGTACACCATCGGCTGGCTTCGATCATCAAGTTTCTTTAGGTGTGGCGTTGTCACCTTCGCGTGTGCCGTGTAACCGAACACACGAAGGTGTGCCAGATGTGGCTTCCTTCCGTTCCAAGCCTCGAACGGAGTGCGTTCGCCCAACGCCTTCGTCGGCAAGCGGTTCAGTAGGTACACCGCGTGCCGCACCGCCTCCCCCCAAAATCTTCCTAGCACGTTCATGCTCTTGAGAAGGGACCTTGCCATCGCCATCACGGTCCTGTTTCTCCGCTCCACCACGCTGTTTTGCTGTGGCATGTATGGCACGGTGAGGTGCCGCTCGATCCCGGCCTCCTCGCAGAGCCGGTTGAACTCAGCGGAGAGAAACTCCCCACCGCGATCAATCCTCAGTGTGTTAATGCGCCGCTCGCTCGTGTTCTCGACCTGCAACTTGAATCTTTGGAACACAGAGCAGGCTTGGTCCTTCGTCTTGATCACGTACAGCCACATCCACCTTGAGTAATCATCAACAATTAACATGAAATAACTGTTACCGGCGAGGGTTGAAGGTGTGATCGGCCCGCAGAGATCAGCATGTAGCAGCTCGAGCGGCTTCTCCGCCCTGTATGTTGCCGCTGCCGAGAATGGCTGCCTCGCCTGCTTCGCCACCAAACACCCTTGACACAACTGGTTCGGGTGCGTGATCGGCGGCACGCCCGCCGCCATCTCCTTGTCAACGAGGAGCTTCATAGCGTGGAAGTTTACATGGCCAAGCCTGGCATGCCATAGCCACGCTGGATCTTCAAGGTTCACCAGGAGGCACACCGCCTCCGCCTGATGCAACTCAATTTGGTAAAGGCGATTTGCGGTCGCGCTCACCTTCATGAGCAACCTTGCATGACTTTTGTCGAGCACATGCAGGCGCCCGCCCATGATCACTTTGTGGCCGGTCTCGGTTAGTTGTCCGAGGCTCACGATGTTGCTTCGAAGCCTCGGGATATAATATACCTCCTGGAGCAGCCACTGATCCCCGTTCCTGCAGCGAACAGGATTGATCCCTTGCCCATGATTTGCACCGTCGAGCCGTCGCCAAATTTGACTTTGCCGGTGACATTTTCGTCTAGCTCGCGGAACTTCGCCCTGTCGCCGGTCATGTGGTTGCTTGCCCCGTTGTCCAGGTACCAGACATGACAGGGGGCAGCCTTCGCCTCCGGCCTCGTCTTCTCCTCGCTCAGTAGGACGGCATCCTGCCGCTCCCGCTGTTTCGGTGCCAACTCCTCCGACACCGTGAGCATCAGGGCCGGCTCGGTGTCATCCGCGCGCGTGAGGTGCGCCTCCTCCTCCTTCTTCGGGGCCCTGCATTCAGATGCATAGTGGCCCATCTTTTCACAGTTAAAACAGCGGATGTGGCTCTTGTCACGGCCACCGCCGCTAGAACCACTCGCGCCGTCTTTGCTCGGCGCCCCGCCGCGACCGCCCTTGCCACGCCATCTGCTGCGACCACGTCCACTCCGGCCGCGGTTGCTGCTATCTGCAAGAGCATAAGATTTGCCCTTGTTGTTCGACGAGGAGTCGCCGCCATCCTTCTTCTGCCGCGCCTGCCACTCGGCCTGAGTGAGCAGGAGCCGATCGTCGCCGCTGCTGTTTTCGCCAGATGTGCGCGGGCGTGTACGCTCTTCATAAGTCTTGATCCGTCCACGGCTTCCTCGAAAGGCATGGTGTCGGTCGTGAACCGCCGATGCCGCGATCACATTCGAGAATCGATCCGCGCGGTGTCGAATAGCTTCTTCACCAATGCGCATCGCCGGCGCCGCCTCAGTCGGCGTGCACTGACGGACATGCCGCTGAGTCTTCCGTCATCTTGGTCCGTGGTTTCTCCTCCTTCATGCGCATGACGCCGGTCATTCTTCAACGTCTGCAGCCGCGCATTCTTGACGCGATCCGCGCCAATGAACCTTGTCTTGAGGCAGTCCCAAACCTCCTTCGCCGTTTTCTTCCTTGCCACCTGCGTCAGGAGGTCCTCCGGGAGCGCTTGGAGAAGATGCGACCTCGCCTTCTTGTCCTTCTTCGCGTCGACGGCCGCACCGGCCGCCGGCTCGACTGCTTCCCAGACGTCTTGATCCTCCATCATCGCTTGCACCCGAATCACCCAGCTCGTGTAGTTTGTCGCTGTCAGCTGTGGGTAGTGGAATGACCCACCGCCGCTCTCCCGCGCCGCTTCACCATGAGCAACGATCAACATTGGCGTGCACTGAGCTCTGATACCAGATGTTCGTTCTCAGGCCAGATTCGAGCAACGTTGCACATACGGCAAGTTTCAGATAACAGGAAAGAAACAAACTGATTTGGGGCAATTTTCTTTCTCTATTCTCTCCTGAATATAGAGCAAGCAATTACAGGAAATATGGTAGGTTCTAGCTACTTATGGAAAGCATACAAAATTTGAATCATGCAATCACACATTCCCGGACAACTCGGGCATGAACTAATCACGCACAGATGCAAGCCGGTAGACCTGCTCCTACTGTTGCCATCGCAAAACGCCTGGAGTTAGGGGCCACCCAGGATTAATTCCAACATCGGCGTCACCGTCTTCCACTCCGCCTTCAACGCGCCCGACCCGGCGGGCTACCGCTTCGTCCCCGTCGACGTCGGCATGCTGGGTGGAGACCTCCTCCCCACCGGCAGACGCCGACTTCGGCGGGGCGCTGCGCATGCTGCGCGTCAACGAGCGCCTGCAGGCGCCGTTCCAGGACAGCCTCCGCGAGGTGCCCGCCGAGGAGGGGCACGAGGAGGAGGCGCCGGCGTGCCTGGTGATGGATTCGAACCTGCGGGGGATGCAGGTGGTCGCTGGGCGGCTCGGCGTGATGACGCTAATGCTGCGCACTGGCGGCGCCGCCTGCCTCGTGGCCTACATGGCCTTCTCGGCGCACTGCGACAAGGGCGTCCTCCCGCCACCATCTTGAGGTATGACGTACGTACGTACTTAATTACCACCTAGTCAAGCACTTAAACACCACCGTCTCGATCACGGGAGCTCAATATGAATTTTGGAGCATTTAGTTTACCATGTTTCTTTTGTACGCTTGTTTGGCAGCCTCAAGGCGGATCCGAATTCTCTTCGTAATGCAGAGATGCATTGTAGCTATAGGAAACTGAATCTGTTATAGTGTTTGACTACAAATAATGGTGTTATAGATGTCAATATAGACCATTGGTTCTTGATCGAACAGTTGAGATACATCCCTAATACACAAGTCTATGCTTCTCTGCATTGGTCCAAATGCTAATGCAAATGATCCGTTTCCCTCAAGGCACGTATAGCTCATCAAACTGTCGGGAATGCGACCACTTGTTTTCATCCTGAAGGTGCATATAGAGTATCCTACCGGGCCTAACCCATCAGATATTTGAGGGGGATTTCTGGAACAGGTTCACATTGGTTGTGGGATGGGAAGTGGCACAATCTGTAAATGCGATGGCTCAAGTATCACTTCATTGTTGTCTCCTTGCTGAAGGCTCACGCAGCACATCAAACTGGTATCCGATCTATGAGGAGGAGATTGGTGGGATAGTTTCGCATCGACTGTGGGATAGTTTCGCATCGACGGTGGGATAAAGAGTACCGCTGCTTATAACCAAGAAGGGGTGCTATTAGAGCTGGGACTTGGGTTTTGCTTTTTTGGGCCAACCCGAGGCCCGGTCGGCAGAACACGGCCCAAGCATGGCACAGCACGCCACATGGCAGGCCATGCCAACACGGCACGAAGGGCGGGCCGAGCTGGGTCTGCGAATGCAGACTGTCGGGCGGCACGACCAGTTAGGCCTAGCCTGGCCCCCGACCTGCACAACCAACCCCGTCCCCTACTCCCCCGGCCTGACCCAACTCCCCTGCACGGCTCTCCCATCCCCAACCCCCCTCCCGACTTCCCGATTCCGGGCTCCCAACCCAATCTCCACTTCTCTAGCCGCCGCCCTCCATCCACTCCTCCAGTAGCCTCCCTCCCTCTCCCTCCTCACACGCAGTCAGTTGCTGCCTGCCCTCCCTCTCCCTCCCCACGTGTAGTCGGTCGCCGCCCTACCTCCACTCCTCCAGCCGCCTCCCTCCTTCCAGTCGCCCTCCCTCTAACCGCCTCCTCTCCTCCCTCTTCACCGGCGTCCGAGAGGAGGAGGCCATGGCGAGGGGGAGTGGGCGTGGATGGTGGAGGTGGCGCAAGGCCGCACGGGCGTCTTTGTCTTCTTGGGCAGCGGTGGTCGTTGTCTTCCTAGGCGACACGGTCCTCATCCTTGGCCTCGTTATCGTCAAGGTCATCGACTCGCTCAAGGTTGAGCCTGGGGTGGCACGGCATGACGGCGCCTGTCGTGGCCTGGGCCTCGCTGGAGGTGAGTCGTGCTGGCACGGTAGGAACGGCGAGGTGGCCGTGCCCAAAGCACGATCGTACGTGCCCAGCTCTAGGTGCTATTCACTAGCATACATTTTATTCAAGATAGATAATCCAAATATCACTTTGTTGTTACCTTGTTACCATTATGTCTCGAAGGCCCGGGATGGTCGTTTAGCTGCCGAAAGGCTTGATAGCTGGGTACGTCTGTTTAGAGCATCTTCAATAGTGGTCATCTCAGCCGTCTCTTACCTGACATGTCACTCAAAATTCTAGTTAGAGGAGAGAGAATATGAAGAGAGAGATAATGTGTCATCTCTTATATAAGAGACAAACTAAGCACACAAACCATCGCAAATAGTGAGTGGGTAACGAGAGAAGTTATGTTGAAAATAAATGATTTTATAGATAAGTTATTGGAGATGTTGTCAGTAGATGAGTTGAAACTTTTAGAGATAACTCTAAGAGACAAATTGGTGTATATACTCTTAGCGTCCCGTGGTGCGCCTATTGCCTCACTAATTACTCGTGGCCCAGCAATTGATGCACTGTAAAGGAGGGCTTCATTTCCAGCTATAAGACTGTAGCGACGAAGGACTTTGTCAAGCTTAAAGCTGTAGGAAGATATAATAGTTGGAATACTTGAGATGATTATATTGCTTGAGTCTCGGAAGTATATATATATAAAGTACAAGGTGATTTGAAGATTAAGTTAATTTACTAGAAATATGAAAGGTTACTAGATATACGGAAGGAACCATATCGGATATAAATCATCCTAATTGATTCTATTATATCTCTTATACTTTTGCGATACATGCACTCCAACATCCCTTCTAATCTAAGTGGGAGTGCTGCAGACGCTCAGACTGAAGAAGAAATCGATGATGATGTTCAAATTGGAGTAGAAGCCGAGAAGAAGTGCATGTACTCAAACACCTGCTACCTGTACTCTGCATCCTTAAAAGAATAGGCCCCATAAGAAAGCTATTGCTATTCGATGGATCGACGTACATGCCCTTCTCAAGTTGACGAAGGGCCCTGTGCAGTTAATTACCCAACTGCCGAGGTTCTTAGAATTTTGTCACGCACGATTTTAGGACGTGTATCCTATTTTGGCAACACGTAGGATATCACGGTAGAGTATGTACAATAGTTTATCTTTTAAGGTTATAACTCATTTACAGACAATTTTAGAGATAATATCTTCAACAATTTATCTATAAAATTATCATTTTTAATATAACTTCTCTCATTACTCACCCGCCATTTGCGTTGGTTTGTGTGTCCAAGTTGTCTCTTATATAAGAGATGACACATTCTTTATCTTCACATCTGTCTCTTCTAATTAGACTTTTGAGTGATATGACAGATAAAAAACGGCTGAGGTGATCATTATTGAAGATGCCATAGATGTGCGAGGGTTGTGGTGACTGTCCCTATGTTAAACCAGAGAAATCAAACTACTAGCAAATTGTTTCGTTTGCTTAAGGTGTTTGGTTTCTTATCGATGCATCCCCACGTACTGCACCCAATGGCTGATCATTTTCTACTTTTCGTTATGAAATTCCAGATCAGTCGCAGTTGGTCATGCCATTGGATGAGCTTCCACCACTGGGGCTTGGCCAACAGCCACAGGCCGTTTCTCTGGGTGGTCAGGCCAAGCTTGGTTCAATCCTCAGAATGGGCGAGCCTGCCTGGTGGCTTCGAGGACGCGACATGTGGCAGCGGAGCGGTGGTGCGCTGGCCCCACAGCAAGATGTTCTGGGGCACCGTGCGGTCGGCGGTTTCTGGATGCACAATGGGTGGAACTCGACTTTGGAGAGTATCTGTGAAGGTGTCCCAATGACATGTAGGCCTCAGTTCACAGACCAGTTGATCAATACGAGGTATGTTCAGGAAGTGTGGAAGATAGGGTTTGAGTTAAGAGGGCGAGCTGGTGAGCGGGAGGATTGAGAGGGCTGTGCAAAAGTTGCTGTGCGAGGAGGAAGGATAGGATAGGACGCAAAGGGCAATGGATTTGAAGATCAAAGCAGCTAAATGTATCGAGAAAAGAGGCTCTTCGGAAACTGCAATTGATTCGTTGATGAATTGCATAATGCCATTTTGAACCATTATTCATTATGAATAAACTTTGTGCCATCTTCTCATAAATTGTTCCATAGGACTAACAAGGCAGTGAGAGTTATCGTGGATGCGACAGAGAGAAAGATCAGCAAAAAATGCAAGGAATTTCAAGAACCAGGCAGCTCAATACATTGATAAAAGAGGATCTTGCAAAGCTGCTATGATTTATTTGTGAAACTTATAATGTTATTATGGATTTCTTTTCATATGACCAAACTCCATTTTTTTGCTTCTTATAAAACTTTTTACTGCATTCTAACTGCCCCTTTGCTTAATTCCATTTAGCAGATATATTTATTTTGTTTAGCAGGCATATATTTAAATTTGACGCCTTAACTAAAGAGATAGACAAATAAAGGTTAGCTAATTTTCTCCAAATAATTTTTTTTTGGAGCGTGGTGTGATTTAGGGAGAGAGTTTTCTAGATGTCTAAATTGCCTCTTGGGTTTGGGGCACGAAGTACAATGGTGCATGGTAGGCTTGGGTAAGGGTGTTGGTTACTGAAGGTGCAAACCGCGATGCATAGACAGGGCGATGTCCTTAATATGTAATTCGACCTCTGATATCAATATAAATGATCTTAATCCGTGCTGGTCAATATTTCTATGTTAGGCCGTTAATATACAATAATGTATCCACATTGGCAATACAAAATTAGTGTTTCTGAATTCATCATTTTTGTGATTTGTAACACCATATCGATAGAATAGTAGTGCTCAAAGTGGTACATTAGAAATTGTGTTTATAGAATATTGAACTAAAAATGGGAAGGGCTAGCCGACCAGGGTGGCAAAGTGCTGAGATACATGTAACACTAGTGATGTTTTACTTAAAGAGCAGGCTAAAATATATATGTAAAAAAAAAAACCCAGTCAGCATTGTGCAAAGTTTATTTTTTTCCCTGATGAAGTGCAAACAATTGTTAGTGTCCATTCCCAACAAATTTGAGCCATCGCATTGCAGTGAAAATTGTACTTGCAAGACCATCCGACGGGTGACCCCTAGGCATAATGTCATATTCTTTGGTCCGTGGATCCCTCCTATCAAGTAGGACCATCAGGGTTTGGTGGATCCCTCTCGGATGTCTTGAGGGGTTGGAGGCGGTGTATGGCCCTCGCCCCTCGGACATAGTCTTGGAGGGTGGAGTAGAGAAAGAACATCCGGGAGATCCGTCCATCTTTGCAATAAGTAGAGAAAGAAACAAGTACAAAGTAACAAAGATGGTGATTGACGCGGCCCAACAAGAAAGAAATTACAGATTTACATGGAAAGAACCAAGTACATAGTTCATGTATTTGGACTTGTATCTTACCGAGTGATGACTACCACTACTAGAAAAACAGTTATTAATGGGGAGATATGGTAATGGTTACATTCTCTCATTGGCAAAGGACACATGGCTCTTGGTTCAGAAAGCCGCAACGCTCCAGACGAGACGGGTCTAGCATGCAAGCATTGTGGTTTGGAAATAAGAGATTACTATTATAAATAGGCAATAATACCATTATACTTGCTGGATTAAGTTCCACCGGAAATGTTAATGGCTGTGTAGTAGGCAATTTTTTCAACATTTTTTTATGTGTTTTAATTGCTGCCTCGGGGAGATATGACAGCATCTTTTTTTAAAAAAAAATCAAGAGATATGACAACTAAGGCTGGAAACCAAGCGGTGTTCAAGCCAAACCTGAAACATTGAACAAGATGGGGCAGCAAATAAAACCATCGTTAGCCAATAACCTTCGATGGCCCTGCCCCTTTTACATCGCTAATAACAAGCTTCCGTCGATTTTTAAGTATGGAGTGATGGAGGCCCATGGCGTATCTCGGCAAAACTGTCGGCAAATTCGGCGCGGACCACCAGACACGCCGAGCAAAAAAAATTTGCTACAGGCTTTGATGACATTGCTCTTATTGTCCGTTATTGCTCGTCCTATTATGGTGCATTTCTCTCCTAACCCATGGAGTAGTGACCTAATGGTTTAATTGTTTTCAGCTGTACTTTTTATCAGAACACACTGCAAAATTGATATTGAGCTGATGGACATTGCAAATTCAACAAAGTTTGGCCATTATTTTTTTCTCTATTGAAAGGAGCAAATTAACGACCTTTGTGCCCCTTCGCTCTCCCTCATCCATGCTCGTGCTCTCTCCCTCATCCATTCCACAACCATAGCATCACATCTTCCTGTCCTCATCGCCTCCCCTTGCACGCCTTTAATTGTTATTTTTTATTAAATGGGTGCTTAACTCTCCTGATTTTAATTAATGAAACTAGCAACAGGGAATGGGAAGGGCTAGCCGACCAGGGTGGCAAAGTGCTGAGATACATGTAATACTAGTGATGTTTTAGTTAAAGAGCAGGCTAAAATACATATATAAAAAAACCCAGTCAACATTGTGCAAAGTTTATTCTTTTCCCTGATGAAGTGCAAACAATTGTTAGTGTTCATTCCCAACAAATTTGAGCCATCGCATTGTGGTGAAAATTGTACTTGCAAGACCATCCGACGGGTGACCCCTAGGCATAAGGTCATATTCTTTGGTCCGTGGATCCCTCCTATCAGGTAGGACCATTAGGGTATGGTGGATCCCTCTCGGATGCCTTGAGGGGTTGGAGGCAGCGTACGGCCCTTGCCCTTTGGACATAGTCTTGGAGGATGGAGTAGAGAAAGAACATCCGGAACATCCGTGCATCTTTGCAATAAGTAGAGAAAGAACTAAGTACAGAGTAACAAAGATGGTGATTGACGCGGCCTAACAAGAAAGAAATTACAGATTTATAGGGAAAGAACCAAGTACAGAGTTCATGTATTTGGACTTGCTTCTTGTTGAGTGACGACTACCACTACTAGGAAAATAGTTATTAATGGGGAGATGTGGTAATGGTTACATTCTCTCATTGGCAAAGGACACATGACAACGCTCCAGACGAGGCGGGTCAAGCATGCAAGCATTGGGGTTCCTTTGACCTAGTAACTTCTTGCTAAGCCCGGTACGAATCTTATTTGAAAATAACAAATGACTATTATAAATAGGCAATAATACCCTTATGCTTGCTGGATGCCGCCTATGATTTCCAAAGCGCATTGGCGGACAGCCATTAGCTAATTCAATCCCTCCATGGAAGAAGGATAGGTAGGCAATCCTGGAGCTCTAAAACTGGCTGGCCATCCATCGCCACTGTATTAGGATGTGGACTCATGGTTCAGTATTTGCTAGTTGTCCTAGTCTAATCGATGAAACATGTTGTATTTAGCATTTACAGCGGTGGCTGTCGTTGAAGTTCCATCGGAAGTGTTAGTGGCTGTAGTAGGCAATTTTTCAACATTTTTATGTGTTTTAATTGCTGCCTCGGGGAGATATGACAGCATCTTTTAAAAAAAAAATCAAGAGATATGACAGCTAAGGCTGGAAACCAAGCGGTGTTCAAGCCAAACCTGAAACATTGAACAAGAGAGGGCAGCAAATAAAACCATCGTTAGCCAATAACCTTCGATGGCCCCGCCCCTTTTACATCGCTAATAATAGGCTTCCATGGATATTTAAGTATGGAGTGATGGAGGCCCATAGCGTATCTCGGCAAAACTGTCGGCTGATTCGGCGGGGACCACCAGACACGACGAGCAAAACAATTTGCTACAGACTTTGATGACATTGCTCTTATTTATTGAGTTGCATGTACTGGTTTGTACCAACCAGTTCCCTCACGTGTAGGCTCCTTCAAACCTAAAACGTGGAATAGAAATGGGTTGTAATTATTTTCTTAATTACGCCAACCGGGTCTTGAACTCAAGACCTCTTGGCTCTGATACCATATTGAGTTGCATGTACCAACCAATTCACCCAAAAACTTAAGCTGATGAGAAAATGTGGACAATTCACTTATATGTCAACATTATTGTCCGTTGTTGCGCGTCCTATTACGGTGCATTTCTCTCCTAACCTATGTAGTAGTGACCTAATGGTTTAATTGTTTTCGGCTGTACTTTTTATAAGAACACACTGCAAAATTGATATTGAGCTGATGGACCTTGTAAAATCAACAAAGTTTGACCATTATTTTTTTTCTCTATTGAAAGGAGCAAATTAATGACCTTTGTGCCCCTTTCTTTCCCTCATCCATTCCACAATCATACCACCACATCTTTCCATCCTCATTGCCTCCCCTTTCGCACACCTTTATTTTTTTTATGATTAAAGAGATGCTTAACTTTCCTAATTTTAATTAATAAAACCAACAACAGGTAGGCAGGCTCAGACGTACGGGTGGGCTGAGGGTATGCTGGCTCTCCGCACCAACTGAGCATCGCTTCCGAGGAGAGCAACAAGCTCGCAAAGTATAGCTCTCACTCCCCCACTGCTCCCCACCTCCCTTCTGCCTACGCTCGTCGGGAACAAGCCGTCGTCCCCAACACCAACCGAGCACTACCAACCGCGACTGCCGTCGTCGTGAGCCAATCCAAAAACAACTCGCATCAAAATGTGTTCCACCTCCCACTCATCATTCTCCCAAATTAATTTGATTTCTTTACAAGCAGCAAAGCGAAATCGTATTTCTTCTTCTCCGCATCCGGCCAAATTCGCCGCCAACTTTTATCGCCGTAGGTGAGACTTTGTCCCATTCTCTTGCACCCGAACCTCTCCTTCTCCCTCTCGTCATATTGATGTGCAAACTTGCCGCTCAGACCACCGAACCGTTGGCTCCATGATCACCCGCCACCAACGCCCCTCGCCGTCAGCTCATATCCTGTGCTTCTCCACCTCCGAAACACCTGATATTGTCAAAGTTCAATTCTAATTTCCTAGCTCATTTCCAGGAACCAAACGGGGGATTTGGAGTGTTGTGTGTGAGAGAGAAACAGATTGTGTGTTTTTGCGGGAGTAACGTGCGTTAGAGAGAGGGTGAGTAATTTTCTTTGAAGATGGTGTATTTTTGCGTGAAATGCATATGTTTTTGATCGTTGAGTCCTCTTGGTGAACAACCATGCCCAATAATAAAAACAACACTCCACGGACTCCACGGACTATTAAAACCGATCTTTTGCATTTATGAAGAATGGGACCTGTTTTGAGCATAATCAAATTCGAACCAACCACAATCATTCCGAGTTAAGAATTGAATAGATTTCCAAAGAAAAGCGGAGGAGAAATTTCGCGTGCGACCCCCTTGTAAATGCAACCCCAAATGTGTTTGCACTACCAGATCAAAATTTAGAAAGTTTTATCCAGTTATGTATACTTACGAACTGCGAGCTGCGTATAATACAAAAGATGCTCATGCGGCAGCTACAGTGGGTCCCTGGAAACAACAAACATTTTTGTTTCTTTGCTAAAAGAAACTCTTTTTTGCATACCTTTCACATGGCCACTTGGCCAGAACCTTGTGCTATTCAGCTGATGCCTTATTAGATATCCATATTTGCATCACATGGTGTAAGGTGGCATCTCCTCCGTTCTAAAATCCGCATCACTACTTGCTAAGCTCGCAACGACCACGCCGCCGGCCGGCGCCGATGGCTGGACAAGGACGGGCACCCCAAGCCGACCGCCGCCACGTCGTGCTGTTCCCGCTGCCGTTTCAGGGCCACATCAGCCCTATGCTCCAGCTCGGTGCGCTCCTCCGCGTGCGCGGCCTCGCCGTCACCGTTCTACACACCGACTTCAACGCGCCCGACCCCGTGCGCCACCCGGAGCTCGCCTTCGTCCCCATCCACGAGGCGCTCCCCGACGAGGCCACCTCCCCCAACGCCGACATCGTCGCTCAGCTCCTGGCCCTCAACGCTGCCTGCGAGTCGCCCTTCCGGGAGGCGCTCGAGTCGCTGCTGTGCGGGCAAGAACAGCCGGACGTCGCCTGCGTGGTGGTCGACGGGCAGTGCTACGCGGCGCTGGGCGCGGCCAGGGGGCTCGGCGTCCCCGCGCTCGCGCTCCGGACGGACAGCGCCGCCACGTTCCGCAGTATGCTCGGGTACCCGCGGCTGCGCGACGCCGGCTACGTCCCGATCAAAGGCAAGTTCGATCGAGCAAACTCGCACTAAATCTTGGAATACACATGTATGTGACTGATACTTGTGAATTATCCTGCAGACGAGCAAATGGATGAGGTGGTGCCGGAGCTCGAGCCGCTCCGCGTGCGAGACCTGATCCGCGTCGACGGCAGCGACACGGACGCGCTCTGCGGCTTCATCGCCCGTGTCACCGAGGCCATTCGGGCCTCGGCGTCCGGGATCGTGCTCAATACGTTCGACGCGATCGAGGCGTCAGAGCTGGCCAAGATCCAGAGCGAGCTGGCCCTTCCAGCCTTCGCTGTGGGCCCCCTGCACAGGCTGTCCCCGGCTCCGGCGGAGCAAATGCTGCTGGCGCCGGACCGCGGCTGCCTTGCGTGGCTGCACACGCACCCGCCGCGCTCCGTGCTGTACGTGAGCCTGGGTAGCGTGGCCTGCGTCGACCGTGCCGTGTTCGAGGAGATGGCGTGGGGGCTCGTCGGCAGCGGCGTGCCGTTCCTGTGGGTCGTCCGGCCCGGTTCCGTCCGTGGCACCAAGGAGGCACCACCGTTGCCGGACGGGCTCGACGAGGAGGTGAGGAACAGAGGAACGGTCGTGACATGGGCGCCACAAAGAGAGGTCTTGGCGCACACGGCAATCGGGGCGTTCTGGACGCACTGCGGGTGGAACTCGACGCTGGAGAGTGTTTGTGAAGGGGTGCCCATGCTTGCGCAGCCGTGCTTCGCGGACCAGACGGTGAACGCGCGTTACGTGACGCACCGATGGGGCGTCGGGCTGGAGGTGGGGGAGGTGGTCGAGAGGGCGAACGTCGCGGAGGCGGTGAGGAAGCTAATGGTTGGGGAAGAAGGGGTTCAGGTTAGGGAGCGGGCGCGTGATCTGAAAGTGCAAGCAGATCAATGTGTTGCTACTAGTTTGGCCATTGACAATCTAGTGCAGTACATGTTGTCACTGTGAATTGCGTACATTTCTCACACGTTTTTTCCCCATGAATAATGATTTAATCGACGTGTTTTGTCTTAAGATGTGTTGTAATAATCTTCTTGTTTGAAAATCAGGGAATAATTTTCTTCCCTAAAAAACCCAGGGAATAATTTGTTGTCCTGTTGCACAAGCAGAATGGTACTACCAAAGGGGAAAAAACAAAAGATACACTCCTATATAGAAAACAATCCAAAACAAACACAATAACATAAGATTCTTCAACAGGTGGATCAGAGGATGGAAGATGATGCTGCAGGATGGAAAGTTCAGGCATGGTTCGCTTCAACAGCATCATAATGTGACCGGTGATTCCAGCAAGCATATATGTCTTCAGAATCCATCAGATGCCACAATTGAATACCTGAAACAGAATGCCACGACTTTCGTTGTACTACTATTTTTTTTTAGAGGTCAGCTGTCGCCAAAGTCCACCTGAAAATGTAATTTTATCTAAAACAAGATTGGTTTAATTACAGCTTAAGGAGGCAAGATTATGACAAAGCAAGGGGCTGAGGTCTTAGGGCGTTACAGGGATCAGGTTATTATGGTATACGCCAGTAGTGCAGAGGGCTCTCTCTGGTTAGGCCTTTCGGCATACGAACCGTCAAAAGGTCCAAGTGTTCTATCACAGGAGAAAAAATGGAGGTGGTTTCACCTTGCAACATCCGCGCCCCCTAGTACATCATCTCGCAACCTGGTGCATGGTGATTTCACATTGTTTGGAGAATCCATGTCAAATAAATGCAGATCGCCAAGAGGCAACACTGAAATCCGAAAGTAAGTATCTCTTTTTTCAACGTGTGGCAGGAGGGCTGCCTACGATTTAATTAAGAAGGCGAGGCCCGCGTGGCTTGGGCTTGCCCGCGCGCGGCTTGGCCTCCGGCCGCCGAGCGCGCCCGCTCTCCTGCGCGTGCCTCCGGCCCACCTCCAGTTCGGTCGCACCCGTGCCTCTGCTTACTGGCTCTACTCATTTTGCTATTGGTTCCTGTTTTCCTTACTTTCCCTTCTCTGGTGATTTCGGTTTTTATGTGGGGTCTTGATTTATTATTTTCTAATTTGAGTTTGACTAATGCTAATGCAAGGACAGGTTACTAGAGGTGGGTTGAGGCATGGTGAATGTGCTAAATGTGGGTTGCTATCAAGGTTGCCGCGTCGCATTGAGGTATACTCTCCTCCACTCCATCTACCTCCTCCCTCCCTTGCTCTGTGATGGACTTGGATAAATGATATTGGTACTGTGATGGGTACGGTATGCTAATGCTATTGTGCCATGAGCTTCATGTGCATGGTTTTGGTTATTGTTAGTATGCTCTCTGTGAAGTGCTTAGTTCATACTATGGTTCCTTTTTGGACAAAAAGACAGCGGGGTGAAATGGTGGGTTACCTGGTTTGGTCGATTTGGGGAATGGATGGTTAGTGCCGAGTAGGTGATGCTGGTCGTGTGGCGATGATGCTCTCGTTGTTCCCTTCTGGTCCTTGTTGCCTTATCGGCTTGGTGTGGTTCCTGGTGACCTTTGCCGGTTCGAAGCTGTCGTTGACGCCGTTCCCACTCCCATTGTCTTCCCCGACTCCTTCGTTCCTATCCTCCGGTTGCTCTCTATGGGTTGTTTTGGGTTGTGACAATGGTGGGTGATGTGCTTGCCTTTGGATGGCAGTAGGGTGGGTCGTGTGTTGGTTGGCTTTGCTTTGTGAGAATTGATGTTTGGAATGGGAGGCTTCGGCTGTGAGGTGGAGCTTGTGAGTGCTTGATCTTGTGATGCCTTTGGTTGTGTGTGAGATAAAATGGGGGTGGTTTGTGAGGCTTTGTGCTGGCTGTGAAGGAGAAGGTGGTTTTATGTGGGGGAGGCTTCGACTGGCTTTTCCCTTGGCCATGTTCCTTCCCACTTTGCCCTTCTCTTATCCAATTCACTCTTTGAAGTTACTATTTGGATGTGAAATAGTTATGGACCAATGGTACATAATACACTATTTGTCGAATTTTCTGCAGATTGAGGTAAGTCGGTATACATGGGTGTCGGATTTCTAAAACTATCGGGTGATGAAACCTACGGAAGTGAGACGGTCAGGACTAACTTTGGTTGGTCCAGGAATCTCGGCAATCTTTCTAAAATTTGATGGCAACCTTCTTTATTCTAATTCTATTTTAACGCTTTTGGTTTTCTATTGTTCGATGGTTGATGGCGGGCAATGGAGCGTGGGTCAAGTTTTGGATTGGCTAAGGAATGGTTTGTGGTTGGCGATAAATGGTCAAAAGAAAGAAGGGCTTTGGCGATATGCATGCAACACTTTTATTTTCTTCATTATGTAATGTACTCAAGTTGTAATTTATATTGTGCTCTGTTGTAATTAATTCTTGTAATTAATTCCGTGTTGTAATATTTTACCTTTGCTTGTAATAAATCCTTGTATGTTGATCCGATGTAATGAATTATTATAATTCAATTTTGAGTTGTTTTTAATTTGTTACATGTGATTGCAAAGGATTATTGTAATCTATTTTGAGATTGAATTGATGTTGTATTGTGAATTCTTGTTGCAAACTATTCATAATGAAGTGTTGTATGTCTTCTTGTAATTAATTCTTATACTTGACTCGATTTATATTGATGATGAAATGTTGTAATAATTCATATGGTAATTTATGTTAGTGAACTCTCATGGATATAAACTTTGTATAGAATTGATTAGCGATGCATTTGATATCACTTTATAATTTCATTTATTCTTGCTTGGATGAAAATGATTTATTCTTGTGTTTAATAATTTATATTGTAAATTCATTTCTACCTTTTCTCCTTTCACCTTTACTTCGCTCCTCCTCACCCCCGCTCCCTCTGTCCTGTTTTTTGTTTAGCTCTCCTTTTTTTCCTATTTTGTTGTACTATGGGTCCTTCTATTTATTTATTTGCAGTAGGAGACTCTCCTACCGTTTTCATCAAAAAAAAATTATATTGTAAATTATATTGTTGAATTCTGATTATATTATCTTATATGAAATTGCTTGTCGATGTATTCAAAATAAACCCAGGCTTATGTTTGTTCTTGATTAAATGAATTTTATTTACTGCTAATTAGCGATTAGCGTTGTTTTAGTTTAATCTGATTTTCTGGGTTCTCATAACTCGGGGGGTTTCTGAGATGACAATCATTGTTGGGCCTCTAGTCTGTGTAGGTGTTCGGCCGGTCTGGTGAACGTATGCTTGATGGGCGGTTGCGTTGCATGGAATCTGGGTTGATTTGTTGGACTAGTTTACGGGTTGGCTAGTTGACTCATGGATCGTAGGTAGTAACACTACTACAGAAAACGTCATCACAGACGGTTCAGAACTGTCATCACAGACGGTTCGGAACCGTCTGTGTTATTGTACGTCTGTGATAACTGGTGGTTATCACGCACGTTCGCTCCGTCTCGATAAGTCACAACACGAGACGGTTCTAGTTACCAATCGTCTGTGATATGTGGTTCATAATTAGAACCGTCTGTGATATGTGGATATCATAGACGGTTCATAGCTAGAACCGTCAGTGTTGGTAATTATCACAAACGGTTCTTGTTTAGAACCGTCTGTGATAGCTTTTTTTATTGCAAAAAAAAAAATACTGCCATTTCATGGATACACTTATACACATACACTGTCATTTCCCAAGCCTCCCAAACATGGATTCATTGATACACATACATGGATTCTAAGTCCCAAGTCTCCCAATAAATTTCTCAAGCTATGGATTCATGGATACACTCATACACTCGATCATATACAAGTACCAACATAAATAGAATATGGAGGAGAATCTAACAGAAATCTGGATATGAATCTAACACAAGTACCACAAGCACATACATACAAATCTGGATCTGAATCTAACAGAAGCTCATATACAAAAGTACCAACATAACCTCATATACCAGAGACGTCGGCGTCGGAGGAGGACTGGATGAGGTCGGCGTCGGCGTCGGAGGAGGACTAGAGGAGGTCGGCGTCGACTCTTAGCTGTTGGGGAGGAAGACCACGTCGGAGGTTGGGGACTGCAAGAGCTGCAGGAGGACTGGAGCGCGAAGGAGTAGTGGGGGGCCGGGAGCTGCAGGAGGACCGCAGGAGCAGCGACCAGCTGGAGCTCGGAGGAGGACTGCGGGAGCAAGGGAGGATCGAGCCCAGAGGAGGACCGGGACTGCAGGAGTGCGAGATTGAGCGCCCAGAGGAGGTCGGCCATAATATATAAAACACCAAAATATTTTGCCTCCGCGCACGCATTCAAAATTTTCAACTCCTACGCTGCGAATCACGAGCGGTTTCATATAAAACCGTCTGCGATGACATATCACGAGCGGTTGGTATCACGAACCGTGCGTGATAAGTATCTCATCACGAGCGGTTGCGTATTAAGAACCATCTCGTGATGAGATACATATCATAAACGGTTTGTATTAATACTTGGTAGTGTATCATAGATGGTTTACCAAGTCACATGGCTTAATACCAACATGGCATTATCATAGACGGTTCATACTAAGAACCGTCGTAAAGTATCACGAGCGATTCGTGATACGAACCGTTTGTGATATACGACATTATCACGGATCGTTGCGTACTAAGAATGATACGAACCGTCGTGATATCTGACATATCATAGGCGTTTAGTATCACGAACCGTCAGTGATACTTCATGACGGTTCTTAATACGAACGTGCGTGATAATGACCTATCACAAACGGTTTCAAAGCGAACCGTGCAGTGATAAGACAACACAAGCGGATCCAAGCGAACCGTGCAGCGATGAGGTGTCTACTATGACCTGTTTTGTAGTAGTGTAAAGTCGCGATGATGAATAGAAAGCAGTAAGCGTTTTAGCACAAAGTTACAGACAAAAGCCCTAAAGGCGGAAAGCGAAGTTCAAGCCCACTATGGAACAATCAAGCGCCTGATCACTACCATGAACCCAGCCGAAACTAGAGAGACTTGATTGCCGGACGTCGTTAGCACCAAAATGAGACTTGGACGTCATGGACCCTTGGCGATCATGTTGGCACGATCAGTGCTCCTGCTGCAAGTCGACGCTGTCCTGCCGGTGGTGGATCAAGAGCATGTTGGGGTGGATCAAGAGCATGTTGGCCACCGTAGTCGATCAGTGCGTCGTTGATCCTCGTGGCCATCGGGTTATGGAGTTGGAAGACGGCCATTAGCGCATCAATGGACTCCGGCGGCAGTGGGTCGTTGAACAGTCAGTGTACTGCTTGAGCTTGTCCTCCAATAACGGCTCCCCGTCCTCTACAATTCTGAGTTTCTGGCTCAGCACCTCCTGTGCCCTCTTAGTCATTTTCGAAGGGTGTGTCTTGGAGGCCAGCCTCACGCTCTTGTGGATGGAGAACGTATCGCGTTCCTTGTGGTACAGCGGGGAGGGAGGCAATGGCAGTGGCAAAAGAGGCGGCACAGGGAGTGCAAAAAGTCCGGCCACCCCATCTGTCGTGGCCGTGTCGGCTGAGAGCTGGCCACGTTCTGTCCGGGGTGGCATGGTGGCCACTGGAGTTGTCTGCACTCCAATTGTGTCCTCCCCCTCGATGGGGTCGGGCAGTTGGGGGAAGGCAGTGGCTGGTTAGCCTCTGTTGGGGATCGGTCGTTGATGTCTTGGTAGTGCATGGGACTGTCTACTCAACACAATCAGCATAGATGTACTGAGGGGCTTTAATTTTCTTGATCGAGATGAAGTTGGTGTAGTCCCCGCTGAGATGACAAGTAAGGTAGAGATGGATGCGAGGCAGTAGGTGTTATGTTGGCCATCTGGTCGGTAATTCAGTATAGGTATTCGCTGTTGGAATTCAGACCCAGATAAAACACACGCAATGTTCGGTGGAAACTCAAGAACGAGAGTTGAGAATTTGCGCTGCAAAATCAACTGCAGCTTTTCTATTTTCTCTTCCTTTTATTGACTTCTAGAGATTACAATCCGGTTTGATTTCAGCAAACCTGTGCAGTTTCCGAGTCTGCTACTACTCTCAAAGCCGAATCTAATACTGACTCTTCATGCCATGCAAAACTATCCTAATATGCCATGCAAATCAATTTTGGTATTGCCCAACAAATTGGCAATCCAAAATAAATCTAAAACAGAAAAGAAACTAATGTGACACAACTAACTTAATTCAACATTCACCTCCCTAAAATAGTTGTGTCTTCTTCACAGCCTGCATTCCAATTCTTTCTCTCATCTCCAAGAATTTGAGTCTTCCCAAAGGTTTGGTTAGAATATCTACAAGCTGATCTTTTGTGCTAACATACTCAACCACAATCTTCTCGTCTTCCACACATTCCCTAATGTAATGAAATATAGTATCGATATGCTTGCTTCTATCATGATGTACTAGATTCTTACACAAGAAAATAGTGGACTTATTGTCAATGTTGAGTATTACCTTTCTAGGGTTTTGGTTCATGGGATCACCAAGTAGGCGCTCCAACCAAATATCATGATATGTTGCGACTACTGCTGTTATATACTCCACTTCACGTGATGATAGTGTGACAACCTTTTGCTTTTGTGACAGCCAACTGATCAAGCTACAGCCCAAGTAGAAAACAACTCTAGTTGTGCTCTTACGATCATCACTGTCCCAGGCCATGTCACTATCGCTATAACCCACCAAGCACAGTTTTTCTTCTCCTTTCTTCTTCTAATAATAGCAGCCCAAATCAAGTGTGCCTTTGACATACCTCAATATGTGCTTTGTTGCAGCCATGTGTTCAATTGTCGGGGACTCCATGAATCGTACTCACTATGCCTACCGAATAGGCTAAGTCTGGCCTAGTGTTTATGAGGTACCTGAGGCTCCCTACGATGCTTCTGTATGTGGTTTGATCTACTGGTGGTGATGAGCTTTTCTTGCTTAACTTGCACCTCACTTCCATCGGATCTTGAGTTGGATTGCAATCCCCCATTGCACAACTTTCAGGAATCTTCTTTGCATATGCTTCTTGACAAAAAGAAATCCCACTCGGCGTTTGGTGAACTTCTATACCAAGATAGTAACTCAACAAACCGAGAACACTCATTTTGAAAAGTTCTTTCATTTGTTGTTTGAAGATCTCAATTTCCTTTTCACAAGCTCTTGTGATCACCAAATCATCCACATACACCCCATCTAGGAGGCAATCTTCTCCTCTGCCCCTTTCGTACACAGGATGCTCCAGTGGGCTTTTTTCAAATCCAAGTGACATTAAAGTTTTGTATAGCTTGGAATTCCAAGCTCTAGGAGCTTGTTGCAGTCCATACAATGCTTTATGTAGCTTCACTACCTTGTGTTCACTTTCTTTCTCAATGAAACCGAGAGGTTGACTTACATATATACTTCTTCTAGTTCCCTATTAAGAAATGCCGACTTGACATCCATATGATGCAGTCGCCATCCTTCTTGAGTAGCTAGAGCGATGAGCAATCTCACTGTCTCCATCCTAGCAACTGGAGAAAACACTTCTTTGAAGTCAATGCCTTGTTTCTTCACATACCCCTTCGCAACTAAGCATGCTTTATGTTTCACCATTGTACCATCTGAGTCCTTCTTCACTTTATAGACCTATTTGAGCCATATAGCTCATTGTCCAGCGGGAAGATTAACCAAACTCCATGTTTGATTGCTGCGTATGGAATTTATTTTCTCTTGCATTGCACTACCTGCCTCTTCTCCTTTTCAACATCTTGGAAGGTGATCGGCTCTTCTGCACCGAGCAAGCAGAGAGCAGAATATTTGAACTGAATCGGTTTGGTTACATCATAAAGATCATGCAAAGTGTGCATCCCTACTGGTGCCCCCCATGACGATCTTGAAGTAGAACTAGCCACCGAAGTCGTCGCTGGTGTGGCCGGTGTTGCTCCAGATGTCGAGAACGCCATGGGTGTGACAAGTGATTCTGGTGTAGCTGCACTTTCTGATTCTTCCTCCACTCCTGGAATATGATCATGTACTGGGGTAGATGGTACTAGTTGCGCTTCTGAATCATCAAGACCTGCAGGCTCAACCTGATCATACACAACATCAAACACTTCATCACATGATGTCTCGTCTGCCTGGGGCGTGGTACTCTAGTCCCACGCCTTTTCTTCTTCAAACACAACATCACGTGTCATGCATACTCTCTTGGTGGTGGGGTCATACATGAGGTAAGCCTTTGAGCCACTCTCATACCGAATGAAAACCATCGGGGAGCTGCGATCCGCGAGCTTGCCAACATGGCCACCAATGTTCTTCACATGCGTGACGCACCCAAACGTACGAAGACGATGTACTGCTGGCTTCCTCTTGCACCATGCTTCATATGGCGTCATGCTAACCACACTTTTGGCTGGCGCGCGATTCAAAATATACACCGCAGTCATCACGGCTTCACCCCAGAACATGCCGGCCATGTTCATGCTCTTCATCATGCTGCGCCATGGCGACCACTGTCTGGTTTCTTCGCTCAACTACCCCGTTTTGCTGAGGAGAATATGGAGCTGTTAAGTATCTTCTGATACCCATTTCCTCACAATAGGCGGTGAAGTTGTTCAATACAAATTCACCTCCTTGATCTGTGCGAAATTCTTTCAGCCTCGCACCCGCTTCAACCTCGGCTGCCATCTTGATTTTCTTGAATGCTTGAAACGCTTCATACTTAGATTTCAACAGCACAATCCACATATACCTACTATGATCATCAACCATTAGTAGGAAATACTTGTTGATGGCCGGGGTTGGGGGTGAGATAGGCCTACACAAGTCACCGTGTATGAGTTCCAGCACGCTGCTAGCTCTAAACTTTGCCTCCTGTGGGAATGATGCATGCCTTTGCTTGCCAATGAGGCATCCATCGCATAACTGCTCCACTTGGTTTACCGGCAGGAGACCTTCGACTAAGTTCGCCTGGCCTAGTTTGCGCAGCGCATGGAAATTAAGATGCCCATAGCGCGCGTGCCATCTCCATGCATCGTCGTCGAGAAGTGACAACAAGCACACTGGCTGCGCAAGATCAAGGTCGAGGATGTACAATGTAACATCCCAATTTCTTCGAAGTTTAAAAATCTTTCTGAGTAGCTTAGCTCTGTAGAAAAAATCACCAAAAGTTTATTTGAATTAAAATAAAGCTTAAAATGGACTTTCAAAAGCAAAACAATTTAATATGATTAATCTCAACATCAACTATTGTTAAAATTATTTTATTTGGATTCTATGTGTTTGGATATATTTTCTAGATTTTTCTAAAAAAATTCGAATTCATTTGCTATTTTCTAATTGCTATTTGCTTTTTTTTTCTGTATTTTTTAAAAAGAAAAACTAATTTAAAATCTCAGAATTTGTCTTGGGCCGAATCGCCTTGGATCCAGCCCAGTCTCGCGCTTTTGGCTCAATCTCCTGCGCAGGCCCGCTCGCCGCGCCCGCGCCCTTGTCTCTCTGCCAGGTGGGCCTCACCATCGTCGTCCTCCTCCGGTTGTCTTTCTCGTGAAGTGTCGCGTCAGTTCGCCATGGTTGTCGAGCTTGAGCTCCACTTGGCAATGGAGTTTCTAACTAAAATATCTCAGGATTTCATGTCAAATCTTATTTCTCTCCCTTCCGCGTCCGAATCTGTTAGAGTCTTATTCCGTATCCCTTTCTATCTCGAAAAACCGCAGAGTCCGAAATCTACACTACTTGGGGATTCCTTATCCTGGCCCGATCTCGTGGTATAAATAGCACCCTGGGGTTCGCCTTTTCCCCCACATCCAGAAACCCCAAACCACCTCGCCTCCGGAACACTAGAGCCAACGCGATTGCGTTTTTAGGTTTTCGAAGCCATCGAGCTTTTCATCAAAATTAGCCACCGCCGGTAGCGCTATCTCCCTGAGGGCCACATCATTGGCGTCTCCACCACAAGAGCCACCCAGCACACCTCTCCGTTGGCCCAGGTCGTCGCTGGAGTTCATCGTCGTCTTCTGCCATACCTACTTCGTCGCTTCATCACCAATTCCGGCCAAATCCGACGACCTCTCGTGCCAATACTAGTACCAATATGTGCGTAATAACCTATTCTACACATTGCGCGCATCCTCTGCTGGTGCCGTGCCACCGTTCGCCGTTATCGGACGAACCCGAAAACCCCACCATCAAAGCTGACGTCAATCCTCCACGTCGTCGTCCACGTGTGCCACCACGTCCACCCTATTCCGTTGTGTCAAGCCACGCTGGTTCCAAGTTGGTGCTGACATGGCAAGCTAATCCGAACCCCAAATCCGATCTTGTGTAGACTTTGTCCACGTGAACCGAGTCCCTGACATGTGGGTCCCACATGTTAGGAGGAATTTTGATTTCCTTTTTTTCTTTTCAATTGATATTCCTTCATTGACGTCAGCTGACACAATAATTGTTTTTTTCTTTACAAAAACAATTCTAGTAAATCCATAAATTCTGATTTTCGTTATTTCATGAATTTCAAACTTCCAGAAGCCATATCTTTTTCTTCCGAACTCCGATTGAGCCCATTCAAATATCTAAATTCATATAGATTTGAGCTCTATTTGCCTGAGATTTTTATTTTTATTTTTAGAGTTTGTTTTCTCTCTATTTTGTATTTATTTGGTTTATCTGCTTTGTTTGCGAGTAGACATCGATACTTCGGAAAATTTTGAGCAAGGAGGAGCACCAATACCAAGACCAATCCCAGGATCTATTTCAAGGCAAGTCATGGTCTTTTGATCATATTGAACCTATGATTTTAAAAGTATAATGTTTTATATCAATTGCATACTATCTTTATACAAAGTATTTTGGGATTAGCTCACCTGTTATCATTATGCCTCCATTGAATATTTGTATACCTTGTATCCATTGTCACCATAGCATGGTTAATTCTAGTTGGACATATTTGTATCACCAACATGGGTATCGTACAGATGCTTAGTCACGATGGGTTAATTATCACATGTCCATTAATGATTAATTTTAATTTAATGCTATATGGAATCGTGGTGGTTAGCCACTGTTGTTAAAATTTATGTACCACGATAGGGTATATCATTGGTCTTGGTCAAATAAAATAATTTTCGCTCAAAGCAGCAAAGCAAATGAGGGTGTGGATTTAACACGATGTGGGTTTGTCAAGGACTTAATCTTGTGCGCAATTGAACTAGGCCTTAACCATACAACCACATATACTGTATGGGCAGGACCTAGCTAATTAATTAGCAATGTCTTAATTTCAGTTCTGTCTTGAAAGCGTGAGTTTCGGGGTACATATACACACGATGGCGCAAGAGGTGCCCCTGTCTGGTCGGTTAGACATTTAGTGTTGAAACCTTAGCGGGCAGAACTGGGTTAAGAAGAAGCTTTGTAATGGCCTTGTAATAATCACTTGGTCGCGCACCTACTAAGGTGTGTCAGACGAACATTATAAGTTGATTTATCTCTTATGGGAAAAGCTATACAACCTCTGCAGAGTGTTAAAAACTAATCGAATAGCCATATCCGCAGTTATGGACGTGTTCGGGGATTTCACACGAGAGGTATAGTTTCTTCATAAAATGTGCCGAAGTGTGAATGGAAAGTTCAATTGATGAATAAAATGTTTGTTTAGTGAATGGGTAATTCACTTGGCTGTTTGTCTTAGGAAGTGAATGGGGAATTCATTGGTTATTCCAAAGCAATTGTTAGTTTATTTATTATTGTTTTTCAATTGAGCATTTCAATCTATTTACTGTATTTATTGTAAATGCTACTTTCTGCAAGAGAACCATACAACTAACCTTTATTCAAGCCTTGCATGAATACTATGTACATACTATTTTTTCACGACTTGCTGAGTACTTTATGTACTCACGGCTTCAATTTATGCAATTCAGTTGAAGAATATCAAGCTGCTCAAGAGTTCTTTACCCAGGAGTACCATGAAGGCTTTACGGATTAGAATGCGTTCTCCACTCGATTACTTGTGGGCATGTTGATTGGCTTTCCAAGTTTCTTATTCCGCTGTAAGAGTTTATTTTTTTTTTAGCCCTGCTTGGCAAGTTAAGTAAACATTAACTATAAGGTCTAGTTATTATTATTATTTGTTATTTCGAGATCTTTTTAGCTAAATCAAATAAATAGATGGTATTACATCACTATTTTCTATGTGAGCTAGCTACTGATCTGGGACTAGTTCAGAATGCACAAAGGGTTCCTGAATCGTATTTTTGGGTCCCGACATACAACCTATTCCTTGCTCTCTTGACTCGAACCAGCAGCTATCCCTCGCAATCAAACACACGCAAGTGGCCATCTGCCAACACAACCCTGCAACCACGCTCCTCAAGTTGACCCAAACTTATGATGTTACTTGTAAGGTTCGGGATGTAATTAACATCCATCAACGCTTTATGCTCGGCGGTGCATCCCTCTATCAACACCGTGCCTCGGGCGCTGATGGTGATCGCTGATTCATCACCAAATTTTACTAAGCCATGGATTGACGTATCAAGCTGGGTGAATTGCTTCCTACAACCAGTCATATGATTGCTCGCTCCCGTGTCAAGGTACCACACATTGCCATGGTCTTTCTCGTTCACTTCGTGATGGAGTTAAACCTTTTCCCCCACGAGTGACACTGGATCAGTGGTTTCCTCCTTGGTTTCCATTAGCTCACATGTTTCGAGCATCAACAGTGCTATCCCATCATCACCCATCTTAACCTTGTATGCTTTCTCCTTCTTCGGCTTGCAATATTCAGACACAAAGTGCCGAAAAATCCCACAGTTGTAACACTTGATTTTCTTCTTGTCAAATTTGGGTTTGGGTTCATTGCCGCGCTCTTCTTCTTCTTGGCCAACTCCTCGCCATCCTTTCTTGCTGTGTGCACGACCATAGCTTCGTCCACTTCCCTTCCTCATGCCGCTACTGGCTTTCTCGCCGATTTTATTGCCATGAGTAGATAGTGCCTCCCATTGTGAACGTGATAGCATCAAATTTTCACTATCTTTCAGATCACCGAAGCTACTCCGAACTCTTTCATCGTAAGCTTTGTACCGGCTAACAAGATCTTCGACTGAGAGTGTGTTAAGATCAACACATTATTCGATCGACATGACCGGCTGCATGTATCGTGCCGTGCTAGAGCTACTCGAAGAAAACATCGGACAACTTCTATTTCATTCAGTGTCTTCTTTCCGAGGTACCGGATGCCACTTACCAGGGAGGATATCGGACCGCAAATACTTCAACTTCTTCGTCGTCATACATCTTCAACCCCTCAAAATCTCTCTTGAGAGTTTGCAGTTTTGCTTCTCGGACACGCTTATGTCCCATATGCGTCGTCTCGATTGCTTTCCACGCTATTTTTGCTGAGTCCTTTCTAGCAAGTGTAGGCATGAGACTCTCCGGGATTGCCTGATAGATCGCTAACAGTACCAGCCGATCTTTGCGATATTTAGCACCGCCCTTCTTGTATGCGTCACCGGCCGGTTCAACGGCTTCCCACACCTCTTGGTCCTACAAGACCAGATGGTGTAGTTGTTGCATGTGAGTTGTGGATAGCCAATTGGTACCAGGCCTGCTTTCTTCGCCTCCGATGCTTCTCCATGCCCCGTTGCAAATTTGCCACCAGCCATGAACTTCTACTTGCGAAGAACACTTGCTAGCTCCTTGCGAAGAACACCCGTTTGCTCCTTGAGAAGAGCACCTGCTCTGATACCAAATGTTGGAATTCAGACCCAGATAAAACACACATAATGCTCGGTGGAAACTCAAAAACGAGAGTTGAGAATTTGCATTGCAAAAACAACTACAGCTTTTCTGTTTTCTCTTCCTTTTATTGACTTCTAGAGATTACAATCCGGTTTGATTTCAGCAAACCTCTGCAGTTTCCGAGTCTGCTACTACTCTCAAAGCCGAGTCTAATACTAACTCTTCATGCCATGCAAACCTATCCTAATATGCCATGCAAATCAATTTCGGTATTGCCTAACACATTGGCAATCCAAAACAACTCTAAAACAGAAAATAAACTAATGTAACACAACTAACTTAATTCAACATTCACCTTAGTGTCCTCCATGCTGCACGAGTGGGCAGCCTCCATGTTCGACACTTGGGATGTTTGGCGAGCTCTTCTCTTTGGCCAGAGTCGTAGGGCTTTTAGATTAACAACATTGTGTTGTCGAAGGTAGTTCTTTGCGGTGCCCAACACTTTGGCGGGGTGGGGCAATAGCTCGTGAGGCAACACTGTAGGGGGTAAGCCGGAGTAATATGCAGCTTATCCTTGAATTGGGTTGCTTGTGCCACAAAAGTCTCGGCTGATCGAGCCAATTAGAGATGGTTCTTCACTATCAAAACTCAACCCGGTTCAAGATTTGTTGTCAAGGTTTCCACCTTTATCTATCATAGGGATGAGTGCTCAAGAACCAGATAAAAGTGCTCAAGAACTAGATAAAAGAGGGAAAACTTGATCTACTCATACCCGTGAGATCTAGGTAGCCAAGATGATTCTAGATGGGTTCCTACAAGTCCTAGCAAGCTATATCTTGAATCACACTAAAACAAGATAGAACCAATAATCACTAAGAACACCTTAGGAAGGCAAGAGAATCAAGTAAGAACACAAATAAGACAAGGTGAATCAAGTAAGAACACAAATATGACAAGGTGAATCAAGTTTGATCTTATATTACCACTTGGAACCAAAACCTAATTTGGCTCTTGGGAGGCTCAAGTGCAAAATCTAATTTCTCTCTCTCTCTAATGCCCTCTTATATAGTGGAGGCTCACATGAAACCCTAACATGGTTACAAAGTAGGTCACATCCACTACACACACCCATGGGAACCCGTTAATCCATTACACAACCGAGTTTTTCACTCACGCACGCTTTTCAAAGCACTATTCTTCACCCTTGGCTCGAATAGCCCGAAATCATCATGTCTTGTCCTCCAAGAAGTCTCCTTGACCTAATTCACCTAGGCCACCACTGTGGTTTTGTAAACCGCTAGCTTTTCGGGTTTTAGGAAAATGACCATATTGCCCCTCAGTCGCCATTTCCCAATTCCTTCTCCTTGAAGCATCGTCCATGCTTCATCATCATCCAAGCAGCTCTAATGACTTTCCGTCTAGCCTCTCACACGTCCAGATCCCACCGAATCGTCACCGCTGCAAACGGGCCCAAGTCACTTAGCGCACCACATGTCCTCTTAACCTTGACCACTTGTGCCTTCCATAGCCCTTGTCCATGTTGTGCCTTATGCATCTCCAACTATCTCACTGGCCTCCATAACGCTCTGGACCTTGGTTCTCCTAACCAAGTCCTGGTCTTTCTCGCTATTGATCATAGTTGACTCTAGAGCTACCTACACAACAATAGACCAAGCAAACCATTTCTGAATAGAAGTTCATTGCAACCTGGCCCACATTAGTCATAAACACTTCATACAACACATATGCACCATTACCATAGCCTTGGACAAGTCTACACATGAATTCGCCCTGTCTAGTCAAATCGCTGGCCCTCGGCCAGTCTGATTGCCAGCCATGGTGGGTCTGACTGCCAACCAACGGTAGGTCAGACCGCTTCCTAAGTCCTGAAAACACCATCTCTAGACTCTATTTTTGATAGCATCTGGTGCAAAAACATCCCCAAACACTCTCCCACATAGGTGTTTGATGCCTATTTAGCAAAAGCTCATGACTGCCACCCCTGGCTAGTCAGATCGCCCCCAAGGCTGGTCAGACCACTAGCCACCTGACAATAGCTCCAGCAGAATTGCCACTCCCCCAAACCAAACTTAAACTTTGCCAACACATGCAAAATATAGTAAATTACTCATCACAAACCATGTGGTGACCTCCACATGGTCTCACAAGAAGTCCAACGGCTAGTACCCAACACAAGTGGAGCCTTTCTAGACAAACCAACTAGAAGAGTGCTCTACCCAATAACATACCATCACATATTTCCATAATTATTTTCTTCCCTCGCTCCACCTTATCTATATATGCTGATATTCAAGGTACTTACTTCATTCTATAGGTCTAAAAAATCCTACAATAATCCTTAAACCAGAAAAAGCTAAATTTCTAGAAATTCTCTCATTAATCAAGATAAAAGGAGACCTACAACACTTATGATATGGGGGGATGTCCTCATCAACTTATTTTGGCGGGGCCATACTACAACGGTGCAGATCAATCATGTATAAAAAATACAATTGTTACAATTGTATAAGAAGAGAAGGTCTGCACCATTTAATTCGGTGGGAGCCATGTATAGAACTTAACTGTCAGGGTTGTATAACAAATACAACTATATTTTACAAAGACACAAGAGTTATATAATAAAAATAATATGTTGCAATATCTAATGGTGTAATTGTGCAGAAAATTCTGCTAGTTCTATCTAAACTACACGGTTATTTTCAGCAAAGGTCAAGAGATGTCCAACGGCTAGTTCGTTTTGCTTTCTTGGGCAAGCATGTTTCTAGAAATTCAAATAACAAAAAAAATAGCACAATTTACAATGCTAGTGGGGTCTTTCTCGACAAATCGAGAAGAAGGGCACTCTGCCCATTAACATACCGTCCCATATTGCCATAATTATTTTCCTTTTCTCGCTCCACCTCATTCTAACTACTGTTTTTAAAAACTTTATTTATAGACAAAGTAAACGAAATTATTAAAAATGGGCACTATATTTACCTTTATAAGAAAATAATTGTATTACAGCTATCATTCTTAATGGACAATTTGTTTTTAGCTTCACTAATTGCTTTTTTACACGCAGGGCCAATTTTTAATTTCAGCACTGAGCTCTCCAGTTGTATTCTATGGTGTGCATTGTAAAGCGGTTCTAATTAGAATTCTGATCCTATAAATCATAGTAGAAATCCACACAAATAACGCACTCAACATGTAGTCTGGTGGGAATCAAAGTCGGTCATCAGTTAGAGCGAGATAGTGTGCCACAAAGCTAAGTTATGCTACGGTGGGCCATGGATCATGTTCTCACCCATCAGATGCCTAAAGCCGGGAGTTCGCGTTACTCTGTTCTATTTGAAGCTGAACTCTTATAGCGCGTTACCTGATAATTTAAACACGACTACGATAGCAAACTAGAATTACAAAACTAACCAATTACAATTATGTGGTCCAGGAACAAATTGACACACGAGGAAATGGGCTTCGATCCTATTAAGTCCATGGACTTCATCAGAGAATCACTCTCAGCACTGGAGCTTCCAAGGAAGGAAATTCATGTAAAGGCAAAGCCAACTGTGCCGTGGGAATTACCACCGCAGGGCTGAGTGAAGATAGAAACTCCGATGGAGCTTTGTCCATGGTGTCTGATACAGCGGGTGCGGTGGTGTAGCTGGGAATCAAGGAGGTTTTACAGGAGCATGGAGTAAATCTTAGGGGGATCTCTGAATCTCTTGTGATCCAGGCTTTAGCAGTACGTGATTGTGACGCCCCGTGTTATTACCCCAGGGGTAATAACACTTAAGCATACGGATTACTATTCGTTTGCCCGGTAGAACACCGCTTCAACGAATAGTAAGCCTTACCAGAGTTAGCGCATCAGAACAATAAGATAGAAACTGTCCTTTATTCAAACAGTTAGCCACGCAGGGCTAAAGTCTTACGGCACACAGATTAATTTAATAGCCAAAATAAGACTAAACCCCCTTCTTGCCTGCCACACTCCACTGGCATCCTACTCGTCCCAGGAGTCGAATACGGTGTCCATCTCGCCCTGCGCCTCGTAGTAAGGGTCTTCGCCGCCTGTGGTCTCATCTGTACCTGCAGTGCCCTCGCCCCACTCGGGATACTTCCCTGCTGGACTAGGGTCTACAAAGGAGAATACTAACAAGGTTGAGTACAACTGAATGTACTCAGCAAGCATTAATAGCAAAAGATGCAAAGGATGCACTATCTCTATTCTTTATCACAATTTCTAAGCCATCTCACTTTAGAAAATAAATCTCGACAAAAAGGCAAATTTTAATACTGAAAAACTCTACTAGTCACTCGGAGAGACGAAAGACCCTCTGTGGTTCCGTGAGACTCCAACTCGAGACCGCATGAATTCATGTTTTGTTTAGCATCACAGGAGCTTTGTACCACTTTACCTATATCTATTCTGAACTCTCCGTGAACAGGGTCCACCGCATTGCCTTAGATGCGGGTTCGAGATCAGAATACAGAACGTTTTCCAGGTTACGTGATTAATTTCTCCACCCATCACCTTCCGCCGGTGCAGATTAGATCACGCTGCTGACCTCATCTTTCACCGAGTTCTGGCGAGGTTGGTTGAGGCAGCTTCCATCCTGCACTCAACACTCCACCTTAGCGCATATAGCGCCTTGGATCCCCCACTTCCGGACTATCCCCCACCGGTCCTGGGTTCCTCCATATCACTCACACACACCTATTACTTACCCGATGTGGAGAGCATAGTCACGTAACAAGGTAGCATTTTCTGCCCGCCGAAACGGGAAAATGGTTGGCACTGAATTACGGCATCTGACCGAGCAAAAGTTGGTTGGTCCTTATATTATAACCATATGTAAAAAGGGGTCCACCTCTTACCTCAACATCATCGTCGCGATTCCCCAGCCAGGGTCCCCTTTTACCCTCCTAATAGATCTCATTCTTTCTTAATCATCTTAATCATCTCAATCATTTTCTTTAGGTTTTGGAAAACCATTTTGATGCAATACATATAATAGTGCAAGATAGGGTATATTTTTAAAGTAACTATATTAATGTTCAAGAGGATCGCTTGCCTTCGTAGAAGTAGGAAAAGTTGGCGCCATTGAAGTTCTCGTCACCGCTCCTCGCTTGCTGCTGTTAAGCTACAGAGAAGATCGCAACGAATAATAGTATAAGTAAATACGTAGTTGATTTGAGTGATAATATAGATAATAGTTAGCGGCGACTTACACAAGTTAGCATATTTTACTTACTAAAATGCTTTTATGCTTCTAATCGAGATTAGCACTCACCGATAGTCGCCCACTAGTTTTAAACCCACCAGCTAATTTAACGGCTACCGAAGTAAAAAGATGACAATCTATTCTAGTAGCCAATTCACAGAGCAACGAGAAACTAAACTAAACTGCGATTGAACTAAACCTGAACCTAAACTAAATCTACCCTCTAATCCCTCTCTCTCTCTCTCTCTATTCTCACCCGGCCCAACACACAACTTAGCCCACACACACACACACACACAACACCCAGCCCACACACACGCACGCACCCGACCCAACACACACCTCAGCCCACACACCACACACGGCCCACACACACGCACGCACACAACACACTAAACACACGCACACGCTAAGCACGCACGCACTCCACACTCTGCCTCCCCTCTCTCCCGATTCCCCTCTCCCCTTCTCTAACCCCAGGCGCCGCCGCTCCGGTTCCTGGGAGCTCCCTCGCTAGCGCCGCCTCTCAGACTCGGCCGACGACGCAGCTCCTCGGCCCCGCCGCCGCTGGGTTCCCCTTCCTTCCTCCTACTCTCCCTCTCTCTCGGCCTCTCTCTAGCGCGCCGCGCCGCTTGCTCTCTTGCTGGCGCGCCAGCCTCTCGGCTTCTCGCGCTGCTTCCTCCCTCGCGGCGCTCCAGCGCCGCTTGCTACCTCTCGGCTCGCTTCTAACCCTAGGCATCGCCGATTTGGCGCCGCCCGATCCGGCTCGGTTCTTGGATCAAGCGCCGCCGCTCGGCTTCCTCTTTCCTTCTTGTTCCTCTGCTGCCGCGGCCACCACCCGCCTCTCCTCCTTCCTCCTTCTCCCACTACTCGGAGCTACCTAGGGTTTTGCCCGGCTACCACCGGCGCAGATCCGCTTGATCCGTGCACCGCCGCTCCTAGGGTTTGGTTCTAACCGCTCGCCTTCCGGCCGCGGCAGCGAAGACCACTACTCCTCCTACTACACCCTACCGAATCTAAGCTATACACCACTGATGCATGCTTGTGTGGGTGAATGCAGGTTAAAGAAGGGTGTATCTGGAGGTGGATGCGACTGGAGGAAGAAGCTGCGGCTACCAGGTATGCGTGCTCACCTCTAGTTCATGCGTTCCACTACTCTTACGAGGATTGAGTAAGAACCGGATGATGGTGTGGTGCTTGTGCTATCTTTGTGATAGCCTACTCTCGCAGCCTTGGTCGAGATGGTTCTTCTTTGCTTGATGATGGTGATGCCGGCAGAGAAGGGGGGTGGTGCTGCCGGCCTGGCAATGCTGAGCTCTGGGCTGCCCTGGTGAAGCAAACTTCTGTGTGAATGAATGTGGGGGATTGAGGTGAATGGCTGTGGTGAATGGATGCGGGAGGGGGCGGTAGAAATAGAGGCTTCGGTGTGAAATGTGAAGATAAGAATGCGCTGCAGCTCGATGAGACCGGATGTAACTTTGCAGAGTGAAGGTGGGTGCTCACCTTTGTTAGCGGGGTTGGATGAGGACGACCGTGCTCTAGAGATCTGCGATGATTGAGAGTAGTGGAGATGGTTCGGCGATAGTACTAATCTGCTTTAGGGTTGCATGAATGTAAATGCTGTGATTTGTGAATCTGGATTCTGTAAAATGAACTATTGATGTTTGATTAAATGCAAATGCTGATTTATGTCTAATGCAAAAGTATATGCAATCTATTTTCTGACTTGATCAACTGTTGTAATGAATGGTGACTGAGATGGTGGAGCGAATGAATGAATGACACGATACGCCTTACCGACTAGGAGCGATCTAATACTCGCTAACCCGACGTTAAGAAAGGATTAACCGCCGCTAAACCCGACATCGCTACGAGGTTAGACCTAAAAACGCGGGCTCTCACATCCTACCCCACTTAGAAACAAATTTCGCCCCCGAAATTAAAAACTCACTTGAACAGGTTGGGGTAGACTTCGCGCAGTTCTTCTTCCTTCTCCCATGTAGCTTCTCATGACGAGTGATTTTTCCACAACACTTTGCGTGGCGAATCATCCTGCTCCTTAACGGCGGTCTTCTTGCTAGAATTTTCACCATGCGTTCTTCGTAAGTCAAATCATCTTGCAAAGGTATGTCGAGGTTGGTTACATGTCGCGAAGGCTCTCTGCACATTTTCGAAGTTGAGAGACATGAAACACATCGTGAACTCGTGATGATTGGGTTGGTAGCTCCGCTTATATGCGAGGTGCCCTTACGCTCTAGGATCCGAAAGGGTCCCACATAACGCGGACTTAGTTTCCCTTTAATCCAAATCTGCGTACTCCGATAGGCGATATCTTTAGATATACATAATCTCCGACTTCAAACCGAGGTCTTTCCTGTGCTTGTCGGCCATAGCTCTTTGTCTACTCTGGGCAATCTTGAGCGTTCTCGAATTAATTGAATTTTCTCATCGTTCTCCCGTACGAGTTCAGGTCCTAGCAGTGGTCTTTCTCCAACTTCATACCAGCATATTGGTGACCTACACTTTCTGCCATAGAGAGCTTCGTACGGAGCCATTTGGATGCTAGACTGGTAGCTGTTATTGTATGCAAACTCTGCTAAGGCTAAACATTTTTCCCAAGATTCTCCAAAGTTTAGCACGCACGCCCTTAGCATATCTTCTAGGATTTGATTTACCTGTTCGGTCGCCCATCGCTTTGGGGTGATAGGTCGTCTTGAAATTGAGGTGGTGCCCAATGCGGTTTGTAAGCTCTTCCAAAGCAGAAACAAACACAGATCCTCTATCGAGGTAATTGTCTTGCACCCATGTAGAGTAATTATTCTCTCTATGTAGAGTTCAATGAGCTTATTTGTGAGTACTTCGATTAGTGGCAATAAAATGAGTGACTTTGTAAGACGATCCACTATAACCCAAATGGCATCCCTTTTTTGACGGTGAGAGGAGACCCGTTATAAAGTCCATACAAATATCCTCCCATTTCCATTCGGTATTTCGATGGTTTTAACAACCACGCAGACCCGTGTTCTCGCTTGACCTTTGGCGTATCACATTGGCCTACATAATCGGCTATAGCTCGCTTCATGTTTGGCCACCGTAAGGTTTCTTTCAAATCCCGATACATTTTTGTGCCGCTCGATGGATAGTGTCTTGAGTGTCATGGGCTTCACGAGGATAGTCTCCTTAATTTGTGGTTGATCGAACGCAAATTCGCTGTCGCCACAGACTCGGAGTCGCCGATGTGGAACTTCGGAGGGTTGGCCTGATTTGATACGTTGACTTTCTTCCCGATAAAAGGGTCGGTTGGTGTTCTTGGATTTGATCACGAAGGGTGGGATGAAACACCATGGCGCAATGGTAGCTTGAAGTCGTAGTTTCCACTTTTATTTCCATTCGCCGTGGCTTGGATTAAATCGGTGGCATGGCTCTCAGTGGAAAGGTAATGGCAATGAGATTTTACGCTAAGAGCATCTGCTACCACATTAGCTTTTCCTGGTGGTAAGCTATGGTTAGGTCATAATCTTTAATCACTCTAACCATCTTCTTTGCCTCATATTCATTCCTTCGGGTAAAGATGTACTTGAGGCTTTTATGGTCGCTGTACAAGGTACACTTGGACCCGCATAAGTAGTGTCTCCAAATTTTGGGGCAAACACTACAGCTCCAGCTCAAGGTCATGAGTAGGATAGTTTAGCTCATGGGGCCTTAATCGCTGGAAGCATATGCAATGACTTTGTCTTCACTCGCATTAATACGCATCCCAACCCATGCTTTGATGCGTCGCAATAAACCACGTAGTCAATTCCTCCTTAGGTAGGGATAAGACCGGTCAATGATGGTTAAGCGTTGTTTCACTCCCAAAGCTTTTTCTCACACATTTCCGCCCATACGAACTTTGCGTCTTTCTTCAAGAGCTTTGTGAGAGGTGAGGTGATCTGAGAGAATCCTTTATAAATCTTCTTAATATCCCGCGAATCCCGAAACTCCTGACTTCAGTAACATTTGTTGGACAGTTCCATGAGGTAACGGTTTCGATCTTGGAAGGATCCACTTCGATTCCTCTTCCGGAGATAATGTGCCCAAGGAATGCTACTTGGTCTAGCCAGAATTCACATTTACTGAACTTGGCATACAGTTGATTTTCTCTGAGGACTTGTAAGACAATAGTGAGGTGCTGCACATGTTCTTCCTCACTTTTCGAATAGACCAGGATGTCATCAATAAAGACCACCACAAATTTGTCTAAGTACTTCATAAACAGTTTATTCATTAGATTCATGAACACCGCAGGAGCGTTGGTCATTCCGAATGGAACAACCGTGTATTCATGATGCCCATATCGTGAGACAAAAGCAGTCTTCTTAATGTCACTAGGGTTGACTCGAATCTGATGATATCCAGATCTTAGATCGACCTTCGAGAATACCCGTGCTCCCTTTAGTTGGTCAAAGAGATCGTCGATTCGAGGTAACGGGTACTTATTCTTTATAGTGACATTATTTAATTCCCGATAGTCTGTGCACAACCTTACTCCGCCGTCCTTCTTGGGTGCAAAGAGAACCGGAGCTCCCCATGGTGATGTACTTTCTCTAATGAATCCTTTGACTCAAGTTCATCCAATTGCTTCTTAAGCTCTACCAATTTCTTCCTTACTCATCCCGCACGGCCTTTTGGAAATTGGGGTGCTCCAGAATTAGGTTGATAGTGAAATCGACCTCCTAACAGTGGCATGCCCGCGCTTCATCGTGGAAAACATCCGGGAAGTCTTTCACTATTGGTATGTCGTCTACCCCATTCACTTGAGATTGGCTAGACTGGGGTCCGTGGCTTATGTTGGGTTCTTGCCCGATATATTGCGCATTTGTTCCCATCGGCTTTCGATGGATACCGCTTAGTTTCACGCCTATGTTTACTCCATGGGCAGCTAACCAGTCCATGCCTGTGATTACTTCTAAACCTTTTAGGTCAATTACAAAGAGGTTCGCTAGAACTTGGTGTTGTGAATTATGACACTTGATTCTTTCTAATCAACGCCACTTCTAACGTCCTCACGGCGCACTCACTCCATTGGTTTTTCCAACGGTTCAGATGTCAATTTATGTTCTACTAGGAACTTGCAAGAAATAAACGAGTGAGTTGCTCCAGGGTCAAAGAGAACAGTACCTGAAGCAGGTGGAAGTAACAGCTTTCCAGTGATCACATCAGTGGCTTCTCCAATATGCTCGGCCGTCACATGCGCCAAAGCGCTTGTCCTCCTCTTCCAGCCTCCGGTGAGTGCTTGGTTGCCTTTGGGTTGACTTATGCGGCTAGCTTGAGATGGTGCTGGTGCAGGTAGTCTGGGTACAGCTGCATGTTGCATTGGAATTCCAGCTGTCTTCTGTGGGTAAGGACAATCGGCCTTGAAGTGACCAAGTCTTCCGCAGTTGAAGCACGCTCCAGTGCCGCTCATGCAGTCTTTAGTCAAGTGGCTTCCTCCACATTTTGCACACTTCGAGCTACGCTCTCGGCCGTCTCACACCGCAGATCTCTGGAAAGATGGGTTGTAGGATCTGAAATTGGGTGGTCCAAATCGAGGTGGAGGCTGTTGATGTGGATAGGGACGAGGTCTCTGGAGTTTATGTGGTTGGTGATCCGTCTTAGCCTTCTTCCTTCTTTCTTCTGTCAGGTTGGAATGTTCATTTTCCAAAATTATGGCTCGATTGACTAGGTCCTGGAATTCAGTTATCTTGTGAATGGATAGGAGCATTTTCGTAAGGTCGCATTCCATCTAGGAATTTCTATTTTCTTCTCTTCTGTGTCGACATCAATTTGGGGCATAGCGGGAAAGATCATTGAATTGGCTCAAGTATTCAACCATCTTTTCCCGCCTTGAGTTAAGGCTCGAAATTCTCGCTTCTTTAACTCCATTCTTCCAAAGAGGCACATGAGTTTCCGTGAAACGAATCTTAAATTCAGCCCAAGTGATGGGTTGCTCACGACACGATTACGGTGGTAGTTTAGCCACCATGTGGTCGCGGTCCGTTAATCGTGTCAATACCGAACCTTCTCCTCATCGTAACATCCGACGTGTCCAATTTCTTTTCCACCTCACCAACCGCCACCGGCGCCCAAAGGATCGGTGGCCTTGGCAAAGGTGGGAGGGCGAAGTGAGAAAGTCACCTGCACTAACCCCGCTGGTTGGTCGTGAGGTGGTAGGGGCTACTGAGTTAAGAGTGCTTCCATGAAGCGGTTCTGTTCTCTTGAGCTTCCTTTCTCGAGTTTTCGCTTCCTCTTGGAATTTTCGAGAATCAAAAACCTCGCTATTACTCCTAGTGGATCGCAGCTCTGGAGGTGCCGGCCGGCCGACTGGAAATGCCGCTCTAGACCGCCGGAGCAGGGTCATTGAGGTCCACCGTGGATCTCCGTTGGTTCTTGCAGGAGGGTAAACCCAACCTTAGTCCCAATCCTGATCTTCGTGCCCTTGACCTTCCATCCCAAGAAAACAATGAGGTTAAGAGAAGAAGGTTACACTTGTCGCGGTTAGCAATTAGGTCGCTGCTTTACTTGCTCTTTAAGATTTAGCGATTGCTTAAGGTGAGGAAGGGATCACCATATTAATCGACGTAACGGCACGCGCTTTAGTTGAGTTAAGCCACACACATGGTAACCAAATAACACCAAGAAACAAAAGAGATGCAAAAGATCCAAATACTACACTACCCGAGTCTCTCGTGCTCACCACGCTTGAGATCCTGTTTCAAGACCACCCAAACCACGTGTTTGGGACCGCCGAGCTTGCCTCTGAGTGCGACCTACACTACCCTGGATCCACGTGCCCAGGTACGCTTGAGATCCCGTTCTCAAGACCGCCCAAACCACGTGTTTGGGACCGCTCAGGGCTCATTCCTGAGTACGCCCAGGACTTCGTTCCTGGGTACGCCAGAGCTACACGCTCGGAGTGCCACGGACCACTCGTCCGGGAAAACTGAAGTGCAGAAAGAGGATAAGATATCTTTTTACTCCGTCAGCCATTATCTTTGTTCTCTTTAAGTAATTAATGATTTACTGGGGAGGCTGACGTGTCACTTTGGTTATAGAGATGAATAGATAAGGAAACTAATGGGCATGGTCCAAGCTTGTCCAAAACTGAAAAAGCCGGTCCATACCAGAATTCTACTGCAAGCCTCTACCCTCGGCATGCAACTTATGATCTTATATTGAAGCTACCCCAAACTATAGTCTCAAGCATTCTATCCTAGGTCGAGAAACGAAACTGAACACTCACTGAAACACAAGTTACAACAGGTTCTAATACAACAACAAGTGATACAACAAGGGTACAACAAATACAACAGGGATACAATAGATACAACAAGGAGAAACTCCGAACTACAACAAGTTACTCCCGACTGACGCAACTAAAGGACCTCCAACTACCACTCCTCCGGTCACTCTCCTCACTGCCGCCACTCCCCTGACTAGGGTTGGCGCCTCCCCCAACTGCAGGGCTGCTGCTGTCCCCAAAGTAGGTGCGGAAGGCCTCGTGAACAAGGGTGGTGTCTCTAATAGGATCTGGAGGTACAGTGGTGGGAGGACCACGGAACTCCTGTCTCAGACGGTGAGGAAGTGGACACTCTGGTGGCGGGGCTGTGGGATCTCCTAAGTCTCCCTGGGATGGTGGTGTGGGAACATGTGGATATGGGTAAGGAGGAGAAGGGATGGGAACGAAAGGCTCATAGGATGGGTCAGGGACAGGAACTGTGGGAGGTACGGTGGTGAAACTATCAGCTATGAAGGAGTAAAAGGGATAAGGTGGGGGTGCAACTGGATCAGTGGGTGGGTCAGATGGTGGAACTGTAGGTGGAACGGTGGGTGGAACTACGGGTGGGGCGGGAGGTGGAACTGTGGGTGGTACTGCATAGAAACTGGGATCTGGGTCAGAGGGAGGGTACGTAGGTGGGTATGGTGGAACAGCAGAAGAAGAGGCATAGTGGTTCTCCTGAAGAACCTCATAGATATGGCACCGCTGCTGCAAGAGGTTGACACTCTCCTCAGCTCTAGCTAAAGCTCCCTGGGTCGAGTCATACAACATGGTACTAGACATCAACATGGTCTCGGTAGTATCCTGTCGCAAGACTGCTGTGGCAGGAGAAAGTGGTGGATATGGATAACTAGTAGTGACGCTAGGTCCAAACTGCAAACCTAACCCTCCTGGGGTCATGGCTGGTACCCCTCCAAACTGAGAACCCCTCAAGTGATCACTGAAGTGAGCCCTAATGGCGTGGATGGCCCTATGGGCTGCCTCCTGCAAGGGTCCGTAGTCGTCTGAAGTACGCCACTCTGCCGTATACTCTACATAGTAGCTACGGTCCAGGGGGATCCCTGTAACTATGACTCCTACCAAGGGGATACCACTGCATCGCCTGTCTCTCGAAAGTAGTGTGGGAAGGGTGCTCCTAAATGATGCAAGAGCTTCCCGGCAGATAAGCACCGTTGTCCTCGCACTTTCGCCCGCTGAAGCTTGGACCTACTCATCCTGCATAACAGGGAAGAGTTCTATGTTAGTATGGTTGTCACTTTAAAGAAAGGTAAGCTTTTAACATAATAATTTTGATCAGAGGGGTGAGGAAGAAAATGACCTCAAGACAAGGGTTACTAAATACTTAGTGCCATATAGCAAGTAGAGGGCATACTTAAGTTAGGCAAGGGTTTCTATCTTATTAGCGTGGCCCGAACCTATTGCTCTGATACCATCTGTGACGCCCCGTGTTATTACCCCAGGGGTAATAACACTTAAGCATACGAATTACTATTCGTTTGCCCGGTAGAACACCGCTTCAACGAATAGTAAGCCTTACCAGAGTTAGCGCATCAGAACAATAAGATAGAAACTGTCCTTTATTCAAACAGTTAGCCACGCAGGGCTAAAGTCTTACGGCACACAGATTAATTTACATAGCCAAAATAAGACTAAACCCCCTTCTTGCCTGCCACACTCCACTGGCCTCCTACTCGTCCCAGAGTCGAATACGGTGTCCATCTCGCCTGCGCCTCGTAGTAAGGGTCTTCGCCGCTGTGGTCTCATCCAGCACTGCAGTGCCTCGCCCCACTCGGGATACTTCCCTACTGGACTAGGGTCTACAAAGGAGAATACTAACAAGGTTGAGTACAATCAATGTACTCAAGAAGCATTAATAGCAAAAGATGCAAAGGATGCACTATCTCTATTCTTTATCACAATTTCTAAGCCATCTCACTTTAGAAAATAAATCTCACAAAAGGCAAATTTTAATATGAAAAACTCTACTAGTCACTCTGAGAGACGAAAGACCCCGTGGTTCCGTGAGACTCCAACTCGAGACTGCATGAATTCATGTTTTGTTTAGCATCGCGCAGCTTTGTACCACTTTACCCATAGCTATTCTGAACTCTCCGTGAATGTGGTCCACCGCATTGCCTTAGATGCGGGTTCGAGATCGTAATCTGTAACGCTTTCCAGTTACGTGATTAATTTCTCCACCCATCACCTTCCGCCGGCAGTGCAGATTAGATCACGCTGCGACCTCATCTTTCACCGAGTTCGCGAGGTTGGTTGAGGCGACTTCCATCCCGCACTCAACACTCCACCTTAGCGCATATAGCGCCTTGGATCCCCACTTCGGACTATCCCCACCGGTCCCGGGTTCCTCCATATCACTCACACACACCTACTACTTACCCGATGTGGAGAGCATAGTCACGTAACAAGGTAGCATTTTCGCCCACCAAACGGAAAATGGTTGGCACCGATTACAGCATCGGCCAGAGCAAAAGTTGGTTGGTCCTTATATTATAACCATATGTAAAAGGGTCCACCTCTTACCTCAACATCATCGTCACGATTCCCACCAGGTCCCTTTACCCTCCTAATAGATCTCATTCTTTCTTAATCATCTTAATCATCTCAATCATTTTCTTTAGGTTTTGGAAAACCATTTTGATGCAATACATATAATAGTGCAAGATAGGGTATATTTTTAAAGTAACTATATTAATGTTCAAGAGGATCGCTTGCCTTCGTAGAAGTAGGAAAAGTTAGCGCCACTGAAGTTACAGTCACCGCTCCTGTCGGTGCCGGTTAGCATACGTAGAAGATCGACAACTAATAATAGTATAAGTAAATACGTAGTTGATTTGAGTGATAATATAGATAATAGTTAGCGACTTACTACAAGTTAGCATATTTTACTTACTAAAATGCTTTTATGTTCTAATCGAGATTAGCACTCACCGATAGTCGCCACTAGTTTTAAACCCACCAACTAATTTAACGCCATCAAGTAAAAGATGACAATCTATTCTAGTAGCCAATTCACAGAGCAACGAGAAACTAAACTAAACTGCGATTGAACTAAACCTGAACCTAAACTAAATCTACCCTCTAATCCCTCTCTCTCTCTCTCTCTCTATTCTCACCCGGCCCAACACACAACTTAGCCCACACACACACACACACAACACCCAGCCCACACACACGCACGCACCCGACCCAACACACACCTCAGCCCACACACCACACACGGCCCACACACACGCACGCACACAACACACTAAACACACGCACACGCTAAGCACGCACGCACTCCACACTCTGCCTCCCCTCTCTCCCGATTCCCCTCTCCCCTTCTCTAACCCCAGGCGCCGCCGCTCCGGTTCCTGGGAGCTCCCTCGCTAGCGCCGCCGCCTCTCCGACTCGGCCCGACGACGCAGCTCCCCCAGCTCCTCGGCGCCGCCGCCGCTCGCCGGGTTCCCCTTCCTTACTCCTACTCCTCTCCCTCTCTCTCTCGGCCCTCTCCTCTAAGCGCCGCCGCCGCTCCCTTGCTCTCCTTGCTGGCGCCGCCGGCCTCTCGGCTTCCTCGCGCCTGCTTCCTCCCTCGCGGCCGCTCCAGGCGCCGCCCTTGCTACCCTCTCGGCTCTGCTCTCTAACCCTAGGCGCTGCCGGACTTGGCGCCGGCCCAGATCCGGCTCGGTTCTTGGATCCAAGCGCCGCCGCTACTCGGCTTCCTCTTTCCTTCTTGTTCCTCTGCTGCCGCCGGTCACCACCCGGCCTCTCCCTCCTTCCTCCTTCTCCCACTACTCGGAGCTACCTAGGGTTTTGCCCGGGCTACCACCCGGCGCAGATCCGGCTTGGATCTGGTGCACCGCCGCTCCCTAGGGTTTGGTTCTAACCGGCTCGGCCTTCCGGCCGCCGGTGCCGAAGACCACTACTCCTCCTACTACACCCTACCGAATCTAAGCTATACACCACTGATGCATGCTTGTGTGGGTGAATGCGAGTTAAGAAGGTGTATCCGAGGTGGATGCGACTGGAGGAAGAAGCTGCGGCTACCAGGTATGCGTGCTCACCTCTAGTTCATGCGTTCCACTACTCTTACCTGAGGATTGAGTAAGAACTGGGATGATGGTGTGGTGCTTGTGCTATCTTTGTGATGGTCTGCCTTCGCTGCGTGTCTTTGGCTTGAGATGGTTCTTCTTTGCTGATGATGGTGATGCCGGCAGAGAAGGGGGGTGGTGCTGCCGGCCTGGCAATGCTGAGCTCTGGGCTGCCCTGGTGAAGCAAACTTCTGTGTGAATGAATGTGGGGGATTGAGGTGAATGGCTGTGGTGAATGGATGCGGGAGGGGGGGCAGTAGAAATAGAGGCTTCGGCTGTGAAATGTGAAGATAAGAATGCGCTGTGCACTGATGAGACTGGATGTAACTTTTGCAGAGTGAAGGTGGGTGCTCACCTTTGTTAGCAGGGGTTGGATGAGGACGCACTGTGCTCTAGAGACTGCGATGATTGAGAGTAGTGGAGATGGTTCTGGGCGATAGTACTAATCTGTTTTAGGGTTGCATGAATGTAAATGCTGTGATTTGTGAATCTGGATTCTGTAAAATGAACTATTGATGTTTGATTAAATGCAAATGCTGATTTATGTCTAATGCAAAAGGATATGCAATCTATTTTCTGACTTGATCAACTGTTGTAATGAATGGTGACTGAGATGGTGGAGCGAATGAATGAATGACACGATACGCTTCGGCTGACTAGGAGCGATCTAATACTCTCGCTAACCCGACGTTAAGAAAGGATTAACCGCTGCTAAACCCGATTACTGCTACGAGGTTAGACCTAAAAACGCGGGCTCTCACAGTGATGGTGTGGACTTCGCGCGTCGACGGGGTTGTGCATTGGTCATCTGTGAGAGAGACTGTCAAGATTTGGTAAATCTCAGGGAGTCACAATTGAAGAGCAGATCATTGATCGCATCGATCCTATCTGAAGTTAGTGAGCTCAGTTCTAGTTTTGTTTCTTTTGAGGTGAAGATTGCCCGGAGGTCGGCAAATAGTGTGGCTCATTGTTGTGCTAAATTCGCTTGCGCAAAGGGGCCCGGCAGAGTGGCTCAATGTTTGCCCAAGTTTTCTAGCCGTTCGTCAACGGCCTCCGTGCTGATTGTAACTAGTTTTTCTAGTTAATAAAAGCTCACGTCTTCTCCTCCAAAAAAAAGAACCAATTACTAATGGGTTTGTCTATGTATTAGCTAATTGGTTTTCTTTTTCTTAAGGAGATCCACCGGATAAATATCAGAATCGGACGTGTAAGCTAATCCAACGAGTAGAAAAATCAACTTACGATTAAAGAAAAATCAGATATCTTACTGACAACAAAACAACTACTTCGTTCAGAAATGTATGACGTTCTAGAAAACGTGCAGTCAAACTTTCTTAACTTTGACCATTAATATATAAAAAAACTGTTTATATTTGTCATGTAAAAAATTTGTTGTTAGATTAGCCATATTTTTCATAATATAATAATTTTATATTATTTTATGAATATATTTATATAGAAAGTAATGATCAAAGTTGCATGATGAAGACCATATCGACATCTAAAATGTCATATATTATTGAACATATTATTGAACAAAGAGACCATATCCAAGCATGGAGTTGGCGGGCACACCTGTTAGCGCTCAGCACATGCCCCCCTAACGAAATAATTTTCAAAACGAAAGAGTTTTCCATGGTCAGCACATGCCATGCATGGAGCATTACCAACTAGACCTGGTATCGAGCCGTACCGGGCCGGCATAGCAGGGCCCGATGGGCCTGGGGCTGGACTATTCTGTGTCGGCCGGCCTGGTCGGCCGCCCGTGTCATGCCAAGACGGCCCGACTCGTCTCGTGAACCAAGCACGACCTGCAGGCACACCGTGCCGCCATGTCGTGGCCGCCAAGCACGTCCCGTCGCCTTTGTGGAAACGAGGGAGGACATGTGACCTGGGGCGCTGTCGTCATGGAGGACTGCCACCCTCGCCATCAACCTCGAGTCCTCGATACGACCTCCTTGCACCCGCGTCCCGCAGAGCCGACAGCGGACGCCTCCCTCTCCCACCCCATCCTCGACGCGCGCAGAGGCCAGCGGAGGCGCATGCGGAGTGAGGGGGCCCGTGCGCCTCACAGAGGGCCGCCAGGGCCGATGGATGGGTGCAGACGGGGGAGGGCGAGCTTGAGGTGACCAGCGCGAGGGAGCTGCAGGGGCGGTGGCGGAGAGGCGGGGCTAAGCCTGAGGAGAGGAGGTGGGGGGGGGATGGGGGAGGCTGGCCATCGATCCACCACCGTGGCTGCATGGAGAGGGGAGGTGGGGGCGTGGGGCTGCGTGGCAGCAGAGGAGGAAGAGATAGGGAGGACCAGAGGAGAGATGACCGAGGAGGAGGAGGAGGAGGGGAGAGGTCTGGAGAGTCTGGACTCTGGAGGATGGAGAAGAACCGAAGAAGAGGGGAGAACCGAGAAGGTTCTCAGCTCGTCTCGGGAGGAACGAGAGAAAATCAGAGGGAGAAGGAAAAAAAGAGAGGGAATGGGAAAAAAGAGGCTAGGAAAAAAGAAAAGGGATTAGGAAAAAAGTGGGAGAAATAAAAAATACGATAAGAAATAAAAAAACAAAATATATTTTTTTAATAATGCAGCAACAGATAAATATTCAAGCGAATAACTAAAATTTATTCATTGTTCGGTACAATACAAATACAAAGTTGCTACCTCGTTGAAAACGTTACCCCTAGTATGGGGTACCCCTGGTAAGGAAAAGAGTGTAGCAACTACATACACATAGATAGATTAGTTTACATCGAGATTCTTTAGGTTAGCTATCGCCTCCGCGATTTCTGGATCCTCGAGCTAATGTTGCATCCGTTCATCTGCGCTCTCCTAGTCCTTGAGGCATGTGAGTGCCTCAACCATCTCAGGTGTGAGAGACACCCTACTTGGCTCAATGATCCTCCCCACTGTACTGAAGGGGGCTTCCGATGAGATAGTCGACACTGGAACCACAAGTACATCTCGTGCAAAATGTGACAGCACGGGATAAATACGCTGGTGGTTCTTACACCACAAGAGGAGGTTGACATCATTGCCCTCCGCGAAGTCAAGCTCAGTGTCCGCAAAAGGTGTGTCGAGGTAGTGGTTGATCTCTACTCTTGGATTCCATTGAAACCTGGTCAGCGCACGAGAGGACGAACTGGATGCCGAGCCTTTTAGCTTCTTCGAGATGTAGGAATCGCTCGCATTGCATTGTCCTTGTTGCATTGTTGAAGAAGTTGTTCTCGATTGACTTCTCGCCAAATTTTTCATAATACAAACCGAAAACTCAAAAGCTTGTCATGAATGTAGGTGTAAGCCTTAGAAAAATCAACATCAAATGTCTCCCAATTCCCTCATAAGCCCCCTTGAGATCTGCTAATTCTCTCGAGGGTCCATAATGATACCAAAATGTAAGAGATGTGGGATAGCTTGGAAATATTTTAAATTTTTCTCTCTATTGGTTCAATAATAGGTCTCGTAAGGGCATCATTTATGTTTTCTTTGAAAGCGTTAGCAGTAGTCTAAAGCCACTCGATGACTAAGCAAGACGTAGGATAGTAAACATTGGATAAAACTGCGGTTGCATCATAAAAAACTTTTAAAAAATGAAAATGACAAGCAACTAGCCAATCTGTTTCAGTAACCAACTGCTTACTAGAATTAGTATTGACGAAGAGAGTGATGATGTACTTATACTCCTTGCACCACTCCAACACAGTATAGGTGGAGTTCCACCACACCTTCATATCCAAGTTGAATTTTCTTGACATCTTATTGTTGACCTTGCAGTACTCCTTGAACTGGGTGTATCTTGGGCCTGAAACTGTAATAAACTGGATAGCATTGCGTATGTTGTCTAGACTAGATTTCATTACCTACAAGCCTGTCTGCACGATAAGGTTCAAGATGTGGCACATGCATCTCTAGTGGAGGACGAAACCACCAGTGTAGGACTCCATATGCGGTGCTAGGAACTCCATGGCCGTCGTGTTAGCTGAGGCATTGTCAAGAGTGATGACAATAATTTTGTTCTCTATTTTAAAATCCTAAATGACCTCTAATACACGTTATGCGATGACCTCTCCAGTGTGTGCCTCATCGATAGGCCTGAACTCTATATGACTCGCTTATTCAAGTTCTAATCGTCATTTTAAGTAATATGCAACAACATTAAGATAGGCTGCCCTTTGGTGGGATGAAGTTCATATATCTTAGGTTAAAGCAAAAGAAAATGTAACTTTCAGGAAGTTCTCTTTCAAACTTGATAGTTTATGTTGGTAGAGTTCTACTATGTCACGCGCAGCTGTTCTCCTACTTACATGTCGGTTTTGTGGGCAAAACCACATTGGATCATTCTTTCAAAACTTCTTCCTGCCAAACATGTTTGTGACTTTGGTTGTGTTGCGTTGAGAGTAAAGAGAGAAGAGAGAGCACAGACAGAGGAAGAGATGATTGTGTTGTGAGTTTCTGACTTGTGCGGAGTGTGGGCAGTGAAATTTATAGGTAGGAGAGAGCCGAACATTAGCACTTTCCCAACGTCTCTCATCCTCCACTACAAAAACACTATGCCACTCTCTCTCGTCTGAGTCCCAATGTCTCTTGTCCCTCCCGACGTCTGATGTCCCAACTGTTAAAACACACTGCCACTGCCAGTCTTCCACTAGCCCACTACCATTTCCATCGCCATCCCATCGTCAATCTCTTGTGAGTTGTGTCCCCTCCATTCCATCGCCAACCCACTGCCCATTGCCTACCCAACGGCAGCCTCTTCCACTCCCCCTCCCCCAATTCCCTCCCCTCTCCGGCCACCTCCCTCCCCTCTCCAGCCGCATCCCTCCCCTATCCTCTCCACCCGCCTCCCTCCCCTCTCTAGCCGCCTCCCTCCCCTCCTCTCTCCTCTCCATCCGCCTCCCTTCCCTCTCCGACGCGAAGAGGTTGAGCTCGGAGTTGACGCTGGGGGATGCCAGGCTGAGGCCGAGGCGGAGCCAATCCTTGCTGTGACATCCCCCCGTCGCGGCCACCAGTGTTGTTGCTGCTCCTGCCTCCTGGTGGCCGCCCAACGCACCATCTTGAGTTCTTGACTTCCTGAGACCTGAGGATATTCTAGATGGAATGTATCTGGCTTTCTCTGTACTTAGTTTCCATAATATTTGAAGTTTTGAACACTGATTTTTCTAGTTTTGTTTTCACATAATCCTTCAGCATCCATAATATTTGAACACGGATATGTTCTTTTTGCTCCTAAGTCTCCTGACATTGTTCTTTCTTGTTCTTGTTTTGGGTAGAACCGTAGGAGTAGAACACATATCAACAATACTTTTCTTGTTGCCCTTTCTTTCATTTCCTGAAAGCACTCGTCTCTTTCTCCTATGTCGCCTCCTCTTCTCTCCTCACTGGCGTCGCGCAATGGGCATGGCGGGGTGGTCGTGGCGTGCCCTGCCGCATGCCGCCGTGCCGTGGCGCATGCTGTGCTGGCCCAAGCAGGCCCACGACAGCGTGCCGTGCCATGCCAGCCCAAGCATGACCCACAACGGCGTGTCGTGCCGTGCAGCCCGTCATGCCATAGTACTAGACCCGGCACAGCCATAGTCTTCGTGTCGTACGGCATGATCCCAACAGTGATCATGCCTTACTGTGCTTCCACCGTGTCAGGCCGACCATGCCGTGGGCCGGCCCAAAAAGCCCTGACGCCCAGGTCTATTACCAACTGACAGCGTTAAGATTTGGCGGGAACAAAATGGAGGGAACACCGTATTTTTCCCTCCATAAATGTCGAGCAAATACCGGTATTTCCGTATCAATTCTGAATCTCAATCAAAGACGCACAACGTGAGACGGCGCAGAAGATGGGAAGACGCCGCGCCAAGAAGAAGCCCAAGACGGGCGCCGCCGTGGCCGCTGACCGCATCACCGCGCTGCCACTGGACCTCCGAGCGCGCATCGTCTCCTTCCTCCCGTACTGGCAGGCCATCCAGCTCTCCGCGCTGTCCCAATCATGGCGCCACCTCCACCACCACGCGCCCGTCGTCGACCTCGACCTCCGAGAGTTCGTCTTCGACGAGGACCACCCCCTTCATGGCCTCCTCGACGCCGACGCGCTCGTCGGGGTCCGCGTTGCGCTCGTCCGTCGCGCGCAGGAGGGAGGAGCCGGCTGCAAGGTGGAGACTTTCAGGCTGTCCTACAGCGCCGGGGACCCCAGCGTGAAGCGCCACGCCGACCGGCTCATCGCGCTCGCGGACGCGCCCAAGATCCGCCTTTACGTCCCCTACGGCGGTGGTGGCCGCCGCGTACCCAACTCCCAGGTCGCCGACACGGGGGCCGCGTGGACGGTGGACCTGCCGCCCGCGGCGCGTTACCTGGAGCTCCGATCGCGGGACTACCTCACTCCCACCATCGCCGGGCCGGGCGCCGCCGCCCTGCGGGAACTTCACCTCGACTTCATGACGCTCGGCGAGTGGCCGCGCCTCCCGTCCCTGCGCTCCCTGACGCTGAGCTCGGTCACTGCCACGGCGCCGTTCGCGCCGGGCGCGTCGTGCCCGCTGCTCGAGCACCTGACTCTCTGGGACACCAAGATCGAGCACGCGCGCGTTGACATCTGCCTGCCGCTCCTCAAGAGCCTCGACATGGACGAAGTTGACATCAACCCGCCCGGCCACATCCACGGGCCGTTCGCCGTCGTCACCGTCGACGCTCCGGAGCTGCGGGAGCTCATTGTCAACTGCACGTCCGGGTGGTGCGTGGAGTGCAAGTCGTTCGCGCTGCGCACGCCGCGGCTGCGGTACCTTAGCTGGTTTGGGCTGTTTGTTGAGCGTGTCAGCGTCGATGTCGGCCGGCCGGGCAGCGTCATTAATGGCAAAATCGAATTCACGTCGAATGGAGATGGCGAGGACATGAGTTGCCGCGAGATGAAGTACTACCGGGCGCAGATGACGCGGATGCTCGAGGGGCTCCTCCCCGACGTGCCGCCGGAGCGCGTCGCCGACGTCGCACGGTCAGATACACCTCCATTTCTCTTGTCTTTTGCTGAGATAGATAGTACACTAGCATTATGCAGTTTATGATATCAAGTTTATTGTGTTATTGCAGGCCTTACACGACGGTGGACACGTACACCGTGGCGGAGTCCACTGGAGAGACGATCCCGGAGGAGAAGCTCACCTGTGACCTCTGCGCCCTCATGTCGTGCCGAGATATCTGATTGCGTTTTGGGTGTATTGCACTCATATATCTGCTCAGTAGATGTTGAGGAACAGAAGAAGTGGATTTGAACTTTGGATCGGATGCCTCAGCCTGTGTTTGGCAGAGATGCTATGCTTCTGCCCTCTGGCTCTGCCTGTGTTATATAGCACTCGTTTTCATATCATATCACATGCCTGTTTTTTCTTATCACTCTTGGTAGGAAGAAACCAAACCTAGCTTGTGTAATGATTTCTAAACCGTTTGATCTTTCTGGTGCTTACCTTCCGTTTCTACACCTTTCTTTGAACCTCAACTTTGGAAGGTTTTTTTTTTGCCAAGAAGGCCCTTTTTTTTTTAATTAAGAACAAAATAGGTACCTAGATTCAAGTCGAAGAGAACTTGAGCTTGAGTGGTGAGGGTTGTACACCCTAGACCTGTTCAAACGCCGGGCTAGGCCAGGCTTCGGCCGGGCCTGCAAAAGCCCGGTGACAAAGCACCAAGCCCGAGCCCGAGCCTGGAATAAGGCCCGACTACAATGCATTTTCCAAGCCCAAGCCCGGCCCGACACAAAAAGCCCGGAGGTGCATACATACAAACGGAATGCAATTAGGCATTGCATTAGTCCAGTGACTTCAGTCTGCTCAGTTGTGACTTCAGTTTGCTCAGTTGACAGTTTGTAATGCACTTATATATATGTACTGCAACTGCAAGTGCGGTTGTCTAGAATCGCTTGGAGTGCTCGCATTAACATGGAAAGCATTGTCATGAAGATCAAGCACTAATGTTTTTTGATCTATTGAAGATAGATGGAATTGCTCCCTATGGACCTGAATCATTTTAACTAAGAACAACTCATCACAATAAATGACTAATGTAGTCCAGCTAGTACAAGTGTACAACTCCAGAAGACATCCACAAGCAAACGACTAATGTCTATTGCCTGATAAACATCAACATCCTCTAGCTTACCGACTGGGGGAGGGAGGAGGCCGGCCGGGAGGATTGGGTACACGTGGTGCCGCCTGGAGGGGAGCGCCGCCTGAGGGGGGAGCCCGGTGCTAGGGAACACTGCCTTGGGTGGAGCACTGAGAGGGGGGAGCACCACCTAGGGGGAGCGCCGCCTGGGGAAGCACCGAAGCACCAAGCTGGGGGAGCGCTGCCGGGGAGGAGCACCAGGTGCGCCGCACGACACAATGGAACTCAGATCGGGATCGGGATCAGGAGGGGAGAGATAGCAGCTAGGGTTGGGACTTATGGGCCTTATGGTGGCAACTAGGACCGACAGGCTGGCACTGGCAGTGGCTCGGGCCAGGCCGGGCTTGCTTCGGGCTAAAATTTCCAGCCCGAGCCTAGCCCGAAAATAATTCTGGGCTTAACTAATAGGCCCGAGCCAGGCCCGAGATTAAAGCCCGACCCAGCTCGCCTAAAAAAACGTGTCGGGCCGGGCCACCCATGAACACCCACACCTCCCACCAACTTGAGTTAGTTACCTAGAAGGAACTAAGTGAGCCACAAATGCCAAAATGAATCACACATAGCACTTTAATAGTAACACTTTGATTTTGGATTATCTCAATAAAACACGTCTTAAACTAGGAGCCATCTACAACGGCCTTCTGAGCTTCAACCCAAATTAATTTCAGCTTATTTATAATGATTTTTTTAGCCAACTTGAATCACATTTCTTTAATTGAAGCATCTCAAGCCTTACTTTCTGATCATGCCAAGCCAAAAAGCTTAAGGTTTCATGATCTCAGTCATACAAAACTCCCCCCCCCCAAATTCAGGCCTAGTGCAATGACAAGCCGTCTCGTGGGGATGAATTGTTGAGATGCATACATAATTAGCAATTTCACCAAAATTTGCCACATGTATTTCTAGAATAGCCAGAAGTGATTCAAGAAGGAACTAAAATGACTCAAACTTAGACTTGACCTAGAATCAGAATTTAACTAGGTATTTAAACATGACACATCTCAAAAAGTGATCACTGTAAACAAAACTAGCCAAAGAATTCAAACTTGTCATATTGTTTGTTCAAGTTGATAAAATTTATTAAATAGCTAATTATGGCCTGGCTAAGCTGCACATGTAAAATCATAATCAAGAAAGCTCAATATGCACATCAGGACTTGTTCCGTGATTATTGGCTTAAATTATATTTAAAGTTCTCAAAAATAAAAAGAAAAAACAAGCGTTTACAAAGATATACAAAAGAAAGCTCCCCTCAAAACAATCCCATTGGATGACATACCTCCAACTCACTCCGCAAATGAACAAAACGAGAAGTATCAAGTGGCTTAATGAGATATAGGAACCCAGTACTAAAACACACGACATGGAGGAATAACAACAAAACTAGAACAAGAACCACGTGCACGTGTGCGTGCACAATCAGAACGCCAAAAAGGAACCTGTCTGACTACTTCTCAAAACGCAGGCAATACAGAACGTGAATTATTTTAATTATATCCCAAACAAGCACATGAAGCTAATTTAAAGCCGTAAAAAAGACATTTTAAAACCTAGTTTTCACATTAATTCTAGGACAACAAAAGAGGTTGCACGATTTTATCTTAAGGCATTCAATCTTTCATTTTTTTTCTCTTTCTTAGCATGCCTAAAGCAAAATTCATACAAGTGCCAATCTCTACCACAATCAGGGACAGACCCAGAACTATATTTTAGGTAGGGCAAAGTCGTAAGCCTGGATCAAAGCCTGAGCCCTTGCCGACTGCCGTTGTGTGCCCTCACGGTCTCATCTCGTCCCTTGGACACCGCACACCTCAGCCCTCGTCATGCCTCGCCTCGCCCACCATCGCCGTGCGCCCAAGCCCTCGTTGTGCCTCGCCTCGCCCGCCGCCACTGTGTGCTCACCGCTTGGTTAGGGTCAGGGGAGGAGAGGACTAAGAAGACATGAGTTAGTGAGGAGCAGAGGAGGCTATGAGCCTATGAGAAAATGCGGTGCGGCTGTGGGCTATAGGCAATGCCTTCTAATTTGGATTGTTGGAGAAATAACTATGCAAAATTCGTTTGTCCATCTTTTATAAATCTACAACAAATTGTATATATCCCATGAGTACTAAATACATGTAATTACTAGAAGTCTAGAATAGACAAATACACAATATCACAACATCATCTCAACATTCCAATTTCCAAGTTTCTAATTCTAAGTTTCTAACTATTTAAATCATTCCACTGACCGCTGTCAACTTTATTCTTTACCATTACCTCAAGTAGTCAAGTTCAACTCCACCTCATTACCTTAACTCCCGAAGCTGAAGCTCCTGCGTCTAGCGTCTTGTCGAGTGCCGATCGCTTCATCGCATCTTTGTCGCCTAGTGCCGAGCTGTCGCCACCTCACCCCGCCGCCGCCACCAGCTGGCCGCATGCCCGCACCTTTGGTCGCAGGCTCGCAGCTCCTCTGCATCCCGCTGGTCTCAACCTCCACCGCCGCCAAAGGCGCCAGCGCCTCGGCGCCCGCCAAGAAGCAGTCGCTTGTCGCCTCACCCCACCGCCGCCGCCGTCGCGTGGCCGCGCCCCACCCCTAGGTGAGCTACTGAGCTATGCTTTGAATGGAATGGGGATAGAATTAGGGATTTGGGGAGTGGAGAGTGGGGAATGGGGATTGAGTTGATGAATGATGAGTTGGGTTCTGGTACATGGTCTAGTACTCTAGTGCAATTGAAAACGGGTCGTATGGCATTTGATTATGGAAAGAATATGGCCCAAACGGCCCAAATATCCTTTTTTTTCTTCTTCTTCAAAGCCGTTCTTGGTTCCTGGCTTCCTACTCTTCTCTCAGTTCTTGTTCTTGCTCGCAGGGGGTGTTCTAGGGGCGCTCGAGGGGAGCTCGGGCGCCCACCCGACCATGCCCGAAGGGAGGGTCTGCCCCTGACCACAATAGGTGCAATAAAATTAACATAATTAGAATTATTTTGAGATAATGAGCTAGTACCTACAATATTAGCAGAAGAACATTGCACAAAACTAGCAGATTTAAACACAGTTTTATGAGGCTCACTTTTTGTTTCAATTAGCCCACTTCCAATGACCTTAACTACCTTAGGTGGATTATTCTTGGTATAATCAACAACATTAAAACCTAAACCAGTGTTTTTGACACTCGGTTTTGACTTGTCTAAAATCATATTCAAATTATTCTTACCAAAAGAAAATCTTTGTAAAGTGTCCTTAAGGTACTCATTTTCTTTAGCTAAAGTAGAAAAAGTTGTGCATTTAACCGGTTCATTCACAACATTCTTAAAAGCACTAGACTAAATCAATCTATCTTTTTTAGCAAAATCATTAAGTTATATAGTCAGTGCTTCTATTTCTGTGTTAAGCTTAGGATAGTTAGTACAAGAAAGTATCTCATGATAAAGCATTTGTTTAATTGATCCCTGAAAAGAATTAAGTCTAGCTTCTAGCAATTCACAATTAGAGCAAACTATAGATTGAGCATTTGAGGTACTTAACTCTAAACATGTAGGAGAACTAAACTTGAGTTTTTTAATTTCATCATTTGTAAGTTTTAACTTTTCACCACAAGAGTCGTGAGCCAATCTTAGTTCATCAAATTTAGCAGTCACACACCTAAGTTGAACCAAGGTTGATGTATTAATTGTTCTAGCAGTCTCCAACTCAGAATGCAAAGCTTGACAAGACTCATAAGATTCATCATCAGAAATAGAAGCTCTAAATCTATCAATTTAAGAATCTAAGCTCTCAACAACAACATTATGATTTTTAATTTTCTTTTTTATACTTTTTGAGCTCATCTGTCAATCTACGCACATCACACGATAAATCGGTATAAGAAGGTTTTACCTCATCAAGATCACTGTAGAGATTATCATTGTTGAGCTCCTCACTGCTTGCCAAAAAACACATCCCTGTGAAGTCCACCTCCTTTGCCTTCTTACCATTGTCCTCATCGTCGCATTCAGAATCAACATCACTCAAATCAATCTCATCAAGTGCTTTGAAAGTATTTTGTTGACCGCCCTGCGATAATTGTGCTTCCTGCTTGGGTCAATCTTGAATTGAGAGCGATTTATTTGTGCCTTGTCATCCTTAGCCTCCTTGCCCCTCAGTCTAGGGCAATTCATTTTGATGTGGTTTAGCTCACCACACTTATAGCATCTAATTGGACCTCCTCTCTGCCTTGTTCTGATGTTGTTAATTGTCTTGGTCACTCTGTTGGAGATGAGTATAAGATGCTCTTCTGGAATGTCCTCTAACTGTTCATCTGAAATAGAACACAGTACAGACAAAGGAACAATAGAGGAACTAATAGAACTGTCAGTTTGGTTAGTCACTAAACCCATAGAATTAGATTTATTTACCCTGGCCAAAACATCAATCTCATGTGTTTTCATCTTGGAATAAAGATCATTCAAAGTTAGTGTTTCCATGTTAACATAATGATTAATAGTAGTAACTAACACATTCCAAATAGACATATCCATAGCATTTAAAATTTGACGAGCATTGTCAGAATCAGAGTATATGACATCAACAGATTGCAAATCACTAACAATTTTATTGAAATGATCAAAAAGTGCATATACTGATTCTCCTGGTTCCATCTCAAATTTAGAGTACTCCTTTTTGAATTGGTTCCGACGAACACCTTTAACAGACTTAGAACCTTCATATTAATCAGCTAGAGTAGTTCAAATTGAAGGGCAACGGGTAGGCTACACTAGCGCAAATTAAAAAAAATTCTACCCGTAAACCAAGATCACTACAGTTATAGATCACGGTCTTACCACTAGACGCCGCAGTCGCGGAAGTTGATGCAAGACGTCGGGCGGTGTAGTCGTACTCGCTTGATGCAATGCGTCGAGGCAGTAGTCGTACTACTTCCTCGCTCGCCGTGGTGTCCCACGCACACCTCCTTTCTTGCGGTTCGTCCCAACGCCACGGATGCGGCGCCTTCAAAGGTATCCACACGTGCGGGAGGAAGCGACGCGCGCCGGACTACTAGATCCGCGTGGCGACTAGGGCGTGGGAGGGTGGCGGCCGTGGTTTGAGGATGTCACGAAAACTCATCCTCCAACCGCGCCGCCGCTCTCTTTTATAGACGCCCTTATAATGGGCTTCTACGAATAGAGGCCCATTAGGACTCAATGCCCACCTAATCGGATCCAATCCGAATAGGCTTCAAACTTAAGTGTGTGACCTATGGTTCACGTATGTTTAGACATGACGCAAGTACACATACTTGGTCAATAGTTGGTAGTGGCCTCTAGCAAGACGTGTCAACTCCTAAACGCACGTAAAGATCATATCGGATGAACCATCACAACGTTATGTACATGCCAATCCCTTTGCCTCACGATATTCGGTCGAGCTCCAAGCTAACCACTCTTTCTCGATCTCGTGATCCGAATCCCTTACTAGGTTAACTCTTAACCTTAAGTAGCATGGCCATGCATTTCGGATCCGATCACTCGAGGCCCGAGATATCTCTCTGTAGAGAGGCAAATCCCATCTCGATCGACCATGCCTCGCAAAGATGCTTCATGACAAACCCAAAGCTACCTTTATAACTACCCGATTCTGAGTAGCGTTTGATAGCCCCTAAGTAGGTCGATTCACATCTCAAGTACATGCGACAATCTCTGTGTCTAAGGACAAGGCGTACACATTGTGTAGAGAGAACCATAAGAATAATTACTATGTCTCATGTTGGGTCACCAACCCCATGTTCTAAACATGTGTCCACATTATTGGTTTGACATCTCCATGTCTATGACCGTGAAACATGGTCATCAACCGATACATGTGCTAATCCATCATTCACGTGTGTCCTCACATGAACTCCGACTAGGGACAACTTTAGAATAACCATACAAGTAAAAAGTTTCACAAACAAGTCACATACTTGTTAATCAACACAAAGGTAATATTCAAGGAACATTTATTAAATCATGGATACAACGAAATATCATCATCAATATGATTGCCTCTAGGGCATATCTCCAACACAAATTTTATTAGCAGATTTAATATTAGCAATTTTGACAAACTCGTTTCTACCAAGACCTTGCAACAAAATATTTCTAGCCTTAGCATTAGCTTCAACATCAGCAGTACTATCAACAGTAACAACAGGAGGCACTTTATATGGACTTTCAACTTTTTGCCAAAAAGAATTACCTTGTGCTTGTAGAAAAACTTCCATGCGCGTTTTCCAATAGGTATAATCTGACCCATCGAAAAACGGTGCCTTAGTTGAAAAATGATCTCGATCTGATGCCATTGCAACCTCGCTCTGATACCATTTGTAGTATCATTAATGGCAATTAGAGTGGGTGAATGATACTAAAAATTACTAGTCCAAGTAACTTGAGCAGCAATAAAACAAGTAGATTGTTTCATTCAGAAATCCTGCGGGACGTAGCTCTTCTAAACTCCGAGCCAATGGATTTAACATAGCAGCAGCCTCCAATTCCTAGGCACGACGTGCGCAGGCTTCACACAATCTAGCGGGGAATTGGCGATAACACACGTGTAGGGGTGTAAGTGGGGAGGGCTGCGGACAACCCGCGCCCACCCGCACTGGCCGCTTAGGTTCTTTGTAGGTAGTTGCGGCTACCGCTTGCCTGCAAGTCACCTGCGTACGCGGGTTGGTGGGTTTCGCAGTTGAGCGCCTGAGCTTACTAAGTCACCAACAAGATGCTAAGAGCAGTACTAGTCACCAATTGAGTAATGCTTTCAAAAAAAATCTCAAAAAATACCAAAAAATGAAAGAAAAAAAACTATCATCGTTGGGGACGGGGAAGGAGGAGGAGGATGTGGATGGGGTAGCAATCGGGGCGAGGCGGGCGGCGCCGCTTGCGAGTCGTTATGATCTCCTCCGCCGCCGCTGAGCACCTTGCGAGGATTTTGGCGCCGATGCAGAGGGGACGAACGCCTCCTCCTCTGCTCGGTGCCGCTGGCGTCCGAGCGTGACGTTGCGGCGTCGGCGGCAACCGCGCGCCGGCCCGGGAGTTGGTGCTTGGCCTCCTTGTTAGAGACGGACTTGCGCTTCTTCCCGACCATGGCGTCGTCGATTCAGGCTAGAGGCGAGGAGGCGGAGGAGGAAGACGGGTCGATTTTGTTTCTGGTGGAGACAAGTTGGGTGCGTGGAGGGTTTTGTTTCTGGTGGGAGATGAAGAATCTGAGCTGAGTTGTCTCGGGCGTTAACGCGGCACGGACACGGGCAATGCGGGCTAGGCGAAATTTTCTCTACAGCAGCTGGCGGGTTCGCAGGCCGATTTTAGTGGGCTGGTTTTGTGGGGCGGGCTAGCAGCTTAGCGAACTGGCCCGCCCCACTTGCACTCCTACTCTGCCCTCTCAGGACAAAGCAGTTAAGCAAGGAAAGCTGTGAGCAAAAAAATTATCTCTACTACTAAATATTAGAGTTTACCCCACGTCGGCGAGGGAATGTCCCACCCTCCCGCGTCCCCCACTCCTCTTCGATGCTCGCCTCGCGAAAAACCGCCCTGACCTCACCCGCATCGCTGAAACCGCCACGACTCGTTACCCTTCTTCATACCAAGCAAGCCCAACCCAACAGACAAGCCTCGCTTCTCCACCCACTCGGTTCCTCCCCCTCCCGTCTTGGCTCTCCACCACCACGCACGCGGCGGGATGGCGAGCGCGACCTCTCCCAGTCCCCTCCCCGTGGTCTCCCTCTCCACGAGCCACAAGGCGGTTCCCACCACGACCACCCCTACCACTCGCTACTGTAGTTCTCGAGGCGTTCGGGGCTCTCCTCGGGAAGCGCTTCGGCGTTGCACGCTCGGTTGAGCGTCGAGGCCTCCAAGGCCGCACTGCCGAGAGAGAGGCTCCTTGTGCCGATCCGGTGTCTTTGAGTCAGCCCCAAGTACGCACCAGGTGGGCACACGTCTCGAGTCTCGTCTCGACTCTAATTACTGAGTTGTTTTACTTGCAATTTTTATAGCTTCCGATTGCTTCTTATTGTTTCTTACCGATATCTTTGATTTCCTTTTGTTCTTGTGCAAGACATGGAAATGGAGGGTTACAACATTTGCTATCGATGCGCTAACGTCCGCCCTGCATTGGTTCGATTCATGGTTTCGGGCAACAAAAGCGCATCGTACACGCACATTTCTCTTTACTATTTGCAATCAACCAAAGTTATTAAGTGATTGTCGGTGTTTTAGAACTGATCTTACGTAAAGATTGTTTGATTCGGGGGGTCTCCACAATTGATCACGCAGACGAGAGAGACACGGGGATTTTTATACAGGTTCGGGCCTTCTCAGGTGAGAATAATAACCCTACTCTTGTGTATCTTGTATTGGGTATATGGATTACAATCAGCAGAGGGTCTTACTAACTGTCTTTCCAGAAAGCCTCCCCTCACTATCTCTAAAAGATACCTATTTATACTATACTGTTGGGGCAGTTGTCGTTCCAGGTTAATTAGGCTTATTATTGCGTAATAATGAGAGTAATTACCGGAGTAGTAACCCCCCTCCCCCCACGCTGTTCAACGGTTATCAATCAGAGATAGTGGGGAATTATCTGTAGTTATTTTGGGTATAACTACGTAATTTGACTGCTCAGGCACTCACTAGTTAATGGGCCTTCTGACGGGTGGACCCAGCTAATTGTGAGGATGTCACGGCAAGGCTAATCGTAGCAGAACGTACGATTAGGGGATAGTCGTAGAAATACTTACGACTAGAGGGTTGGTCGTAGAAGAGCTTACGACCACCTAACTTACTCCTCCCTTATAACATTAAGGGGTATACCATGTGATGTCATATTACATGATCATGGTAACATCACAAGAGGATTGTCATATCATCGTCAGTGATCATGGCAAAGGGGAGTTAGGTTTAAGCATAACAGTTTGTTAGCTGTTGTTGTACTGTTCTTTACAAACTAATGATTGCTAAAAAGGTTCACTGACACATTGTTCTTTATACATAAACTGCTTAAGGTAGGCAGAATGACTGAGGAAAAAGGTCATCTGATGAATACAGGCGGCTTTAGGAGAAGAATGGTTGGACCTACTATTTTCGAATTTTTTAGTTAACAACCGTATCCATCTCAGTTTGTTAGTTGTCTTTTCAACATCCGTGTTTGGCGTCGCATTTCTTTTGATGAAAGGACATTTTGGCAATAATTTGATGGAAATATTTCTTCTTAAACTATTTACTTCTGTTGTTAGGATCTTTTATTGCTGTTGTTTTTAATAGTTCGCATATTGTTTTTAATAGTGCATCCAACCATTCATCCGTAGTAATGCTGAATTGCTGTTGAAAACTGAATTTATGCAACGTTTTCAAAGCTGAAAGGCCAGGATATAGATTTTCTGTTCAACAAAGGACAGGGGCATACTTTTTCAAGGTAGCTTTTGTGTTAACTGAAATACTTCTTGTTTTCACCCAGAAATGTTAGCAATTACTATTATCTCTTCTAATATCTAAAATATCTATTTTGAGAACAAGTGATTTTATATGGTACAGTTGGATTCTTTTGTGGTCTTGTGGGTCAAGGAATTGCGAACCTGATAATGACTGCCAAACGACATTGTACTTTCCTTATGTTCGGTGCCTTGTTCAGTTTCATGTATGTAAAAACAATACCTTTTTATGTTCCATAAGTTAAATATTAGGCAAATAACCAAAGACATTGTTGTTACTAATGTGTTGATAGTTTATTGGCATATTTTACTGCATTTTCTGTGTGTGACATGCTTCTATTTGGGTAGATACTCTAGCAATAAATTATATCAGCATGGGAAACTATATCTCGTTATGCAGCTTGGTAGAGAACTCAGAAACATTCTAAACCCACTTGCATTCCTTGTTGTCTCATCAAACACCCGTTATCAGATTATTAATGGACTCAAGCGCTTGGTTGAGGCTTCACTTGTTGCCAAGCGTGTCCCAGTTGTTTATTTGGCATTCACTGTTGGCGTGCGCTTTGCAAACAACTTTTATGGAGGAATGCAGTTTGTGGACTAGGCCAGATGGAGCGGTTGTCAATGAGGTGCAAGCGTTCTTGTTTTTTGTGGTGAGGTCCTTTCCTTTTTCTGATATGCATGTAAGCCTTTTCTTAAATGCAGGCATTCCTTCACTTGATGCTGTGGACCTTGCTTATGAGTTATTCATGATGAATACAAGTATATTGTTTATGCTATGACTATATGTTGATATGAACCATCGATCCCTTGCTATTGCAGTAACCATTCAAAGTGATGTAGTTGCATGTGGTCTTCTGTTTGCCATACCCGGAAATTCGTCGAATTTGCTCCTTCCCATGTTAAAGATGTGATACCATTTTCAATAACTACTTAGTTGCATCACTCCAAAATAAATGTGAAGTCATTCCCGAGATCGAGTGGAGCCTTGGTATGTTCTGGTTATGTTTGGCTGCTAGCAAATACTACCGAAAATGCAACAGGAAGATCTGTCAGGCCTGGCAAAATCCCTAAGATTCAGCATGTTAAAGTGCTTAGTCATGCGTGCAAGAACTGGTAGCTCCAGCAATTAGAATGGATTGAATTGTTTGTTTGTTCTTAACGTCGAAAACAAAGCTACCTTACTCGATGTCATCTCAAGTTGCTGCTTATTCGATATTTTTTTATTTTTTTGTTCGGTTTTTTTGGGGTAACTTTGAAACTTCTATTCGAAAACTGATACCATGTTTACCAACTATATCCCAGTTCGGTATCAGTAAATACCAAATTAATTTGGTATGGTATATCTTATCTTAATTAACAAATAAAAGAATGAGTTTACCCCTACGCAGCAGAACAATGTCCTTTCTCCTGTACACGTGTAACACCCTGGTTATTTGGAAGCTAAGATGTTACCTAAATAATCTAACAAACAACCATAATGGGGACGAAATTAAACATTAACTCAACTAATGACGATAAGAGATCAAAATTAAATAAAACATTGGCAAGAATATATAAGTGTCGAAGGGGTGATCAATGATGACAAGCCGTATTTAATCAATCAAAACATAGAGGAAGATATCAACCACTTCCAACTGTATTCATTACAATTCATATTTTAACGAATGAAAGACATAACCAAGTTCTATTATTGAGACTGGAATATGGTGAAGTGAATGATTAGTGCATGTCTGCTCCCTCCCAATAGAGCCATCATCATCGTTCACCTAAAATAAACAAAGCAAGAATAAGTCCGCGACTCGGCAAATACAGTGAATAATTGGACATACAACAAATATGAGCAAGACAACATCTTTAAAGAATTTGAACATAACACCGAATGAAAATCTGAATGAATGTATTGAATGAAATGAATGGACTGCACTCCTTCTTATACCGGTATAGTTAGTGACACACCCGTCGGTATTCACTTAAGCCTGTATTTAACAAAATATGGGGATCCAAATCCCATATGAAGAACGTTTCATACGGGTGTCCAAAATTGTCCACATTGGAATGGTGGGTCTCACATGTCCATACTGGAATTGATGGGACTTTAAACTCCACTCCCGTGGAAACTCTACTCCCGTGGACGGAACATGAAAATGTATGCATAAATAAACTTATGAATAATGGCTAACATCATATCCAAACATGTGAATTTCACATATGAAAGAAACATAAACATTGAAGCTCCTCATGTATCAAATAAAAACACAATACTAACATTAAGCAACCAGTATTCACAAATCATACGAAAGTCAATGTACTTGTCTTTAGCGTTGCGATGCGTTAGGAGGCAACGACGATGCAGCTAACCTCGGAGCCTCACCTCCTACACCATTATATTACTCAATAAGAACCACGACATCAAGACACTACTCGCAATATTCCTAACCCATACCCCAAAACTCTAACATTTAATTATTTATTTTACTCAAATTGAACTACATTCTAGCAGAAAGCCATAACAGACAACAATATTAAAAGTGACATAACTTTTGCTATGAAATTCGTAAAAATGTAAACTTAGGCTTGTTTGAAAGGTAACGAAATTACTTACAACAACCTAGTTGGTGGAAATCCCAAATTCTGTATGTATCTAACTTCAAAAGACTGATGAACACCTTCTGTCAGAACTACCGACAATTCTGGGCAGCAGCACGATAAATACCATAACTTCTAATTGGCTAAACCAAACTTAGCGTTCTTTATCAATATTGAAATCTATGACCAAGGCCTACAATAACCTGGTTGGGTCAAAGCCCTGAAGTTTTCATTATCATATTCATATTTTAATAGGCAACTTGACAGTTCATTCTCGTCAGGATTCTGGACAGCAGCGACGAAAACTATCATAACTTTTGAACCGTAAGTCGGAATTGAGTGATATTGGTGGCTACTGAAAGCTAAGAACAAAATCTACATATAGCTAGGAGATGGACATCTCAAATTCGCCTCTAAGAACCTGAAAACGGCGCGCAATCTACTAGATAGAACCAAACTACTAGCAGCAAAGAAATGATCCAACCAAACTAATCGAATTCGCATCTAATACAACTCGAACAGCGAGGAAAATCCATCGTTACCCTTGAAGAAACACCAGGAATCGCTGATCCAAACTCATGAAGAAGATCTCCTTCCTCTTCCTCTCCCTCTTCCTCTTCTCCTCTACCATGGCCGACAGCGCAAAGAGCTTCTTCCTCCTTCCTTTAGCCGGCAACAATGGAGAAGCACCAGAGGAGAGGGGGCATACTACAGTAACCGTGCTACAGTAATGGTGATGCTACAGTACCGTGCTACAGTAACAAGGGTGATTGTTTAGGGTTTTGGGGGAAAGGGGGCGGCTTGGGCCATGGGCCTTAGGGGTACCTCCCCCCCTTAATGGCCCACTTCATGGCTGGCCAAAGATAGCCCTTAGCTTGGGCTGGAGGTCCAAGTTCCCAATTTCCAATAGAATCCCTGAATTTAATTTAATTTCCCTCTTCCGAACAAGTTTCTCTCTTATCGATATACGGGGTATTACAACACGCGGTTGGCTTCTCCCATCCTTCCCAAATTCCTTATCAAGGCGCACCCACATGTGGACACAACCTAACAGATAAGATCTTGCCTCGCCATCCCCGTGATCGCGAATGCATCCATGCCCTCTCTTCTTCCGTAACCACTCAAACCGTTGTCGTCCCACTTCTTTTTCACATGCATATATTGGAATTTGTCGTTATCCCACTCCTTCCCGTCTCACGTCACGACTCACCACATGTGCCTGTCTGGCATTTGATTCGTGCCTCAGAGATCCTAGCCCTCCGCACTCGTCTGTGTGGATTGCAACGGTGTGCATGAAGATGAGGATTCGACCGAGTAGGAGGCGACGGCTGGGAGGTAGCGCCGCGGCAAGAAGAGGTAACGGGGATGGGAGAAGGCATCGGGAGGGAAGGGAGGAGAGGTGGTGGTAGTACCTTGGAGGAGAAGTAGCAACGCCTGGGAAGGGAGGGGAGGCAGCGACGGCGCACGACGAAGAGGTAGAGACAAAGGCGTCCTTCCCTCGCCGTGCCACCGTCTCAAGTTCACGCACTGCGTCCTCTTCATCCTAATCCTCCCCTGCGCCGCCACCACCGCCTCCTGCTCTGTGCCTGCTGAGCAAGCATCGTGGCCTCCTCCTTGCTTACCACCGTGACGCCGCCACCGTCTCCTCCCCGGCCTCCCATCTCCTCACTGCGATGTGCTTGACGAGGGTTACAACCGTGAGAACCGAGTCGTGACTTGAGTTCAGGTTGGAAGGAGTGGTCACGACGTGTAACCCTCTTCCTTGTCAGCCGACAATGGTTGGAAATGGGCAGCACGTTGGGGAGAGAAGTCAGCATCAACTTCAACTTCTAAAGGTAAACAATCTATGAGCTTAAAAGTTTAGTAGTAGCAGGTGATGCAATACGCGTAGTTGATGTTTTTGTTTATATGTGTGTGAAAGAAAATTGATATTTATTATGCGGTTTAGGATTCTGTCTGCTGATATGTATCACTCTTTTTTGAAGTTCTGTTGCAACGCATATACACTCTACTAGTATCAGATCAAGGACGGGTGGGAGGGAGGGCATGGGGCTGCGCGTTAGGACAGAGGAGTGCACTGCATGCGTGGGACGAGTAGGACAATTCGGACAATTGTCCTGCTGCGTGAGGTAAGCTCCTTTTTATTAGTTAAGAAATCCTGGTAAAACTCTTAGCAGGCAATCTTCCGCTGTGTGGCCAGACAATGTAGTAGCTTACCAGTGCCTCATCTAATCGCTCTTACTCGGACTGCCACAACAGCATGATCAATTATAAACCTTTTTCACATGGTTTGTTACCATGTTAGCGCTAAAATATAAGTATATTGCCTATCTTTCCCTATAAGTTTGAGTATCCACGTGAATTAGTATGCACGTGAAACTCAACATGGTACGAAGCAAGAGAACCTGAGTTCGAGAGCATGGTTGGGGTTATGCTTTAATTTGTACCCTGCACCCTCTGCGGCGATACACCCTTTGTGACCGATTTGCACTTTAATAGTAGATTATTTGTCTATATGTTTCCCTAAGTGGTCAAGTTTTTTTGTAAATTTGTGGCACACCAAACTCAATAGTAAGCTAACGGCGTCGATTAACATCTCATTTCTAAAAAGTCATCAGGACTACTTTGCATTAGCATCATTATTATATACTACTTCAAAAATTTGAGTTAGTGGCGGTAGCTTCTCCCATATTTATCTAAAAAGATATTTCATGGACTACTTAAAAAATTTGAGTTAGTGGCGGTAGCTTCTCCCATATTTATCTAAAAAGATATTTCATGGCCGATAAGATCATCTACGCATATGTGGATACATGTGGCTAGTGGCATGATTTTCTCTGCCTTGCTAATTGAATACAAATTTCACATGCAATGTCCATATTTAGGGATAATTATTTGCAAATGATGAATAGGCAGTCATGTGTTATGTTAGCTATTGTATGTAAATACAAACAGCTGGTGAGATTCAAGGCACCTCCTTGATTTGACATCAAGAAAATCCCACAAAAATCCTTTAAAAAGGGAAAAAAATCTTAGAATTTATCTCATTAATCGATACAAAATTAAAGAGAAAGATAGACACCACTTATTTTGGTGGGCCAGATTATAATGATGTAAATTAATTATATATAGAAATTTTTGTGAGAGAGTTATATATAGATATTAGAGTTGTATAGCAAATACAATTGTATTTTTAATAATAGACATTAGAGTTGTATAACAAAGACATGGCCGCACAACACACAGGTAATTCCACTAGTTGATAATTATTTGTGCACATTGAATTTTTTGTTGGTTGCTTTAGTATGTCCATTTAGTGCAAATTTTTAGCTTACATTGCAAATTATTAATGCAATCTACTCATATTATTTTGTTTTTCTAGAGTGTAGAACTTTGTGATATCATTTATTTGAAATTCATTGTAATGCACGGGCACTCAGAGAATCGGCTAAAATTATGTGTATGCATATTTGGAATGTATGAGTTTTGCGGAATTTCATATAGTGCAGTTCAATTCTTGCAAGAATCGGAAACAATATCCCGTATTCCAAACGGGGCAGGAAGGATGCAGACTAAAGGTAAATAAACATTCTTATTAGTGTCGATCGACAGTGCACCGGTGGCCCCACCATGTCAACTTTATTTACCAGTAGCATTTTCACGTCCAAATTCCACAAATTTATGTTCTAGCAACCACAGACGCACGTGAGCACCGTCACAGATCACACTACTGACTTGTACTGACGTGGCCATGCACTCATGTGGATAAGCCGCTTGCGGTCGCCTCAAGCCTCGCGACCCATACCAGGGCTAAAACACCACACGAAGTGACCGTACACAGACACCACACAAACAACAGACAACGCGCGCGCACACACCTCACAGCCATGGCATCGGTAGGCTTCGGCACGGTCGCGCCGGCGGTGGCATCGCCCGCCGGGAGGGGCCTGAGACGGCGGGCGGCGGCGGCGTCCGTGCGCGTGCCATCCGCGACGAAGAGCGTCGCGGCGACGAAGGAGGAGGAGAAGGGGCTGTTCGACGCTATCTTCGGCGCACTGTACAAGGAGGAGCAGCTGCTGGAGACGGACCCCATCCTCAACAAGGTTGAGGGGAAGGCCGTCGCCGCCGCCACGCCGAGGACGAGGGCCGACACGGAGGCCAAGAAGGCAGCGGCGGCCGCCGGCGACGACGGCGTGTTCAACTTTGGCGGGCTGTTCTCCAAGAAAGGGTGAATACATGCAGCTCTGCAAGGCGTGCATATATAGCTTTAAGATGGACGTTGCGTACGTGCACACATGCGTTCAGCCTCAATTCCTTTACTTGCTTACTGTAATTTTCCAAAAGATCCAGGATTTGATTTGGTTTTGGAGGGCCTGTAATTTTCCAAAAGATCCAGGATTTGATTTGGTTTTGGAGGGATCGCGTATAAGTATATTTTCGTCAAGTTGGGATATGGGTAGACTACACTAGCGCGCAATTAAAAATTTCTACCGCGGAAACCAAAAAGACATGTAAGTAAAAGATCATAGATCGTTACCACTAGACGCACAGTATAGTAGAGGAAGAGTTGGAGCAGCCTTGTCGAACGTCGTATGTGTCGATGTAGTGAAAGTAGTCGATCGTCCAACGTTCTTGGCCACCGATCGTCTCCTCCAGAAGCCTCTCGTGTTTCCTATGTATGTCGCGGATCGTCCTCGGTCAGCGTAGCAGAGATCACAGCAGCATCTCTACAGTATCCACACGTCCAGAGGTGAAACGCCGTATGCCGATATGCTAGGGTTTCGGTGGGTGATACAATATCTTCCAAAAAGCCCCACGCCCCTTTACAAAGACCCCCTAATAAATCCCTACGTTAGAAACTCATTAGGACTCTTAACTATATACAAATTATATTCCGATTTAAGCTTTCAATGGATCCAATCCGAACTAGTTTGTTCCAACCAATTAATTGTGTGACTCTGTAAGTTCATACATAATCGGTCGTGACGTGAAAACTCATTTCTGATCCACAAGTTGGCAGCGTTTCCTAGAATGACATAGCAACTCCCGAATACAATAAACATCATATCGGATGAACCTTTATAAAGCTCATGTGCTGATCCTTTTGCCTCACGATATCATATCGAACTCAAGGCGAGATACGTGTCATCCTATGATAGCTCGATACTTCGCTCGATCCTATAGTCGATTACTTAGTTGTAGTTAACTCATCAACCATATTCGGTATGGTCATGCACTTCATTAATCCAACCATATCGAAAGGTCCTAAGATATATCTCCCGTTAAATAGGAGGGGTAAATTCCATCAAACGGTATGGACGCGGATAGTTCTTGACCGTCCGTCCATCCGAATAAATTCGGATCTTATTCGGAGCGTGAAGCCGGATATCTGGGATTTTTCTTAGATATTAGATTCAGGGCCGAATAGTTTTTACCGGATACGGAAACAGAATCATGAAGAAGGTATTCGTTGGATTTAGAGCTATCCAGATAATTTGTTGGATAGTATTCGTAAACACTATCCCGGATATCTGGTAAACTCTAAGCCCAGTGGATCGGAGAGAGAAATCGGCCCAAGAGGCTTTTCCAATATTTAATTATTTTTTTAGAAAATACAGGAAATCCAAATAAGCCAAGAAAAATAATAAATAAACTCAGAAAAATTCCATAAAAATTATAAAAATACTTTTGAACATAAGGAAGTTAAATAAAATACTTTTGAATTTAATATATCTTTGATTTATTCATATTAAATCATTTTTATTTCTGAAAATTCTATTTAAGCTTTGTTAAATTCTAGAAAATCATGAAAATTTTATAAAACCTTATTTTAAATAGAAGAATTTGAAAAACTAAAAAATTGGGATACTACAGTCTTGCAACCAGTCAACGTTCTGTGTATGCCTAACTAGTTATTGCTGCTGGTCTGTAGGCTTTGTATATATTGTATCTGTCTTATTATGTAGTTAGCTAATTACATTTTAGACATCTTTTGTACTGCTATCATTATGACTTGCTACTACTTCTTTTAACTAGCCATCATGATAGTGTGATGTAGTTAAATTAGCTTGTTAAATTGCTAATAATGAGTTGCATTTTGGACATGTAGTAAGGTTCATTGATATTTATATGTGCGATATATATGGTTTCTGTTTTCGCGCAATATTCAACTAAATATTTGTAATCGAGACAATCTATATTTGGTTCGGCATGTATTCTCTCCATATTCATGACCAGGACTATCTGCATTCATATTCGTATTTGGTACTATCCGTGTCTAACTCTGATTACGAGAAAAAAAAAATAAAATAGGATACAAGGTGACCGATATCCGTCCGTATCCGCTCCGATTGCATCCCTAATTAGGACTCTTAACCACATATGGATTATATTCTGATTTAAGCCTCTAATGGATCCAACCCGAACTAATTTGTTCCAACTCATTAAGTATGTGACCCTATAAGTTCATGTGTAATCAGGTGTAACCTGAAAACTCCTTTCCGATCCACAAGTCGGTAATGGTTCCTAGCAGGACACAACGACTCCTGAATACACATAAAGATTATATCAAATGAACCTTATAAAACTCATGTGTTTATCCTTTTGCCTTATGATACCAGATCGAACTCAAGGTGAGATGCGTATCATCCTATGATAGCTTGATACTTCACTTGATCTTATATTGGATTACTTAGTTGTAGTTAACTCAACCATATTAGGTATGGTTACGCACTTCCTTAATCCAGTCACATCGAAGGGCTCAAAGATCTCTCCTGTTTAATAGGAGGAACAAATTTCATCTTGATCGCTTACATTCTTTCGTATATTTCATAGTAAATTGGAAAACTACCTTATAACTATTACACACATAAAAAACCATAACGACATCAAGTCTAAAGATCACACATATACTATGTATGAGATCAACTGATAACATTTAAGAATATAATAATTATCGTAGTGTCTCAAAACAGGTCGATCCAACACTATATTCACTAACATATGTTCACATTATTGATTTGATATCTCATATTCATGATCTATGAAACGTGCTAATTCATAAATCATAAGTATCTCACATAGTAACGTGAAATCAATGATGTTTGGAATGACATCATAAACATAAATAGAAAGTTTTACAAGTCACAAAATAACATATTATTCAAAAGTTCATAAACATAAAAACAACATAAAAACGATATAATCATCTCTATAGTTACCTCTAGAGCATATCACTAAACTAACAGATGATGGTGATTATTCAAACTTAGATATACTTAAAATATAAGCAACAGAAGTGCCTTTTTATTTACTAGTCCGTTCCTTGCGAACAAATGTAATGTATCACCGTTCTTCACTCCAGCTCGCTCGCTTCTACATGTACAACTACTGATGTAACCACATACAAACGTATCCCGTGGGTGCCAGGCGATGCCCGTGGCCAGAACTGTTGCGCACAAGATGATCCTCGGAATCTTTGCCTGGGAAGCTTATGAACGAACCACAATGTTCTGGGCATACCGATACTGTTGTCCAGGTGTTCTATCCTCGGTATTTAGCTGCAAGGACGATCTGGCAGTCTTGACGCTATTGAGATTTATTCACTGCTTGGTGACGAACTCCCCTATAAGTTTCAATGGTGCACTTCACATGCAGCACGCCAGGAGGGATTGGTATCTACAATTTACAAGCAACGGTTAGGAGGTATTGGCGGGAGGTAAGGACTAAGGAGCAATATGCTAACTACAATGACAGGAACAAAATGGTTTCCAACGTAACTCGATAGAGTGAAGTGAATGTAACGTCTCTTTTTCTTTGTTAGTGCGCAGAATAATCTTATATCCTGTGCTTACATGCACAAAATAATGACAAAAGCCAACCGGACTAATTACCGATCATTCATAGCAAGGATTGAAGTCCATGTAAATAACCATAACCAGAAACCCTAAATCCAGGTTTGGAATTTCTGGATCCAAGAGCTGTAGCCAACAAATTGTCTCAAGATCAATTACCTCTGAGATCTGAAACTTTTGCAAGTACCGACTACTTCGCTCGAAGTCGAGTTGCACACTGTTACGGCAAATATGGTGATAAAACTAGACTACCACACATATATTCTTTATGTTTAGTATCACATTGCGTTTGGCTTAGAGACGCGTATCCTCATATACTAGATATAATTGGCCTTTGCCATAAAATACCATTATATTGATACATCAGTTGAGTCGTTATATTCCTGACAAATATAAGGAATAGAACCTTCGTATATGGTGCCAAATACATCACCTTGCATTACATGCAACAGATCTTTGCAACCATTAATCCTTATGATGTTTGGTAAATAGTTACATTTATATGCTATTCATACTTTGTTAAAGAAGAAAGCTAAATGAAATATCCACTGGAGTACTCGACTTTTTATGTGCAATTGACCATATAGATCTTTCCTCTGCAATACTACTTTTTAGATGTGGATGATGTTGACATGTATGCATTGGGTTAAATATGAACTAACTATTAATGGAACATCACTTTCAAAACAATTCAGTAATTAAAAGCTTTCACAATTTGTAAGTTCCATAGTTTCAAAGCTTGGTAAATAAGTCCTTGTGTCATCCTTTGAAAGTGTATCTAGCAGTAAGTAGTAACAAAGTTCAATATCATATCTAGTAGTAAGTAGTAACAAAGTTCAATATCATCTTAAGTAGAACGCAACAAGCTGTAACTATTTAGTACACTAACAATGAGTATATTTTCAGGCTTATTTTCCATATTTTGAACCTTACATACAATCAAATCATTTCAAGATGGAACATAATTTGATCACTTTTTTCCTTGTCTCCCAACTGTTCCAAGACCAGCAAACAAATTTTGCAATTTGCATTGAAGATTTGTATACAAGTCTCATCATCCAGTCATAGATTTCACCTATATAGTCCGATGGCAAGTCAATGTTTCAAGTGGTGAGAATCAGCTAAGTTTCTTTGATATATGTTGACTCAAGCACACAGAGATGTACGTATAACCTCGCAGTTACATGGAACGTGGTATGTCCGGGTCACGGCACGCTACTTCCCCTCCTAATTCCACAGTGATGGCATACCATGAACCCCAAATCTTACCTGGGTCAAAGAATCCCGTATGCAGTATGAGGGGAGTTTATTGTGAATCTGGTAAATATGGTTAAGCCCCTGGTGAATGAATGTTACACTCCTAAAAAAGGTGTCTCAAATAAGCAAAAAAAAAAAGCCAGGTTTTCCAGAGTGATCCGTGACATGTATAATAAGCTCCTTATAAAGCTATGTCAAATACAAAGGTACAAGTTGGCAAAGCTTTTTGGCAGTTCCTTGACAATCGAATGGATAAGCCATGGAATTAGTGGATCTGTAGGAGTAGGACCTGTGGGGTGCAAGCAACAACTATAAGCTCCTTCCAGATATCAATACCAAAAGGCTAGGGCGTCTAGGTACATTGCACAGGAAGGTACCACATCATATAGGCAATTCAAGTGGTGCTAACATTACAACTCTACATATTCTTCAGTTATTTGTTACGTGTAGATTAACTTGTTTATTGACCAACAGTCACTAGATTGTACGCAGAGCATTTTTTTATCTACCAAACTTTAAAATGGTGTATCTTTGTTATTGCGAATGATCAAATGCTCCGCAATTCAGTCCAGAAGGACTAGAACATTTCTAGTCGTTGACAATTCAACACTAAAGATCTGCGTCATGTCAGGGTAATCCTATACTACTTTGTGCTGCACTAAGAAGGCCTTGGCACATATAACAGATTTCCTATTTATCTTTAGTCCGAGGCACTGACCCTATTATACATCCTAATTGAACAAACATTTGCTTAAGCTCACCTGCAGATATTTCCTGTAGTGATCTTCTAGATAATAGTACCATCTGGAATCACCGCATTTTTAAGCACCACAGCTATCCCAGAACGAATGTAAAATCCCTCTGATGGCCTGTCTGCTTCTTGCACATTCTGCATTCACAAGCAAGGGAAAACTCTAAACACTTTGTTTTGAAACTTTTCAGAACTAGAATATTTAATAGCATGAACAAATACTCGCAAAAGCTTCTATCCTGAATCTGTGTAAATTGGTCAAAATAAAATGGCATCTGCCACGGGATATCCTAGCCATCAAATTTTAGCCAAGTAGATAAAAGATATTTGCCTATTTCCCTCCAACCATGCTTTTTCTATGGAGAGATTAAGCTTTTTCTAAGTAGGCATTCTAAACACTCAACACATATGTTACAACTTTTACAAAAGTACTTTCTATCCAAAATACATATTTCAGATCGAGTAACACTCAGCATTTTTCTTGCTCCTTTGATAGGTAGTTCGTACAGATTTCTCAATGCATAAAAGCTGGCATGATACATACAGTAAGTTCAGTTAGGCAAATAAAGTATCGGTTCAATCATTATATCAAGTATGCATGTGCTCCTCCTAATTTCACCCATCAAATGGTATTGAAATGAACATACAAATATTAAAGAGATCATTGTATATGTGAATTCAAAGGGCTTTCCAGAACAATGATTAAATAAATAACTCTATATAGGGGTCATACCTCTGAGTTCATAATGACTACATTCTTCCCAATTCGAGCATTCTTGTCAATGATACAATTCCTGTATGTCAAAACTTAGGCATCAAAAGAATGCACATAAAAGGTACACAACCAAATATATATACATAACCATATACAAGATAACCTTATTTTGGTGTTTTCTCCAACACCAACTGGAACTTTTCCATCAGAAAGTTCAGAAAATCTCTCAGCTTCAGTTTGGTAGTAATCTGCCCCCATCATCATGGTGTCCTACACTCAGTTGATTTTTTTTGTTAAGGGTCTTGAAACAATTAAACATAACATAAAGTTCAACAAAAACGACACAAAACATTCATTATCAATAAGTAGGGTACTTGCAATTGCTTTAGCACAAAAGGACAGTGATTGACTTAATATACATATTTCTCAGAAAGAACTAACTATGTACAAGTCTTTCATGATTGGGGACATACAACTACTGACAAAAATAACGAAAATCGGAAGATATTCATATAGCTTCAATAATGCATGGTGTGACTGAAGAAAATCAACAAAAACACAGGCATTGCAAACCACTAGTATGCAAACTTATTATTTATGGCCTGTGCAAACAATATACTACCTTTCATAGTCAGTTAAAGGTTAAAACAAAGGGTTTGTATACAGATGGCTGGAATTACCAAAATTTAGACCAAAGGAGACAGTGTCTTATGGTTTATTTAGCATTAGGTAGTGGTAGTGCTTTCTAAAAACAATTCCGATGATTAACTATGCAGGACGCCAAGGCCTATGAGTAAGCACTGGTCTCGCTTCTCTCTCTTGGTATACATTCTTTGAAAGGAATGGGAAGGGTTTATACTTTACTTTCTGTGCAAATAAAAGAATAAATATTCCATGATTTTGTTGTGCCCATTGGTTGGGTACAGGTCTAAGGACCGAGGGTAGGGTGCTCGCCCTAATCTAACCGCCAACAGAGCTCTTCCCCAACATGGTAGAGAGGCTTTGAGGCCTGATTTTAGAAGAGGAGAGAGACTAGAGAACTTTGTGTATTTCTTGCTTAATCACAATGAATACAATGCTATCCCTTTTTATAGGATGGTTTGACTTGACCCATAAGAAACATCTCTTTAATATTAAAGAAATAGATGATCCTAACAATCCAATCTAAAGGGTAAGATAATGCAACAAACAAGATATCAAAATAACTAAAGATAACGATTCCTAAATGTACGGGATAGACGAGGGGTTTTTCCTAGGCATAAAACAAAGGGCTGCTGTTGCTGTGCTACAGTAAACCACGCGCTACAGTCCGCCCTGCTGCAATTCCGCCTGGATCTTAGGCCACAACAGATTTACCTTGAGCTGGACCCCTGGTTCTAATCTTGAGCGGATACCAATAACAGAGTGCTCAACACTGCACTCTGTTAGAAAGCACCCATGTGAAACTATAGAGTTCAAAACCTGCACAGAAAGATACATCAATAAAAACTGCCACAGAATGTATTATCAACGAGATAATCTGATAAGAGAATCTGACCTTGCAATTTTCCACCTTGGTTGGAGGCAAAAATCTAGGAGATGTGAAAATGGGCTTCACAGGATCATAAAAATAGAAGTTCGGAGACTACAAAGATAACAAATGGTTTCATCAGAAAACTAATCCTGGCACAGAAATATTATAGCTGGAGATGATGCTAACTAAAAAGTAAACCTGATCGGTGAGAGCAAGATTTGCCTCAAAGAAGGACTTTATGGTCCCAATATCTTCCCAGTAACCATCAAATAGATAAGCCTGTCACCACAGAAAAATAAAAGAAAATTGCATTCAAATCAAAGGGTTTATAACAAGTAAGGTTGCATATTCCTTTTAGAATTTTGAATACATAGTTATACATGTTCAATTTGAAGGACTATGAATTGTAATACCTGCACATTGTAGTCTTTTGCAGCCATTGGAATAACTTCTGAGCCAAAATCATTAGCTGTTGGATAATGGCCTCTAATAGATCACAACAAACAAAGAAAAAGAGTATCATCGTCCCCTCATCGGGCAAGAAAATAAGAATTACGGTTCAGGGAAAATTCCTAGAAATGCGAACATAGCATATAAAATCAGCAATTTTTATCTGATAAGAGATAAGAATTATGTTATTTTTGCACAATTTGCCATTTGTCACACATCACAAAAGAAAAGGCTACATACAAAAAAGAACTGCGTAAATGTCTTATGTCACAAGAGTGCAAACACAAAAAGCCATAGATACTTTGGTTAATTATGCAAACTGGTTTTAAAAATTAAGGGAAAGCACTTCTCATCGGTTAGTATTAAATATTTACCGCAGGAGTCTTAATAAGACATTGGTCCTGAATACATAGATTCCCATTGAAGCCATGTATTTGTACGTGTTTGCAACTTCCGGGGACAAACCGAACGTTTCCATATGTACTTGCTGCATTAACAAGGAAGTATCTTAGATTATTTACAAGCTTTTTCACTAAAGCCTATCAAGGAGTAGAATTTGAGATAAAGTTGGGGAAAAATAGACAAGTAATTTCAAATAATCTAGACAACAATTACCAAAAAAAAAAACTCATGAATAAAATAACTAATTATGAAATAAAAAGTGACAGAATGATTTCAATTTACACTTGTCTAGACAAATCATCAAGTAGTTATTTGTCTTTGGGTTCAGTGTGAGGGCATATACCATTGATTTCAAACTTTCACCCTTGGGCTTTTCAAGAAAATCAGTAATACGACCATTCCTGTCGGCCTTCATCAATCCAAAGTCAGAAGCTCGACTGCAGGTGGACAAAATAAACAAATTAGCTTACAGGAGAGGAATATGTCATCATGTGACCTGTCAATAGAGCATGCACATCATGTATTAACTACTTGTTACAAAGTACAAAGTAGTAAGTAAAATTTTAGAGCCTTTCCAGAGAGTATATATAAATGAGGATGACATAAGTAAACTTTTGAAGCTCATTAACAGTGCACCAAAGTCTTGCTAACTAGACAGAATACCTTTTTGCTTCATTAGCTAAAAAAAGGCAAATTGAAGTACTACTAAAAACACACTAGAAAGTATAAACCAATTCAAACAGGATAAAGATGAATGACCTCTCATCCATAGGAACACAAGCGACTGAAATATCAGCACCAGAGTCAACATGCTTCTGCAAAAGATTTCAGTACTTAAATATCTTGTCAAATAAAATTACAAAACAAGCCTGATTCTAAAACATCAACGTGAAGTATACCTGCACAAAGTCCATGTAATCCATCCTATACAGATGATCACCAGATAGAATCAGTATGTTCTCTATACGTTTGAGTCGTGCATCCTTCAAAAAATAGCAGGCAAGAAGTTAAAATTGGGAAAGGGATATCATCCTATCAAAGATACCACAGCGTGGGATGGCACTAGAAAAACCTCAAACAGCCACAGGAACTGCCTGACAGCATCCGCTGTTCCCTGAAACCATCGCTTTCCGGATTCCCCTGTTGTCTGGGTAGCCGCCAGCACCTAACCAACCGGCAAAAAGAAACCACCAGAAAAGATGATATCCATCCCATCACACTTTCACGATTCCACTCAATTAAATCTCACAATGAACACTATTCATACTTAAGAGTATACCTCCACGAATCCATCACCAAATCCAACTCCCTCTCCAAAGTTATAAGTCCGCGCAATGTGGCGGTTGAGAGACTGGGAATTAAATTGAGTGAGGACGTAGATCTTATTAATCTTGCTGTTTATGCAGTTGCTCATCGGGATATCGATCAACCTGTAACATCCCCCAACCGGCACCTGACACCAACAGAAGACTACCCAATCACTAATGTAACCTTCTCACGGTTCAATCAATGGCATGTACTGCAACGGGAATCCCCAATTGTTACACACCATTCATGCAATGCTGAACAAATTCATGATGAAATGTGGCTTGTGAGCGATTAAGAGAGAGAGAGAGAAAGAGAGAGAGAGGTTTAGGTGATTACCGCGGGCTTGGCCCTGGTCCGCGTGAGCGGGAAGAGTCGCGTGCCGGCGCCGCCGCCGAGGATGATGGACGCCACCGTGTCCGGGCCCACGTCCATCCGCGCCGCCGCCGCATTCGCCGCCGCGGGGGCGCCCGGTTCCACCTGGCACAAACACAACCATGATCCACCCACAACCACAACGACGCGCGACACAGATCACCAATGCGGTTCGCGGATGCAACCAGTCGCACACGCGGAGGTGGAAGATGGACGAATGAGCGGTAAGGCGCGACGGACCTTGATCCCCTGGGGTACGTCGGCGATGACGCAGCTGGCGGTGGCGGCCGCGGCCGCGCGGCGCGGCGCGGGGAGGCGCGCGCGCCGCGTCGTCGGGCGGAGCGCCGCCGGGCGGGAGGGGCAGGTCGCGCGCGGCGCCGTGGAGGTCGCCATTAGCCGCAGGAAGGTTCTAGAAGGTCGGGGGTAGGGATGGGGAGAGGAGCTGGCGAACGGCGAGAGGGGAGTGTGTTGTGAGATGATACAGTGGAGTGGGTGGTTTTTGCGTCAAGGGGGGATCTTGTAACGGAATGGAACGGCCGAGAAGAGTGGGGAGGCGCGTGGGAGCACGGGATTTTTCCGGATCCAGCTACTAGCGACGCGAGTCACGAGGGCAGGGCGTTGAGTTTTTCCGCAGGAATTTGAAAGGGTCGGTGTTCTAGTGCGCCAGGAGCCATTCGGAAGGGAGGAATAGCCATTTGTCGAGGAAATGTCGCTGACGAATTCAGTTCGAAAGATTATTTATAGATAAATTTAGAATCATAAGAACAATGCAAGAATATAAGAACAGAAGAATAGATGAACACAAAAATATGAGGGGACTGCAGGCTTATCTTTATTGCTCTTCATAATGATTGTGTACGGGTAGATGAGGTGTCCACATGGGCCAGAACTTTTGATCATAGTTCCGGTTTCTTAACACTCCCCCTTGGACACTCATTCGACATGTTCATGTCTCGTTAAAACTACATAAAAATTCAGTAGGAAAAATTTAGAGAAATAGTATATGAAACACGTTCTGCTGTATTGCACGAATTACCTCGTTAAAAATCTTAACCGAGAAATTTCAGAAAAACTCGTCAAGTGAAAAAGAGTCCAATTTCATTTAATCTTCAGGATTTATTCTTTGGATACTCGATCTTCATGATTAAGCTTCAATAATGAGTTCGTGAAGATTCTTCTCCTGAATTCTGTACTTCTCTAAGTCTCATCGTTCCAATTTCACAGATGCATCTTTCAAAGCTAGATGCTAGAAGTGACTTAGTGAATAAATCTGCAAGATTTTCACATGACTTAGTATGCAGTACTTTAATTTCGTCCATCTTTTGCATTTCATGAGCATAGAAGAACTTGGAATTGATATGCTTTATGAGAGAACTCTTCACATAACCCATCTGCACTTATGCAACACAAGCTGCATTATCTTCATAGATAATAGTACGAATTTATGCGGTATTCAATCCACACGACTGCTGGATGTGGTGAATCATCCGCTGAAGTCAAGCATATTCTCGTGAGGCCTCATATAGTGTTATTATTTTCGAGTGGTTCATCGAAGTCGATACAAGACTCCGCTTAGACGATTTTCATAGAATTGCAGTTCCACCACATAAAAATACATAGCCTATTTGTGATTCATTGTCATTCATAGTTAGGTCTTGGTTCTTTCTGTAGAACAGACCAAGTTCTTTGCATCCTTGGAGGTATCAGAAGATATCCTTCATTCCATGCCAATGTCTTTGGTAGGTTCTGTACTGTACCTTGCTAGTAGGTTTACAGCAAATGTAATGTCCGATCTAGTACAGTTTGCTTAATACATGAGTGCCCCTACTATGCTCAAGTATGGGAATTCCGGTCCCAAGACTTCCTCCCCCTCTTCTCTAGGTCTGTACGGGTCCTTGTCTTGCTGCAAGGATCACCCGACCATCGGCACATTCGAAGGGTATGCCTTTTCAAAGCCGAACCTTTCTAACACTTTCTGAGTGTAGGTTGACTGATGTATTAAAACTCCTTCAAGAACATACTCAAGCTGCAAGTCTAGGCAATATTTGGTTTTACTCAAACCTTCCATTTCAAACTCTAACTCTAGGTAAGAGATTGCTTTCTTAATATCCTTCAAGGTTCCGATGATATTCAGGTCATCTTCATACACTAAGATTATACAAAATCCATCCTGGGATCATTGTATAAATATACAGAGATTATTCTCATTGTTCCTGTAGTCTTTCTTGCATAGAAAGTCGCTTCAAGCGATTATACCACATCCTACCTGATTGCTTCAGTCTGTACAGTGACTTTCTGTGTTTCACACTGTATAGATTCCTGTTTGCTTTGTTTTGGTTCAGAACAGGGATACATTCAGGTATCTTCGTATAAATGTTCGAATCCAATATTTCATAAAGGTATACTAGTACCCCATTCATCAATTTCACTTCTAACTTCAAGTTCACTGCCATTGAGATAAATATATAAAGGGAGTTCCGCCCATGACCGGAAAATAGGTTTCTTCATAATCATCTCCTAGACGTTCAATGAAACCTTGTGCAACGAGCCTTACTTCTTTTCATTTCTCTTTCGAACAAATACCCACTTATACCTTACGGGGTGCCCAAACGCCTTTCTTTTATTCGGAGAGAATAATTCAGTTTCTATTACCTTCTTCCAATCTTCTCAATTTGATCTTTCCTTTTATTCAATGAGCGATGTAGGCTATGGATCAAGATCGATGATTGTGACAATTTTCTTTGCAAAGTAAATGTCGACATTGGCTGTTGTCATATTCAAATATTCTCCCGATGTCATAAAGTTTATAGCTATTTCTTTAAGGGACGATTCTTCTAATGCTTCTACTTGTTCACCGTTGCTTCCAATTGCGGGGCAAGTCCTTTTAGTTTTTCAGCTCCGATATATGCGCACACATCCATGCTGATGTCTCCCTTCATGGGGATGTTCAATTCTGGTATGCCTTTTTTGAAGGTGCCATACTGGTGCCAGGTCTCAACTGGCTCCCCTTCTAGTTCTGGGGCACTTCGGTGATCAGCTGTGTCAAGTCCCTCTCATCCTTTTTCACCAAACATCCCTGGTTATTTCGGATTCAAGAGGCCGGAGTTCTCGTCCTTTTCTGAGGCCTCTGGACGGGCTTAGGGATACCTTCATCGGTATTTCAACCCTCTCCAGTGCATTGCGTACAGGCATATGCGACATGATCACGCTCTTCAAATCACTAAAGTGGTCAGGCAGTTGATTCGCTAATGCTTGCAAATCAATTATCTTCTGGACTTCTCTTGTCTTCTAGACTTATTTATTTGCTTTACTAGTGCACGGATCATATGCATAGATTTCAATTATCTTCTGGATTTCAATTGTCTTTAGGATTTCTCTTGTCTTCTAGACTTCAATTGTTTTCTGGACTTCCTGTGGCTTGCCACGTTATTTCCCGACATTTTCATCAAGGGTTGATTTCCTCCCCTAATGACGGGAAAATTACCTCATCTAATATACTATCAGCGAATCGGGCATTATGCAAATCTCCAGTCATAGAGTCCAAATACTTGATTATGGATGCTGTGTCATAACCAACGTATATCCCAGATTTTCGGAGAAAGCCCATTGCAGTTCGCTACGGTGGTTGTATAGGTACATAAACCTTGCAACCAAACCTGCGAAGATAAGAAGTTTTCGGTGCTGATCCTTGCGCTAGTTGCATAGGTGAATGGATGTTATAGGCCGACGGTCCAAAATTGATGAGAGTTGCTGCGAGCAGGACTGCAAGTCCCCAACATGTAGTTGGTAAATTATAACTCTTCAAGGACCTACTAGTCTATTCTGGATGTGGACATATGGTACGGAGTGCTCAACTTTAATTCTCATTTTCATGCAATAATCATCAAATGCCTTTAGAGTAAATTTTTCGGCGTTGTCCATTCAGGTGGACTTCACATGATCATCAGGAAAAATATTTCTACTGTTAATTATCTGTGAGATTTAGCTTCACAAAAACATGGTTTCTCGTAAACAATAAACATACGTACGACCATTCCGAGGAAGCATTGATGAGCACCATAAAATACCTAAATAACCATTACAGGGGATGTATAGGACCGCAAATGTCTCCCTGTATACGGTCCAAAAATGCAGGGACTTCATCCTTCTCTCTCAGAGCAGAAGGGCTAGTAATTAATTTCCTAGTGGCACATGCGGGGCACACACAATCTTCCTGATTCAGAAAATTCTTTACATTTGTATTATATCCCTATGAATTGTTAATTATATATCTTATCATCCTAAGACCTAGACGGCATAAATCTATCATGCCAAAAGATAGAAAAGTTCAAAGCTTTTAAATACGGTTTTCAGGGCAGTATAGTCTGCAGATGCCTTAATATTAGTGTAGTATAGCCCAGTTTCAAATGAAAGAAGACATTCTAATACCATTGTTTCACTTTCTTCATGATTTTCAATGAGTAGGTATTGCTTACCATACTCTTTTTCAGTCTTTACGTGGAAACCGTTAGCGCGAATATCCTTGAGAGTTCTAGTCGATTCTAGGTACAAAAGTCTTCTTCAATGACCAAAGTTGTGCCCATTGGGAGTATAATTATGGCCCTTCCTAAGCCTATTATACCAGTATCGCTGCTTGCGATTGTCGTAAGACTACCAACATTCTTACTGGTCGACTGGAAAAATTTTCGTTTCTCTCATGATGGTATTTATTGTGCTGCTACCTGCTAAGCACGCTTCCTCCGTAGGGCGCCACACGTGTTCTAATATAATGTACTTTATTAATATGTAGCATAAAGCAAGCAACATATAAATAAAATACTTCAGATATCAGAACATAACTTGCTATTATAAATACGGGAATAAGTTTTGCAGGACTCATCATAAGAATTTTAATGCTTTGCGCTCCTAGAGCATGCAACCATTATTTAATAATTCAAAATTCTACTTCAATTACAAACTGCAAGTTACTATAAAAGATCCAAGTACAATGCGTGCACTAGATCGAATCAGCGAAGTATTCAGGAACTTCTGCCTCAATCTGCTCCATGACGATCTTCTTCTCTTGGGCAACTACGGCTGTAGCCGCTGCGACGTCCAAAGGGGGAGTGATGGTGGCTGCTACTGGGTTGTCCACATCCATTAATACAACTAATGACTGTGGACCCTCTGTGCCTGCAATGGCGAGGTGTGACACATGCTGTCATTTGCCCTTCTTCTTAGACTAGAAAGCATCAATAACGTGCAATGCACGACCTTACCCTTCTTGCTCCTCTCATTCATGAGAGGCTTTATCACCTTCTAGCTGCTAACAGTGGCTTCATGGCCAACATTGCTACTAGGTGGCTGTGAGATGTAGTTCTTTCTTAGAACATCATCTTGAGGTTCTGCAACTTGCATGATGTCAATTAATTCGGCATACTGCTTGTAGCCGTCTTGACGATAGTTGCGTGTAGATTGCACTGCTTCGGGTGAAAGGTAGTCAGTTTTCTCATTTTTCTGCTCATCCATGATTACATTATTACGGAGTTGAAGACTTGTATAAATTTTGTACAAATTCTGACTATGTTGGGTCAGTTCTTCGAAATACTGGTTCGTGATGCTAGTCATATTCATGCAAAAAGTTTATAAGATTACTGCTGGTAATTTGTGTAAGATGGTTACTAAATTTTCATAATGCTCATCGAACTCCTGGTTCGTGATCCCGTATTTTTCTATGTATTTTTTTATATGATTTACTACTATTTTCAGTGATTAAAAGCAATATAAACAATCACAGATAATCAAAACAATAAATGCAATAAATAAATTGCATAGAAATAACAATAACAAAGTTAAACATGCTTGAAAAGTTCAAAATATGCAAAAATTTGGATTCCCGAGGCCCTTTTCTGCTGGAAAAATGATTTTTTGGTAAATTTTGTAATTTTTGGGGGGTTAAAGTGCTAATTTTTAGTTTTGAGAAAAATTATCACGCAATTTTCAGAATTTTTTGGGGTGTAATATCCCGAAAGTGAGTTAAGATTTGAATCGAGGAAGAATAATTTTTATTTCGGGAGAGGTCGATGGTTCGGGAAGAATCAAACGGAACGACGAGAGGGACTAATTGGATTGTTGTCAGTCTTGCAATTTTAGAGGGGGAAAGAGCAAATGGGCGGCAACTTGGGCTGAGCCAAGGCCCATCTGGGTGGCCGGCCAAGGGGGTCCTCCCCAAAAACCCTAGCCCCTTCCCCTCCTCCCCCTTTCCCCTCCCACTCCCATTCGCCGCCACCCCACCTCCCCACCTCCCCACTCTCTCCACTCCCCTCCACCCTCTCTTGCACCCTTCCCATCCCCACACCCCATTGTTGCTGGCCAAGGAGGAGAAGGATCTCCTTGCAGCCGGCCAAGGAAGAAGGAGAAGGAGAAAAGAAGAGAAGAGGGAAGAAGGAGAGGAGAAGAGAAGAGAAGAAGAGGGAGAAGAAGGGATCCGCAGCGGAAGTGTGGAGGTCTTCATCCCCGCTGTGTACTCTCTTCGTTTCGGCAAGGGTAACCCGTGGTTCTTTGCTTTAGGTCATTTTCTAGTTGTCTAATTTTCGGATGTCAGTTCGTCGAATTTCTGCAGCAGTGAAGTTTGTCGGTTTTGATTAGGTTAGAGGCAGATTTGGGTCTGGGTGTCTCCTAGAAAGTTGTAGCTATCGTAGTTACCTTTCATTGCCGACAAGAATCAAGTCATTCGGACTTCGGTAGCCAAAGTTATGATTTTATTAGTACTTCTGTGTTTCTGGAGAGAAGCAGATTTGCTAGTGTTAGTTAACCTGATTGAAGTGCATATTTAGAGGGGTTTCCAGAGGGTCTCACCATAATGAAAAATGAGGCTAATCCTCTAAGATTTCAGGAAAGCTAAAGATCACTGAATTTGGACGATCGTAGAGAAAGTTATGATAGTTTCTTTGTCGCTGTCCAGAAACCCGACGTGAAATGTTTGCTCTGATTAATTAGATTGGTAGGTCTGGTAGATGGCCGAATCAGAGGGTCTCCCCAACTAAGTTTATTTAGACATGTCAATTACCTTTTCAGATTGTCCAAGATCATCCTATTTGGACTCATGAGCAGAAAGTTATGAATTTTTGAAGTCTGCTGTCCGCAGTGACCGATCGCTAGAAATTAGAAAAGCTAGACGTTACAAGAAGATTAGCGATTTCGATTGTAGTGTGATGTATGATTTTGGTCCAGTATGCTATTCTTAGTTTGGGGTTATCTTCTTGTCCAGTGGCAGCGAGATCCCAAGGGCAGCACCCACTTCAAGGCCCGCTGCTCGCGGTTGAGGTAAGTATTCGGGTTTATGTGTAGTATTGGTTGCATGTCATGATTGAGTGGTGTTTTGTTCATCATTGCCATGTGAATGTGTTGTGGAGATGATTCTAGTTGTGATGATGTTTATAGATTATGTTTAAAGCTCCTTCATGATGCTATTGTTTATACCACGACTACATATTGAGTATGATATTGGAAATATGATGTTGTAGTTCTTTGCATGTTGGAGCATTTGAGACTTGGTCACGTGGTGACCAAGAGTACAATGTTGAGGTCCCTGTCATATGTAGTGACAGTTTGAGGTCCCCGCATTCATGGAATGTGGGCAATATATACAGAGGTCCCCGTCATTGTGATGACGGCAAAGGTCCCTATACATGTGATGTATAGGCTCTTGGTCCTCGTGCCAAAGGGCACTGTGCAAGGGTACTCATCGACGGATGAATACCCGCATTACACTGTGAAATGCGTAAAGAGATAAAGAACAAAGAGTGCATAGCATTATCATTAAATTTCTAGTATTTGAAATGCCATGAATGAAGTTGATTAAAGTCGTTTATGCCGTCATGTCTTTATGATTATGTAACCTTGATGATACTTGCCGAGTCCTATGACTCACCCTTGCTTTGTTTTGATTTAGGTACTTCTACGTAAAGACGCCATGCATGGGCGGAGTAGATGATTGGAAAGCACGCACCACTTCACAAAATTAATGCAATTGTTATTTTAGCATCACATAAGAATAAATAGATCACGAGAAATACCCATGGTTATTTTATGATTATGATTGATGAAATAATTTATGGATGTGAGAATGGTGTTATTTGATTACATTCATATGATTATCCCTTATGCATGAGTGAATTGGTTAATGAAATTACATTAAATATTATGTTTACTCGTTAGAAAATTGTTTTTCATTGATTATACAAGGAGACTCATAAAATTTGTAAATTCGCTCTAGTTGTATTTAGTTTTGGTAGCATTCCTGTGCTCGCTCGAGTTGGGGTGTTACGGTTGGTATCGAGCGGTCAGAGGTCCGCGGGCATCGAAAAATTAATTTTGACACACTAAGCACGTGAGGTGGGATTGGGTTTTTTTTGCATTGCACTACGCTATTGTCATTATATGTTTATTCTTGAATGTTTGATACTAGTTATTCTTATGCTTATTGTGGTTAGTTTTATTGTGGTGTTCTTAGATGGCAAGAGGCGAGAGGTCGTGGTCGTGGTAGGCAGGTGCCGGCGAGGCTGTGCAATGCCCCGCCAGTTCGAATTCTATAGTGGTGAAGCAAGTCCGCGAGGTCGAGGAGGAGGTCGCCTCAGCTCAAGAAAACCGTGCTCCACTGTGCCGCAGATTCCCGTCCCATTGGTGGCTCTGCAGAGTACCGCAGCAATTAATATGGGACTTCACGGTGGAACACCCCGCGCCTTGATACTTTTGATGGCTTGGGCACTCCAGTGGATGCGCCAACCGGCTGCGCCACATGGAGAGACACTTTGGTGCTTTAGGATGACGCGGAGATGCGGGCTCGGTTGTGGCTTTCCACCTTAGGGCAAGCGGATATTTGGTGGGAGAGAGTCTTGACACCTAGGACTGCCGCATGGCCTCGTTACATGGGAGTTGTTTGTGGAACAGCTTTCTGAGTAGGTTTTATCCAAAGATCGTTTGTGGAGAGGATGGAAGTCTCATCGCAGAGCTACAAGCGTGGTAAGATGACGGTGTCGAATATGAAGCGGTTTTAACAACTGATCCGCTTGTGCCGGCAGTGGCTGCAGATGAGGCGAGAAAAGGCTAAGAGGTTTCGCAGGGGCTCGTGCAGAGTTCCGTCAGTCTTGGGAGCGCTAGAATTGCGTGACTTTAGCTCTCTGGTAGAGCAAGCCGGGGCATGGAGCTAGAGATGCAGCTTGGGAGGATCTACCAGCACGGGAGGTACCATGGTCCAGATGGGGCTAGTGGCAGCGTAAGAAGAATTTTGGAGGAGGAAGTGGGTCATTTCGGCCGCTTCAAGAAGTTCAAAGGCCGCCATTCCTTCAAGTCTGAACCACAAGGCCACGATCATCTTTTACTTCGGTCGCAGTGAGTGGGTTTAGGTTGCGCCAGCCTGTATGCGGTATGAAATGTTTCAAGTGTGGCAATGAGCATCGGCGCCGAGTGTTCTTGGTCAGATCTTGTCGCCATCGTGGTCGGGAGGGCCACAAGGCATTGGTCCACGGCGAATCCGCCAGTATTATTAAATGGGAACCGAACAGCATCGCACTCGGCAACAGCGCGTCTTCGCGAGGGTCGGGTCGGATGTTAGCGACCACACCTACTCGGGCCTTGGGTCACCACTCTATTTTCAAAGATCCGGAGGATGCCACCGCCGGGTACTTTTGGCCACCGGTTCGCAGTGCCGCTTCGCCAAAGACCTTCAAGACTCTCCTACATGGCCGCACCCCTTATCGTGGTATCGGAGTTTCTTCCGCCCCAGCAGTTAGCTTTCTATGCCATGCCGACGCAGAGCCGGCAGACATCCCGATGTGGTGACAGTACGCCTTAGTGGATTCGATGGAGGCTTATGTTCTTTTGACTCAGAGCTACTTTCTTTTGTATCGTTAGAGTTTGTTAGCCGGGCCAATTTGAGAGTGCAATCTATAGCTAAGTCGCTTATAGTTAATTCTCCGGGGAATTTTGCTAGTTCCACAACGATCCGGTTGTGTGATCTCATTGGATGGGGAAGATTTCATTGCTAATTTAATGGTCCCAAAATGGAGCCATTTGATGTTATTTTGGGTATGGACTGGTTACATAGCTATCGAAAGCGATTATTTCGTGCTTTTGGAAGACAAGAACTCTACAAGCACCTTCGGGCTTGAGGTAGTTTTTCAGGTAGTGCCCTCTTATTCTCTCTCTCTGTGTTGGCTAGCTTGTATCCTCAGTAGCCGAGTCGTGAAGAGTGGGTTTCTTTTGTCACTAATGGGAAGCCAAGTTCCTCTTTGACCGCAGAATTAGTTCCGGTGGTTCGAGAGTTCTTAGATGTTTTTCCAGCAGAGTTGTCGGGATGCCCCTCCTCGTCCCGTGGAGTTTCGATTGATTTGATACCGGTGCTCAACCGGTTTCTATGACCCCGCATCTGCTTGGCACGCCCTTTCCGGTGAGGAATTAAAGAAACAGTTGGATGATCTAAAAGCGAAAGATCTTATTCGACCTAGTGTGTCTCCGTGGGAGCTCCGGTATTGTTTACCAAGAAGAAGGATGGTAGTTGGCGCATGTGTATTGATTACCGTGTTTCTTAACCAGCCTAACCATCAAGAACAAATATCCTTTGCCTCGCATTGAAGACTTATTTGATCGGTTGAGAGGGGCAAAGGTGTTTTCAAAGATAGACCTTCACTGGGCTATAACCGCATCCCCGTCCGAAAGGAAGATATTGAGAAAACGGCGTTCTCTACAAGGTACGGCACTTTGAATTTAAAGTTATGTCATTTGGACTAACGAATGCCCCCGCTGCTTTTATGGAGACTATGAACAGGATACTGCATGAGTATCTGGATGAATTTGTTGTAGTTTTTATTGATGATATTTTGATCTATTCTAAGACTAAAGTGGATCATGAGCGTCATCTGAGGTTGGTGTTGGAGACGCTAAGAGAGAATAGGTTCTATGCCAAGTTTAAGAAATGTGAATTTTGGATGTCTGAAGTGGGATTCCTTGGGCATATTATAAATGAAAAGGAATATCATCGATCCAGTGGAAAATCTCCACGAGTTGAATGGGCAAGACCAACCAATATTAAAGAAGTGATAAGTTTTAGGTATGGCGGGCTATTAAGGCGCTTTGTGCAGATTTCTCCATCATTGCAAAGCCGTTGTCCAGGCTCACTCAGAAAGATGTGAAGTTTCTGTGGGACGATGATTGTGAGTGCAGTTTTCAGACTTTGAAGGAAAAGTTGGTGACTGCTCCGGTTCTTACTATTCTGAGCACGGAAGCGATTCACAGCAGTACTCGATGCATCTCGAGTTGGTTTGGGTTGTGTGCTCATGCAGGGCGGAAGGTTCGCTTATGCATCTAGACAATTTGAAGAAGCATGAGCGAATTATCCAACTCATGATTTAGAATTGGTCAGCAGAGTGTTCGCTGAAGCTTTGGAGACATTATCTTTATGGAGAATCTTGTGATATCTTTACGATCACAAGAGTCTTAAGTACATTTTTACCAGAGGACTTGAATCTAAGACAAGATGGTTAGAGCTGATAAAAGATTATGATCTCACGATTCAAGATCATCCCGCAAAGCTAACGTGGTGGTCGATGCTCTTAGTCGCAAGGCGACACCGCTACTTTGGATTGTCTTATTGCGGATTTTGACCGCATGGAGATATCGTATTGCTATGTAGGACCGCCATGTCGAGACACAACTGATTTTGGGGTCACCATTCCACAATGTAGTACAAGAAGCGCAAGAAATGACCCATTTTTGCGAGGGTCGAAGCGTTTGGACTCGGGAAAGGAAGGGAATTTCAGTTTGGATGGGTGTGGAGCATTGCGATTCAAGGGACGATTATGTGTGCCACGAAAGCGTGGAGTTAAGGATGACATCTTAAAGGAGGCTCATCGCACTCGTATATCGCTCATCCAGAGAGACGAAGATGTACCGTGATTTGAAGCGCACTTCGTGGAAAAGAATGAAAGTGGATATTGCCAATTTTGTAGCTTCTTGTGGTGTTTGTCACAGTGAAGGCTGAACATAAACGTCCTGGGGTTATTGCACCTTTGGAAGTACCCCAATGGCCATGGGATGATATTTCTATGGATTTTGTTGTTGCGTTGCCTCGCTCACCGCGAGGCAAGGATGCGATTTGGGTTATAGTGGATCGATTCAAAGAATCGCACATTTTATTCCCATTCGCACGACTAATTCAGCTAGTGATTTGGCTCCTATCTATTTATGAGATTGTGAGATTGCATGGAGTGCCAAAGACCATCATTTCGATGTGGATGCCAAGTTCAGATCCAAGTTTTGGGAGAGTTTGCAGAGTGCCTTGGGCACGCAACTCCGCTCAGCACTGCCTTTCCATCCCGCATGCATGGGCGGTCAGAGCGCACTATTCAAACCACGGAGGACATGTTGAGGTCATGTGTCCTGCCTTGGAAAGGTAGTTGGGAGGATCAATTGCCATTGGCGAGTTTGCGTATAATAACAGCTATCATTCGAGCATAAAAGCCGCCCGCTTGAGGTTTTATATGGGCGTAAGTGCAGTCACCTCTTGCTTTGGGAAGCCGTGGGTGAGAAGGCGCTTTGGGACCGGACCGTGCAAAAGATCATTGAACGAGTGGCCCCGTGAGACAGAATCTTTTAGCACTCAAAGCGCATGTAAGAGTTATGCGGATGTGAGGAGAAGAGACTTGAATTTGAAGTGGGAGATCAGTGCTCTCGAGAGTGTCCCCACTAAAGGTGTTGTCGTTTCGCACCAAAGGGAAGCTTAGCCCGAGGTACGTAGGGCCATTCACGATCTTGGCTCGGATCGGAAGTTGGCATACCGCTTAGACCTACCGAGGCTATGCGAGGAGTGCATAACGCTTTTTCATGTGTCGATGTTGAGGAAGTTCCTTCGTGATCCGAGCATCATGTTTCATTAGAACCCTAACCATTGACCAGGATCCGACATTTGAATCTAAACCGTGCACTCGAAAGATCGAAAAAGAGTTGAGGAACAAAACTTTGAAGTACGTTAAGGTGCTTTGGTCGCAGCAGACGAAGGGAGGCTACTTGGGAACCGGAGTCTCGCATGCGTGAGCTTTATCCGAGTTGTTCATCTCAAAGCGCACCACTGTTGCCAAGTTTCCAGCCTCGTTTTATTTCTTGAAGGTTGGAGTTTAGATTCGGGCCGAATCTCGCTAAGGGGGTAGAATGTAATATCCCGAAAGTGAGTTAAGATTTGAATCGAGGAAGAATAATTTTATTTCGGAGAGATCGATGGTTCGGGAAGAATCAAACGGAACGACGGGAGGGACTAATTGGATTGTTGTCATGCTGCAATTTTAGAGGGGGAAAGAGCAAATGGGCGACAACTTGGGCTCGGCCAAGGCCCATCCGGGTGGCCGACCAAGGGGGCTCCTCCCCAAAACCCTAGCCCCTTCCCTCCCCTCCCCTTTCCCCTCCCACTCCCATTCGCCGCCACCCCCACCTCCCCACCTCCCCACCTCTCCACCTCCCCTCCACCTCTCTGCGCCTTCCCATCCCCACACCCCCATTGTTGCTGGCCAAGGAGGAGAAGGATCTCCTGCACCGCCAAGGAAGAAGGAGAAGGAGAAAAGAAGAGAAGAGGGAAGAAGGAGAGGGAGAAGAGAAGAGAAGAAGAGGGAGAAGAAGGGATCCGCAGCGAAGTGTGGAGGTCTTCATCCCCGCTGTGTACTCTCTTCGTTTGGCAAGGGTAACCCGTGGTTCTTTGCTTTAGGTCATTTTCTAGTTGTTTAATTTTCGGATGTCAGTTCGTCGAATTTCTGCAGCAGTGAAGTTTGTCGGTTTTGATTAGGTTAGAGGCAGATTTGGGTCTGGGTGTCTCCTAGAAAGTTGTAGCTATCGTAGTTACCTTTCATTGCCGACAAGAATCAAGTCATTCGGACTTCGTAGCCAAAGTTACGATTTTATTAGTACTTCTGTGTTTCTGGAGAGAAGCAGATTTGCTAGTGTTAGTTAACCTGATTGAAGTGCATATTTAGAGGGGTTTCAGAGGATCTCACCATAACGAAAATGAGGCTAATCCTCTAAGCTTTCAGGAAAGCTAAATATCACTGAATTTGGACGATCGAGAGAAAGTTATGATAGTTTCTTTGTCGCTGTCAAGAAACCCGACGTGAAATGTTTGCTCTGATTAATTAGATTGGTAGGTCTGGTAGATGGCCGAATCAGAGGGTCTCCCAACTAAGTTTATTTAGACATTTCAATTACCTTTTCAGATTGTCCAAGATCATCCTATTTGGACTCATGAGCAGAAAGTTATGAATTTTTGAAGTTCTGCTGTCCGCAGTGACCGATCGCTAGAAATTAGAAAAGCTAGACGTTACAAGAAGATTAGCGATTTCGATTGTAGTGTGATGTATGATTTTGGTCCAGTATGCTATTCTTAGTTTGGGGTTATCTTCTTGTCCAGGTGGCAGCGAGATCCCAAGGGCAGCACCCACTTCGCCCGCTGCTCTCGCGCGGTTGAGGTAAGTATTCGGGTTTATGTAGTATTGGTTGCATGTCATGATTGAGTGGTGTTTTGTTCATCATTGCCATGTGAATGTGTTGTGGAGATGATTCTAGTTGTGATGATGTTTATAGATTATGTTTAAAGCTCCTTCATGATGCTATTGTTTATACCTCGACTACATATTGAGTATGATATTGGAAATATGATGTTGTAGTTCTTTGCATGTTGGAGCATTTTGAGACTTGGTCACGTGGTGACCAAGAGTACAATGTTGAGGTCCCCGTCATATGTAGTGACAGTTTGAGGTCCCCGTGATTCATGGAATGTGGGCAATATATACTGAGGTCCCCGTCATTGTGATGACGGCAAAGGTCCCTATACATGTGATGTATAGGCTTTGGTCCCCGTGCCAAAGGGCATGTGCAAGGGTACTCATCGACGGATGAATACCCGCATTACCGGTAAAATGCGTAAAGAGATAAAGAACAAAGAGTGCATAGCATTATCATTAAATTTCTAGTATTTGAAATGCCATGAATGAAGTTGATTAAAGTCGTTTATGCTGTCATGTCTTTATGATTATGTAACCTTGATGATACTTGCTTGAGTCCTATGACTCACCCTTGCTTTGTTTTGATTTAGGTACTTCAAAGACGTCATGCATGGGCGGGAGTAGATGATTGGAAAGCACGCACCACTTCACAAAATTAATGCAATTGTTATTTTAGCATCACATAAGAACAAATAGACTGCTGAGAAATACCCATGGTTATTTTATGATTATGATTGATGAAATAATTTATGGATGTGAGAATGGTGTTATTTGATTACATTCATATGATTATCCCTTATGCATGAGTGAATTGGTTAATGAAATTACTGTTAAATATTATGTTTACTCGTTAGAAAATTGTTTTTCATTGATTATACAAGGGAGACTCTGTCGAAAATTTGTAAATTCGCTCTAGTTGTATTTAGTTTTGGTAGCATTCCAGGCTCGTTCTGAGTTGGGGTGTTACATGGGGCCTCCTTGCAAAATCGGGACTTTCCTTTTCTTTTCTCAATTTTTTTCTTTCTTTTCTCCCAAAAATGGGCCGGCCGCCCCTTTTGTTTTCATTTGGGCCTTCATTAACTTGGCCTGATTGGGCCCTTTAGCCCTCGTGCCTATTAAGGCTAATCACGTAAAAAAAAACCACTACCAGCCCGTGGCTTCAATCGGGCACGGGCAAGCAGGGTTTCCCTGTCCCTGTGCTCTCATTGCGGCGGCGGCTCTGAATTCATCTGAGGAGTCGAGCGGGCACGGGGCAAGGCCGACGACAGGTGGCGCATGCGGGCACAGGCTTGGAGTGGCGCGGCGGCCGGCCGACGACGTCAATGCGGCGGCAGGCGCGAGGGCAACCGACGGCTTCAAATGCACAAGGGGCGGCCGGAGGAGCGCATGCGTGAGCCCGTGCGAGGGGTTGCGCTGGGCGACGCGCCACGGAGGTGGTGCGATCTTTAGCGGCGTGGGCCCGTGGCGGCGGGCACGCGCCGCGCGCTCGTCGGCGGAGCTCGTGCACTCGGCGGTGGCGGCGACGCGAAGGTGGTCGGCTGCTGGCTTCAAGCGTGGCCTCTGTGGCGCGTGCGGCGGCTTCGAGTCACCGAGCGTAGGCGCGACCTCCATGGTGCGTGCGGCGGTTTCAGGCGCATGCTCCAAGGTGGCTTCAGCGCTTCAAGCGTGACACGGTGGCGCGTGCTTTAAGCTCGGTCGATGCGGGGAGGCGACCGGTCGGAAGCTTCAAGCGCAACGAGCTACTGGCTTCCCCCTTTTTTCTTATTGGGCTATGTCGTGGCCGACGCCGGCCATGCGGGGCCGTGCGCGAGCAATGCTGACTTCAGGCGGCTCGGGCACACGCGGGTGGCCGGCGCTTCATGACGCGGTACGGTGGCGTGTGGCCGTGCGGGGCCCCCAGCGTGGTGCGGTGCCAGCTACAGGCTGGGTATGGGTTCGACAGCACGTTCAGGGCGGATGCGTGCTGGCGACGGTGGCCCCATGCGGTGTCGGCGCCAACTTTGGGTGGTGGCACGGCGGCGAGTCCGCGTGCGGCGGTGCCGACTTCGGGCGGCGTGGCATGCATGCCAGGGGCGACCCTAGGCCAGCGCAGCTTCGTGTGCAAGCCGACAGTGTGGTGGCCAGGCGCGGCTTCAGGCGGGGCACGACACCATGCTCGACGATGTCCCGGCTTCAAGCTAGTGGTAGTGCGGGGGGAAGCCCGTGCGGGGGCATCGGCAGGCCGTACGGGGCCGTTGTATTTTTTTTACTGTTCATACATGCATATGTGATGCGATGCAATGTAATGCTAGACATGCAACGATCTACCGTGCAATCAACATCCTCTCTTTCATGCGATCTACCGATCAGCTTGGCTGGTGACTTCAAGTCGGCTCGCGGCAGATCAGAGTGAATTTGCACCGTACAAAACAATCTAGAAAGAAGCAATTGCAGAATTGAAAGTGAACTAAAAAACGATTCAATCTACGAGTGTCGTTCATCGATGGTTACCTTTTCGATGCGAGGAGAGTCGATTGTGCTGATAACGTGGTGTGAAACCATCGTTGACGAGTCTAGTCTAAGCGATTACCTCGTAGACAAACTTAGAATCGTAAGAACAATGCAAGAACATAAGAAAAGAAGAATAGATGGACACAGAGATATGAGGGGACTGCGGGCTTCTCTTTATTGCTCTTCTCAATGATTGTGTACAATGGTTGGGGGTCTCCTCTCCTATATAGAGACGATGGGTGGATGAGGTGCCTACATGGGCCAGGACTCCTGGTGATGGTCCCGGTTTCTTAACAGAATCCATAGGAGAGAAGGAAATTCCTATATTTTTGGAATTCCCCATGAGCTAATCAAGAGTATATATCTGGTTACCCATGACGTGAGCCTCCAATCCATATTATAAAGGAAAATGCTACCATCCGTGCGTCCGGTGCATCCACGTTTCACGTATTTGTTTGGAAGCTGTGCATTGACATCAGCTTTCTTTCTCCTAAGAAGGTACGACATAATCAAGTCACATAGGACAGCAGCACATCTATACGCTTGTGGACACTTGCAATGGTATCCACAGACAGTAATTGGAATAGAAAATTCAGTCTCAAACACAGGCAAGATACCTAGTTTTCCAGGGAACACGAGATCGAACAGATACCACATTTCCGAAAGCTTATTATGAATAGGCGCACCTATCGTAATTATCCTATGCACAGTCTGCAATTGCTTACACACTAGGGTTATCTACTTATCTCAGCATTGGGATTCTTTTTTTCAAGATGCTTTGTTTTTTGATTTGTATGTTGCAACTGTTATCCGGGGATGTTGCAACCATTGTCCTAAGATGTTGCAACCGTTGTCCGGGGATGTTGCAAGTGTTACATCTGTAGAAAAAAATATTGCATCTATAGAAAAAAAATATTGCATACGGTTCACAGCGATGTTGTAATTTTTTCCAACTCGTTTTTTCCAGATGTTTTGTTTTGATTTGTGATGTTGTAATCATTGTCTAGAGATGTTGCATCTGTTGTCCGAGTATATTGCAATCATTGTCTAGGGATGTTGCAACCATGTCTGGGGATGTTTCAACCATTGTCTAGGGATGTTGCAACTATTGTCTAAAGATGTTGTAACCATTGTCTTAGGATGTTGCAGCCATGTCCGGGGATATTGCAATCGTTGTTTGGAGATGTTGCAATCGTGCCCAATGCACTGGCTCGCTTCAGACGTATGTGCATGAGCATTATCCTTGTTTTGCAATTTTGCACCAATTTTCAATGTACGTAGGTTTTACACGGTTGTCTCTTCTTCTAGTTTTCTTTTCGTACTTGAAATATATCATATTCTTTCTTGCTTGATACGCCCAGAAATGACTTTGTTGTTGAGTATTTCTACTACATTGCTATGGAAAAAGTTTAGAATATGTTGTTAGCAGGGTATGGTTGTATGTTGCTAGAAAAGCTGGGTGTCTGATGGCGTGGGCAGAAAGGAAGTGTAGTTGCGGTTTGGCTAGGGGCAAAATTAGAATAGAAATGACCGGGGTTTACCATTTCACCGTACATATACTAATATATATAATTCAAAGCAACATGGTACTAAGTAGTAATGTATCCAATAACTTTTAGCATCAATGTTTCAACATAACCAATAGAAATATACAATGATACAGAAGTAGCGATCAAAATGCTTACTAACATAAAGAAACTCACTAATAATATTGTTAATTGTAGCAAAGCGAAGCAACTAAGTGCGAAATCATGGATAAAGATAGTCTGCCTGGTCATTTGCCGTCGGTGTAGGAGAGTGGCATTGGATGCATGCGCGGCTGCTAGCCACGTGGGCCGCACGTGGGCGGGATGGAAGCCCAAGCGCACGATTTTGGCTTGGGGATGCACATATGGTATATGAAACCCGATCTCCACTAAATTCTTTTGGACCGGTGTCTGTGACATCGGTGGCCCTACGGGCTCGCCTGGCTTGGCAATGCTATGCTAGGCACGCTCGCACGACCGTGTGCGAGTGGCGTGGCGAGCGTGGGCTCAGCCGACAGCGCGACACCTGTAAGGCCGGTGTGTGGCTGCTCTGCCGGTGTGATTAGGGCGACGATGAGAATCATCTCATCGTGCACGACCCATAGTTGTTCCCTATTATAAATCAATTATGGGGCATGGGATTGCCGAAGCTCGAGTTTTCCCAATTTTATCTAGTGCTTTTGCTACGTGTGTCCATCTTTGGTTCACTTGGCGACCTATCGTGCGACGCTTTGCTTCATTCGTGCCTACATTAATTGGTCTGCGCGATGAACATCTAGCACTCGACTCTTCTGCATTAATTGTTGCGGCTTTTGACGCATGTCCACCACTCGGTTTAGCTTCGGCAGCACCTCTCTCATGTGTTTGTTCTCTGCTGTTTGTCACATGAAACTTCCCGCCTCCTTCCTCTTAGCGCAAAGACACTTTATTTCTGCACTCACGCCGCATCCTGGCCTCCTCCGGTGGTGTCGTCCCTCACCTCCTCCTCGCCCTTAGTCCTTCGCCTCACGCTCGCTCCCTTCCCGCAGCTTGCCGTAGTACCTGTTCCCTCCTCCCCGCCTTACACGCTGGCCACAACGTCCTCCCCTTCGTCTGTGTCCTCCCCTTTGCCCGCACCCCCCTCTACCCCTTTGGCCCACCGCACGCGTCGCCCTCCTCCCCTTCGCCTGCGCCGCCCTTCTTCCCGCCGCCCGGTCGCCCCCTCCTCCCCTTTCGTCAGCGAGGTCCTCATGATAAGACCTTTAGAAATCGCAACCAAACCTTCCTTCTCGTCCCCCGAGCCGCTCCCTCCTCCTCACCACCTACGATGACCCCTACTCCCCTTGCCCTGCGCTGCTCCCTCCTCCCCTTTTGTCCGTGAAGCCCTCGTGACAAGACCTTCAGAAATCACAACCAAAACTTCAGAAATCGCAAAGGGATTAAATCTCTGATTTCAACCTAGATTCGGTCAAAAGGGGAAATAGCCTTACAAATGCTAACGATGATTTATGTTCTTGCTGTTCGTGCAAATCGTAGTTGAGCTCACTATTTTTTTGGTTCGTGCTTTGTGCAGATGTGAGATTTGGATCAACCGAGGCAACTAGCTCCTGCGGACATGGCGCTTGTGAGTTCATTGTGCTCATTGATTTCATTCTTGCTTCAGTAGTTGTTGCTTAGTTCAGATTACCTATAAGTATATTTGGATATGCTTGGATGTTGTTAGGTTTGTTGGATTTGGACGCTGCGTGCCGTGTGCTTAGCCTAATTTGATGCGTAATGCAAGCTTGCCTATGTCTAGTCTATGCTGGATGCAATTCGTAGGTCGTGAATGTAGGATTTAGGAAACTCCTTACAACTTTTCATTCGATATGTTTCCTAACTTTATGTTTATCGAATGAATCACCGTGTCTTTTTTCTTCCTTAGGTTGCGCGTTTCAAGGGTGAGAACTATCTTTACGAATCTTCTTTTATCGAATAGGTAAGTGATCTATCCAAAGACTTCTATTGTCGTCGTAGCTCGCCAAGTTTTAGTGCGTATCCATTTATTGTTCTTGCAAACCCATATTGACCCCTCTCGCACAGAGGTTCATGCCAATATTGCAAGGTGGTTGTACCCAAGGCTTAGTTATCGTGTTTACAATCCTGTAGTAAGTTGTAGGATTTGTATATCATAATTCTCCATATTAGGCATTGACAAGCTACTACAGTCTAAGTTTTACCTATGTAGACTGAGGAAGTTTATATTGATGCATTGAAGAGGCACCAAAGCCCAAGCCAAAGAACCCTCTTGCTCTACTACCACCAGACAAGATGAGTTGCATTTATTGACACTATGCTGTGTTCACCATCTGTATTTTTTTTGAGCTAAACCATTAATTTGAAGTTTGAATGGGTTCATATTGAAATACTTGTGTCAGCTTGCAATCCTTTACTCATCATATTACAAGAATATTTTTTATGGTGAATATTTAGCAAGGTCCACCTGCATGATATTGTGAAATTGGGTTTCTCTATCTTATCTATTTTCGTTATGATATAATTTGTAAGCATTCATTTCAGCGTAATTTACTTTCCTTTTACTGTCGTCTAGCCTCTTTCTTGGACATCAGAGGTTGGCAAACTCAATATAACTGAGGCCAACTGTTATTGCTATTATTTCTTAGTTAAAGTGGTTCCTTTATTGCCTAATTAGATTATTATCTTCCATGCTTGCATGATATGAAATTGAATTTCTTGACATTATGTTATGTTCACCATCTGTATTTTAAAAGCTAAACCATGAATTTTAAGCTAGAATGGGTTCATTTTGAAATACTTGTGTCAGCTTGTAGCCCTTTATTCATCATATTACAATAATACATTTTTTGTTGTCAAATATTCAGCAATGTCCACCTGCATAATATCGTGAAATCGTATTTCTCTATCTTATCTATTCTCGTTATGATATAATTTGTAAGCATTCATTTGAGGATAATTTACTGGCCTTTTACTGTCGTATGTGCTCTTTCTTTGACATTAGAGGTTGGGAAAGTCAATATAACTGCAACTCTTGTGCTACTACAAATAGGATAAAATGCTTTTAGGTTGTAGTTTTGTATTATTTATATCATGTTGTAGTTGAGGTGTCAAAGCTATGTGTTGGTTGCTTCTATTGGGCAACTGATGCTGCAGACCGGCTTATTTTATGTTTAGCTTGCAACCTAGAGTTTGATTTCTTGTCCAGATTATTAGCTTTGCATCCTTCTAAAATGTGTTGAAGGAAGAAAGGTATTCTATTTGTTGCTATTGAAAAAAATGCCCTTTGACAGATCAGGGTCCTTTTTATGTTGTTCTGCATAAGGTTAGATAGATGGAGTTTATTTAATACCTTTATGTCTATTCTATGATTGTCATGAGATGATCATGTATGATCATATGTGATTATATTGTTTATACGTGTCGATAATGGTTGTTAAGAAGTGGAGGTCGTGGTTATGGCCTTGGACTTTGTCAGGCTATACCACCGTTCGTGGTAGACGCATAAAGTAGTTACCCTGAATACCTTAGTTGTAGTTGAGCGTGAGCTGTTTTAGAAAGTTGATTTCTTTCTTGACCTCAATCTTGGCAAATTCTTGTTCTATGGTGGATGATGAAATTCTCTTGGTTCGTGGTTCATGTTTATTGTTGTGTTTCAATGGTCTCTAACGGTTCTCTGAAACAAGTATTGTTTTCCGACTGTTGAGCTGTTTTTACTACTTGTGATCGTCCTCAATTGGCATTACTGTTAATTCCATGGTTGTTTCTTCTTTCTCATTGGAAAAGAATGACTCATGTATTCGTTTGAAAGTTTGGGTAATGAGAGTTTCTGTTGCAAGTTTGTTAACATGAGAAAGCTTTGGCTCTATGTATTTCTTTTGGATTATTCCGAGTGTTGAAGTTTAATGCATCTCTTTTCTGGTGGAATTGTCAAGATCCTTTTGTGATACCTTGTTATGGTTAAATTAGAGATTGTAATCAACTAACTTAATATGGTATAGGTATCAAGTTGAGCCATTGGTGTGGTGCATAATTAATATTAATTAGTAACTTTGGAAGTGAAAGTGATTAAGTTGATGTTGTCTTCTACTAGTTCTTGATGAACTGTATATATGAGTAGTGACTGAGAGTATGACCATACCTATTTGGAGTCAAAAGAGATATGAATAAGTATGGAACATAGATGAATTAGTCTGGTCACTAAAATCATTTAGGTTGCTAAACTTGTTGGGTTTTTTGGTTCCCATGGATTAATTTAAATATATGGAAAGGGAAACTAGAGGAAATGTTAGATTTACATATTCCCTAGTATGATTAGTTATTAGAATTGTGTACAACCGGTTGAATGGATTGAATATCGGTGGATCTAGAATTTATGGGAGGAGTTCTATGTAGTTCTTCTATGTAGGATGACGCGATGAATTTGGTTGTAGTGTTGTTGAAACTCTTGATCGATAGAAGATTTCGATTTTTGAAGTTTTAGTGTATTTTTGCCGAAATCCAATGTGAGGAGGAACAGTTGAATATGTGCTTGTTAATAGCCATGTGATTTGAGAAGGAAAGTATGTAGCAACTAGATTTCATAATGAAGCCAGTTGATAACAACAATGATTGTAGTATAACTGTTGTGTATGGAAGTTTGATGATGAGCATCGCTAAAAGTTGAACTGATATGATATAAGAGGTGGCTTATGCCCACATGATTGTGAAATAATTGGATGATAATGTGTCCTTGATGAAAGGGTTTTGGTAGGAGCTTTTCGATTGTGTAGTAGACCCCTTCTAACTTAAGAGGTCGATGTAGTGAGGTTGTATGGTTTTGGGTATACTCTCATTTTGAAGATGGGATGAAAAGATAGTATGGAACAATTTGGTGAAACTTTGGGGGCTTTCTAATGGAATAGTTGATGATAAATATTCGTATTCAGAGTATATTATTCTTGATGTTAGTAAGATTATCTGCGAGAGATTGTGACTTGTGTGCATAGAGATGATTCTTTTAGAAATAAAGTAATTTGATCGTCTTTCGTAATTTGGATTTAGTAAAAGTGTTTCGAGATTGCGTTGGTGATCATTTGGACCTCTTGAGTTATGTGGTGATTGAGTTGCTTTGAGCAAAGTGACATGTTGAAAGATTTTATCGGTTATTAAGTGGTACCTATGATTTGGTCTTAAGAGCTTATCTTATTTAAGCTGGCAAAGTGATGTAGTAATCACAGAAAATAACTTTCATGATTAAAGGAAGGAGTGAAGTAAAAGTATTTGACATTTAAGTTGCGTTTCGCAACTTGCAGTTTATTTGAGTGTACTTGAACCTTATGTATTTGTTCTATAAGAATTTACCAATTTTCAAAGGGGAATACCTTCTTCCCATTTGTGGTTCGGTATTCGCTTTTAGCAGGACTTGAGCCCTCAGCTGTTGACTTCCTCTATGTTTCCGAGTTCTTTGCCTAAGTGACTATTTACCTTGGTCCTGTGTTTATTTCAAGCAGTAAATGTCTTCTTCTGCTTTTTCTTTTGAGGAAGGATCCACCGATTCGTTTCACAGTGGTTTTCGAAGTGGTTATTCAATGTGGTTGTGAGACCTTAGGCTGTAAGTTAATCGAGGACCATTGAAGGATGAACTAATTTCGTGTGTAATTCTTGAAGAGAATTTTAATTATACAGAATGTTTGCCTTTGAGGCTAAACTGACTGCATTATCGCAACCATTAGAACCTATGAAGATTTGTGATCCAAGATCCATTGTTCAATTCGGGTAGAACATTAGAATTTTTGAAAGGATGGGGAATCTTACACGATGTATTAGAGTGTCACGATTGGGTACCTTGTACGGTTGTGCAGATGAATTATGATGGTGTTGTAATGAGAGTAGTATTAGTAAAATAATCTGACTGTTAAAGCGATTAATGAGATAGTCGAGAACGTTGCATTATTGCCAGGAAAGACTTGGACTTAGTAAGTAACTCTCTAAAAGTTAGAATCTTGATAAAGATAATTGGATCGAAGAAATATTTTCGTGTTGATGTCAATGCGCGAGTATGTTTGGATTGTGAGAATTTTAGAGATTTAATTTGAGGTTTCCCCTATTTTCTATATGAGAAGTTCATGGTAGGAGTCTTGGAGTATAGTTTTGGGCTTCATATTCTTTTTGCTAGGAGCTTGAGTCGCCCAATGATTATGTGTAGAGGAAGTAGAATAAGAGTGGATTCCGAACGATGGGATGATCATTGATAGAACCCTTTTGATGAAGTATATGAATGTGTGTGCTGGGAATTTCGAGTTGTTTATTCTTAAAAGATTGAGGTGATGTGTTTGCATGTGAGATCTATTTTAAGATACATCGGAAGTCATCTGTCAAATTAATTATGTCGGTAGAGGAGTTGTTGAGAGAAAGTTTTGGGGGCGTCGATAGAGCCTTTATACGGAGGTGTGGATGATGTATTTCGACTTGAGCGTAACGTTGGGAATGTCAAGTTAAGAGAGATGAGTTAGTGTGTTGCGATGAACTGAAACTCCAAAGTTGAGAGAGATTTTATTCCTAAAAGAGATCTTGAAAATTGATACTTCCTCAAAGAAGTGAATCGTTTCCTCGATTCTCGTTTGAGTTTTGTGCTGTTGACCAATGTCTTTCGTAAGATGAGTTTGACTCAATTTTGGTATGTGTGGTTCTTATCGGTTCAAGAAGAATAAAGGAAGTTTTTGATTTGGGCATTTAAATTGATTCCTCCTTTGGTTTTCGTGATGCTTTTTCGCAAACTGCCACTTGGAAGGTGGAAAGGTTTTCGTGATGAAATTTCGATTTCTGGATTTGACTCTTTAGCACCGAGCTGGTAACGCTTAGTTGCGATGTGAATCTTTCATTTTCAGATGGGTTTTGTTGGTAAAAGAGTTTGCTTAAAGAGAGTTTTGTCGTATGTTTCTGGTTAAAGGAGGTGATCCTTGCTTTAATTGAGAGGGGGAACACAAGTTCTATGTTCTATGTGCATGTCGTGTGGTTCGGTATCATTGGGAAGGTTAACCCAAGGTACATTGGGTTGTTTTCGCTAGTTGGCGTATCGCTAGGACTGTCTCGAGTCCGTGCGCGGAGTACCCCGAATGTTTCTAAGGAAGGAGAGTAAATGAAAAAGGGGTTTTTTCTGTAATACTCCAACTTATTGTAATGAAGGAAGTAGTGAAAAGAGAAATTAGACATTAGAGAAGCGAAAATCTGCAATTCTTTGACAACTTGGGCTTCGGGCTTTGGCCTAGGAGGCCCATGAGGGGCCGGCCACTAATAAAAGGAGGGGAAACCCTAGCCCACCACTGTAGCATGCATTGCTACAGTGTTCCGCCACCGCTACAGTGTCGCTACAGTACACGCCCTCCTCCTTGCACTCCGTTGCTCTCTCTTGGTGGTGCTCTCCCATTGCTGTCGGCCAAGGAGAAAGGTGGAGGGAGAGAGGATAAGGAGGGGAGATGAGCATCTAGCGGGGGAATTTCAGCGGGCACGCGTGTCTCCAAGGGTAACAATTGCCGGTTGTTGTTGTTTGATTAGTCATAGAAGTGAAACCGATTAAATTTGATTGGATCAAAGTCTGTCTGCGGTAAATTCGAATCTGTCCAGTATGTTGCGTGGTATGTTTCGGGTTCTAAAATACTGAATTTGAAGTTTTGATCTCCTAGAGATATTTAGATAATGTTCTTAGCTTTCGGTGGCCGCCAAGAACACCTGATTCCGACATACGGATCAAAAGTTATCATCGTTTTAGTTTCTGCTGTCCAGAATTCTGACGAGAATTACCTTGTAAGTTGTCTTCTAAAATATGTTTATGTTAATGGACGATTCTGGGTTTTCACCCAACTAGGTTATTGTATATAATTTCATAACCTTTTCATATTGTTAAAGAATACTTCATTCGGAGTTGTAGATCAAACGTTATGGATGTTTTATTATTGCTGTCCTAGTTGTTCCGACAACTTTTTTTCTGCTGTTTCATTTGACTATTAGCAAATTAAATTGGCCGAATTGGGTTATCTCGTCAAATAGAAACTTGTAGATATGTTAGTTAAGCTCATGTAGGATCTGGGCTCACCTCGTTTGGAGTCCCAGGTCAATAGTTATGCTCATTACCGTGCTGCTGTCCAGATGCGATTCCATGGTGCTGCCGGAATTTCAGATTTGGGTTTATGACTATGTCTTGGGTGTGCAAGAGGGTATTGTAGGATGTTAGGACGTGTCAAGTACCATGTTGTTCTTATTTCATTTATTTAATTATTTAGGCAGCGAGGCTATGGGTTTGGGAGCATCATCGTTGCCTGTTAACGCGTCGCATCGCGGAAGGCAAGTATAATGACTTTTGTGTGATTTGTAAACACTGGATGCTCGATGATTAGTATTGTGTTTTGTTTGTTATGTGAGAAGCTTCAATGTTCATGTTCCGTCCACGGGAGTGGAATATCCACGGGAGTGGAGATTATAGTATTCAAGAGGTTCCGATGATTATGTTCTTTGCGTATGCCTTTTCATATGTGTGGAGATGATATTGGTCATTATTCATAAGTTTATTCATGCATCCATGTTCATGTTCCGTCCACGGGAGTGGAGTCTAAAGTCCCATCAATTCCAGTATGGGCAAGTGAAGTCCCACCATTCCAATGTGGGCAGTTTTGGACACCCGTATGAAACGTTCTTCATACGGTATTTTGGATCCCCGTGTTTCGATAAATACGGGCTTAAGTGAACACCGACGGGTGTGTCACTAGCTATACCGGTATATGCATGTGTGCAGTCCATCCTTCGATTACATTCATTCATTTCATGCATTCCCAAATATTCGTTTGTGGTATGTACAGAAATTGTGAAAAGGTTGTCTTGTCATTACTAGTTGTATGTTAATTTATTCCATGTACTTGCTGAGTCCTGGACTCACTCTTGCTTCGTTTATTTATTTTAGGTGATCAATGAAGATGTTTCTCTTGGGCGGGTGTAGTCATGCACCACTCATTCACCCAACCTTACACCTACTCCAATAAAAGAACTAGATTATGTTCTTCTTTTATTAAGTGACGGACTGTAATAAAAAAACTTAGATGTGGATGACATTTCTTTATTCTACTTGCTAAGGTTGATTAGTTAACTGCAATTGTCCCTAAACATTCGATCGTCATGTTTACCTTCATGGATGTATTAGACTTAATTATTCAGAATTCGTGAATTGTTGTTGGATATAGTGTTAATAACTGTTTAGGCTCTAAAACAATGTTGAACATTTTATTTTTAGTCGATGAGTTTTGTTGAAATCCTGCTGCAGAATTGTTATAGATTAGGCTTTTGGGTAACATTTTGGCTTGCGAATAGCCAGGGTGTTATAGTTGGTATCAGAGCGGGCTTTAGGTCCGTGGTAATTAAGTTATTAAAATAACACACTATGCACAGTAGGTGGGGTTGGAAAATCCATTGTTTCCGCATTTCTATTGTTATGTTTCATTTGTTGAGCAATTGTTGAATTGTTTCTGTACTATCTTTCTTGTTGTTAATCTATGATATGATATGATCCTCTATACCTATGAATTTATTTGTGTGATTGCTATGAGATGATATTCTATATTCATATTGATTATTGGCTATGGGTGACGTTGAGAGGTTGAGGTCGTGGTGGTGGCCCTGGGTTTGTCAGATTACACCACCGTTCGTGGTAACAGAATAGAGTAGTATCTACCCCGAGTACCATAGTTAAGTGTTGAGGGTGAGTTTCTTTAGAAAATATTATTCTCTTCCTTGATTACGAATGTGGCGATTAAGTGTTAGTTGCAATTGATGAAGTATTCTGGAGTTAGTGTTTTACATTTCTTCTGATGAGTTTCCATTGATCTTTCTTGATTCATTATATCGACTACTTGTTCTCCTGACTGCTGGTCTAATGTTGTTTCTTGGGAACGTTAGTTATCGGTGAAATTTATCTTTTCTTGGGAGTTCTGCCCTTCTTGTTGGAGAATGCGAATCATTTATTCGCTTGGTATTCCGGATACTGAAAGTTTTTTGTTACAAGTTCTTTATCATGTGAAAGCTTTGGCTTTATGTATTTCTTTTGAATTCTTTCAATTGTGGAATTTGATACCTCTTTTTCTGAAAGATTGTGTTAAAACATTTAAGTGGTGTCTTGTCATGCTTAAGTAAGAGGTGTTAATTAAATGAATTAACCGTTATGAGATAAGTTATCAGATTTGGGTTATTGGCTTTGTGCAAGCAGTTTATTCTTAACTAGTATCCATGGAAGTGAATTGACGAATGCGAAATGTTGTTGTATTTAGTACATGATGAATTTTAGATAAGAGTTTGTTCATACTGTTCAAGGACCTATTGTTATTAAGAAGTGTGGAGATGTTGATGAACCGGTTTGATCCTTACGATCGAGTAATCTATTAAATTTGTTAGATGGATTGGAATCTAGGTCCTCTTTCGGTTATTCTAACCGCTAGTGATAGTTAAGTTAAGGATGTGTTCAAATGTTGCCTTGATAAATATTAATTTTGAATCTGTCTTCTATTTGGATCTTGATGATCTTATTTGAATGATAGCTTTACTTGATTCTTGCCATGCTAAAAAATTATTGAAACATGTTTAAATGACTAGATGAACGATGATGTATCGCCTTGTGAAACCTTGTCTTATGTATCCTATATTATTAAAGTTAAAAGACCTTTCATTCTAATTGCTGAACATAAGTTAGAATGTTGATTATATCCTCTTAACTGTTGTTGAGGTTGCAAACAGAGGTAGGATCATGATTGTGCCATGTGTGGCTAGAGAGCATTTAGTGTGTACTATCTTGGCGTCGAGTGTCAGTAAGAGTTAAATGGATGAAAGCTAATAAGACATTTCTGTTGATGTACATTGGTGAGATTGTCATGTTCTATTATCATCTTGTTGAAAGAGTTTATTTCAATTATGAGGTTTTTGCACTGGGCTTTCCCTAGATCAAGTATATGCAATCTTATTTAGATTTTAGAGACATGATGAAGTAGTTCATTATGTTTCTTTTTAAAAGTTCATGAAGTGATAAGAGATTATGATGATCTTGCTAATAACATATTATTTCGTTGATTAGTGTGAATGTCAGACTGTGGCTGTGATGATAATGTTGAACGAATTATAAGAAAAAAAAGAAATTGATCAGTTGCATGATACTGTTTTAGTGAAAGTGTTTCGAGTTTTGCGTTTGTTATCTTTGGACCTCATGAGTTATGTGGTAATTGAGTCTGTTTCGAGCAAAGAGACGGGTTGAAAGATTTTATTGGTTCTTAAGTGGTTCCTATGATTTGGTCTTAAGAGTTTATCTTGTTTAAGCTGACAAAGTGATGTAGTAATCACAGAAAATAACTTTCCTGATTAAAGGAAAGAGTGAAGTAAAAGTCTTTGAGATCCAAGTCGCGTTTTGCAACTTGCAGTTTATTTGAGTGCGCTTAAACCTTATGCACTTGTTCCATAAGAGTTTGCTAATTTTCAAAGGGCAATACCTTCTTCTCATTTGTGGTTTGGTATTCGCTTATAGCAGGACTTGAGCCCTCAGTTGTTGACGTCCTCTATGTTTTCCGAGTTCTTTGCCTAAGTGACTATTTCCCTTGGTCCTGTGTTTACTTCGAGCAGAAAATGTCTTCATTTGCTTTTTCTTTTGAGGAAGGATACACCAATTCGTTTCACAATGGTTTTTCGAGGTGTTTATTCAATGTGGTTGTGAGACCTTGGATTGTAAGTTAATCAAGGAACAATGAAGGATGAACTAATTTCGTGTGTAATTCTTGGAGAGAATTTTATTTATATAGAATGTTTGCCTTTGAGGCTAAACTGATTGCATTGTTGCAACCATTAGAACCTATGGAGATGTGTGATCCAAGATCCTTTGTTCAATTCGGGTGGAACATTAGAATTTTCGAAAGGATGGGGAATCTTACTCGATGTATTAGAGTGTCGTGGTTGAGTACCTTGCGTGGTTGTGCACATGAAATATGATGTTGTTGTAATGAGAGTAGTATTAGCGAAGTAATCTGATCGTTAAAGCGACTAATGAGATAGCCGAGATTGTTGGATTACTACCAGGAATGACTTAGACTTAGTAAGTAACTCTCTAAGAGTTAGGATCTTGATAAAGATAATTGGATCGAAGAATTGTTTTCGTGTTGATGTCAATGCGCAAGTATGTTTGGATTGTGAGAATTTTAGGGATTTAATTTGAGGCTTCCCTTATCTTCTATATGAGAAGTTCATGGTAGGAGTTTTGGAGTTTAATTTTGGGCTTCGCATTCTTTTTGCTAGGACCTTGAGTCTCCTAATGATTATGTGTAGAGGAAGTAGAATAAGGGTGGATTCCGAACAATGTGATGATCATTGATAGAACCCTTTTGAGGAAGTATATGAATGAGTGTGCTGGGAATTTAGAGTTGTTTATTCTTAAAACATTGAGGTGATGTGATTGTATGTGAGATCTATTTTGAGATGCATTGGAAGTCATCTGTCAAATTAATTCTGTCGATAGAGCCTCTATACAGAGGTGTGGATGATGTATTTCGACTTAAGCATAGCGTTGAGAATGCCAAGTTAAGAGAGATGAGTTAGGGTGTTATGCGATGAATTGGAATTCCAAAGTTTGAGAGACTGAAAGAGAAACTGAGAAATTGATGCTTCCTCAAGTAGAGACACGTTTTCTTGATTCTTGTTTGAGCTATGTGTTTTGACGGATGTCTTTCGCAAGTTGAGCTCGACATTTATGTTGACATGTGTGATTCTTTCGATTCAGACGGAATAAATGATTTTCTTTTGATTTGGGCATTCAAGTGATTTCTCCTTGGATTTCGTGGCGTTTATTCGCAAACGCCACTTGGAAGGTGGAAAGGTTTTTCGTGATGAAATTCCAATTTAGGTTTGACTCTTTAGTCTTGGTGTGTAACGCATAGATGCGATGTGAATCTTTCATTTTCAGATGGGTTTTATCGGTAAAGAGTTTGCTTAAAGAGCTCATTGTGTGTTTACGTTAAAGAGGTGATCCTTGTTTGATGATGAGTTCAATTGAGAGGTGGAACAAGAGTTCGTGTTCTATGTGCATGTGGTGTGGTTCGGTATCAATCGGAAGGTTAGCCAAGGTATATTGGGTTGTTTTTAGTTAGCTACGGAATTCGAAGTTGGCGTGATCGCAAGGACCGTCTCGGGTCCATACGCGGAGTACTCAACATTTGGCATGTTTGGTGTCGAGTGAGTACCTCGAGAACTAGAGTTTGAATATTCGTTAATATCATGGACTATCGAGTAGGATCTTACCTTTGATTCTCTTCCGATGAGTGTACACGGAAATGTGGGGACGAGTGTTAGGGCGGGCGTCATTCGACGTTTTGTGTTGTGGTCTCATCGGACCGAGAGAGAGTCACTGGTTAGAGTCTCGCATGCGCGAGCAATACCGGATTTGTTCATGTGCGTGCGTGTTAATCGTTGTTAATTTCAGCACTGTTTTCTTTCGGTAGATCGGTGAGTAGATTCGGTAGAATCTATTAAGGGGTAGAATGTAATACCCGAATGTTTCTAAGGAAGGAGAGTAAGCGAAAAGGGTTTTTCTGTAATACTCTAACTTATTGTAATGAAGGAAGTAGTGAAAAGAAATTAGACTTTAGAGAAGGAAAATCTGCAATTTTTGACAACCTGGGCTTGGGCTTTGGCCTAGGAGGCCCATGAGGGCCGACCACTAATAAAGGAGGAAACCCTAGCCCACCACTGTAGCGCATTGCTACAGTGTTCCGCCACCGCTCTGATGTCGCTACATACCGCCCTCCTCCTTGCACTCCGTTGCTCTCTCTTGGTGGTGCTCTCCCATTGCTGTCGGCCAATGAGAAAGGGGAGATGAGCATCTAGCGGGGGAATTTCAGCGGGCACGCGTGTTTCCAAGGGTAACAATTGCCGGTTGTTGTTGTTTGATTAGTCGTAGAAGTGAAACCGATTAAATTTGATTGGATCAAAGTCTGTCTGCGGTAAATTCGAATCTGTCCTGTATGTTGTGTGGTATGTTTCGGGTTCTAAAATGCTGAATTTGAAGTTTTGATCTCCTAGAGATATTTATATAATGTTCTTAGCTTTCGGTGGCCGCCAAGAACACCTGATTCCGACATACGGATCAAAACTTATGATCGTTTTAGTTTCTGTTGTCCAGAATTCTGACGAGAATTACCTTGTAAGTTGTCTTCTAAAATATGTTTATGTTAATGGACGATTCAGGGTTTTCACCCAACTAGGTTATTGTAGATAATTTCATAACCTTTTCAGATTGTTAAAGAATGCTTCATTCGGAGTTGTAGATCAAACGTTATGGATGTTTTTATTATTGCTGTCCTAGTTGTTCCGACAGCTTTTGTTCTGCTGTTTCATTTGACTATTAGCAAATTAAATTGGCCGAATTGGGTTATCTCGTCAACTAGAAAGTTGTAGATATGTTAGTTAAGCTCATGTAGGATCTGGGCTCACCTCGTTTGGAGTCCCAGGTCAATAGTTATGCTCATTACCGTGCTGCTGTCCAGATGCGATTCCATGGTGCTGCCGGAATTTCAGATTTGGGTTTATGACTATGTCTTGGGTGTGCAAGAGGGTATTGTAGGATGTTAGGACGTGTCAAGTACCATGTTGTTCTTATTTCATTTATTTAATTATTTAGGCAGCGAGGCTATGAGTTTGGGAGCATCATCGTTGCCTATTAACGCGTCGCATCGCGGAAGGCAAGTATAATGACTTTTGTGTGATTTGTAAACACTGGATGCTCGATGATTAGTATTGTGTTTTGTTTGTTATGTGAGAAGCTTCAATGTTCATGTTCCGTCCACGGGAGTGGAGATTATAGTATTCAAGAGGTTCCGATGATTATGTTCTTTGCGTATGCCTTTTCATATGTGTGGAGATGATATTGGTCATTATTCATAAGTTTATTCATGCATCCATGTTCATGTTCCGTCCACGGGAGTGGAGTCTAAAGTCCCATCAATTCGAGTATGGGCAAGTGAAGTCCCACCATTCCAATGTGGGCGATTTTGGACACCCGTATGAAATGTTCTTCATACGGTATTTTGGATCCCGTGTTTGATAAATACGGGCTTAAGTGAACACCAGACGGGTGTGTCACTAGCTATACTGGTATATGCATGTGTGCAGTCCATCCTTCGATTACATTCATTCATTTCATGCATTCCCAAATATTCGTTTGTGGTATGTGTAAATTGTGAAAAGGTTGTCTTGTCATTACTAGTTGTATGTTAATTTATTCCATGTACTTGCTGAGTCCTAGACTCACTCTTGCTTCGTTTATTTATTTTAGGTGATCAATGAAGATGTTTCTCTTGGGCGGGTGTAGTCATGCACCACTCATTCACCCAACCTTACACCTACTCCAATAAAAGAACTAGATTATGTTCTTCTTTTATTAAGTGACGGACTGTAATAAAAAAAACTTAGATGTGGATGACATTTCTTTATTCTACTTGCTAAGGTTGATTAGTTAACTGCAATTGTCCCTAAACATTCGATCGTCATGTTTACCTTCATGGATGTATTAGACTTAATTATTCAGAATTCGTGAATTGTTGTTGGATATAGTGTTAATAACTGTTTAGGCTCTAAAACAATGTTGAACATTTTATTTTTAGTCGATGAGTTTTGTTGAAATCTGCTGCGAAATTGTTATAGATTAGGCTTTTGGGTAACATTTTGGCTTGCGAATAGCCGGTGTGTTCTGATGCACGTAACATCTTGTATGTTCTTGTGTTAAGTGAGTACAGGAGATCGAGTTTGAGGTTTTGTTTGCAGTTGACCATCAGTGAGACCTTACCTTTGAGTCTTGTCCGATGAGTGTACACTGGAAGTACCGGGTAGGCGTTAGTTCGGGCGTCGTGTTACGTCGTTGTGTTGTGGTATTTTCACACCAAGGAAAGGCTACTTGGGAAGTTGCGATTTCGCGTCGTGAGCTTTAGCTTGATGTTGTTCTACAACGGTACATGGTTACCGTTGTTCGTTCTCGATCGTGGTCGTTCTTTCGTCTAGCGTGTTTAGAATTCGGGTCGAATTGCATTTAGAGTGGTAGAATATAATACCCCAAAAGTATTCGAGAATATTCGAAAGAGTATTCGGGAGAGATTATGTGAATTCGAAGAAGGACCAAATATAAAATAGATTTAACAGCAATTAGATAAAGGGGTTTTCTGCAGTTTTTTGGCAATCTGGGACTCAGGCCTTGGCCCAGGAGGCCCATGAGGGGCTGGCCACGAATAAAAAGAGGGGGAAACCCTAGTTGCTACAGTACCACGCCTACAGTGCTTGTGGCGCCAAGATCATAGCAACCTCCTCCCCCTTCTATGCAAAGAGGAGAAAAGAAGGAGAGAAAGGAAGAAGAAGAAAGGAAGAAGAAGAGAAGGGAGAAGAGAAGGAAGAGGGATCACCATCCGTGGTTCACAACCTTCAGCGGCATCGAGGGTAACATGTTGTTGTTGTTGGGTAATTAGTCATAGAAGAGTAATCGGGTAGTTTTTGGCTAGGTTGCAATCTGCCTGCTGTTCGTGCAGATTCGTCCAGAAGCTTACGGGGTTAATTTCATGTGGTTAGAAGCCGAATAAGAGGTTTTGGTCTCCTAGAGAATTGTAGGTTATGTTCTTAGCTTTCGTTGGCCGCCAAGATCGCCCAAATCCGATTAACGGTCTGGGAGTTATGAATTTTCTAGTATTGCTGTCCTGTTGTTCTGTCAGATTCTGGACAGTCTGTAGAAAACTGGTTAGAACTGCTAATTAAAGGGAGAATCAGGGGACCTCAATATGACAAAAAATGTGGGTAATTTCTGTACCTTTTCATAGAGATAAATAACGCAAGATTTGGATTTTCGTAGCAAAAGTTATGGAGGTTTTAGTGTACTGTCGAGAGAACCCGACGTGAATTCTGATGTCTGATAGATTGGTTTTCTAGGGGCAGTAGATGGTAGAATCAAAAGGGCTCCCTAACTAAGTTTATTTAGATAATTTAATTACCTTTTCAGAAAGTCCAAGAACACCTTATTTGGACACCTGAGCAGAAATTTATGTATTTTAGAAGTTGACAGTCCACAGTGTGCGCCAATCCGATCGCTAGAAATTGGGAGTTGGGAAACACTTGGGAGTTTAGCAAGTTCATTTGTGTTGTTCTTTTTGCTCTTGGTTCCGAATGTTGGTCTTAGATTGGGGTATCTTTATATTCAGGTGGGAGCGTAGTTCCAGGGGCAGCACCCTCGTCGCGTCCACCGTTCTCGCGCGGTTGAGGCAAGTGCATTGTTTGATTCGTGGTTGTGATTGATTGGTCATGTTTGTGTGCTTTTTCGATATGGATAGCATAGTGAGATTGTTGGCATGATGTTGGTTTAAGATTGGTGGATGCTCCAAATATGTCTATGCTCTATTGTCGTATGATGTTATCGTATTGTGGTAATTTGATGATGATTAAATGATGAGCATGTGCATATTGAGATCATGTTGAGGCTTGGTCACGTGGTGACCAAGTATGTTTTCCTTTGAGATCCCCGTCATGAATGTGGCGGGCCGAGATACCCACACTCGTGGAGTGTGGGCTTGAGTCCCCATTACTTGCGGAGTAATGGGCAATTGGTCCCCTGTGCTTGCGAGCACGGACATGGGTATGCGGCGACGGTTGCATACTTTGCATTACCGGTAAAATACAAAAAGAGATAAAGAGAAAGAATCCTTGAGCATTGCATTTGCATGTGAGATGTTCTATTGTTGCATTTCTAGCTTTGGATGCTGATGTTATAATTGTTAATATGTACTTGCTGAGTCTGTGGGCTCACTCTTGCTTTTATTGTTGTTTTAGGTACTCGATCCAAGAACGACATGCATGGGGGGAAGTAGATTGATAGTCACACACTCACATCATGAACCAAATAAAGATGAATAAACTTCACATTGTGTTTCCTATTACTGAGCGAGTTGCTCAAAAATTTATTATGTTTTGTCTCATGCAGTGGGTTAAGTGTAATAATGATGAGTAGTGGAACTTTATACTTCTCTAGTTATGTTAGACACTTAGCATGATTTGATTATCTATTGAGGATTAGAGTTGATGGCTTGATTATTTGTGATTTACTTGTCTGTTGGAATCCCCCGTGTAATTGATTTTACAAGGGAGGTTCTGCCGAAATTTATTAAAATTGCCTTAGTTAGGGTTATTTAAGGTTAGTTCAGTAGCATTCCAGGCTCATGTCGGGCTGGGGTGTTACAACGGCCACAACTACTAATTGAAGTTGGTGAGTAAAACAATGGACATAATAAGTTGTGCTACTTTCTCTCATGATCAATGATTGCAAGCCATTGAACTCACCTCGTATATTGCTAGCACCATCATATCCTTGGCCTTTAACTTGCTTCAAACTTAGCTTATATTCTGCAAATAGAAAATCAATAGAAGACTTGAGGCAGGCAGAAGTTGTCTCTTTCACATGAACAAGACCAACAAAACTCTCCTTTATAATTCCACAACTATCAACATACCGCAAGACCACTACCATTTGTTCTTTGCAAGAGACATCCCTGGACACATCAACAAGTAAGCAAAACACATCATGTCTAATTTCTTTGAGAATAGAATGCAATATGTCCTTTGTAAAACAATGAACAATCTCCTTTTGGATGGGAGGAGATACCATAAGATAATTACCTACAACATTTTTACCTTGGATCATGCTCTGCTAAGAACTCATAAAATTCCAAGAAGTTCCCTTTGTTGTAGGATTCCTTCGACTCATCATGGCCCCAGAAAGGCAATCCTTGCTTCAATAACACTCCAGCAACGACAATTGAGGCATTTAATCTAGTAAAATAAGCAATCTTGACTTCATTTTGTGTATAGATAGCAACATCAATGTGTTGTTCTCTTTTTAACAAATCATGTAATTTTTCAATGCTTGGTTGTGAACGCTATTCACACCACCTACATGCTCTTTTAGTCTAGCTTTTTTGTTCCAACCATTTACAACAAATGCCACATGCCTAGCTTCTTTCTTATTTGGTCCCTAAACAAGAAACAACAAAGCAATATGCTCTATCTTTGGACTCATTGTATTCAAGCCAACTCCCAAATTCATCAAACCATTGAGATTAAACCTTACATTTTTATCCCCAAGCGTATATGGAAAATCATAAGTACGAGGTTGACAAGGCCCATTATCCAAGTACTTTCTTCTTACCATATCTTTCGATTAGGATGGTAGTCATCTATCATTTTCTTTTACTGGATCAAATTGAATTTCCTCTTCCCAATTGATATCTTACGTAGGTGAATTTCTAGCATTAGTAGCGCTATCGGTGCTTTTCTCTTCAAAAACTTTTCCCTAAATTTGCCTGCCATTTCTTGGTTATTTGAAACCTCAATTAGATGTTGTCAATTGCGATGTTCAACAAGAACAATAAAGTACACGCATCATCAAACATACGTGCAAATAGGAGCTTTTACTTACTTGACATTGGTTGAGCACAGTAGCATACAATGGTACGATACGATGTGCAACTTGGCTAGTATTCTAATTTCCAATTTCGATAAACCCAATTTGAAACCCTAAATTTTAGGTTTATAACCCTAACATTTGATGAAAAAACAACAATCATCAAGTTATAAAAAATCCCATAAGAAATAGGAAGAATTGGAAGGAAATTAGTGGTCTAGTGAATGTTGTACTACTTACTTTGCACTTCGGCGGTCAAAAAAATCAGTTGCTCTCGGTCTACGGTCTTGACTCTTGTGCTTCTCTCGAGTCTTGCCTCTTGGTCTCGGTAGACGAAAGTGAAGGGGCGAAGCTGCGAAGGCCAACATGCGCGAGCGCAACATTCATTTACGTCATCACGTGGGGCGTGGGCGGCGCGTCGCGCGTGCCACTAGCGCGCATGGGCATGGCGCATGGGCGCGTGGCGTGGGATGCTACGCTTTGCCGCGCGGCATGTTGGGCTGCACGGTGTTGCCGTCGGGTGCGGGGGTGGCGTTGGGCGCGTGTGCGAGTTGCTAGCCACATGGGCGCGCGTGGGCGGGATGGAAGCCCAAGTGCGCAGTTTTGGCAGGGGATGCACATATGGTATATGAAACCTGATCTCCACTAAATTCTTTTTGACCCAGTGTCCTGTGACATCGGGTGGGCCTACTGGGCTCTGCCCCTGGGCTTGGCAGTGCTATGCTAGGCGCGCGCTCGCACGACCGTGTGCGAGTGGCGTGGCAGTGTGGGCTCAGTGGGGCAGCGCGACACTGTAAGGCGGTGTGTGGCTGCTCTGCGGTGTGATTGGGGGGCGTACGATGAGAATCATCTCATCGTACGTACGACCCATAGTTGTTCCCTATTATAAATCAATTATGGGGCATGAGATTGCCGAAAGCTTAGGTTTTCCCAATTTTTATCTAGTGCTTTTGCTACGTGTGTCCAGTGCTGGGTTCGGCTTCGGCAGCCTATCGTGCGACGCTTTGCGTTTCATTCGTGCCTACATTAATTGGCTGCTGCCGATGAACATCTAGCACTCGACTCTTCCTGCATTAATTGTTGCAGCTTTTGACGCATGTCCACCACTCGGTTTAGCTTCGGCAGCCTCTCTCTCATGTGTTTGTTCTACGCTGTTTGTCACATGAAACTTCCTGCCTCCTTCCTCTTAGCGCAGCACACTTTATTTCCTGCACTCACGCCTGCATCCTGGCCTCCTCCACTCGGCTGTCGTCCCTCACCTCCTCCCTGCCCTTAGTCCCTTCGCCCTCACGCTCGCTCCCTTCCCGATTCTTTGTAGTACACTTTCCCTCCTCCCGCCTTACACAGCGGCCTAACGTCCTCCCCTTGGTGTCTCCTCCCCTTTGTCGCACCCCCTCTACCCTTTGGCCCACCTGCGTCGCCCTCCTCCTCCCCTTCGCCTGCGCGCCCTCCTTCCCATGCCCGGTCGCCCCCTCCTCCCCTTTCGTTAGCGAGGCCCTCATGATAAGACCTTTAGAAATCGCAACCAAACCTTCCTTCTCATCCCCGAGCCGCTCCTCCTCCTCACCACCTCGATGACCCCTACTCCCTTGCCTGCGCTCTCCCTCCTCCCCTTTTGTCAGTGAAGCCCTCGTGACAAGACCTTGAAATCACAACAAAACTTGAAATCGCGAAGGATTAAATCTCTGATTTCAACCTAGATTCTGTCAAAAGGGGAAATAGCCTTACAAATGCTAACGATGATTTATGTTCTTGCCGTTCGTGCAAATCGTAGTTGAGCTCACTGTTTTTTTGGTTCGTGCTTTGTGCAGATGTGAGATTTGGATCAACCGAGGCAACTAGCTCGTGCGGACATGGCGCTTGTGAGTTCATTGTGCTCATTGATTTCATTCTTGCTTCAGAAGTTGTTGCTTAGTTTAGATTACCTATAAGTATATTTGGATATGCTTGGATGTTGTTAGGTTTGTTGGATTTGGACGCTGCGTGCCGTGTGCTTAGCCTAATTTGATGCGTAATGCAAGCTTGCCTATGTCTAGTCTATGCTGGATGCAATTCGTAGGTCGTGAATGTAGGATTTAGGAAACTCCTTACAACTTTTCATTCGATATGTTTCCTAACTTTATGTTTATCGAATGAATCACTGTGTCTTTTTTTCTTCCTTAGGTTGCGCGTTTCAAGGGTGAGAACTATCTTTACGAATCTTCTTTTATCGAATAGGTAAGTGATCTATCCAGTACTTCTATTGTCGTCGTAGCTCAGCAAGTTTTAGTGCGTATCCATTTATTGTTCTTGCAAACCCATATTGACCCCTCTCTGGCACAGAGGTTCATGCCAATATTGCAAGGTGGTTGTACCCAAGGCTTAGTTATAATGTTTACAATCCTGTAGTAAGTTGTAGGATTTGTATATCATAATTCTCCATATTAGGCATTGACAAGCTACTACAGTCTAAGTTTTACCTAAGCATTGTGAAACCTCTCTTTGTGACAGATGTTTAGTATATAATTTTTAAAATATAAGCTCTATTTTATCCCTTTATGCGTTATGCCTCTTATTGATTATTTTACCTGAATTTTGATAGGAATACAGATCCACACCCGAGGTTGTTGTCCTTGAACCAACGGTGTTGTACAACGTTTGATGAGTCACCAATCTATGCTTCAAGAGGTTCTGAACTGGAGGTCTCGGATTTTCATTGTAATTTCTATGAAATCTCTTTCTTAGTTCTGATTTTGAAGACACCCACCAATCCATCATATTTATCACGACGATGTAGCAATTGGTTTTGTTCTACTTGTTTAACTAAACAATTATCTTCGGCTTGATGATTAATCACTTGTTGTCTCTTGTACATGTTAGTTCACTTAGTGCTTTGTATATGATAAGAGCCATTTTTTAGTCCATGCCAAATGTAGTATTAAGCATTGAGTTCCAACTACGAACAAGAATAAATCAACGGCGCAACGTAGCGTGCGCTATCAACCTAGTACTCCTAATTTCCCACTAGTTCCCTCCGCAGTTCCCCACCATGGCTAGGAAATGATCTTGGGGCTATGATTCCAAAAGGAATTGCAAAGATATGCCCAAAGTCTCAACTTTTCATGCAAATAGTTGATTTGCATCAAGAACAACAATTTCATCTCAAGAAGATGGTTAATGTAAACACAACTTGAGCAAGAATGAATTATAATGGATCTTGTTGGGTTGGAATATGTGATGAACTCCTCAACCTCTTACTTGTCCTAGATCCAATAGAACTACAACAAGTAGAAGGAGGAAGAAAAGCTCAAGTTACAACAAAGAAAAGCTAGAAATTGCAAGAAATAAAATAAATTTCAGAACATGTAAGAACTTGGAACTTTCATTGCTTCAAGAGAAACTTTCATTGCTTCAAGAGGAAGGATTACAAACCACACTTCATGGTGGGCAAAGCTCAAAGGACATAAATCCTTCTTCAAGATTTGGTGGTGGAGGCATACCTCTACCCCTCTATTTATAGCTCTATGGGAGCAATCTCAACCTTGGATCACCTCAAGGGCTAAGATTAACTCTCTTCACTCATTCATATCCACTTAAGGTTCAGCCAACTCTACCCCTTGCCTAGTATACCCTCTTGACTAGCTACAATTACATCAATGCCCTTATGTTGATTTTGGTCAACATAAGCCACTTGGAGCTACCATGCTTGCTCCACCTTGACGGTCTTGTTGCTCATTGACTTGTCACGTCCCCGCCTTGTGTCTCGAGCTCCGAACACCCTTGGAACGCCTCGTCGACACTTGGACGCTGCCAAGTCACCCTGAGTCACTGCACAGACTCGTCTCGTGCCATCTTCATGGAGATTCCATCTCTATGACCGGACTTGATCCCCGATGATCTTCTCGGCCACCATAATCGTTCTAGACGCCAAGCTCTCCATGCTTGCTCCCGATCCCGCGTCGATGATCATCCAAGCCATCAAGTCAACCTGCAGTCAACAAAGACAAAGAAATCGTTTCCTTGGCACAAGCACCGTGCACTTGACCATCATTAGTAAAAAATATGCATCATGACATCCCATGCAACCTAGGTGAAACTCAAAACTTGACTTCACAAACTTTAACAACTATCAAACCTCCATCAATAAGTCCCAAATGATGTCAAATATTCATCACAACATGGAGAGACTAACTTGGCCTCCACATGGTCTCCCAATTTCCCCCTTGATGAATATGTTGACAAACCACATCAAAATATAAATGAAGGTTTTAGAAAATAGAAGTTTGCGAAGAGACTAACTTGGTCTAGAAATAAAAGAAGATCATGACCAAGTTGCTAAAATAGAAAGGAGCTCAACACTAGAAAAAAAAACTTTGCTCAAAAGCTCCAAAGACATTAAGCTAAAAAAAGATCAAATGAAGAAGATGATAAAGACCTAAACTTCATTTGAAAATCATTTTGATGCACATTTAAGCTCAATTATGGTTGCGTTTAGCATTAAGTCAATTTTTTAAAATTTTCATTTTCATCCTAATTAGCATGCATTTTGCCTACATTTCTCTCCCCCTTTGTCAATTTAGTCATCAAGAGATTAGTTAATACCAATAAGCTCAAAAGAGAGCATGTGTGCATGAAATGCATGGGAATGCAAACCTAAAGAGCTTTGTATATTATTCAACATAAATATGAAGCTCAAAGTATTACACCAAGCCACCTCAATTTTAAACTTGCTAAACTAGTTCATGACCAAATACATAGCATAAAGCAAAGACTAGCTAGCAAGATAAGCAATTTGCACAAATTAAGGCCAAGTTTTGCATGATTACACAAGTAGCAACAGATAATAAATGCATTCAAGTGTCAAAGGATAGGCTTACATGGTTCATTTTTAGTATAAAGCAAGTTTTCCATTGAGATAACCGATACAGATTCAAATTGCCTTTTGTAAAACATTTAGAAACTTTATATATCAGTAGGTAATCCCAAATTCATGATCAACAACAGTAGATACTCCAAATATAATCAACACATGAACTTTCCGTTCGTGACACAATTCATTCTGTAACAAATAAACACGCGAACTTCCTGTTCGTGACAACATACAAGATCTGAACAAACGAACACAATGACATAACATTTCCAACCATATCCCAACCCCAAAGCCCATAAGTTAACTATGCATGGTTTCACCAAGCGATGTCCATAACCAGGCACACAATTATTCGAATAGATTTTAAGTCTGCAGAGGTGTACAGCTTTACCCACACGATATGAATATCTCATAATATCGACCAATGCACTCTTTCTTAGGAGTGTGACTGAGATACCATAACGAGGCCTTTACAATGTCATGTGCTAACTAGCAAACCGCCCGAGGATACATACCATGGCAGATTGTCGATCGCCTGAACCATGGCTAACCTCGTTATGTAAGTAAGTCCCTTACAAACAAGAGACCCTTAAGAGCAAGTAAGAGAATGCTTAACATGCCTGAGAATGCTTAACATGCCCCCACTAGATTGACAACATAACAACAGTTGTCAATCTAATTGTGTTCTGATAACTAACACACAATAAAATATTTAGCCAAGCCATTGCCCATAAACCCGGCGTGTGGTTGCACGTGAGACTTGGTTCGACACACCACAAACCGGTCCTTAAGCACTCCGAAAGGGCTACAAGAATTCGGGACAACCTCCCTTCATCACCATATCACCCGTCCAAGTCCAACACACAACAACACTACCCAATAAATCCACAATAACCAGATTCGAAGATCTGGGCATATTCCTCAAATTCAACATAATCCAATCCATATAATCCTTAAATTTTTATTAAGATTTGATTCAATCCATCGGCCGATGGACTAGCTCCATCAACCGTTTTCAACTACAACAACTTGCTCGTCAAAGCATCGTTCTACAAATTAGCAAACATTCCCATATAACATATATCCTTAATCATTCAAGATACAAGGGTAATCAACATTAAAGGGAGGTAAATGCAGCAAGTAGGGCATATCTAAAGCTACCCATTTGACATACGAGTATTTGAAATTAAAGAAATGCATAGAATACTTGAAAATCAACATAAATACTTTTCGAAATTAATAGGAATTCAACATGCATCAAAGGAGGGGACTACTTGCCTTTGTTAGGGATGGTCCAGGTGCTACTGAATACCACTCTCGATCACACTCGTATCTTTGAAAACTATCGAATGCAAGATAACAATGTATAAGAACAATAACACCGAAAACATCCAAAAAATTAATATATTCCAAAATGCATGAAATTTATACAGTGGGTAGTTCATGAATTTAGATGAATTTAGGTGAAAGATTCATTCCATTTAGAGTCAGTATGTGAAAGATATAGTGGTTTGAAAATTAGAAAAATGCTAAAAAACATGGTCTGGTTACTGTTCATACAAATTTAATTGTTTCGTGAAAATTTGCAGAAAAGTTGTAATACCCCGAATATCAATTTGAGAGAATGTATTATTCGGGGGGAGAGAAATTTTATTCAATTTTCGAGTGCATTATAGTTTAGAGAGGGATTTCTCCTAACAAGGAAAGTATCCATCATCGATTATGTAATATCTGTTTAACATTAGAGAATTAATTGAAATGAGAAAGGTATTTAACAGGAATTAAAAGAAATCAGATTTTAGAGGAGAAATAATCTTGGGCTTTATTACGTTGTTTAGCCCAAGTGGGAAGTTGGTTTAAGAAGGGCCAGCAAACCCTAGGTTTTAATGTAGCACACAGACTACGATGCCACGCCGCCCACAGCAACCCTCCTCCCCTGCTGCCACGCCCTCCATGTCGCCCCTTTGCTTGCTCCTTGCTACCGGCCATCGGGAGGAAGAAGAAGGAGAGAAAGGAGGAGAAGAAGGGACTTCTTCGTGGGGACGATAATCGTCTTTCATGAGTCATCAAGGGTAACGAAGTGCTTTCTTATTTGTTTGTTGATTACTAGATGCGAATTAGATTAGTTTGTTTGGATCGAAACACTCTGTTACAAATTCAGATCTGTCGGTATGTTGCGCGGTGTTTGATGTCTTAGAGGCGAATCGAAGTTTTGATCTTCTAGATTTATTTAGATAATGCTCTTAGTTTCGCTGTCGAGTGACGAGCGAATTAGCGAACAATGTAATTATTAAAATTTGACCTAGTTAGTGGATGATTCAGAAGTCTTGCCCATAACGACTTTTGTACGTGATCTCATTAGCTTTCAGGATTGATAAATAACACCCCATTTGGATTTGTAGAAAAAAAGTTATGCACGTTTTAAGTTGACTATCCAGAACCCTCACGAGAATGAATTGTCGAATTGCCTTTTAATATTTGATCAAGTTAATGGCAAATTCAGGGCTTCCACCCAACTAGGTTATTGTAGGACTGGGTCTTAGCTTTGATATTGATAAAGAACTCTAAGTTTGGTTTAGCCAATTAGAAGTTATGGCCATTTTCGTGCCGCTGCCTAGAAGTGTCGGGCAGTTCTGACAAAGGATGTTCATCGGTCTTTTGGGGCTTGGTATATTCAGAATTTTGGTTTTCCATAAACTAGGTTGTTGTAGATAATCTTGTTAACTTTCAAACAAGCCTGAGTTTACATTTTTTCGAGTTTCAGAGAAAAAATTATGCCAATTTTAGTATTGCTGCCCATTATGGTTTTCTGATGGAATATAGTTCAATTGGAGTAAAATTGTGTAGTTAAATGTTGGGGTGTTGGGGTTTGTATTGCGAGTAGTGTCTTAACATCGTGGTTCTTATTGAGTAAACTAATGGTGTAGGAGGTGAGGCTCCGGGGTTAGCGGCATCGTCGTTGCCTCCTAACGCATTGCAACGCTAAAGGCAAGTACAAGCGTTTGTATGAATTGTGTATGTTGGATCTTTGGATGTTAAATCTTGTGTTTTTCATTTGATACGTGAGAAGTTCTGATGATTATGTTTCTTCCGTATGTGAAATTCATATATTCAAAGATGATGCTAGTCGTTGTTCTTAAGTATATTTATGCACCCATGTTCAAGTTCCGTTCACGGGAGTGGAACTTCACGGAGTGGAGTCTAAAGTTGCATCCATGTTCATGTTACGTCACGGGGTGGAGCTTCACGGAGTGGAGTCTAAAGTCCCATCAATTCCGGTATGGGCATGTGAGTCTCACCATTCCAATGTGGGCGTTTGGACACCGTATGAAACGTTCTTCATACGGTATTTTGGATCCGTATTTCGATAAATCGGGCTTAAGTGAACACCGGTGGTGTGTCACCGGCTATCTGCGTATATGCATGTGTGCAGTCCAATCCTTTGATTTTGAACATTCAACTCATATCTTCATAAGTATTCATTTGCTGTATGTTCAGAAGTTGAGAAGAGATTGTGATGAACCCGAAGATCTGATTGTTGGCCCGATCTTTCGATGAGAAGATAAGTTCGGTAGTCGTCGCTCAACTCTCACGATCCTGGCTACGAACACGCAAGGCTCGAAACCACGCAATCGCTGAACTGATTGACAAGTCGTTATCAACCGTGCACGAATACCCGGATGACCTGACCACGAAGGTCGATTCCTACATACACCGAAGAAACACGCAAGAACAAGATAAATAAGCAATCTGAAATTGCGAATAAGAATTGAAATATTTGAATTGAGTTGGGATTCTGAATAAGGATCTTAATTGGGTGGTCTAGTCGACACACGCAAAAGATACAAGTTGCAACGAAGGCAAACCAAACATAAACAAAATCCAAGAAAACTAGAGGGGGTGCGGCCTCCTTAAATAGGGGATGAGGAGCCACACAACTAATAGAACTAGCGGGGTGGGATTAAACTCACAGGTTACTGTTCACGTGAACAGTAACCATGCCCCCAAGTGGCCCAATGGCAGATGGGCCGAGTTCAGTATGATTACAAAGCCCAGATTGGCCCAAACAATTGATATAACGTCTTCTTTTGATGATTGCGATCAGTCCAGAAGGAATTTGAAGATGAGGCCGGATCCGTTGGAAAGAGGACGAAATAAGCTTTCAATCAAGTACTTGTGGACCTCAAGCGGACACCGTATGAGAAAGTTATGCCTGTTTTAAGTTGATCTTTGTCGGGTTGATTACGGAGGCCGAGCTGGATTCCAAAGCAGGTCCAGCTCAAACTGCTTGCTTCTCTTGGACCAAAAGTGACATGGTGCTGCACATATATATATTTCATCATTAGGTAGCATTATATAGTTCATATAATATAAAGACACTCCTAAAAACGAGCTCACCTTATAATTTAAGTGAAGCGTACGAGCTCTTATACTTAGAACATTAAACATAGCAAATATGGTTGTATCCATAGAGGTCATGTCCTCATCATCCTCCCTTTCTTGAAAACAAAGCCGTCCTCGGCTTTTGATAAACTGAAAATAGGGTAACAAAGAAGCCAAAGTGTATGCATGATATATGTATATGTCATCATTTTATGATTCTTCGTTGTTGCACAATTAATGTTAGGCGACAATGGCGATCATAAAAGATCATTGTATTAGTACCCCAAGAATAATCATATATGTTAATGAGCAAAACAAAATTTCTCACATAGCAATTATTGCAACTAGTTTTGCAAATATAAGTGAAGTATTTATGCAATTCAACTCTACGAAGTTGTAAACTTGCGATGGTAGCACATATGGGCAAATCTACAACTTTTGGAATCAAACAAAGTTCATCCATATTATCATATTTCGAAGGAGCAATAGCAAATTCATCTAGCAAGGGTGAAAGGATGTGTAAATTCTTCCATACTTCAACATCTTGATGCAGATTGTCCACACTAGATGGTGCAATAAGAGATAAACACATAGGCATTGAATGTTCACTAAATTTTAATTTTCTCTCATAATGAACAAGATTCGGCACATAATAATTGTTGTTCAAAACAGCAAGCTTCAATTCATCTATGTAATCACAAGTTATGTATATTCGATAAACAAGAAATTGATTGTCTACACCATAATCTCCAATCAAATTAAACTTATACCCAGGGGTGTATGCACTAGACAAACATTTTGAACATGCGATTTCAGAAACTTTCTCTATAGCATGTGACAATTTCATAGGTGAATCCAACATAATGTAATACAAAGAATCCGTAGGAGAAATTCTAGTCAAAACTTCTTTAAGTCTAACCAATTCCACATGATCATTGTATGCGATTAAATCATCACATGAATCATTTAAAACAGCAGGCAATTCAATTACTTCAGCACATGGTGCACTCAACTCAGCTGGCAAATCAATCAAATTATCACAGGATTCATGCAAATTCTTAATAATATCAGATTACGTAGCTAGAAAATGAATTTCTACCTTCTCGACACTAGGTTCATCCACCTCATGTGATGCGATGGTTTCTACTACAATCTGATTTTCCCTTTGCTCAATGATACTAGGCATGAAATCATGGTTATTGTTCTTAGATTGAGTGTTCAAATCGAGTACCTTTGGTATTACCTTGTAGGATCGCCTCGGATGATGTTGATACTGAAGTTGGTGAGTAGTTAAAAGCTTTTCCTTCCTCTTCTTGCTCCACTCAATTAACAATGAGCGAGCCAAGGTGCAAGACAACGAGATAGAGTAACTCCCACGGCGATAGGGGCGACAATCATGGTAGATCGGCGGCGGAGAAGCAACGAAGATGATCTTGATGCGGAGGTTTGTGCGATGCGCTTATTTGTTTCATGTACACGTGAAGGTGTAGTGAAAGTAGATGAAAGCATACGAACGGTCTTGGATTGTCGTCCTGTACTTCTTTTTCAACTTGGCAAGCAAGGCGAAACAAGCGAGTGGCAGTGGGAGGTTTATAAACAAGTTTATTCCGAATTTGATGGTTTAATCCTCCTAGAAATCTAGTTATCTTCGCATCTTGATTTCTTCTAAACCACAACGAGACAAAGCGGTTTGCAAATCTTGATAATAATCCTCTACGAACTACTACCTTGTCTTAAGCGTTGCAATTTATTAAGCAATTCACGAGAATAATATGAAGGTACAAATCTATGTCTCATTACTCTCTTCAAATCATTCCATGTTCTAGGTATGTTAGATTAGTACGACGATATTCACTCCACCAAATAGATGCAAAATCATAAAACTCACGCGTAATAGCCTAACTTTTAGATGATCGGAAATTCATGGCATGCAAATAATTGTTGTACACTAATTCCCATGTGATATAAGCATCGGGATCATAATTCCCAGAAAGCGAGGGTGCAGTGAAGTTAATTTTATGAGACATACTATCACTATCATATACCTCCTGTGGTGAAAAACTTGTCTCAAGTGTGCATCTTCCCGTTCACTATCTTGCACTCCAGTCCAACGATTCGAAGAAGAGGTGGATATATCTTGCAATCTTTCCGTGAACTGCCATAGTTAGTAGAAAATAAGGAAATAAATCACAAGTATATGTCCCTATCAACTACTAGGTTCGGAGGCTCAACCAAGTCACTCACACTCAAGCTTATACCAGTTCTTACAAGTTCTTACCAATGCAGCAAGGAAGTGGTACAACCGGTGGTCGGTTCGTGATACTCTCACTTGCGATCATTAACGATTGCGAGCGACACTGCTGAGTTAGTAGGAAGTGGAGCTTGGAAGGCTTTAATATGGTAGCAAGGATCAGCAATAATCAAAGCAGTTAATGCAAGTTGAAAGATTGTTCAAAGTACTAGCCAATGTTGCTGATCCTAGCCTAATCAAAGATAGCTAATCAAAGCCCTATGCAAAGAAGTGTATATGCTTTGCATAGCGATCAATGTGACTTGATGCAAGCAGGGAAAGCCTCACAACAAGTGCTAGGAGAGCTAGCCAACTACTCAAACTTCTTTCTAAGGCGAAGATTGTTCGCGTGATGTAGAGCACAAAACAGCAATATCGATGCACGCAAACAGCCCTATAGATTGAGCAGAAACAATAGCTAGTCTCAAATGATGAAAAAAACAAAGTTTTATATGGCTTATATATGCTTTTCTGAAAGGTTTCGACGAGATCTACAACTTTTCAGTTGAGGCGAACTCCAAATTCCGAAAGGAAGATCGAAGGAAATGGCAAAAACAGAAACCGAAAACTTGCAACGCGAAATCGGGGCCGAAGATGGCCGATTTTGGGGCACCTGAATGTCAACAAGTGGCTTAGGTGGAAACGATGCGCCTCATCATTAGCTTCGAAACGAGCACAAGAACGTCGAAAACGGACACCGTATGTAAAAGTTATGCTCGTTTTACTGAAGGTGTCTCAGATATCTGAATTCTACTCGGACTCGAATCCGTCTCGGGTTTAAATTTGAAATTGCTATATCTTTCAAACCCGTGGGCCAAACTTACTGATTTTTTTGTGGAAGCTTTTGGTTATATGTAGAAGGTCTCTACCAATTTTCATGCACTTTTCTTTTCTCTTTTTTTTTCTCTTTTTTTTTTTACATGGCTTTTGTTCTGTCATGTGCCTCTTTCTCCTTCTAATATTTGGTCGGCCCTAAGGTTTTCCGTAAGTCACAAATAACATGAATTCTCCAAAAATATCACAGCAACCCTCTTTTTTTAGATGAACAACAGTACGGATTTTCTATTTTTTGGTGCGGATTAGAGGAGTTTTAACCCACGAATTTTCTGTTTTGGATGCACAAACTAAGAACCTAAGCGAGCGATCAAGCAACGCGAAGGAAAACACGAAACAATCTATACCATGACCAACTAGACAGTAACTAGAGCTAAAGATCAGCAACTAGACACGGCGATGCAACCAATGATTCAACAAGCAAAATACCGAAAGAAAAATTGCAATGGCTCAAAGGGGTTCGGACGGGGATGATAGATGCAATAATTTTTGGGCAATTTTACGGACTCTAGGTATGAAAAACGAATCTACTACTAGAAAACTAGAAATTCTCACCGATCAAGCTGAAGCTCGATGCCACGATGAACCGAAGGTCGATTGTTGGCGATCTTTCGATGAGAAGATAAGTTCGGTGTCGTCGCTCAACTCTCACGATCCACGGCTACGAACACGCAAGGCTGAAACCACGCAATGCTGAACTGATTGACAAGTCGTTATCAACCGTGCACGAATACCGGATGACGACCCACGAAGGTCGATTCCTACATACAGAAGAAGCACGCAAGAACAAGATAAATAAGCAATCTGAAATTGCGAATAAGAATTGAAATATTTGAATTGAGTTGGGATTCTGAATAAGGATCTTAATTGGGTGGTCTAGTCGACACACGCAAAGATACAAGTTGCGTGAAGGCAAACCAAACATAAACAAAATCCAAGAAAACTAGAGGAGGTGCGGCCTCCTTAAATAGGGATGAGAGCCACACAACTAATAGAACTAGCGGGTGGGATTAAACTCACGGGTTACTGTTCATGTGAACAGTAACCACGCCCCAAGTGGCCCAATGGCGGATGGGCGAGTTGATATGATTACAAAGCCCGATTGGCCCAAACAATTGATATAACGTCTTCTTTTGATGATTGCGATCAGTCAGAAGGAATTTGAAGATGAGGCCGGATCCGTTGGAAAGAGGACGAAATAAGCTTTCAATCAAGTACTTGTGGACCTCAAGCGGACACCGTATGAGAAAGTTATGTCTGTTTTAAGTTGATGCTGTCGAGGCTGATTCGGAGGCCAGCTGGATTCCAAAACAGTCCAGCTCAAACGCTTGCTTCTCTTGGACCAAAAGTGACATGGTGCTGCACATATATATATTTCATCATTAGGTAGCATCATATAGTTCATATAATATAAAGACACTCTAAAAACAGCTCACCTTATAATTTAAGTGAAGCGTCTGAGCTCTTATACTTAGAACATTAAACATAGCAAATATGGTTGTATCCATAGAGGTCATGTCCTCATCAGATTGTCCTGTTCATGTTGGTTGTCTGTTCTTATTCATTGTACTTGCTGAGTTTTAGACTCACTCTTGCTTTGTTTATTTATTTTTAGGTGATCGTTGATGAAGTTTCTCTTGGGAGGGAGTAGACATGCACTACTCAAATACATCACTTTACACTAATTGAATAAAAGATATGTTGCTGCCTTTCATTAGTGACTTGTTGGATTGTAATAAATAAACTTAGACTTGGATGGTACTTTCCTTATCATTGAGTTTTTTTTAAACAACTGTTTATATTCATTGATTATTCGTTGATAGGATTATTTTAGTGGTCCAAAATTACATTTCCGTTTGTGTTCCAATTGTTATGATCTACTTAACTTAGTTGATAAATTATTGATGAATTTATTCCGCTGTATGGTTATATGTTAGGTCTTTAGGTAGCATTTTGGTGTAACACCCCAGCTCACAATGAGCCTGGAATGCTACTGGAATTAAAAAAAATTAAACTAAAACTAATTACCAATTTTCGGCATAACCTCCTTCGTATAGTTAACTATACCGAGGTCTCAACAATTAATCATGGCACTTAACAATATCTTCATAATCAAGTTCACACAAGCATGCAAGATGATCGAATAAACATAGGCAAGACTTACTATTCTCATTATCACAATTAACACAATACTCAAAACCATCTATGAGTGATTCTCAAGCAGTTTACTTATTCCTGAAATGAAACTAAATGGCAACGCCTTAAAGTCGTGAGGTAGTGAGTGCATCCAACATCTACTCCCTCCCATGCATATCATTCCTGCCGGTTGTACCTAAAACACATCAAAGCAAGAGTGAGCCCCAAAGACTCAGCAAGTACCAACAAGGCTAAGCAAGTTATCATTCATAGCTTCAATAATCCAAGATAAACAATGCACCAAAGTATAGCCTTCATACTCATGTGAATGCAACCAATGCAATGCACCTTTTCAACTTTATCTCTTTTCGCATTTTACCGTGTCATGGGGTATACAACCGTCATTTGATACCCTTGCACGTGCCCTCACAGCACGAGGACCAAACCTATACACCACATGTATAGGGACCTTTGCCCATCATCCGAATGATGGGGACCTCTTTGCTCATAGCCCACATTCCACCAATGTAGGGACCTCAAACCGTCAATACATGGCGGGGACCTCAACGAATGCAAGCTTGGTCACCACGTGACCAAGTTTCACATGATCTCAATATGCACATGCACGACATCTATTCATCATCAATATACCAAGTACAATAACATCGGACATGAATAGAGCATAATCATACTTGGAGCATTCACCAATCTCAATATAAACATCATGCGGCAACCTTACTTTGCTATCATATACCAAAAACATGCATATATGACCAAGTCTCAACACGTTTGAAACATGCAATTGCCCCATGCCAACATCTTTCATACCAAGAATTTAACATGTACATAACAACATGAAAGATTTAGCAACGCTCAAGAAACATTAACCATAGCTTGCATTCATCAAGATAAAGGAAAACTCATTGCACTAACATTCGTGCAAGGCTACGACAAGCAATCACAACAATCTTATCATACAACCGAAAATACGCTATAACCGAATACTTGCTTCAACCGTGCGAGAGCGCGGACGCGAAGTGGTGCTGCCATTGGGATCTCGCTGCCACGGACAAGAAGATAACCCCAAACTAAGACTAGCATACTGGACCAAAATCATACATAACATTACAATCGAAATCGCTAACTTCTTATCATTTCTAACTTTTCTAATTTCTAGCGATCGGTCACTGCAGACAGCAGACTTCCAAAATTCATAACTTTCTGCTCAGGAGTCCAAATAGGATGATCTTGGACGTTCTGGAAAGGTAATTAAAATGTCTAAATAAACTTAGTTGGGGAGACCCTCTGATTCGGCCATCTACCAGTCCTACCAATCTATTTAATCAGAGTAAACATTTCACGTCGGGTTTCTGGACAGCGACAAAGAAACTATCATAACTTTCTCTACGTTCGTCCGAATTTAGTGATCTTTAGTTTTCCTGAAAGCTAAGAGGATTAGCCTAGTTTTTCGTTATGGTGAGACCCTCTGGAAACCCCCCTAAATATGCGCTTCTATCAGGTTAACCAACACTAGCAATTCTGCTTCTCTCCAGAAACACAGAAATACTAAGAAATTCATAACTTTGGCTACCGAAGTACGAATGACTTGATTTCTGTCGGCAATGAAAGGTAACTACGATATCTACAACTTTCTAGGAGACACCCAGACCCAATTCTGCCTCCAACCTAATCAAAATCAACAATCTTCTCTGCTGCAGAAAACCGACGAACTGATAACCGAAAATGTACAACTAGAAAACGACCCCAAAACAAAGAATCACGGGTTACCCTTGCCGAAGCAGCGAAGGCACGCTGCACAGATGATGATCACCATGAGTTCCGGTTGCGGATCCTTCTTCCCTCTCCCTTTCTTCTCTTCCTTCTTCCCTTCTCTTCTTTTCTTCCCTTCTTTTCTCTTCCTCTTGGCCGGCCAACAAAGGAGATCCTTCTTCCATCACTTGGCGGCAACAATGGGGACTAGGGAGGGGTGCAAGGGAGAGTAACCAGAGAGGAGGTTGGGGCGCAAGGGTGGAGAGAGAGGGGTGGGAAAGTGGCGGCACAAGGGGAGAGGTGGGAGAGTGGGGTGCGGCTAGGGTTTGGGGAGTGGCGCCCCATGGCCACCACCCCTTGCCCTCATGGGCGGGGCCCAAGCCGGGTTGTGCAACAAATGACGTTTTCCCCCTTTCTAATTGTTGTATTGAGCATTTTCCATGTGGTCCTTCCCAGTAAATCCATTTAATTCTCTCCGAATAAATAACCTCTCCGGCTATTTGCTTAACTCACTTTCGGGATATCACATTCTACCCCTTAAGCAATTCGACCCGAATTCTACATCATCTACTCAAAACAACAACAACCACAACTGAAAACCAAAGACCAACAAATGTACCAGGCATGAACCTATCACCCAAGCGTATACCCATGTCTAAACCTCAACACTCTCTCGACCTTCCGGTACTCACTCAACACGAACATACATGGCGTTACGTACTCCGCGTATGGACTCGAGACAGTCCTGGCGATACGCCAACTAGCGAGAACAAGCCAAAGTATCTTGGGTTAAACTTCCCAAAGATACCGAACCACACGACATACACCCAGAACACAAAACCATCGTTCCACCTTTTAAATGAACTCTTCACTAAAGCAAGGATCCCCTCCTTTAACCAGAAACACACAACAGAACTCGCTTTAAACACACTCTTTTACCGACATAGCCCAACTGAAAAAAACTCTCAATGCAACCAAGCGTTACCAACTCAGTACTGAAAAGTCAAATCCAGAAATAGGAATTCATCACATAAACCATTTCCATTTTCCAAGTGGCAGTTTGCGAATAAGCGTCACGAAAACCAAATGAGAAATCACTCGAAAGCCCAAATCAAATATTCCTTTATTCCCTCTGAACTGGAAAGAATCACACACGCCAACGTAAATGTCGAGCTCAACTTACGATAATCAATGGTCAACAGCACAGAACTCAAACGAGAATCGGAAAGCGATTCACTTCTTGAAGAAGCATCAATTTATCAGTTTCTCTTTTAAGACCAAAATTTCCTTCAAACTATGGAATCCCAATCATCGCACAACACACTAACTTGTTACTCTTAACTTGGCGATCTCAACGCCAAGCCCAAATCGAAACACCTCGTCTACACCTTTGAAGAGGACTCGATGATTTCACAAAACATTCTCTAACCAATTTCCTTCTTCGTCGGTTCATTTGTGAGATGGCACTCAGAAAGTAGCCCCAAATTAGATCTCTCACGATCATATCACCTCAACCCTTTTGAGAACAAACATCTCGATTTCACATCACACACTCTCATGTACTACATCAGAAGAGTGTTATCGACGATCATCCCACTGTTCGCAATCCACCCTTATTCTACTTCCTCTACACATAATCTTTGGGCGACTCAAAGTCCTAGCATAGCAATGCAAAGTCCACATTTAACCTCCAAGATTCTTGCAACTAACTTCTCATGTAAAAGATAGGGAAATTCTCAGATTAAATCCCTAAAATTTCACAATTCCAACATACTCACTCCTTAACATCAACATGAAAAAAAAAATTTCTTGACACGTTTACTTTTACAAATATTATAACTCCCAGAAGGTTACTCATTTAAAACCAAATCACTCTTGACATTACTCAACATTTTCTATTATCCCATTAATTGACATGACGATTCGTTTACTTTGTAATCCCACTCTCATTAAACCACATCATCAAGAATAACCATTCACAACCTCGCATTACTACCAAATTTCGATACTCTATAAAATTGATCAAGATTTCCATACTCTCAGTAATTCTAATGTTCCACCCTAAGTGAACAATAGATCTTGGATCACAATCACTATAGGTTCTACTAGCTGTAACAATGCAATCAGTTTAACCCATAAGACAATCTTCCATTGAGATAGACTTCTCTCAAAGAACTATATTACAAATTATTTCATCCTCTAATGCTCATCGAATTACTTAAAACCCAAGTTTCACAACTACAATTAATAAACACCTCGGAAGACTCGGGTGAAGCGAATGGGTTGATTCTTCCTCAAAAGAAAGAGCGAATGGAATCAATTTTTTCTTATCAACTTGGAAAACATGTGCCACATGATGGACACAAGACCAAGGAAAAATGTCACTTAGGCCAAGAACTCAGAAAAAACATAAGGAAAGTCAACGATCGAGGGCTCAAGCCCTCTTTGAAAGCGAATACAAACCATGAATGAGAAGAAGGTAATGCCCTTTGTAAATTGATAAACTCTTATGGAACAAGCGCATAAGGTTCAAGCACACTCAAATAAAGCGCAAGATGCGAAATGACTTAAATTTCAAACACTTATTCTTCACTCCTTCCTTTAACAAGGAAAGTTATTCTCTGTGATTACTACATCACTTTGCCAGCTTAAACAAGATAAGCTTTTAAGACCATATCATAGGAGCCACTTAAGAACCAATAAATTTTTTCAATATGTCACCTGGTTGAAGCAAACTCAATCACCTCTTAGCTCCAATCGCAATTTCTTGCAGGTAATCTTACTAATATCAAGTATAATACACTCTAGACACGAATCCTTATCATCTACTATTCCATTAGAAAGCCCCCAAAGTTTCATCAAATGTTCCCATACTATCATTTCATCCCATCTTCAAAATGAGAGTATACCAAAACCAAACAACATCACTACATCAACCTCTTAAGTTTAGAAGGGGTCTACTACCCAATTGAAAAGCTCCTACCAAAACTCTTTCATCAAAGACACATTATCAACCGTTTAATTCACAATTAGATGGGCATAAGCCTCCTATTACATCATATCATTGCAACTTTTAGTAATGCTCAACACCAAACTTCAGCACACAATAGTTGTACTCCAACCATTACTGTTATCGACTAGTTTCATTATGAGATCTAGTTGCTACCTATTTTCCTCTCCAAATCACATAAGTATTTACAAGCACATGTTCAATTGTTCCTCCTCATATTTTGATTTCGACAACATACACTAGAACTCCAAAATCAAAATCTTCTATCGATCAAAAGTCTCAACAACACTATAACTTGATTCATCGTGTTATTCTATTTAAAAGAACCATCTGAGTTCCTCCCATAAATTCATATCCACTTTGATCTTCAATCCGTCCCATCGTTTGCACACAATTCCAACAACGAATCGTACTAAAAATATGTAAATCTAGCATTTACTCTAGTTTCCCTCTCCACACAATTAAATTAATCCATTGGTACGGAGAACCCAACAAGTTTAGCAACCTAAACGATTTTAATGAGTCGACTAATTCATCAATGTTCCATATTTCTTAATATCTCTTACGACTCCAAATACGTATGGACATACTCTCGGTCACAACTCATATGCACGAGTTCATCAAGAACTAGTAAAAATCAACATCAACTTAATCAATTTCACTTCGGGGTTACTAATTAATATTAATTCGCATCACACAATGGCTCAACTTGATACCTATACCATATCAAGTTAGTTGATTACAATCTCGGATTTAACCATAACAAGGTATCACAACAGATTCTAGCAATTTCCAACAGAGAAAGATGCCTTAAACTTCAACACTCGGTATAATCCAAAGGAACACATAGAGCCAAAGCTTCCTCGTGCTAACAAACTTGCAACAAAAACTCTCAATACCCAACTATCAAGCGAATAAATGAGTCGTTTCTTTGCTAAAGAGAAAGAAGGAACAACCAAGGAATTATCAATAATTGTCAATTGAGAAAGATCACAAGTAGCGACTCAACAGATCGGAAAAAAACAATACTTGTTTGAGAGAACCATTAGAGACCATTGAAACACAACAACTACCACGAACCACGAACCCAAGAGAAAATTCATCATCCACCACGAACAAGAATTTGCCAAGATTGAGGTCAAGAAAGAAATCAACTTTCTAGAACGACTCACGCTCAACTCCTGCAACTATGGTATTCGGGTAACTACTCTATTCGTCTACCACGAGCGGTGGTATAACGACAAAGTTCAAGGTCACAACCACGGCCTCCACTTCTTAACAACCTTATCGACACACATAGACAATATAATCAAATATGATTATACAGATCATCTCGAGGCGATCATAGAATCGATTCATAGATATAGAATATCATAACCCATCATAGCATAGTTTAACAACAAGAAAGATAGCACAGAGGCAATTCAACAATTGCTCAACAAATGAAACATATCAACAGATAATGCGGAAGCAATGTAATTCCCAACCCCACCTCACGTACGCGGTGTGTCAATTTAATATTTTCTATTAACCACGGACCTAAAGCCCGCTCGATACCAATCAGTAACACCGACTCACAATGAGCACGGAATGCTCTTTGGAATTAAAAAATTAAACTAAAACTAATTACCAATTTTCGGCATAACCTCCTTCGTATAGTTAACTATCCGAGGTCTCAACAATTAATCATGGCACTTAACAATATCTTCATAATCAAGTTCACACAAGCATGCAAGATGATCGAATAAACATAGTCGAGACTTACTATTCTCATTATCACAATTAACACAATACTCAAAACCATCTATGAGTGATTCTCAAGCAGTTTACTTATTCCTGAAATGAAACTAAATGGCAACGCTTTAAAGTCGTGAGGTAGTGAGTGCATCCAACATCTACTCCCTCCCATGCATGTCATTCTTGCCGGTTGTACCTAAAACACATCAAAGCAAGAGTGAGCCCCAAAGACTCGTAAGTACCAACAAGGCTAAGCAAGTTATCATTCATAGCTTCAATAATCCAAGATAAACAATGCACCAAAGTATAGCCTTCATGCTCATGTGAATGCAACCAATGTAATGCACCTTTTCAACTTTATCTCTTTTCGCATTTTACAGGTAATGCGGGGTATACAACCGTCGCTGTATACCCTTGCCTCTGCCCTCTGACACAGGGACCAAGAGCCTATACACCACATGTATAGGGACCTTTGCCCATCATCTGAATGATGAGGACCTCTTTGCTCACACCCCACATTCCACCAATGTGGGGACCTCAAGCCCGTCAATACATGACGGGGACCTCAACGAAATGCATGCTTGGTCACCACGTGACCAAGCTTCAGCATGATCTCAATATGCACATGCACGACATCTATTCATCATCAATATACCAAGTACAATAACATCGGACATGAATAGAGCATAATCATACTTGGAGCATTCACCAATCTCAATATAAACATCATGCCAGCAACCTTACTTTGCTATCATATACCAAAAACATGCATATATGACCAAGTCTCCAACATGTTTGAAACATGCAATTGCCCCATGCCCACATCTTTCATACCCAAGAATTTAACATGTACATAACAACATGAAAGATTTAGCAACGCTCAAGGGAAACATTAACCATAGCTTGCATTCATCAAGATAAAAGGAAAACTCATTGCACTAACATTCGTGCAAGGCTACAGCAAGCAATCACAACAATCTTATCATACAACCGAAAATACGCTATAACCCGAATACTTGCCTCAACCGTGCGAGAACGGCGAACGCGAAGTGGGTGCTGCCATTGGGATCTCGCTACCACCTGGACAAGAAGATAACCCCAAACTAAGACTAGCATACTGGACCAAAATCATACATAACATTACAATCGAAATCGCTAACTTCTTATCATTTCTAACTTTTCTAATTTCTAGCGATCGGTCACTGCAGACAGCAGACTTCAAAAATTCATAACTTTCTGCTCAACAGTCCAAATAGGATGATCTTGGACGTTCTGGAAAGGTAATTAAAATGTCTAAATAAACTTAGTTGGGGAGACCCTCTGATTCGGCCATCTACCAGTCCTACCAATCTATTTAATTAGAGCAAACATTTCACGTCGGGTTTCTGGACAGCGACAAAGAAACTATCATAACTTTCTCCACGTTCGTCCGAATTTAGTGATCTTTAGTTTTACTGAAAGCTAAGAGGATTAGCCTAGTTTTTCGTTATGGTGAGACCCTCTGGAAACCCCCCTAAATATGCGCTTCTATCAGGTTAACCAACACTAGCAATTCTGCTTCTCTCCAGAAACACAGAAATACTAAGAAATTCATAACTTTGGCTACTGAAGTACGAATGACTTGATTTCTGTCGGCAATGAAAGGTAACTACGATATCTACAACTTTCTAGGAGACACCCAGACCCAATTCTGCATCTAACCTAATCAAAATCAACAATCTTCTCTGCTGCAGAAAACCGACGAACTGATAACCGAAAATGTACAACTAGAAAACGACCCCAAAACAAAGAATCACGGGTTACCCTTGCCGAACAGCGAAGGCACGCTGCGTGATGATGATCACCACAATTTCCCGGTTGCGGATCCTTCTTCCCTCTCCTTTCTTCTCTTCCTTCTTCCCTTCTCTTCTTTTCTTCCCTTCTTTTCTCTTCCTCTTGGCGGCCAACAAGGAGATCCTTCTTCCATCACTTGGCCGGCAACAATGGGGACTAGGGAGGGTGCAAGGGGAGAGTAACCAGGAGGGAGGTTGGGGCGCAAGGGTGGAGGAGAGGAGGGTGGGAAAGTGGCGGCACAAGGGGAGAGGTGGGAGAGTGGGGTGCGGCTAGGGTTTGGGGAGTGGCGCCCCTGGCCGCCACCCCTTGCCCTCATGGGTGGGGCCCAAGCCCAGGTTGTGCTACAAATGACATTTGCCCCTTTCTAATTGTTGTATTGAGCATTTTCCAGGTGGTCCTTCGCGTAAATCCATTTAATTCTCTCCCGAATAAATAACCTCTCCCGGCTATTTGCTTAACTCACTTTCGGGATATCACATTTGGCTTCCGAATAGCCAGGGTGTTACAAAAGTGGTGGGGATAAGCATTACATGGCATGAAGGATAATAAAAGTTATGATCAATAAAAATTGATTCACCCTATTTAGAGTTCAAATGAATTTTCTATGAATTTTTGAAGTTAATTCAATTTCTAGTGTAAAAATAATTCTTTTCTGTATTTTTCTAATGCATTTAACACTTTTATTCATGCTAACCTAGCCTTTGCCATGATAAATGGGGCCTATGCATTATCTTTTCTTTTCCATTTAATTCCTAAAGGAAAACATCTACCGACAAATCTAATCTTCTCGTAATCATTGACTTAACCGATTCTCCGGTGTTGAAATCAATCACATGCATAACACTCCCCGATCGTATTCGCATATCTTGATCTAAATCCCGTACTAACCTCCACTAAGGCATAATCAAGGTAGTCAATCCAACAAATAATTTCCAGACTCATAAACTTCCATTTACACAACCCATCCGGTAGTTGTACGAAATCCACCAAGTGATAAGCATATGACCATGACTAAATCTATCAATTGTTCTTTACTAGACTATTTAAGCTAATACTAACTATCCAACTCTACTAGTCTCACCTCGGCAATTCATATTCACATACACCCAAAATTTCCACCGATTGAGGTTTAATAGACTAACCGACACCTAATGAGCTTTACAATTTAATAACACATCCAACATCTAATAGCTCACCAATCGATCAACTCATATCCATACCACTGAACTTAGTTGTGAACGACCTCTACCAATCCAATTATATATGTACCTCTATAATCAACTAAAAATCCTTTATCTACTAATCCAATTGAGGGCACAAATCTATCAACTCAGCACATAGGATTTAACTGCTAAGTACATGGCAATCCAAATATTTATTCACAATCAAATCATCCATTCGTCCTTATCCCAATTCTAGCATATATTATTCACATAACTATCAGTTAAGACATCTGATCAAACAATCCAATAATGTACTTAATCCGACATCCAACGAGCAACAATACACATACACAAAATATATATCATTAAACATCAACACATACACCATCCATCAAGTAATAAATTATAAAAAATCTTTATGCGTCCTATCTCCAAAAATTACTAATCCAATGTGAGAAGAAACCACCAATTAATTTATCCTCCAAAGTTCACCACTAGCTTCCATGCGACTTCATAATAATATGGTCCGATCAAATAATCAACTCATATATTTAATCTAGCATCTACCGATCAATAATACACACATTTCACCACAAATCTAATTATTCGCATTCGCCAATATTTCATCACATAATCACTACTACGCACAAATAAGACCTAACCGAAGATTTATACCAGTCTTAAGCTACCAAATCATTTTTTTACAATTCAATATGCATAAATAGATGCCATGCTCATGACTAATATGCAACATGCACGACTAATGTCATAGCGCGGTAACAAAAATAATACTAAAGATTTTATCGCAACGCTAAGCGTGTGAATCGCCACCGGGCATTGTCTTCTCGGCTCCCCGTCCATGTCCACTGTAGTCGTCGCCGATCTCGCATCCGCTCGACCTCTCGTTTGTGTTCACCGTAGTCGTCACCGAGATCATCGCGTCCACATCCCACTCCACGCCGGTGCCGTTGCTCTGGCCACGCCACGTAACCGCCTTGTCGACACTGCGCTCAAGCGTGACACACCATACTACCTTGCCTCACTCGGGCCGTCACGTCATTGCATGCATGACCGTCGCAAGCAAGCGCCGCGCTCTCGGCCAGCTCCTCCATGCCGCCAACTTTGTACCCACCACCTCCGTCGCCAAACCTCGTGTCCTCGGCTCCTCCTCGGCGCCATGGGCTCACGCTGCTATCGCAAATAGTCGCGCGCATGGAGCCAATGGACATGTCGGGACCCAAAATGCACGGACCCTCCGTATTGTCGCACTAGTCGAGGATCACGCTAGTGCACACAGTAACATAGGTGAATATCAATCCACACAAGCGAAATATAACATAAACGAATAGTTTGAGTAACAACTTAGAGTTTTGACCTTAAGGTCGGGGTTACAACTTATTAAGCCACGCGGGCTAACACTAAAGAAATCTGCGGTGAACAAAAATAAACTCGCAAACTCCAATCGAGACACCACAGGCAACCGATCGGATCGATGACCTAGCGATCAACCTTTTCCACAAACTCCTCCTCAGCGGACGAAGACTCCTCCATACAGTAGGTTTGGGCGCAAGTTTTACAACAAGCGTGAGTACACAACCGTACTATAAATCATACCATAGAATGCAATATATAGATGCGGGCTTATTCCAAAGGAATGACTTCGTGGTTATTTTGCAGAAATGCAACATTGCAATTGAATACAAATAATAGATCGAAAGCATAATTTAAAACAAATAAGCAATATTAATTTAACGATTGTTTCCACAAAGACACACACTAAACCGATTGATTCACACACCATATGATTAAGATCACAGCTCCCAATCCCACATTTTATGAACACTACCCTCATGTGAAATCCCCGGCGTTGTCCATGACCGAGGACGCGGCTATTTGAATAGATTGATTAACACTCTGCGAGAGGTTTGTACACTTTACCCACACGATACAACTAGTGTAGCTAGCACTAATCGTAACAAAACAGTTCGGCAACCGTCTCAACATTGGCGTTCTTATTCACACAATCCCATATCACAAAGCTTAACCTATCCACGAACCCCAATGTTGAAACTCCGTAACCTACTAAGTTAGGCTGTCACGGACATGCGATGCGTGCAGTATAGCTCGATTCAATGGCGCACAAGTTAAGTCCTTAATTGACCAAGGCAAGACTTCCGATTTTCTAACTAAACCACACAGATAAATCCCAATCACAAAGCCACCAGTTCACCAGATATCCACCACTTGCCTCGGTCTAAATCTTTTACCACCCGGTTGGTTTAGTGCAACACATGCCATCACGAGTAATAGCACACAGCAGACACAATTTTATCACACAGTTCCATAATCACTTAGTCAATTTCATAATTGCACTCACATGAGATGGTGACTCGTAGCATGGCTAAGCAATTCTAGTCGGTCTAACCAACCATGTTGGCAATATGTTAATACCAACTAAATAATAAACCAATCTAGGCGACAAAAGATTAAGGTATACAAGTAGGCAAGGTGAACATATGAGTTTGGATCAATAACTAGCCCAAAGCGGTTAAACACATAATTAAAGTAAATGCAATAATTCAACACAATATAATTTGGGAAAACTGGGATTCAATATGATCAAAGGTATGACTTGCCTTGGAATAGGTCTATGTACTGGTCTTGAACTTGGTTGAAGCCTTCTTGACGAAAACCCCAAGTATCGACGTCTACGCACAAACGAAGCAAAACAACCAAAACAAATAAATAACAGAGGCAAAACAAATTCCAAAAATTAAATAAAAATAATAATTAGATAGATCTCGAATTTAGACAAATTTAGAAATTTGAATGGGCTCAATCGGAGTTCGGATGTAAAAGTTATGGCCTTTGGAAGATTGAAAATACATAAAATGCTGAAAATCAGTATTTCATGAATTTCCCAAATTATTTTCCTAAAGGAAAATCAGATTATTGCATGGCGACGTCGCGAGGACGTTCGGACGGGTGACGATCGGCTCGACAGTGGGTCCCACAGCGGTGACACGCTCACGAGTGGCCTGGTCTCGAGCCTCGCCGAGGATCGGTGGATGCCGTGTGTGCGCGCACGTGGATGCTTGGCGAGCTCCCGTCGGGCGGCACACACGCTGCGGCCGACGCGGCGCCGAGTGGCGGCGAGGTGGGCGACACCGGGAAGCGGCGCTCGGTCCCGATGCAACAGCGAACAGCGGCGATCCACAGGCGATGAGTGATACCGGCGTGTAGAGGCGCTATGCGAATCTATTAGTGCGGCGCTGGTGCTTAGGGTGGGCGGTGGCGGTCGGCGGCGAGGTTTAGGCGGCGGAACTCCTTGGGTTTTGTCGGACGGAAGCTCGGTGGCGCTCGGCGAGTGGATGGCACGGAGATTGCTTATGCTCGTGCGATCTTTGTTGGTGCGGTCGGCGTGCTCGGCGGCAGCGGCGGCGGAAGAGCTCACCGGAGACCTTGCGGGTGGAAAACCAAAAACCAGGCAACGGCGGCGCGCGGGGCTCGGGTGATCTAGGGTTGGGGTTACGATGCGGGAGAGAGCGATCCTCGGGGCCTTTATAGGAGTCGGGAGGAGTGCGGGGCGGCGGCAAACCTAAAAAGGAGTCCGAGGTCGCACGAACTTCGATCTCGCGTTAAAAGGAATTGGGATATAATTTCTGGAAATAGGAGCAGGAGATAGGAGATAAGATTTGGCGGTAGCAGGAAGTTTTAGTTAGGAAAGCTCTTTGTCGGATTGAGCTTCTAGAAGCTCAATGGCGGGCGCGACACCGACTGGACGCGGGAAGAAGCCGCGGAGACAGCGACCTCGGCGGGCCCACCGGCAGCGGCACGACGAGGCAGCGCTGGCTGGCGAGCAGTATTTGGCGGGGCGGGCGCGGGCACGGTGCGCGTGCGATGCAGAAATGGCGGGAGATTAGGCGAAAGGATTTCGAGATTTTAATTAGTTTTCTAATTTAGAAAATACCAGAAATTCAAATAGGCAATAGAAAATAGCAAATGAACTCAGAAAAATTCTAGAAAAATCTAGAAAATATATCGAGCACATAGAACCCAAATAAAATAGTTTTGGTTATTGTTCATGTTGGGATTATTCACATTAAATGTTTTTGATTGTAAAGTCCAATATTAAGCTTTTGAAATTAAAATCAAATAAAACCAAATGGTGAATTTTTCCCTACTAACTATTTAAAAGATTTTTAAGCTTTGAAAATTGGGATGTTACAGGACAGCACCTCGGTGCTGTCGTCATTGCATTGGGCTACCGCTGCAGTGCCACTGCGTCGTCCGTCATGCCCCACCATTGCACCATCTTTCCTCCTTGCCTCGGCCGCCTTGGGCACGACCACCTCGCCCTCACCGCATGCACCAGCTCCTGCCTCTGTTGCTGCTCTCGGCTGCATGCAAGCTGCATGCATGCATGTGGCTGAGCTGCTGCATGCTCACCTCCTCCACGCCCTCACCTAGGCTGCGGTGTTGCTACTCTAAGCTTCGGCCACATCATGGCTTGGCCTCCTCGATGTCTTGGCTGCAGCAAGCATGCTTCTCTCCCTCTTGGCCGCAGCAAGCCATCAACACACACTGGTTCTCCTCCTTCCCTTTCTTCTTTTCACTCAAACGAACTTGCATGCTAAAATGAATCGCATGAATGGGATGCTCATGAGGAGATGAACACGAAGGTATGACATGCATGGATTGATTTTGTGTTATTGGGGTTGATTGGGAGGAGAGAAGTGGAGAGGAGCTTGTGTTCTTGAGTGAGAAAGAATGGAGGGTGCTGCTCTGTTGAAGAAGAAAGAATGTGACAGGAGAGGGGCTAGCGTGGGGCTTTGGTTGGTGTGTGAAAAGAAAATGGCATCATGAGGAGATGGGATTCGGATGGAGTTGTGCTTGGAGGGAGAGACAAAGAAATGGCTGTGCACAGCAAGGTTCGGATGGGAATAAAGAAATTGGCTATGAAATTAAATAGCAGTGCATTGAGTAGTTTGGTTGGGGGAGATGAAGCTGGCGTGAGAGCAAAAGAAATGGACAGAGGTTGCTTTGTTCGGCTGTGTACAAAATTGGAATGACAATGAGTTGTTTTCTTGAGAAGTGAAATGGCAGTAGATGCTTTGGGAAAAGAAGAAGATGGCAGTGTGTAGTATAGTTCGGTTGGGCACATGGTGGGGAATAAAGAAATGGTGAGTAGGGGAATTGCCATGGAGAGGAAACAGGCATGGGGCTTAGCACTTGTTCTTGACATGCAAAAAGAAAATGATAGTGTAAGTTAGGGAGGTTTTGACTGATGGAGAAATGTTAGTAAAAAGGATGGTTCACGCAGATGTTTCGCCTGTGGTCGGTCGAACTGGAAGCGACAATAAGGATATGAATGAATGACATGTCATGATTTTTTATATGCACGCCAAAATAAGAAATCAAAATAATTATAAAAAAATAAATGCAGTCTTTCAAACAATTCGATTTAATATTGTTGGTTATTATTATTATTATTATACAACTTTTAAGCAACTCGATCTAACTTTGAATGCAACCTTTTAATTAATTTGATTTGACTTTAAAAGAAATCTTTTTACTTAAACACGGAAAAATTTTAAAACAGAATAAACAAATTATTAGATTGCCAAATTGAATATTAGCATCCCGATTCTGAAAATCGGGGTGTTACATCCCCTAGCACCGATGGCTCACGGATGTCATCATCCCATCTTCTCCTTGCTTGGACTTCCTCCATACACTCTCCCCTGAAACCTTCAAGTCCGCCGCCCACTAGCTCTAAGGCAATCCACTCCCCTCCCCTCTTCGTTCTACTATCCCACTCGATCTGACTTGATCCTGATGGTTCTATGCTATTAAATGCGTAGGAGGCTCTATGGAGGCGGCCACGGGCATCTTTGTGCTCGTGCTCTCAAGGCCAAGCGGGTTTCGCAAATCTTGACTGTTATCGCCCATACGCTTCCTATCCTAAGACATGGTTTTGAACTATCAAGTGCCGTGTAGGAACTCACCAAGATCGGTATGATCTCTGATGCGACACTGGGTGTCCCGATATTTCGATGAAAAGGATAATTCAATTTGGTGGAGACGCCTCTCACGATTTGACTACCAATCACACACGACAAATATGCCCGCAATCGCTGAACCAACTCTGTGATTGTTATCGACCTTGCTAGAAGCACGATCGACAGACATAAGCACGAAGGTCTATTCCTGCATGCAATCAAAGAACAAGCAAGAACAAGATAAATAAGCTATCTAAAATTGCGAATAAGATTGAAATACGTGATAGAGTGGGTTGCTGAAGCAGTATTATGGTCAATCTAATTGACACAAGCCAATATATGAAGTTGCAATGTAGCTAACTTTTAACTAAACAAATTCCGAATTCTAAACCAGAGCACACAAGAGTATATATAAAGGAGACGACTAGGGGTGGCAGTCAAGTAGGTGGGCACACAGGGGGTGGTGACCAGGGAGGTGGGCACATACCCCTAGGGTTACAAGGCCCATGGGCCCAAGTGGAGGTGGCGCAACACCCTTCTGTCTCAAACTCAGAAATAACATTGGACTGCTTGATGATTACGACACGCTCAGAAGGAATTTAGAGGTGGGGCTAGATCCATTTGAAATATGATGAGATAATCTTTCAATCAAGTATTCGTGGACCTCAAACGAGTCCGTATGTGAAATTTATGCGCGTTTGAAGTCGGGGCCATCTCGAGAGGCGAATTGGATTCGAGCGTGTCCAACATGATCTCTTTCTTGGCTTAGACACGAAGTGATGTGGAAACCTTCTTTATACCATGACATGGAGTAGCGGTCATATCGGAGGGTTGATGTTCTCATCATCCCCTTAACGAACCGATCGCGACAACGAGAATGCAATCAAGATCGGAAGCATTACAGAGGCAAAATGTTGACAATAGGCGATGAGCAGGGGATGAGGAAAAGAAGCAATAGAGGTGGGAAAGTAGCTATTCCTTTTCGCGATAGTCTCAACCGTTCCCACATTACAATTTATACTCTCCTTCGTTACACCGCCTGAGAGGCCCCATCTCTCAACTCATATCACAACTCGCATTCAGAGAATGGAATCGTAGTCTTTGCGATCCACCGCGTCTTTCTCCCTGTCACTGGGCCTTGGCTTCCCCTTCATCGACTCAACATCACCGCCCTTTGTGTCCAGCACCATGGAACATGGGGTGTGACACTCGTCCCCTTGAGTCGAATCGGTCCCGGATCGCTGCATGAGCGAAAGCGAAGCGAAGCGAATAATCTTCCCAAATCGAGCGATCGGTGAGAGTGGACCATTTGACAAGAATCTGTTGAATCGCAGAACTGCCCTTCTTCACCAACCGACGATCCATAATTTCCACCGGTTCCGAGATGCAAGCGGTCAAATCACCAGTGTGTCCAAATCTTTGAACAGGAGTAGTTGGGAGTGAACGGCTTGATTGCGAAACATGAAATAGGATGAACGAGCGTAGTGCGGTAAATTGAGTTTATATCATCGCACCAATCCGTTCCAATACGAAAATGGTCGAAATACTTGAAAGCAAGCTTGGGAATGGTCGATTAACAATGGAATCTGCGCATACGGTTTAAGCTTGAGTACTGTTCCCCAACACTGAAATTGCGGTCTGGCGATTTTTGTCGGATGCGGTTTCATGCGGTTACGTGCGCGAGCAAGCGAGTCTTGACCATATCCGCAAAGGAGTGATGATCGAGCCATCTCTTGAGCCTCGATCTTTGGGTGAGCGGACCGGTTAGGTAGCGCACAAAGTTTGGTTCCACACCATACAAAGCCTTAAAGGGTGGCGACCTAGGAAGAATGGAAGGTGGAGTTATACCAAAACTCAGCCATGGCCAACCACGATTTCCACTTCTTTGGACAATCATGGACTGCACAACGCAAATACATCTCTACACATTGATTAACTCGTTCGGATTGTCCATCCGTTTGCGGATGATATGCCGTACTGTAGTGCAACTTGGTTCCCACCGCCTTGAATATCTCCTTCCAGAAATTACTTGTGAATATCTTGTCCCGATCCAAGACAATAGAACGCGGCACGCCATGCAATTTAACAATGTTATCCAGAAAAACTCGAGCGACTTGAGAAGCTGTAAAAGGATGTCGGAGAGGAAGAAAATGTGCGTATTTTATCAATCTATCGACAATAACCAAAATCACATCATAAGTTTCGGATGTAGGAAGCCCTTCAATAAAATCCATAGTCAAATCTTGCCAAGCCCCCTCTGGGATAGGTAGTGGTCGTAATGTGCCGGATCGTTGTGTATGTTCATGTTTAAACTGCGGCGGATCGACATTGTTTAACATACTCCTCCACTCCCCCCTTAAGTCCAGACCAATAGAATAGCTTTCGAATACGGTGGTATGTGGCCAGAACACCCGAATGTCCTCTAATGGCAGTTTCATGAAAATTGCTAATGAGTTTAGTTCATAAGGCTGAATTATTGCCAATCCAGATCCTCCCAGCATACTTAATTAACCCATGTTCCAACGCATAACCCTTACTGTCTGGGCTCTTAATTGCCAAGGAAGCGAGGAGTGTCTGCGCCGCGGAGTCCATCTCATACGAATTCAAAACCTCCTGTACCCAGTCAGGCCGACAAAAGGAGATCGCATCCAATTGCAACAGATGACTAACTCGCGAGAGGGCATCGGCTGCACCATTGTCCACGCCACGTTTATACTGGAACTTGAACTGCAATCCCACTAACTTGGCCATGGCCTCACGCTGTAATTCAGTGCCCAATGGTTGTTCTTCAAGAGTACACAAGCTTTTATGATCAGTAAGTATTAAAAATGGTCCTCGCTGCAAATAAGAATGCCATTTATCCACTGCCATAATAACAGCCAAAAATTCTTTTTCATAGATGGACAAGCGTTGATTAGGAGGAGAGCTTTGTTTGAGGTAGGCAATTGGGTGGCCTTGTTGCATCAAAATCGCACCGCGCCGTGGCGCAAGCATCTGTCTCGACCATAAAGGGCAATTGAAAGTCGAGCGAGCTAGAAACAGTGTGTGCTCACCATTGCTTGTTTGAGAGTGCGGAAGGCTGCGGTGGCTTGCTCGTCCCAAACAAAATTCTTCTTCTTCAAGAGATTAGTCAAAGGTTTGGCAATCAGACCATAATTCCGAACAAACTTGCGGTAGTAACCCGTAAGACCCAAGAAACCTCTCAATTCTGTGTCTGTACACGGCTGTGGCCAATTCTCCATGGCACTTGTCTTCTGCGGATCTGTGGAGACTCCTTCTGCGAAATGACATGCCCCAAATACTCAATCGATCCGGCGAAAGAACATTTGGACAATTTGGCAAACAGTGATTGATGCAGCACACCTCTATCTGATTCGCAGGTGGTCAATGTGATCAGACAATGTACAGACTGTAAATTAAGATGTCATCCAAGAACACAATCACAAACTTGCGAACATAAGAAGCAAAGATAGTATTCATAAGACATTGAAAGGTCGTCGGAGCGTTTGTGAGACCAAACGGCATGACCCGGAATTGAAAATGTCCGTGATGTGTTTTAAAAGTTGTCTTCTCCTCATCACCCGTGCATGCGTATCTAATGGTACCACGAGCGTAGGTCGAGTTTAGAGAAGAAGCGTGTGCGAGAGCTCATCAAGGAGTTCATCCACGATCGGTAGAGGAAACTTGTTTTTGATAGTATATTTGTTGAGACGACGATAATCGACACAAAATCGCCAACTAGCATCCTTCTTTTGAACGAGTAGTACCGGAGAAGCATAAGGGCTCATGCTTGGTGTTATGACTCCTGTATTCAACATGGCTGTCACTTGCCTCCCAATTTCGTATTTCTGTAATGGTGAATAGCGGTAGGGTCGAGAGTTCACTGGTGGTGCCCCCGGCTCCAAGGTAATGGCATGATCGTATTGCCGATGGGGTGGCAGAGTTGTGGGTTCTAGGAAAATGTCCTTGTACTGTTGTAGCAAAGACTGGACTGCACTGGGCATGCCGGAAGAGCACTCTGGCTGTAGTGATGCTTGTTGTTCCAACACGGTAACAGACCAAATTTCATTGCCCATGGACCATTTGTGAAATTGTGCGTGAGACACTTGATGAGGATAAGCTGTTGTGTCAACAACACCAAGACAAATGTTCTTGCCTTCATAGACAAACGATAGTGTCTTCTTGCTCCAATGACAGCTCATAGGACTATAGAGTTCCAACCAATCCATGCCCAATACTGCATCATAAGCTCCCAAATCCAATACCCTCATATCATGCGAAAAGTGATTCCCTGAATCCACCAATTCAAAGCTGAGACCATACTGTCACACTGTAATCGGTCACCATTTGCCACTCGAACTGTAACTGAAGGAATTGGTTGTGAGGGGAGATCTGTACGCTGAAGAAATTTCCGATCGACAAAGCTATGAGTGCTTCCTGAGTCCACTAAAATAAGCATGACCTGATTACCCACTAATGCTCTGAGACGAACAGATTGGACTTCCTCTGTTCCCGCAACAGCATGAACTGAAAGTTTAAAGCATTCCTCACCAGAGGGTGTGTCGGTCAAATCCATTGCCCGCAAAGTGTCCTCCTGTAATATTTCACCGAAATCTCCAACTTCAATCGTGAGTAACTGCAGTGGTTTTTTATAGGTATGGTCCTTGCTGTATTTGTCACCACATTTGAAACATAACCCATTTGCCCTCCGATGTCGCGCAGATTGGCCTTTCGTGCAATATTCATCGCCGGTTTCTGTTCTCTGCACGGCGGTTGTCGGTGATGCTTGTAGTTGGTAAAGGTACAACCATTCTTGACGTCGCTGGGGAACGATGCCTTGGGCGACTAACTTCCAGCTCCTCCTCCTGAATGCGAGCTAATACTGCCGCCCTAGTGACCGTAGCCGGAGCTTGTAACCGAACGGCTCCCCGAATGTCATCCTTCAGTCCCAGAATAAACTGAGTAACAAAAAATTTGTTGTTCAAAGTGGCATCCAAGGCCAACAGATGATACATACTAGCTTCAAAAGTTGTCCGGTAATCTGCTACGCTGGTAAGCTGCTTGAGTTGAAGTAATTTGGACATTTGTGCATCATACTCATCAGCCCCAAATTCTTGTTCGACGGCCTGACAGAAGGAATCCCAACCCAGCAAAACATGATGCCTTTTGTAAGCTTGCAACCACAACGCAGCATGTCCCTCCATAAACATCGTGGCTGTGGACACCCAGTGAGGAACAGGAACGTGATACATCTCAAAGTATGTGCGGCACCGGTCCAACCACAAACGAGGATTATCACTGAAGAATTTGGGAAAATCCAATTTCGGCGGTTTGGTGAATCCGATGGACTCAGCAGGTGATGTAGGAGTAGTGACTACCCCATATGACGATGTGGCACCGGTTGGTTGATTTAACAGAGGGGGTCCCTGGTTCATAAGTACTCCTGGAGGTTCAGTGGACAGCCTCAAGTTCGGCGGGGGCGGTGGTCGCGGAGGTATTAAAGGAGGTACGGGAGGAGTCGGAGCAGTGGAGTGGCGCAACATTTCCGCCTGCGATCGCTTGACTTCATCCAAACTATCTTGTTGGATTCCCACTTGTTGCCCCAGATTTTTCACGTCTACTGCCAAACGATCGAGACGCTCGGCTTGCCCATCGAAACGAGCAAGGATCTCACCCAGTGTTGTCTGGATCTGGCCGGTATTCTCCTCCATCGCGGTGATGACTTGCGAACTTGTAATGAGGGCTTCGCCGCGCGTGATGAATAACTTTGGCCCGATCCAACTCGGTGTTGAATTACGGAACCAAGGCGGTTACCAACCTGGTCGAGAATTTTACTGAGATAAATCAAGCGGAGTAGGATCGGTGGCTCGATACTAGATTGTAACGAACCGATCGCGACAACAGAATGCAATCAAGATCGGAAGCATTACTGAGGCAAAATGTTGACAATAGGCGATGAGCAGGGGATGAGGAAAAGAAGAAATAGAGGTGGGGAAAGTAGATATTCCTTTTCGATAGTCTCAACCGTTCCCACATTACGAATTTATACTCTCCTTCGTTACACCGCCACGAGGCCCCATCTCTCAACTCATATCACAACTCGCATTCAGAGAATGGAATCAGTAGTCTTTGCGATCCACCTCCAGCGTCTTTCTCCCCTGTCACCTGGGCCTTCGGCTTCCCCTTCATCAGCTCAACATCACCGCCCTTTGTGTCCAGCACCATGGAACATGGGGGTGTGACACCCCCCTTTTTGCATTTGAGTCGTCCTCGACTCACGCTCATCCTCCATCTCCAAGAAAAGCTTAAAAACTTGTAGCAACGTATGCTCATCTTTCTGCAAAATATTAATAACAACAGGTGGCAAAGAAATAGTGAAAACTTTGCAAATTAAAGGTGAGTGTGCATGCATCAAATCAGCAAAGATACATTTTCTCATAGCATTTAGTTTGCAACTCAATTTGCAAGTATAAGTGAAGTAGCTAGTAGAGTTATTCATCACCCTGTGAATGAGCAACACAATAGTTGATTTCAAAGTGCACAAGTCATTAATATAATCATATTCCAATCGAGCAAAAGCAAATTCATCTAGCAAGGGTGAAAAGATTTGTAAGTTGTTCCATACTTTAACATAATTATTCAGATTATCAATACTAGATGGTGCAATAAGAGATGAACACATAGGCATTGGATGATCATTAAAGTTTATTTTCCTCTCATAATGAACAAGATTCAGCACACAAGAATTATTGTTTAAAACAGCAAGCTTTAATTCATCTATGTGATCACAAGTTATGCATATTCGATATATAAGAAATTGATTGTCTACACCATAATCTCCAATCAAATTAAAATAGTAAGTGTAGGTGCTAGATAGACAATTTACAAATGAAATTTTAGAAACTTTCTCCATAGCACATTCCAAACTAACGGGCTCATTAAGCATGATATAACATAAAGCATTAGCAGGGGATATTCTATCAAGTACTTCCTTATGTGTAATTAATTCGACATGTACAAAATTATGTGAATTCATATCAGCACATGGTTCGTTCAAGTCAACACACAGAATATCAAAAGATTGCATTATAGCAGATATATACTCATAAAGTTGCTCTATGTCTTACTGTAGTATCAAATCAGTACCTTTGTCATTATCGTTCTCATCAGATACTGTAGGTACCTCCAACTTGTCCTCTAATGATATAAGATGCGCCAGATCATCCTTCATCTCTTCAAGCGTCTCAGTGGTATATGTAGATGGAATAGGAGCCAAAACAATGTCAGCATTTTCAGTTACCTTAGGTTGCGCCTCGCTTGCGGCCGTGGGAGGTGGTGGTACAAAACAACATCGTAGTTTCTTCTTTATCTCCTCTCATGTGTATATGTAGTGGTACTTGAGACTCGACCACCAATGTTGAACATCATCGATCAACACCGTTCTTGCCATGTCCATCTTCTCATGAGGATCAAGTTCCTATTTTTCAAAGTAGCTATCCAACATAGTAACCCATAGTAAGTAGTCTAGCGTCGTACTCTCAGCGATGAGTGGCAAGATGTATGACAGTAGTTGTTTCCCTTTGAGTTCAAATCTACCCGCGTTGTCATCGTAATCTACAAACTTCCTCAAACCTACCATTGTTAGTAGAAAATAAGGAAATAAATCACAAGTATATGTTCCTATCAACTACTAGGATCGGAGACTTAATGTCGCTCACACTCGAGCTAATACCAAGTCTTACCAAGCAAGCAGTGGTGATCGACAACTAGTGTCGATGTCAAATGCTCTTGAAGATGGACAAAGCGATTGCAAGCAAAGGTACACGTGCAATGGTAGAAGGTGGAGATAGGATATGCTTCAATATGGTAGCAAGGATTAGCAACAATCAAATCGGTAAATGCAAGTTAAAAAATTGTTCAAAGTACTAGTCAATGTTGCTGATCCTAGCCTAGAAATAGCCAACTAATCAAAGCCTATTAAGAGAAGTGTATGAAAGAACACGCAAAGATCAATATGACCTGATGTAAGCAAAGGAAATCCTCACACTAAGTGCTAGGAGAGCGCTAGCCAACTACTCAAACTTCTGTCTAGGGCACGAGATTGTCCACACGACATAGAACACAAAAACAAGAATATCGTGCAATGTAAACAACCCTCTAGTTTAAGCAGTAAACAACAGCTAGTCTCAAGAGATGAAAAGGCAAAGTTTTATATGTCATATATATACTTGATTTAAATATTTCGACGAGATCTACAACTTTGCAGTTGAGGCGAATCCCAAATTCCGAAGGGAAGACCGAAAGAAACAGCAAAAACAGAAACCAAAAACTTGCGTTGCAAATTTGAGACTGAAGATGGCCAATTTTGGGGGTCTTAGATCATGCCAAGCTTTTGCCAGTCAATGTTATTGGATGCACCTCATCGTTAGCTTTCAAACGAGCATAAGAACGTCAAAAACAGACTCTGTATGCAAAAGTTATGTCCGTTTTACTGAAGGTGTCTCGGAAACGGAATCCTACTGGGACTCAAAGCCAACTCGTGTTCCAATTTGAAACTGCTATATCTTTTAAACTCGTAGGCCAAATTTGCTGAAATGTTTTATGGAAGCTTGTGGCTATATGAAGAAGGGCTCCACCAATTTTCATTAGTTTTTGTGAAATTTGGCATGCTTTTCGATTTTCGAAAAGGTGGACACTCCCCTTTTTTTTTGTCCTTCTATTTTTTCTTCTCTTTTTTTTTATCATTTTTATTCTTCACCTGAACCCGAAATCGAATTAGGCTAGGGTTGGCTTCCCCTTTTTCTGCAAAACAAAAACCAAGATGGTTGCGGTAGGGAAGATTGGCAGCGGTGTGGCAGTAATGTTCAGTCGTCGTGGTAGCGAAAGCGGCGTGATGAGTGGGCTATGGTTGTCGCGATGGCGAGGATGGTCTCTTCGTGGCGATGCCAAGGAGATCTTTGGGTTATGCGGCGGGAGGAAGGGTGATGATGGTGGCTGCGGCAGGGAGGAAGAACGATGATGGTGGCCACAGCAGGGAGGAAGGATGATGATGACCTGCGGCAAAGGATCAAGAAAACACAACAAAAAACAAACTAGACAAAGACTAACTAGACTCCAACTAGAACTAGAAATCAAACTTCAACACAACGATCCAACCAAAAATTTAGCAAGCAAAAGCGAAAAGAAAAATTGCAAGCAAAGATCGGTTTGGATCGATGAACTAACCCTATTTTTTTATGATTTTCGTGGACTGTAGGTAAAGCAAAAATTCTCACCGATCAACTTGAGCTCTCATACCACCTGATGCGACACTGGGTGTCCTGATCTTTCGACAAGAAGGATAATTCGATTTGGTGGAGACGACTCTCACAATTCGGCTACCAATCGTGCACGACTAATATGCCCTCAATCGCTGAACCAACTCCGAGATTGTTATCGACCTTGCTAGAAGCATGATCGACCTGACCACGAAAGTCTATTCTTGTATGCAATCGAAGAATAAGCAAGAACAAGATAAATAAGCAATCTAAAATTGCGAATAAGATTGAAATACTCGATAGAGTGGGATTCTGAAGCGGTATTATGGTCGGTCTAATCGACACAAGCCAATACACGAAGTTGCAATGTAGCTAACTTTTAACTAAACAAAATCTGAATTCTAAAGCGTAGAACACAAGAGTATATATGAAGGAGATGACCAGGGTGGCGACCAGGAGGTAGGCACACAGGGGTGGCGGCCATGGAGGTGGGCGCATGCCCCTAGGGTTACAAGGCCCATGGGCCCAAGTGGAGGTGGCGCAACACCCTTACATCTCGGACTCAAAAATAGTGTTGCACTATTTTGTGATTGTGACATGCTCGGAAAGAATTTAGAGGTGGGGCCAAATCCATTTGAAAGAGGATGAGATAAGCTTACAATCAAGTACTCGTGGACCTCAAGCGAGTCCGTATCACGAAAGTTATGTGCGTTTGAAGTCGGGGTTGTCTCGAAGGCGAATTGGATTCGAGAATGTGTCTAACTTGAACTATTGTTTAGCTTGGACACAAAGTGGCGTGAAACCTTCCTTATCGATGACTTGGAGTAGCGATCGTATCCAGGGGTTGATGTTCTCATCAATCTGTGTCCATGCCACATGAAGGATAAGCTGTTATGGAGGATATACTTCTTGCTTGCCAAGAGATACACCTCACCATAAGCTCTTATTTTTAGAAGTTTTCACATATGTGCAATGTTCCAGCCGCAGAGCTCAGTTAGCTTCCTCAGTATCGACCCACTATTGATCAATTTGTAAAATTAGCCACATTATTTAATATGGAACACATACTAACTTCATAATAGCATCTCACTTTTGTTTTGTAAAAAAATAATTAGCACATGTAGCCCATGCAGTTCCTTGCTATCCATCCAAGTAATTCCAAATCCTTACATAATTATCTTCGTTGTGGATAGAATAACTTTTCGGTCCTTGTACATATTTATTCAGCTAAAGGGATTTGCATATGAAGAAACTGTATTATGTCAAATGTGGGTTTCTATAGCTTTATACATTCAGCAAAAGGGGGTTTGCATGATTGCATCTGATTGTTTTTTTTTTAATAAAAAAATGCATAGATAACCTGGAAAAAATAACCCTCCTAATTGATCTCAAAGATGTAATCATTAAGTTGTCCCAAGATTTAAAACTGAACTACTGAAGCTATCTTTTAGGGTTCTCTTGACATGCAGCCATGTTGCAAACAAAAAATGCAGAAGTTTCAGAATTCAGGCTAAGATAATAGGCAATCATGTATGGTGGTAGACCAAAATTTTTAGTTAGTTTCTCTGCAGCCTTATGCAATATTTTCTATTAGCTATTCTCGTCAACAGCCTTCTTACCATGCCATTTATACTTGAGAACCGAGATAGATTGTTGTTTGATGTACAATGGTCATATATACTTCAGCTCCAGCTGCTATAAGATATTGTTCTTCTCCCCTACCATGGATTTTTTTATAGCATCAACATTTGAAACACATGTTCTGTTTTTATAGGTACGAGTTATGTGCCATACAAAAGAAAAGGTAAGAAGAATGGAGATAGAAAACAGGAAGCCAAAGATGTGATTACTGTTGAGGTGGAGATGCAAGAATCAAAATGCAGTAAATAATCTCAAACATTACCAGTTGGATTCATAATTAATGTCGCTGATAGAATATTAGGTAATGCTGGGAGTAGTATCAAACTGATGTTTAGTTTATTCTTTCAATCTTTCTTTAGAGCCCATGTTTACAGTTGAATTGCCCAGGCTTCAAAACTGCTGCAAAGTTTTCCAGATGCATGGGCTGAGTGTGCATTGCAGCTTCTGGTTGGATGGAGTAATCTGTTGAGTGTGCTATCGTAATGCCTATATATGTAGTAATCAAATCTTGGAATCAAGGAATTTTTATGCAGCACACAACATCTGCTATTAGTTTAACATAGTAGATGTGAAGTTCATAAATATTGTGTTTACTTTTGTGCTGTTTCTCCCTTCATACTGTTTCAGACATTCACAGCTTTCTATTTGCACAACCCCGTTGTTCTCATTGAAATTTGACGTAAAATTCTAATGCACTACAACATTTGTTAGCCATGTTGAGTCCATTTTATTCTAAATGTCCTTATTTATGTGAAGGCAGGGTAGTTGTAGACTTGTAGCTTTAAGTTTTTTCTTTATTTGCAAACACCAAGATGGAGGACTTAACTTTCTAAGAAGTGGCTTTTATGTGCCAGAGATGAAATGAGACCCAATATTTTAATTACAGTGGAATATATTAAAAAACCCAATAATTATTTTCTAATGATGGCATAGTATCCCAATGTTATGTGCTATAGAGCTATTTGAATGAATGGAGCACATGATGCTATAATACAAGTCAAAATATTACAGCAGAACCATTATGGTTGACATGGCAATGTGAGCCCTAGCTCTTGGTTAGTCTATATGTGGAATAAGACCATTGCAACTGTAGCCAAGTTCCAGGCTTTCATCATTTGCAGATCATGTATAGTATATAACAACTGAGCCTTTGGATTCCTTGAGAAATGGCTAGAGATATATTGCTGTAGCCCTCAATCATTACTTGAACGATTAAAGATGTCACATTGTTACGTGATAGATTTTAGGTTATTTGCTTGTGTACATAATGTGTTTCGACAACATAACATATTCCTTTTATTGGCTTTCAGGCTTTTTTGCTGGTCAACATTGCAAGCAATTTGTTGCTAGGCATATGGAAATGGAAAATAATGTGAAAAGGCGGTGATAGGCTTAATGCTACTTTGAGAGTGCAGATCAAGTTTTGTTGTAGAAATTAGTTTGAAGTGGGGGTTGCAGGTGAGTCTACAATGGTGGGCAGAGTATCTCTTGGAGGAACTAGCACTATGAGGAGCTCTTGTTACCCAGCGACAAGGTTATGTTTTCTGATTCATACTATGTATATAACACATCTTAGATCAGTTCCAAATTATGGTAATACCTGGTCAGTTCTATACATGGCAAATAACGAAAAATGGTTCTATCCATAGAAGTAGTAGAGCATGGTATTGGTTCTATCCATGGCAACATCAATGGTTAGGTTTGCCATGGAGGTTTTGGTCTACTCGTATATCTTCTGTAAAGTACATGCCTATGCATGTGTTATATCAGGTTCCGAGAATTGCTAAATTTTTGCAACAAAATAAGGATGAGTTTTTGGGGTGCCATTATTCCATAAGTTTGAAGTGAATTGCCCTCAAAATGCATATATTCCTATGGCTGATGGTTAACAATAAATTGCTCAACGTGATAACTTTCCGCTCAAAGGACAATAAATTGCTCAAAGTGATAATTAAAGAAAAAGTCAGCATGTGGATGCCCCTTCTTGCATTTTTTGTGGGGAACCTGAATCTGTGCGACTGTGTGTCACTCTAAGAATGTGCAATTGCTAAATGTGATGATAAAAAAATTCAAGTATTTTTTAGAAACACATTGTTATGATCATCAATGAGGCCCAGGGTAAACTGTCCTAAATGTAGGTGTCTACCTCCTTGATCTAGTTTTCTTCCATGGACAACTCTACACGGAGCTCTCACGAGCTGCTACTAAAAATCTTAAAATATTTGCTGCGCCAGAAAAGGATAGGGCTTGAATTGTACTGGGATATTGACCAAGAAAATCGTCTACAAAGATATTCTTACATCGTAGATGTCTTATGTAGTAACGATAGATGGGTTGTTTGCCTTCATGTTGGACGAGACTCAACAAAGAATATTTGTTTACGATTTGATTTGTTTACTAGCTTGCGGAGATATGTTTCGCTTTATATGTGTGTGAAAGTAAATTGATATTTATTATGCGGTTTCGGATCCCGTCTACTGATATGTATCAATCTCTTTTGGTCTTCTGTTGCAATGCACAGGCACCCTACTAGATTTATACAAATCATCGTGTATACAACAGCTCTTCGTCCTACTCCCTCCGCTCATGTATACATGTTATTTTTAACCACTCTATTTATTCACAAATACTTGACATTCCCTGTTTCCATATATAATTTCATATTTTACCCATACTAGTTACTCTATCTTAGTGGGTTCATACTAGTTATTTAATAATCTAGCTTACTCGTATGCTCGCACAAAGAATGAGAAAGACAATTATTAATTAGTGAGGGTATTTGTCAGTACCAGATTTCTGAATCTGAACCTTGTATGTATTTCTACACCAGTCCCTGATCAGTAGCTAGTGCACATAGTGGATACAACATTGATAACAAGTTCGAATCACAATTAACATAAGAGTAATAACAAAGTACCAGCCTTAAGGCATGTTATTACAATAAAGGTTGCATGACCTCAAGTCTTACAACGGTGGAAACAATAAAAGAGTAAATTTTGAGATGGCCATCGAATCGCCCACCGGCATTCGACTGGGAGTGTAGCTTAGTACTCCGGGTTCCTTCGTCAAACCCGCAGGCATAGAAGTCGTAGTCGTCCTCGACATCATTGAAGGCTTCTGAGATTTATTTTGAGTGTAGCACGTGAGTACATAAAGTACTCCGCAAGTCTTGGGAAATATGCATATGCAAAGCTTTAAAAAATGGGCTTATAGGGTTCTTTTACGCAAAGCAATATTTTATATTTCAACCATCTTTATAAAGCACATTTGTGATTTAAGTTTGAGTAAATAAAATAAATAAATTATCTAGTGAAGGTTCTAGCACACAGTCACCAGTATTGAGACTCCATCCGCCAAGTTTTTATATGTAGGGCTCTAGCTACCCAACTGGCTCTAGCTGCCAGTACAACAATTGAAGAGTTCCAACTACTCCTGGATTTCCCAAAATAATTCTTTGAAAACAAAAGTAAAATCTACCTTGTGAAAACGTACCTTGCCCGTCCTTGACCGTGGGCACGGCTATTCGAATAGTTTTTACACTCTACGGAGGTTGTATAGCTTGACCCACACGAGATAATCGACTTATAATATCGGTCATGACACGCTTCCTTGGGCGTGCGACTATGCTATTATCACAAGACTTTTACATGACTTTATCCTTACATTAGCCCGCCCAATGAGCTTAACCCCAAGTCATAAACGTCATTTACCATCGACCCGGGGCTCACCGTTGTGGGGATAACCTGCCGGACATGGACATAAATTACCATTGCGGCGCAAGCCACGATGAACATGGGCGCGGTTACCATCGTCTGCACTACCCAGGTAACTCTTACCATCTACAACCTACGTGCTAAATGTCTAGACTTAGTAAATTAATCAGCCAAGTCCTTCCCATTTAGGACATATGATTGCACAATATTGCTCGTTTTGAATAGACACAAGCGTCGGTCCTTAATTGACCAGGGCGAGACAGTCGAAACTCATGCCACTCGCCCTAGTCTAAACAATTTCCAGTATTTTATTTTATTTTCCAATTACTGACATTACCTAATGTCATACATTTCTCAAACTATTTTAGCATAAATGGCAATAATGATTCCCCCCAATGGGTAATTATGACCGAATAAGCATGTCTAAGCAATTCTACCATGTTTAACTATTCCATAATATTATAATCAACATCACGGAATTACTATGCAAGGCAAAGACAGGTGAAGACTACTCCACTTCAGTTGAATGATTGCAGCAAGAATGAGTACTCTCAGTACTCAACAAGTTGTACCACATAATGCAATTATAAATGATGGCTTATTCCAAAAGAATTGGCTTATATGGTCATTTAAAAAAAATCAACACTTGCAATTGAATACAAATAATAGCACCAAAACATAATTTAAAATGAATAAACAATAATAGTTTAACCAGTATTTTCACAAAGACCATAAAACCTAATCAATTTCTTTCACACAACCACATGAGTTTAACCACAAAGATGTCCCTTCCCAATTGTTTTTTTAATGAAAATCCACCGTTCCTATGAATTCCCTGAGCATGTCTATGACCGCAGACACGGCTATTCGAATAGATTATTTAACACTCTTGGACGTTTGTACACTTTACCCACAAGATATAACTAGTGTAGCTAGCACCAATCATAACAAAACCTTTCACTTCATCTTGACAATTCAGCCTCCCGATGTGCATACCGTCGTACTAACCCTGACAGAGTGCTTTGGTTCGACGCACATCGTTGGATCGAGAGACAACGAACCACTCATAAGTGTCACCGACCACGATGTACACACATCCACCTTGGCACACAGTCTAACCTACATGCCTGAGTAGTCAATGCCAAGATTTCGTAGCTTATTAAGTTAGGTATGTCCCATACCAAGCATGTGGACGTACAGTTATGGCTCAGTTCAATGGCGCACAAAGTTAAGTCCTTAACTGACCATGGCGAGACTGCCCAATTTCTAACCAAATTACCAATATTCGTATTTTTCCCAAACACGAAGTTCCACCATATCACCATTCTTTCCACTCGTTTCAGTCTAAATCTTTTCCCACCCTATTGGTTAAGTGCATCACATGCCATCAATGAGTAACAACATATCGCACAAAGTTTTTACATAAAGTTCATAATCACTTAGTCAAGTTTAGATTTTGCAACTTGCAACTCAAAATGATATCAATAATCCGTTGCATGGCTAAATAGACTATTCGTGTCTAAGCAACCCATGTTGGTGCTATAATACTACCAACTAATAATTAACCAAGCTACGATGACAAAAGATCAGGGTAATACAATGAGAAAAGTAGATCTAATCAAATGGATGATTAGCTAATCCCAAAACATTTAAAGAAATAAATACTTTAAGTAAAATGCAATAATTTTAATGAAAGTAGTTTTGAAAAACTGGATTCAATATGGTCAAAGGTACAACTTGCCTTGAAACAAGTCTATGTACTGGACTTGAGCTTGATCAACTCCTCCTTCCTCAAAAGCTTCCGAAGTAAAAACGTCTACTCGCAAACGAAAACAAAAACCTAAATAAATAAATAAAATAGAGAAACAAATGAATTCCAGAAATTAAATAAAAATCACAAGAAGGTAGGGCTTGAATTTAGATGAATTTGAAAACTTGAATGGGCTCAATGGAGTTCGTGTGAGGAAAAACAGACTCTTGGAAGATCTAAATCTATGAAAAAGAGAAATAAAATACTATTTTGAATTTTCAGAGTTTTCTTTCTAAGGAAATTCTAAAATATTGCATCAACATGATGTTAGCAATGAATTTCAGAATTAAAAGAAAATACCAAAAATAAGAAATAGAGGCTGACAGACGGGACCCTTAGTCTATGGACCGGGTTTATGGGTTTGGCTCACCGATCTATGGCTCATGGGTTCATAGAACAGTGGACTGATATGTGGGGACCACATGTTAGGCGGTAGGTCTATCGTGGACCAAGTCCACGTGGATTGTCTTTGATGTGGTTGTGGGTGAGGGCTGATGCGACAGTGACATGGTGGACAAGTGGGCACGAGGCTAAGGTGGCGCTGACATGAATGACATGCGGCTAACACATGGCCTCCACATCATCTCAACAGCGGCAATGTCGAGGCGACGGCTAGGGATCGACCTCAATGGCAATGGGGTGTAATACCCCGATTTATTCTAAGGAAGACATCATTCAAAAGAGAAGAATAGAATTAAGAAAGAGGTGTTTTTCGCTTTTTTCGGCAACCTGGGCCTCGGGCCTTGGCCCAGGAGGCCCATGGGGGGTCGGCCACCTATAAAAGAAGGGGGGAAACCCTAGGCTGACACTGTAGCTACAGTGTCGCCGCTACAGTACCGCCGCTACAGTGCCTTGCCTCTTGGAGCCGCTCCTTCCCGCTGCCGGTGTTCGCAAAGGAAGGAGAAGGAAGGACTGCAGATTGGTTGGCCGAAAGGAGGGACGAGGGATCTTATTCGTGGGGGATCGTTCAAAGTATCCCTAAGATTCTACAAGGGTAATGATTCTCGATTATCGTTGGTTGTTTAGTCGTAGAGGAGAAATCAAATAGATTTGATTGGAACAATGTCGGTCTGCTGTTCATATCAATCTGTCCAGATTGTTACGTGGGCGTTTTCATGATCTTAGAGGCCGAACCAGTAGTTTTTATCTCCTATAGATATCTATATTATGTTCTTAGCTTTCGGTGGCCGCCAAGAACACCTGATTCCGACATTCGAGTCAAAAGTTATGATAGATTTGGTATCTGCTGTCCAGATTTATGACGAGATTAGTCTGTTTTGTTATTTCGTAAAATATGAATTTGTAATTTGAAGAATCTGGGTTTTCATCCAACTAGGTTATTGTAGGTAATTTGATAACCTTTCCAGATTGTTAAAGAACGTTCAATTCAGAGTTATAGATTAAAAGTTATGATCGTTTTAGTGCTGCTGTTTTTTCTGCTCTGGGCTGAAAGTTCTTCAGTCTGTTAACATACTAATTTGGCCGAATTAGATTATCTTGTCAACTAGAGTATCGTAGATTTGTCAGTTAAGAATCCACAGAAACTGGATTCACCTCATTTGGAGTTCCAGATCAACAGTTATGCTGTTTACCGTGCTGCTGTCGAGGCGTTTAGGCGAGAATGCGTTGGTTTTCAGTTTAGAGCTTCTAGTTAAATATTGAATCGCTGGGAAAGCATTGTAGAATGTTATTCAGTAATGTCGTGTTCTTCACGTTCTTATTTCAGTTATTTAATTATTTAGGAGGTGAAGCTTCGGGTTTAGGAGCACCATCTTTTCTCGCAAAACGCGCGTCCGCGGAATGCAAGTACACTGACGTTTGTATGAATTGTGTATGTTGGATCTTGGATGTTAAATCTTGTGTTTTCATTTGATACGTGAGAAGTTCCGATGATTATGTTTCTTTCGTATGTGAAATTCATATGTTCAAAGATGATGCTGGTCGTTGTTCTTAAGTATATTCATGCACCCATGTTCAAGTCCGTCCACGGGAGTGGAACTCCACAAGAGTGGAGTCTAAAGTTGCATCCATGTTCATGTTCCGTCCACGGGAGTGGAGCTCCACGGGAGTGGAGTCTAAAGTCCCATCAATTCTAGTATGGGCATGTGAGTCCCACCATTCCAATGTGGGCAGTTTGGATACCCGTATGAAACGTTCTTCATACGGTATTTTGGATCCCCGTATTTCGATAAATACGAGCTTAAGTGAGCACCGACGGGTGTGTCACTTTGGCTATCTGCAGTATATGCATGTGTGCAGTCCAATCCTTTGAATTTGAACATTCATCTCATATCTTCATAAGTATTCATTTGTTGTATGTTGGAGGTTGAGAAGAGATTGTTTTGTTCATGTTGGTTGTCTGCTTCTTATTCATTGTACTTGCTGAGTCTTAGACTCACTCTTGCTTTGTTTATTTATTTTTAGGTGATCGTTGATGAAGTTTCTCTTGGGAGGAGTAGACATGCACTACTCAAATACATCACTTTACACTAGTTGAATAAAAGATCTGGCTGCCTTACATTAGTGAATTGTTGGATTGTAATAAATAAACTTAGACTTGGATGGTACCTTCCTTATCATTGAGTTTGTTTAAATAACTGTTTATATTCATTGATTATTCGTTGATAGGATTATCTTAGTGGATCCAATATTACATTTCCGTTTATGTTCCAATTGTTGATGATCTACTTAACTTAGTTGATGAATTACTGTGAAAATTATTCCGCTGTATGGTTATATGTTAGGTCTTTAGGTAGCATTTTGGCTTCCGAATAGCCAGGGTGTTACAGTTGGTATCAGAGCGGGCTTTAGGTCCGTGGTAATTAAGTTATTAAAATGACACACTGTGCACAGTAGGTGGGGTTGGGAAATCCATTGTTTCCGCATTTCTATTGTTATGTTTCAATCGTTGAGCAATTGTTAAATTGCTTCTGTGTTATATTTCTTGTTGTTAATCTATGATATGTTACGATATTCTATATCTATGAATCTATTCTATGATTGTCATGAGATGATCATGTATAATCATAATTGATTATATTGTTTAAACGTGTCGATGATGGATGTTAAGAAGTGGAGGCCGTGGTTGTGGCCCTGGACTTTGTCAGATTACACCATTATTCGTGGTAGACGAATAGAGTAGTTACCCCGAATACCATAGTTGTGGGTGTTTAGCGTGAGCTGCTTTAGAAAGTTGTTTTCTTCCTTGATCTTTCAACTTGGCAAATTCTTGTTCTGTGGTGGATGATGAATTTCTCTTGGGTTCGTGGTTCATGGTTGTTCTTTGAGTTTCAATGGGTCTCCAATGGTTCTCTAAAGCAATTTATTGTTTTCATTTGTTGAGTTGCTTTTACTACTTGTGATCTTCGTCAACTGGCAATATTGATAATTCCATGGTTGTTCATTCTTTCTCATTGGAAAAGAATGACTCATTTATTCGTTTGATAGTTTGGGTAATGAGAGTTTTATGTTGCAAGTTTGTTAACATGAGAAAGCTTTGGCTCTATGTATTTCTTTTGGATTATTCAGTGTTGAAGTTTAATGCATCCATTTTACGATGAAAAATTGTTAAAAACCTTTGTGATACCTTGTTATGGATAAGTCAAAGAGTGTAATGAAATAACTTGATATGGTATGGTATCAAGTGGAGTCATTGGTGTGGTGCATAATTAATATTAATTAGTAACCTTGGAAGTGAAATTGATTAAGTTGATGTTGTCTTTTGCTAGTTCTTGATGAACTGTATGTATGAGTAGTGGTGGGAGTATGTTCATACCTATTTGGAGTCAAAAGAGATATTAAGAAGTATGGAACATTGATGAATTAGTCTGGTCATTAAAATTATTTAGGTTCTTGAACTTGTTGGGTTCTTTAGTTCCAATGGATTAATTTAAATGTGTGGAAAGGAAACAAGAGGAAATCTTTGGATTTACATATGCCCTAGTATTATTAATTATTGGAATTGTGTACAACCGGTTGAAGGGATTGAATGTCGGTGGATCTAGAATTTATGGGAGGAGTTCTATATAGTTCTTCTATATAGAATAACGCGATGAATTTGGTTGTAGTGTTGTTGAAACTTTTGATGGATATAAGATTTGATTTTGAAGTTTTAGTGTATTTTTGCGAAATCCAAATATGAGGAGTTGAATATGTGTTTGTAAATATCCATGTGAATTGGAAAGGAAGTAGATAGCAACTAGATTTCATAATGAGGCTAGTTGATAACAACAATGGTTGAGTAGAACGGTTGTGTGTTGAAGTTTGATGTTGAGCATCACTAAAGGTTGAACTGATATGTTATAATAGGTGGCTTATGCCCACATGATTGTGAAATCATCGGATGATAATGTGTCTTGGTTAAAAAGGGTTTTGGTATGACCTTTTCAATTGTGTAGTAGACCCCTTCTAAACTTAAGAAGTTGATGTAGTGAGGTTGTATGGTTTTGGTATACTCTCGTTTTGACGATGAGTTGGGAAGTTAGTATGAAACAATTTGGTGGAACTTTGGGACTTTCTAATGGAATAGTTGATGATAAAGATTCGTGTTCAGAGTGTATTATCCTTGATGTTAGTAAGATTATCTGTAAGAGATTGTGACTTGTGTGTGTGGTGATGATTCTTTTAGAAATAAAGTAATTTGATCGTCTTTTGTAATTTTGATTTAGTAAAAGTGCTTCGAGTTCTGCGGTTGTGATCATTTGGACCTCTTGAGTTAGGAGGTGATTGAGTTTGTTTCGAGCAAGGTGACATATTGAAAGATCTTTTTGGTTCTTAAGTGGTTCCTGTGATTTGAGTTTTAAGAGCTTATCTTGTTTAAACCGGCAAAATGATGTAGTAATCACAGAAAATGTCTTTCCTTGTTAAAAGAAGGAGTGAAGCATAAGTATTTGAGATTTAAGTCATGTTTCGCATCTTGCAGTTTATTTGAGTGTGTTTAAACCTTATGCAGTTGTTTCATAAGGGTTTATCAATTAAAAGGGGTAGTACCTTCTTCTCATTTGTGGTTTGGTATTTGCTTTCAGTATGGCTTGAGCCCGCGACTGTTGACTTTCCCTTATGTTTCCGAGTACTTTGCCTAAGTGACTATTTTCCTTGGTCCTCTGTCCACTGCGAGTGGTAAATGTTTCTATGTGGTGAAAATTGTTTTCATTTGTTTTTGTTCTGAGAAAGGATCCATCGATTCGTTTCACAAAGGTCTTTCAAAGTGTTATTAATTGTTGTTGTAAGACCTTGGGTTGCAAGTTAATTAAGGAATATTGGAGGATGAATTGATTTCGTAATATAATTCTTGGAGAGGACTTTATCTCAATAGAATGTTGTCTTTGGAGGCTAAACGATTGCATTGTTACTGCTAGTAGAATCTATAGCGAGGCGTGGTCCAAGTTCTTTTGTTCGTTCCAATGGAACATAGAATTATCAAAGTATGGAAACCTTGATCAAAGTATTAGAGTGTCGCGATTGGGTACCTTGCGGTTGTGTAGTTAAAATATGATGGTGTTGTAATGAGAGTAAGATTAGTGAAACGATCGATCGTTACAACGATTATTGAGATAACCGAGATTATTGGATTATTGTCAGGAATGACTTGGACTTAGTAAGTAACTCTCTAAGAGTTAGAATCCTTATACAGATAATTGAGTTGAGAAAATATTTCATGTTGATGTTATTGCGCGAGTATGTTGGATTGTGAGAATTTTAGGGATTTAATCTGAGGTTTCCCCTATCTTCTATATGAAAAGTTCATTGTAGGAGTCTTGGAGTTTAAATTTGAGCTTCGCATTTTATGCTAGGGCTTTGAGTCGCCCAATGATTATGTGTAGAGAAAGTAGAATAAGGGTGAATTGCGAACAGTGGGATGATCATTGATAACACCCTTCTCATGTAGTACATGAGAGTGTGTAATGTGAATTCTGAGTTGTTTGTTCTCAAAGGGTTGAGGTGATATGATTGTGTGAGAGATCTAATTTGGGGATACTTTCTGAGTGCCATCTGTCAAATTAATTCCGTCAGTAAAGGAAATCGGTTAGAGAATGTTTTGTGAGATCATTAGAGTCCCTCTTCAGTGGTGTAGATGAGGTGTTTCGATTTGGGTTTGGCGTTGAGATCGCCAAGTTAAGAGTAATAAGTTAGTGTGTTGTGCGATGATTGGGATTCCATAGTTTAAGAGAAATTTTAGTCGTAAAGAGAAAGCGATAATTTGATGCTTCCTCAAGAAGTGAATAGTTTTCCTGAATCTCGTTTGAGTTTTGTGTTGTTGACCATTGTCTTTCACAAGTTGAGCTTGGCATTTATGTGGGCGTGTGTGATTCTTTCTCGTTCAGATGGGATAAAAGAAACATTTGATTTGGGCACTTGAGTGATTTCTCATTTGGAATTCGTGACGTTTATTCGCAACCTGCCACTTGGAAAATGGAAATGGTTTTCATGATGAAATTCCTATTTCTGGATTTGACTCTTTAGTATCAAGCTGGTAACGCATAGTTACGATGTGAGTCTTTCATTTTCAAATGGGTTTTGTTGGTACAAGAGTTTGCTCAAAGAGAGTTCTATTGTGTGTTTCTAGTTAAAGGAGGTGATCCTTGCTTCAGTGAAGAGTTCATTTGAGAGGTGGAACGATAGTTCCGTGTTCTATGTGCTTGCGGTGTGGTTCGGTATCAATGGGAAGGTTAGGCCAAGGTACATTGGGTTGTTTTCGCGAGTTGTCGTATCGCTAAGACCGTCTCGAGTTCCCTACGCGGTGTACACAACTTTGGGTTTGTTCTGGTGCTGAGTGAGTACCTGGGAGATCCGGAGTTTGCTATTCGTTAACAACGTTGACCATCGAGTAAGATCTTACCTTCGAGTCTTATCCGATGAGTGTACCTGAAAGTACCGAGTTGAGTTTTAGTTCAGACATCGTTTTACGTCATTGAGTTGTGATCTCTTCAATCTGAGAGAGAGGCTACTTGGGGGTTGGAGAGTCGCTGGTGTGAGTGTTGTCTGGATTTGTTCGCAACACGTATCCGTTTACCATTGTTAATTTTTTTTTCAGTCGCCGTGTTTCTCTCGTGTAGATCGCCGTTTAGATTCGGGGTCGAATCCTGTTAAGGGGCGTAGAATGTAATACCCCGATTAATTCTAAGGAAGAAATCATTCAAAAGAGGAGAATAGAATTAAGAAAGAGGGGTTTTTCGCTTTTCTTCGGCAACCTGGGCCTCGGGCCTTGGCCCAGGAGGCCCATGGGGGGCCGGCCACCTATAAAAGAAGGGGGAAAACCCTAGGCCGGTACTATAGCTACAGTGCCACCGCTACAGTGCCTTGCCTCTTGGAGCCGCTCCTTCCCACTGCCGGTGTTCGCAAAGGAAGGATTGCAGATTGGTTGGCCGAAAGGAGGGATGAGGGATCTTCTTCGTGGGGGATCGTTCAGCGTCTCCGTAAGGTTCTACAAGGGTAATGATTCTCTATTATCGTTGGTTGTTTAGTCGTAGAGGAGAAATCGAATAGATTTGATTGGAACAATGTCGGTCTGCTGTTCACATCAATCTGTCCAGATTGTTACGTGGGCATTTTCGTGATCTTAGATGCCGAACCAGTAGTTTTTATCTCCTAGAGATATCTAGATTATGTTCTTAGATTTCGGTGGCCGCCAAGAACACCTGATTCCGACATTTGAGTCAAAAGTTATGATAGATTTGGTATCTGCTGTCCAGATTTATGACGAGATTAGTCTGTTTTGTTATTTCGTAAAATATGAATTTGTAATTTGAAGAATATGGGTTTTCACCCAACTAGGTTATTGTAGGTAATTTGATAACCTTTCCAGATTGTTAAAGAACGTTCAATTCGGAGTTATAGATTAAAAGTCATGATCGTTTTTGTGCTGCTGTTTTTTCTGCTCTGGGCTGAAAGTTCTTCAGTCTGTTGATGCACTAATTTGGCCGAATTAGATTATCTTGTAAACTAGAGTATCGTAGATTTGTCAGTTAAGAATCCACAAAAACTGGATTCACCTCATTCGGAGTTCGAGATCAAGAGTTATGGTGTTTACCGTGCTGCTGTCCAGAGGCGGTTTAGGGCAGAATGCGTTGGTTTTCAGTTTAGAGCTTCTAGTTAAATATTGAATCACTGGGAAAGCGTTGTAGGACGTTATTCAGTAATGTCGTGTTCTTCGCGTTCTTATTTCAGTTATTTCATTTTTTAGGAGGTGAAGCTTCGGGTTTAGGAGCACCATCTTTTCCTCCAACGCGTCGCTTTGCGGAAGGCAAGTACACTGACGTTTGTATGAATTATGTATGTTGGATGCTGGATGTTCGTACTGTGTTTTTATTTGATACGTTAGAAGTTTCGATGATTATGTTTTTCCGTATGTGAAATTCATATGTTCAAAGATGATGCTAGTCGTTGTTCTTAAGTATATTCATGCACCCATGTTCAAGTCCGTCCACAGGAGTGGAGTCTAAAGTTGCATCCATGTTCATGTTCCGTCCACGGGAGTGGAGTCTAAAGTCCCATCAATTATAGTATGGGCATGTGAGTCCCACCATTCCAATGTGGGCAGTTTGGATACCCGTATGAAACGTTCTTCATACGGTATTTTGGATCCCCGTATTTCGATAAATACGAGCTTAAGTGAGCACCGACGGGTGTGTCACCGGCTATCTGCATATATGCATGTGTGCATCCAATCCTTTGAATTTGAACATTCATCTCATATCTTCATAAGTATTCATTTGTTGTATGTTCAGAGGTTGAGAAGAGATTATCTTGTTCATGTTGGTTGTCTGTTCTTATTCATTGTACTTGCTGAGTCTTGGACTCACTTTTGCTTTGTTTATTTATTTTTAGGTGATCGTTGATGAAGTTTCTCTTGGGAGGGAGTAGACATGCACTACTCAAATACATCACTTTACACTAGTTGAATAAAAGATCTACTGCTACCTTACATTAGTGAATTGTTGGATTGTAATAAATAAACTTAGACTTGGATGGTACCTTCCTTATCATTGAGTTTGTTTAAATAACTGTTTATATTCATTGATTATTCGTTGATAGGATTATCTTAGTGGATCCAATATTACATTTCCGTTTATGTTCCAATTGTTGATGATCTACTTAACTTAGTTGATGAATTACTGTGAAAATTATTCCACTGTATGGTTATATATTAGGTCTTTAGGTAGCATTTTGGCTTCCGAATAGCCAGGGTGTTATAGTTGGTATCAGAGCGGGCTTTATGTCCGTGGTAATTAAGTTATTAAAATGACACACTGTGCACAGTAGGTGGGGTTGGGAAATCCATTGTTTCCGCATTTCTATTGTTATGTTTCAATCGTTGAGCAATTGTTGAATTGCTTCTATGTTATATTTCTTGTTGCTAATCTATGATATGTTATGATATTCTATATCTATGAATCTATTCTATGATTGTCATGAGATGATCATGTATAATCATAATTGGTTATATTGTTTAAACGTGTCGATGATGGATGTTAAGAAGTGGAGGCCGTGGTTGTGGCCCTGGACTTTGTCAGATTACACCATTATTCGTGGTAGACGAATAGAGTAGTTACCCCGAATACCATAGTTGTGGGTGTTTAGCGTGAGCTGCTTTAGAAAGTTGTTTTCTTCCTTGATCTTTCAACTTGGCAAATTCTTGTTCCGTGGTGGATGATGAATTTCTCTTGGGTTCGTGGTTCATGGTTGTTGCTGAGTTTCAATGGGTCTCCAATGGTTCTCTAAAGCAATTTATTGTTTTCTGACTGTTGAGTTGCTTTTACTACTTGTGATCTTCGTGAACTCGCAATATTGATAATTCCATGGTTGTTCCGCTGTATGGTTATATGTTAGGTCTTTAGGTAGCATTTTGGCTTCCGAATAGCCAGGGTGTTACATGGGGCTAGAGCGGTACTCCTACGACGTTGAGAGGATGATGGTGTAGATCAGGCTATGGAGATCTCAATAGTGGTGTTGAGGAGACCTAGGGCTCACCGACGGCGACAGAACATGGCGACGAAGGTTTTGGTGGCGGCTTTGTAACACCCCAGCTCAACGTGAGACTAGAATGCTACTAAACTAACAATAGAATAGGTTAAAACCATGACACTTTACTAAATTCCGGTAGAACCTCCTTCGTTTAGCTAGCTATACCTGGGGTTCTAACAGGTACAATTATCAAAATTAAACAATCCAACATTCAGTATAATCAATAGGTATTCAAGATACGCTAAACGACTAAAGCATAATCATAGGTATCCAAAATATGCTACTCATCACTATTACAAATAGTCCGATGTGTAAAGCATAACAATAATAAATCCTTTAAGCAGTTTGCTCATTTATTAAAGCATGATCTGAAATTTAATCAACTATTAAGGTTCATGGCAGTGTGTGCGTGCGACATATGGCTACTCCCTCCCATGCATGTCGTTCTTGAATTGGGTACCTAAAACAACAACAAAAGCAATAGTGAGTCCACAGACTCAGCAAGTACAAATAAAATACATTACAATACAAAGTTATAACATCAGAATCCACATCCAGAAACGTTGCATTAAACCGTACCACATGCATATGCAATGCTCAATGCATCCTTTCTCTTTAACTCTTTTTGTATTTTACCAGTAATATAAGGTATGCAACTGTCGCTGCATACCCATGCCTGTGCTCGCAAGCATAGGGACCAAGAGCCCAATACTCCGCAAGTAATGGGGACCTCAAGCCCACAGTCCACAAGTGTGGGGACCTCAAGCCCGTCATATTAGTGACGGGGACCTCAAAGAAATACATTCTTGGTCACCACGTGACCAAGCCGCAACATGATCTCAATATGCACATGCACAATTGCTCTATTCATCATCAACATGCAATAGCAATAACATCATACATGAATAGAACATAATCATACTTTGAGCATTCACCATTATTAGTACACATATCATGCCAACAACCATGCATCGCAATCATGTATCAAATACACGCAATCATTATCAAGCATTCACAATTAATCTATCAATCAATTTACTTGCCTCAACCATGCGAGAACGAAGGACGCGAAGTAGGCGTTGCCCCCGAAACCAATCCCCCACCTGAATTAAGTTAACAATCACTCTAATATAACAATACTGGACCAAAACAAAGCTAGGAGCACTTACAAAAAAACTATACTCTCTCGCGCAACCCCAACTCTAAAATCCTAAATAGCAGTCTGTCCCCTCGACAGACAGTCATAATAAAAAATTCATATATTTTAGTACAGAGATCCAAATGGGGTGTTTTTGGACTCTCTTGAAAGCTTATAAAATCCTCCATCTAAACCTAGTTGGTGAGCCTTCCAGTTTCGGCCATTTACTACCCCTCCCAAACTGATGAACAGAACAGCTAATTCACGTCGGATTTCTGGATAGAGATATTAAAACTATCATAACTTTCAGTACATTTATCTGAATTTCGTGTTCTTCAGCTTTATCGAAAGCTAAGGCAATTATATACATTTTTTGTTATAGTGAGACCTCCCAGAAATTCCTTTAGCTATCCGCTTATATCGGATTACTAAAAACTATCAGAATGGTAGCAGATTTACAGAACTGTAGCGCTACGAAATTAATAACTTTTGAACCGCTCGTTCGAACGACGTGATCTTGTACTCTACAGAAAGGTATCGACGTCACCTACAATTATCTAGGAGGCGTCCTGGACAGATTCTTCTTCTTCTTCTTCCCAACGGCCGGCAGCAGTAGCAGGTAGGATGGCGCCTGGGAGAGGAGAAGTAGCAGGGGCGCTAATATTGTAGCACGGCGACAGCTACTGTAGCACAGGTTGACACTGTAGCATATTTAGGGTTTTCCCCCCTTTTGGGCCTTGGTGCTGTGGGCCAAGAGCCCATGGCCCAGGTTTTCAAGAAATTTCAGAAAAAACCCTATAACTATTTTTGTTTTCTCTTTAACATGTTTCTGAGTATTACAGGCTTTTCTTACTGAGGTGATTCTGGCGGCTAGGATTTGGGACCTGAGTGGCGGAGGCAGCTGTTGTGATGCAGAGGTCAAGGGCTACGCCCTCCCTTATAGTGTAGCAGCCGGGAGAGTCCCTGGCATGCATGCTAAGAAACTAGGGCGGCGGTAGAGTCCAACGTGTGCCCAAGTCGGAGATGATGAATAGTAATGCAATGGGGCCCACTTTTTAGCGGCGATGGTTTGGGTGGGTTTCAGTTGGAAACGACACACGTGTGGCTCACGGGTGGGTCTGGGCACGGGTGAGAGAGAGATGCGGGCTGCACACGGAATGGGCCGGCTGTTGGGCTCAGCTGAGAGGATAGGGATGGACCGGGAATAGAGATTCAGCCCAAAGAATTTCCTAAATTTTTTTAAATAGCTTTTCTATTTTATAAATACCAGAAAATCCAAATGACAAATTAAAAATAGCAAATGAACTCAGAAAAATTCCAGAAAAATCTAGAAAATATTTCCAAGCACAAAGAAGTCAAATAAAATAATTTTGGAATTAATTGAGATTCAGGTTAACCATATTAAATTGTTTTGACATTTGAAAGTCTCATTTAAGCTTTATTAAATTAATATAAAATATGGTGAAATTTTCCAAGGGACTAAACTACTCAAAAAGGTTTTAAAACTCAAAAAATCAGGATGTCACAAACCTCCCCCGTAAAGGAATTTTGACCCCGAGATTCAGACTAGCTAGAGAAAAGGCTAGAAAACTTGGCTCTCAGCTCTTCTTCACGCTCCCAAGTTGCTTCACTTTCTGCTTAATTGCTGCGCTAAACTTTGCAAAAACGGACGGTCTTGCTTCTGGTTAAACATTCTGCCACATTCAAAATCTTAACTAGCTTTTCTTTGTAAGTGATATTCTCTTTTAGCTCAATTGAATCCAAAGGAGTCTACTCTGTTAGCATACAAAGACACTTCTTCAATTGCAAGACATGAAAGATATTATGTACTCCTGCTAACGACTGTGGCAGTTGAAGCTGGTAAGCAACTTCTCCTCGGCACTTCACAATCCTGAAAGGGCCGACATACCTAGGGGCAAGCTTCCCTTTGGCATAAAAACTTCTGACACCTTTAAGAGGAGTAACCCGAAGATAAACAAAATCTTCTTGTTCAAAACTTAAATCACGACGATGATTATTAGCATAGCTCTTCTGTGTAGACTGAGTTATCTTCAATGTTTCTCTGATCATAGACACTTGGTCCTCTGCCTCTTGAAATTTTTGGTATGAACACCAAACGATCGACTGTCTCTTTCCAATTTAGAGGAGTTCTATAGGCATGACCATACAAAGCTTCAAAGGGTGACATTTACTGACTGACTTGATAACTATTGTTGTACGAGAATTCTGCATAAGGCAAACTCTTGTCCCAACTAGCAGCCTGAGCTAGAGCACAAGCTCTCAACATATCCTCCAACACTTGATTTACTCTTTCAGTCTGCCCATCCGTTTGCAGGTGATAAGTAGTACTAAAATTTAAATGGCTCCCCAAAGCTTCATGCAAACTTTGCCAGAAACGTCAGGTGAACTGGGATCCTCGATCTGACACTATCTTTTTAGGCACATCATGCAACCTGACAATCATTGACATCTACAATTATGCAAGGCAATCTCCTGAGTAAGTGGTTTTGACTCGCAAGAAATGCACAACTTTCGTTAAACGGTCCACTATTACCCCAATATAATCATAACCCGATTGAGTCCTAGGCAAACTGGTGATAAAATCCATATCGATCTATTCATAATTCCACTCTAGAATTTTCAAGGGCTACAACAAACCGGTTGATCTCTGATGTTCTGCTTTTACTCATTGACACACGTCACACAGGGCAACAAACTCTATGACTTCTCGCTTTAAATTTGGCCACCAAAATTTATCCTTAGCATCCTGATACATCTTGGTGCTCCCAGGGTGAATAGAATACCTCGAGTCAAGAGCCTATTTTAAAATCAGTTGTCTCAAACCATCAATGCCAGACACACAAATACGTCCATTAATCTAAAGCGTATCCTGATCATCCTTAGTGAAATCTTTGAACTTTCCTTCTTCCATCTTGAGCTTAATATTCTTGATCATGGGGTCATCTAGTTGGGCTACATGAATATGCATTTCCAATGTAGACTTTACTTCTAAACTTGCTACGAATTCTTCGGCTACGACTTCTAACTTTAGCTTCTGAAATTCTCCGTGAAGTTCTGGACAACCCGCTTCTATTTCCAAAGCATTACAGTAGCTATTGCGACTTAAAAACATCGGCCACAACGTTAGCTTTACCGGGATGGTAGTGGATTCAAGATTATAATCCTTTATTAACTCTAACCATCTTCTATGTCTCATGTTCAGATCAGAATGGGTAAAAATATACTTCAAACTTTTATGATCCGTATATATCTCACACCGATTACCAATAAGATAATGATGCCAAATTTTCAAAGCATGCAAGACGACAGCTAATTCCAAATCATGGGTAGGGTAGTTCTCTTCATGAGGTCTCAGTTGTCTAGATGCATAGGCAATAACTCTTCCTTCCTGCATTAGGACGCAACCTAATATTTAACGCGAAGCATCACAATAGATATCGAAATATTTTCACATATCTGGTAGTACTAGCAGTGGGGCTGATGTCAAATGTTTCTTCAACTCTTGAAAACTTTCTTCACAAGCTGGAGTCCAAGTGAATTTTTTATGTTTCTTCAACAACTACGTAAGAGGCCAGAAATAGTTGAAAATCCTTCAACAAAATGACGATAATACCCTGCCATTCCTAAGAAACTGTGAATCTGAGTCACTCTCTTAGGCAGCTCCCAATGTAACACTGCTTTAACCTTACTAGGGTCAACTGCTACTCCTTTGGCTACCATCACATGACCAAGAAAATCAACTTCTCGTTTCCAAAAATCACACTTGCTGAACTTAGCATACAGCTGATGCTCTTTGAGCTTCTCAAGTATTATTCCCAAATGCTCGGCATGTTCTTCTTATATCCTGGAATAGACCAAAATGTCATCAATGAACACTACCAAAGACTTATCTAAGTATTCCATGAAAACCTTATTCATCATATTCATGAAATATGTAGAGGCATTAGTCCTACCAAACTTGTAATACCCCGAATATCAATTTGAGAGAATATATTATTCGGGGAAGAGAAATTTATTGAATTTTCAAGTGCAATATAGTTTAGAGAGGATTTCTCTTAACAGAAAGTATCCATCATTGATTATGTAATATCTGTTTAACATTAGAGAATTAATTAAAATGAGAAAGGTATTTAACAGAATTAAAAGAGAAATCAGTTTTTAGAGGAGAATTAATCTTGGGCTTTATTACGTTGTTTGGCCCAAGTGGGAAGTTGGTTTAAGAAGGGCCAACCAAACCCTAGGTCTTTTTACTGTAGCACGCAGCTACGATACCCTTCTGTAGCAACCCTCCTCCCTTTGCTGCCACGCCCTCCATATCGCCCCTTTTGCTGCTCCTTGCTACTGGTCTTCGGGAGGAAGAAGAAGGGAGAGAAAGGAGGAGAAGAAGGGGATCTTCTTCTTGGATTCAACCAGCGTTTCCCCAAGGTTCTACAAGGGTAACGAGGCGTTCTTTGCTATCTAAGTTGTATTAGATGCGAATCGATTGGTTTGATTGGATTGAATTGCTGCCGCTACAAATTCAATTCTGTCCAGTTTCTTGCGCGGCTTGTTTCGTGTGTTTAGAGGCAGAATTAGGGATTTTGATCTCCTAGCGTTATTTAGATAATGTCGTTATATTTCAGTAGCCGCGAAGATCACTCGATTCCGAGGTCTGAGTCAAAAGTTATGATCATTTTATTATCTGCTGCCAGAAATCTGACGAGAATAATCTGTCTGGTTATTTCCTAAAATATGAAAGTGAATTTGGTAGAATCTGAAAGTTCACCCAACTAGGTTATTGTAGGTAATTCGATAACCTTTTCAGATTGATAAAGAACGGTCAATTCGGAGTTACCTATTAAAAGTTATGGTCATTTTAGTTTTGCTGTTCAATTGTGTAAGCAGTCTCTGAACTGAAAGTTCAGACAATGGTTAGCCTAATATTTTGGCCGAATTGGTTTATCTTGTCAACTAGAGTATTGTAGATTATCCAGTTAAGAATCTACAGAAATTTGGTTTACCTCTTTTTGACTTCCAGTTCTTGAGTTATGTCATTTACCGTGCTGCTGTCCAGAATCAGTATATGGCAGGAAAGCGTTGTTTTCGGTTTCAGCTTTGTAAACTCGTTTTGAGTCGTCAAGTAGCGATGTAGAATGTCGATTAGTAGCGCTGGGTATATTATGTCCTTATTGAAATTATTTTACTTGTTTAGGAGGTGAAGCCTCAGGTTTAGGAGTATCATCTTTGCCGCTAACGCGTGCGCATCGTGGAAGGCAAGTAAATGTAGCGGTTGTGCTACGGTTTAACCCGTTTTCTTACTACTTGCACTATGCATGATTGACGTAGTGTTAAATGATACGCCATGGTTACATGTTTTCTAAGTAAGAATGTGGTAGCAAGATATTAATCAATTGCTATGTTTGGATGAGTTTGGGTAGTATTATGGTAATTCGCGTAATGAGCCAAATGCGGAATATGCGAATAAACTCAAGGTGGACATGTTGATAATTCATTGTGGTTATTTTCATGATGATCATGTGGTGGTCTATGTGATAGAGTTTCATCTAGATCGATTGATTTTGATCTTGGTGAATCGGGTGTGGGTTATGTGGTAATGGTCTTATGACACGTTGGTATTGTGCTTAATGAGACACATGTGGATTATGAGAAAATATTCATGATGAGTATGTTGTTGATCTCCGTGGTTAAATTCTTGTGGTTTATGATTATCATATCATATCATTCATGACATATCATGACATTTGCATTGTGGATGTCGCCGCTTATAGCCGCGATCAGATGCATTACAACATCGTGCATTGCCAGTGCACGATGCATACCTTTACCTTGTTGGGTAAAGGTGCGATGGAGCATAGCATACATATGCATTACATTGTGGAAAGATCATTTGCATACTTGTGCAAGATATTGAGGTGAAGTTATTTTTGCAAACAAACGCAACTTCATAGTTGCAATGTGGAAATTGACTCATGTGAGTCTCTTGTGGTATGAGTATTGTGGTTGTGGTTGTGGAATGAGGTTCATCCCTTGAGGTATGGTAGATGTTGTGATTGTGGTATGAGATTCTTCTCTCTTGTGGTAATTGTTGATAGCAGTTGTGGATGCGAGAAATAGTAAAGTTATGAGGTAAAACATGTTAATACCTTATTGTCATTGGTAGTGGTAGTGGTGATTAATATGAAGCAGTTGATCAAGATTCAATTGTTATTATTTTACTATCATTGGTAGTAAATATGGTTGAGGCTATAATTGTGATCATTATGAGAATTGGATATTGATGCTTAATACCTTTGTAGTTTAATTAGCTTGTAAATGAATGTGGATTCACATTATGGATGTGGACATATGGATACTTTAATGATGTTGTATATTTGTTTGTAGTCTGATTAGCCCGTTAAACAGTTTGCTTGCTGAGATTTTTATCTCACCCTTGTTTCCCCCCCCCTACAGGTGATTGTTGAGCATTCATGGGATGGGTAGAGCGGCACCACAATAATGCACTTGGCTCATCAACTCATGTTGTAATAAAGTAGATGAAATTCTAGCAAAATGCTTAACTATTTGTGGATGATTATGTTATTTAATAAGGATGGACTTGTGAACCATTCTTTGATTAATCTGCTAGAGGTTGTTTAATTATTGAACTTGTTACCGTTATCTTTATTCTCTTAGTTGTTTATGCTTCCGTTTTATGGTTCTTGTCTAGAGTTGTTGCCGAAATAATCTATCTTGAAATTATTGGCTAGCTGCAGAGTGGTTTAGTAGCATTCCAGGGTAATGTGGGTCCTGGGGTGTTACAGTTGGTATCAGAGCGGGCTTTAGGTCTGTGGTAATTAAAATATATTAAATTGACACACTGGTGCACAGTAGGATGGGATGGGTCAAGCATTGCATTCGTGTTTTGACATGTTATATTGATTATTCATGCGATGAGATAATCTTGTATGTTTATGTGTTGTTTCTATGATCTATGAGTGAGGATAGTCAATGATAAGAGGTAGGGTTTGCGGTTTTGTTGCCTTGGGCATTGCAGTTTATACCCGTTCGTGATACGGGGATATTGATGCGATTACCTCGGGTAACTTAGTTGCGATGTCATGGGTAAGTTTCTTAGAAAAGTGTTATCCTCCTTGAATTGATGTTGGCGATTCTTGGCCTATTGCGTTAATGATTTTCTCTCGGGTTATTGTTTATTGCGCTTGTTGGGTGTCAATAGGCCTCCAATTGTTCTTGAGGCCAAGTATTGTTTCTTTCGATTGATGGGTTGTTTGATCGCTCGTGAGCAGTGCTTTTGGAGAGACTGGTTTTTCCGTGTTGTTCCATCTTTCTTGGTGGGAAACATGACTCTTGTATTCGTTTGATATTTTGAGAGAGATTCAAAGCTTTATGTGGGAAGTTCATTAACTTGTGGAAGCATTGGCTCTATGCATATCTTCCGAGTTATTTCGACTTTTGAAGTTTGATTTCTCTCTAGAAGGGTGTGTTAAAACCCTTTGTGATGTTTTGTTGTGTTTAAGTAGTAGGTGGAAATTATGTAAATAATTGATAGATTGTGAATTATCAAGTTGAAAAGTTAGTGTGGTACATCATTAATTTCTACTAACATCTTTAGAAGTGAAGTCGATTAATATGATGTTGTCTGTTGTAGTTTCTTGAAGATTTGTGGCTATGAATTTAGCGATACATGTGTAGAACTCATGCATTTATCAAAGAATATGAAAACAATTGTTTTGATTATCGTAGTTGTTTAATTTTTCCCAACTTGTTGGATAGATTGGATTGATTGATCTTAAGTAATTAATCTGACCATTCGGGATGGTCAAGTAAGGAGGTGTTGGAATATTGCCTTAATAAGATTAACCTTTAATATGTCCTTTCTTTACATACTTGATGAGCATGTACAACTGTAAAATTTATGTAACTTTTACCATGCTAAATTGTTGAAATATGTATAAAGAAATGGATGCAGGCTGATGTATTGACTTGTGGAATCTTGTCTTATAAAGTTGGTATTATTGATGTTTAAAGTTATTTTATTTTAATATCTTAACATAAGGTGGAGTATCGAATCTGTGCTCTTTATTGTCTTTGTGATTGTAAATTAGAGATAGGATCATTAATGCTATCTGATGAAAAATTAATAATCAATTATTGACAAATGGCTAGAGTGTATTTACTTTTTCTAAACTAGAGTTGAGCATCGATGCAGAGATAAATGTATGAAATCTAATAAGAGATTCATACTAGCATGTTTTGTGAGGTTGCTATGTTCTAATATCATCTTGTTAAAGAGTTTGTTTTAATATGTTGGCTTATGCACTAGGTTTAACTAGATTAAGTAGTTGGAATCTTATTTGGATAATAAGAACATGATGAAGTGATTTATGGTGTTCCTTTTGGAAAATATGAAGGAGTGAGGTGATATGATGATTTTTTTTTGCAAAGAATGTTTTATCTTGTTGTGAATACAATCGATAGCATGTAGTTGTGATTATGGTGTTGAATGTTTTAAAAATAAAGGAATTTGTTAATTCCATAATACTAATTGAATTGAAGGGTGTGAGATTTATGGTTGGAATCTTTTGGACCTTATGACTTGTGTGATAGCCGAGGTTGCTTTGAGTAAGCGATATGTTGAATGATCTTTTTGGTTTTATCTGAATCTCGTGTTGTGGTTTCCAAGCATCCTTTGTTGGAATTGGCGGGATGCTGTTATAAAAGAAAAAAAATGTTTCTTATTGAAAGAAAAAAGTTGTACTATAAGTATTTGAGGTACAGATGATCTATCTTGTGTTTTCCAACCTCAATGCTATCTATTTTTTTTCCTTGGTCTTTTGGCTACTGTGAATGATAGCAATTTTCTGTATGCTGGAACTTATTTCTTCTTACCTCTTCTTCTAAGAACATGGTAATTATTGTGGGTTGCGAAGACTTTTGTTGCGTGATGACAACTTAATAGTGGTAGTGTAGTGATGTTTTTGGGGGAGCCTTAAATATCACAATATTTAAGATATAATGGATGATATATTATTTTCTTAGATTAATCCTTGGGAAGGGTATGTTTTAAATAGAATATTTATCTTAGAGCCAAGCGATTTATTGATGTTAAGAAATGAGTGTTTGTTAATTGTGGTATAGTAGGGTGTTCACCTGAGGTTTTCCCTATCTTATATGGGAAGTTGGTTGTAAGAACTTGGAAGTGAGTTTGGGCTTCACCTTGTTATGCTAGAATTTGTTTCTAGAGGCCTAGTGTCTCTGTGTTGGAATAGTGGATCAGAGTGGAATCAAAATAGTGCGATGATCGGGATAGCATCCTTGAGGTGCAGTAATTGAGTATGTGTGGGTGTGATTTGAATCCCGAGTTGTTATCCTTAAGGGACTGAAGTCGTTAGGAATTATTGTCAAAATAATTCATTGGTCTTAGTTTTGGCTAGAGTATGATTTGCGGGGCCAGTAGAGTCTATCTACAATGGTGTAGATGATGTACTCAATTGAGCTAATTGTTGAGGTGGCCAACTTGAGATAAATGAGTTGGTGTGTTGGGCAATGATTTGAAAATCCTTGGTTCAAGGAAGTTAAATTATTAAAAGAAATGAATTGGGAAATTATTGTTATGTCAAGTAGTGAGATGTTCTCTTGATTCTTGTTTATGTTGTGTGTTTATGGCAGAGACCATTTGCAAATTGAGTTGACTTATGTTGAGGCATAGTCTTTTCCAATTAGGAAAAGAAATTGATTGTTTTGGTCTGTCGAGTGATTTTTCACTCTTAGTTTATGTGGTGTGGTTCTCCAATTGTCTACTTGACGAGTAGAAATATTTTGTGGTGAATCCTTTGATTTGGATCGTGGTCCTTTGAAGTAAAGCTGATTGCTAGTGTGATGCTTGAGAGTTCTTTACTCTTCTGTTGTTGGGTTCTATTTGCGAAAGATACCATTGTGCTTCTAGTAGAATGATGTGAGTGGAATTTCCCTTCGATTCCCTTCTAATGAGCGTACCCGGAATTTCCGGGTTGAGTGTTATGACAGACATCGTTGTATGACTTTTTTGTGGTGGTCTCAACAGTCCTGGTGTGAGGCCTCTTGGGAGTTGGGGTTTCGCATGCGTGAGCGTTACCCGTTTTGTTAAGCTACGGTATTTGTTTACCGTTGTTAGTTGTTAGTTCTGGTTGTTCTTTGCAAGATGATGTGTGAGGATTCGGGTCGAATCTGTTTAAGAGGTAGAATGTAATACCGAATATCAATTTGAGAGAATATATTATTCGGGGAAGAGAAATTTATTGAATTTTCAAGTGCAATATAGTTTAGAGAGGGATTTCTCTTAACAGGAAAGTATCCATCAGTGATTATGTAATATCCTGTTTAACATTAGAGAATTAATTAAAATGAGAAAGGTATTTAACAGAATTAAAAAGAGAAATCAGTTTTTAGAGGAGAATTAATCTTGGGCTTTATTGCGTTGTTTGGCCCAAGTGGGAAGTTGGTTTAAGAAGGGCCAACAAACCCTAGGTCTTTTTACTGTAGCACGCAGCTACACCCGCGCCCCTCTGTAGCAACCCTCCTCCCTTTGCTGCCACGCCCTCCATATCGCCCCTTTGCTGCTCCTTGCTCTGGTCTTGGGAGGAAGAAGAAGGGAGAGAAAGGAGGAGAAGAAGGAGATCTTCTTCTTGGATTCAACCAGCGTTTCCCAAGGTTCTACAAGGGTAACGAGGCGTTCTTTGCTGTCTAAGTTGTATTAGATGCGAATCGATTGGTTTGATTGGATTGAATTGCTGCCGCTACAAATTCAATTCTGTCCAGTTTCTTGCGCGGCTTGTTTCGTGTGTTTAGAGGCAGAATTAGGATTTTGATCTCCTAGAGTTATTTAGATAATGTCGTTATCTTTCAGTAGCCGCGAAGATCACTCGATTCCGAGGTCTGAGTCAAAAGTTATGATCATTTTATTATCTGCTGCCAGAAATCTGACGAGAATAATCTGTCTGGTTATTTCCTAAAATATGAAAGTGAATTTGGTAGAATCTGAAAGTTCACCCAACTAGGTTATTGTAGGTAATTCGATAACCTTTTCAGATTGATAAAGAACGGTCAATTCAGAGTTACCTATTAAAAGTTATGGTCATTTTAGTTTTGCTGTTCAATTGTGTAAGCAGTCTCTGAACTGAAAGTTCAGACAATGGTTAACCTAATATTTTGGCCGAATTGGTTTATCTTGTCAACTAGAGTATTGTAGATTATCCAGTTAAGAATCTACAGAAATTTGGTTTACCTCTTTTGACTTCCAGTTCTTGAGTTATGTCATTTACCGTGCTGCTGTCCAGAATCAGTATATGGCAGGAAACGTTGTTTTCGGTTTCAGCTTTGTAAACTCGTTTTGAGTCGTCAAGTAGCGATGTAGAATGTCGATTAGTAGCGCTGGGTATATTATGTCCTTATTGAAATTATTTTACTTGTTTAGGAGGTGAAGCCTCAGGTTTAGGAGTATCATCTTTGCCGCTAACGCGTGCGCATCGTGGAAGGCAAGTAAATGTAGCGGTTGTGCTACGGTTTAACCCGTTTTTCTTACTACTTGCACTATGCATGGTTGACGTAGTGTTAAATGATACGCCATGGTTACATGTTTTCTAAGTAAGAATGTGGTAGCAAGATATTAATCAATTGCTATGTTTGGATGAGTTTGGGTAGTATTATGGTAATTCGCGTAATGAGCCAAATGCGAATATGCGAATAAACTCAAGGTGGACATGTTGATAATTCATTGTGGTTATTTTCATGATGATCATGTGGTGGTCTATGTGATAGAGTTTCATCTAGATCGATTGATTTTGATCTTGGTGAATCGGGTGTGGGTTATGTGGTAATGGTCTTATGACACGTTGGTATTGTGCTTAATGAGACACATGTGGATTATGAGAAAATATTCATGATGAGTATGTTGTTGATCTCCGTGGTTAAATTCTTGTGGTTTATGATTATCATATCATATCATTCATGACATATCATGACATTTGCATTGTGGATGTCGCGCTTATAGCCGCGACCGTGCAGTACAACATCGTGCATTGCCGTAGACGATGCATACCTTTACCTTGTTGGGTAAAGGTGCGATGGAGCATAGCATACATATGCATTACATTGTGGAAAGATCATTTGCATACTTGTGCAAGATATTGAGGTGAAGTTATTTTTGCAAACAAACGCAACTTCATAGTTGCAATGTGGAAATTGACTCATGTGAGTCTCTTGTGGTATGAGTATTGTGGTTGTGGTTGTGGAATGAGGTTCATCCCTTGAGGTATGGTAGATGTTGTGATTGTGGTATGAGATTCTTCTCTCTTGTGGTAATTGTTGATAGCAGTTGTGGATGCGAGAAATAGTAAAGTTATGAGGTAAAACATGTTAATACCTTATTGTCATTGGTAGTGGTAGTGGTGATTAATATGAAGATTGATCAAGATTCAATTGTTATTATTTTACTATCATTGGTAGTAAATATGGTTGAGGCTATAATTGTGATCATTATGAGAATTGGATATTGATGCTTAATACCTTTGTAGTTTAATTAGCTTGTAAATGAATGTGGATTCACATTATGGATGTGGACATATGGATACTTTAATGATGTTGTATATTTGTTTGTAGTCCGATTAGCTTTGTTAAGCAGTTTGCTTGCTTTGAGATTTTTATCTCACCCTTGTTCCCCCTGGTGATTGTTGAGCATTCATGGGATGGGTAGAGCGGCACCACAATAATGCACTTGGCTCATCAACTCATGTTGTAATAAAGTAGATGAAATTCTAGCAAAATGCTTAACTATTTGTGGATGATTATGTTATTTAATAAGGATGGACTTGTGAACCATTCTTTGATTAATCTGCTAGAGGTTGTTTAATTATTGAACTTGTTACCGTTATCTTTATTCTCTTAGTTGTTTATGCTTCCGTTTTATGGTTCTTGTCTAGAGTTGTTGCCGAAATAATCTATCTTGAAATTATTGGCTAGCTGCAGAGTGGTTTAGTAGCATTCCAGGGTAATGTGGGTCCTGGGGTGTTACAAAACTACATGACTAGGAACTCATAATGTTTGTACCGCGAAGAAAAAACAGTCTTTGGTACGTCCTTTGGACATATTTTGAACTGATAATAACCTGATCACAGGTCGATCTTTGAGAATACTGTGGCTCCTCTCATCTAATCAAACAAATCATCTATCCGGGGAAGTGGATACTTATTCTTGATGGTAACCTCGTTGAGAGCACAATAATCAATACACATCCTCATACTTCCATCCTTCTTTCTGACAAACAAGACTAACACTCTCCCAGGCGATGAACTAGGTCTTACGAAACCTTTCTCAAGAAGGGTCTCTTAGAAATTGGTGTTGTCCAAGGCACTAAATCAATAACAAACTCAATGTCAAGATCTGGTGGCATTCCTGGCAAATCTTCTGGAAAAACATCCAGATAGTCTCTGACAACAGGCACATCCTCTAAAGATACGGTCTTCAGACTATTGATTACTAGGTGTCCATCACGAACGGTAGTAGCTAGAAACTCCACTTTTTTTCCATTGGTACCTTCGATTGTCACGGCTCTTCGACCACAATCAAGCATAACTTTGTGCTTTAACAACTAATCCATACCCAGTATGACATATAAAGTGTAGGTGTCCAAGATAATGAAGTTGGCTAGAAACTCAACTGCAGAAATAAGATACTTAGCTCCTAACATTCCAACTTAGAGCTTAACTCTGCTCGAGGCGACTAGACTAACAAGGTATGATTAAGATGCATAGTTTCCAAATTATTCTTGTTTGCAAAAACTCGGGAAACAAATGAATGAGAAGCTCTAAAATCAAACAAAACTGATGTAGGTATTGAGTTAACCAGAAACTTACCTAGTACTATGTCGGGTGCTTTCTGAGCTCCTTCCAGGGTGATGTGATTAACACAGCCTCTAACCACGGACTATGGTGCTCCTATGGTTTGACCAGCAACTTGAGGTACTCCTCGGTTGTTGGCTAGTGTAACATCCCAATTTTCTGAGCTTGAAAAACCTTTTAAATAGTTAGTAGGGAGAAAAGTCACCATTTGGTTTTATTTGAATTTAATTCAAAAGCTTAATATTGGACTTTAGAATCAAAAGCATTTAATGTGAATAATCCCAACATGAATAATAGTCAAAACTATTTTGTTTGAGTTCTATGTGCTCAGATATATTATCTAGATTTTTCTAGAATTTTTCTGAGTTCATTTGCTATTTTCTTTTTCTATTTGGAATTTCTGCTATTTTCCAAAATAGAAAATCTAATTAAAATCTCGGATTTGGCTTCGGGCCGAATCTCCTCGGCCCAATCTCCTTTCCCGCGCGCGAGGCCCGTGAAGCGGCCCAATCGCGCGATCGACTCAGCCCAATCCCCCCCGCGCGCCCGCCTCTGCCGACAGGTGGTCCCCACCTGTCAGTCTCTCAGTCTCTCTCTCTTTCTTTCCATGCGCTCGGCTCACCCTTCACCGTTCGATCAAGATTGAACGGTCAGATGCGGTGTGATCGTTGGGGGGGGGTCCGAATGTCACCAACGCTTTAGACAGTTCGATCGTGGATGGATGGTCAGATCTTTGGAGTCCGTTCGCAGCCGCGCCATTTCGCACGCATTCGCGTTCGAGCCCCACTGCTGCCATGTGGGCCTCGTCTGCCACGTCAGCGTCCTTCTCGACGCGGACACCTCCTTCCTTCCGAGTTCTCCGCCGCCGCGCTGTGTTCTTCGCGAACACGCCTCCCGGGGCTATTTAAGGCCCCGAGGACCCTCGTGAGGCGCACCCCGTGACACGCCGCCATCGAAACGCCGCTAGAAGCCCTAGTCGCCGCCTTCATCTCCTACGCCGGCCGCGGGACCCTGTTGCCACCGCCGCCGTTCGAGTTTCCCTCACCGCCACCAGACACCATCTTCGGGACCGTCGCGTCGCCCGCATCTCAGAGCCACCGTCGCCTTCGCCGGAACCTCTCCAACGTCGTCGCCATCGAGCCCGGAGCTCCTCCGCCGGTCAACGCTCGCCGCCGGCCACTCTCATCACCCCCGAGCACCCGTGAGCACCACACTGTGATCACCGTTGCACCCTCTTCACGCCGGTACCACACCGCCAATGAGGAGACGCCGTTCGTCGGAGCCCTCGGTTCCCGAGCCTCCGCCGCCGCGTCAGTCGCCACCTCAGCGCCAGCTCAGCCCACCACCGACGTGTTACGTGCGTGGCGCCGTGTCAGCAGGCACGTGCGCCACATGGCACGGTCCACCGGTTCCAGATCTAATCGGCTTGGTAGACCTAGTCTACCGTGAGCCATCTTGCTGACATGTGGGTCCCACATGTCATTGTTTTCTTTTTATTATTTTAATTTCTGAAATCGCTGTGCTGACGTCATGCTTGCGCAATAATCCAATTTTTCTGTTAAGAAATAATTCAGAAATTTCAGTAAATCCAAAATTAGGGTTTCTTTTAGATTGAAACTTCCAGAGCCCATAACTTTGGCATCCGAACTCCGATTGAGCCCATTCAAGTTCCAAAAATTATCTAAATTCAAGATCTATTTATCTGAGATTTTTATTTAATTTTTGGAGTTTGTTTTGCCTCTTTTATTTATTTGTTTTGTTTATTAGTTGCGTTTGCGAGTAAACGTCGATACATCGGGGAATTTTGGAGAAGAAGGAGCACCTCAAGATCAAGACCAGTACCTAGACCTTTTCCAAGGCAAGTCATACCTTTGATCATCTTGAACCCAGTTTTTAAATTACTTTGTTCCAAGTATTGTATTCTACTTTAATTATTTATTTAAATGCTTTTGGGTATAGTTATTATCCAATTTGTTATAACACCTTGGCTTTGTATGTCATAATCCCTTGTCACCCTAGATTGGTTTGTTAGTTGGTAATATTATAGCACCAACGTGGGTTGGTTAGATGCGAGTACAATTGCTTAGCCATGCTACTAGTCTCACATCTCATTTGAGTTGCAAATATTAAATCTGACTAAGTGACTATGGAACTTTGTGTAAAACTGTGTGTTATGTGTTATTACTTCGTGATAGCATGTGTTGCACTAAAACCAACTGGGTGGTAAAGATTTGGACTGAGGCAAGTGGTGGATACTATGTGATATGGTGGACTGTGTGAATGGGAATGATAATATTTGTGGTATAGTTAGAAAATGGAAGTCTTGCCTTGGTCAATTAAGGACTTAACTTTGTGCGCCATTGAAATGAGCCTTACTGTACGACCACATGCCTGATGGAACGGGCCTAACATAGTAGGTTATGGATTCTCGGCATTGATGTTCAGGTGGATAGGTTAGGCTGTGTGACAGGGTGGATGTGTGACTACCAGTAGTTGCATCGCGGGACGATTCGCGCATCCACATCGGCGGCGGTGTGTGTCGGACTAGCATTCTTTGTGGGCTGGTTCAAGCGGAAAGCACATTGGGAATGTCAATGTTTGAGATGAAGTTTCTGAACTGTTTTGTTACGATTAGTGCTAGCTACACTAGTTGTATCTTGTGGGTAAAGTGTACAAACTCTGCAGAGTATTAAATCAATCTATTCGAATAGTCGCGTCTGCGGTCATGGACATGCTCGGGGATTTCACACGAGGGGTAGTTTTCATAAAATGTTGGGATGGGAGCTATGTGATCTAAGTCATATGGCTATGTGAAATAATCTGTTAGCTTTGTGTCTTTGTGAAAGCAACTGTTAAATTAATATTGTTTATTTGTTTTGAATTATGCTTTCAATCTATTATTGTATTCAATTGCAAATATTGCTTTCATGCAAAAGAACCACAGAAGCCTTTCCTTTTGGAATAAGCCAGCATCTATAAATTGCATTCTGTGGTATGATTTGCGAGTACGGTTGTGTACTCACGCTTGTTGTAAAACTTGCGCCCAAACCTACAAAAGAAGAGGAGTCTACGCCTGCTTTCGAGGAGTTCGTCGGAGGTTGCTGATCGTTAAGGTCTGGATCCCAGTTGGTTGCTTGTGGTGAATTGATGGGATCTACGCTGAAGTTATTTCTGTTCCGCTGCTATTTTATTCTCTGTTAGCCCTACGTGGCTCAATAAGTGTAAACTCGACCATAAGGTCAAAACCCTTATTTGTTATTCAAACTAATCGTTACTTTATTTATCGCTTGTGTGGATCGATATTTACCTATGTTGACACTGTGTGCACTAGCGTGATCCTGGACTAGTGCATTATACACAGAGGGTCCAGAATTGTAATTTTGGGTCCCGATGGAGGTGGTATCAGAGCCATACTAACTGTAGGTCTTGACCTTAGCTAGATCGACCGTCTTTAAAGTGTCCAAATTATTTTCTAAAAGCAAAAATTAACTTGCAAGACTAATTAATTGCTTGACTCATTTCATATCTCTCTCGAATCAACTATTACTATAATCTTTCTCTTCCCGCTGTTTTTAAGTTGCTCTTACCCCCTTCGTCTGTCTTGACAGATGCCTCGTCTCCAGAGCTATGGTGAATGCACGGGAGGATACGCTGCTAAGCTTTGGAAGCTGCTACAGGTTCTTGGAGGCTTTGATCATCTATTATACGCCAGCAACAATTGGATTGTGAACGGACAAGACCGCGGAGTGATCTATCGTATGACGATCTACGCTAGGAGGAACGACAAGGCAAGCCAACCCTCGCACATCTCCGTAAGGATGATCACTTGGTTGGAGGGCATCTAGGAGTCGTCACGCTTGGCCATGCTACATATCTGCAACATCTATGCACGGGAGCTTCAAGACGCTATCTTCCGTTATCACCCCAGAGCTGCAGCCGTAGATCTGCCAGCACGCTACCCGTCTACAGAGGAAGAGAGCAATGCCATAGTCATGCACCTCGCCCAGTTTGCAACCGCCCAGGAGGAAGCATTGGAGAGGACTATCACAGAGCTGGATCATGTCTATGAGACCTTACAGAGAGCTGAAGAAAAGATCGCTATTCTGCAAGAGATTCTCCATGATCAGGATGACCAGGAGGAAGATGGCGAGGAAGAAGAGGATCCTGAGGAAGATCCAGAGTAAGGTCCAGTCAAGCCAGAAGGAGCCGCAGAGCGGAGGAGCCGGTGAGCCGTTGCACCAGAGCGCTGTTCCTTCTTGCACGATCCCCAGGGCATCGAGGATCGGTTGCGGGATGCCGCTCACTTCAAGTCTACTGGCAGGAAGGCCGCATGGTGTGGAGGCTTTCTTGAGTAGTTAGTTTGTCTTAAGTTTCAGTTTGTCAGGCTTAGCCAGTTTCAGTTTAGTAAGTCACCATTTAGGCGGTAGTTTTGTGTGTGTAGGTCGTTGTTTCTTTTGTGTGCGAGTATGAGTTGCAAAGGCCCTTAGGCATTTGTTGCAGCCATGCTAAGACCTTAATTAATAAAAGTATTTCATTTGAGTTTCTTGAGCTGTGTTTTGTTGGGTTTAACGTACCCCTGCTTAGTCCTTAACTCATCTCGTGCTTGCTACCTTATCTAACCCATGGAGCTTCACCAGATGGTTCAAACTCGTTAGACTGCTGCAAGTGGTTTCGGTACCCCAGCACCAGGAGGCAATGAGCAACCAGCCGTAGGAGCAGTTCCACCACAAGCACCCCCGATTGACCTGCAAAACTTTGGAGCTTTCATGGCAGCGCAGACTCAACTAATGAACACCATGATGAATCATATGCAGGCCATGAACAATCAGAACAATAACAACAATCAACAGCATGGAGCCCCAGCTGCTCATGGTCACCATGGACCGTCTAAACTTGCGAGTTTATGAGGACTCGTCCACCAACATTCTCTGGACACGTCTCCCCAGTAGAAGCAGATGATTGGTTTCGGGTTATTGAAAGGAAGCTGCTGATCACCCAGTGCAGCGACCGTGAGAAGGTTTTGTACGCTACTCATCAGATGGAGGGCATAACTGCTGAATGGTGGGACAACTTCTGTGCTGCTCATGAGACGCCACAGGTTATCACCTGGGAAGAGTTTTCTGTAGCATTTCGCCAATACCATGTACCAGAAGGTATTGTTGATCTGAAGAAGGATGAGTTCCGCTCTCAAGCAAAGCTATGTCGATGTCGACTATCTTAACAAGTTTTCCCGATGATGAGATTCTTTTGGGAGGGAGTAGACACACACTACTTGTCTACAACATCAAAATCATGTTCAAGACTAAATTCTAGTTTAATATTTCATTCGTGAATGCTGAATCGTAATAATTAAACTATGATTGGAGAAGGAAGGATACCTTCTCCACTATGATGTTGATTTATGTCCGCATGTGAACCTTCTTTAATGATTCTCAGTATTAAACAACTTAGAAGGTGAAGGAAGGATACCTTCACCATATCTTGTTTATATTATTGCCGGGCTTGGTTGATATATTTATCTCATATTCTTCCGCAATGTGTAGATTGTTAGATTAATTAGGTGGCATCTTGGCTTCCGCTTGGCAGTGTTACAGCTTGGTATCGTGAGCGGCTTTAGGTCCGTGGTTAAAATAAAATTATTAAATTGACACATCGCGCACAGGGGATGGGTTGGGTGATTCATTGTTTCCGCAATTTCGTTGTTATGCTTTATTTGTTGTGTAATTGTTGCTTAGTTCCGTGCTTTTTCCGAATCGTTAAGTGTTTACTTTTGTTCTTGTGGTGTTCTTAGATGGCGAGGTAGAGGACGGGTCGTCACGCCGTGGTCGCGTCGTGACGTGGTCCGGCGAGCCAGAACTTCCGCAAGAGGCCGCGTGGAACTGCCGAGAGGTTGCTTCACCGCCACCCACCGCAGAAGCTGCCGCGCCGCCGTGATGCCCAGCGCGCCGGCTATTATTATTCGAATCTTCGAGGAGAACGAGCCGCCTGCGCAGATGCGTGCACTCATCCCGCCGCTGTTCTCGCCGCTGCCTCGCCGCTCCCCGCCGCTGCCGTTGTCTCCGCAGGTGTCCAATGCAATGCCGTTCCACCCGAGACTAGGATAAGTCTCGCGAGTGGATGTCGCCGACTTGACACTTTTGATGGGCGCGGGTACCCGGGCTCAGCAAAGCAGATTGGCTCCGGTACATGGAGCGGCGCTTGACGCGCTGGAGATGAACTCGCAAAGGGTTCGCTTTGTGGCCTTTCAACCGGCGGGCCAAGCCGATATCCGTGGGAAGGGGTTTTGTCCGCCAGACCCCAGCAGTGGACCTAAGCACTTGGGAAGTTTTGTAGGGGCAATTTAGAGCCAAGTACTATCCGGATTCTTTCGTGGAGAAGATGGAGCGCTTTGGCCGACGTTGACTCGTGGTCATAGGTCGATGCGAGTATGAGGTCGAAGTTCAACACTGCACGCTTTGTACTACCGTAGCCAATGATGATATGGAGAAGGCCAAGAGGTTCCGCGTGGTCTCGCTCAGAGTATCGCCAGACTCTGGGGCATCCGCCTTGCGTGATTTCAAGACGGTGGTTGAGCAAGCTAGAGGATGGAGTTGGTGAGGAATCTCCTTCGCAGACGCAATACCTAGTGGCACTCGTTCGTTGGTGGTTCCGCAGGGGCCGGCTTGAGCTTTAGTGGTGGAGGCGGGTCTTCTCAACGACCGCATCCAAGAGATTTCGGCGAGTCGCCGGCCTCGTTCACCAGCAGAGCTGGCGCCTTCTTTCTGGCGCCACGCACGTCGTCACCACACTCGCTTGGTGTCCGTCCCCGACAAGGTATGAAATGTTTCGGATGTGGAGAGGTCACCGGTCTTCGAATGTTCTTCGAGGACGCGGTCGCCGGGCAGTGGCGGAAGGCCACAAAGCATCGCTTGCAAACGTAACCCAAAAGCGCCATCAAGTGGGAAGCGCCTCACTTGCGCTCTTCTTCCAAAGGCACTCTGGGCTCAAGACAGCACTCTAGCCGCACCTCCGCGGCCTCGCCGCTGATGGGCCTCCCGCAGCTTTTACTCGCGCCTCCTTCGGGTTCTATCGAACCCCGCCTGCTCTCGCACCACCTTCAGATGCTTCTCTCGCAGCGCCTCGCCATCCTTCACAGAGTGCCGGGTGCCTTCTCGGCCCGGCACCCATGGGGCCTACGCCATGCCTACTCCCGACATCAGGGCCCCCGATGTGGTGACAGTACCTTACTAGTTGATTCACATGAGGCTTTCGTGCACTATTTGATTCCGAGCTACTTATTCTTTTGTGTCCTTAGAGTTTGCTAGAAGGGCGGGTTTGAGTTTGCAACAGATTTCTCGAGTCTGTGGTAGTCGGCCTCCGGGGTCTCATATCTAGTTCTACCAGCAGTGTCCCGCGGTCAGACTATCACTATTGAAGATGAGAATTTCATCCAACCTTATGGTGATTCAGCTTATCACCTTTTGATGTTATTTTGGGTATGGACGGTTATTCAATTTTCGTGCCAAGATTTGTTGCTTTTGGAAGACGGTGACCTTGCAGTGCTCCATCGGTGACGAATCGTATTTGTGGTAGCGCCGTCCCGATTCCTTGTTCGTGTTGGCTAGTCTGTTTCCACCGCTTGGGCCTCACCATTGGGTTGTTGGTCCCTTAGCGAGAAGTCTGAATCTCCACTGTATTGAAGATATTCTGTAGTGAATGAGTTTCCGATGTTTTTCCTAGAGAGCTTCTCGAATGCCTCCCGAGCGTAAAGTGGAGTTCCGGATAGATCTTGTTCCGAACCCGACCTATTTCTATATCTCCATATCGCTTACAAGGCCCTTTTCAGAGGAGTTGAAAAGCAATTGGATGATTTGCTATCCAAAGGTTTGATTCGCGTGAGTGTTTCACGTGGGGAGCTCTCGTTTTTTCACTAAGAAGAAGGACTAGAGTTGGCGATGTGTGTGGATTACGGGCTCTTAACCAAGCAATCGTGAAGAATAAATATCCTTTGCCCCGTATTGAGGATCTCTTTGATCGCTTGAAGGAGCTAAAATATTCTCCAAAATTGACCTTCAACAAAGTTATAATCGATTAGAGTTCGAGAGCAAGATATTGAGAAGACAAATTTTCTACAAGGTATGGTCATTATGAGTATAAGGTTATGTCTTTTGGGCTAACCAATGCTCCTCAGCTTTCATGGAAGCTATGAATAGTATGTTGCACCCTTTCCTTGATGATTTCACAGTAGTATTCATTGATGACATCTTGATTTATTCCAAGACGAAAGAAGATCATGCGCAAAGATCTCGAGGTTGGTACTTGAGACCTCGAGAATGAACCAATTTTATGCCAAATCAAGAAATGTGAATTCGGATTTTGTTGATTTTTGGGCCATGTCATCAATCAAGAAGGTATTTCAATTGACCCTAGCAAGATTTCGGCTGGTAGAGTGGAAACGCCCAACCAACGCCAAAGAAGTGAGGAGTTTTCGGGCTTAGCCGGTTATTATCGGCGCTTTTGTGGAGGGATTTTCAACCATTGCTAGACCGTTGTCCCGCTGGACAATGTATGGGTATCAAATTTCAGTGGTCCGATGCTTGTGAGCACGCTTTTGTACCAAGGAGAGGTTGGTGACCGCTCAATTCTTACCCTTCCCGAGCCAGGAAGCGTTTCACAATTTATTCAGATGCGCCCGAGTTGGTCTTGGTTGTGTGCTCATGCAGACGGCAAGGTGATTGCTTATGCATCGAGACGTTGAGAAAGCATGAGCGACTATCCTACTCATGATTTAGAGTTGGCCGCAGTGGTTCTTGCATTGAAGATTTGGCGCCATTATTTGTATGGCTAATCTTGTGATATATTCACCGATCACAAGAGTCCAAATATATCTTTACTCGTAAATATTTGAACTCGAGGCGAGGAGATGGTTGGAGTTGATAAAGGATTATGATCTCACCATTCAAGATCACCTGTGCAAGGCTAATGTTGTAGCAGATGCCCCGAGTCGCAAGGCGACACCTCCCGCTTCTCGCTGCCTTATTGCTGATTTTGAGCGTATGGATATCTCCTTTGTTTCATGGTACCGCCTATGCCGAGACATGTTTGCTTCTTTGAGACAGCCTTTGCCACTCGAAAGGGAGGCACAACAACATGATCAGATGCTCCAGCGTGTGAGGAAGCGCCAGATGAAGGCAAGCAAGGCCATTTTGGCATAGATGATTCGTGCTTTGCGATTTAAAGGTCGCTTTGTGTCGCTACTCATCGATGGAGGGCATAATCGCTGAATGGTGGGACAACTTCGTGCTGCTCGCTTATGAGACGCCACAGGTTATCACCTGGGAAGAGTTTTCTGTAGCATTTCGCCAATACCATGTACCAGAAGGTATTGTTGATCTGAAGAAGGATGAGTTCCGCGCTCTCAAGCAAGAAGCTATGTCAGTGTCTGACTATCTTAACAAGTTTTCCCAGTTAGCTCGTTATGCAGCAGAGGATGTAGCCAAGGACAAGGCCCGCCAGAGTCACTTTTCGAAGAAATGAACATCGGATCGCAAGTTAGTTTGATCGCCCATACTTTCCCTGACTTTCAGGAGCTGCTCAATAAAGCCTTTGTTCTAGAGGACAAACGCAAGGAACTGGATGATAACCGTAAGCGCCGGATGGCCCAGAAAGGGAACCATCAGTCTCAGTAGAAGATAAGGACATTTCTGCCACAGTGTAACCGGTTTCCACCATAGAATTCGTTCAGGGCACCTGCACCAAGTTCAGCACCCCGTCCAGTTGCCCAGAACTTCCGCAACCATGCACCTGTCAACCCCAACCTCGGAAGCAATCAACAAAGCAGACCAAGAGTCTGTTATACCTGTCGTCAGCCAGGACATTTTGCCAACCAGTGTCCGCAGAAGGGAACAATCACTCCAGTACGCTTCAATCTTGGAGTTATGCCATCCAAGACACCAGCGCCAAGCATCAACCAAGGAGCGTCACAAGTTGCCAGTCAAGCCAGAGGAGCACCGCAGTCGGTGATCAGAGGCCATGTCAACCACGTCACTCTGGAAGGAGCCCAAGAAGCACCGGATGTCGACTAGGTAAGTTTACGTTAACTCGCATCTGCATCGCTTTGTTTGATTACGAGCTTGATTCGTTTGTTTCTGGAATTTTCGCAACCAAGAATAAACTGAAGTTGTTCATCTTAAGCATACTCTGTTAGTCCAGTCGCCTAGAGCAGAGCTGTGAGGACCCCAGAATATTGGAATTTATGCCAAATTTAAAATTGCACTAAAAGCATAATTAATAATTAAGAACATTTCGGTCCTTAATTAAAAATCATACTAGAAGCATAACTTTAACAAGGTATAAATCCAATATTCAGGTTCCCGGATATATGTCTTGCAATGGTTCCCAGGATCAGTGACCATTGCACATATATCCTTAAACAACATTGCATCACACATACAAGGCATACACTTACATAATTAAACATAGGATGATACAACTCGGTTTCATTCTACAATATAAGTGACTTTGGTCACAACAAAGGTTTAGCGGCGGAAATAAAACTAAACAGCAAAAACCACCAATGGCCCCATCACCCTCAGGCTATTGCGTGGAGATTAGAAACAGCTTCATTCGTTAGCGTTGCCCTGATCGGCGCTAACGGGTACCTCATATAAATAACCATCCTCACCTGCAACAAGAGGTTATAGCACCTGAGTATGGAAGGTACTCAGGAAGACTTACACAAACTATAAAAAGAAAGTGTTTGATAGAACCTATACAATGGAATAGAATTTGTACATGCATAAGGTTAACAACAGGAAGGTTGTATGGTTGCAATTTTTGCATAAAGCAATACCCTTAACCCTACACAGGCTAGGTATTAGTAAAGCAACTTTAAAATCCAAGTTGGACTCAAAACAGTAATTGGAAAGAGAGCATAATGATAAACTATAACTAATATCAAGTGGCTGCTACCACCAACAGAACAAAATTTGCCTGATTAACCCTCAAACCGAACTATACCCAACCAAAAGTTGTGCCTCAAAAATCTATACAAAGATCTATTCAACTCAAGCATTGTCCGTAACCGTGGACACGGCTATTCGAATAGTTTTAATACCCTACAGGGGTGTACATCTTTACCCACACGACTTAGTTAGCCCATAGCCTCCGGAACAATAGCACATTGCCTTTGGTATGCCGGTCGGGTAAACCAAGATTTGGTATTTTTCAAAAAGTTGACACTATTGAGTTGGACTACACATGTGTGACTGATCCCGCTCAGTACAAGTATCTGATAGCACCTGCTAAGCGAGACACGCAAGTTGTGTTGGAAATGCCGACCCAATTGACAGAAAGTAATGTTGTGCTCCCTTGCACATATATAATTGCAATCGGATCCCTTAAGGTACATACATGTGATGGAACGCATGCATGGCCTCACCCTACTAAGAACACATGATACTGATATAAAACACATATGACATATGATACGGCCCGAAGACTTAAGCATATATGTCAAATGAGATCAATACATCTGTCCTTACTCCCCTGTTTTCCAACTCAATAACATTAACCCTTTACTTAACCAAACAACGCCCATACGCCGCGTGTGGAAGTACGTTGGGGCTTGAATCGTCTAGTCAATTTGTTTAGTCCTTAATCAATCCAGACAAGACAACCACATTTCCCAATTCTCGTGCACTAAGGCACCATCACTAGCATCCACTTGTCGAGATCTAAAATCAGTTTATCAACTAAGTTGGGTTTCATTTCAGTTTAAAAGACTGAACAAAGAATCATAAGAATTGGAAATTCATTTATTGTCCCCAAGTCTGACAAGATAAGCTTGTCAAACACTAACGTTCTACAGACTGCATGGCTAAGCCACTTCTGAAATTAAGTGTTGTAGTATATAGCACTACTCTAAGTTTGAGTGTATGATCAGATTTAAGGTAAGCCACAAATGTTAGGTTATAACTAGCTACTAACATATCACAATTACTTTTTAGGAAATTATCATGCAACAGTTATCACTGTATTTTGGAAATCTACATTACAAAAGTTTGGGATCAACATGGTGCAGAGAGGATGCTTGCCTTGATAATAATAAACCTCTTGTTCAGGTTCTTGTTGCTCAATTACAGATTCAATCACTTCAGAAGAACCAGAATCTAAAAGAAGCAAATAAAAATTCAATGAACAACAGGAAAATGGCAGAGAGCAAAGTATAGAAAAAGAATGCATGATCAATGTCTTAATGCATACTTACAACATGCTTAAGTTATATCTAACTTAATTAAAAACAATGCACCATAATTAATATCTAATGATACTAATTATCCAAATTAGGGTTTGACTTAAAACTACAGTTTCAGATTTTAGAAAAACTGAACAGGACATATTACAAAAGAATTGCTTATTGATCTAGGCATACACAAGTAAACTACTTTGCTTAAGCTTAGAGTATTCTTAACTAATACAGTGACCTAACTCATCATTTAATATCACTAAGAGACAAGAATTAAAGACTAAGAAGCTTACTGTGCATGTTGTCGACTGCCTGGCAACAACACAACAAAGATGGAAATTGAAATCTTAGGTTGATTTGGAAATGCACTAAGCAAAAGAAGTTTGCTGAAGCTAAAGCTAATCTTAAGAAAAGATATTAACCTAACATCACCCTTGTTAGCATTAAACCACAAAGATTAACAGAAGAGGTTGAGCTACAGCTATTGTCAGTTTAACCGACAACCACACAACAGAGAAATGGATTTGCCATTTAGTTGATTTGGAAGCATCATAAGTAAAAGGAATTGTTGCTTATGATACTAGGGTTTAGTATAGACCTATTTAAGCTGAAAAGATGACAAGAGAAACCCTAGAGCTTGAAAACGACATGAAAGACCGAAAAGTTATAAAAGCAACTTTTCAGTTTAGAGATGATTTGAGTATTACATGCACAAGTGAGTGCTTCAGTGAGTTATTTGGGATCACAAAGAAGCTTAAGATGGAAAGAATGGAGGCCATAGCTCACCAGCCGGAGTTGGAGAAGTGGAAGTCCAGATTTCAGCCAACAATAGGAAAAGTTCGAAAATCAGATCACTTGTTTGAACAAGAATAAAAATAATGGTAGGCTTGAGCTATATGGATCATAATACATGATCTTTACACGAAAGAATGAAGCATGCCTCACCGGAGCAAGAAATCACCAAGGTGATGCTCTAGCCGGCTCGGTTCAACAGAAAGCAGCTCACGGTTAAACCTACAAACAATGCCCAGAATTCATATTAACAATGGAAATTAGGCATGGTTATAGATGAACAAAGAGTGAGCAAGAAAGCTTTACTGGGAAGGAAGAAAGGAAGTGAAGAGAGCTCTCCGGTCAACAATGGCAGTGAGCAAAAAAGTTAGGGTTTATATAGAGTGTAAACCTCCAGAGCAAACGGGAAGCATCTAGAGTTGATGCGGTGGCAACATGGTGCCAGGTGTCAAAGGAAGACTTGCCAAAATCGCGGCGTGACACCACCTCTCCGGCAACGAAGTCAGCGGCGATGTACAGGAGCGAGGAGGAAGAGAAGCGCCTCACTAACGTGCGGGTCCCTCTGTCAGCCGCAGCAACGCACGTCTTCGCAAGATCAAAAGAATAACAACCGTCCGATTAGATATGGGCGGCTGCGATGGAGATAAACGTTAGAAGAACGAACCGGTATCTTTCAATATGGACCGCACGATTTTAGTTCAACAGTCATATGAGGATCCGGCCCTAAGCGCACGCGGTCAATATGTACCGTAGGATTGAAATCCGACGGCCAAAAATAAATGCGCACCTTTGAGTTTTGAATCAAAAAGGAAGACGCGGTTGGATTAGAGATCAACGGTAGAGATTGAGTCGGGGCTCGGGTGGTCTGAACATCACCGCCCCTCTTGATCACCCGATTTAGATCCAAGGGCTCAGATTCAATGTGGCGTTCGAGTGACCCGAACGGCCCACTAGATCTGCCCGCTTATTGAGAATCCAACGACTCACTCTTATTTTGACCTTTACCAAAAAAAATGGTACAACCCAATAAGTGCGCACCGCACGATTTAGATCCTACGGCCAGGATTGAATGGCTCTACGGGATGGCCCGAATGGCCCAATGAATCCGGCCCATTCATAGAGATCTAACGGCTGAGGATTGGATATGCGTTAGAGTTTTGAATTAAGGCTGGCTGCGGTAGGATTGAGATCCAACGGTGGAGATCGCTCCGTGTGCGTGGATAGCCCACACAGCTCCACGAATCTCGGTCGTTCAACTAGGAATCGACGGCTCGCGTTCACTGGAGGTTTGGGCACGCGCCCGAACGTGTCGGATGCGGCCGGTTCGGACCCAATTCACTTGGCTCGGTCGCTACAGTGCAAACCGGCTAGGTTTAGGCCGAGAGAGTTGACTAACTCATTTCAAAACCTCAAAAGTTTGTCGGGACTTTAAAAATAGCAAAGAAATTTGTAAAATTATGAAATTTTGCAATGATGCTACTAGGATCATATATGTCCCAAATAAAATTTAAAATCCACTTTTCACTTTTTAAAATACATAAATAATTATATTAACCCGAATAGGTTTATTTAAAGTCAAATATTTTTCTCCAGGTCAATATAATTTCTAACAATTGAACAAAAAATATTTTTGGCCAAGATAATTCATCTAGTTTTTAATAAAAATACTCCCCAGTCATAATACCAACATTGACTGGTATTTTCTTTTGAAGCTTCAACAAGTTTTAAATTTTGACTAAAAAGGAAGGTTTTAGATTGTAACAACACATCCAAATTTCAAAAATAAACAGTGATGTTATGAACAACATCTCATTACTGTTCATAAAACATCTTATTACTGTTCCTTAAAACTGGGGCTATTCCAAACCTACCCCCCTTAAGAGAATTTCGTCCCGAGATTCCGGGCAGATTAGAAGTTGGAAAGGAATGAAGTTGAAATGTCTTTTTTTTTTTTGGAAATGTAACACTTGTTATCTTAATTTCCTTCAAGGATAGAAAAGAAATATTACAACGTCTGTTGTCTTGATGGCTTCCAAGGCTTAGCAAAACGAAGATTATACAAAACAACATGGTGTTGTTATTACATCTTTTTTTATATTGCTTTGTTTAACCTTGCCCTTCTTGGTCCACAGGCAATTTTAAACAGAAAAGAGGTGGGGGTGCTCAATCATCATCAGATCTTCGCGCTCCCAAGTGGCTTCATCCTCCGAGTGATTAGAGTACTGGATTTTCAAGAATTTGATGGTGCGATTTCTTGTCCTGCGTTCCATTTCATCGAGGATACACACCGGTTGTTCTTGATAAGAAAGGTCTCGTTGAAGATCAAGACTTTCATAAGCAGTGGCCTCGGTAGGAACACGAAGGCATTTCTTCAATTGAGAAACATGAAAAGTATCATGTACTGCTGAGAGAGATTCAGGTAGTTCCAATTGATAAGCCACATCCCCCCGTTTTGCCATGATTCGAAAGGACCCGATATAACGAGGTGCTAGCTTCCCTTTCACCTGAAAACAATGAGTGCCCTTCATCGGTGATACTTTAAGATAGACATGGTCATCTACCTCAAAGCTTAACTCACGACGACGATGATCGGCATAACTCTTTTGACGAGATTGTGCTGTTTTCAAATGGTCTTGGATCAGGCGAACTTGCTCTTCTGCTTCTACCACCAAGTCTGAACCATAGAATGGCCTTTCACCAGACTCGGACCAATTTAATGGAGTCCTACAAGCCCTTCCATATAAGGCTTCAAAAGGTGACATTTGAATACTTGCTTGATAGCTATTATTGTAGGAAAACTCCACATATAGCAAGGACTTCTCCCAGTTCTGGCCATATGACAGCACACAGGCTCTAAGGAGATCCTCCATCACTTGATTCACCCTCTCAGTTTGACCACTAGTTTGAGGATAATACGCAGTGCTGAAAGATAGTTCAGTCCCCATAGCTTGATGAAGACAATTCCAGAAGATGAGAAGTGAACTGAGGCCCTCGGTCTGAAACAATGACCTTCGGAACACCGTGAAGACAAACAATCTTAGCAATATAGAGCTCTGCTAATTGCTTGCCATTGAAGATGGTTTTAACAGGAATAAAATGATCCACTTTTGTTAGACGATCAATGATTACCCAAATGGCATCAAATCCATTTTGAGTCTTTGGGAGACCGGTAATAAAATCCATACCAATTTCCTCCCATTTCTAATGTGGAATAGGCAAAGGTTGAAGGGTACCGGCTGGCTTCAGGTGCTCGGCTTTAACCCTTTGGCAAATATCACATTCGGCAACATATTGAGCAATTTGCCTTTTCATTTGGCTCCACCAAAATGTTTTCTTCAAATCCTGGTACATCTTAGTACTTCCAGGATGTAAAGAAAACTTGGAGTTACGAGCCTATTTAAGAATTAGCCTTCTCAGTTGAGGATGGCACGGTTGGATTATGTAACATCCCCATTTTGGCTTGTGTTTCAAATGTAATAAAATGAGGGTAAATTAAAACTTTTCTTTCATCCTATTACTCTTGAACTTTTCTGAAATTCTTGTAAAGGAATTTTGGGAAATTCAAAATCAAAATCCTCATTTATCTCAAGTCAAAACCTTCTTGGTGAAATCTTGTGTCAAACCCTTGGAAATAATATTCCTTGGTTCTAAGGTTGCTCTGTGACACCTCTAATTTATTTCATAATTTTTGGAAATTAATTGAATATTTTAGAGGCAAGTCAAACCTTGGTCAAACCTCTGAAAGAACATTATGGAATTTCTTGAGAAAATCTCAGTGCACAAAAATCTCTGGAAATTTTATGGAAGGTTAATCCTAAGGTCAGAAAGCTCCAGTTAAAATTTCAGAATTTTTGGAGTTAGTTTGCTACCGCAATTAAATCCCCAAAGTTTCAGCTCTAAAATCAAAACCTAAACTGGTTTGCACTGTTCATTGGACTCGAGTCAGGCTCGGGCTCGAGTCACTTGACTCGGCCGAGCCAACTGATTGCACCGGTTGCTTTCAAAGTGGTGCATGCAATCGGGGCCGCTCAGACCTAATCCAACGGCCAATATTAATTGGGTTGGACTCAACCCATTAGGTCCTATTGAGCCGAGCCGCCTCGTTCTCTCTCTCTGTCTTGTGGCCCCGCGTTGCCCTGGTCATCTTCCCCAACCTTCCGCGCCTCTGTCACGCGCCCGTGCGCCAGCCCCATGGTGTGAGCAGCGTGGGAGGGCAGAGCCAAGTCCACTCTTCGTCCTTGCAACGTCTATTTGCATTTAATGCGTGCCAGAGTGCCCTCAAAGTTGTCCATTACCTGCCCCCATCCTCTCGGCTCGCCCACGGCAGCGCCATGAACCGAGCGCACCCGCAAGAAGGGTTCTGCTCAATTATTTGTCCTCCGGCTATAAGAAGCCCTCAAGTTTCTCCTCTGCTCTCTTTTCTTCACCATCTTGCTGTGCCTTGCTCCCTCGCTGTGTGTGTGAGCTCAAATCGCCAGAACCCAAAAATCCGCCATTACCGACCGCAAGCGACCTCCGTCGTCCCGGCACTCTAGTGGTCCCCTTGCTCATATTTTTGTTTCGGCTGGACCCTCTCGTCATCTTGATGCTCACCCCTAACGCATTTCGGGTTTGCATCTGCAGGGCTCACTTGAATTTGGATTCTTCTCTTGTTGGTCGGAGGACACCCCTTTCTTCCCTATCTCCGGTAAGCACCTCCTCCCCCAATTCATTGCTCAAGGAGTATCCCTGGGCCATGCTAAAGCCATGTTGATGACGCGGTTGTGCTAATTTTGCCCAGGCCGGTCCCTCCTCGGTGTCACCATTGCCGCCGCCTGCCTTCCGCCTGCCCATCTCCAAAGAACCTCCCTACCTCCGGGTCATCGCGGTGAGTCCCTAGCACCTCCCAGTAGCTAGTGCCCGTGTTAGTTGGGCAAGACCTTGGTCAAAATGCGATTGCTGTTTTGGCCGTACCCCCCTTCTCCGCCCCGCTCCGTCGCGCCACCGCGTCGGACCATCTCCGACCTCACCGCCGGTGCCTTCGAGGGCGCATTAGTGTTAGGGTTCCATTTTTTGGCACTTCGCCGGCACCGCATGGGCCCAGCTCGCCAGCGGCACGCCGGGCGAGCTCGAGTTTGGCGCTGCTCTGTTGTCGGGCGCGCATTTTGAATTGGGTTCGTTCTGGGCCGTCCGATCCTTGATCAACGGCGAGCCTCAGTGAGTTCTGTATGTGCTCTGTGCGATGTGCGCGTGGGCCGTCTGTTGCCGGATCAACGGTCCAGTTTCGTCCACGTCATTTTGGAGTTTGTTAATTATCCCGAGAGCTTTATTTGCAAACTGAAAAAGGTATTAAACTTCAAAAATGCTTAACTAATTCAATTTAAATCCACTTAGGTTGATTCCAATTTTGTTGCCTTTAGTTTGAGCTGAACTTTAATCTAAAAATGGATAGAAGTTTGGTTCGACCCTAGAAAACAGATTTCAAAATTGATTTAGAAATAGCTTTTAATTGTTATTCTAAAACTTGCTAGTAAATTTCATAACTAATTCCCTGAAAATCATTTTTGAATGAATCCAACTTTGTTAGCTTCCTCTAATAATAAACTTACTAATAAAATTGGTCTTAGGCATGTTACTGTTTTTAACAACTTTTCTTATGCAATTTAGTTTTGTTCATTTTCATGACTTGAAAAATCATAAGTATATCATTTTAACTCCAAATGGGGTGAGACCAATTGTGTTAGCCTTAAAATGTCAGTAGCTACCTATCATAAAAATTGCAGGATCAGAAAACCTATAGAAAATTATTTACAAACAGTAACCTCATTTAATTGCATTTTGAGTCGAATTGAATTGTTTTAATCATATCTTTTTCTTAGAGAGTCCAAATCAATTGTTTCCTGTTGCTAAATTCATTAAAAATCATTCCCTTGCTGCTGTAAAATTTTCAGAGCATTTGGAGCATTTTGGTTTTAGAGTCTTTTTCGTTTTCTTCGTTCTTATCGGCTATTTTCGCTTTTTCGATTAGGTGCCGGCGAGTGTGTTGACCGTGAGAGTGACCCTCCGCAGCAAATTGAGCAACAGCAGCAAGGCAAGCAGTTTGATCATTTCCCATTTAATCCCATTACTTTTAAAGTCTAATACTTTTTTTAACTTGTATGTATGCATTGTTATGTTGTTGTTAAATTGATTAGTTAATCCGCTAGTTGCATAATCTGTAGGTAAATAATTATCCTCTACTACCTGAGCCTAGGTTAGTTGCTGTGATTAGAGTTCGTTGGATGAGCTCTTGTCACTTAGTAGATTACAAATAAATACTGCTTAGCCATGCCTAGTTATCGGTAGTATTGGGCGATCATCGACTTAGTCGGTGATCTTGATCAAATAAATGCTATTATTATTCCATTATGTCCAGCCTTTGTGTTTTACTAATTTGCAAATCAAAAACTGAAAATAAAAATTATAATTTGGCTTGGGCACAATGGTATGTTGGTGTGATCTATTGGGTGTGAGTGGAATGGTGTCTAAGTCCCTAAGGACCGAGTTACTTGTGCCATTGATCCAAGCAATTGTTGCGTGCTAACCACACGAGAGGGATATGGAACCTCTCTTGACTAAGTACTTTGGGAGGTGTTAATTATGAGGTGGTTGGTGGTGTAACACCCTGGCTATTCGGAAGCCAAGATGTCACCTAAAACATCTAACATACATCCATAATGCGGAAGAATTTGAATAAAATCAACTAATGATAGTATCAAAACAACCAAGACATGATGAAGGTATCCTTCCTTCACCATCTAATCTATTTATTTCAGTTCATTGATAATGAAAGTTCACATGTAGTAATAATTCAACATCAATGTGGAGAAGGTATCCTTCCTTCACCAATTATAAATTTATTATTACAGTTCATCATTTACGAATGTAAGATAGAACTAAATTTAATCTTGAACATGAATTGGATGATGTGAACAAGTAGTGCGTGTCTACTCCCTCCCAAGTGAGCCAACATCAGGGGTTACCTAAAATAAACAAACAACGCAAGAGTGGGTCCACGACTCAGCAAGTACAGTAAAAGGGACATAACACACATATGAACAAGTCAACATCATAAAAGAATATGAACATACATCGAATGAAAACTTAGGAATGCATGGCATGAATGAATATATTCAAGGATGGACTGCACACATGCTTATACCGGTATAGCGAGTGACACACCCGTCGGTGTTCACTTAAGCCCGCACCTTAACAAAAGTGCGGTGATCCAAGTCCTATATGAAGAACGTTTCATATAGGTGTCCAAAGCTGCCCATACTGGAATTGATGGGTCTTACGTGCCCATACTGGAATTGATGGGTCTTTCAATCCACTCCGTGGACGGACATGACAATGTCCAAACCTGCCCACATTGGAATGGTGGGACTTACATCCCACTCCCGTGGACATAGCATGAATAAAAGGATGCAGGATATGAACATGAACAATGCTAATATCATCTTTCGCATTTACTCCACATATTGATAGAACATAACCAATTCAGCATTTCGGTATCGCAAGATGTCACATCATATTCATGTAAACATTCACAATCACAAAGACTTAAAACCAACAAAGTACTTGCCTTCGCGTTGCGACGCGTTAGCGTGCAACGATGGCGCCCCAAACCCGTAGGCTCGCGGCCTAAACAATTAAGTAACCAAAATAAGAACAACATAGAGCCCATCATGAATTAATATTCTACACTACCCTCTTGCACACCCAAAACATAGTCATAACCCAAATCTGAAATTCCAGCAGCAACATGGAATCCCATCTGGACACCAGCACGGTAAAGACCAAAACTAATGATCAGGGACTCCAAAAGAGATGAGCCCAGATCCTACACGAGCTTAACAAATATATCTACAACTTTGTACTTGACGAGATAACCCAATTCGGCCAAACTAAATTGCTAACTGTCAAACGAAACAGCAGAACAGAAACTGTCTGAACATAAAAAAACAGCAGTACTAAAACGTCCGTAACTTTTAAACTACAACTCCGAATTGAGTGTTCTTTATCAATCTGAAAAGGTTATGGAATTACCTACAATAACCTAGTTGGCACGACATTCATATTTTGCCTTTAACAAAAAGTGGCACACGGGTCAAAACTAAAGATAGAAACTGACATACAATCTGGACAGACTGACCTACAATCTGGACAGTCACAAAGAAAATTGCATAACTTTTGATCTATAATTCCAAATGAGGTGTTCTTTATCAATCCTGAAAGCTAGTGATATCACCTTCAAAATTTGTTAAGGGCAAGACCTCTGAATCACCCTCTAACTAGGCCATATATCAACCTATACAGAGACTGCTAATTCTCGTCAGGATTCTGGACAGCAGATAATAAATCTATCATAACTTTTGACTCGAAAGTCGGAAGTTAGTGTTCTTGGCAGCCACCAAAAGCTAAGAACAAGACCTACAATACTCTAGGAGATGGGATCCTCTGATTCGGCCTCTAAGATTGCTAAAACAGCCGCGCAAACTACAGGACAGAATTGAATTTCCAACAGACAGACTTTGATCTAATCAAATTTAATCGGTTTCACTTCTACGACTAATCAAACAACAACAACCGGCAATCGTTACCCTTGGAGACACGCGAGCCATCTCCTCTTCTTCTCCTCTCTCCCTCCACCTTTCTCCTTGGCCGACAGCAATGGGAGAGCACCACCAAGAGAGAGCAACGGAGTGCAAGGAGGGCGCGCACTGTAGCGACATCAGTAGTGGCGGCGGAACACTGTAGCAATGCATGCTACAGTGGTGGGATAGGGTTTCCTCCTTTTATTAGTGGTCGGCCCTCATGGGCCTCCTAGGCCAAAGCCCAAGCCCAGTTGTCAAAGAATTACAGATTTTCCTCGCCTAAAGTTTAATTTCTCTTTTCACTGCTTCCTTCATTACAATAAGTTGGAGTATTACAGAAAAACCCTTTTTCGCTTACTCTCCTTCCGTAGAAACATTCGGGTATTACATTCTACCCTTAACAGATTCGACCAATCTAAACACACTTAAGCGAAAGAACAATCACGATCGAGAACGAACAACGGTAACCACGCACTGCTAGAACAACACCGCTAAAGCTCATGCACGCGAAACTCCAACTTCCCAAAGAGCCTCTCCTCGACCGAAAATACCACAACACAACGACGTAACACGACGCCCGATCTAACACTCAACCCGGTACTTCCAGTACACTCATCGGACAAAACTCGAAGGTAAGATCTCACTCGATGGTCAACGGCGCAAACGAAACCTCAAACTCGATCTCCTGTACTCACTCAACACGAGAACATACAAGACGTTACGCACTCGCGTAAGGACTCGAGACGATCCTGCGATACGCCAACTAGCTTAAAACAACCCAATATATCGTGGGTTAACCTTCCCAATGATACCGAACCACACGACAAGCACAAAGAACACGGAACTCTTATTCCGCCTCTCAATTGAACTCTTCATCAAAACAAGGATCACCTCCTTTAACCGAAACATACAATCGAATTCTTTTAAGCAAACTCTTTTACCGCAAAACACCTCTGAATAAGAAAGATTCACATCACAACTATACGCTACCAACCGAGTACTAAAGAGTAAAATCCAAAATCAAAATTTCATTAGGAAAACCTTTCCACGTTCCAAGTGGCAAATTGCGAATAAACGTCACGAAAACTAAAGGAGGAATCATTTTAAATGCCCAAATCAAAACTTCCTTTATTCTTCCTGAACCGATAAGAACCACACATACCAAAATTGAGTCAAACTCAACTTACGAAAGTCATTGGTCAACAGCACAAAGCTCAAGCGAGAATAAAGAAAACGATTCACTAAACAAGAAGACATCCTTTCCTTAGTTTCACTTTTTGGAATAAAACATCTATCCAACCTTGAAATTCGACTTCATCGCATACCACACGGTCTCAAACCTCTTAATTTAACATCCTCAAATTTAGGCTTAAACCGAAATACGTCATCCACACCTTTGTGGAGAGACTCTATTGATTCCACTGAACACTCTAGACAACTCCTTCAACTGATGACATTAATTTGATAGAAGGCACCAAAACACCTCAAAAACCCATGCAATCTCATCACCTCCAACTTTCAAGAATAACACAACAGAATCATCAGTACACCCGCTCATGAACACTACATCAGAAGAGTTCTATCGACAATCATCCCACTGCTCAGAGTACTCCAGTTGTCTATCTCCTCTACACACAAATCTTTGGGCGACCAAAAGTCTAGCATGAAAATGGAAAGCCCAAATTTAACCCCCGAGACCTCTACAACGAATTTCCTCTTATAACAAATAGTGAAATCATCGGATTAAATCTCTAACATCCCCACGATTCCGACATTCTCACTCATTGACATCATCAGGAATCACTCACACAACATCGCAATACTTTCTAATTATGTTACTCTGTAAAATTGATTAAGGTTTCCATACATTTGATAATCCCCAACATTTCCACATGAACCAAAGTTCTGGAACTACACTATACCATAGGTTCTACTTAGTCAAACACTATACAATTTTTTTTTCGAAGCCATACAATCCATCTGAATCTACTTCCTTCCAAGAGGTACAGGTCAAAACCAATTCATCTTCTACCATTCCTCCAATAGCTTGGTAGCAAAATCTCACCACTACAATTACTTAACCACCACCACACAGTTGCCAAAATTACGCTTTGTAAAAAAAAATTGCAACACAAAACTATTGATCCTTTCTCAAAAGAAAGAGGCGAACAAGGACAAGTTTCACCGCACAGGAAAATGTTGCTGCTCACAGTGAGCACGAAACCAAAATACCCTCTGCCTTAAAGAGACAACAAGGGTTGTGGAGTTGTTGTCAGTATAACCTCTGCCTTAACCACGAGAAGACATTGCTAAAGGGTTTAATATTTTCTTTCATAAACAAGAACCATTCAACTTCTACACTCAAAATACCCAAAGAAACTTTATTGAGTCAAAACTTCCACACACTAAAAGACTTGCAAGAGGAAACTTTCATTAACCAAAAACATCCAAATAATAAATGGGTCATGTTTCCGACAAGAAAGACAAATCTCCAATATAAAGGTCAATATTGACAACTAACCAAGTCCACCACCGCAATACTAACTCAACAGCTTGGGAAAATAGTAATTGCTTTAACGGTCAAATTAAGCCAATGAAAACACATCAATCCTTCTCAACGAAACCCACCAACCGCAATGAACTATTGACCCAAAGAAATTCATCAATCACTACTAGACAAGAGTTGACCAAATTCGAACTCACTAGGCGAACAAATTTCTAAAGATACTCACTATCGACGCCTATACTAAGACATCCGAGGTAACTACTTCCCTGTTCTCATACCACAAAAGATGGCGTGACATGGTAAAGCCTGGGCCACAACCACGACCTCAACCTCTCAACATGCGCTACCATCACTCATACTAATCATAGAATCATATTATAAGTATACAAGGTTATCTCATAACAGAATCATCAATACAATCTAATGAGCGTAAATGCAATGCTTGACCCATCCCATCCTACTGCACAAGTGTGTCAAGTTTTTAAGTTCATTAACCATTACAAAATGTTATTAATTTAAATTGCCTAAGTTGTAAATCCAATCACCACGGACCTACAGCCCGCTCGATACCAATCAGAACACCCTAACTCAACAATGAGCCGGAATGCTACTAAGGTAACCTTACACAAATCTAAGCTAGACAATTTACTAAAATTCGCAGAATCTCCTTTGTATTTCTCACTTCACATGGGTTTCAACAGCTTAAAGAGAACTATAACGAAACATTGCAATGTTCAAGATCATTAATAAGTTCTCGTGAATTTGCTAATCAATCAACAAGTCCTCAAGCATCCAACTAAGCTAATCATCATTATTACAATTAATCCAATGCGAAATATAATCATGACAAATCCTTGAACAATAGCTTATTTATTAAGGCATGGTCTGAGAATTAAAGCACATGGCCGTGTGCGTGTAAACATAATGCTACTCCCTCCCATGCATGCTGCGCTTGAATTGGGTACCTAAAACAGCAAAGAAAGCAAGAGTGAGTCCACAGACTCAGCAAGTACATAAATAAAAAAGTCACATAAGTCAAATCATAACATCCGCATCCACAATCAGGAGAACATCATTAAATCATTCACATGCGTATGCAATGCTCAAGGATTCCTTTTCTTTATCTCTTTTTTGCATTTTACCGGTAATGCAAAGTATGCAACCGTCGCCAGATACCCCATGCTGTCGCGCACGCACAGGACCAATTGCCCAATACTCCGCAAGTATTGGGACCTCAAGCCCACACTCCACAAGTGTGGGGACCTCAAGCCCGTCACATTCATGACGGGGACCTCAAAGATGTGCATGCTTGGTCATCACAAGACCAGGCCTCAACATGATATCACTATGCATATGCACAATCTCTTTTCATCATCATAGAAACAAAGGCAATAAACAACATCCATGAATAAAGCATACTTGTCAACAACCCTACGACACAAACATGCTTCAAATACATACTCATGCCCAAGCAATCACAAACAAAGTACCAACGATGCACTTGCCTCAACCGTGCGGAACGAAGGACGTGAAGAGGGTGCCGCCCGAACCAGTCCCCACCTAAACATTCAATTAAGAAATGCTAAGACAGCAATAAAGGACCACTCAAACCACAAAAGTAAACACGAACTCACAAAAGTTCCTTTAGCGAACCCAACCCCAGTTTCTAGATGTCGCTTTGTCCCTCTGTGGACAGTCATGTTCTAAAATTCATATCTTTTCGTACAGGGCTCCAAATTAGGTGTTCTTGGACTTCATTGAAAGGTTATCAAATTCCCCAACTAAACCTAGTTGGTGGACCTTCTTGTTTCGGCCATCTACTATCCCTAACATGCGAAATAACAGAACATCGTTTTCACGTCAGGTTCTCTGGACAGTACACTAAATTGATCATAACTTTCAACTCGTTCGTCCAAATTTCGCGTTCTTGTGCTTCCCTGAAAGCTACGACAATTATCTACAACTTTCGTTATACTGAGATCCTCTAATTTTCTCGTTATCTGATCGAGCAAGTCAGATTACTAAAACCTGTCAAACTACTGACAGACTCGCAGAACAGTTGCACTAATAAATTCATAACGTTTGCTACAGAGGTCCAAAAAATACGATCTAGCACTTCATTGAAAGCTAGTGACGTCCTCTACAACTTTCTAGGAGATGACCAAGACTGAATCCGCACTTAACCACACCAAAACGTCCCTCTAATGCAATCTGTCCTGAGGCGACAGAATTACTGGCAAAGAACAATTAGGCGCTAACACATCTAAACGAGGGGAAAACGAGGTTACCCTTGACGAACCGATCGCCGGGCACGAAGAGCACCCACTAGCGAACTCTCCCCAAAGATGGTCCTGCCCCTCACCTTCTTCCTCCTCCAACAGCTGGCCACCTCCAGCAATCTCCTTCTTCTTGGCCAATCGATCTCCGGGTGATCGCTTTCTTCCTCCAATTGGCGCATGCACTGTTCATGGTATCAGTAGCAGCGGCGGGTACTGTAGCACGTCGTGCTACAGTAACTCATCTAGGGTTTCTCCTCTCTTTATTAGTAGCCAGCCCTCATGGGCCTAAATGCGTGGGCAAAGCCCATAGCCCAAGTTGTCAAATTATGCATAAATCCCCTCTAATCTCCTGTTAAAACACTTTTCTAATTGGTCCTTGTCTCTAATTTATTTCTTCTCTCTCGAATACATTTGGGGTATTACATTCTACCCCCCTTAAATGGAATTCGACCCCGAATTCTGCTCACACTTAACGCCAAAGAATAACCACAGCTAAGAACATACTGACATTACCACATACGTGCAGTGAATAAGTCTGGATTCTGATCGCGCATGTGAGACTCCAATTCCCAAGTCGTCTTACTCTCAAAATTATGGAACCACCGCACCTTGATGCAACTGACGTGTTACGCCTTATTACTCGCCCCATCCTTTCAAGAGTCACTCAACGGATATCACTCGAGGGCACAGTCTTACTCGTGGGTCACCGGCTCCAACGAATCTTCACACTCATAATGGCTCCAGCTTTCTCGTAACACCAGTTCACCCAACACGTTATATTCCCTGCTCCATAACTCGAGACGGTCCTAGTGAATGGCTTCCTTCCGAAGTCCCCGTAACTTCCAGAACAACCAAATATACATTAGGCTATCTATCTCTTCGGGTCCAAACCACCAAACTTGCATGTAACATATAGAACTCTTGTTCCATCTCTCAGTCGACCTCTTCATCATAACAAGGAGATCCTCCATTACGCAGGGATGCACAACAAGATTTATTTTAATCAAACTTTAATAAGCAGATTCAACCAAAAAAACAAAAGATTCACCATGCCATTCCAACTTTCCTCCAAAACACGCAAATCCAAAATCAAGATTCTCATGAAAACCTTTTCACATTCCAACAAGTTAGTTTGCAAATGAACACCACCTAAGCCAAAAAGAAATTACTCGAATGCTCAATCAAACACTTCATTTATTTTCCGAACCGGAAAGAACCACCTTGCCAACATATAGTCAACTCAAATTGTACGTGTTCTCCGTCATAAAACCCAACTCAACCAAGAACCAATAGAGCACTTCTTTACTCAAGAAAACATTCTTTTCTCGGATGTTATGTTAAGAAATAACCTTTTTCCAAATCATGGGTTTCTAAATCATCATACTAACTCCTTTCTCTTAATCGACAATCCTAAACGATCCTCAAACCAAAAGAACAACTTTTCTTATTTAGAGGACTCTACTAATCTACAAAAGGATTTTCTAGTCCACTCCTATACCAAGGAATTATTTTGAAAAAGTTCTATTATCTCAATAAAGATTTTTCACCCACAACCACATCATCTCATTCTATTAAAGATAATCAATTTCAAATTCTCAAGACACAAACTCCTTTACTTTACCCAAAGTATTCTATCAAAGATGAACACACTATTCAAAATTCGCTTCTATCCATCTACCTCTACACTTAATATTGGGTCTCCAAGTTCCTAACGTAAATGCAAAGCCCAAAATCAACCTCCAAGTCTCCTACCGTGGATTTTTAGTATATTTGATAGAAAATTCTCAAATTCATTTACTAAAATTTCACACACTCAACTATAACTTCAGTCATTAATATCCATATTCCTCACTAATCAAGTAATCGCCCAAGGCGGTTTATTTCACCAATCTTAGACTTTCTCTAATCCACACCAATCCAATTCAGCATACACAACCACAATATACACGTCAAAAACCATAACCGATTGATCAAGATTCAAACATACTCAATCACTAACGTCGATAAATAAATATATTCTTTGACCAAGATATCCTTGAAATAATTTAACTCTCATAGGTCATACGACAACAACTCCACAACCCTTGTTGTCTCTTTAATTGCCGTAATGTTTAGTTTACTCGCTAATTTCCTCTCATTAAACCACATCTTCATAAATCATCTACCCAACCTCGCAGTTAATTATCCAATCACGATACTCTAATAAATTTATCAGATCCCATACTTTCAATAATCCTCATTCTAGCATGAACAAAAGTCCTTGGATTATAATTTGCCATAGGTTCCCCTACTTGTAGCACTAATCAATTGTATTCCAATGACAAACATTCCTAGAATTCTCTCAAAGAAGTTATAAGTCGAAACCAATTCACCTTCTATCGTTTTTCACATAGACGGTTCCCAAAATCTCACCACTATCATAAACTTGTTCACTACCAACCAATCGCCATAATACACTCTATGAGACTTGGCAACACAAGAAGGTTAAATCCTTTCTCAAAAGGAAGAATCAAACAAATACAAGTCTCAACACACAAGAAAACTTCGCTCACGGAGAGGCACGAGACCAAGAGAAACAAATAAATAGTAATGATCTCGGAAACAAAACATGAGTCCACAATCGAGGGCACATGTCCTCAAGAAAGAATTTTTTTAAAAAACTCCATAAATCATAATAAAATATTGCTATGGAAACCCAAGAAACTCTTAAGTCAGAATGATGAAAAGTTACAGATTTCAATTCTTAACTCCAACCTCAAATACTTATGGTACTCATTTTCCACAACAAATAAAGCAATTCTCTTTATTACATCATTACTTGTCAACCCAAACATGAAGTGTCTTTAAAACTGAATCACATTAATCACTTATAAACAAGTTAGAACCTTCCAAAATGTCACATTGTTCAAACTAATTTTATCTACTACATAAATCATGAACTCTCAAAGGATCACGAATGCAAAACTCCAAACATTTCATTTATCCAATATTACGAAAAGCAATCAACTTACTTTCTCTCTAGAAGAATCATCACCACTCCAACGCGTCACAATCTCTTGTAGACCATGCTACTAACATCAAGAATAATTCACTCTTAACAATGTTTGTTAACGTCAACTCTTCCTTTATAAAGTCCCCAAAGGCTTAACCAAAAGTTACATATCCCTTTATCATCTCATCCTTAATTGAGTGTATTCCAAATTCTTACACTCTCACTACAACAACCACTCTATTTTAGAGGGAACCTACTACACAATCTAAAAGGTTACACCAAACCCCTTCATCAACAACATGCTATTATCCAACAATTTCACCATCATGTAAACCTCTTTTAACAAGGGCTTGCACCCACAATACAACCCCACTAACACATGTAAATAAATCACTTTTAAATTTCAACCCCGCTCCTATTCAAATACTCTCACTACTTTAGTATACACTAATTCCAATCTAGAGGCTATCATAAATCATTGATGATCATTCAATCATGGACGAATTGATGGTCCTTTCTCTATTTGTATTCCCACGAGCTTAAATAAGATCACAAATAGCCCATTAAAGAAAATTCTATATTATCATCTATTAAGACAATGGTCGAACACATCATTATATTTCTCTTTCAACACGTTAGATTAATCCATTGAGACCAAAATAATCTAGCAAATTTAGCAAACTAAACGATTCTAATAATCAACCTTTTCACCATGTTCCACACTTCTAAATAACTCTTTGATTCCAATTAAGTGTGGTCATGCTCCGATCACGATTCATCAAGGACTACTAGAGGACAACGTCAATTTGATCGATTTCACTCCCGGGACACTCGTTAGGATTTATCAAGCACTACGCTACAGACTCCACCTTGATAACTCATATCATATCCATCAATTTCTTTGATTATAACCTCTGCCTTAACCACGAGAAGACATTGCTAAAGGGTTTAATATTTTCTTTCATAAACAAGAACCATTCAACTTCTACACTCAAAATACCCAAAGAAACTTTATTGAGTCAAAACTTCCACACACTAAAAGACTTGCAAGAGGAAACTTTCATTAACCAAAACATCCAAATAATAAATGGGTCATGTTTCCGACAAGAAAGACAAATCTCAATATAAAGGTCAATATTGACAACTAACCAAGTCCACCACCGCAATACTAACTCAACAGCTTGGGAAAATAGTAATTGCTTTAACGGTCAAATTAAGCCAATGAAAACACATCAATCCTTCTCAACGAAACCCACCAACCGCAATGAACTATTGACCCAAAGAAATTCATCAATCACTACTAGACAAGAGTTGACCAAATTCGAACTCACTAAGCGAACAAATTTCTAAAGATACTCACTATCGACGCCTATACTAAGACATCCGAGGTAACTACTTCCTGTTCTCATACCACAAAAGATGGCGTGACATGGTAAAGCCCAGGCCACAACCACGACCTCAACCTCTCAACATGCGCTACCATCACTCATACTAATCATAGAATCATATTATAAGTATACAAGGTTATCTCATAACAGAATCATCAATACAATCTAATGTAAGCGTAAATGCAATGCTTGACCCATCCCATCCTACTGCACAAGTGTGTCAAGTTTTAAGTTCATTAACCATTACAAAATGTTATTAATTTAAATTGCCTAAGTTGTAAATCCAATCACCACGGACCTACACCCGCTCGATACCAACCGTAACACCCTAACTCAACAATGAGCCCGAATGCTACTAAGGTAACCTTACACAAATCTAAGCTAGACAATTTACTAAAATTCGCAGAATCTCCTTTGTATTTCTCACTTCACATGGGTTTCAACAGTTAAAAGAGAACTATAACGAAACATTGCAATGTTCAAGATCATTAATAAGTTCTCAGGAATTTGCTAATCAACTGAACAAGTCCTCAAGCATCCAACTAAGCTAATCATCATTATTACAATTAATCCAATGCGAAATATAATCATGACAAATCCTTGAACAATAGCTTATTTATTAAGGCATGGTCTGAGAATTAAAGCACATGGCCGTGTGCGTGTAAACATAATGCTACTCCTCCCATGCATGCTGCGCTTGAATTGGGTACCTAAAACAAAAAGAAAGCAAGAGTGAGTCCACACACTCAGCAAGTACATAAATAAAAAGTCACATAAGTCAAATCATAACATCCGCATCCACAATCGGAGAACATCATTAAATCATTCACATGCGTATGCAATGCTCAAGGATTCCTTTTCTTTATCTCTTTTGCATTTTATGGTAATGCAAAGTATGCAACCGTCATTGCATACCCATGCTCGGCGCGCACGCACAGGGACCAATTGCCCAATACTCCGCAAGTATTGGGGACCTCAACCCACACTCCACAAGTGTGGGGACCTCAAGCCCGTCACATTCATGACGGGACCTCAAAGATGTGCATGCTTGGTCATCACAAGACCAGCCTCAACATGATATCACTATGCATATGCACAATCTCTTTTCATCATCATAGAAACAAAGGCAATAAACAACATCCATGAATAAAGCATACTTGTCAACAACCCTACGACACAAACATGCTTCAAATACATACTCATGCCCAAGCAATCACAAACAAAGTACCAACGATGCACTTGCCTCAACCGTGCGGGAACGAAGGACGTGAAGAGGGTGCCGCCTCCGGAACCAGTCCCCCACCTAAACATTCAATTAAGAAATGCTAAGACAGCAATAAAGGACCACTCAAACCACAAAAGTAAACACGAACTCACAAAAGTTCCTTTAGCGCAACCCAACCCAGCTTTCTAGATGTCGCTTTGTCCCCTCTGTGGACAGTCATGTTCTAAAATTCATATCTTTTCGTACAGGGCTCCAAATTAGGTGTTCTTGGACTTCATTGAAAGGTTATCAAATTCCCCAACTAAACCTAGTTGGTGGACCTTCTTGTTTCGGCCATCTACTATCCCTAACATGCGAAATAACAGAACATCGTTTTCACGTCAGGTTCTCCGGACAGTACACTAAATTGATCATAACATTCAACTCGTTCGTCCAAATTTCGCGTTCTTGTGCTTCCCTGAAAGCTACGACAATTATCTACAACTTTCGTTATACTGAGATCCTCTAATTTTCTCGTTATCTGATCGAGCAAGTCAGATTACTAAAACCTGTCAAACTACTGACAGACTCGCAGAACAGTTGCACTAATAAATTCATAACGTTTGCTACAGAGGTCCAAAAAATACGATCTAGCACTTCATTGAAAACTAGTGACGTCCTCTACAACTTTTTAGGAGATGACCAAGACTGAATCCGCACTTAACCACACCAAAACGTCCCTCTAATGCAATCTGTCCTGAGGCGACAGAATTACTGGCAAAGAACAATTAAGCGCTAACACATCTAAACGAGGGGAAAACGAGGTTACCCTTGACGAACCGATCGCCGGGCACGAAGAGCACCCACTAGCGAACTCTCCCCCCAAAGATGGTCTCGTTCCCCTCACCTTCTTCCTCCTCCAACAGCTGGCCACCTCCAACAATCTCCTTTTTCTTGGTCAATCGATCTCCCGGGTGATCGCCTTCTTCCTCCAATTGGCGCATGCACTGTTCATGGTACTGTAGCAGCGGCGGGTACTGTAGCACGTCGTGCTACAGTAACTCATCTAGGGTTTCCCTCCTCTCTTTATTAGTAGCCAGCCCCTCATGGGCCTAAATGCTGTGGGCTGAAAGCCCATAGCCCAAGTTGTCGAAATTATGCATAAATCCCCCTCTAATCTCCTGTTAAAACACTTTTCTAATTGGTCCTTGTCTCTAATTTATTTCTTCTCTCTCGAATACATTTGGGGTATTACACAATCACATGAATCTCTTAAGAAGCAACAAGACAATTCAATACCTCAATTTATTTAAAATAATTTCAGCTACCAGCTGATTCAATAGCTCAAAGAAAATATCACGAAAGCTAAACTTGAAATATTCTCATCTGAACGATATCACCAAAGGCGATCAAATTACTATGGGTATTAACATCAATTTCACAACAACAATTAGAAAACACTTCGAAAGACCCACGTGAAAAGAATAGGTTGATTCTTTCTCAAAAGAAGAGACAAATAGAAACGACTTTCACCAACTAGAAAACTCATCTACCACTCGCACTGAACACGGGACCAAAGAAGAAACCAATTAAGCAATGAACTTATAGAACATAAGTGAAGTCCACAGTTGAAAGCATAAGCCCCACAAGAAGAGAATATCGAATCTTAACAGATAAGAACAAATAAGTATTCAAAATCGAAGCACTTGCATCATTGAAGAACCATTATAACTTTGCAACATAACGTGACTCGATAAACTTCATTTACTACATAAAAGCCTGAACCCTCAAAAGATCATGAACATAAAACTTGAAATTTGACCATTTAGAGAATATCACCATAGGTGATCAAATTACTACGAGAATTAACCTCATTCTCACATTTTGACGAGTTAATAACATCGACAACATACACTAGTACTGAGAATCATCAAACTTTATTACTCCATCCTAAAACTTCCCAAAGGGAATACAAACCACAAGGTTGAAACAAATTTATTATAACAAGATTATGCTAAGCAATATCAATATCACAAGGCACTAAAGCAAAGACTACTTACGAAATTAATCTACTCAACTATTGGTGTTGCTTAGCACCTTCTTCAATACATTAACAATCGATGATGGTATTAATCATGTGTGTACATACAGACTAATTCCATTTGCAATCACATAACCATATGTAAACATAGATTCACATTTCACCTTTGTTCGTAAATCATTTCAAAACATGATTAAAGATTCACTAACATAATTTTCTATAAACAAGGTTTCACGAATCGATACACCAAAGACCCATCCGGTCCTTTATGCAAGTTTCAACAATTTTAGCATACCAGGAAATAGACAAATCTAGCTCTTACGTAAGATCTATAGGTTCTGAACGGATATGGACAATCTTTATTTAACATACACCATGTATGAAATACAAGGACATTTCAAATTAATCAATTTCACTTTCATGGATGGTAGTTAAGAATAATTGATTTGCACCATGCTAATAACCCAACTTGGTAACTCATATCGTAACAATTTATTTGTTTAGTTATAACTTCTCATTTTAAGCATGGCAAGACATCACAAAAGGATTCTAACACCTTACTACAGCAAAAGAGAGACTTCAAACCTCAACGCTCGAAGTAATCCAAAAGAAACGCATAAAGCCAAAGCTTTCCCATGCAAACGAACTTACAGCGGAAAACTCTCACTAACCAAGCTATCAAACGAGTAAATGAGTCATTCTTTTTCAATGAGAAAGAAGGAGCAACCATGAAAACATCAATCTTGTCAATTGACAACGACCACAAGTGGTAAAAGCAACTCAACAGTTGAAAAGCAATATTTGTTTCAGAGAACCAAGAGGGATCTATTGAAAACCATAAACTATCATGAACCACAAACCCAGGAGAAATTCATCAACCACCATAGGACAATAATTGCCAAATTCAGAAATCAAGAAAGAGAACAACTTTCTAAAGCAACTCACGCTTAACACCTGAAACTATGGTACTCGGGGTAACTACTCCTCTAACCACGTTCTGCGACGAATGGTGTAACTCGTGAATCCTGAGTAACAACCACGACCCCCACTTCTTATCATCCATTAACAACACGCTTCACCAAAATACTCCATTATGAATATACAGATCATCTCATGACAATCATAGAATTAGTTCATAGATATTGAATATCACAAAGAGATCATAGATTAACCACAAGAATGATAGTACGAAGCAATTCAAGAACAGATTCAACATGATGAATCACATCACTAGAAATACGGATATGCTGGATTACCCAAACCCCACCTACTGTGCACAGTGTGTCATTTTAATATCTTAATTACCACGGACCTAAAGCCCGCTCTGATACCAACTGTAACACCTTGGCTATTCGGAAGCCAAGATGTCACCTAAAACATCTAACATACATCCATAATGCGGAAGAATTTGAATAAAATCAACTAATGATAGTATCAAAACAACCAAGACATGATGAAGGTATCCTTCCTTCACCATCTAATCTATTTATTTCAGTTCATTGATAATGAAAGTTCACATGTAGTAATAATTCAACATCAATGTGGAGAAGGTATCCTTCCTTCACCAATTATAAATTTATTATTACAGTTCATCATTTACGAATGTAAGATAGAACTAAATTTAATCTTGAACATGAATTGGATGATGTGAACAAGTAGTGCGTGTCTACTCCCTCCCAAGTGAGCCAACATCAGGGGTTACCTAAAATAAACAAACAACGCAAGAGTGAGTCCACGACTCAGCAAGTACAGTGAAAGGGACATAACACACATATGAACAAGTCAACATCATAAAAGAATATGAACATACATCGAATGAAAACTTAGGAATGCATGGCATGAATGAATATATTCAAGGATGGACTGCACACATGCTTATACCGGTATAGCGAGTGACACACCCGTCGGTGTTCACTTAAGCCCGCACCTTAACAAAAGTGCGGGGATCCAAGTCCTATATGAAGAACGTTTCATATAGGTGTCCAAAGCTGCCCATACCGGAATTGATGGGTCTTACGTGCCCATACCGGAATTGATGGGTCTTTCAATCCACTCCGTGGGCGGACATGACAATGTCCAAACCTGCCCACATTGGAATGGTGGGATTTACACCACTCCCGTGGACATAGCATGAATAAAAGGATGCAGGATATGAACATGAACAATGCTAATATCATCTTTCGGCATTTACTCCACATATTGATAGAACATAACCAATTCAGCATTTCGGGTATCACAAGATGTCACATCATATTCATGTAAACATTCACAATCACAGCACTTAAAACCAACAAAGTACTTGCCTTCACGGCGTTGCGCGCGTTAGCAGCAACGATGGCGCCCCAAACCCGTAGGCTCGCGGCCTAAACACTTAAGTAACCGAAATAAGAACAACATAGAGCCCGTCATGAATTAATATTCTACACTACCCTCTTGCACACCCAAAACATAGTCATAACCCAAATCTGAAATTCCAGCAGCAACATGGAATCCCATCCGACAGCAGCACGGTAAAGACCAAAACTAATGATCTGGGACTCCAAAAGAGATGAGCCCAGATCCTACACGAGCTTAACAAATATATCTACAACTTTGTACTTGACGAGATAACCCAATTCGGCCAAACTAAATTGCTAACTGTCAAACGAAACAGCAGAACAGAAACTGTCTGAACATAAAAACAGCAGTACTAAAACGTCCGTAACTTTTAAACTACAACTCCGAATTGAGTGTTCTTTATCAATCTGAAAAGGTTATGGAATTACCTACAATAACCTAGTTGGCACGACATTCATATTTTGCCTTTAACAAAAAGTGGCACACGGGTCAAAACTAAAGATAGAAACTGACATACAATCTGGACAGACTGACCTACAATCTGGACAGTCACAAAGAAAAGTGCATAACTTTTGATCTATAATTCCAAATGAGGTGTTCTTTATCAATCCTGAAAGCTAGTGATATAACCTTCAAAATTTGTTATGGGCAAGACCTCTGAATCACCTTCTAACTAGGCCATATATCAACCTATACAGAGACTGCTAATTCTCGTTAGGATTCTGGACAGCAGATAATAAATCTATCATAACTTTTGACTCGAAAGTCGGAATTTAGTGTTCTTGGCGGCCACCGAAAGCTAAGAACAAAACCTACAATACTATAGGAGATGGGATTCTCTGATTCGGCCTCTAAGATTGCGAAAACAGCCGCGCAAACTACTGGACAGAATTGAATTTCCAACAGACAGACTTTGATCTAATCAAATTTAATCGGTTTCACTTCTACGACTAATCAAACAACAACAACCGGCAATCGTTACCCTTGGAGACATGCGAGCCCGCTGAAATACCCCGCTAGATGCTCATCTCCTCTTCTTCTCTCTCTCCTCCACATTTCTCCTTGGCCGACAAAGAATGGGAGAGCACCACCAAGAGAGAGCAACGGAGTGCAAGGAGGGCGCGACTGTAGAGACATCAGAAGGGCGGCGGAACACTGTAGCAATGCATGCTACAGTGGTGGGATAGGGTTTCCCCCTCCTTTTATTAGTGGCCGGCCCCTCATGGGCCTCTTAGGCCAAAGCCCGAAGCCCAGGTTGTCAAAGAATTACAGATTTTCCCTCGTCTAAAGTTTAATTTCTATTTTCACTGCTTCCTTCATTACAATAAGTTGGAGTATTACAGAAAGACCCCTTTTTCGTTTACTCTCCTTCCGTAGAAACATTCGGGGTATTACAGGTGGGTGTTTTAAAATGTGGTGTTGTGAGGGGAGCATTAGCAGACCGGTTAGGCTGTCTAATGTGTCCTTCTCCCGTGGGTTGCGGCTCTTAATTAGCATCGTCCATTGGAAAGCGTCTTGTTGGACTTAGCCGTGCCCGCATACCAAAGGCAGTATGCTAGCCGTGGCTGGTGGAAAGGCGGTCTATCGTGTGGGTACATTGGTACACCCCTGCAGGGTTAAAACTATTCGAATAGCCTCGTCCTAGGTTATGGACACGCTTGGTTATTTCCCGCAAGAACTGGACTACAACCTTTTAAAAACATAAAACTTGACATGGGTGGTATGAAGGGGTACTTCAAGCTATTGTTGTGGTGGCTATTGGGTTAGTCACTTCTAGGATGTTGTTGTCATCTATCTATTGCTATAATTGTCTCTCTGTTATTTGAACAATAACAATTAATTACAAACTTGCTTTTTAAATGTATTACATTATTGCAAATAAAACTTGCTTTATGCGGAAAATAAGTCCAGAGTCTCCTCCACTTAAATAAAGCTTGCATGTAGTTAATTATAGTTCTGTTATCTTACACGTCAGTCTTGCAAGTACAAAAACAATTTTTGTACTCAACTGCTTTGCTTAATTTTTTTTGTTGCAAGGAAGAAGGTGAGCCCCAAGGGCCTTACTTTTGCGAGATGTGTGGTTTCTGGGACGATTAGCTTGGCGGTCCGGTCGGTTGCCTTGTGGGTTTGAGGCAAACTGATTGGCTTTTGTTATCGCCATCTTATGGCACTTTTGCTTCCGTTGTTTACTTAGTTGTCGTATGACTTTTGGCCGGTCGGCCTGTCTTTTGTAATAACTCTTTATACTATGTATGTCTTTCAGTCTGTTGCTTGTTTCGTTTCTATGTGAATGAATGGAATTGATGCATGATTTTGTACGGGGTGTGTATACTGCAATTCTGGGAAGTATACATATCTCGAGGCTTGGTTTATCTGATTTGTGATGCTAGGACCAATGGGTGGTTAAGCATTACAAGCTAAATAAATCGGGGTCCTCACAAAGTTGGTATCAGAGGCATTCCGACTGTAGTAACCCAAGATTGATCGTCTTTAGGATATTTTGGAAAACTTAATTTCAAAATACCAAATGATTTATGAAAGCTTAAGTAAATTATCAGATTTTACTCCTTACCTATCTTAACTTTCTATCTCATCTTGCTCTAATTTGAGTTTTAAAAGTTGTTTTCCTTTCCTTCTCTCAAAAGATAGTTGTATCGTTTAAATTGGGTTTTGGGAACCAATGAGTTTGGCAAATTGAAGTGTTAGCTGCCCTCTACAAGGTTTTGAAGCTCCTAAAGTTGAAGATATCGGCTAGGAGGCTTGGATGCAAAATCTGGACAGCGATCATTCAATTTCCGTACAGCAAGCTCAAAGGTTCTACATAGGATAGAAAATGAGAGGTTAATCAACTAAAACTTGTGGGAATAAAAGGGTAAGATGTGATAATAGTTACCTGAGTCTCGAACACTTATTTTGCTGGTTTAGCCTTGCTTGTTAGTAGTGTTGGTTCTAGTTTAGTACGCTGAAATTTTGTCTTCCTAACCGATTACTCGTTCATTCAATACGGGTTACTTGTGTCGGGAAGTTGAATTTTTTGATTCTTAGGATTTTTTTTGCTATTTCTGGAGCCTCTTTACGCAGATTTTGAAGTTTGTATACTTGCTATTTTGGCTCTCGTTTAGGGTGATACCTCATTCCCCTAGTCGTTAGCTTTTCGCTTTCATCAACTTTTAGTTTTAAGGTTTTTGTTGCTAACCCAATTTCCTTGTCCCAGGATGGCGGGAGGTACTCGTAACGGCCGTGGTCAGCAGCCTGGTTTGGATGAGGAGCTCCCGCCTCCTCCGACCATGGCTGAGGTTCTTCTTCAGATCGAGCGCAACCGTTCAGAGGACAGGAGGGTCCTGCTGGATGTTATTGCGCGCAACACCTCCGCGCTTACCGGTGCCTCAGGATCCAGGCAAGGGGGTGGACATCAGCCTTGTGGGGGTCTTGCTGAGTTTCTTCGTACTCAGCCCCCCACCTTCTCCAGGTCCGAGGACCCACTGGATGTAGATGACTGGCTGCGTCAGGTTGAGCGGAAGCTCGACGTTGCCCATTGCCAGGACCACGACAAGGCACTCTTTGCCTCCCATCAGCTGCAGGGGGCAGCACTCTCTTGGTGGGAGAATTTCCTGGCCATGCAGCCCGCCGGCCACACCGTCTCTTGGGAGGAGTTCCGGACGGCGTTCCGTCGAGCTCACATCCCTGCCGGCTTGATGAAGCTGAAGAAGAAGGAATTTCTCGCGCTCAAGCAAGGGCGTAAGTCAGTGATGGAGTATCTTTACGAATTCAACCACTTGGCTCGTTATGCTCCATCCGAGGTGGCCACTGATGAGGCCAAGCAGGAGAAGTTCATGGAGGGCTTGTCTGAGGAGCTGCAAGACAAGCTATCCATTGTGGACTTTGCTGACTTTCAGACCTTGGTGGACAAGGCCATTGTTGCTGAGCACAAGGCGAAGGCGCTAGGCGAGTCCCGCAAGCACAAGTGGGAGGCCCAGCGGTCTGCACTGGCCGCCTCCCGTCCCCGTGTTGGGCCTGCACCAGGGGCCCGTTCTTTGGCCTCACCACCGCCGAGGCCGTCGGCACCAGCCCCTCGCCCTCCGCAGGCCGTGCCCCAGTCACGTGCACCTGCGAACCAGCAGGGTGGCCCCCGCAATCCGGCTGCCGGGGTCACTTGCTTTTCCTGCAACCAAAAGGGTCATTATGCAAATAATTGCCCTAACAGGACTGGAGCAGCCCCTCGTCCTAATGGAGGACGCGGGCAAGGAGGTGGTCCTTCCCAGGATCAGAAGGTTGTCCCCGCTACCCAAGGCGTGGGTAGTGGCCGCGTCAACCTCATCTCCGCGGAGGAGGCACAGGAGGCGCCTGACGTCGTGTTGGGTACGCTTTCGGTTAACTCCCATCCTGCTATTGTCTTGTTTGATTCAGGAGCATCTCATTCGTTTGTTTCTGAGTCTTTTGGTGCTGTGGGGGATCTTCTTTTTATACCTTTGTTGGTCCCGTTGCTCATTCGCTCTCCTGGTTCGGAGTTGAGAGCCGAATCTGACTGTAGGGATGTCCCGGTTGAGATAGAGGGGGTAGGATTTTTAGCGAATCTTATCCTCCTCCGATCGGCGAGCTTAGATGTAATCCTGGGCATGGATTGGTTGTCTCAGCACATGGGACAAATTGATTGCGCTAGGAGACTCATCTACCTCACCAGTCCTTCTGGCGAGCAGGTTCGTTTTTCGCCGAAGCTGCAAGGTCCGCATCTCTTCGTGCTTGAAGCGAAGCCAGCTCCAGATATTAGTGAAGTCCCAGTGGTGTGTGACTTCGTTGATGTCTTCCCCGACAATCTTCCAGGGATGCCACCAGTTCGAGACCTCGAGTTTGTCATTGAGTTGGTTCCCGGTACCGCCCCAATTTCAAAGAGGCCTTACCGGATGGATCCAATTGAGTTGGTGGAGTTGAAGAAGCAACTTGGCGAGCTTCAAGAGAAGGGTTTCATCCGCCCTATCTCATCTCCTTGGGGATGCTCAGCAATCTTTGTCCCGAAGAAGGACAAGACGCTGCGCATGTGCGTTGATTACCGTCCACTTAATGAAGTGACGGTAAAGAACAAGTACCCTTTGCCCCGTATCGATGATCTCTTCGATCAATTAACTGGGGCTCGAGTCTTCTCCAAGATTGATTTAAGAGTGGGATACCATCAAGTCCGGATTCGACCGGAGGATATCCCAAAGACGGCCTTCTCTACTCGTTATGGCTTGTACGAGTATACCGTCATGTCGTTCGGCTTAACCAATGCTCCTGCCTTGTTCATGAATCTCATGAATTCGGTGTTTATGGAGTATTTGGATAAGTTTGTTGTGGTATTCATCGATGATATTCTTATCTACTCCAGGAACGATGAGGAACACACCGAGCATCTGAGGCTTGTGTTGGGCAAGCTTCGGGAGCACCAGCTGTATGCGAAGTTCAGCAAGTGTGCTTTCTGGTTAAAAGAAGTAGCCTTCTTAGGCCATGTTCTTTTAGCAAGAGGCGTAGCTGTGGATCCTAGCAAGATCAGCGATGTGCTTTCCTGGAGTCAGCCCACTTCGGTCACCGAAGTCCGGAGTTTTCTTGGTTTAGCGGGATATTATCGTCGCTTTATCGAGAATTTCTCCAAGATAGCGAAGCCGATGACGGAGTTGCTCAAGAAGGACAAGAAGTTCTCGTGGTCCGCTGCCTGTGAGGAAAGTTTTCAAGTACTCAAGAAGCGGTTGACCACCGCTCCCGTTCTTGTTCTTCCCGATGTCCGTCGAAGCTTCGATATCTTTTGCGACGCTTCTCATCGAGGCCTCGGTTGTGTCCTTATGCAAGAAGGCAAGGTAGTGGCCTATGCATCAAGGCAATTGAGACCTCATGAACTCAACTATCCTACCCATGACTTGGAGTTGGCCGCTGTGATTCATGCACTTAAGATTTGGCGACATTACCTAATCGGTAATCGTTGTGAAGTGTATTCGGATCACAAAAGCCTGAAGTATTTGTTCACCCAACCAGATCTAAACCTCAGGCAAAGGAGATGGTTGGAGTTGATCAAGGACTATGACATGGGTATTCACTATCATCCGGGCAAGGCAAATGTCGTTGCGGATACGCTTAGTCGCAAAGCGCATTGCAATGCATTGTTGCTCAAGGAGCATCATCCCACCCCTTCTGAAGGAGTTCCGGCGCCTCAACTTGGGTTTGGTTGAGCATGGTTCCCTCACTACCTTGGTTGTACAGCCAACCTTGGTAGATCGGATCAAGTCCGCCCAACAGTCGGATGTTGGGGTGAGTCGCATCAAGGAGAATGTCAAGAACGGAACAGCCAAGTGCTTCTACGAAGATGAGCTTGGTGTCGTGAGGTTCGGGCAACGCCTCGTGGTTCCAAAGGACATGGAGTTGCGGGATTTGATCCTCCGCGAAGCCCATGAATCGCCGTTGTCCATTCATCCCGGGGCCACGAAGATGTATCATGATCTCCGCCAGAGATTTTGGTGGACCCGAATGAAGAGGGAAGTCGCCAAGTTCGTTGCCGAGTGCGACGTGTGCCGTCGTTTCAAGGCCGAATATCAGCGTCTGCCAGGACTGCTTCAGCCCTTACCCATTCCGGAGTGGAAGTGGGATTCAGTCGGGATGGATTTTGTTACCGATCTACCTAGGTCACCGAGGGGCAATGATGCCATTTGGGTTGTCATTGATCGGTTGACTAAAGTGGCACACTTTCTTCCAGTCAAGACCAAGATTCGTACCGGTCACCTAGCGGAGCTCTATATCGCCAGGATTGTGAGCTTGCATGGGGTGCCGAAGACGATCATTTCTGATCGTGGTTCCATCTTCACTTCCCAGTTCTGGCATAGCTTGCAAGAAGCTATGGGAACTCGTCTTTCTTTCAGCACAGCATATCACCCCCAAACTGATGGTCAGACGGAAAGGGTCAACCAAGTTTTGGAGGACATGCTCCGGGCCTGCGTTCTCTCCTATGGTAAGAATTGGGAGAAATGCTTGCCATTCACCGAGTTTTCATACAACAACAGCTTTCAAGCCAGTCTCGGCATGGCACCATTTGAGGCCTTATACGGGAGGAAGTGTAGAACCCCGTTGAATTGGTCGGAGACCGGCGAAAGGCCTTTCTTTGGCCCGGACTCGATTAATGAGGCCGAAAGTCAAGTCCAGCAGAGCTATGCAGATCACCGTTGTCGTGAGTTGAGCTTCGAGCCCAATGATTTTGTTTATCTCAAAGTCTCTCCTTTGAAAGGCCACCAACGTTTCGGCATCAGAGGCAAGTTAGCTCCTCGATATGTCGGTCCTTACCGTGTCATCGAGAAGAAGGGAGCTGTTGCCTACAAGTTGGAGTTGCCTGCTGCACTTGCAGGGGTACATGATGTGTTCCATGTGTCCCAGCTAAAGAAGTGCCTCCGTGTTCCAACTAAGGAAGCTCTGTTGGAAACTCTTGACGTCTAAGAAGATTTGACCTATCGCGAGCACCCTGTTCGCATACTCGAGGAGGCTGAACGAAGAACTAGGAATCGTTCCAGTAAGTTCCTTAAAGTTCAGTGGTCAAACCATTCCGAGGATGAAGCTACTTGGGAGCGAGAAGATCGTCTCCGTGCCGACTACCCCTCTTTCTTTTCCGAGTGAACCAAATCTCGGGACGAGATTTTTGTAAGGGGGGAGGTTTGTAACATCCCCATTTTGGATTGTGTTTCAAATGTAATAAAATGAGGGTAAATTAAAACTTTTCTTTCATCCTATTACTCTTGAACTTTTCTGAAATTCTTGTAAAGGAATTTTGGGAAATTCAAAATCAAAATCCTCATTTATCTCAAGTCAAAACCTTCTTGGTGAAATCTTGTGTCAAACCCTTGGAAATAATATTCCTTGGTTCTAAGGTTGCTCTGTGACACCTCTGATTTATTTCATAATTTTTGGAAATTAATTGAATATTTTAGAGGCAAGTCAAACCTTGGTCAAACCTTTGAAAGAACCTTCTGGAATTTATTGAGAAAATCTCAGTGCACAACAATCTCTGGAAATTTTATGGAAGGTTAATCCTAAGGTCAGAAAGCTCCAGTTAAAATTTCAGAATTTTTTGAATTAGTTTGCTACCGCAATTAAATCCCCAAATTTTCAGCTCTAAAATCAAAACCTAAACTGGTTTGCACTGTTCATTGGACTCGAGTCAGGTTCGGGCTCGAGTCACTTGACTCGGCCGAGCCAACTGATTGCACCGGTTGCTTTCAAAGTGGTGCGTGCAATCGGGGCCGCTCAGACCTAATCCAACGGCCAATATTAATTGGGTTGGACTCAACCCATTAGGTCCTGTTAAGCCGAGCCGCCTCGTTCTCTCTCTCTGTCTTGTGGCCCCGTGTTGCCCTGGTCATCTTCCCCAACCTTCCGCCGCCTCTGTCTCGCGCCCGTGCGCTAGTGCCATGGTGTGAGCAGTGTGGGACGGCAGAGCCAAGTCCACTCTTCGTCCTTGCAACGTCTATTTGCATTTAATGCGTGCCAGAGTGCCCTCAAAGTCGTCCATTACCTACTCCCATCCTCTCGGCTCGCCCACGGCAGCGCCATGAACCGAGCGCACCCGCAAGAAGGGTTCTGCTCAATTATTTGTCCTCCGGCTATAAGAAGCCCTCAAGTTTCTCCTCTGCTCTCTTTTCTTCACCATCTTGCTGTGCCTTGCTCCCTCACTGTGTGTGTGAGCTCAAATCGCCAGAACCCAAAAATACGCCATTACCGACCGCAAGCGACCTCCGTCGTCCCGGCACTCTAGTGGTCCCCTTGCTCATATTTTTGTTTCGGCTGGACCCTCTCGTCATCTTGATGCTCACCCCTAACGCATTTCGGGTTTGCATCTGCAGGGCTCACTTGAATTTGGATTCTTGTCTTGTCGGTCGGAGGACACCCCTTTCTTCCCTATCTCCGGTAAGCACCTCCTCCCCCAATTCATTGCTCAAGGAGTATCCCTGGGCCATGATAAAGCCATGTTGATGACGCGGTTGTGCTAATTTTGCCCAGGCCGGTCCCTCCTCGGTGTCACCATTGCCGCTGCCGCTGTCTTCCGCCGCTGGCCCATCTCCAGCAACCTCCCTACCTCCGGGTCATCGCGGTGAGTCCCTAGAACCTCCCAGTAGCTAGTGCGCGTGTTAGTTGGGCAAGACCTTGGTCAAAATGCGATTGCCGTTTTGGCCGTACCCCCTTCTCCGCCCCGCTCCGTCGCGCCACCGCGTTGAACCATCTCCGACCTCACCGCCGGTGCCTTCGAGGGCGCATTAGTGTTAGGGTTCCATTTTTGGCACTTCGCCGGCACCGCATGGGCCCAGCTCGCCGGCGGCACGCCGGGCGAGCTCGAGTTTGGCGCTGCTCTGTTGTCGATGCGCATTTTGAACTGGGTTCGTTCTGGGCCATCCGATCCTTGATCAACGGCGAGCCTAAGTGGGTTCTGTGTATGTGCTGTGCGCGACGTGCGCGTGGGCCGTCCGTTGCCGGATCAACGGTCCAGTTTCGTCCACATCATTTTGGAGTTTGTTAATTATCCCGAGAGCTTTATTTGCAAACTGAAAAAGGTATTAAACTTCAAAAATGCATAACTAATTCAATTTAAATCCATTTAGGTTGATTCCAATTTTGTTGCCTTTAGTTTGAGCTGAAATTTAATCTAAAAATGCATAGAAGTTTGGTTCGGCCCTAGAAAACAGATTTCAAAATTGATTTAGAAATAGGTTTTAATTGTTATTCTAAAACTTGCTAGTAACTTGTAAATTTCATAACTAATTCCCTGAAAATCATTTTTGAATGAATCAAACTTTGTTAGCTTCCTCTAATAATAAACTTACTAATAAAATTGGTCTTAGGCATGTTACTATTTTTAACAACTTTTCTTATGCAATTTAGTTTTGTTCATTTTCATGACTTGAAAAATCATAAGTAGATCATTTTAACTCCAAATAGGGTGAGACCAATTGTGTTAGCCTTAAAATGTCAGTAGCTACCTATCATAAAAATTGCAGGATCAGAAAACCTCTAGAAAATTATTTACGAACAGTAACCTCATTTAATTGCATTTTCAGCCGAATTGAATTGTTTTAATCATATCTTTTGCTTAGAGAGTCCAAATCAATTGTTTCCTGTTGCTAAATTCATTAAAAATCATGCCCTTGCTGCTGTAAAATTTTCAGAGCATTTGGAGCATTTTGGTTTTAGAGTCTTTTTCGTTTTCTTCGTTCTTATCGGCTATTTTCGCTTTTTCAATTAGGTGCCGACGAGTGTGTTGACCGTGAGAGTGACCCTCCGTAGCAAATTGAGCAACAACAGCAAGGCAAGCAGTTTGATCATTTCCATTTAATCTCATTACTTCTAAAGTCTAATACTTTGTTTAACTTGTATGTATGCATTGCTATTTTGTTGTTAAATTGATTAGTTAATCTGCTAGTTGCATAATCTGTAGGTAAATAATTATCCACTACAACCTGAGCCTAGGTTAGTTGCTGTCATTAGAGTTCGTTGGATGAGCTCTTGTCACTTAGTAGATTACGAATAAATACTGCTTAGCCATGCCTAGTTATCGGTAGTATTGGACGATCATCGACTTAGTCGGTGATCTTGATCACACAAATGCTATTATTATTCCATTATATTCAGCCCTTGTGTTTTACTAATTTGCAAATCAAAAACTGAAAACAAAAATTATAATTTGGCTTAGGCACAATGGTATGTTGGTGTGATCTGTTGGGTGTGAGTGGAATGGTGCCTAAGTCCCTAAGGACCGAGTTACTTGTGCCATTGATCCAAGCAATTGTTGCGTGCTAACCACACGAGAGGGATATGGAACCTCTCTTGACTAAGTATTTTGGGAGGTGTTAATTATGAGCTGGTTGGTGGGTGTTTTAAAATGTGGTGTTGTGAGGGGAGCATTAGCAGACCGGTTAGGCTGTCTAATGTGTCCTTCTCCCGTGGGTTGCGGCTCTTAATTAGCATCGTCCATTGGAAAGCGTCTTCTTGGACTTAGCCGTGCCCGCATACCAAAGGCAGTATGCTAGCCGTGGCTGGTGGAAAGGCGGTCTATCGTGTGGGTACATTGGTACACCCCTGCAGGGTTAAAACTATTCGAATAGCCTCGTCCTAGGTTATGGACACGCTTGGTTATTTCCATAAGAACTGGACTACAACCTTTTAAAAACATAAAACTTGACATGGGTGGTATGAAGGGGTACTTCAAGCTATTGTTGTGGTGGCTATTGGGTTAGTCACTTCTAGGATGTTGTTGTCATCTATCTATTGCTATAATTGTCTCTCTGTTATTTGAACAATAACAATTAATTACAAACTTGCTTTTTAAATGTATTACATTATTGCAAATAAAACTTGCTTTATGCGGAAAATAAGTCCAGAGCCTCCTCCACTTAAATAAAGCTTGCATGTAGTTAATTATAGTTCTGTTATCTTACACGTCAGTCTTGCGAGTACAAGAACAATTTTTGTACTCAACTGCTTTGCTTAATTTTTTTTGTTGCAGAGGAAGAAGGTGAGCCCCAAGGGCCTTACTTTTGCGAGATGTGTGGTTTCTGGGACGACTAGCTTGGCGGTCCGGTCGGTTGCCTTGTGGGTTTGAGGCAAACTGATTGGCTTTTGTTATATCCATCTTATGGCACTTTCGATTCCGCTGTTTACTTAGTTGTCGTATGACTTTTGGCCGGTCGGCCTCTCTTTTGTAATAACTCTTTATACTATGTATGTCTTTCAGTCTGTTGCTTGTTTCGGTTCTATGTGAATGAATGGAATTGATGCATGATTTTGTACGGGGTGTGTATACTGCAATTCTGGAAAGTATACATATCTCGAGGCTTGGTTTATCTGATTTGTGATGCTAGGACCAATGGGTGGTTAAGCATTACAAGCTAAATAAACTGGGGTCCTCACAAAGTTGGTATCAGAGCCATTCCGGCCGTAGTAACCCAAGCTTAATCGTCTTTAGGATATTTTGGAAAACTTAATTTCAAAATACCAAATGATTTATGAAAGCTTAAGTAAATTCTCAGATTTTACTCCTTACCTATCTTAGCTTTCTATCTCATCTTGCTCTAATTTGAGTTTTAAAAGTTGTTTTCCTTTCCTTCTCTCAAAAGATAGTTGTATCGTTTAAATTGGGTTTTGGGAACCAATGAGTTTGGCAAATTGAAGTGTTAGCTGCCCTCTACAAGGTTTTGAAGCTCCTGAAGTTGAAGATATCGGCTAGGAGGCTTGGATGCAAAATCTGGACAGCGATCATTCAATTTCCGGACAGCAAGCTCAAAGGTTCTACATAGGATAGAAAATGAGAGGTTAATCAACTAAAACTTGTGGGAATAAAAGGGTAAGATGTGATAATAGTTACCTGAGTCTCGAACACTTATTTTGCTGGTTTAGCCTTGCTTGTTAGTAGTGTTGGTTCTAGTTTAGTACGCTGAAATTTTGTCTTCCTAACCGATTACTCGTTCATTCAATACGGGTTACTTGTGTCGGGAAGTTGAATTTTTTGATTCTTAGGATTTTTTTTGCTATTTCTGGAGCCTCTTTACGCAGATTTTGAAGTTTGTATACTTGCTATTTTGGCTCTCGTTTAGGGTGATACCTCATTCCCCTAGTCGTTAGCTTTTCGCTTTCATCAACTTTTAGTTTTAAGGTTTTTGTTGCTAACCCAATTTCCTTGTCCCAGGATGGCGGGAGGCACTCGTAACGGCCGTGGTCGCACTGTTTGATGAGGAGCTCCGCCTCCTCCGACCATGGCGAGGTTCTTCTTCGATCGAGCGCAACCGTTCAGAGGACAGGAGGGTCCTGCTGGATGTTATTGCGCGCAACACCTCCGCCCTTACCGGTGCCTCAGGATCCGGGCAAGGGGGTGGACATCAGCCTCGTGGGGGTCTTGCTGAGTTTCTTCGTACTCAGCCCCCCACCTTCTCCAGGTCCGAGGACCCACTGGACGTAGATGACTGGCTGCGTCAGGTTGAGCGGAAGCTCGACGTTGCCCAGTGCCAGGACCACGACAAGGCACTCTTTGCCTCCCATCAGCTGCAGGGGGCAGCACTCTCTTGGTGGGAGAATTTCCTGGCCATGCAGCCCGCCGGCCACACCGTCTCTTGGGAGGAGTTCCGGACGGCGTTCCGTCGAGCTCACATCCCTGCCGGCTTGATGAAGCTGAAGAAGAAGGAATTTCTCGCGCTCAAGCAAGGGCGTAAGTCAGTGATGGAGTATCTTTACGAATTCAACCACTTGGCTCGTTATGCTCCATCCGAGGTGGCCACTGATGAGGCCAAGCAGGAGAAGTTCATGGAGGGCTTGTCTGAGGAGCTGCAAGGCAAACTATCCATTGTGGACTTTGCTGACTTTCAGACCTTGGTGGACAAGGCCATTGTTGCTGAGCACAAGGCGAAGGCGCTAGGCCCGTATACCAAAGGCAGTATGCTAACCGTGGCTGGTGGAAAGGCGGTCTATCGTGTGGGTACATTGGTACACCCCTGCAGGGTTAAAACTATTCGAATAGCCTCGTCCTAGGTTATGGACACGCTTGGTTATTTCCCGCAAGAACTAGACTACAACCTTTTAAAAACTTAAAACTTGACATGGGTGGTATGAAGGGGTACTTCATGCTATTGTTGTGGTGGCTATTGGGTTAGTCACTTCTAGGATGTTGTTATCATCTATCTATTGCTATAATTGTCTCTCTGTTATTTGAACAATAACAATTAATTACAAACTTGCTTTTTAAATGTATTACATTATTGCAAATAAAACTTGCTTTATGCGGAAAATAAGTCCAGAGCCTCCTGCACTTAAATAAAGATTGCATGTAGTTAGTTATAGTTCTGTTATCTTACACGTCAGTCTTGCGAGTACAAAAACAATTTTTGTACTCAACTACTTTGCTTAATTTGTTTTGTTGCAGAGGAAGAAGGTGAGCCCCAAGGGCCTTATTTTTGCGAGATGTGTGGTTTTTGGGACGACTAGCTTGGCGGTCCGGTCGGTTGCCTTGTGGGTTTGAGGCACACTGATTGGCTTTTGTTATCGCCATCTTATGGCACTTTTGCTTCCGCTGTTTACTTAGTTGTTGTATGACTTTTGGCCGGTCGGCCTCTCTTTTGTAATAACTCTTTATACTATGTATGTCTTTCAGTCTGTTGCTTATTTCGGTTCTATGTGAATAAATGGAATTGATGCATGATTTTGTATGGGGTGTGTATACTGCAATTCTGGGAAGTATACATATCTCGAGGCTTGGTTTATCTGATTTCTGATGCTAGGACCAATGGGTGGTTAAGCATTACAAGCCAAATAAACCAGGGTCCTCACAGATTAGAGATCAACGGTAGAGATTGAGTCGGGGCTCGGGTGGTCCGAACATCACCGCCCCTCTTGGTCACCCGATTTAGATCCAAGGGCTCAGATTCAAAGTGGCGTTCGGGTGATCCGAACGGCCCACTAGATCTAGCCTGTTTATTGAGAATCCAACGGCTCACGCTTATTTTGACCTTTACCGAAAAAAAATGGTACAGCCCAATAATTGCGCGCCGCACGATTTAGATCCTACGGCCAGGATTGAATGGCTCTACGGGATGGCCCTAACGGCCCAATGAATCCGCCCATTCATAGAGATCTAATGGCTGAGGATTGGATACGCGTTAGAGTTTTGAATTAAGGCTGGCTGCGGTAGGATTGAGATCCAACGGTGGAGATCGCTCCGCGTGCGTGGATAGCCCACACGGCTCCGCGAATCTTGGCCGTTCAACTAGGAATCGACGGCTCGCGTTCACTGGAGGTTTGGACACGCGCCCGAACGTGTCGGATGCGGCCGATTCGGACCCAATTCACTTGGCTCGGTCGCTACAGTGCAACCCGGCTAGGTTTAGGCCGAGAGAGTTGACTAACTCATTTCAAAACCTCAAAAGTTTGACCGGGACTTTAAAAATAGCAAATAAATTTGTAAAAATATGATATTTTGCAATGATGCTACTGGGATCATATATGTCCCAAATAAAATTTAAAATCCACTCTTTCACTTTTTAAAATACATAAATAATTACATTAACCCGAATAGGTTTATTTAAAGTCAAATATTTTCTCCAGGTCAAAATAATTTCTAAAAATTCAACAAAAATTATTTTTGGCCAAGATAATTCATCTAGTTTTTAATAAAAATACTCCCAGTCATAATACCAACATTGTCTGGTATTTTCTTTTGAAGCTTCAACAAGTTTTGGATTTTGACTAAAAAGGAAGGTTTTAGATTGTAACAACACATCCAAATTTCAAAAATGAACAGTGATGTTATGAACAACATCTCATTATTGTTCATAAAATATCTTATTACTGTTCCTTAAAACTTGGGCTGTTACAGAGCTAAGCACTAAGGTGGGATGTTTAGGAGCTAAGTTACTCATAGCTGGAGTTGAGTTTCTAGCCAACCTCATTGTCCTAGATACCCAAGCTTTAGATTTCATTCTTGGCATGGATTGGTTATCCAAGCACAAAGCCGTGCTAGATTGTGGCCGAAGAGCCGTAACAGTTGAGGATACCAAGGGAAACAAGGTAGAATTTATAGCCACCTCAGTTCGTGATGGACATCTGTTAGTAAACAGCCTGAAGACCCTTTCCTTAGAAGAGGTACCAGTCGTCAGTGAATATCTAGATGTGTTTCCAGAAGAATTACCAAGAATGCCCCCAGACCGTGACATCGAGTTTGTCATCGACCTAGTGCTAGAGACAGCACCAATTTCAAAGAGACCCTATCGGATGCCAACCGATGAATTGGTAGAGATGAAGAAGCAGATAGAAGAACTTCTTGAGAAGGGTTTCGTGAGACCTAGTTCATCGCCATGGGGAGCACCACTGTTGTTTGTCAAGAAGAAAGATGGAAGCATGAGGATGTGTATTGATTACCGTTCCCTCAACGAAGTTGTAACATCCCAATTTTCTGAGTTTAAAAATATTTTAAATAGTTAGTAGGGAAAAAGTCACCATTTGGTTTTATTTGAATTTAATTCAAAAGCTTAATATTGGACTTTACAATTCAAAAACATTTAATGTGAATAATCCCAACATGAACATTATCCAAAACTATTTTATTTGGGTTCTATGAGCTCAGATATATTTTCTAGAATTTTCTAGAATTTTTCTGAGTTCATTTGCTATTTTCTATTGCTTATTTGAATTTCTGGTATTTTCTAAAATAGAAAATCTATTTAAAATCTCATATTTGCTTCCGGCCGAAATCCAAAACTCCGGCCCAACTCCCGCGCGCGGCCCAGCTAGCCCATGCGTGCACTCGCCTTCGCTGACAGGTGGACCCCACCTGTTAGTCTCTCCGCCTCGTCTCTCTTTCCTTCCAAGCGCCGCACTCACCTCCACCGTTCGATCAAGGATGGACGGTTGGATGCGCGTGATCTATTCGGAGGTCCGAATGTCCCTTTGATTTTAGGTCGTTCGATCAATTTTGGACGGTCAACTCTTTTGGCCCGATCGTGCACGTGCGTGGGCTTTCACTGCCAGGTGGGCCCACCGCCCTCGTCGTCCTCCTCGCGCCCGGCTTCGTCTTCACGCGCGGCCGCGCCAGTGCGCCATGCTTTTGAGCTCAAGCCCCGTACGAAAACACATCTTTTCCAACTAAACCCCTTCTAGAAAACGTGCCAAATTCTATCTCTAACCTCTCCGCACCCGTTTCTCATAAAATCCTATCCCGAATCATATCCTATCCCGGATTTCCGAAATTGGTTTCATGTTCTTCACGGACTCGATTTGGGGATTTCTTATCCGTGTCCGCCCCGGCCCTATAAATAGGCCCCCGAGGTTCGCACTGTCCTCCGCAACCCAGAGCCGCCACCCACGTCGCCCCGAGAGCCCTAGCGCCGCCGCAATCGGAGTTTTAGGGTTTTTCGCCGTCGATCGTTTTCTCCGTTTTGCGCCGCCGTCGACATCGCCCTGCCCTCGTGGTCTGCACCGCCGTCATCACCATCGTCTGGGCTACCTCCGTGACCTCCGGGAGCCTTCGCGTCGCCGCGAAACCTCACGGAACCTCCGTCCGACAAAAGCCGAACCTCTCGCGCTTTGAGCTGTCGCCCACGTCCAAGCGCCACCTCCGTCATCCTCGACCACCCGGACCTACCTCAACAGGTTCGCAATAGAAAGAGCTACACGCTGGTACCACTCACCACCGGCGAGGAGCCGCCGTTCGCCGTTGCCTTTGGTTCCCGAGCCGTCGTCGCCGTCGGTCTGACATGGCAGTCGCCGTCGGTCTGACATGGCAGTCGCCGTCGGTCTGACGTGGCGGTCCGTCCACCTCACCACGCCCCTTGTGCGCATCATGTCATCATCAAATGTGGCGCCACGCCGGCATCCTCATCGGCGCTCACGCAGCGCGCGTGGCTCATCCATCGGTCCCAGTGTCCCGAGGCTCGGTAGACTTGGTTCACCGTGAGCCGTGTCTCTGACATGTGGGTCCCACCTGTCAGTCCGTTTTTCACCCCGTCCGAACGTTCTCTGATGGTGTCGGATTATCGCAATAATAAACTGATTTTTCTCAAAGGTCAAATCTTGCTCTATGTGTAGAGGCTCTAGCGGTACATGATGCTCCTGGATCTCGCAAATACTTCCTCAGCATGGATACATGAAAAACATTGTGAACTCCACGCATAGACTCGCAGTCTAAACGATAAGCCAACTAAGGTTCTGTCTCACCAGAGCCACTCGCTCTGATCTTTTGTACCCAATCCGACCCAAAATCGCTTTCTCACCCACGGCTTCTCAAAGAAAGTGGGGACTGCACTTACGCCCATACAAAACCTCGAACGGAGCGGCTTTTATGCTTGAATGATAGCTGTTGTTATAAGCAAATTCTGCTAGGGGCAATTGATCCTCCCAGCTACCCTTCCAAGACAAAACACAAGTCCGCAACATGTCCTCCGTGTCCGGATAGTACGCCCGCTCCGCCTGCCTGTCTGGATGGAATGCTGTACTCAGAAAACAACCTGCGCAGACGCTTATGTTCCGCCTTCACCGTTGACAAACACCACATGAGGCCACATAATTAGCTATGTCCACCTTCATCCTTTTCCACCGTAAATTCGCTTAGATCACGATACATCTTCGCTTCACCCGATGAACAGCGTACGGGTACGATGTGCCTCTTTCGAATTGAAATCTCCGCAAAATTAAGAGCATCACCACCACATTTGCCTTCCAGATGGTATTGAATAGATAGATCATAATCCTTAATTAGCTCCACCACACTGCACGCCTTAAATTCAGATCTTTCGAGTGAAAATATACTTAAGACTCTTGTGATCTCAGAAAAACATCACAACCTCACCATACGATAATGCCTCCAAAGTTTGTGGCAAACACTACACCGCCAACTCTAAATCATGAGTTGGGTAATTCTGCTCATGCTTCTTCAATCGCCTTGACGCATAAGCTATCACCTTCCCTTCCTGCATAAGGACACAACCCAACCCAATCCGAGACGATCGTAGTACATCAAATCGCTTCCTGTGCTCTGGAAGTGTAAGGATAGGGGGCGGTCACCTTTCTTAAGGGTTTGGAAACTATGCTCACAAATATCATCCCACTCCGAACTTCACATCCTTCGTGTGAGTCCGGATAAGGGTTTAGCAATAATGGAGAAATCCCGCACAAATCGCGATAGTATCCCCGCCATGCCGAAAGCTTCTCACTTCTTTGACGTTGGTTGGCGTCTTCCATTCTACCATCAGAAATCTTACTTGGGTCAACTGTGATTCCCTTATCATTGATGACATGCCCGTAAATCCCACTCTGCACATCCAAACTCGCACTTTTTCAGCTTGGCATAAAATTTATGCTCCTTAGTGTTTCCAACACAAGCCTCGTGTGTCGCTCATGTTCACTTCATCTTTGAATATATCAAGATATCATCTATAAAGACTACCACAAAATCATCCGTATTCATGCAACATCCTGCTCATAGTCTCCATGAAAGCAGCAGGGCGTTCGTTAGTCCAAAAGACATAACTTTAAATTCAAAATGCCCATACCTTGTAGAGAATGCCGTCTTCTCAATATCCTCCTTTCGGACAGGATTTGATTATAACCTGATTGAAGGTCAATCTTTGAGAATACCTTGGCCCTCTCAACCGATCAAATAGATCTTCTATACGAGGCGAGGATACTTATTCTTGATGGTTAATCGTTAAGAGCACGATAATCAATACACATGCGCCAACTACCATCTTTCTTCTTGGTAAATAGAACAGGCTCCCCATGGAGACACACCGGGACGAATGAGATCCTTTGCTTTTAAATCATCCAATCGCTTCTTTAGTTCCTCCTGAACGGACGGGCCAACCTAAGGGGTCATAGAGACAAGCCACGCTCGTACCAAATCAATTCAACTCTACAGACGAGGTGGGGCATCCTCGGTAGTTCTGGCTGAAAACATCCAGAACTCCGAACGACCAAAATTTCTTCTCACACACAGATGAACTCTTCTCCACTAGAGACAAAAGAAACCCATTCTTCGCCGTGACGGCCACCGAAAAAGACCAAAAATCCAAATTAGGGTTTCTTTAGATTTTCAATCTTCCAGAGCTCATAACTTTTGCATCCTAACTCCGATTGAGCCCATTCAAATTCCTAAATTTATCTAAATTCAAGCTCTATTTATCTGAGATTTTTATTTAATTTTTGGAGCTTGTTTTGCCTCTGTTATTTATTTGTTTTGTTTATTTTGTTCGTTTGCGAGTAGACGTCGATTCGTCGGGAAATTTTGTTGAAGAAGGAGCACCCCAAGATCAAGACCAGTACATAGACCTTTTCCAAGGCAAGTCATACCTTTGATTATCTTGAACCCAGTTTTCAAATTACTTTGTTTCAAAGTATTGCATTCTACTTTAATTATCTATTTAAATGTTTTGGGTATAGTTAATATCCAAATTGTTATCACACCTTGGCCTTGTATGTCATAATACCTTGTCACCCTAGATTGGTTTATTAGTTGGTAATATTATAGTACCAACGTGGGTTGGTTAGATGCGAGTACAATTGCTTAGCCATGCTACGAGTCTCACATCTCATGTAAGTTACAAATATTCAATTTGACTAAGTGACTATGGAACTTTATGTAAAACTGTGTGTGCTATGTGTTATTACTTTGTGATAGCATGTGTTGCACCAAAACCAACTGGGTGGGAAAGGATTTGGACTGAGGCAAGTGGTGGATGCTTTGTGATATGGTGGACTATGTGAATGGAAATGATAATCTTTGTGATCTAGTTAGAACATAGAAGTCTTGCCTTGGTCAATTAAGGACTTAACTTTGTGCGCCATTGAACTAGGCCTTACTGTACGACCACATGCCTGGTATGGGACGGGCCTAACTTAGTAGATTATGGATTCTTGGCATTGACTACTCAGGTGGTAGGTTAGGCTATGGGTGGAGGTGTGTACTACAAGGTAGTCGCATCACAGGGCGGTTCGCCGTGTCCCTGTCCAGCGGTGTGTGTTATGCCAAAGCGCTTCGTTAGGGTTGGCATAGCGGTTTGTAAGCACATCGGTAGTGTCAATGTTGAGATGAAGTTTCTGAACCGTTTTGTTATGATTAGTGCTTGCTATACTAGTTGTATCGTGTGGGTAAAGTGTACAACCTCTGCAGAGTGTTAAATCAATCTATTCGAATAGCCGCGTCCGCGGTCATGGACATGCTAGGGGATTTCACACGAGGGGTAGTTTTCATAAAATGTTTGGGATGGGAGCTATGTGATCTAAGTCATGTGGCTATGTGAAATAATCTGTTTAGCTTTGTGTCTTTGTGGAAAATAACTGTTAAATTATTATTGCCTATTTGTTTTGAATTATGCTTTCAATCTATTATTCGTATTCAATTGCAAAAGTTGATTTTATGCAAAAGAGCCACATAAGCCTTTTCTTTTGGAATAAGCCTATATCTATAAATTGCATTCTGTGGTATGATTCGCGAGTACGGTTGTGTACTCATGCTTGTTGTAAAACTTACGCCCAAACCTACAGAAGAGGAGGAGTCTATGCCTGCTTTCGAGGAGGAGTTCGCCGAAGGTTGCTGATCGTTAAGGTCTGGATCCCAGTCGGTTGCCTGTGGTGAATTGATGGGATCTCCGCTGGAGTTATTTCCGTTCCGTTGCTGTTGTATTCTCTGTTAGCCCTGCGTGGCTTAATAAGTGTAACCTCGACCATAAGGTCAAAACCCTTATTTGTTACTCAAACTAATCGTATACTTTATTTATCGCTGGTGTGGATCGATATTTACCTATGTTAACACTGTGTGCACTAGCGTGATCCTGGACTAGTGCAGTATACACGGAGGGTTCCAGAATCATAATTTTGGGTCCCAACAAAGTTAATCAAGAACAAGTACCCACTACCCCGGAGTGATGATTTGTTTGATCAGATGAAAGGAGCCGAGTGTTCTCAAAGATCGATCTGCGATCAGGTTACCATCAACTGAAGATTTGTCCTAAGGATATACCGAAGACCGCTTTCTCAACGCGGTATGGGCATTATGAGTTCCTAGTTATGTTCTTTGGTCTGACTAATGCCCCTGCATACTTCATGAACATGATGAATAAAGTATTCATGGAATATTTGGACAAGTTCGTAGTAGTATTCATTGATGATATTTTGGTTTACTCCAAGACGGAGGAAGATCACACCGAACATTTAAGGATAGTCCTGGATAAACTCAGAGAGCATAAGTTGTATGCAAAGTTCAGTAAGTGTGATTTTTGGAAGAAGGAAGTTGATTTCCTTGGTCATGTGATGACAACCGAGGGAGTAGCAGTTGACCCCGGTAAAGTTAAAGCAGCATTACACTGAGAGCAGCCCAAGACTGTAACTCAGATTCGCAATTTCTTGAGAATGGCATGTTATTATCGTCGTTTCATTGAAGGATTGTCATCGATTGCTAAGCCTCTTACGCAATTATTGAAGAAGGAGAAAAAGTTCACTTGGACCCCAGCCTGTGAAGAAAGTTTTCAAGAGTTGAAGAAGCGTTTGACTTCAGCCCTAGTGTTGATTTTGCCAGATATTCGCAAGGATTTTAACATCTACTGTGATACTTTGCGTCAAGGATTAGGATGCGTCCTGATGCAAGAAGGAAGAGCCGTCGCTTATGCGTAAAGGCAATTAAGACCTCACGAGGAGAATTACCCTACTCATGATTTGGAATTAGATACCGTAGTGCATGCTTTAAAGATTTGGCGTCATTACCTCATCGGTAATCGCTGTGAAGTCTACACAGATCATAAGAGCCTGAAGTACATCTTCACTCAGTCAGATATGAACATGAGACAGAGGAGATGGTTAGAATTGATCAAGGATTATAATTTTGGAATCCACTACCATCCCGGAAAAGCCAATGTAGTTGCAGATGCCTTGAGTTGTAAGAGTTACTGCAATGGTTTGGAAGTGGAAGAGTTTCGTTCAGAACTTCGGGACGAGTTTCAGAAGCTAAGCTAGAGGTCGTATCTGAAGGATTTGTGTCCAGTTTGGAAGTACAGTCTACCCTAGAGAAGCAAATTTGTGAAGTGCAACCAAAGGATCCCGTGTTGTCAGACATCATGCTCAAAATGGCAGAAGAGAAATTCAAATATTTTACCAAGGATGATCAAGACATACTCTGGATTAATGGTCGTATCTGTGTACCAGATATTGATGGGCTAAGGCAACTAATCTTAAAGGAAGCCCATGACTCAAAGTATTCGATTCACCCTGGAAGTACTAAGATGTACCAGAATGTTAAGACTAAATTTTGGTGGCCAAATTTGAAGCGAGAAGTCGCAGAGTTCGTTGCCTTGTGCGACGTTTGTCAGAAAGTAAGAGCAGAACATCAGAGACCAACAGGTTTGTTGCAACCGCTAAAGATTCCAGAGTGGAAGTGGGAAGAGATCGGAATGGATTTCATTACCGGTTTACCCAAGACCCAATCGGGCTGACCAATGTAGCCCATTTCCTGCCAGTCAAAACCACGTACTCAGGAGATCGCCTTGCGGAGTTGTACATGGCCAGAATCATCAGTTTGCACGGTGTACCCAAGAAGATAGTGTCAGATCGAGGATCTTAGTTCACCTCTCGTTTTTTGCAAAGTTTGCATGAAGCATTGGGTACCCATCTGAATTTCAGTACCACATATCATCCACAGACAGACGGGCAGACTAAAAGAGTTAATCAGATATTGGAGGATATGCTGAGAGCATGTGCTCTAGCTAATGCTGCCCGTTGGGATAAAAGTTTACCATAAGCAGAATTCTCATACAACAATAGTTATCAAGCTAGTCTGCAGATGTCACCGTTTGAAGCTTTGTATGGCCGTGCCTGCAGAACACCGTTGAATTGGTCAGAAACAGCTGAACGTTTGGTATTCGGTCTAGACATCATTCAAGAAGCAGAAGCGCAAGTGGCCATGATCAGAGAAAGATTGAAGATAGCTCAGTCCAGGCAGAAGAGCTATGCTGATAATCGTCATCGTGATATCAGCTTTGAACCCGAGGATTTTGTTTATCTTCAAGTTACTCCGCTCAGAGGTGTCAAAAGGTTTCATACCAAAGGGAAACTTGCCCCTAGGTATGTTGGTATGTTCAAGATTTTAGAGCGCCGTGGAGAAGTTGCTTATCAGTTGGAGCTACCGCAGTCATTAGCAGGAGTGCATGATGTCTTTCATGTCTCGCAGTTGAAGAAGTACCTTCGTGTACTAGAAGAGCAAGCCCCGTTGGAGTCGATTGACTTGAAGGAGGATCTTACCTACAAGGAGCAGCCAGTCAAGATTTTGGAGGTCGCAGAGCGCCACACAAGAAGCAAGACTGTTCGGTTTTGTAAGGTTCATGGAGCAACCACTCGGAAGGAGAAGCAACGTGGGAGCATGAAGAAGAGCTGAAAGCCGAGTTTCCCAGCCTTTTCCCGAGCTAGCATGAATCTCGGGGTCGAGATTCCTTTAAGGGGGGAGGTTTGTAACATCCAATTTTCTAAGATTGAAAAACCTTTTAAATACTTAGTAGGGAGAAAAGTCACCATTTGGTTTTATTTGAATTTAATTCAAAAGCTTAATATTGGACTTTAGAATCAAAAGCATTTAATGTGAATAATCCCAACATGAACAATAGTCAAAACTATTTTGTTTGGGTTCTATGTGCTCAGATATATTTTCTAGATTTTTCTAGAATTTTTCTGAGTTCATTTGCTATTTTATTTTGCTGTTTGGAATTTCTGCTATTTTCCAAAATAGAAAATCTAATTAAAATCTCGGATTTGGCTTCGGGCCGAATCTCCTCGGCCCAATCTCCTTTCCCGAGCACGAGGCCCGTGAAGCGGCCCAATCGCGCGATCGCCTCACCAATCTCCGCGCATGGTCCCCACTCGTCTCTCGTGGTCCCTCTCTCTCTCTCTCTCTCTCTCTCTCTCTCTCTCCATGCGCTCGGCTCACCCTTCACCGTTCGATCAAGATTGAACGGTCAGATGCGGTGTGATCGTTCGGGAGGGGTCTGAATGTCACCAGCGCTTTAGACCGTTCGATCGTGGATGGATGGTCAGATCTTTGGAGTCCGTTCGCAGCCGCGCCGTTTCGCATGCATCCACGTTCGAGCCCCACCCGCTGCCATGTGGGCCTCGTCTGCCACATCAGCGTCGTTCTCGACGTGGACTCCTCCTTCCTTCCAAGTTCTCCGCTGCCGCGTCGTGTTCTTCGCGGGCACGCCTCCCAGGGCTATTTAAGCCCCCGAGGACCCTCGTGAGGCACACCCCGTGACGCACCGCCCTCGAAACCCTAGCCACCGCCATCGAAACGCCGCCAGAAGCCCTAGTCGCCGCCTTCATCTCCGACACCGGCCACGGGACCCTGTTGCCACCGCCGCCGTTCCAGTTTCCCTCGCTGCCACCGGACATCATCTTCGGGACCGTCATGTTGCCCGCATCTCAGAGCCACCGTCGCCTCCGCCGGGGGACCTCTCCAGCGTCGTCGCCGTCGAGCCCGGAACTCTTCCGCCGCTCAACGCTCGTCGCCAGCCACTCTCGTCACCCCCGAGCACCCGTGAGCACCCCATTGTGATTGCCGCCCTAGTCGCTGCCTTCATCTCCGACGCCGGCCGTGGGACCCTATTGCCACCGCCGCCGTTCCAGTTTCCCTCGCCGCCACCGGACACCATCTTCGGGACTGTCGCGTCGCCCACATCTCAGAGCCACCGTTGCCTTCCCCGGGGGACCTCTCCAGCGTCGTTGCCGTCGAGCCCGGATCTCCTCCGCCACTCAACGCTCGCCGCCGACCACTCTCGTCACCCCCGAGCACCCGTGAGCACCCCATCGTGATCACCGTTGCACCCTATTCACGCCGGTACCACCCACCGCCGACGAGGAGCCGCCGTTCGCCGGAGCCCTCGGTTCCCGAGCCTCCGCCGCCACGTCAGTCGCCACCTCAGCACCAGCTCAGCCCGCTACCGACGTGTCGCGTGCGTGGCGCCGTGTCAGCGAGCAGGCACGTGTGCGCCCACGTGGCACGGTCCACCGGTCCCAGATCTAATCGGCTTGGTAGACCTAGTCTACCGTGAGCCATCTCGCTGACATGTGGGTCCCACATGTCAGTGTTTTCTTTTTGTATTTTTAATTTCCAAAATTCCTGTGCTGACATCATGCTTGCGCAATAATCCGATTTTTCTATTAAGAAATAATTTGAAAATTCCAGTAAATCAAAAATTAGGGTTTCTTTTAGATTGAAACTTCCAAAGCCCATAACTTTTGTATCCGAACTCCGATTGAGCCCATTCAAGTTCCAAAATTTATCTAAATTCGAGATCTATTTATCTGAGATTTTTATTTAATTTTTGGAGTTTGTTTTTCCTCTATTATTTATTTGTTTTATTTATTTGTTACGTTTGCGAGTAGACGTCGATGCATCAGGGAATTTTGGAGAAGAAGGAGCACCTCAAGATCAAGACCAGTACCTAGACCTTTTCCAAGGCAAGTCATACCTTTGATCATCTTGAACCCAGTTTTTAAATTACTTTGTTTCAAGTATTGCATTCTACTTTAATTATATATTTAAATGCTTTTGGGTATAGTTATTATCCAATTTGTTATTACACCTTGGCTTTGTATGTCATAATCCCTTGTCATCCTAGATTGGTTTGTTAGTTGGTAATATTATAGCACCAACGTGGGTTGGTTAGATGCGAGTACAATTGCTTAGCCATGCTACGAGTCTCACATCTCATTTGAGTTGCAAATATTAAATCTGACTAAGTGACTATGGAACTTTGTGTAAAACTGTGTGCTATGTGTTATTAATTCGTGATACAATGTGTTGCACTAAACCAACTGGGTGGTAAAGGATTTGGACTGAGGCAAGTGGTGGATACTATGTGATATGGTGGACTGTGTGAATGGGAATGATAATCTTTGTGGCATAGTTAGAAAATGGAAGTCTTGCCTTGGTCAATTAAGGACTTAACTTTGTGCGCCATTGAACTGAGCCTTACTGTACGACCACATGCCTGATGGGACGGGCCTAACATAGTAGGTTATGGATTCTCGGCATTGATGTTCGTGGATAGGTTAGGTTTGTGTGACAAGGTGGAGGTGTGACTACAGTAGTTGCATCGCGGGACGGTTCGCGCATCCTCGTCCCGGGTGTGTGTCGGACTAGCATTCTTTGTGGGCTGATGCAGCGGGAAAGAACATTGGGAATGTCAATGTTTGAGATGAAGTTTCTGAACTGTTTTGTTACGATTGGTGCTAGCTACACTAGTTGTATCTTGTGGGTAAAGTGTACAAACTCTGCAGAGTGTTAAATCAATCTATTCGAATAGCCGCGTCCGCGGTCATGGACATGCTCGGGGATTTCACACGAGGGGTAGTTTTCATAAAATGTTGGGATGGGAGCTATGTGATCTAAGTCATATGGCTATGTGAAATAATCTATTAGCTTTGTGTCTTTGTGAAAACAACTGTTAAATTAATATTGTCTATTATTGTATTCAATTGCAAATATTGCTTTCATACAAAAGAACCACAGAAGCCTTTCCTTTTGGAATAATCTAGCATCTATAAATTGCATTCTGTGGTATGATTTGCGAGTACAGTTGTGTACTCACGCTTGTTGTAAAACTTGCGCCCAAACCTACAGAAGAAGAGGAGTCTACGCCTGCTTTCGAGGAGGAGTTCGTCGAAGGTTGCTGATCGTTAAGGTCTGGATCCCAGTTGGTTGTCTGTGGTGAATTGATGGATCTACGCTGAAGTTATTTCTGTTCTGCTGCTATTTTATTCTCTGTTAGCCATGCGTGGCTCAATAAGTGTAAACTCGACTGTAAGGTCAAAACTCTTATTTGTTATTCAAACTAATCGTTACTTTATTTATCGCTTGTGTGGATCGATATTTACTTATGTTGACACTGTGTGCACTAGCGTGATCCTGGACTAGTGCATTATACACAAAGGGTCCAGAATCATAATTTTGGGTCCCGACACCTAGCATTGGCATCTTTGTTGGGGTAGCTCCAAGGTTGAAATGAACTAGAGTCACTGCTCCCTTCTGAGGGAAATTATTGGAGAAGTGCCCTGGCTCCCTGCAATTATAGCAAAGTAGGAACACTCTGCTGGTTTCCTCCTAAACTGGTGACGAATGGGGTAGGACTACCAAAATTCTAAGCAGCTAGACGAGGTGTTGATGCAGGTGCAGGCATCTTAAATGAATTCTATGGTGAAAAGTGAGTAAACTGCTGAGGAACTGTCCTCACTCTCTCTTGGGTCTGATGGCTACCTTTCTGAGTCATTCTACGTTTGCGGTTGTCATCCAACTCCTTGTGCTTGTCTTCAAGCACAAGATCCTTGTTGACCCACTCCTGGAAATAAGGGAAAGTATGAGTAATCAGACTGACTTGTAGTCTGGTGTTCAGTCCTTTTAGAAAACGACTTTGTCTAGCTTTGTCGGTGGCGACATCTTCTACAGCATAACGTGCATGCCTAGAGAACTTGTTGATATAATCCAACACAGTCACACCTCCTTGCTTAAGTGCATGGAACTCATCCTTTTTCAGGTCTATGATTCCCTCTGGCACATGGTACTGGCGAAAAGCTGTAGAGAACTCTTCCCAAGTAATGTTCTATGGAGTCTCATGGGTAGCACAAACATTCTACCACCATTCAGCAGCAATGTCTTCCATGTGATGTGTAGCATAAAGAACCTTCTCATGATCATTGCACTGAGTGATTAGCAACTTCCTTTCAATCATGTAAAGCCAATCATCAGCTTCCACTGGCGAAACACTTCCAAAAAAAGTCAACGGACAGGTCCTCATGAATTCTGCTAGCTTAGATTGACCATGGTGGTTATGAGCAACTAGTGTTGTATTGTTGTTGTCAGCTTAATTGTTTTTCATGTTCTGCATTTGATTCATCATTGCACACATCATCTGGGTCTGGGCGGCCATGAATGCTCCAAAATTCTGCAAATCTATCGGCAATGCTTGAGGTGGAACTGCTCCCGTAGGGGTCTGTTCACTTCTTTCTACTCCGTTGGCTCCATTAGTTCCTAATCCACTGGTAGTGGCGTTGTGAGTCTGAACCATCCGACGGAAGCTCCAAAGGATTAGATAAGGTAGCAAGCACAAGGTAAGTTAAGAACTAAACAAGGGTAGGTTTAACTCAGCAAATACGGCACAAAGAACTCAACTGAAACAACATATATTATTAAGGGTCTTAGCATGGATGCAACAAGTGCTTAAGGGCTCTTACAACTCATACTACACACAAGAAAATGAAAGGATAACCTAACACACAATCTAACGTCTAAAGGACGACACTCCTAATCTTAAGCTGATGCGGCTCTCACACACTGAGCCTCAACTAACTTAGCCTAACTCTTGGCTGCCTCATTCGCTGAAGTACCCTCTACAACCACGACGGTGCTCTTCCCTACCGTAGGCTCACAAACGAGCAGGCATCCTCGTGAACTGATCCTGATGACCTAGAACTGGCACAACAGGAACAGGTGAATCGGGTGCAGACACGATCGGTTCTGGTTCCTCAAGCTCCTCATGTAGACATACAAGTGGCTCCTAGGCATGCAAAGCTTTCTCTAGCTCTGCAATCCTCTCGTCTAGAAGATGTAGCGTCTCATAGGCTCCCTGTAGTTTTGCTGTAGTAGTCTCCAAGGCTTCCTCCTTGGCGACGATGAAGTGAGCAAGGTGAACCACGGTAGCACCTTCTTCTCCATCGGTGGAGGGTTAGCGGGCTGGGCGGTCCACTGTAGAGGTGTGAGGATGAAAGCGAAAGACTGAACCCTTCAAATCATCAACATAAATGTTGCACACTCGTAAGATGACAAGACATGAAGACTCATGGATCCCTTCCTTGAAGATGATCCTCTGAATGTTGATGTTCATGGGACAACTGGGCTTGGTGTTCTCTCGAGCGTAGATTGTCAGTTGACACAACACACCACGACTCCGGCCATTCACCATCCAGTTGGTGCCTCCATAGAGTGGCCACTCGAATCCTCCTAGTGCTTGTAGAATCTTCTACAACTCAGCAGCGAAACCTCCAGTACACTCTCCATAGGTGTGAAGCTGTGCCATCTAACAAAGATAGGCAAAAGGTAAGAATCAAATTAAAATCAGGGAGAGAAGACCTTCAGCAATAGATGAGTCAAGAGAGAGACAAGAGAAGTCAAGTAATTCGTTGATCTTACAAGTTATTTTTTAGAAAATAGTTTAGAATTTCTTAAGGACAGCCGATCTAACTAAGGTTAAGACCTACGGTCAGTATGCCTCTAATGCCACCTCTGTCGGGACCCCAAATATGCAAATCTGGACCTTTGTGTATAATGCACTAGTTCAGGATCATGCTACTGCACACAGTGTCAATATAAATGACTATCATTCCACACAAGATGAATATAAGAATAAACAACTAATTTGAATATTAAGTAACGGTTGTGACTTTATGGTCGAGTTTATACTTATTAAGCCACACAGGGCTAACACTAAATAAAGAGACGACAACGGAACGAAAACAACTCCAGCGAAAATCCATCAAGTTGCCATAGGCAATCAACTAGGATCAAGATTTAGCGATCACCTTCCTCTTAAAACTCCTCCTCGAATGCAGACGAAGACTCCTCCACTTAAGCTGAATGATTGTAGTAAGAATTAGTACACCGAGTACTCAACAAGTTGTACCACAGAATACAATTATAGATAATGACTTATTCCAAAGAAATGGCTTCTAGGTTATTTTACAAAAAAAGAGACACTTGCAATTGAATATGAATAATAGCTTGAAAACATAATTTAAATTGAATAAACAATAATAGTTTAACTAGTATTTTCACAAAGACCACAAAACCTAATCAATTTCTTTCACACAGCCACATGATTTTAACCACACAGCTGTCCCTTCCCAATTGTTTTTATGAAAATATACCCCTCGTGTGAAATCCCCAAGCATGTCCATGACTACGGACGTGGCTATTCGAATATATTGTTTAACACTCTGCAGAGGTTTGTACACCTTACCCATAAGATATAACCAGTGGAGCTAACACCAATCATAACAAAACCTTTTTGAAATTTCATCTTGACAACTGACCCACCCGATGTGTATACCGTCGTACCAACCCTAATGGAGTGCTTTGGTCTGACGCACATCGTTGGACCGGGAGGCAGCGAACCGCTCATAAATGTGACCCACCCACAATAGTACACACCTCCACCTTAGCATAGTCTAACCGACATGCCTGAGTAGTCAATCCCAAGATTCAGTAGCTTTCTAAGTTAGGCTTGTCCCATACCAGGCATGTGGTTGTATAATTATGGCTCAGTTTAATGACGCACAAAGCTAATTCCTTAATTGACCAAGGCGAGACTGCCCAATTTCTAACCAAATAACCAAGATTCATATTTTTCCAAAACACGAAGTTCCACAATATCACAATTCTTTTCACTCGCCTCAGTCTAAATCTTTTTCCACCCTGTTGGTTATGTGCATCACATGCCATCAACAAGTAACAACATACCGCACATTTTTTACACAAAGTTCCATAATCACTTAGTCAAGTTTACATTTTGCACCTCAAAATGATATCTAACCCACTGCATGGCTAAGCAGACTATTCGTGTCTAACCAACCCACGTTGGTGCTATAATAATACCAACTAATTAACCAATCTAAGGGGACAAAAGATCATAGTAATACAATGAGCAAAGTGGATATAATCAAATGGGTGAATGGCTAATCTCAAAACATTTAAAGAAATAAATACTTGAAGTAATATGTCATAATTTGAATCAAAGTAGTTTTGAAAAACTGGGTTCAACATGGTCAAAGGTACAACTTGCCTTGAAATAAGTCTAGATACTGGTCTTGAGCTTGATGAATTCATCCTTCCTCGAAAGCTTCTTAAGTAACAACGTCTACTCGCAAAGGAAAGGGAAAACCCAAATAAAAACAAAATAGAGCAACAAATAAACTCCAAAAATTATATAAAAAACACAACAAGGTAGGGCTTGAATTTAAATGAATTCAAAGACTTGAACGGGCTCAATCGGAGTTCATATGAGGAAGAACAGGCTTTCGAGATATTTAAATCTAAGAAAAAGAGAAAGACAACACTATTTTAAATTTTCAGACTTTTCTTTCTAAAGGAAATTCTGAAATATTGCATCAGTATGACGTCAGCAATGAATTTCAAAATTAAAAGAAAATCCCAAAAATAGGAAATAGAGACTGACAGGTGGGACTCTCGGTCTATGGACTAGGTTTATGAGTTTGGCTCACGGGTCTATGGCTCATGGGTTCATAGAACAGTGGAGTGACATGTGGGGTCCACATGTCAGAGGGTAGATCTACCGTGGACCAAGTCCATGTGGATTGGCTCTGATGTGGTTGCGGGTGAGGGCTGATGCAGCACTGACGTGGCGAACACGTGGGCACGACCTTGAGGTGGCGCTGACGTGGATGACACGAGGTTGAGATATGGCCTCCACGTCATCTCGATGGTGATGTGGCTTAGGGACCTAAGGTCACCGGCGATTGGGACTACGGCGGTGCAAACGAAAGTGCGCGTTGGGTAGCTAGTGCGATGGTGGATTCAATGGGGTCCACGCGGCGACTAGAGGTGGACAGCGGCGTGGTCGAAGCAGCGGATCTTATGTAATTTGGACTTGGTGATCAAAAGTTACGTCTTTTATGGATCCAAAATCGTGCTGATTTTGCTGTCAGCCTGAGGGAGTGGTCAGACTGGCCCTGGGAGCGATCATACCTGCTATTACCTGACGGTCAGACCGGACTTTGCTATTAGGCTGGCTGAGGAGGTGTGTTGCTGGAGTTTCTTGGCTTCAGCTCAAATCTCCCGCTGTGATTTTGAGACCTTGATTTTCATAGCTTCATATAGCTATTGGAGTGAAAAAGAAGTAGAATTTTAGATGGGCATAAGTGGCTCCCATTCACCCCCTCTCTAATCACTAACAGGTCCAACAGTAAGCCTCAAGCAACTTACTTTGAACTGTTTGCCATTGAAAGGTCGGCTTACAGGAAATGGAAACTCTCAAAGGAATGACAAATCACAAATGCATGCATAATATCTATTGACACATACTAGTAATTAGAAATAGGACATGGAATAAATCCATATACACCCCCTGCCTTGAATTCCAATACCGTTTGGTTTACGCCCTCGAAATGTCATTACTAGGTCAGCACCCCCACCCCCCGAGTCGAAACCACTGGTTTATCGCCTACGTGGCATCCATGCTGACACGGTAACACCTCCGACAGCTTTCTCATCTCTTTCTCACTTAAAGAGCTGCATCCAGCTCTGGCAAGAAGCGCTCCTCCTCTAACTGCTGACCCTGCGTCGTTGCACTGTGATTCACGTCACCTGCACCCTGTCATCACCAAGCGTCACCGGCCCAGGGGTGTAATGTCCTATGACATGATTACAACCTCCTTTAGCAAGGGCATGAAACCACAAGTTATCCTAATGAAGCACACATGAGTAAATCACTTTTGAATTTCAACCCTTCACGAATGCTCGCACTAATTTAGTACACTCTAATTCTAATCTAGAGGTTATCATAAACCATTGATGATTATTCAATCATGGACGAATTGATGGTCCCTTCACTACTTGCATTCCCACGAGCATAAATAAGATCATCAAATAGCCAATTAAAGAAAACTCCATATTATTATCTACTAAGACAATAGTCGAACACATCATTATATAACCATCACTAATGGGTAGACTAATCCAATAAATCTATCGAATTCCACAATCTTAATGATCAGACCAAATCATCAATATCCCACACTTATTAACAACTCCTTTAACTTCAATTAGGTATAGCCATACCCTTAAACAAAGTTCATCAAGAACTACTACAAGACACTATGAAATTAATCAACTTCCCTTCCAAGGATCTTAGTAAAGATCAAATATGCACCATACTACAAACTCAACTTGATAACCCATATCACAACCATTAATTTCTTTGATTATAACCTCTCACTTAATCATGCAAAGTCATCGCTAAAGGTTTTAACATTTTCTTTCATAAAAGAGAAGCATTCAACTTCAACACTCCAAATACCCAAAAGAGATACATTGAGTCAAAGCTTCCACATACTAAAGGACTTGCAAAAAAAACTTTCATTATCCAAAAACATCAAGCACATAAATGAGTCATGTTTCACAATGACAAGGTAGAACTCTCATGAAAGGAACAATATTGCCAAAGACAATGTTTACAGGTAGCAGGAATAGCTCAAGAGTCAGAAAAGACAATATTTGCTCTATAAAACAAATACAGATCAATTGAAACCCATCAACTGTAATGAACTACTAACCCAAGAGAAGTTCATCAAGCACAACTGAACAAGAGTTGACAAAATTCAAATTCAGGGAAGAGAACAACTTCTCTAAAGATACTCACTATCAGTTCCTGTACTAAGATATTCGAGGTAAACACTTCACTATTCCTATACCACGAACGGAGGTGTAACCTGGTAAAGCCCATGGCCACGACCTCAACCTCTCAACAACGATTATCCCTTCACATAATCAAATAATCAATTAATGAGCAATCATACTCGATTCATATCAGCAATCATCAATACGATATAGCGGAAACGTAAATGCAATGCAATAACCCATTCCCACCTACTATGCTTAGTGTGTCAAGATTAATAATTCAAGTACCACGGACCTATAGCCCGCTCTGATACCAACTGTAACACCCAGCCCAACATGAGCCTGGAATGCTACTAAATTAACAATATAACAATTTAAAACTCAGACATTTTACTAAATTTCAGCAGAACCTTCTTTGTATGGGCGACCATACTGGAGGTTCTAACAGATTAATATATCAACTATCAATCAATATTCCAATCATCCAATTTAAACTAATCTTCAAAGAACATCTAAGATATACGAAACAATTAAAGCATAATCCAAAAGGGTATCCAACATCTTCTAAACAACTCTATTACAAATTATTCCAAGCATAGGGTGTAATCATAAATAATTTTTAAGCAAATTACTCAACTACTAAATTATCATTCCAATCAATTCAAATGTGAGTAGTTCGTGCCATTGTGCAACCACTCTAAGTTTTATTCCCTCCCATGCATGTCGTTCTTGTAAAGGGTACCTAGAAACACAACAACTACAAGAGTAAGTCCAAAGACTCAGCAAGTACAAATAATGGCAACAATAGCGTAAACAACTGTAATCATCAACATCCATCCACCATCTCTATTACAAACATGTTATATGCTCGTGCTATGCAAGATGCTCAAATTCACTTTCTCTTTATCTTTTGCATTTTACCGGTAATGCAGAGTATGCATCCATCGATGCATATCCATGCCTATGCCATCTTGCACAGGGACCATTGCCCATACTCCACGAGTATGGGGACATGAGCCCACACTCCACTAGTGTGGGGACCATAAGCCTGTCATATTCATGACGGGGACCTCAACAAATGCTTGGTCACCACGTGACCAAGTCCTCCATATATCAGCATGATGCATATGAACAAATATTAAATCAACATAATCATGCATTCTCAGCAACATCACTTATGAATAAACTTATTCATTCTTCTATCATTCAAGTTCATCGACATTCGTAACATTCAAGTATTCATGAATAACACTTATTTCCACAACACTAATACTCATGATCATTGACAACCATAACACTCTAGCATATATAAATGTCACATATACTCACAATACTAGCAAACCAGATCATTCACCATAATAATTTTATCAAACAAGTACTTGCCTCAACAGTGCGAGAACGAAGGACGTGAAGAGGGCGCTCCCCCGGGACTAATCCCCCACCTAAATTTAATTAAAACACGCTAAGACAATAATACTAGATAAGACAAAACTAAAAGTAATTACGAAAATACTACGTTGAGTAGTGCAAACCCAACTCCCAAAATCTTAACCTGACGTCTGTCCCCTTAGCAGACAGTCACACTATAAAATCCATAACTTTTTTTATCCAAGATCCAAATGATGCGTTCTTAGACTTTCTGAAAAGCTTATCAAATTCCCCACCTAAACCTATTTGGTGAGCCTTCCTAATTCGGCCATCTAATACCCCTACCAAACAGATTAACATAGCAACTATTTCACGTCAGGGTTCTGGACAGCAACCTTAAAACAATCATAACCTTCAGAATAATGATCTAAATTTTGTGTTCTTTAGCTTCCCTGAAATCTAAGACAATTATCTACATATTTTTTATAGTGAGACCTCCCATAAACTCCTTTAGCTATCAGTTTAAGCCTGATTACTAAAAACTTTCAAAAACATAGCAGATTTGCGGAGTAGTAGCGCTACGAAATTGATAACTTTTGAACCGCTTGCCCAAACAATGCGATCGTGTACTCTACAGAAAGGTATCGACGTCGCCTACAATTCTCTAGAAGGCGTCCTGATCAGATTCTACCATTAAACATCTCAAAAACGTCGCCCAACCCGATCTGCTCTAGTCAGACCTAAATACCGACATTGCTAAAAATCAAATAATCCACTAATCGGAAGGAGATGGGGGTCTTACCCTTAAAGAACCGCCGCTGAACGTGATGAACACCATCTGATCCCTCTTCCCCTCCCTTCTCTCTTCTCCCCCTTCCTTCTTCCTCTTCTTTCTTCCTTCTTCTTGATCCCTTGGCAGCAACGGGGAAGGAGCTTGGCCAGGGAAGGGCAGCATTGTAACACCCCAGCACGATATGAGCCCGGAATGCTACTGAACTAACGTTAAATAACTCTAACCAAGGCAATTTTAATAAATTTCGGCAGAACCTCCCCTGTAAAAATCAATTACACGGGGATTCCAACAGACAAGTAAATCACAAGTAATCAAGCCATCAACTCTAATCCTCAATAGATAATCAAATCATGCTAAGCGTCTAACATAACTAGAGAAGTATAAAGTTCCACTACTCATCATTATTACACTTAACCCATTGCATGAGATAAAACATAATAAATCTTTGAGCAACTCGCCCAGTAATAGGAAACACAGTCTGAAGTTTATTCATCTTTATTTGGTTCATGATGTGAGTGTGGGACTATCAATCTATTTCCCCCATGCATGTCTTTCTTGGATCAAGTACCTAAAACAACAATAAAAGCAAGAGTGAGCCCACAGAATCAGCAAGTACATATTAACAATTACAACATCAGCATCCAAAGCTAGAAATGCAACAATAGAACATCTCACATGCAAATGCAATGCTCAAGTGTGAGGACCCCAGTTTACTTGGCTTGTAATGCTTAACCAACCACATGGTCCTAGCATCACAAATCAAATAAACTAAGCCTCGAGACATGCATACTTCCCAAACTGCAGTATGCACACCTCTTCACAAAATTATGCATCAACTCCATTCTAAACATAGAGTCCAAACATCACAGTATTAAACAGAAGACAACATAGTAGAGTTATTACAACAAAGGCCGACCGACCAAATTACAACAGGTAACTAATTAAACAGCGGAAGCAAAAGTGCCATAAGATGGCTATAAACAAAGCCAGTCAGTGTGCCTTAGCCCACAGGGCAACTGACCGGACCGTCAAGCTAGTCGTCCCAGAATCCGCACATCTCACAGAAGTAAGGCCCTTGGGGCACACCTGCCTCCTCTGCAACAAAAATATTAAGCAAAGCATATGAGTACAAAAATTGTTTTTGTACTCGCAAGACTGACGTGTGAACTAGCAGACCTATACATATGCTACATGCAGGTTTATCTGGTGGAGGCCATATGTTTCATTTGCATAAAGCCAACTTTAGTTGCAATAATATATCTGATTTAAAGGCAAGTTTGCAATTCATTTTCTTGTTGAAATAACAACTAAATAAAGATAGATACAAGTAACCACACAGGAAGTGACTATCCCAATAGTCACCACAACATAACACGAATCACGATTCGTACCACCAAATCAAATTTTAATTAAAAGGTTGTAGTCTAACTCTTGAAAAGCTTACCCAAGCGTGTCCATAACCTAGGACGACGCTATTCGAATAGTTTTAACCCTGCAGGGGTGTACCACTGTACCCACACTTCAGACCGCCTTTAAGCCAAAACACACTTCCGAAGGTATGCTGGCACGACTAAGTCCTACGAGACGTTCTCCAATATTGTGTATTAACTTCGAGCCGCCCGTATGGATAGAAATCCATACGCTGACATGGTAAAGCCGAAAAGACAACTACCCACTCAGGATAAAGCTTTTCGGACAACTACCATGCTCCCTACACCATCCCTCCTGCGACCTCCTGCGACCCGGAGCCAATACACGCCAAAGTACTAAGTCAAGAGAGGTCCCATATACTCTAGTGTGGTTAGCACGCAAAAAAGCCTGGATAACAGGTACTCACAAGATGTTCGGTCCTTAATTGACTCGGGCACCATTCCAGTCACACCCAACAGATCACACCAACTTACCATTGTGCCCAAGTTCAAATCATTTTATTTTCAATTTTTAGTTTAAACATAGCAAAAAATGCTGAAACAAAAAGTTATAATAATTTTGTGTGATCAAGGTTACCGACTAAGTCGATAACCGCCCATTTCTACCGATACTAAGCAAGTCTAAGCAGTTGAAATCGTATCTACTAAGTGACAAGAGACCATCCAACGATCTCTAATCACAGCAAATAACCTAGGCTCAAGTAGTAGAGGAATATTATTTGCCTGCAGATTTATGCAACTAATGGGCCCACTAACCATATTTAAACAAAAATAGCAATGCATACATAAAAGTTGCAAACAAAATATTAGTTTGAATATAAAGGGATTAACATGATCAAACTGCTTGCCTGGCTGCTGCTGCTCAATATGCTCAACCCGTTGCAGAGGTTCACTCTCGATAAAACCAAAATCGTCGCAATCTATTGATCGAGTAAAAAGGCAGTATAAGAACGAATAACACCGATAAAACAAAAATTTCAAAATCATCCAAAAATAAATCATGAAATTTTATAGGAGATAGATTATGAACTAAGGAACAAAACTTTAGTTGATTCGGAGTTTATTTAAATTAGTTAGGATTTCTTCTTTCTGTTCTTTCCAAACTTACTTATTTTCCACCAATCTATGCCAAGAATGACATCTAAGGTTTGGGTGTCTAGAACAATTAGGTTGGCTAGAAACTCAACTCCAGCTATGAGTAACTTAGCTCCTAAACATCCCACCCTAGTGCTTAGCTCTGCTCCGGTATTGGACTAACGAGCATGCTTAAGATGCATAACTTCTAACTTATTCTTGGTTGCAAACATTCCGAAACAAGCGAATCGAGCTCCATAATCAAACAAAGCGATCGGTGCTCGAGTTAACGAAACTTACCCGGTCGACGTCCGGTGATTCTGGGCTCCTTCGAGTGGCGTGGTTGACACGGCCTCGATCCGGACTGTGGTGCTCCTCCGAATTGACCAGCAACTTGTGAAGCTCCTTGGTTGCTGTCTGGCGTTGGCATCTTGGATGGAGTGGCTCCCAAGTTAAAACGTACCGGAGTGATTGTTCCCCTTTGCGGACACTGGTTGGCAAAATGTCCCGGCTGGCGACATGCATAACAGACTTTCGGTGCGCTTTGCTGATTGTTTCCCAGGTTGGAGTTGACAGGTGCATGGTTGCGGAAGTTCTCGGCAACTAGACGGCGTGCGGAAATTGGTGCAGGTGCTCTGAATGAAGTCTGAGGTGGAAACCGGTTGAACTGTGATGGCACTGTTCTTGCCCTTTGCTGTGATTGCTGATTTCCTTGTTGAGCCATCCGGCGCTTACGGTTATCTTCCAGTTCCTTCCGTTTGTCCTCTAGAACAAAGGCTTTGTTGACCAGCTCTTGAAAATCAGGGAAAGTGTGGGCAATTAGACTGACTTGCGATCGATGTTTAGCCCCTTGACGACTACGGCGAGCCTTGTCTGTGGCTACATCTTCTGCTGCATAGCGAGCTAGCTGAGAAAACTTGTTTAGAAAGTCAGACACCGACATAGCTCCCTGCTTGAGAGCGCAGAACTCATCCTTCTTCAGATCGATAATGCCTTCCGGTACATGATACTGGCGGAATGCTGCAGAAAATTCCTCCCACGTGATATCTTGTGGCGTCTCATGCGTGGCACAGAAGTTCTCCCACCATTCAGCGGCTGTTCCCTCCATCTGGTGAGTGGCATACAGGACCTTCTCACGGTCACTGCACTGGGTAATTAGTAGCTTTCTTTCGATGACCCGAAGCCAATCATCTACCTCTAATGGGGATACGTGTCCAGAGAATGTTGGTGGACGGGTTCTCATAAACTCCGTAAGTTTAGATGGTCCATGGTGACCATGAGCAGCTGGGGCTCCATGCTGTTGATTGTTGTTGACTTGGTTGTTCATAGCTTGCATCTGAGTCATCATGGTATTCATCAGTTTGGTCTGCGCTGCCATGAAAGCTCCAAAGTTTTGCAAGTCAATCGGGGGTGCTTGTGGCGGAACTGCTCCTGCGGCTGGTTGCTCATTGCTTCTTGGTGCTGGGGTACCGGAACCACTAGCAGCAGTCTGACAAGTTTGAACCATCTGGGGAAGCTCTATGGGTTAGATAAGGTAGCAAGCACAAGATAAGTTAAGAACTAAGCAAGGGGGTAGGTTAAACCCAACGAAACACAGCTCAAGAAACTCAAATGAAATACTTTCATTAATTAGGGTCTTAGCATGGCTGCAACAAATGCCTAAAGGCCTTTGCAGCTCATCCTCGCACACAAAAGAAACAACGACCTAAGCACACAAAACTACCGCCTAAAGGGCGACTCACTAAATCAAATCTGGCTAAGCTGAAAGACGAGACTAAGACAACTACTCAAGAAAGCCTCCACAACCGCGGCGCTCTCCCGACGGCCGTAGACTCGGAGTGGTGGCATCTTGGTAAGCGATCCCGATGCCACAGGCTGGTGCAGCGAGAGCAGCGTCCCGGTGCAATGGCTCACCGGATCCTTTGGCTCTACGTCTTCCTCTGGCTCGACTAGGCCTTCCTCTGGATCTTCTTCGGAATCCTCCTCGGGGTCTTCCTCTTCTTTTGGAACTTGGTCGTAGAGAATCTCTTGCAGAGTGGCGACCTTCTCTTCAGCTCTCTGCAAAGCCTCATAGACCTGATCCAGCTCCGTGATAGTCCTCTCCAAGGCTTCCTCCTGGGCAGCTGCAAACTGGGCGAGGTGCACGACTGTAGCATTGCTCTCTTCTTGTGTAGACGAGTAGCGTGTTGGCAAATCCACGGATGAAGCTCTGGGATGGTAACGGAAGACGGTGTCTTGAAGCTCCCGTGCGTAGATGTTGCAGATACGTAGCATGGCCAAGCGCGACGACTCCTGGATACCTTCCAGCCAAGTGATCTTCCTCACAGAGATGTGTGAAGGTTGGCTCGCCTTGTCGTTCCTCCTGGCGTAGATCGTCAGGCGACAGATCACTCCACGGTTTTGTCCATTCACCATCCAGTTGTTGCCGACGTACAACGGACGATCGAAGCCTCCAAGAACTTGCAACGGCTTCCAAAGCTCAGCGGTGTAACCTCCTGTGCGCTCACCATAGCTCTGGAGACGAGGCATCTGTCAAGACAGACGAAGGGGGTAAGAGCAACTTTAAAACAGCGGAAAGAGAGAAGATTATAGCAATAGTTGAGTCGAGAGAGATATGAGAAGAGTTAAGCAATTAATTAACCTTGCAAGTTAATTTTTCTTTTAGAAAATAGTTTGGACACTCTAAAGATGGCCAATCTAACTAAGGTCAAGACCTACAGTCAGTATGGCTCTGATACCACCTCTTTCGGGACCCAGAATTACGATTCTGGAACCCTCTGTGTATAATGCACTAGTCCAGGATCACACTAGTGCACATAGGGTTAACACAGGCAAATATCGATCTACACAAGTGATAAATAAAGTAAACGATTAGTTTGAATAACAAATAAGGTTTTTGACCTTATGGTCGAGTTTACACTTATTAAACCACGCAGGGCTAACAGAGAATAAAACAACAGCAGAACGGAAACAACTCCAGCGTAGATCCCACCAATTCACCACAGGCAACCGACTGGGATCCAGACCTTAACGATCAACAACCTTCGGCGAACTCCTCCTCTAAAGCAGGCGTAGACTCCTCCTCCTCTGTAGGTTTGGGCGCAAGTTTTACAACAAGCGTGAGTACACAATTGTACTCGCAAATCATACCACAAAATGCAATTTATAGATGCAGGCTTATTCCAAAGAAAAGGTTTCTGTGGTTCTTTTGCATAAAAACAACATACAAATAATAGATTGAAAGTATAATTCAAAACAAATAGACAATATTAATTTAACAATTGTTTTCACAAAGACACACAGCTAAATAGATTATTTCACATAGCCATATGATTGAGGTCACACAGCTCCCATCCCAATATTTTATGAAAACTACCACTCATGTGAAATCCCCGAGCATGTCCATGACCGCGGACGCAGCTATTCGAATAGATTGTTTAACACTGTGCAGAGGTTGTACACTTTACCCACAAGATACAACTAGTGTAGCAAGCACTAATCGTAACAAAACAGTTCGGAAACTTCATCTCAAACATTGACATTCTCGATGTGCTTTCCCTCTATACTAGCTCACATAGATTTAGTATAACACACACCGGGACGGAAGCGGCGAACCATCCCGCGATGCAACCACCAAGTAGTCACACCTCCACCTGTCACACACACCTAACCTATCCACCGAACATTAATGCCGAGAATCCATAACTTACTAAGTTAGGCCTGTCCCATACCAGGCATGTGGTCGTACAGTAAGGCTCAGTTCAATGGCGCACAAAGTTAAGTCCTTAATTGACCAAGGCAAGACTTCCATGTTCTAACTAAGTCACAAAGATCATCAAACCCAAGCACACAGCTTCCACCATATCACACAGCTTCTACCACTTGCCTCAGTCTAAATCCTTTACCACCCAGTTGGTTTTAGTGCAACACATGCCATCACGACGTAATAACACATAGCACACAGTTTTACACAAAGTTCCATAATCACTTAGTCACATTTGATAAATTGCAACTTACATGAGATGTGAGACTCGTGGCATGGCTAAGCAATTGTACCCGCATCTAACCAACCCACGTTGATGCTACAATATTACCAACTAGTAACCAATCTAGGGTGACAAGGAATTATGGCATACAATGTCAAGGGGTGATAACAAATTGGATAATAACTATGCCCAAAACATTTAAATACATAATTAACATAAAATGCAATACTTTAACACAAAGTAATTTGAAAACTGGGTTCAAGATGATCAAAGGTATGACTTGGCTTGAAAAAGGTCTATGTACTGATCTTGATTTTGGGGTGCTCCTTCTTCAACGAAATTTGCCGACGAATCGACGTCTACTCGCAAACGAAACAAATAAACAAAACAAATAAATAACAGAGGCAAAAAAGCTCCAAAAATTAAATAAAAATTTCAGATAAATAGAGCTCGAATTGAGATAAATTTAGAAATTTGAATGGGCTCAATCGGAGTTAGGATGCAAAAGTTATGGGCTCTGGAAGTTTAAATCTAAAAGAAAAACCCTCAATTGGATTTTCTGGATTTTTTGAATTATTTCTCTAAAGAAAAATAGGATTATTGGGCAATGCTGACGTCAGCGAAGGAATTTCGGGAATTAAAAGAAATAACAGAAAATGCTGACATGTGGGACCCATATGTCAAAGACACGGCTCACGGTAGACTAGGTCTACCGAGCCTCGGGACTTGGGGTCCGGTGGACTAAGCCACGCGGCACTGACGTGGATGCCACGCAGGTGACACATGGGCGTGAGGGCTGAGCTGGACGCGACGTGGACGTCCACGTGGCTTGGCGGTGACCGGTGGCGCTCTGGACTGCCCGACAATGGCGAACGGCGGCGACTCGCGGAGATGAGTGGTACCAGGAGGTAGAGGGGAATGCGGGGATCTCAACGGTGTGCTCACTGGTGCTCAGGGTGGACGAGGGTGACCGGCGGCGAGGGTTGAGCGGCCGAGGAGTCTCGGGCTCGACGGGATCGGTGCTCCGGTGACGCTCCGGCGAAACGAAGGCCACCAAGGTGAAGCGCAGCTCCGTGCGATGCCGGTTGTGCGGACCACGAAGCTCGAGCAGCTCCGGTTGCGGCGGAAGAGCTCGTCGGAGTTGGCGGCGGCGCAGATCGTTCTCGAGCTCCTGCGGCGGCTAGGGTTCGGCGCGAGGGCTAAGGCGGCTAGGGTTGAGCTGCGGAGGCCGAGGGCTACCCCTCGTTATATAGGCGGTGGCTCGGAAGAGTCCAGAGCACGAACACCCAAAAAGGGCATGCGGCGGCGGTGATCATATCCCTAACGGATTCGGGGACGCAGCACAGAAGATTCGGGGGCCCACACGTCAGCGACGGCGGCTCGAGCGCGTACGCGTGTGAAATGGCACGGCTGCGAAACGGACTCAAGATCTGACCGTCCAGATCTGATCGAACGGGCCACAACACATGTGACGTTCGGAACCACCAGTTAACACACGCATCCAGCCGTTCATGCTTGATCCAACGGCGGAGGATGAACGGGGCACTCGGAGGGAGAGAGAGAGAAACAGAGAGGCTGACAGGTGGGGTCCACCTGTCAGCGGAGGCGGGCGCGGCGCGGGCGAGCTGGGCTGCGCGGAGGAGGGAAATGGGCCGAAGTTTTGGATTTCGGCCCGAAGAGATTTCTGAGATTTTAAATAGCTTTTCTATTTTAGAAAATACCAAAAATTCAAATAAGAAATAGAAAATAGCAAATGAACTCAGAAAAATTCTAGAAAATATATCTGAGCACATAGAACCCAAATAAAATAGTTTTGGCTAATGTTCATGTTGGGATTATTCACATTAAATATTTTTTATTGGAAATTCCAATATTAAGCTTTTGAATTTAAATTCAATAAATCCAAATGGTCAATTTTCTCCCTACTAACTATTAAAAGATTTTTAAGGTCAGAAAATTGGGGTGTTACAACTTCACCATCATAACTCTTCTACACAATCTTACTAAGTATCCAATTGCGATACTCTAATAAATTTATCAAGAGTCCATACTTTCGATAATCCCAACATCCCAACATGGACAAAGGTTATTGGATCATAATTCGTCATAGGTTCCACTAGTTGTAACACTATCAGTTTTATTTCATCGACAAACATTCCATTTAAATAGAATTCTCTCCAGGTGTTATAGGTCAAAACCAATTCACTTTCTACTGCTCTTCAAATAGTTTGGTTCCCAAAATCTCACCACTATCATATACTTGTCCACAACCAACTAGTTGCCAAATTACACTTTATAAGACTCGACAACATAAGTTGGTTAATTCCTTTCTCAAAAGGAAAAGACAAACTAATACCAATTTCAACACACAAGAAAACATTGCTCCTCAGAGTGAGCATGAGACCAAGAGAAAGTAAAATTAAAATGATCCCTAATAACAAAAGTCGAAACCACAGTTGAGGGCATATGTCCCACAAGAAGGAAATTTCAACCTAAAAAAAAATCAAGATAAAACATTGCTATTGAAACTCAAGAAACTCTTAAGCTGTAACGACAGAAAGGTTACAGATTACAATTCTTACTCCTACCTCAAATACTTATTACACATTTTTCGTTAATAAAGAAAGTAATTTTCTTTGATTACAACATTACTTGCCAACCCAAACAAGAAATACCTTTAAAACCAATTCACATTAATCACTTAAGTACCAAATAGAACCTTCCAATACGTTACGCTGCTCAAACTAATTTTATTTACTACAAAAATCATGAACTCCTAAAAGATCACAAATGCAAAACTCCAAACATTTTTTTAAATCCATATTACGAAAAGCAATCAACTTACTTTCTCTCTACAAGAATCATCACCACTCCAACGCGTCACGATCTCTTGTAGACCATATTACTAACATCAAGAATAATTCACTCTTAATAAAGTTTATTATCGTCAACTCTTCCTTTATAAAGTCCCCAAAAGCTTACCAAACTGTTATATACCACTTTATCATCTCATCCTCAATCGAGAGTATACCAAATTCTTACAATCTCACTATAACAACCACTTTTCTTTAGAGGGAACCTACTACACAATTTAAAAGGTTATTCCAAAACCCTTTCATCAAAAGCATACTATGATCTGACAATTTCGCCATCATGCAAGTACAGGTCACCTATTAAATCCCATCATAATCCTTTCCAAAAGAAACATAGTAGATTATGTCATAATGTTGTTATCTAAAAAAAAAAAGATTACAGCAGTCAATCTATTCTAGAGTATATCTAATACACGAACTGCACTATCGGGGCAAACCTCCTTTAGCAAGGGCATGCAACCATAAGTCATCCTCATGAAACACACATGAGTAAATATCACTTTTAAATTTCAACCCTTCACGAATGCTCACACTAATTTAGAACTCTAATTCTAATCTAGAGGTTATCATAAACCAATGATGATTATTCAATCATGGATGAATTGATGGTCCCTTCACTACTTGCATTTCCACGAGCATAAATAAGATCATCAAATAGCCAATTAAAGAAAACTCCATATTATTATCTACTAAGACAATAGTCAAACACATCATTATATAACCATCACTAATGGGTAGACTAATCCAATAAATCTACCGAATTCCACAATCTTAATGATCAGATCAAATCATAAATATCCCACACTTATTAACAACTCCTTTAACTTCAATTAGGTATAGTCATACCCTTAAACAAAGTTCATCAAGAACTACTACAAGACACTATGAAATTAATCAACTTCCCTTCTAAGGATCTTAGTTAAGATCAAATATGCATCACACTACAGACTCAACTTGATAACCCATATCACAACCATTAATTTCTTTAATTATAACCTATCACTTCATCATGACAAGTCATCGCTAAAGGTTTTAACATTTTCTTTCATAAAAGAGAAACATTCAACTTCAACACTCCAAATACCCAAAAGAGTTATATTGAGTCAAAGCTTCCACATACTAAAGGACTTTCAAAAGAAAACTTTCATTATCCAAAAACATCAAACGCATAAATGGGTCATGTTTTCCAATGAGAAGGTAGAACTCACATGAAAGGAACAATATTGCCAAAGACAACGTTTACAGGTAGCAGGAATAGTTCAAGAGTCAGAAAAGACAATATTTGCTCTATAAAACAATACAAACCAATTGAAACCCATCAACTGCAATAAACTACTAACCCAAGAGAAGTTCATCAAGCACAACTGAACAAGAGTTGACCAAATTCAAATTCAGGGAAGAGAACAATTTCTCTAAAGATACTCACTATCAGTTCTTGTACTAAGATATCCGAGGTAAACACTTCACTATTCCTATACCACGAACGGTGGTGTAACCTAGTAAAGCCCATGGCCACAACCACAACCTCAACCTCTCAAAAACGATTATCCCTTCACATAATCATATAATCAATTAGTGAGCAATCATACTCGATTCATATCAGCAATCATCAATACGATATAGCGGAAACGTAAATGCAATGCAATAACCCATTCCCACCTACTGTACTTAGTGTGTCAAGATTAATAATTCAAGTACCACGGACCTACAGACCGCTCTGATACCAACTGTAACACCCAGCCCAACATGAGCCTAGAATGATACTAAATTAACAACATAACAATTTAAAACTCAGACATTTTACTAAATTTCAGCAGAACCTCCTTTGTATAGGCGATCATACTGGAGGTTCTAACAGATTAATATATCAACTATCAATCAATAATCCAATCATACAATTTAAACTAATCATCAAAAAACATCAAAGATATACTAAACAACTAAAGCATAATCCAAAAGGGTATCCAACATCTTCTAAACAACTCTATTACAAATTATTCTAAGCATAGGGTGTAATCATAAATAATTTTTTAAGCAAATTACTCAACTACTAAATTATCATTCCAATCAATTCAAATGTGAGTACATCATGCCATTGTGCAACCACTCTAAGTTTTATTCCCTCCCATGCATGTCGTTCTTGTGAAGGGTACCTAAAAACACAACAACTACAAGAGTAAGTCCAAAGACTCAGCAAGTACAAATAATGGCAACAATAGCATAAACAACTGTAATCATCAACATCCATCCACAATCTCTATTACAAACATGTCATATGCTCCCAGAAACTCATTTAGCTATCAGTTTAAGCCTGATTACTAAAAACTGTCAGAAACGTAGCAGATTTGCGGAGCAACAGCGCTACGAAATTGATAACCTTTGAACCGCTCGTCCAAACAACGCGATCTTGTACTCTACAGAAAGGTATCGACGTTGCCTACAATTCTCTAGAAAGCGTCCTGATCAGATTCTGCCGTTAAACATCTCAAAAACGTCGCCCAACTCGATCTGCTCTAGTTAGACCTAAATACCGGCATTGCTAAAGATCAAATAATCCACTAATCGGAAGGAGATGGGGGTCTTACCCTTGAAGAACCGTCACCGAACGTGATGAACACCATGTGATCCCTCTTCCCCTCCCTTCTCTCTTCTCCCCCTTCCTTCTTCCTCTTCTTTCTTCCTTCTTCTTGATCCCTTGGCAGCAACGGGGAAGGAGCTTGGCCAGGGAAGGGCAGCATGGATGGGGCGGCAACAGGGGGGAGGATGTGCTACAGTAACGACAGCGTCACTATAGCACGATGGCACTGTAACAAAGTTAGGGTTTCCCCTCCTCCTTTTGTTTGTGGCTGGCTACCCCCTCTCCCACCTTTGGGCCAAAATCAAATGGGCCAAAAGCCCCGGCCCAGGTTGTCTACCTTTTACAGTAATCCCCCTCTAATCCTCTGTAAATCTCTTTGCTAATTAGTCCTTCTCTCTAATTTATTTCTTCTCATTTAATTAAATTTGAAGTATTACAGGTAATCACATTCTTCCCCTTTTACATTAGTTGATGTTCATCATCCCAAAACTCCAAAAAATTAGCCCCACAAAAATAATTTGTTCGTCGTATACTTCCGCTTTCCCATCTCCCTTTGAGCCTTTGCAATTTTTTCTTTTCAGTTTTTGTTCATCGAATCATTGATTGCATCATCGTGTCTAGTTACTGATCTCTAGTTTAGTTAGAGTCTAGTTCGTCATTGTCTAATTGCATCTCGTGTGTCCTTTGTGTAGCTTCGTTGTTGTCTTTTTCGCATCTTGTGTCTTCTTGCTCCCCTGCCGTGCCACACCACCCATCCCTACCGCACCCCCACAGATCGCTGTCGCGCCACACCATCCATCCCTGCATCTTCCATCTAGCTGCCACCGCCACCCCACCACTCCCTGCCGCGCCTCCACAGATCGCTGCCGCGCCACACCACCCATCGCTGTTGTGGCCAACCAAAGGCACCACCACTCCCAACCGCGCCTATCCATTGCTTCCTACCATAGGTCAGCAAGAACTCATCCCCTGCCGCCACTTTCCATCTTGATCATTGCTGCGAGGGTTTCATCTTCTTGCTGTCGCGCCCACCCAAATCCCCCTATCGCAACCACAGCCTTCTTCCCATTGCTGCTGCGGCAACGAAGGACCTTGCCGCTGCTGCCACTTCTACTTCTCCCTACCGCGGTCGCCAAAGCCACTGCCAGCCTCTACCGCAGCAATCGAAGTTTTCAATGCCACCGCACCTTGGTTTTCTGTCGCGGCCAACTACCGACACTTTATCTCGCTGCCTCCACACCAACCGAACCATCATCCAATTCGGTTGGAATATCTAACCTATTTCGGTTTGGCCGAGTGATTTAGGTCATCCAAGTCCGAGGTGCAATTTTTGGAAGGAAAAAGAAAAAGAAGAGATTGGTTTCGGTTTGAAGGAGAAAGAAAGAAGGAAACTTTGGTTTTGGTTCAGAGACAACAAGAAAATTAGAAAACAAAAATAGAGTGAGAAAGTTTGATTTCTGAATCAAAACAAAAAGAGAAGAAAAATAGAAGAAAAACAGAGAAGAAAAACAGAAAAGAGTGTCTCTCTGTCCAAAATTTGAAAAGCCTATCAAACCTTCATAAAATCCAGTAAAAATTGGTGGAGACCTTCTTGATATAGCCACAAGCCTCCAAAATAAATTGGGTATGTTTGACTCACGGGATCAAAAGATATATTAGTTTCAATTTGAGGCTGAAACGAATTCGAGTCCGTTTCCGACACACCTTCAGTAAAACAGGCATAACTTTTACATACGGAGTCGAAATTCGACGTTCTCATACTCGTTTGAAAACTAACGACGAAGCGCATCAAACAAAATTGACCGAATTGTGCCATTTGCCATATAGGACCCCCAAAATCGGCCATCTTTGGCCCTAAATTCTCGTCACAAGTTTTCGTTTCTATTTTTGGCAATGTTTTCGGTCTTCCCTTTGGAATTTGGGGTTCACCTCAACTGCAAAGTTGTAGATCTCGTCGAAACCTTTCAAATGAGCATACATAAGTCATATAAGACTTTGCTTTTTCATCATTTGAGACTAGCTGTTTTTTCTGCTCAATCTAGAGGGCTGTTTGCGTTGCACGTTATTCTGTTTTTGTGCTCTACATCGTGCTAACAATCTTGTGCCTTTAGAAAGAAGTTTGAGTAGTTGGCTAGCGTCTCTCCTAACACTTATTGTGAGGTTCTTCTTTGCTTACATCAAGTCACATTGATCGTTGCGTGTGCGTACATACACTTCTCTACATAGGACTTTGATTAGGCTAGGATCAGCAACTTTGACGAGTACTTTGAACAATCTTTCAACTTGCATTAACTGATTTAATTATTTCTAATCCTTGCTATAATTGTGCATTTCGAGCTCCACCTACTCTTGATCAGAACAGGTCCCCTCTTGCAATCATACCCACGCTCGACACAGTATCACGAACCAGCCACCGGCTGTATCACTTACTGCATGCTTTGGTAAGAACACTTTTAAGAGTGTGGTAAGACGCTTGAGAGTGTGTGATTCCACCTTCCATCACCTAGTAGTTGATAGGGATAATACCTTTGTGTTACCTTTTATCTTCTACTAACCATGGCAGGTGAGACGTCTGATGAGAAAGAGTGTATTGTAAAGGGAGAGCTCATGACGCTCTTGGATGAACAACGTACTACCATTAATGAGGACATCAACAGGAAGCTTCAAGCTACTATGGCTACATTGCAGCGCTCAATCAACGATAGTATTGCAGCGCTCACTACACGCCTTGAAATAATGGTGAATCAGCCACCGAACAATGGACGCGAGTATGATCACGATGTAGCCCAAGATCTTGAGGAGGGATATGATAATAAGAGGCAATACCATGACGCCGGCGCTGCTATTGCTGCCCAAGATGCACGTCAACAACACCGTCTACATCACAACCATCACGGTATAGGAGGTAATAATTTTCAGCACCACAATGCTCATGTTAATGATGACCCATTTGCTAAAGTTAAATTTAACATGACATCTTTTGCGGGTGTTTATGATGCTGAAATCTATCTAGATTGGGAGATGACAGTTGAACAAAAAATTAATGCTCATCTATTTCCTGAAGTACATAGAGTCAAACAAGCTACTTGTGAATTTAAAAATTTGCTATCATTTGGTGGAATCAAGTAGTTAATTCTGGCATAACACCTGATACATGGGATAGATTGAAGGTAGCTATGGCCTATGCGTGTTAGATTTGTCCCTCCTGCTTTTAAATGTGATATGCGTAAGAAATTGCAGCGCTTAGACCAAGGTAATTGTTCTGTCGAGGAATATTATCAAGAACTACAAATAGGCATGCTGCATTGTGATGTTGTTGAGGATGAGGAGGATAAGATGGCTCGTTTTTATGGGGCCTTGATGCGTGAAATTCAGGACATAGTTGATTATAAAGAGTATACTGATATCAATAGGTTGTTCCAACTTACTTGTTTGGCAGAATAGGAATTGCAGGGTAGGCAACAAAGGATAAGGAACAACTTTGGAAGTACGTCCACCTCGAGATCGATGCCGGGACAAGCCAATACAGCCCCACCTCCTGTTTTTTTTGGTCTGCTGCCCCTTGTGTGAGTAGGGTGCGTTCAGCAGCACCGCTACCACCGTCACGCGCACCCGAGACGAGTAAATCTACTAGTGTGCAGGCACCAGCGCAGAGCTCTTCATCAGTTGTTTCCACAGGTCGTACGACGAGAATTGTGTACCACTGTTGCAAGGGAATGGGCCACGTCATGAGAGATTACCCAAGTCAACGAGCATACATTCGATAGAAGATGGTGATTATGTAAGTGCTAGTGATGCTGAGGATGAATATGCTCTTGTAGGTAATGATGATGATCATGAGGCAAATAGCGATAGTGAGAAAATTTTAGGTGTCACTGCTACAGAGAATTATAGGACCCTGATTGTGCAGCGCGTATTGAGCACTCAAAGGGAGCAAGTGGAGAAGCTGCAACATCATAATTTGTTTCAGATGTTCCTCGCCATCAAGGATTATTGTGTTCGTATCATAATTAATGACAGGAGCTATAATAACTTAGTGAATTCAAGTTTGGTCAAGAAGCTTGGCTTAACCACACGTGCGCATCCTCATCCGTACCACATTCAGTGGTTCAACAACAGCGGTGAGGTGAAGGTGACACAATCTGCGAGAGTGTATTTTTTCATTTGTTCCTATCATGATGTTGCTGATTTCGACGTAGTGCCTAGGCAAGCCTGCTCGCTTTTATTAGAACGTCCATGGGAATATGATATCGATGCAACTCATTATTGTAGAAGTAATAAGTACTCTCTTATGCACAAAGGAAAGAAAATAATTTTGCTACCTTTGACACCTGCTGAAATTATGAAATGTGATAAAAAGATAGCTGAAAATGAGAGAAAAGAACGTGAACATGAATATGAAAATCAGCAAGTAGTGAAGAATGTTTTCCCACCTAAACAAGAGAAGTTAGCACCTAGTTCTAGGACTGAGGGAGCTAAATTAAAGGGTTGTGTCATGCTTGCAACCAAATCTAATCTTGCTGAAATACCCCCGGGACTGCCACATATTAGACGGATTGAACACCAAATTGACTTAATTCCAGGAGCAACTTTGCCAAACCGTGCGGCGTACAGAGGTACATTAGAAGATATGCATGTTTCTTTGCCTCCTGTTGCTACTAATCTTTTGCAGGAAAGTGATGATTTGGAGATAACGATTGAATCGAGGACGACTCAAATTCAAGAAAGGGAGAATGATGAGGAAATCAACCCTAAGAATGCAACCACTACTTCGACCCGCTGCACGGCATCCCCTACTTCAACCACATCCTCTCCGATAGGACTTTCGGCTACTGCACTGCCATATTCACCAGTTGGACCGAGCTACATCTACTCATACGAGTCGAGCTTCATCTACATGCCATGGTGCTACGTCTACATACCATGCGTCACCAATTGTTGTCCCATGGGTTTTGTAATAAATGGGCTGGTTTGGCGGTTTGGCCCATATGGCCCATATTGCTAGGGTTTCAGTACTGTGCATGTGGTACTGTTCATGCATAAACAGTACCCACGGCCGCCTCCCTTCTCCTATACATAGTGGCCACTACCCCCTCTAGTTGCTTGGGTTTTTCTTTTAGAATATTCTACATAGCAGTTTCGCCGTTCGTTTGGTTTGAGAAACCCTAACTTTGTGAGCTTAAATATTTATTCGCAATACAATTTCAGATTGCATCTTCTACTCTCTTGCTTGTGTTCTCGATTCGCTTGCAGGAGATAGCCTTCTTAGTGAGGTTAACCGCGTTCGGCACGGTTGATAACCATCGGAGCAGTGGTGTAGTGATTGCGAGGGGTTCAATCCGTTTGGGTCGGAGCCTTTGGATCATCAACGTCGTGTTCTCCACAATCGACTTATCACTATCTTTCAGAAGATCGGGCCACACTCACATTACTTCCTCTCCTCCACATGGCTGGCAAAGGGGGTGGTTTTCCCTCTCAATTTCGGAATAGGGGCCTACTCCCTTCCCAATTCGGATTGGGGGGGAGAAACCCTTTCCCATTCGAAATTGGCATCAAATTAGGAATTAGCAGTAGGACTCGGGCTAGAAAAGCCCATAACTTCCACATACGAAGTCTGTTTTGGATGCACGAGTACTCGTTGGAAAACTTATTCTGAGGCCCACGTGAGAGATGAGGTCCCAACCTCAAGTTCTACATGTATTCCACTTGGATTTGGAGGAATCTGAATTCCACTTGGTTTCGGCCATGTGGCTGAATTCTCTCTCTCTCTCTCTTATTTCTAAATTCAAAAATAAAAGCTACTCTAATTCAAAAATTAAAATAACCTAATTGCTGAAAATAAATAAACTTTTAAATGAAAATTCGAATTGGTATCGATCCAATCTGAATCCAATGCGGTTTGCCCTTATTTGTTATCTCCTTGGCTTTTTTCTTCTTCATTTGGTTGAATTGCAACTCTCCATAGCTTGATCTCCCTCCTCCTTGGCCTACCTCCCTCTCCTCCCTCTTGGCTGCATGAAAAGTTTCTCCCTTTTGTTACAAATCAATGCCAACTGAAGATCTAGTACAAGTTGCCATTTTAGAGTTACTCATCATTGCACTAGATGCACCTCGGGCCTCATCGGCTAGCTTCCCTAAACATTTTGCACATTGATCAAACAGTGGAATGCGCATATTTGCAGTGAATTGAGAGGTTTTGCACTTAGATACTCCTACAAATTTCACCCAAGCATCGTCTAAATACTCCTCTATAACTTAGCATTTAGTACTTGGTACTTGTACCAGTTCTCGTCAACAGTAGAATTTTGTCATCACTGTGTTACACTGTTACTGGCAGCGACACTGTGAAACTTTGGTTAGGGTGGTTTAGTCCAATTAACCTTAGTTACAAGCTAGTTTTTAATGTAATCTGAAGCAACCTTACCTTTCTGCCCCTCTTGCAGCCTTGCACATGTACTCCCTTCCCGGAGGATATGTTTTTTTTAATAAACCAAGCCAGGCCACCATGCTTGCTTACTATATCAAAAATACTACTCAGACTATGTAAATAAATAATTCCCAAATGAAAATACTAATTCTGCAAGTATCTTCTTCTGAACACAAGGCCTTGTAAAGTTCAAGCAGCCACACAAATCAATTGAGAGAGAAAAAATACTGTTAGTCTGTATTAACACTCTCCAACTTTACAATAGCAGTTACCCTTGCCTTTTACAAGAGGCAAGAAAACAAAGAACCTTCATAGGATAAGATCAGTATGCTGACATGTCAAGCTGATCCCTCCACAAAAATGGCAAGGTGAAAAAGATGAAAAACAGCAGAAGAGAATGAAGAGAAGACACATGGTTTGTGCCTTTGATCAGATCAGTCATTCCAGCAGAGAAGCATGACGACGCAGCGCCGGATGATGTAGAGCCTGGCCTTCTGCTCCCTTAGGACCCTCTGCAGCTTCCCCCTCTGCTTCTTCGCCGGCTCCATGGATGCCAAACTGCGAGCAATGCAATTTAACGCAATGCAAAGGTTCAGGCTCAGGCTCGCTTTGAAATGATGCTGATATGGGGAAATGCAGTGGTGCATATCCTCTTTATATAGAGGACTAGGATATGTATGAGCTGCAGTATCTCAAGAACACCACCCCACCCACCACCCCATATGCAGTCAATACTTTTCTGCCTTGGAGGAGACACTTCTGAGTCCAAATGCATGCTCCTACTATTATATTGCTTAGGATAAGGGTTAAGGGGAAAAGGATACTTACTAAACAATGTGATCATGATCATGGATGGACCCTTGATGGGGGGCTGAGGCACAGTGCCCAGGGGCTGCTGTATGATTGAGGACCATGCGCCGCGCCGCGGACAGGATCAAGTGGCCATACATGCCAGCAAGCAAGAAAGGCAACCATGGATTGATTGTTTAATGGCTCCAAGAAAGGCTGCTCATGGTCCTCAAGCAGTTAAGCTTACCAGAAATGCTGCAATTTGGGTTGCTAAAGGCTGCAGCTTAGCCCTTAAAACTGCTAAAAGGGCACTGTCACACTGTAGCGAGTTAGAAAATCTGAAAACCAGTGAAGGGACTGGATAGGGGATTTGTTTTTCCCCTTACCTGCAGATTTCTCTTGAGCATTGTTCATACTGACTACAGTAACTCTAATCAGATCCATACTAGCAAGTTCTCAGAATATATTAGAATTTCCTCACACTAGACAAAGACAGAGTATATATATTTCCGGAGTGGAAAAGAACATGTTGAAGAAAAATCAATTAGTTCAAATAATTCAGGCAATCCTTCATCAGCTGTTTTCGTCATCTGGTATCAGGAAATGGTAGATATGAATTAACCATGGATGTGATTAAATTCCCAGTAAAAGTTTGATCTCGTTAGAATTTTGGTCGATTCTTGATTTCACATATTCTTCTGAATCTCATTCCATCACAAACAAACAATGCTTGGATTGACACTAGGGGACATTGATAAACACAAGGTGGGAGCTAAAGTAACTTTATCAATCATGAGATAATCCAAATGGGCAACCTTTGAACTGGTTGAAGTGACACAATCAAGACCCCTACACTAGCATTGCAACTACTTGAATAGGCCATTACAAAGACAGCAAGCTGATGAATTGAACAGTCAATTAACTAAGCACTAGGGCACTAGGCAACCAATCAAGCAGTAAACTACCAGGACATAACCAATGGTACCGTGATCCAGAACACAATTTGTAGATCTTTAACATTCAGACGCGATGCTTCGTTGTAAACCATCATGGAGAACAAAAAAGAAGAATCAATTCATTACAGGTCTCAACTGCTACAGGTAAAGTGGGGAAGTTACATATTTGTGCATACCTACAAATACAGGTAATAAATATGTTCCTTTTCTGCCGATAAGTCCATCGTGAGAGATACAAAGCTACTCAGCATGTGCTCAATTAAATATATTATCTTAATCTCAATACCAAATGATGGGAAAAGGAATTAGCAAAAGCAACTAAAGATGCTCAGGAAATTAAGATTCAACTCATTGACCATGACCAAAATGTTGGTTAACATGAGACAGTGCTTGTGTGCTACATGACCAGCATTGAGACATCATATGTCACATGCTTGACTAGCATTCATACATAAGATTCAATACTAGGTCAACCAATGTTGCATGCGCCGATTATTATCAATCATAAGTTCACAGCCCATTGAATAAAATCCAGCCAACTTAGTCCAACCATACTTCAAAAACTTTCAATTTAGCAACAGCAAGGTCATAACAGATGTTGTAGAAAATGTTTCCATGGTATGCGATTAACTAAGAGGCTTGCAAAATCAACGCATGGAGAACCCTACAAGTGGCAAGCAGCAGACAAGCCCTACATAACAAATTACCATGTGTTTTGACTAGAAATTAGGCACAACACATGGATATGCAGCAAAGAACACAGCATCAAACGGCTACAATGTCCACAAGACAAGCACCCCCAACCAAAGCACACAAACAAAAGTTTATTTTCTAATCATCTGGAATAAGTACACTCAGAAGTACTTTTCAGTCAAAAGATATGCCGGCGCGACGGATGATCCGGGTGCCCATTCCATCCTTCCTAGCAGCTACCGAACGGACCGAGACGACATGAGGAAATCTCTAAGATACTTGAATATTAGTTCTCTATGAACTTCCAACTCTTTACCGGCACAATCTGCCGACAAGAGGGTATACTACAGTACTACTACCACATTTTGTTAATGCTGCCAAGTCCAAGAAGATCTGGGCAATGCAAGAAGATCATAACTATTCTCCCAAGGAGATCAAACCGACAAATTACAGTGGTGTGATATCCAATTACTATCATGGAGAAGCCAAGCGAGAGGAGAAGGGAATAAATTAAGATACCAGCCGCAAACAGTACTGCCAGATACCAAGAACTTTCATCGGAGCCATGCTGAACCACTGAATCTGCATATTCTACACGTATGCGGGTAGCAGCAGGGCGAGCTGTCCGTTATCTGAAATGATCATATCCATCAATAAGATCAAGCTTTTTGTCGGCGACAAGAAAAATAAGCTACATTCACATTCAGAGATTTGTCCCCTGGGATTAAATAAAAGGAAAAAAAAAAGAAGTACTAGCATGGTTGCATGGGAAGAGGGGCACTACTACATGTTTGCCTCCTCTCTATAAAACTGCGTGCGTAAGTGAACCTGTCTGTGTGTGAGCTTAACGGGTGCTCATTAGGGTTTTCTATTCTAGAAGCTAGTCTCCACTATAAATAGGGGAGGGTGCTGGCCAACACCTCTAAAAACCCTTGTATTCAAGAACCTAGTTTGTGTTTTAGGGTTTGGAGAGAAAAGTGGAGAGGTTAGGGTTCTAGGAGAGATGGATTGATTGTGTGCTCTTTTGTTGGGTCTTTGTCCTCCATGTTGGAGTGGCTATAAACCTCTATCAATCTCAAATTAATCCAAGCAAGATTCCTAAAGATGAGTCTACTCTTTGTTCTTGCTCTCTCTTTGATGATTTTGGGTTTTTGATGTTTCGTTGGTTTTCCTTTGAGTTCTTGTGGTGATCTTGCTTGCTGTGACATGTGGGAGTGCATCTAAGATCATCTTGATCATCCTTTACCCACGAGCAAGCTTTGGATCATATTTTGGTTTTTGACTCGGTTTTGAAGCAACATTCACTCAAACGGAAAAAGGTCAGAAATTTGGCAATGATCTTCACGATCGTTGATTGGAATAGGTTCCTGACATCGTAGAGAAGGTTTGTTTCAAGTTTCATGAAGTTTGGAGTTGTGGATCAAAAGTTGGATCAATTTGCAACTTCGAAATCGTGCTGAAATTTCAGATTCTATGCTGATTTTACTGTTCACCGATTTGACCATGCTCTGTTCATCGGGCTGACCGCACACTGTTCACCGGGTTGACCACGCACTGTTCGGGGTTTTGATTGGATTCACTACAAGTCTTCCCCTATTCTTGTGTATTGATCTTCATAGCTCTCATAGCTATTGGAGTGAAAATCATATTGAATCCGATCTACGTGAAAAAATAGATCGTGCTCCTATTCAACCCCCCCCCTTCTAGTCGTTGTTTCAGTCCAACAAGTGGTATCAGAGCCCAGTTAGTTCAATCTTGATCTTAACCAGTCACTGAACTTGGCGATGGAGAAGTACTCCACCAAGCCGCATATCTTCGATGGGCTCGACTATGCCTATTGGAAGAATCGCATGCATGTCTTCCTTCAGAGCGAAGGACAAGCTATATGGGAGGTTGTTCGAGATCCGCTCGTTTTGCCCGAGGTTGCTACGCCAGCTTCAATAACCCTCTTGGCTAACAACCACAAGGCTAAGAACCTTCTATATGCGGGGCTTGATAGACAGGAGTATGATAGGATTTGTCATCTTGAGACCGCACACGAGATTTGGAACACTCTCGAAACTTACCATGAAGGTTCGTCCCAAATCAAGCAAGTATGTCAAACGGTCTTTAAGCGAGAATACAACAAGTTCGAGATGCGTCCTAGAGAGAGCATCGATGACGTAATCACTCGCTTCAACAAGGTGCTCAATCAGTTGAGAGCGGTCGACATCGAGTATTCTCAGTCTGAGAATGCTACCCATCTCTTAGCTGCAATCAACACCAAGGAATGGGAGATGAAGACTACTGCCATTGAGGAGAATGTCAATCTCTCTAATCTTACTTTAGAGCTGCTCTATAGTAAGCTCAAGACTCATAAGATCAAGAGGGTTGATCCTCCCAAGAAGGAGAATATGGCTTTGGTCGCTGACCCTCTCAAGAGAGCTTCTGATGGGTCTTCTGAGTCTTCTTCTGGATTATGTTTTTCTTGTCTATCTGTAATCCCTGAAGAGGAACTTGAGAGTTTTTCTGAGTCCGATTTGGCTCTCTTGATCAAAAAATTCACACAAGCCTACAATAATGTGAGAAACAAAAAAAAAGAGGTGGCCCTGTGAGTTGCTATGAGTGCGGAGAGCTCTATCACATCCGGGCCAATTGCCCCAAGCTGAAAGGTAAGAGCAGCCACAAGGAGGAGAAGCTAGCTTGGAAGAAGCCTCAAGGGAACAAGTCCAAGTTTGATGCTGTCAAGCTAAAGAAAGCTGCTCATCGAGTTCTTGCCACTCTTGGAAAACAATCCTTGAGCGATGTGGACTCTATGAGCAAGGAGGACAAGGAGGAGAAGCTCCCTCAAGACAAGAAGAAAGGAAAGGCCAAGGACTTCACCGGCATGTGCTTCATGGCTGATTCCATTGACGCAGATGACAATGATGAGGTATCTCCATCCTATGATGTTCTCTCTACTAGATGCGACACCATCTTTGAGCAACTGTTTAGTCAGGATTAGGCTTTAGAGGTTACCATGGCTAGGAATAAAGACTTAGAGTCATAAGTCGAAAATCTTACATTAGAATTTGTGAATGCTAAGAGTCTTGATGCTGATGAGTGTTCTTCCTATCATGCTTTACACTCTGAATTTGCTAAATTACAATCTGCTCATGATGTTGCCTTGCACCAACTTGAAAATGCTAGGACTGAACTAATTGAAGTTAAATCTGCTCCTTGTAAAAAAAATATTTAGAGTCTAGCAAGTTGGATGTTTCTGGTGCTATCGAATCTAGATTTTGTTCTTTATGCTTAGAATGTGAACATGAAATGAAAGACATAATAGAAGCAGTTAGAGCTAAATATGTCAAGCTTAAGGACAAAATTGATTCTTCTACTTGTGCTTCATGTGAAGCTCTTAAGCTTGAAGTTGTTGTTTATAAGGAGAGGCATGCTAAGGCCATTAAAGCTAAAACTTGTGAATCATATGTTAATCTTGGAAAAAAAAATACTTACTTTAAGGACACATTAGAAAAATTCCCTAAAAGTAAGAAACAGTTAAACATGATTCTTGACAAGTCCAAAACTCCTTATAAAAAGCAAGGGTTATGATACAACTATGCCCAAGACAAATCCAAGCCAAATATCATTCAAGTCTTGGAGAATGGGTTAGTTGAGTTCAAAACCCAACCTGCAAAAACCATTTTCAAATATGCAGGTTTTGCCCAACCATCTATTGAGTCAAAAGGTGCTTCTCCTAGTGGTACCAAGTACCATTGCACCTATTACAAGAAGGATAGGCATTTGGTTGAGTTCTGTTGGCGTCGGTTGAAAAATGCTAGAAAAAATCTTGATAGAATGTTATCTCATCAACCCAGAGCTTTTATGAGGCATGATCATCTAGAGAAGAAGAAATCTGGACTAGGTTTTATTTCACATGCTCATCGTCATGTTCCTAGACAGAATGCATCTCATGTTCGTGTGACCATCTCTCATGATAGAACCTCAAATAAGATCAAGGATAGCACTTCTATTTTGCATACTACTCGTAGACATGTGTCTCAGTACTGGGTTCCTACGTCATGTCTAACTAACCCCAGTATTGAGACACATCGATTCTTTGTTCCTTGATTTTCAGGGTTACCGGGGAAGGAAGAACACGTGGTTCGTCGACTCCGGCTATTCACGCCACATGACGGAGCTTCAATATAGTTCACTTCCTTCACGCGGTCGACGGGTGATGACTTCATCACCTTTGGAGATAATACACAAGGGCGGATTGAAGGAACGAGATCGATCAGGGTGAACGACAACTTTATCCTGAAGGACGTCTCCCTTGTGAACAAGCTCAGGTTTAATTTGCTTTCTGTCTCACAACTTCTTGATGATGGCTATGAGACTATATTTAAGAAAAATGCTTGTCGGGTGCTTGATTCAGCTGGTGAGCTTGTGTTTGGGATTTATAGAGTTGCTAAGATCTTTGGAGCTGATTTTTCTGAATCTTTTGCTGGTTCTCTTAAATGCTTGATTACTTCTTCTTCTGAGTTCTAGCTTTGGCACCGACGTTTGGGACACATTGGTTTTGATCATCTGACACGAGTTAGCAACCTTGAGCTCATGAGAGGTTTGCCTAAACTCAAAGCTGTCAAGGATGTTGTATGTGCGCCCTGTAGACATGGCAAGCAAGTTTCCGCCTCACACCCTTCATTGACTATGGTCATGACTGACGGACCGGGATAGTTGCTTCACATGGATACTATTGATCCTGCTAGGGTTCGGTCAGTTGGTGGTAAATGGTATATTCTTGTCATAGTTGATGATTTTTCGAGATACTCTTGGGTGTTCTTTCTTTCTTCAAAGGATGAAGCTTTTGATCATTTTCATTATCTTGTTCTTCGTTTGGCTTCTGAACTTCCTGGTGCCCTGAGAGCGATTCGCAATGACAATAGCACGGAATTCAAGAATGCCTCATTTGCCTCTTTCTGTGTTGAGCGTGGTATTGAGCATCAGTTCTCTTCTCCACACATCCCTCAACAAAATGGCGTTGTGGAAAAGAAGAACAGGACATTAGTCGAGATGGCTAGGACAATGCTAGATGAGTATAGCACACCGAGGAGGTTTTGGGCCGAAGCTATTGCTACAGCTTGCCATATTTCAAATCAGGTCTTTGTGAGACCATTTTTGGGCAAGACATCATATGAGCTTCGATTTGGTAGAAAACCCTCTGTTTCTCATTTTCGAGTTTTTGGAGCCAAGTGTTTCATTCTTAAGATAGGAAATCTAGATAAATTTGAGTCAAGGACTTTTGATGGTATCTTTCTGGGTTATCCTGGATATTCGAGGGGTTTTCGGGTTTTTAATGTTGAATCTAACCTTGTTCAGGAGACATGCAATGTCACTTTTGATGAGACTAGCCCTGGAGCTAGATCAGATGTTTCAGGTGAAACACAGGTGACAGAGAGCATCTTTGTGGAAGAAGATGAGGACGAAGCTGATGTTTGTCTCCCTCCTTTTGCGGCTAATGCTCCTATTCTAGTTCAAAAACCTAATGCGACTACTTCACCTTCAGTTGAGGCTCCTGCTGCATATTCATCATCAGCAGTACCAGCGGAGGTCGAAGAGATGTTGTCTCCCCCGAGCGTTCCACTTCACATTCAGAGGCGTCATCCTCCGGATCAGATGATTGGTGATCTTCATGAGCGAGTCACTCGCTCCAAGTATCATGATTCGAGTCTCTACTCCCATTCTGTATTTGTTGCTTCTTTCGAATCCCGCAATATATCACATGCTTTATCTGATGCGAGCTGGGTTAATGCTATGCATGAGGAGTTAGAGAACTTTGAGAGAAACAAGGTCTGGAACCTAGTAGAACCTCCTAGTGGTCATAATGTGATAGGAACCCGTTAGGTGTTCAAAAATAAACAAAGTGAGGATGGTTCTGTAGTTAGAAACAAGGCTAGATTGGTAGCTCAGGGTTTTAGCCAAGTTGAGGGGTTAGACTTTGATGAGACATTTGCTCGTGTGGCTAGATTGGAAGCTATTCGTATTTTGCTTGCATTTGCTGCATCTAAGGGATTTAGGTTGTATCAAATGGATGTCAAGAGTGCTTTCCTAAATAGTTTTATAGAGGAGGAAGTGTATGTTAGATAACCCCAGGCTTTGAGAATCCCAAACATCCACATCATGTTTTCAAGCTTTTCAAAGCATTGTATGGTCTTAAGCAAGCCCCTGAACCTGGTATGAGAGGCTTAAGACCTTCTTGCTTAAGAATAACTTTGAGATGGGTAAGGTATACAAGACCCTATTCATTCTTAGCCATGGTAATGACTTCCTGCTTGCTCAGATTTATGTAGATGATATTATCTTTGGTAGTTCTTCTCATGCTCTTGTTTCTAATTTTTTGAGACCATGTCTAGGGAATTTGAGATGAGTATGATGGGAGAGCTCAATTACTTTCTGGGGCTTCAAATCAAGCAATGCAAGGAAGGGATCTTCATCCATCAAACGAAATACACCAAGGATCTACTCAAGCGTTTCGAGATGGGTGACTACAAGCCGATCGCCACTCTTATGGCGACTTCGACTGTTTTGAATCCAGATGAGGAAGGAGAAGCTGTGGATCAACGTGAGTACCGCAGCATGATCGGCTCCCTTCTGTACCTAACGACCTCAAGACCGGACATCCACTTCGAGGTCTGCCTCTGTGTGAGGTTTCAGGCGTCTCCAAGGACTTCCCATCGCTAAGCCGTCAAGCGTATTTTTAGGTACCTTCACTCTACCCTTCAGTATGGTATTTGGTATTCCTGCTCTTCTTCTTTGTCTATTCGGGGGTTTTCTGATTCTGATTTTGCGGGCTGTCGGCTGGATAGGAAGAGTACCTCAGGCACTCGTCACTTCTTAGGCACTTCTCTTGTCTGTTGGTATTCTAGGAAGCAGTCCTCTGTTGCACAATCCACTGTAGAAGCTGAATATGTAGCTGCCGCTAGTTGTTGTAGTCAGATTTTGTGGATGGTGTCCACCCTTAAGGACTATGGGTTAATTTTTGCTAGTGTTCTTCTTTTCTGTGATAACACTTCTGCCATTAATATTGCTAAAAACCCTATGCAACATTATAGAACTAAGCACATAGACATTCGCTATCACTTCCTTAGAGACCATGTCGAGAAGGGTGATATTGTGCTACACTTCGTGGAGTCTGAGGCTCAGTTGGCTGATATCCTCACCAAGCCTTTAGACCTAACTAGGTTTGTCACCTTGAGAAGTGAGTTAGGGGTAATTTACCCTTATGGGTTGGTTTGAGGGGGAGTTGGTTCTTTTCTGAACTTTCCTTGTTCTTCTGATCTTTTCTAAACCTGTTGATCCTTTTTTATCTTTTTAGGCTTTTCAGTTCTTCTTGTATCTCATTGTATCATATTGCATTTATATGAAAATCACAAAAAGATGCATCGTAATGTAAGCTTTACTGTTTGTCTTTTAAAATTGATGAAGCTTTGCTTATTACCCTCTAGGAGCTTTAGTATTTCAATTCTGCTCAAGATCGTGTCTAGTTTTTTGACTTGCTAGAATTATCATACTTTCACATGTGTAGCAAAGTCTTTGGTAAATGAGCTAGAACTTTAAGTCAACTTGAACTGAAAATTGCAATTTGTTGATCTTTTAGCTAGTTGCACAATTAGTGATCCTTTTGTGACATTGGCCCTGTCAAAATTGTTTTGTTAGCTCTTAAATCTAGAATTGAACATCTTTTGAGCTTTTTGTTCCTTTAAAGAATTTGTAATTGCTCCTGTGCAAAATGAAGAATCAGATTTCAAAATTCTCATGTGCTTAAACTGTAAAAAAACTGATCTCGCCAATTCTTTCTCATGAGATAGCTTGCCATTGCAGTAGGCATGAACTTAGGGGGGGTTTGGATGACCTATACAACTCTTTTAAGCTTATTTCTTGAGATGGTCGCGGCAAGGCTTGAGGTCTAGCACAAATTGAATTTGAAAATTGGTTGAAGCTTGGGAAGAGTTTGTGGATGGCTCCTAGTCCACGATCTTCTTCACCAAGATAGACCTTTACTCAACTTCAATATTCATTGAAAATAAAATCTGTTGAGAAATTTGGGCATTTGAAAAAAACTTGAGTAAAATTATTCAATCCAAGACTTTTGTCTCTAAGATGGTCTTTGCTAGCTTCTAGATCTCACAATGACATTCTGACATGGCCATTATCACTTTAGGATACCTGTTGTTGAACTTACTAATTTTGAAGTATTGCTCAATTTAATCCAACAACAAGTGGTATTTTGAGTTCTCTAGCCCAGCTTTGCTATATATGTCTTAACATGATTTTGCTAGCTGTGTCAGGCTTGATATGTCTTGAGTGATAATAGAAATGCTAGCATGTTCTTTTGGGTAATCTCCAAAGCTTCTTTTACTGAAACTTTGAAACAAAAAAATAAAGCCACTTCATCGCATTTCCTGCATGCTCTTTCTTATGCTTCTTCCTCATTTCTGCATTTGTCATTTTTGGATGAGAGGAAAGCGTGATTCCTTGATGAATCCATTGTCAAAGGGGGAGAATATTTAACAAAAATGTTAGATAGGGAGCTATTTGGACAAAAAGGGAGAAAATTGGTGATCATAGTGAGGGGGAGCATCTAATTTGCATTCTTATGATCCTATTGTCTTTTATGAACTTGAATTGTAATTCTTAGAACCTCACAATGATCGAAGGTCACTTTGAACAATTGTTCTTTCATATGGACCTTAAGTGAGATTTTTGACTCTTCCCTGAAAATTGAAGCTTTATTGCTTTCTTTTGCCTTATCTCACTTGCCTATGCTAATCTAAAGCCATCTTGGTCATTTTCATTGCTTTCTCTTGCTTTTAGATCAAGTTGTGCCTTTGCGCGAAAATGTCGAGTATTTTCATTTTCAAACCTCTTACTTATATTTTTGAGAAATTGCCAATGTGTTCATCAAGAGAGAGATTGTGGATATCATGAGGATATGCTCATGATCTTAGGATGATGAGACAATTACCAATGGTGTTGAAGGTTTGCGGAAACACACGCTTTCGGTAGAGTTTCAGTTTTGTCAGGTCTCAGGCGGTCAGACCGGCCTTGCCTCAGGTGGATTAGATGTTGGGGTGCTGGCGGTCCGGTCGGCCAGGGCGGCGGTCAGACTGTCCAGTGTGGTGGTCTGACCGGCTACCACTGAACGGTCAGACCGGTCGTGAAAATGTTTTTGGATTTTGGAGCTAGACCAAAAATAGAGGGTGTAGGCAAGAGAGGAGATTCTACTACACTTGGTCTCATAATTTTTGGAGCTTCAAGGCAAAAGATTTATTCGTTTGAAATTTTCAGAGAGTTCTCGGGTTTCTTTGCTGAAATTTTGGCTAAGTCCCAGCTAGGCGGTTAGATCGGCAAACAGGTGGCGATCAGACCGGCCAGGGGATGGTCAAACCGGCCAAGGTGACAGTCTGACCAGTTTTGATTTGATCGTCGGCCAACTTGGTGGCGTTGTTTGTTTTGGTTAGGTCAAGTTCATGGGTTTCAGTGCATATGTGTTGCATGTTGCATGTGTTTGACTAACGTGGATCAAGTTGTGAAGAACTTGTTCCCGAAATCAATTTCTTTGTCTATTGTTTTGTAGGAAGCTTGGAGGTCAACGGCAAGGATGATCGGGACTAGACTTGGAGAGCTGAGGTTCAGAACAATCGAGGATGCCGGGTGAAGTCGATGGACTCAAGCATGGCGCAAAATGGAGAAGGATAACCGAATGGGCAGTTCAGTGCGACGGGTTGAATCAAGCGGCGCGGGGGTCGGTGCAAGTGTCATGGTGGTTTCGGTGGGAGCCGGATGGGAGAGACTTGCCGACATCATAAGAGCCGTTGATCAACCTACACGTGGCGAAGCAGGCGATTGTTTCATGAAGATTGGACTCGGTCTTCGAAAAAGGATCGAGAAGGGGTATTTTGGTAACTTTACCTAAATACCACCTTGGTGACCCTTGGCTAAACCGCGGCGTAAGACGGCGTAAGGAGAAGTGGTTTGGGCCAAGAGAAGATGAAGACGATGCTATAAAATGCATGTGTAAGTGAACCCGTTTGTGTGTAGGCTTAACGGGTGCCCATTAGGGTTTTCTTTTCTAGAAGCTAGCATCCACTATAAATAGGGGAGGGTGCTAGCCAGCACCTATAAAAACCTTTGTATTCAAGAAACCCTAGTTTGTGTTTTAGGGTTTGCAGAGAAAAGTGGAGAGGTTAGGGTTCTAGGAGAGATGAATTGATTGTGTGCTCTTTTGTTGGGTCTTTGTCCTCCATGTTGGAGTGGCTGTAAACCTCTATCAATCTCAAATTAATCCAAGCAAGATTCCTAAAGATGAGTCTACTCTTTGTTCTTGCCCTCTCTTTGATGATTTTGGGTTTTTGATGTTTTGTTGGTTTTCCTTTGAGTTCTTGTGGTGATCTTGCTTGCTGTAATATGTGGGAGTGCATCTAAGATCATCTTGATCATCCTTTACCCACGAGCAAGCTTTGGATCATATTTTGGTTTTTGACTCGGTTTTGAAGCAACATTCACTCAAACGGAAAAAGGTCGGAACTTTGGCAATGATATTTATGATTGTTGATTGGAATAGGTTCCTGACATCGTAGAGAAGGTTTGTTTCAAGTTTCATAAAGTTTGGAGTTGTAGATCAAAAGTTGGATCAATTTGCAACTTCAAATCGTCTCAAAATTTCAGATTCGTGTCGATTTTATCGCTCACCGCTTGACCACGCGATCGCTCACCGGGTGACCGCCATCGCTCACCATGTCGATCACAAGATCGCTCACCGCACTCACCGCAATCGCTCATCGGTGCGGACTCTAATGTTCACAAGCACTGTTCATCTTTTCTGTTTTTGGTGCGTGCTTCGGGGCTTTGATTGGATTCAATACAAGTCTTTCGCTATGCTTGTGTATTGATCTTCATAGCTCTCATAGCTATTAGAGTGAAAATCATATTGAATCCGATCTACATGAAAAAGAGTTCGTGCTCCTATTCAACCCCACCACCACCACTCTAGTCGTCGTTTGGGTCCAACAAAAACTTCAACCTCCTTCGAAGTTCTACACCATAGTTCTTCAGTTCATCATCAGGGAGCAAAATCTCCTAATTTCATCACAGTTCTTCAGTTCATTAGGCTCAAATTGTAGCCATAAGGACTGTGGGCCAAGGCAAGCAGAGGGGAAGGATGGCCAAAGCTCTAAAAGAGCATAGAGCCAGGGTCTACATCATCCACCGGTGCGTTGTCATGCAACTTTGCTGGCATGACTGAACTCTAGCCTGAATTTTCCTAGGATCTCTAGCTGGTGCGTCATCAAGAAGATCTTTAATATAATTTTCTTGGGACATATAGAAACCCTTAGGTGTAGAAATAACCTCAACCCCAAAAAAGTAGCGAAGAGGACCCAGATCAGATATGAGAAACTACTCATTAAGATGCTCTTTGACAAAAGTGATGTACTGAGAATCATCTCCAGTAATGATCATATCATTAATATATAAAAGGAGAAGCGTCCGACCACGAGGCGAAGTGTGAATAAAAAGAGCAGGGTCATGAGCACTCGTAGAGAAACCAACTGTAGTGATAACAGAAAAGAAACGATCAAACCAGGCATGAGGAGCTTGCTTAAGGCTGTAAAGAGATCGACGAAGGCGACAGACCATACCCTTAGGAACAGAATACCCTGGTGATGGCTGCATATAAACCTCCTCACGCAGCTCACCATTGAGAAAAGCATTCTTGACATCAAGTTGAGAGATGGACCATACCCGAACAGACACCACAGTAAGAAGAGTGCGAACAGTGATCATGTGAGCTACAAGAGCAAAAGTCCCATCATAATCATGACATACTCACTGAAACCCACATGCCACGAGACGAGCCTTGTAGCGCTCAAAAGAACCATCAGAAAAAGTTTTAACCTTGTAGATCCACTTGCACGTGATAGGAGTAACACGCGCGGGAAGAGGGATAAGATCTCACGTGCCAGTATGCTAAAGTGTAGAAATATCCTCTGCCATCGCATGCTACCACTCCTGATGAATAACAGCATCATGATAAGAAGTCGGTTCGGTAAGAGCTACTAAACAAAAGCGTGCAGGATGCCGAATAGACTGGCGATCACGAAGAGCATATCGAGGAAGAGAGACCGAAGAAGATGGCGCATCAGAAGAATCCTCAACTCGTGGACGACGAGTGTAGTAGAGAGGGTAAAAAGGAACAAGGCTAGGAGGAGCCTTTGGAGAGGATGTCGATGGTGAAGGAGGAGGAGGCGGTGAAGGAGGCACCAGAGAGGCCAAAGGATGTGATGGAGGTGTGGTGACAGGAAAAGTCAGGAAAGAAAGTGGCTCGACAAGAGATGTTGGAGTGGTGGAAGGAGAAGAACGAGAGTAGAAAGGATGAGACTCATCAAAAGTGACGTCCCAAGAAACCTGCATCTGTCGGCCAACAGGATCACAACAACGATATCCCTTATGCTCAGCTTTATAGCCTAGAAAAATGCACTCCACGAATTGAGCAGTCAACTTGGTGCACTCATGAGGTGCAAAAAGAACATAGCACACACACCCAAAGAGGCGAAAACTAGAATAATCAGAAGTCTTGCAACAGAGATGCTCAACTGGGATCCCACCTTGAAGAGCAGAAGAAGGCTAAATATTAATCAGGAAAGTAGCAGTAGAAACAGCCTCAGCCCAGAAGGGTGGGATAGCAGAAGCAAGCATAAGAGCATTAGCTGTCTCAAGAAGATGACGATGCTTTCGTTCAGCCACACCATTCTGGGCATGGGCACCAAGGCAAGAAAAATGGGAGAGAGTGTCATGCTCAGGAAGAAAGCCACGAAGGACTCTTGACAAGTATTCCCCAGCAGAATCAGAATGAAAAACACGAATAGGAGAGTCAAACTGAGTACGGATCATAGTGGAAAAAGTCTTGTAGATGGATAGAACCTCACTATGAGATGACATAAAGTATATCCATGTGTGTCGAGAAAAATCATCAATAAAATTATATAATATCGATGACCTCCTTTCGAAACAAAAGGAGCTGGACCCCATACATCAGAATAAACAAAATCAAAAGAACGATGTGACACTAACTCACTAGAAGGATAGGGGAGTTGAAGCTGTTTACCAAGCTTACAACCATGACAATTTAGAGAAGTATCACCAGACACAGACCCTAAAAGACCACGACGAAGTAAAGAAGATAGACGTGACCTGCAAAGATGTCCTAAACGATGATGCCACTGAGTAAAAGACATAGTGGAGGATGCAGCAGAAGCAGAGGCAGTGGTGGAGGCGATAAGACTAGCATGGGCAGCGGAAGGAAGATGAAGCTAGTCAAGCTTCCATAGACACCGTGAGTCATGGCAGCGAGGGCTAGTACCAACCAGAGTCCTCGTGCGTCAATCCTAAATAGAACAAGAACTAGAATCGAGAATAACACGACAACCATGATCGGTGAGCTGACTGGTAGATATGAGCTACATGGTTAGTTTGGGAACATAAGAAACAGCAGGAACATGAAAAGAGGAATTTGAAATAGTGCCTCATCCTGTGACAGAGAGAGGTACCATCTGCCATCTGAACAGTGATAAGAACAGCTAAAGGACCAATGAAAGTAACGTTGTTGGAATCAGATGTCATATAAAAGGAAGCACCAGAGTTAAGAATCCAATGTGATATACTTGAGAAAGGAGTAGAAGGTGGTCTCTCACTAGAAGACTGTGCAGCAGAACCAGCAGAACCAGATGGTGCAACAGTAGCCATGTGACACAGTAGTGTGAGAAACTCCTAAGAATCGAAAGCACCAGAGCTCCTCTGAGAGAAGGAGCCGCCAGTGCCTTTCGGAGGATGGCCACCATGACGTAAATCCTTCTTCTTCTTGTAGCAGAACTGCTCCACATGTCCATTCTTATTGCAATAGGTGCAGTGGAGTCCCCTACCAACAGCGGCTATCACTAGTGAAGACACAACTGGTGATAGAGTAGCTATAGCGGTGTAGAAGCTGGAGGAGCTGTCAGAACCAAAGGAAACGGTTGTGACGGAGCAGGTCAGCAACACGAAGGCGAATCTCCTTAGCACGAACAGCTGCAAGGGCCTCCAACAGAGTCACATGAGGGTGGCGCGCCAACAACTGAGCATGAGTCTACTCATACTCAGCCCAGAGATGGGTTAAAAAGTTGTAGATGTGATGAACTCCAGGTGAGACTGTTGATGCTGATAGCACTGACAAGTGTGGCAAATATTCTGTCCCAAAGAGTCAATCTAACGCCATACCGCAGATAGTTTGGCATAGAACTCATCCACAGTGGCATCTCCCTGCTGCAGCGACTACTCCTAACGCACAACAAAAAGGTACAAGGAATCACCAGATGGCTCATAGCAGTTGCGTAGATGCGCCCACATCAACTGTGTTGAAGCCAAGCCAACCACATCATCAGTGAGATGCACTTCTATGCTAGCAACCAGAATAGCAGAGGCACGTGCATCCTCATCAATTCATATCTTGTAGGCGGCATACTGAGTCTAAAAAGTCTCCATGACATCCTCAAAAGCATCAGATGTCTCTTTACGACTGTGTTCGGAAGCATCCTTTGGGAGTACAGGCTCAACAGGTGAAACAGGGCGAGACGGACAAGGCATCTAACTGGTAAGAAAGTCCCAAAGACGCTGACAACGCATGTGGAGGCGCATGTGCTGAAACCATTCCCGATAATTGAGACCATCGAAGATCACCAGGTAGTGAGGAACAGTAACCATGCCTGGAAAGGATGAAATTTTTTATTTTTTTACTTACTTATACGGTTTGGTTCGTAAGCAAATCGTGTTTGTATCACAACCGAGAGTCACGCAGACACGAAACCGAGAGTCACACGGAGAGGCGGCGTGACTCATGGTGATTCCAACAGCGGTAGTGGCTCCGACGGACACACGACGACGATGGCTCTGGTGACTCCGATCTGCAGCACGAGCAGAACCGGCAGTGGCTCAAAGATCCGACGTCGCGGGCTCCGGCTCGGCCGCCCAGGCGAAAGATCCAGTGGCAGATTGGTTCGGCAGCCATGTGGATCTGGCGGCGGCGCAAGGAGTTAGGCTCGGGGATCAGCTCGGACTCAAGGATCCGGCGGCGGTGCAAGGAGTCGGGCACGGGCGTCGCTCGACACCAGTGGCTGTGCGGTGATGATGCTAGGCGGTGACGAGAGGAGGAAGCAACGGATGCGATGACGGCCTCACGGCGGCCGACGTCATGAGCAGAACATCCGGAGGCGGCACCGACCTGGTGCGATGGTGATCGGCAGGTCGAAGAGCGAGTGTGGTGGAGAAAGAGTAGTTAAGAGGATCCTAGTGACGGAGAAAGACGCAGAGGATCCAGCAAAGTCAGGCGGTGACAACGGCGGCTGGAGAGACGAACCAGCAACGACGACCAGCTTGACGAAACCCTAGGTATTGCTTTGATACCATGTTATGAATAGCGCTTATATTCATTATGAGGCCAATGGGCCAATATATATACAGTACAAGTATGACAATAGGAAAATACACAGACAATAATATACTTCTAACACATTTATTTCATTACGAGTTGTTCTTTTTTATTTTTCTCCAACTTTTTTCCTTCTGCTATACCTTTGGTAGTGGGATATGGTTGGTCTACCTTTTTGTACAGAGCTCTTTTATGGTATATCACTTACCACTTTAGAGGTAAGAGTGGTTTTCAATCATAACTGTTGATTGAGTGAGGTTATTTTTGACCAAATGCAAATATTACTAGTAAGGAAACCAGCAACTAATTAAGTTACATACCTAAGATAGTAAAATATTAAATGGGTATATATCCTTCCTTATCAAACACATGTTTGAATAGTTTTAGCCATGTGGACACTTGAATATTTGACAATTAGTTCAAATTGTTTGAAAAGAAAATATATGTAAACGATATCTTTGTTGAATTTGAGATATATTGTGAGAGCCGCTGGGGGGTTTAACTTGTAATACTTAACCTTCCAAATGGGCCTAGCATCACAAATTAAATTTTTCGCTCTCGGTGTATTATGTGCATCCTAGGAGCGGTACACATATACCTTCACAAACAAACATCAATGCCATACACAAGTTATTACAATACCGATATCTTCAAAGTTTACAACACAAAAGACATACAAGGTTTAGATTACATACATAAGGCCAATCGGCCAAATATCACAACAAAATATCAAATTTCGTACCGAAAACATAAGCCATAAGATGGCAGCAAAACAAAGCCAACTGGTTGCCCTTACCCACAAGGCAACTGACCAGAAACGCCTAGCTAGTTGTCAAAGTCAAAGTCGGCCTCACATTGGCTAACCCCTTGGGGGTCAACTTCTCTCCAAGATGGACATTCCGGTTAAGTACAAAGTTGTACTCGCAAGACTTACAAACAATAGAATAGATAGATGCATTCAAGTATCAAAGGAAGGCTACTACACTAAGCAATTTTCGACATAAAGGTATTTTCTTTGCAATAGAGTAATAGATTGTAAGGCAATTTACCAGATCAGTTTTTATTTGCTTAAATAACAACAAGACAGTATTTAGAGACATGATAAACAACCTAGAGGTGACTGCCCACAGCCACCACAACAATAGCACAAATTGCCCATTCGTACCACCTGATTTCAAGTTTTATCGAAAGGTTATAGTCTAACTCTCACGGGGCATAACCAAGCATGCCCATAACTAAGGACATGGCTATTCGAATAGATTATACCCTGCAGGGGTGTTCAACTTTACCCATACACCAAACCACGCCTTTGCCAAGCTATTAAGCACACTTCCTAAGGTGTGCCAGCAAAGCTAAGTCCTACAAGATATTTTCCAATGTAATGTATTAGCTAAGAGCCGCCCTATGGGTGAAACCCTCTGTGAACCGCCCTTGTGTGCAAATGGGGCTCCCACGGAGGACACATACGTTGTGTCGGAGTCACCGGTAAAGCCTCAGCAACTATCGATGCTCCTCAGGCGAGGGAACCTACCCGGATCCCACCTTGCACATTTCCATTAACAACATAATATTTTTCTCCCTAACAACTACCACTTGCGGCTCAGAAGGAGGGGTTCCCAATACCCTCATGTGGATGCATGCAATAATGCTTGGAACGGTGGCGTAAGATGTTCGATTCTTGTTGACTCGAGCACAAACCACACACTCAATAAACACACCATCCAACCATATGCCCAAGTACAAATCCTTTTATTTTCAGTTTTAATTTTCCAAATACAATGCTTACATGAGTACCCTGACCTAAGTAATTTAAAGTGATGATATAATAACCATCGTTGAAACGATGATCCCTATTCTACCGTTCTAAGCATTGCTAAGTGACACGGGCTAGTATACGGTATATAAATGACCAAAACCCATCCATCGGGCTCTAAATCACTAGTGAGGATATCAACCTAGGCTCAGTGTCAAGGGATAAACATTTACCTACAGCCCAAGCATCTATTCGGATTAACAACCTCTAACGAGAAATTAATCATCAAATAGAACATGCATACATTGTAACATCCCAATTTTCTGAGTTTTAAAAATCTTTTAAATAGTTAGTAGGGAGAAAATTCACCAATTGGATTTATTTGAATTTAATTCAAAAGCTTAATATTGGACTTTACAATCAAAAACATTTAATGTGAATAATCCCAACAAGAACAATAGCCAAAACTATTTTATTTGGGTTCTATGTGCTCAGATATATTTTCTAGATTTTTCTAGAATTTTTCTGAGTTCATTTGCTATTTTCTATTGCTTATTTGAATTTCTGGTATTTTACAAAATAGAAAAACTATTTAAAATCTCAGAAAAGCTCTTGGTAAAAACCCACCCAAACCCCTTTGGCCCACTCTCAAATTTCACACACCGCGCGAAGTCCGCCTCCCTCTGACACGTGGTCCCCACATGTCAGCCCCTTTTCTCTCTCTTCGCGCGGACGCGTTAAGCCTCCACCGTCCGATCCTCTTTGGACGGCCCGATGGCGTTATGCCTTCCGGGCGACCCGAACGTCACCTTGATTGTGAGCCGTTCGATCAAGATTTAACGGCCAGATGTGGCTAAGGCGTTGGGGGTCCGAACGTTCCTTTCTTTTGGACCCTCCGATCTGGATTTGATGGCCAGATTTTGTTGGAGCCCGTTTGCACACGCGCCTCCGTGCCGCTAACGCGTGGGCCCATGCCCCGTCGTCCTCCTCGTGCCCGGCTTCGTCTCCGCACGCGACCGCGCCGTCTGCCATGGATTGGAGCTCGAGCTTTGTACGACAACGCTGTTTTTCTATCTAAACCCCTTCTAGAAAACGTGCCAAATCCTATCTCTAACCTCTTCGCACCCATTTCTGTTAAAATCTTATCCCGAATCATATCCTATCCCTGGATTTCTGAAATTTGTTTCGTGTTCTTCACGGACTCGATTTGGGGATTTCTTATCCCGTGCCGCCTCGGCCCTATAAATAGTCCCCCGAGGTTCGCACTGCCCTCCGCAACCCAGAGCCGCCACCCACGTCGCCCCGAGAGCCCTAGCGCCGTCGCAATCGGAGTTTTAGGGTTTTTCGCCACCGCCTTTTTCTTCGTTTTGCGCTGTCGTCGACGTCGCCTTGCCCTTGTGATCTGCACCGCCGGGTTCGCCGCTGTCCAGGCTACCTCCAGGAGCCCTCGCCGTCGCCGGAACCTCACCGGAACCTCTGTCCGACAAAAGCCGATCCTCTCTGCCGCTCAACTCTCGCCGCCGGTCGCCACCGTCCATCCCAAGCACCCGGAGTTGCACCCAGAGGTTCGCAATAACCTCAGCTACATGCCGGTACCACTCACCACCGGTGGATCGCCATCGTTCGCCGTTGTCATTGGTTCCCGAGCGCCGCCGCCCGTCGGTCTGACATGTCATGCCGCGTGGCTAGCCACCTCAGCTCCAGCACCGACATGTCGTCTCGCGTGGTGTCCCCGTCAGCCTACGCGTGTACGCCCGAGTCAGTGTCCCGGTCAGCAGCCGCCGCTGACGTGTTGCGTCGGGATTGGTCCAGATCGATCCACGTGGCCGTCCACCAGTCCCTAAATCCCGAGGCTCGGTAGACTTGGTCTACCGTGAGCCGTGAGGCTAACATGTGGGTCCCACATGTCAGTAGTTTCTTTTTATTTGTTTTATTTCCAAAATTCCTTGCTGACATCATGCTTGCGCAATAATCCGATTTTTCTGTTAAGAAATAATTCGGAAATTCCAGAAAATTCAAATTAGGGTTTCTTTTATATTTAAACTTCCAGAGCATATAACTTTTGCATCCGAACTCCGATTGAGCCCATTTAAATTCCAAAATTCATCTAAATTAGAGCTCTATTTATCTGAGATTTTTATTTAATTTTTGAAGTTTGTTTGGCCTCTGTTATTTATATGTTTTGTTTATTTATTGCGTTTACGAGTAGACGTCGATACTTCGGGGAATTTTGGAGAAGAAGGAGCACCTCAAGACTAAGACCAGTACCTAGACCTTTTCCAAAGCAAGTCATACCTTTGATCATCTTGAACCCAGTTTTCAAACTAATTTGTTTCAAAGTATTGCATCCTACTTTAATTATGTATTTAGATACTTTTGGGTATAGTTATTATCCAATTTGTTATGACCACCTTGGCTTGTATGTCATAATTCCTTGTCACCCTAGATTGGTTTATTAGTTGGTAATATTGTAGCACCAACGTGGGTTGGTTAGATGCGAGTACAATTGCTTAGCCATGCTACGAGTCTCACATCTCATGTAAGTTGCAAATATTAAATCTGACTAAGTGACTATGGAACTTTGTGTAAAACTGTGTGCTATGTGTTATTACTTCGTGATAGCATGTGTTGCAATAAAACCAACTGGGTGGTAAAGGATTTAGACTAAGGCAAGTGGTGGATACTGTGTGATATGGTGGACTTTGTGAATGGGAATGATAATCTTTGTGATATAGTTAGAAAATGGAAGTCTTGCCTTGGTCAATTAAGGAATTAACTTTGTGCGTCATTGAACTGAGCCTTACTGTACGACCACATGCCTGATGGGACGGGCCTAACTTAGTAGGTTATGGATTCTCGGCATTGATGTTCAGGTGGATAGGTTAGGCTGTGTGACAGGGTGGAGGTGTGACTACATGGTAGTTGCATCGTGGGACGATTCGTCGCATCCTTGTCCAGCGGTGTGTGTCGGACTAGCATTCTTTGTGAGCTGGTATAGCGGGAAAGCACATTAGGAATGTCAATGTTTGAGATGAAGTTTCTGAACTGTTTTGTTACGATTGGTGCTAGCTACACTAGTTGTATCTTGTGGGTAAAGTGTACAAACTCTGCAGAGTGTAAAATCAATCTATTCAAATAGCCGCGTCCGCGGTCATGGACATGCTCGGGGATTTCACACGAGGGATAGTTTTCATAAAATGTTTGGGATGGGAGCCATGTGATCTAAGTCATGTGGCTATGTGAAATAATCTGTTTAGCTTTGTGTCTTTGTGAAAACAAATGTTAAATTAATATTGTCTATTTGTTTTGAATTATGCTTTCAATCTATTACTTGTATTCAATTGCAAATATTACTTCTATGCAAAAAACCACAGAAGCCTTTTCTTTTGGAATAAGCCTACATCTATAAATTGTATTCTGTGGTGTGATTTGCGAGTACGGTTGTGTACTCACGCTTGTTGTAAAACTTGCGCCTAAACCTACAGAAGAGGAGTCTACGCCTGCTTTCGAGGAGGAGTTCATCGAAGATTGCTGATCGTTAAGGTCTGGATCCTAGTCGGTTGCCCATGGTGAATTGATGGGATCTACGCTGAAGTTATTTCTGTTCCGCTGCTGTTTTATTCTCTGTTAGCCTTACGTGGCTTAATAAGTGTAAACTCGACTATAAGGTCAAAACCCTTATTTGTTATTCAAACTAATCGTTTACTTTATTTATCGCTTGTGTGGATCGATATTCACCTATGTTGACACTGTGTGCACTAGCGTGATCCTGGACTAGTGCATTATACACAAAGGGTTTCAGAATCGTAATTTTGGGTCCCAACATACATACAATTGCAAAACAAGATAATTATATAAAAACACAATAGGATCAACAAGATCAAATGGGGGTTGCTTGCCTTGCTGGTGATAGTCCAGGTGCTACTGAGGATCACTCTTGAATACATTTGAATCTTCGAAACCTATCGAACAAACGAAAAGAACAAATAAGAATGAATGATGCTGAGATTAACCAAAAATAAAAATTCATCCAAAATGCATGAAATTTACACAGTAGGTATATTATGATTTTACATGAATTTAGGGACAAAAATCATTTGATTTGTAGTTTGCATGCGAGAGTTATGCCCTAACGAAAATATGCTGAGGAGAAATTGCTGAAAAATTAGGTTTCGGTTACTATAGCCAAAATTAATTGTTTTCACAAAAATTTCCAAAAAGGTGGTGGAGATAAAAAATACATGGTTAGACAGAGGATACAATTTTATGAACAACAAAAATTGATTCACCTCATATGGATTTTCTATTCATTTTCAAAGTTATGCCACTAGTGAATAAATAATTTGAATATCAAGATTTTCTGTGATAGTAACATGTTTCAAACCTATTCAAATTTAAATTACAACAAAAATGGAAACCAACAAACTTGGTTTCACTCAATTTGGAGTTGATTTGAATTAGTTATGAATTTTTGAAGTTTAAACCATTTCTAGGGCAAAAGTAATTTAATTTGAAAATTCTAAATGTATTAAAATCTTTTTGTACTCAGTTGGAACTAGCCATGGTCACTGACGAGTGGGTCCTATGATTTTATTTTCGTTTTCATTTAAAATCCTAAAGGAAAAGCTCTACTGACATGGGGTCCCACGTGTCATACACTAGGCTCATGGAATAGCGCATGGACCGAAGGTCCACGTGCTTGGTCCACGGTCCATGGACCAGTGCGCTGTGCACTAATGAGTCCAGGCCTGCATGTCATTGACTGGAAGTGAAACCCAGATTCTTAACTCACCTCAATTTCTATTCACGGTCCCACTTGTCAATGAGATTCAACAGCAATTAAACGATCATTTAATACAGGTAAGCTTTAATTAAGCCCTAATGACCAAGATTTGGCTTAATCATTAGCTACAGTGCCTGTCCAAAATGGACACGCAGGGGAGCTCTCGGATGCATTCATGTCCGCACCCATCGCCGGCGATGTGTTCCTCGGCGGTGCGGAGAGTGCCCAAAATGGAATCCTGAGGGCCATGCAAAGCTAGGGGTACCGGCGGTGAGTGCCCTGGCGACCTGGAGTGGTGGTGCATTGGCGAAGAGCGGAGGCGGCATTCGGCTCACATGACAAATCGTAAAGCAAAGTTGCCCACGACAAAATGGCACGCGCATGAGTGGCTATGAGGTACAAGGAAACTACCGAAGTGATGCGTTGAGGATGAGGTGCCCGGAGTGAGGCCAACAACAAAGACCAGTGGCGGCGGCGGGGTGGTCAACGACGGGAGCTCAACCTGAGCAAGGAGAAAGGGAAAGGGAGGTAGGGGAAGCTCAAGCGTGGTTAGAAGATCGTGTCAAAGCAAAGAATCAGAAAAAGAATTACCTCACCGGAGTTGGGAACGAAGGAGGCGATTTTCGGCTGTAAGTGAGGAAAACCAAATTCCGATGATCCCTGTGCAAGACAACCAAAATTAGATGAGGGGAAAAGACAGTGGTGGTCTAGAACATAATGTGACGCAAATAGAGGGGGAAGAGCAGCACTGGAGCGGCCAAAATGCTGCGACAGTGTGATAGCCGGACTAGAGCTTGAGCTTTCTTCATCGATTCGCTCGGTGAGAGAGGGAAAGGATGGTGATGGATGGCTCGGGGTGGCGAAAGGAGATAGACGAGGAGCTCTAGGGCTTTAAATAGGCCAAAGGCGAAGATTGCACGAGAGAGTCCCGGTGATGCACTCAGTGCATGGCGCATAGGCGCACGAGCGATGCCGAGGGGACAAGCGATCGACGGGGGCAGGTGAGGAGCACGGGAGATGTGGCCGAGGGCGAGGAACCGTGGGCGGGTGGTTGGCTGCAGGTGCGGGACGGAGCAAAGCCATGGGCGCGCACTAGTGAAGCCACGCTGTACTCTGGCCATGTGGAGACGAAGAGCTGACCAGTGGGGTCCACTAGTTAGTGGGAGGTAAGTTTAGATTAGGTTTTTCAGATTTTGCAAAAATGGCTGAGAAGGTTAAGGAATTTTTAAACATAGTTGTTTAGCTCCAAAAATTACAAAATTTAAGGAAAGGTTCCTGACTCTATGTATATATTTTCATAATTTTCCTAGGGTTTTTCATATACTGTATTTTTTCTAGAAATGTTTCAAGTTTCAGTTTTTGTTGTTTGACTTTTGTTTGACTGCTTTGACTGGTTGTTTAAAAATAGCAATTAAATTTCAAAAATTATGAAATTTTGTAGGTGAGCTTATAAGTTGCTCCATAACCTAGGAAAAATATTTCCAGGGACTGTTCACAAATTTTTTTTTTGAGTATCCTATAGGGTTATGTTTTTCAGGAATTTAGGTTTAGGTTTTAAATCCACAAAACCTTTGAAAGAAAATCCATAATAATAGAATGATAAATGCATGCATCAAAAGTTTTAATTTTTTCATATTTTTTTACATTTGAAACAAACCCATATATGGGATGTTACATATATATTTTAGACTAATTCAAAATGTAAAATGGTTCATATTTTTAGAATAACAATTGACTTAAAATTTTATAGCAGGTGGCAGGTTGAAGTAAAATATTGGATTTGAATTACGGATAATGTGAGACTAAAAAGTATAAATTAACTATCAAATTTCTTTCTTTTTTTTAAGTTCGAGCATATTATCTAAATTAAATTTAGTTTGAAATACATTTCCTTCCATACAAAACAATTTGAGATCTATTCTTTTGTTGCAATGTGTATCCCATCATGAATGAATGAATACCTAATATATCACTAATGAATTTTTTTAAAGGTCATTATTAACACTAATTACTCCCTTTCCTTTCATGCCATGATTCTTTCCATTTTGACTCTATCCAATTAATGTAAAATAATCATGTACAAAGACAACATTAACCTTTAGAAGGCCATAGTGATCTCTTACCCCCTACATGGTAATAGATCACTACAGCCATTAGATCAAACGAAATCAACGGCTCCCATGTAACGTGCTGTACTTACATGTTATGTACTGTAGCTAGTTGTCTACTTAGAAATGATTACATATAAGAACACATAGTTGATAAAATTATTGTTGAGTTAAATTTGAGCTCTTATATTTTTCTTATATCAAATGTTTACATATTTGTCTTTCTGGCTATGATAATTATGTATTCTTCAGTTGTGAACAAAACAAAACTGCAGCCACCTAGAAACTTTTAATCTATGCTCATACATCAGCTCTTTTTATATTCTGGTTCAACATATATTTTCTACAAACAACTGTGGGGCGCAAACATTACCACAAAAGGGGGCAAAAAAATGGAAAGTTACACAACTTTTATACAGCCAGCATCACTAGGCTGCACAATGTCAAAGAATGAACAGAAAGTCCACAAAGGAACTAATTAACTATACTTAGTTGTCAGAAAGATTTCCCCAAAGCAATTATTAGTGAAGTACCTAGACAAACAGCTTGCTTAATGAAATCTTTACTGATCATAATGTCTTGAGCAGAAAGAATGGAGCCTACCAGAGCCTATTAGCAGTCCTTAATTGTCATGATGTACCACTGCACGTAGGCAGCACAGCTCTTTTTAAGACTAAGTAGCTACGAAACCATATGATACTATCATCCACAGAAAGGACAAAATCGCTAATTAACTAGCTGCAGTAAATATGCAGAGGAAAACAGTACTCACATGAAACACAGGGGCATTGTCTTCTGGGAAGAGCTCCCCCTGCATTTCTTAAGGAATCAGAACAAAAGAAAACAACACAGGATGCAGAACCACAGCCATGCAGATGTGACCAAACAGATGCAAACAAGTGAGCAAGCAGACAAACACACGAACGTACACTCACACTCACACACACATGCGCACGCACATACCAAGGCACTGAGGTACCTGCAGAACATCTTGTGGGTTGTTGCCAGGGCCCAGGAGGGAGTCCATTTATAGACTGCCTTTCCTTCCCAAGTCAAAAGGTGAATTCTGGCTATTGAGTATCAATATTATGATCAACATTTTGTAATAAGAACACTTGAGTCATGATTGTTGAGAAATAAAGCACTAGAGCCCATTGTGCTTGATGCACTGGGCGATGCATGACTTGAAGTAGTAAAGATATTACAATGACATGGTTCAGTAAAGATTTCAGCCATTCATACAAAGGGGGTGTTTGGAACGGCTTCGGCTTTTCGCTCGAAAAAGCCGGAAGCTGTTCAAAACACCTAGCTTTTCGCATCCGCTTTTCCTTGAAGCTGCTTCGCGTTATAACGTGCGGAAACCGAAAGCCGCCCGCAGGGAGCTTCAGCGACTTCCCGCAGCCCCCATTCCGCATTTAACCCCAAGTTGGGGGTAAATTATCCGACGTTTGCTACTGAATAAAAGCCCCCAAACCCCTCGCGTTGACATCTCCCCCCTGCCCCGGCTGCCCACTCGGCCCCGCCCGTCCACCTCCTCCCCAGCTCTCACCTCCTCCTCCTCCTCCTCCTCCCCCGCACTGGCGTCGCCCAGATCTGGATCTGGATCTCGCCCACCTCCTCTCCCCGCGCCGCTCCTTCCTCCTCCTCGCGGCCACCCTCCTCCACCTCCCTCCTCCCGCGGCCGCCGCCCTCCTCCTCCCTCTACCCCGCGCTGGCCCTGCCGCAGGCCTCCTCCATTGACCCTGCCGCCCAACTCATCTCCTGGCACCGCCCTCCTCCTCCCTCGACCCTGCGCTGGCCTTGTTGCCGACCTCCTCCCTCAACCCCGTCGCCCAACTCCAACAACATCGGCGGCGGCAGCCCAAACCCTAGCGTCGCCGCCCCTGTTATTTTTCTCTTTTTTTGTTGTAAATTTAATGTTTTGTAATAATTATTTATTTTATCAATTATTTGTTGTATTAATTATTCACTGTAATAATTATTTTCAATAATTACTTATTGTAGTAATTATTTATGTAATAATTGTTTATCTTAATAACTATTTATTGTAATATTTATTCATTGTAATAATTGTTTTTAATAATATCTGTTGTGATAAATGTTTGTTGTAATAATTGTCATTAAATACGTTAATTGCGGTTTATTGCGTTGATTGTCGTTAATTGCGATTTATTGTGTGCGTTGATCATCGTTAATCGTCATTGAGTGCAATCAATTGCGGTAGTCATCGTTCATTGCAGTCAATTGTGTTAATCATTGTTAATTGCAGTTAATTATCGTCAATTGTGGTGGTTATCGTTAATTGCGGTAGTTGTCGTCAATTGCATTTGTCATCATTAATAATCGTCAATTATCATTAATTGTCGTTAAATGTTGTTAATTGCGTTAAATGGTATCAAACAAGATATTACTGTCCTTAAGGGTATTTCAGACATTTCCTATCTCGAAAGCCGCAACTAGCCTACCTAAAAGCCAGACAGCCAAACACTAAACCTCTTCAGCTCAGCTGTTCAACCGTGCAGCCGTTTAACCCTGCAGCTCAACCAGAAGTCACTTTTCAAAAAAAACTGCAGTCGTGCCAAACAAGCTCAAAATCTAATTAAGCTTCCAGTCAAAAAGACCGCACATTGTTTTCTTAGTTTCCATACCTTTGCTACAGAAGTCTACCAAAAAATAAACTGGTTATTTTTCTCAAAGACAGGGGAATCAGGTGCCTGGGAAGTTATATATGAAGCAAAAGATAGGGGAAAAGTATGTGTGTTCTTTCTGTATCTTCTCTATTTTTCTTCCTGGAATACGCAGGAGAACTGCGTATAATTTTGCATTAAGAAGGAAAAAGTGGTTCTCTTCCATATAACATACAGATATCCCTAATATGCACCAAGTATAATGGCCTACATGGCCACACACCATAGAGAGAGGAACATAGATGGACATATATATAGAGAAAGGTCAGTCATCTCCCAAAGAATTAGCCTCTGAGCCAAGGGGTTTAGCACCAGGAAAAAGTATGACCACACAACTGATTCCAATTTTCCATCAAAAGGTGCAAAGTACAAAGCATCTGATACGAATCACTTCAAACCATTAAAAAGTATAGCTTCATCACAAAAGTACCATCATTCAATCTCAAATAATGCTGCAACTCGCAGTTTTCAGGAATTTGCTAATTATCATCAACAGTAAACATCAAGTTGAAGCACAATTCAGAAGTGATTTTCACATCAATCTTTCTCCAGTTGTACAAGAGGATGACAGTCTCAGACTATGGAGTTGGATCTCTCCCAAAATGAAGTCTAGAAGCAGTACATGGCCAGCCTATACAAAGCAACTACACCTAAAATCTAAACCCTGCAAAAAAAATGGCAGTGCCAAAAAAAAAACATCCAAAATGGAAGGAAAAATAAGATCCATCATGGAGATCGATCAATCGCTCCAGCGGAGCAACATGACGACGCAGCGGCGAAAGATGTAGAACCTAGCTCTCTTCTCCCTGAAAGCTCTATTGAGCCTCCCCATCTGCCTCCGTTGGCCTCCAAGTTTCATGGTCTGATAAAAAAGAAACTTGGTGCAAGGCAAAGGAGAGAAGGAAGGCAGCTAGACAACTTGTTGAGTGTGATGGCTAGTGTGGTATCAGAGGGAAGGTAAGTAGGGGTCTTTATATAGAGGCACAAGGGAGATATGCCATATCAAAAGAACATCATACCCCCACATGCAAGCAGTTTGTTTATGCACTAGGAGGCACACTTCTGACCCTAAACTTATCCTACTCATTATTCTATCTGCTTAGAGCTTAGGAGCTAGAAAAACTTAAACTATGCATGGCCATGACCATCTCAGAGAGAATTACCATGGCAAAACCAGACAAGATCAAGTGGCCATCCATCCATCCATGCAACAAAGGCAGATGCAGGGTTGTTTAATAACTCCAAGAAAGGGACTCCAAAAAATATCCTAGTAATGCTTAGTGGGAAACTTCCAGTAAGCTCACCTTGATGCATAGAATAAAACTGATTAAGCTTACCACTAACAGATGTAAAGACCTGGTAATACTGCAATTATGAAATGCTACACAAACGGCAAAGCTGGGGAAAATTTTGGGTCTTCTATGAGACTTGCCTGCTTTCACTTTCCATGCATTGCCATGGAGTCATAACTAATTAAGATTATCCTTAACAGATGTTAAGACGTGGTAGTATTGCAATTATGAATGCTCTACAAAAGGCTTAACCTGGGGGTAAAGCTTGGAATTCTAGGAGACTTGTCTGATTACACTTTCCATGCATTGGGATGGATTAATCTCCAATGTGATACTTTCATTAGTCACAACTCACAACAACAATGTTTGACACATAATTTAGATGACGGTGATTAAGTCGGCAGCTTAGAGAAATGATCACATCATCCTTGTACTCGGAGGATTGTTTGATTGGAGAGTCCAGGAAAGGAGTTCACTATCTACTACAGGTCATTTGACTCAAAAAAACAGGTTGCTCTGTTCATGCAACTCAAAGAATTGAATATATTAGAACGAATATAAAACTTGATTTCTTTTTCCAATTACAGGACTAGCATACAGATTTGAATTAACCATGTTCCCAGATTGCTCTTTCCAATATAAAACTGGCCTTCTAGGCAGATGACAAGGTCCCTAATGCTAAGACCATGAATTGTCTTTGATTCTTCTGTTCCTGAAAGCATGTAAAATCTAGATGTGTCACTGCCTAAAATTCAGTTCATGAAAAAAATTTGTACTTAGAATTTATAATGATGCTAAGTTGGCAGTAACTTGCCTTAGAGCAAAGTAGTTCTTTCTTTTACCATCAAAAATATCATGTACAGGTCCCAGTAGCTAAGCAAACATCATCAGTGAAGTCACTACAAGACATCTTCAAGTCCAAAATGTTGCAAGATGAAGCAATAGTTATTGCAGGATTGAACATTAATCATGTACTAGGGAATCAAATAGGAAGAAAATCTTCGTATGCACTGAACCTGTTCTGCTACTGAGGTCATAACATTAGAACAAAACAGAGGAAGATAAGCAGATTGAAGATGAGTACCACGAAGAAACTTCCTACCCTGAAGGATGATGCAGTATGATCTCATCCTTTCTTTTTACTCGATGAAAAGGAGACCATTTCATTGTCCGCAATTTGTTCATTGTAAAAATAGATTTGAAGTGCTTAAGGAAAATAAAATTTTGATTTTGGGTATGTTCTCAAAATTATTTAAGTTTGAATATAAACAATTCCAAGATTGTGTGTTGAGCTGAACAATCCCATGCTCATTTTCTACTGCAAGGTGTACCTTCTACTGGGTCAACAATAAGGTTATGGGGCCACCAAAAATTTCTTTGTGCAAAGAGAATAAACTGATTAGGTGCCTCCATTATTTGCTGCATAACTTCTATATTTTCAGGTTTAAAATCTGAAAAAAAAATACTAAATTAAGTGAACTGTAACTATTTTTTGAGGGAAACGTAAACCATAACTTGCCTTAGAAACAAATAATTCTAATGTTTTAACATCTCAACATAGCCTGCAGAGCAAACTTAGCATAACAAGAAGCATTCATGAACTCAACGGAAGACAGCCTACAGTCCAGACAAATCATGCTAATGTCGTAGTAATGGGAGCAATGAACAAATCCGAACATATCTGCAGATACAATGAACATAGGCCATCTTAGTTCTCCTAAAAAAATCCCTCTCCTCGAAAAGACATAGGCCATGTTAGGGAACAATCACCTAGTTAATTACAATCTTAGTAGTGAAAAATAATGCGGCAAGCCGGCAACTGAAGTAATGACTATTTTGTCAGTTTGTCACTCAAGGATGATGAACTTACAGACCACAGTTAAAAAAAAAAATCACCTTAGGACCGTGACTACAGATAGCAAAACAACAACCATGAACATATGAGCAACAAGCAAGATTGTTTAAAGATTATTCCTTTCAGCAAAAAGAAATTAAAGAGGAAAAACAGGCAGGCAATAATGAGCCAAAAATCAAGAACATAACCCACTGTGATTAGTGTGTTATGAATATTGTGTGTATATTCAAGAGGGCCTAATGGGCAATATATATAGAGAGTACAAGGGGGTTGCTATATACAGATAAGGAAATACAAAGGAGTCCTATTCTAACACCTCCCCTCAAACTTATGGTGGATCACACGCACTGAATTTGGAGAAAAAAATACAAATGTTGTGTCTTAGTCTGTGGCTTCGTGAAGAAGTCAGCAACCTGTAACTCTTATGGCACAAACTGTAAAGCAAGTACTTCCTCATGCACCTGTGAGCGAGTGTATGAAGCATCCATACCAATGTGCTTGGTGAGCTCATGCTTATGCAAATAACCCCTCATAACAATGGGGAATAATACATTATACATATATCTCTAACACCCCCCCCCCTCAAACTCATGGTGGATCAACAACACTGAGTTTGGAGAGATAGAAGCCGTGTTGTGCTCGAGTCTGGGCCTTCGTGAAAAAATCCGCTAGCTGAAGCTCTGAAGGCACATACTGAAGAGTAATCACTTGATCATGCACACAAGACCTCATGAAGGAAGCATCAACACCAATATGCTTGGTGAGCTCATACTTCACAGGATCACGAGCAATACTGATAGCACCTGTACTGTCTAACAAGAGAGGAGTCGGTGTAGTGACAGAAACACCAAAATCCTCAAGTAACCACCGTAGCCAAGTAATCTCGGATGTCAAGAGAGCCATAGCGCGCAACTCAGCCTCTGCACTCGAATGGGATACTGCAGTCTGTTTCTTCGTCTTCCAGGCAATGAGAGAACCACCAAGAAAAACACAGTAAGCAGAGATGGACCGGCGATCAGAGGGATCGCTGGCCCAAGTAGCATCCGAATAAGCTGAAGTCAGAATGCAGTGGAGCGTGGAAAGAAGAGACGGCGAGAGATAGTCCCACGAAGGTATCGCAGAACTCGAAGAAGGTGGTTGTAGTGGACCTGAGTGGGAGCAGAGACGAACTGACTCAGAGTGTGGACTGGATAGGTGATATCCGGATGAGTAACAACAAGATAGACAAGACTCCCAACAAGATGACGATAGCGAGTCGGATCAGAAAGAGGCTCGCCATCAGAGAGTCGGAGGTGAACGTTGAGCTCCATAGGAGTCTCAACAGTACGCTGATCAGTGAGAGAGGCGCGATCAAGAAGATCCTGAATATACTTCTCTTGGTACATAAAGAAACCATCTGGAGTGGAAGTAACCTCAATCCCAAGGAAGTAACAAAGAGGACCAAGATCCGACATAAGGAACTACTCACTAAGACGAGCCTTGACAAAGGCAATGTACTCAGAATCATCTCCTGTAATGATCATATCATCAACATACAGAAGAAGAAGAGTCCGACCACGAGACGAAGTGTGGACAAAGAGCGCAGGATCATGATCACTAGCTGAAAAGCCAGCAGCAGTGACCACAGAGGAAAAGCGCTCAAACCAAGCACGAGGGGCTTACTTAAGGCCATAGAGAGAGCGACAAAGACAACAGACCATGCCCTCAGGAACAGAATACCCAGGTGGCGGAAGCATGTAGACCTCCTCATGCAACTCTCCATTAAGAAAGGCATTCTTGACATCAAGCTGAGAAACAGACCAGTGACGAACAGACGCCACCGAAAGAAGAGTATGGACAGTAGTCATGTGAGCCACAGGAGCAAAAGTCTCGTCGTAGTCACGACAATGCTCCTGCTGGAAGCCACGAGCAACAAGACGCGCCTTATAACACTCAAGAGAGCCATCAGAGCGAGTCTTAATCTTATAGACCCACTTACACGTGATGGGACGAGAGTGAGATGGAAAAGGGACAAGATCCCAAGTACCAGTACGCTCGAGGGCAGCAATCTCCTCGGCCATGGCATGCTGCCACTCAGGGTGAGTAACAGCATCCCAGTGGGAGACAGACTCACGAGTAGCTACACCAGCAAAACCAAAATGGGCAGGTGGCTGAATCGACTGGCGATCGCGGAGAGCATAGCGAGGAGAAGATGACCCAACAGGGGAAGATGGAGCATCAGAAGATGGCTCATCTGGAACATCCGCAGTACGAGGTCGACGAGTGTAGAAGAGAGGGTAAGAAGGGGTTGTAGTGGGAGGAGCCTGAGGAGCCGCAGGAGGCAAAGTAGGTGGCGACAACGGTGGAGAGGCCACAGGAGGAATACGTGGAGACTCAGGAGAATGGATGGATGAAGGCAAGACAGATACAGGTGTATCTGGAAAAGTCAAAAAGGACAGAGACTCCACAGAGGAAGCCGAAGGAGAGGCAGGACGTGGGTAGAAGGGACGCGACTCGTCGAAAGTCACATCCCGAGAAACCCGCATCCGACGACCAACAGATCCCAGCACCGATAGCCCTTGTGCTCAAGATCAGATCCCGAAAGACACACTCAACGGATCGAGAGCGGTTTGGTGCGTTCTCGAGAGGCGAGGAGAACGTAGCAAACGCAGCCAAACAGACGAATGGCAGAGTAGTCAGGAAGAAGACCACAGAGACGTTCAGCAGGGATCGCACCTTGAAGAGCAGAAGAGGGCTGGAGGTTGACGAGATAGGTGGCAGTGGAAACAGCCTCGGCCCAAAAGTGAGGTGGAATAGAGGCGACAATCATCAGTGCACGAGCCGTCTCAAGGAGGTGACGATGCTTGCGCTTAGCGACACCATTCTGAGCATGAGCACCAGGACAAGAGAACTGAGCGAGAGTACCCTGCTCAGCAAGGAAGCTGCGCAGGTAACGAGAGAGGTACTCGCCAGCGGAGTCAGCACGAAAGACACGAATAGAGGTGGAGAACTGTGTGTGGTCCATAGTGGCAAATTGTTTATAGATAGATAAGACCTCACTACGAGAAGACATGAAATATATCCAAGTGTGGCGAGAAAAATCATCTATAAAAATGATATAATATCGATGACCCCCTTTCGAAACGAAGGGAGCTGGACCCCAAACATCTGAATGAATAAGATCAAAAGGACGCTGAGACACTACTCACTGTGAGGATAAGGAAGCTAAATCTGTTTACCTAACTTATAGCCCTGACAATCTAAAGATACGTCTCCTGAGACAAACCCTAGAAGACCAGACGAACTAAAGATGATATACGAGAACCACACGGATGCCCAAGACGATGATGCCACTGCTGGAAAGAGCTGGTAGGCGGAGTGGCAGAAGCAGAGAGACTGGCGGCAACGGTGGCAGCGGAAGGAAGGTGAAGCCAGTCAAGCTCCCAGAGACGTTGTGAGTCAAGGCGCCGAGGGCCAGAACCAACCAAAGTTCCCGTGTGGCGGTCCTGAACACAACAAGAGTCAAAGTTGAGAATGACCCGACAACCAAGGTCAGTAATCTGCCCAGCAGAAAGAAGCTACATGGTAAGGCGAGGAACATAAGCAATAGAAGGAACATGAAAAGATGAGTTGCTAAGGGGTCCTCGACCAGAGACAGAAAGAGTTGCTAAGAACATTGATAGGAGAATCAAGAGGTGTAATGAAAGACAGAGTGGAAGAATTAGGAGTCATGTGAAAAGATGCTCCAGAATCAAGAATCCACAGAGAGGTACCTGACTGTGTAGGAGGTGGTTTCTCAGTGCCCGAAGAGTCAGTAGCAGAACCTATCGAGGGAGAACCTGAAGCGGCAAGCAGGCGTCGAAGTCTGGCTATCTCCTGCTCAGTGAGAGAAACTACTGAAGGAGTCGATGCAGACGTCGATGTAGAAGCACCAGTGCTAGTGCTAGTAGAAGAATGGCGTGAAAGATGCCACTGCTTCTTATAGCACTGGGACTCAATGTGGCCGACCTTGTTGCAGTAGGAGCAGTGAGGACGACCGCCGGATGTAGGGCGGCCACCACCACCTGTGGCAGCCGCTGGAGGAGGCAGTGTACTGATGCGTGGAGCCGTCGGTGTAGCAGGTGGGCGAGCGGTGAGCACGGAGGGGAGTGGTATCAGGCCAGCACCACTCAGGTGAGTCTCCTCCGCGCGTATCTCGGTAAGAGCCTCCAAGAGAGTGACACGAGGGTGGCGTGCAAGGAGCTGGCACGCCGCTGCTCGAACTCAGGACGAAGGCGAGTAAGGAACTCGTAGACCCGCTAAAACTCCAGGCTAGCACGTATAGCCAGGCAACACGGACAGGAGCAACAGCCAGCAGTGCGAAGAGAGTTCAGCTGACGCCAGACAGCAGAGCTCTGAGCGTAAAAAGCGTCAACAGTACCATCGCCCTGCTGAAGAGAGTACTCCTGGCGAACCACGGATAGGTACAAGGCATCACCAGAGGGCTCGTAGCGCTGACGAAGATGAGTCCACATCTGGAAAGCCGAAGGGAGTCCCACAACCTCAGAAGAAAACTGAGGCTGGATACTGGCGATGAATACAGCAGCAGCCCGAGCATCGTCATCGTACCACTGAGTGTAGGCGGTCAGTCGATCCTTGTAGGAATCCAGAGCCTCCTGGTAGGCAGAGGCAGCCTCATCATCAGCAAGGCCAGCGGCCTCAACCGTAGCCTTGTCAGCTGTCGAGGGCAGTGCAACAGGCGTAGGCTCCGTCGGAGGAATAGGGCAAGGCGGGCAGTTGACATCGCTAGAGAGGACGCCCAAAGACAAAGACCACGCATGTGGATGCGCATGTGAGACACAAAGTCGGTGTAGTTAACACCATCGAAGATCACTGGGCAGCGAGGGAGGGAAACTGTGCCCATTGGTAGGCGGCGCTGGACGGCGCGACGACCAAGACAACGAAGTCTAACAGGCGACACTGGACGGCGCGGCGGTTAGAACGACGTTTTTTTTTGTTTTTGCTTTTGCTTTTCTTTTCCGGCTAAAAAGAACCGAGGCCCACTCGGCCCGGCCTACTTGCTACAAACGCAGCACGGGGAACTAGGGTTCCCCCGGCAGCGGGAGCGGCGACAGCCGTTGTGCGACGGCAGAGTGGGCGGCGGTCTGAGCAAACAGCGGAGCGGTCGGCGTCCTCCTCGGTGGCTGCAGCGGAGGGGCGAGGCTGAAGAAGACAACACCGGGCGACGGCAAAGCGAGGCAGCGGCGCGATGCGATGAATTCGGCGGCGCGCGAGCAACCGAAGGACGAGGTCGGCGATGGAAGGCGGCTAGTGGTCCTACGGCAGGTGATGGTGGTGACTGGCGGTCCGGCGGCGCGATGAAGAAGAAGATCCGGCGGCGTGATGAAGACCGGATCGAGACAGTGGCGACCCCGGTGCGGCAGCCGGTCCGAGGCTCCCTGAGTGGGAGCCGAAGGAGCACGCGGGGCGAAGGACGAGGCCGGCAGTAGGGAAGCCGACGGCGCGGCGGCGGCGGCGAAGGCGCGGGTGGGGGGAGGGATGCCGACGGCGGCGGCTAGGGGAGGACGAGTTCCGCGTCCGGGAGAGGTAACTTAATTGGCTCTGATACCATGTTAAGAATAGCAACTTGTATTCTCAGGGGGCAAATGGGCCAGTATATATACACAAAGTACATGTGATGAATATGCAAATAACCCCTCATAACAATGGGGAATAATAAATTATACATATATCTCTAACACCTTCTACTAGGTCAACAATAAGGTTATGGGGCCACCAAAAATTTCTTTGTGCAAAGAGAATAAACTGATTAGGTGCCTCCATTATTTGCTGCATAACTTCTATATTTTCAGGTTTAAAATCTGAAAAATACTAAATTAAGTGAATCAGAACTATTTTTGAGGAAAAGTAAACCATAACTTGCCTTAGAAACAAATAATTCTAATGTTTTAACATCTCAACATAGCCTGCAGAGCAAACTTAGCATAACAAGAAGCATTCATGAACTCAACAGAAGACAGCCTACAGTCCAGACAAATCATGCTAATGTCGTAGTAATGGGAGCAATGAACAAATCCGAACATATCTGCAGATACAATGAACATAGGCCATCTTAGTTCTCCTAAAAAAATCCCTCTCCTCGAAAAAACATAGGCCATGTTAGGGAACAATCACCTAGTTAATTACAATCTTAGTAGTAAAAAATAATGCGGCAAGCCGGCAACTGAAGTAATGACTATTTTGTCAGTTTGTCACTCAAGGATGATGAACCTACAGACCACAGTTTTTAAAAAACACCTTAGGACCGTAACTATATATAGCAAAACAACAACCATGAACATATGAGCAACAAGCAAGATTGTTTAAAGATTATTCCTTTCAGCAAAAAGAAATTAAAGAGGAAAAACAGGCAGGCAATAATGAGCCAAAAATCAAGAACATAACCCACTGTGATTAGTGTGTTATGAATATTGTGTGTATATTCAAGAGGGCCCAATGGGCAATATATATAGGGAGTACAAGGGGGTTGCTATATACAGATAAGGAAATACAAAGGAGTCCTATTCTAACACCTCCCCTCAAACTTATGGTGGATCACACACACTGAATTTGGAGAAAAAAATACAAATGTTGTGTCTTAGTCTGTGGCTTCGTGAAGAAGTCAGCAACCTGTAACTCTGATGGCACAAACTGTAAAGCAAGTACTTCCTCATGCACCTGTGAGCGAGTGTATGAGACACCCACACCAATGTGCCTGGTGAGCTCATGCTTCACCGGGTCCCAGGCAATACTGATAGCACCTGTACTGTCAGACAAAAGAATCGTAGGTCCCATCACATGCACTCCAAAATCTGCAAGTAGCCGCCACCTCAACCAAGTAACCTCTGCTGTCACTACTACCATAGCTCTCAACTCAGTCTCTGCACTCGAACAGGAAACTGCAGTCTGCTTCTTAGTCTTCCAAGCAATCAGGGAGGAGCCAAGAAAAACACAGTAAGCAGAAAGAGAATGACAATCAAAAGGATCACTAGCCCAGGTCGCATCGGAGTACGCCTGAAGCTGTAGTGAGGTAAAGCTAGGGAAAAACAAATGACGAGAGATAGCCCCACACAAGTAGCAAAGAACATGAAGAAGGTGACCGTAGTGAAGATGGGTAGGATGAGCCATGAACTGACTCAAGATATGAACAACATAAGCAACATCAGGATGAGTGCTCACAAGATACACCAAACTCCCAATAAGATGGTGATATCGAGTAGGATCCTCAAGAAGATCACCATCAGTGGCATGAAGCTATAGGGATAGCTCCATGGGAGTCTCAGCAGTGCGAGTGTTAGTCAGACCAGACCGATCAAGAAGATCCTGGACATACTTCTGCTGGGAGAGATAGTAGCCCTCAAGCATAGAAGAGACCTCAGTCCCAAGGAAGTACGTAAGAGAACCAAGAACAGTCATCAAAAACTTCTCACTGAGATGCTTCTTCACATATGTGATGAATGAGGAATCATCACCCGTGATGAGCATATCATCAACATACAGAAGAAGCAGTGTCCTACCCCGAGATGAGATATGGACAAAAAGAGCAGGATCATGGGAACTGACAGTGAAACCGGCAGCAGTAATCACTGAGTTAAAACACGCAAACCAGGCACGAGGAGCCTGTTTGAGGCCATAAAGAGCACGACGAAAATGACAGACGTGATGTAACATCCTAATTTTCTGAGTTTAAAAATCTTTTAAATAGTTAGTAGGGAAAAAAGTCACCATTTGGATTTATTTGTTTTTAAATTCAAAAGCTTAATATTGGACTTTCCAATCAAAAATATTTAATGTGAATAATCCCAACATGAACATTAGCCAAAACTATTTTATTTGGGTTCTTTGTGCTCAGATATATTTTCTAGATTTTTCTAGATTTTTCTGAGTTCATTTGCTATTTTCTATTGCTTATTTGAATTTCTCGTATTTTCTAAAATAGAAAACCTATTTAAAATCTCATAAAACCCTTTGGGCCGAAACCCAGCCCAAAATCCCTTGGCCCAACCCTGTCCAGCCCAACACCATGCTTGCAACCGCCTCGCCGATGGTGGTCCCGCGTGTCGCCTCCTTCTCTCTTCGCGGGAGCGCGTTAAACCTCAGTCGTCCGATTCTCCTTGAGCGGTCCGATGGAGTTGTGCTGTTCAGGCGACTCAACGTCCCATTGATCGTGAACCGTTCGATCAAGAATGGATGGTCCGATGGAGTTGTGCTGTTCGGGCGACCCGAACGTCCCATTGATTTTGAGCCGTCCGATCAGATCTGGACGGTGACTCTCTTATCCCGATCGTGCACGTGCGTGGCCTTTCACTGCCAGGTGGGCCCGCCATCTTCGTCTCCGAGTCAGCTTCGTCTCCGCGACGCGCCCGCCTCCGTCTGCCATTGCCGCCTTCTAGAAGCCTCATCCGACAACAGGACTTCCTAACCAAAACCTTCTAGATTTTTGTACCGAACTCAATCTCTATCTTCTCCGCATCTTTTGGGATAAAAATCGTATCCCGATTCCGTTTCTATCTCTGTTTTCCTCGCGAGTTCATCTCGGACTCATTTTAGGGTTTCCGCCGCCGCACGCCTCCCTAGCCTCCCGGACCCTATAAATAGGTCCCCTGGGATCGCATCGACGTCCGCACCAGAACCCCTCAACCTATTGCGCAACTTGATCCCTAGCGTCGCCGCAATCGGAGTTTTAGGTTTTTGTCACCGCCGGCGTTTTCTTCGTTTTGCGCCATCGTCGACGTCGCCCTGCCCTCGTGGTCCGCACCACCGGGTCCTCCGCCGCAGCCTCTACCTCTAGAGCCCCTTCGCATCGCTGGAGCGCCACCGGAGGTCTTGTCCGACAAAACCAGAAGCTCCTCCGCCGCTTAAACCTCACCACCGGCCATATCCGTCGACCTTGACCACCCGGAGTTGGTTCATCAGGTTCGCAATAACCTCAGCTACACGCCGGTACCACTCACCGCCGGCGAATCGTCGCCGTTTGCTGTTGTCATTGGTTCCCGAGCCTCCGCCGCCGTTTAACCGCCGCGTCAGCGCCACCTCGGCACCATGTCAGCACCCTCGCCGACGTGTCGTGTGCATGGCATCCAGTCAGCGTCCACGTGTACGCGTGTGTGGGCAGTCCACCGGCCTCAGATCTAATCGGCTCGGTAGATCTAGTCTACCGTGAGCCTCAGTATTTTCTGTTATTTCTTTTAATTCCCGAAATTCCTTGCTGACATCATCATTGCGCAATAATCCGATTTTTCTTCAGAGAAATAATTCAGAAATTCTGGAAAATCCAAATTAGGGTTTCTTTTTAGATTTAAAACTTCCAGAGGCCATAATTTTTGCATCCTAACTCCGATTGAGCCCATTCAAATTTCTGAATTTATATAAATTCGAGCTCTATTTATCTGAGATTTTTATTTAATTTTTTGGAGCTTGTTTTGCCTCTGTTATTTATTGGTTTTGTTTATTTGTTTCATTTGCGAGTAGACGTCGATTCGTCGGGGAATTTCGTTGAAGAAGGAGCACCCCAAGATCAGGACCAGTACATAGACCTTTTCCAAGGCAAGTCATACCTTTGATCATCTTGAACCCAGTTTTCAAATTACTTTGTTTCAAAGTACTGCATTCTATTTTAATTATTTATTTAAATGCTTTGGGCATAGTTATTATCCAAATGGTTATCACACCTTGGCCTTGTATGTCATATTTCCTTGTCACCCTAGATTGGTTTATTAGTTGGTAATATTGTAGCACCAATGTGGGTTGGTTAGATGCGAGTACAATTGCTTAGCCATGCTACGAGTCTCACATCTCATGTAAGTTGCAATTATTTAAATGTGACTAAGTGACTATGGAACTTTGTGTAAAACTGTGTGCTATGTGTTATTACTTCGTGATGGCATGTGTTTCACTAAAACCAACTGGGTGGTAAAGGATTTGGACTGAAGCAAGTGGTGGAAACTGTGTGTTATGGTGGGAGCTGTGTGACATCAATCATATGGCTATGTGAAATAATCTGTTTAGCTGTGTGTCTTTGTGAAAACAATTGTTAAATTATTATTGTCTATTTGTTTTGAATTATGCTTTCAATCTATTATTGGTATTCAATTGCAAATGTTGCTTTTATGCAAAAGAACCACAGAAGCCTTTTATTTGGAATAAGCCTGCATCTATACATTGCATTATGTGGTATGATTTGTGAGTACGGTTGTGTACTCACGCTTGTTGAAAAACTTGCGCCCAAACCTACAAAAGAGGAGGAGTCTACGCCTGCTTTCGAGGAGGAGTTCGTCGAAGGTTGTTGATCGTTAATGTCTGGATCCCAGTCGGTTGCCTGTGGTGAATTGGTGGGATCTACGCTGGAGTTATTTCCGTTTCGCTGTTGTTTTATTCTCTGTTAGCCCTGCGTGGCTTAATAAGTGTAAACTCGACCATAAGGTCAAAACCCTTATTTGTTATTCAAACTAATCGTTTACTTTATTTATCGCTTGTGTGGATCAATATTTACCTATGTTAACCCTGTGTGCACTAGCGTGATCCTGGACTAGTGCAAGATATACGAGAGGTTCCGTAATCGTAATTCGGGTCCCGGCAGAGGTGGTATCGAGCCATCTTGATCAGTAGGTCTTGACCTTGGTTAGATTGGCCGTCTTTAGAGTATCCAAATTATTTTCTAAAGGAAAAATTAACTTGCAAGGTTAATTAATTGCTTAACTCTTCTCATATCTCTCTCGCCTCAACTTTTGCTATAATCTTTTCTCTCCCGCTGTTTTAAAATTGCCCTTACCTTCTTCGTTTGTATTGACAGATGCCTCGTCTTCAGAGCTATGGTGAGCGCACTGGAGGATACGCCGCCGAGCTTTGGAAACTGTTGCAAGTTCTTGGAGGCTTTGATCATCCGTTGTACGTCGGCAACAACTGGACTGTGAATGGACAAAACCGTGGAGTGATCTGTCGCCTGACGATCTACACCAGGAGGAACGACAAGGCAAGCCGACCTTCGCACATTTCTGTGAGGAAGATCACTTGGCTGGAAGGTATCCAGGAGTCGTCGCGCTTGGCCATGCTACGTATCTGCAACATCTACGCACGGGAGCTTCAAGACACCGTCTTCCGTTACCACCCTAGGGCTGCAGCCGTGGACTTGCCAGCACGCTACCCGTCCACAGAAGGAGAGAGCAATGCTACAGTGGTGCACCTCGCCCAGGAGGAAGCATTGGAGAGGACTATCACAGAGTTGGATCATGTCTATGAGGCGTTGCAGAGAGCTGAATAGAAGGTCGCCACTCTACAAGAGATTCTCTACGACCAAGTTCCCGAAGAAGAGGAAGACCCCGAGGAGGATCCTGAAGAAGATCCAGAGGAAGGCCCAGTCGAGCCAGAAGAAGACGCAGAGCCAGAGGAGCCAGCTGAACCAGTTGCACCGGGAACACTGCTTCTCGCCGCACCGCCTGTGGCATCGAGATCGCTTGCCAAGATGCCGCTCACTTCCGAGTCTCACACCGTCGGGAGCGTCGCGCGGTTGTGGAGGCTTTCGAGTAGTTGGTCTTAGTTTCAGCTTTGTTGGCTTAGCGGCCACAAGTAAGTCGCCCTTTAGGCGGTAGTTTTGTGTGCTTAGGTCGTTGTTTCTTTTGTGTGCGAGTATGAGCTGCAAAGGCCCTTAGGCATTTGTTGCAGCCATGCTAAGACCCTAATTAATAAAGGTATTTCATTTGAGTTTCTTGAGCTGTGTTTCGTTGGGTTTAACCTACCCCCTGCTTAGTTCTTAACTTATCTTATGCTTACTACCTTATCTAACCCATGGAGCTTCGCCAGATGGTTCAAACTCGTCAGACTGCTGCTAGTGGTTCCGGTACCCCAGCACCGAGAAGTGATGAACAACCAGCCGCAGGAGCAGTTCCGCCGCAAGCACCCCCAATTGACTTGCAAAACTTTGGAGCTTTCATGACAGCACAGACTCAGCTGATGAATACCATGATGACTCAGATCCAAGCTATGAACAACCAGGCCAGCAACAACAACAATCAACAGTATGGATCCCCAGCTGCTCATGTTCACCATGGACCATCCAAGCTTGCAGAATTTATGAGAACCCGTCCACCAACATTTTCTGGACACGTTTCTCCAGTGGAAGCAGATGATTGGCTCAGGGTTATTGAGAGGAAGTGCGATAACCCAAAGGCAAATGACCGTGAGAAGGTTCTCGTATGTCACTCACGGATGGAGGGCATAGCCACGAATGGTGGGAGAACTTTTGTGCTGCGCATGAGAAGCCACAAGATATCACATGGGAGGAATTTTCTGCAGCATTCCGCCAGTATCATGTACCAGAAGGCATTATCGATCTGAAGAAGGATGAGTTCCGCGCTCTCAAGCAAGGAGCTATGTCAGTGTCTGACTATCTCAACAAGTTTTCTCAGCTAGCTCGCTATGCAGCAGAAGATGTAGCCACAGATAAGGCTCGCCAGAATTGCTTTTGAAGGGCTAAACATCGATCGCAAGTCACCGACGCCATACTTTTCCTGATTTCCAAGAGCTGGTCAACAAAGCCTTTGTTCTAGAGGACAAACGCAAGGAACTGGAGGATAACCGCAAACGCCGGATGGCTCAACAAGGAAATCAGCAATCACAGCAGAGGGCAAGAACAGTTCCATCACAGTTCAACCGGTTTCCACCCCAGACTTCGTTCAGAGCACCTGCACCAACTTCAGCACCCCATCCAGCCGTCCAGAACTTCCGCAACCTTGCACCTGTCAACCCCAACCCGGGGAGCAACGAGTAGAACGTACCACGGGTATGTTACACCTGTCGTCAGCCAGGATATTTTTCTAACCAATGTTCGCAGAAGGGTACAATCACTCCAGTACGTTTCAACCTTGGAGCTACGCCATCCAAGATGCCAGCACCAGGCATCAACCAAGGAGCTTCACAAGTTGCCGGTCAAGCCGGAGGAGCACCACAGTCCGTGATCAGAGGCCGTGTCAACCACGTCACTCTGGAAGGAGCCCAGGAATCACCGAACATCGTACTGGGTAAGTTTCTGGTTAACTCAGTACCTGCATCAGTTTTGTTTGATTCTGGAGCTTCGCATTCGTTTGTTTCTGGAATGTTTGCAACCAAGAATAATTTGGAAGTTATGCAACTTAAGCATACTCTGTTAGTCCAATACTGGAGCGAGCTAAGTGCTAGAGTGGGATGTTTAGGAGCTAAGTTACTCATAGCTGGAGTCGAGTTTCTAGCCAACCTAATTGTCCTAGACACCCAAACCTTAGATGTCATTCTTGGCATGGATTGGTTATCCAAACACAAAGCCGTGCTAGATTGTGGCCGAAGAGCCGTAACAGTCGAGGATGCCAAAGGAAACAAGGTAGAGTTTCTAGCTACCTCAGTTCGTGATGGGCATCTGTTAGTGAACAGTCTGAAGACCCTTTCCTTGGAAGAAGTACCAGTCGTCAGTGAATATCCAGATGTGTTTCCGGAAGAATTACCAGGAATGCCACCGGATCGTGACATCGAGTTTGTCATCGACATAGTGCCGGGGATAGCACCAATTTCAAAGAGACCTTATCGGATGCCAGCCGATGAATTGGTAGAGATGAAGAAGCAGATAGAAGAACTTCTTGAGAAAGGTTTCGTGAGACCTAGTTCGTCGCCATGGGGAGCGCCAGTGTTGTTTGTCAAGAAGAAAGATGGAAGTGTGAGAATGTGTATCGATTACCGTTCCCTCAACGAAGTTACCATCAAGAACAAGTACCCACTACCACGGATAGATGATCTGTTTGATCAGATGAAAGGAGCCGGAGTGTCCTCAAAGATCGACCTGCGATCAGGTTACCACCAGCTAAAGATTTATCCTAAGGATATACCGAAGACCGCTTTCTCAACACGGTATGGACATTATGAGTTCTTAGTCATGTCTTTTGGTCTAACTAATGCCCCTGCATACTTCATGAACATGATGAATAAAGTATTCATGGAATATTTGGACAAATTCGTAGTTGTGTTCATTGATGATATTCTAGTGTACTCCAAGTCGGAGGAAGAACACGCCGAACATTTAAGGATAATATTGGAAAAACTCAGAGAGCATCAGTTGTATGCCAAGTTTAGTAAGTGTGATTTTTGAAAGAAATAAGTTGATTTCCTTGGTCATGTGATGATAGCCGAGGGAGTAGCAGTTGACCCCGGTAAAGTTAAAGCAGTGTTACATTGGGAGCAGCCCAAGACTATAACTCAAATTCGCAGTTTCTTGGGAATGGCAGGTTATTACCGCCGTTTTATCGAAGGATTCTCATCGATTGCTAAGCCTCTTACGCAATTGTTGAAAAAGAAGAAAAAGTTCACTTGGACTCCAGCCTGTGAAGAAAGTTTTCAAGAATTGAAGAAGCGTTTGACTTCAGCCCCAGTGCTGATTTTGCCAGATATTCGCAAGGATTTCGATATCTATTGTGATGCTTCGCGCCAAGGATTAGGATGCATCCTGATGCAAGAAGGAAGAGCTGTCGCTTATGCGTCAAGACAGTTGAGACCTCACGAGGAGAATTACCCTACCCATGATCTGGAATTAGCTGTCATAGTGCATGCTTTAAAGATCTGGCGTCACTACCTTATCGGTAATCGCTGTGAAGTCTACACAGATCATAAGAGTCTAAAGTACATCTTCACCCAGTCAGATTTGAACATGAGGCAGAGAAGATGGTTGGAATTGATGAAGAATTATAATCTTGGAATCCACTACCATCCCGGAAAGGCCAACGTAGTTGTGGATGACCCCGTATAGCTAGTTATCCATCTTCCTAATATGACTAGCTCGTATGGAAGAACGAGTAATCAGTTTTTAGGAAGGCAAATTTCAGCATGTTAACCTTGGTTCGAAACAGCTAGGAAACAAGGTGAAAAATTAGCTAAAGAAAGGTTGGACACTTAGCTAACTCACATCACTTCTTACCCTTTTATTCCCACAAGTTTTAGTTGAATTAACCTCTCATTTTCAGCATTTTCTACTAATTAAATGTTGGCTGTCCAGAAATTATGCTTGCTGTCCAAACTTTATCTTCTCAAGTCTCTGGCCGAAATTTGTAGCTTCAGGAGCTTCTAATCTTCACAAGACAGCCAACACTTTCATCTCATAACTCTCATGGTTTACCCAAAACCAATCTACTCGGTTAACAACTATCTTTTGAAAGAAGATGAGAGGAAAATCAGCTTCTTAAATCCAATTCAGAATAAGGTGAGATAAGCAAGCTAAGATAGATAAGAAGTAAAATCGGAGAACTTACTTAAGATTTTCAGGAAAGCACTTAATATTTGGAAAGTAAGTTTTCAAAATATACTAGGGACGACCAAGCTAGGGGTTTCTACGGTCAGTATGGCTCTGATACCAAATTCTGTGAGACCCCGGTTTATTAAGCTTGTAATACTTAACCCTCCACTGGTTCTAGTATCACAAACAGAATAATACGTGTCTCGATGAACATGTGCTTCCCAGAAAATACATCACACATACATCATACCAAAGCATGCATCAATTCCATACAACAGAATATAACAAGTCTACCAAAAGACATACATAATATAAGTTATTACAGAACAGCCGACCGGCCAAATGACATAAGTATCAAATAACAGCGGAAGCAAAAGTTGCCATAAGATGGTTTAAACCAAAAGACGACCGGTTAGCCACATAACACCACAGGGCAACCGACCGGGCCACTAAGCTAATCGCCCCACACACTGCCACAGCACAACTCACAGAAGTGAGGCCCTTCGGGCTCACCTTCTTCCTCTGCACACAACAAGCAATGCAGGTGAGTACAATAATGTACTCGCAAGACTTACGAGTAACAAGCCTATACATAGCTACATGAAAGTTGTATCAAAGGAATTTGGTTATATGGTTCTTTGGACGCACAAAGCAAGTTTCAATTGCAATAATGTAATAGATTGAAAGCACTTTAACAAATCAATTTTAAGCATTGAAATAACAGCGAGTAACAATATTTAAAAGTAACCACCTAGAAGTGACTAACCCAATAGTCACCACACATAGCATGAATCCCAGATTCATACCACCCATCAAATTTTAATTTAAAATGTTGTAGTCTAACTCTTGAAAAGCTTATCCAAGCGTGTCCATAACCTAGAACGAGGCTATTCGAATAGTTTATAATCCCTGCAGGGGTGTACCAATGTACCCACACTTCAGACTGCCTTTTTGCCAAGCTATTAAGCACACTTCCTTTGGTATGCCGGCACGGCTAAGTCCTACAAACCCTTTCCAATGGAATATGCTAATCAAGAGATGCACGTATGGGGGTTAATCCTTAGTGATCTGCCGACGAAATATGGATCACAAGGACCCATACGTGGAGCAGACACACCGCCTCTCGGTGCTCCTCTCCCCACAAACATGTCCATGTTGCATATAATTAAATTTGCAACCCACCACGCGACTCATTAATTAACACACCCCAAAGTACTCACCTAGAGAGGTCCCATATCCCTCTAGTGTGGTTAGCACGCACAGAATGCTCGGATAACAGGTACTCACAAGTAGTTCGGTCCTTAATTGACCCGGGCACCATTCCAATCACACCCAAAAGATCACACCGTCTTACCATTGTGCCCAAGTCTAAATTGTTTTCATTTTCGGTTTTAGTTTTTCAATTTAGACATAGCACAAGGCTGAAACATAGAGATTATAACAGTTTGTGTGATCAAGGTTATCGACAAGTCGATAACCGCCCATTTGTACCGATAAATAAGCATGACTAAGCATAATGACACGTAAGCTACTAAGTGACAAGGGTTCATCCAGCGGACCCAAAATCACAGCAAGTAATCCTAGGCTCAGCAGTAGAGGAATAAACATTTTCTACTGATCATGCAGCTACTGGGCCAACTATCGACAATAGTTTAAAACAACATAGCAATGCATACATAGAATTTGCAAACAACATATTAGAATTTGAAATTAGTAGGAACAATATGATCAAATGATGCTACATCTGCTTGCCTTGCTGGAGTGTAGGATCTGATGGCTGTGGCTCAGAATCAATATTAATATTGTCTTCGGAACCTAACGCGAAAAGGCGATAAACTAATAAGAACGAAGAACACCAAATAAACTCCAACAGCAAAAAGACACTCAAATCTAATGAAATTTATACAACAGCGAGGGGATGATTTTAGACAATTTTAGGAACAAGAATCATGCAATTTGGACTTAGCATGCAAAAGATAAAGGCAAAATACTCCTCCTCAGCTTTAAAATCAACCTAATTAATTACTGGTACTGTTCATGGCAAAATTTTCTGGAATGATCTAAGGTCTGGAATTTTTATAGCAGGTAGATTATGACATCCTAATAACAACAAAGTTGAGTTTACTAAATTTGGAGTTATACACATTTACTTATGATTTTTCTAAGTTGTAATTCTAATGCAAGACACTTTACAGAATTATAAACATGCTCAAAACTTATTCCATATGAAAGTATGCTAACAGATGAGTTTAACAAAATTGATTTTGCACAAATTGGAATTATAAAGAAAAATATATGAATTTTTCAAGTTTTAAACCGATTTTTGGAATATTCAAAATCGGTAGAAATCGAGTTATTCTAGTTACACTATTTTCTGATACTGAAATATACCTAATTCCATTTTTATATTAAACTTAAGTGACAACAGAATTTATTACAGTTGGAATTACCTAAAAAGTAGTTAACACGAATTAGTTATGAGTTTTTAAAGTTTAAATGCAATTTTTAGTTGATAAATAAAAGCTTACCGAAAAAGATTCGAACTTAACAGAAAATAAGCGACGCGGCCGCTTGATAACCCTCGATCTAAAATCTTACGGCCCACGCGTGCCGGGAACAGCGCACGCGCGCGATACCTAAAAGAAGCCCACCGTTGGATCAAGATCCAACGGCTCACGCGGGGGAATGCATTCGGACGGTGCGGTTGCTTGGGCCAATCACAGCCGCAGATCTGCAGATGGACGGCCCAGAGTGCACCTTCATTCGGATGGTCCGAATGCATACGGGATCTCAGTCGTTGATCACAAGATCGACGGTCAAGAATGATATAGGCAACCGGAGGGTCCGAATGCATACAAGATCTGGGCCGCAGATCTGGAAACGAACGGTGGCTATTGACCGAAGTTTAAATTTACGCTGCCAGGTGGGACCGCATGTCAGTGACCTTGAGTCACCCACGCGCTTGATTTCCACGTGCGCACGCACAGGGCCACTGTCGTCGACTAGAAGCGGCGCTAAGACAGATTTAATGCTATTAATGGTTGGTATTAATAAACCTAAACGTGACACTAATGACTTCTGGATTTTGATTATAACCCCTCGGCCCACATGTCAGTGACCCAGGGTCAACTTCCGACAGCACTTAACCGCCGACACATTAATTAATCAATGATTAATCCTTAATGATGTCAGAACAGCACGGAGTTGTGCCAGCGGATGATTTAAGGATGTTGGGCCCACTACCAGCGGCTCAACGACATAGTTTAAGACACCATTAATTAACTAATGAGTAGCAATCACAGGGCAATTAATGTGTCTTAAACAAATGACGAAAACAGGAGTTCTCGCCGGCAAACTCCCGAGTGACTTCAACGGCTTGTCGCCGGCGACTCTGGCCGCGGCGGCGCCAACTAAGAACTAAAATAGAATTGCAATAGCACCAGGAACCTAATGGTGGCAACCTCGCCGGCGGTGAGGGACCAGAACGCCGGCTAGCCGAAAAAACGAAAATAGAGCTTTTACTGCTAAGCACGAAAGTAGCAAAAAGCTCCGCTGTAGTCCCAAAAAGCGTGTGCCAGAGCCTCTAGGGACTAATAAGAAGCTACCTTAATGAAGAGAAGCTTCAAAGACGGCCGGAGAAGCTTGTCCACGGTGGAGGCTCGCCGGACTTGGAGAAGAAAGGTTGAAAATGGTACCCTGAGCCAAGTGAGCGATACCAAAGCATCAATATAGCTTCATTATGGTCCACGGAAGCTACATGAGCAAGTAATTTGAAAAAGGAGCACTCACCTGAGCTGAGGAAGAAGATGACCAATTTCGGCCGAATTTGAACAAACCCCAAATTGGACAATTCCTGAGAATCAAATCCAACATTAAGTGAGGGGATATGTTTAAGATAGTAAGGACATAAGAATAGGGTAAAGAAATATGAAGGAGAACCACTAGAACACCAAATTCACCACTGGAGCTTCACGGGTCAACAATGGCGGATTGGGGTCTTGAGGAGTTAAGCTCCGAAATTGAAATTGGAGCTTGAGGGTGGTCTAAAGGAATACCAGGAGGTATTGAGAGTGCTTATAAGGCCTTGGAAGCATTAGGGTTTGGACCAAGAGCCTTTCGGGTGGCATTGCACAAAGCACAAGATATGGCCGACAAGAAAAAAAGGTGGTAGATGGTGCATTAGGGTATGGCATGGCCCAAAATGTCTCCCATACTCCTAAATGTCGAGTAGGACGACTGTAGGGAGCAAGAATTGACATCCCCACGCCCTCGGCACTGTTCACGCATACGATCGGTAGGTAGGAGACGACCGCAATGCACTTGGGCGATTCTGGATCGTTGGATTGAACGTGAACGGCTGAGATCTTAGGGTTATGGTGCTTTTTAAAAACAACAGAGAGGATCGTGCGCCCTTGGATCGAAGACTAACGGTTGAGATCGCGCCACGCCTCTGAGGGTTTCAAAATCAACAGCGGAGCTCGCGATCGCTGGATCATAAATGGGCGCTTTGAGATTAGATGTGCCCGGGTGACCCGAATGTCACATGCAATGAACACCGTTAGATTTTGATCTGACGATCCAAATGAGTGGGCTCTTCGCGGTGGTCCGAACGTGCTTGCGAACATGGACCGTGCGATTTAGATCCAAAGGCTGAGATTGAATGCGGGTTTTTAAAGCTGGCTCGGTGCTGTTAGGTGGTTCGATCAAATTGATTGATTCGAGCCTGAGTCTAACTCGAACCCGAGTAACAGTACTAACCAGGTTTGGATTTCAAATTTGTACAGATACTTTTGAGGAATTATTTGAGGTAGCAAATTAACTCCAAAAATTCTGAAAATTTTACAGGAGCTTGCTGACTCAAACATTGACCTTGTGTAAAATTTCCAGATGTTTTTATGCTGTGAATCTTTCTCCAAAAATTTCAACAAGGCCCTGATTTAAGGTTTGACTGAAAGTCAAACAAGTTTGACTGCCCTCTAAAAATATTCAAACAATTTCTAAAAATTGTGAAATTTTTCAGAGATGCCACATACCATCACAGGAACTTAGGAAAATTATTTCCAAAGGATGATCACAAGATTTGAGATGAATGCTTTTAGAAGACAAGGCTAGGGATCAAAAAGACTTGTGACTTTGTATTTCCATAACTTCTTGTACAAGAATTGTTCAAAGCATACAGGAAATACATGATGTAAGAAAAAGTTTTAATTTCTACTCATTTTCTTACATTTGAAACACAAGTCCAAAGTTGGGATGTTACAAAACCTCCCCCCCCCCCTTACAAGAATCTAGTCCCGAGATTCCGTTTACTCGGAGAAGAAAGACAGGTAGTCAGTGCGAAGGCGATCTTCCCGCTCCCAAGTTGCTTCATCTTCAGAATGATTTGACCACTGAACTTTAAGGAACTTGATGACACGGTTCCTAGTTCTCCGTTTAGATTCTTCGAGAATACGAACAGGATGCTCATGATAGGTCAAATTTTCTTGCACATCGAGATTTTCCAACGGAGTTTCCTCAATTGGAATACGGAGGCACTTCTTCAAGTGTGACACATGGAACACATCATGTACCCCCTCAAGTGTAGCTGGCAACTCCAATCTGTATGCAACAGCTCCAACTTTCTCGATGATGCGATAAGGCACCTTGAAGCGTACTTGCTGTGGCTGTTCAGCTAGGTACTATTTACCAGCAGCCACTGTGACTCCGTCGATGCTCGCCTCGGGGGGTACACAAAGGCCATCGCCGACGGGGAGGAGTTGCGGTCAGTTGGGGATCAGCCATACTTGCCATGACGTACCACGACATATGCAAGGCGTGCTGCAGGATGAGGCCGACCTCTATCCTCACAGGTTGCCCCCTCCTACTACAGTTATAGTCGTTCGAGCGCTTCCCCATCGGACGACCGATGCTGCTCGACACCAGTCAGTACCGTGCTGACATACCACAAGGGCGCGGTGGATCGGCCGGCGGCATGGTCCCTTTGGTGCCGTAGACGGGTACATACTCTCCTGTATCTTTACTTTAGTTGCATTACGGGTCATCCTTTGTAACCACTATTCTGGCTCGCAGGCACAGTGTGCACATGTGTAGGTGCATGTCATCGACCCTCTGCCCACTCACGTACGAGGCTGGTGCATGTCGTCGACCCTCCGCCTGCTCACATACCAGCACAGACCGACATGTACCCTGTACACTTCGCACAGAACATGCACCTCACAGTACATACTCTCAGGTTTCAAAATGCCTGAATACGGTTACCACAATTACAAGTTTGATGCTTTCATGTACTCCTTGCAGACGGACATCAACGCTGGGATTGCGAGGGACTTTAGGTCGATCCTTGATAGGCTCACCCACGGTGCGGAGGTGACGCACGACGAGCTGGTGCAGATGGCCCGTCGGGTCTACAGTGAGGTGAGGCATGTCATGGCCCTGACATCGTGCATGATGGTCCCGGAGGTGGCCATGCCGAGGCCGCGACATCCTGCAGCCCAGCTAGGAGTCTCCGGAGGGGTACGTGCACGTGCCCCGCCAGTGCCTGACCAGGCTGGAGGGTCAAGCTAGGCACGTGGCTACACAACCCCGCCGCCGTCGGGCCAAGCTGGAGGGTCAAGGTTGGCACGTGGCTACCCACAGCCATTATTCCAGGACCCCTACCCGACATCGTTAGGCAGTATCCATTCTTCCCTAACCTGTTCGGGCAGGGCGGGTACGACGTGTATGACACTTGGACGCACGCCATGGCCCATGCCAAAGGTACGTTTCATCTCTTCAAGTTTGTTTCGTGCCAATATATTGCACGAATAAGCAAAATTTGTCCTACAGGTTTCACGGCCCAGCCGGGATTAGAGCTCTCCCCGCACGAGGAGCCCCCGCAGAACGTGGACAGCTTCTTCGCCGAGGACCCGGGGGGATGTCGGGGGAGCACCCGTCACTGTTATTTCCGGATCGCAGCTCAGCGGTGCCCTAGTACCCACGTAGGCATAGGTGGAGTCAACCCCGAGTCCTTGGGACCACGGGTCAGCAGGGCTCCTGACCGCCTCACCCTGTCGGGGCATCGACACCCCGCGCTGAGGAGGCCCAAGCGGGGCCTTACGGGCGGGCACGGACCAGGGGTGGGATGTTGCGACGATGAAGGAGGTGTTGCAGGGTGGTGTAGCGGGCGGCTAGTGCTTCGTGCACTTGTATTTGTTTTGTACGTATTTTACTTCGTAGTTACTATGATATGGTTGTGTATGTGTTAGGACCCCGGTTTATTCGGCTTGTACTGTTCAACCATTCACTTGGTCCTAACAGTACAAATCAAATAAACCAAGCCTCGAGATATGTATACTTCCCAGAATTGCAGTATACACACCCCGTTACAAAATCATGCATCAATTCCATTCATACACATAGAGCCGAAGCAAAAGCAACAACTGAAAGACATAGATAATATAAAGAGAGTTAGTACAAAAGAGAGGTCGCCCGGCCAAAAGACCTACAAATAGATAAATACACAGCGGAAGCAAAATGGATATAAGATGGCGATAAACAAAAGCCAATCGGTGTGCCTTTACCCACAAGGCAACCAACCGGACCGCCAAGCTAATCGTCCCAAACAGCGCCGCAACACAACTCACAAAAGTGAGGCCCTTGGGGCTCACCTTCTTCCTCTGCAACAATTAATATTAAGCAAAGCAGATGAGTACAAAACTTGTTTTTGTACTCGCAAGACTGACGCGTGAGATAACAGAACTATAATTAACTACATGCAAGCTTTATTTAAGTGGATGAGGCTCTGGACTTATTTTCAAAGATAAAGCAAGTTTTCATTTGCAATAAGGTAATAGATTCAAAGCAAGTTTGCAATTAACTTTTATTGTTCAAATAAAGAGAGACAATTATAACGATAGATAGATGACAACACCAACCTAGAAGTGACTAACCCATAGTCACCACAACAATAGCATGAAGTACCCTTCATACCACCCAGTCAAGTTTAAGTTTTGAAAGGTTGTAGTCTAGTTCTTGCACGACCTTACCAAGCATGTCCATAACCTAGGGCGAGGCTATTCGAATAGTTTTAACCTGCGGGGTGTACCAATGTACCCACACGATAGACCGCCTTTCCACCACCACGGTTAGCACACTTCCTTTGGTATGCGAGCATGGCTAAGTCTAACAAGACGCTTTCCAATGGGCGATGCTAATTAAGAGCCGCAACCCACGGGAGAAGGACACATTAGATGACCTAACCGGTGCGCTAATGCTCCCTCCAACACCACAAACACACACACACAAGAACACACCCACCAACCAGCTCATAATTAACACCTCCCAAAGTACTTAGTCAAGAGAGGTTCCATATCCCCTCGTGTGGTTAGCACGCAATAGCGCTGGCTTAGTGACACAAGTAACTCGGTCCTTGGGGACTTAGGCACTATTCAAACACACCCAACATATCACATCAACATACCATTGTGCCCAAGTCAAGATATAGTTTTGTTTTGAGTTTTGATTTGTAAATCAATAAAACACAAGGATTGGACATAATGGAGTAGTATAAGTATTTGTGTGATCAAGATCATCGACTAAGTCGATGATCGCCCAATACTACCGATACTAGGCATGGCTAAGCAATATTTATTCGAAATCTACTAAGTGACAAGAGCTCATCCAACGAACTCTAATCACAAAAAATAACCTAGGCTCGGTAGTAGAGGATAATCATTTACCTACAGATTATGCAACTAGAGGATTAACTAATCAATTTAACAATAAATTAGCAATGCATACATAGAAGTTAAACAAAATATTAGACTTTAAAAGTAATGGGATCAATGGGAAATGATCAAACTGCTTGCCTGCTTGTTGTTGCTCAAACTGTTGCGGAGGATCGTTCTCGGGGTTACCGCAAATGTCGAAGCCTAAGCGAAAAGCAAAAAGAAGCGAGAACCACCCATAAGACGAGCAACACTTAACCAAAAGAGCAAGCAAAAATTATCCAAATGCGACGAAATTTATACACAAGGTAGAATAGGAATAAACCTAGACATAGAAACTGGAAAACCTAATTTGGATTTGTGGTGCAAAAGATATTCCCTAAAAACCTATTTTCGGCCATAATTAGATACTGTAGCAAAAATATTTTCTAGAAAGATTTTGAAGCTGAAACTTTTATGGTAGCTACCTACTGGTATAGTGATAAGCCATATAAAATTTCAGGTCATTTAGAGTTATATTGAAAGAGTTATGATTTGTCTAAATTGTTTAGGGTATTAAACTAAAATATGATCCTTATGATTTTTAAAAATAGTAGAATTTGTGAAACCAATTTTCCTAGCAAATACACTAGCAGTGGGAGCTAATCCAATTGGATTCATACAAAAATAAGCTATAGATAAAAAGATATGCATTTTACAAGTTTGCTAAAAGTTCTGAAAAACAGTATTAAGTTCACTTGTTTACTATTTTTGAAAACGGTTTTCCAGGGTTGATCGTGGTCTACAATTATTTTTATATTTAAGTTCAAGGTATAAGGAAGCTAACAAAATTGGAAACATCTAATTTGGATCTATAGTTACAGAGATACAAAAATGACAAGACCTAAAGTTCTTGATTTTGGACTTAGCATTTTGGGATTTTCCTAACACCGGAGGCGTGGGCGATTGGGAGCCGTCGATCTCGGATCGGGCGCCCGGTTGAATCCGGCGACACGAGCGAGCGCGCGAGAAGAGGCGGCGGCGTGGAGAGCCGAGGCGTAGATCTCGATCGGACGACCACTAACGAGCCACGTCGCCCCGACCGAGCTCCGCCGACAACAGAGGAGCTCCGGTCGCGAGCTTGCTTGGCTCGTCGCGGCGAGAATCGCCATGGCGCGCCGGCCAAGGGCAAAATGGGATCCTAGCACTATTGCGCACCTAAAGGCGGCCGGGACTTCGCGGAGGTGGGCGGAAGCGGCGTGCGGCGCGCGGGCGAAGGTGACCGCTCACGGGAAACATGGCAGCGGCGAAATAGCTATGCAGCGCGCAAATGGGGTGCACGAGCACCGGGAAGGCTCTAGGGACTTAGGGAAGGGCTCAGCGCCACCAAGGTCACGGAGGTGGCCGGCGGCGAGATAGGCGGCGGGGGCAAAATGCCCACATCCTACACCTGCACGACTACGGCGCGCATGAAGGAAACTACCGCGTGCTTGAGCTACTACAAGGGTCCATAACTCACCGGATGACGGAGAGGAAGATCTTTGCGGGGATGAGTGGCGGCGAGAGCTTGCGAGGCGCCAAGAGCTTCACCGCGGAGGGGTCGGCTGAGCCAAGCTAGCAACACCGGTGGTACCATGAGCCGCAATACCACGAGAAGCTCCAAGAGGCGAGGATTGGGAAATGGGGTCTTCACCGGCATCGGAGAAGAAAGGGGCAGCGGCCGAAAATGGGAGAATCCCAAATTAGCTTCCTCTGAAAAGGATAAGCCAAAGCAGGTGAGGTTAATGACCGGTGAGGCGAGAGGAAGGGGTTGGAGCAAAAGCCGGCGGAGAGCCATTGGAGGGTGAGCTTCACCGAGAGCTCAGAGCTCGGTAATGGCGGCGAGGGTGTTTCGTCGATTGGAACTCAAACACGCAGAGAGTGCTAGCTAGAGCTCAAGGGTGGGTAAAGGAAGCTAAGGGAGGAGGCGGGGAGCTTAAGTAGGAGAGGGAGGCAAGGGGCAGCGGCACTCGCCTCGGATGCTCAAGTACACCGCGGAGACTCGGGCACGATGGGAGCGGTGAGCACGGCGACTTTGAGGAGGGCGAGGCGTGCATTAAATCGGAGACCCGTTGGTGGGGCGAGGGCGGGACGGTGAGCTGCGCGCGCCACGCTCGGCTACGCCATGGCGACCTGCGTCGCGTGCGGCGAGGAAGGAGACGACCGCCACCGTCCGATTTGCATCCAAGGGCTGGCGCGATCGCATTGAAGCGGCATCGGGCAAGCGTGGGCGCGCGATGGAAATCAACGGCCGAGAATCGGAGGGCAACCGGAGAGGTCCGAACGCCTACACGGAGGTGAGCCGTTCGATGGAGATCCAACGGTTGATAGCGCGCCAGCGGTTGAACTGGAGCGGGGGCGCGGTTAGTTGGCTCGGCCGAGTCAAGTGACTCGAGCGAGCGACTTCGCCCTTAGGAACAGTGCAAACCAGTTAGGTTTTGAATTTTAAAGGCTGAAACTTTGGGGATTTAATTGAGGTATCAAATCAACTCCAAAATTTATGAAATTTTAACTGGAGCTTCCTGACTTAAGGATTAACCTTCCATAAAATTCTCAGAGATTTTTGTGCACTGGAATTTTCTCAAGAAATTCCAGAAGGCTAATTCCAAGGTTTGACCAAGGTTTGACTTGCCTCTAAAATATTTCAAATAATTTCCAAAATTTATGAAATAATTCAGAGGTGTCACAAAGCAACCTTAGAACCAATGAAAATTATTTCAAGGGTTTGACACAAGATTTCACCAGGATGTTTTGAATTGATAATTGAGGTTTTGATTTTGAATTTTCCAAAATCCTTTTACAAGAATTTCAGAAAAGCTCAAAAGCACAAGGATGTAAGAAAAGTTTTAAATTATCCTCATTTTCTTACATTTGAAACACAAGTTGAAAAATGGAGATGTTACAAACCTCCCCCCCTTACAGAAATCTCCTCCCGAGATTTGGTGGCTCGGGAAGAAGAGGGTAGTCCGCATGCAGACGATTGTCCGATCCCAAGTAGCTTCATCCTTGGAATGATGTAACCACGATCTTTTAGGATCTTGAGGACACGATTTCTTGATTTTCGCTCGACTTCTTTAAGGATGCAAACCCTCTTTTATGATTCTATATCTATTTACAATATTTTTGTTGTACTTGGATCTATTGTTTTATTGTATTGTTTCTCGTTAAGTTATGATTCGACCTACCTTCTTACACATCAAGAGTTTCCCACGGAGCTTCCTCGGTTAGAACACGAAGGCACTTCCTTAATTGGAACACATGGAGCATCATGTACCCCACCAAGTCGCGAGACAATTCCAACTTATAAGCAACGACCCATTCCTTTTGATGATGAGGTAAGGATTCACACATCGAGAGCTAACCTACCCTTAATGCCGAAACGTTGATGGCCCTTTTGGCACGACCATCAGTCGAGGATGGTAGTGAGCGGAAGAAAGACGAGTTCCCATAGCCTCTTGTAGACTATGCCAAAATCGGAAGGAGCAGAGAAATGATCCAACACGATCATCTTGGTACATTTTGCTAGCTTACGATCCTTGAGACATAAAGCTCACCAAGTGGCCGATGCGAATCTTGGTTTAGAAGCGAGAAAATGTGCCACTTTAGTCGACACGGGGAAAGCTTACCAGGTCTAGATATAATCAGGATTGACAGACTAAGAACTCTGTTTTGATTCCACGGGTGGGGGTGCACGGCCGTTGTTAGTTGGGGGAACGATTTGTCTCGTTAATTCCGGAACAATTTGTCGGATTAATTCGGAGCGATATATGCGGTTAATTCCACTAACAACGGAATCTCGGCTGCTAACCGACTATACGAGTCATCCTCCGCAGCTAGGTTCTTAGGGAAACCAAGGCCATTCTCGGTTGGTGGAGCAATTTGTGCGGTTACTCCACTATGACGAGACCTCAGCGTGGTAACTAGCTATACGGAGTCATCCCTCCGTAGCTAGTTGAGTAGAGGGGCTGCGGCCGTTTAGGCCACGGAAGTAAAGCTCATTCGCGATGGCACGATTCGTATAGCTCTTTTGTCTGGTTGAGCCATGCGCAATCGATCTCGACTTAACTGAACTTGGTTGTTCTGGCCTTGACATTTTGCTTGATTGGGTTCCCTCCAGCATCCGACTGCTGAGCAAACTGGATCTTGAGGCACCAAGGTTGGCTGCACAACTAAGGTAGTAAGAGATCCGTGCTCAACCACACCCCAGTTGAGACAATAAAAGTCTTCGAGGAGGGCAGGCTGCAGTTCCTGGAGTAATAATGCATTGCAAAACACCTTTTTGACTAATTGTATCTGCGACAACATTAGTCTTGCCCGGATGGTAATGAATTCCTATGCCATGGTCTTTGACGGTCAAGATTGAATCAACAAGAGGTCTGAATGGCTCGGATTAAATCAAGGAGGTCCGTCACGTATATAAAGAGGTTCAAACAACGGTCTTTGCGAGTTTGCAAGACTCGGTGCCACCACACCTCCGGTAGCACCGTTGCTACTCGACGATAAGGGATTCCTAGAACCCATGTTCCTAAGAGTTTGTTTCTCTCATGAGGCGGTGCGAAATTGAACGGAGGTAATACCGCATAGCGGTAACACCGAGTTGACGCGGTATGGATATTCCAGAGAAAGGGGCATAGAAAGAGAGTTCTAGAGAAGACAAAACCGAAGGAGGCACAGGTAGTTTGAACCCACTCAACACAAAGAAATTCCAGCTTTGACTTGTTGAAGTTTGTTTTAGTCATTTAGAATTCTTTCGAAAACTCAGGTTAAGTTTTGAACTCTCATCAAAACCAAATGGTTCTATTTCATTTTAAAAGCCTTAAAAAGGTTTAGAAACAAGGGGGTTATCATTAACTTGGGTTAGCAACACCACCCGAAATTTGAAGTTGATGAAAGCGAAAAGCTAACGACTAAGGGAATGAGATATCACCCTAGACGAAAACCAAATTAGCAAGTATATAAACTTTAAAAGCTTCAAAAAGGGTCCAAAACAGCAAAGGAAACACCAAACCAAAGCTCAACTTCTCGACACAATTAACACGTATTGAATGAACGAGTAATTGGTTGGGAAGATAAAATTTCAGCACACTTTATCAAGTCTAACACTATTCAAGAGCAAGGTTAAGATGGCAAAATAGTGTTAGATACTTAGCTAACTAGTATCACATCTTACCCTTTCAATTCCCACAAATTTTAGTTAAATTAACCTCTCATTATCTACCCTATTTAGAACCTTTGAGCTTGCTGTCCGGAAACTGAATGGTCGCTGTCCAGATTTTGCATCCAAGCCTCCTAGCCGAAATCTTCAACTTCGGAAGCTTCAAAACCTTGTAGAGGGCAGCTAACACTTCAATTTGTCAAACTCATTGGTTCCCAAAACCCAATTAATTGATGACAACTATCTCTGGAGGGAAGGAGAGGAAAACAACTTTTAAAACTAAAATTAGAGCAAGGTGAGATAGAAAGCTAAGATAGGTAAGGAGTAAAATCTGAGAACTTACTTAAGCTTTCATAAATCATTTGATACTTTGAAAATAAGGTTTTCAAAATATCCTACGGACGACCAAGCTTGGGTTACTACGGTTGGAATGGCTCTGATACCAACTTTGTGAGGACCCCGGTTTATTCGGCTTATACTGTTCAACCATTCACTTGGTCCTAACAGTACAAATCAAATAAACCAAGCCTCGAGATATGTATACTTCCCGAGTGCAGTATACACACCCGTTACAAAATCATGCATCAATTCCATTCATACACATAGAGCGAAGCAAAAGCAACAATGCGAAAGACATAGATAATATAAAGAGAGTTAGTACAAAGAGAGGCCGCCCGGCCAAAAGACCTACAAATAGATAAATACACAGCGGAAGCAAAATGGCCATAAGATGGCGATAAACAAAAGCCAATCGATGTGTCTTTACCCACAAGGCAACCAACCGGACCGCCAAGCTAATCGTCCCAAACAGCGCAAGAACACACGACTCACAAAGTGAGGCCCTTGGGGCTCACCTTCTTCCTCTGCAACAATTAATATTAAGCAAGCGGATGAGTACAAAACTTGTTTTTGTACTCGCAAGACAACGCGTGAGATAACGAACTATAATTAACTACATGCAAGCTTTATTTAAGTGGATGAGGCTCGGACTTATTTTCAACATAAAGCAAGTTTTCATTTGCAATAAGGTAATAGATTCAAAGCAAGTTTGCAATTAACTTTTATTGTTCAAATAAAGAGAGACAATTATAACGATAGATAGATGACAACACCAACCTAGAAGTGACTAACCCATAGTCACCACAACAATAGCATGAAGTACCCCTTCATACCACCCAGTCAAGTTTAAGTTTTGAAAGGTTGTAGTCTAGTTCTTGCATGACCTTACCAAGCATGTCCATAACCTAGGGCGAGGCTATTCGAATAGTTTTAACCTGCGGGGTGTACCAATGTACCCACACGATAGACCGCCTTTCCACGCCACGGTTAGCACACTTCCTTTGGTATGCGAGGCATGGCTAAGTCTAACAAGGCGCTTTCCAATGGGCGATGCTAATTAAGAGCCGCAACCCACGGGAGAAGGACACATTAGACAGCCTAACCGGTGCGCTAATGCTCCTCCAACACCACAAACACACACACACAGAACACACCCACCAACCAGCTCATAATTAACACCTCCCAAAGTACTTAGTCAAGAGAGGTTCCATATCCCCTCGTGTGGTTAGCACGCAATAAGCGCTGGCTTAGTGACACAAGTAACTCGGTCCTTGGGGACTTAGGCACTATTCAAACACACCCAACAGATCACATCAACATACCATTGTGCCCAAGTCAAGATATAGTTTTGTTTTCAGTTTTGATTTGTAAATCAATAAAACACAAGGATTGGACATAATGGAGTAGTATAAGTATTTGTGTGATCAAGATCATCGACTAAGTCGATGATCGCCCAATACTACCGATACTAGGCATGGCTAAGCAATATTTATTGAAATCTACTAAGTGACAAGAGCTCATCCAACGAACTCTAATCACAGACAAATAACCTAGGCTCGGTAGTAGAGGATAATCATTTACCTACAGATTATGCAACTAGAGGATTAACTAATCAATTTAACAACAAATTAGTAATGCATACATAGAAGTTAAACAAAATATTAGACTTAAAAGTAATGGGATCAATGGAAATGATCTAAGCGCTTGCACGCTTGTTTGTTGCTCAAGCTGTTGCGGAGGATCGTTCTCGGGGTTACCGCAAATGTCGAAACCTAGCGAAAAGCAAAAGAAGCGAGAACCACCCATAAGGCGAGCAACACTTAACCAAAGAGCAAGCAAAAATTATCCAAATGCGACGAAATTTATACACAAGCTAGAATAGGAATAAACCTAGACATAGAAACTGGAAAAACCTAATTTGGATTTGTGGTGCAAAAGATATTCCCTAAAAACCTATTTTCGGCCATAATTAGATACTGTAGCAAAAATATTTTCTAGAAAGATTTTGAAGCTGAAACTTTTATGGTAGCTACCTACTGGTATAGTGATAAGCCATATAAAATTTCAGGTCATTTGGAGTTATATTGAAAGAGTTATGATTTGTCTAAATTGTTTAGGGTATTAAACTAAAATATGATCCTTATGATTTTTAAAAACAGTAGAATTTGTGAAACCAATTTTCCTAGCAAATACACTAGCAGTGGGAGATAATCCAATTGGATTCATACAAAAATAAGCTATAGATAAAAAGATATGCATTTTACAAGTTTGCTAAAAGTTCTGAAAAACAGTATTAAGTTCACTTGTTTACTATTTTTGAAAACGGTTTTCCAGGGTTGATCGTGGTCTACAATTATTTTTATATTTAAGTTCAAGGTATAAGGAAGCTAACAAAATTAGAAACATCTAATTTGGATCTATAGTTACAGAGATACAAAAATGACAAGACCCTAAAGTTCTTGATTTTTGGACTTAGCATTTTCGGGATTTTCCTAACACCGGAGGCGTGGGCGATTGAGAGCCGTCGATCTCGGATCGGGCGCCCGGTTGAATCCGAGCAACACGAGGCGGCGCGCGAAGAGGCGGCGGCGTGGAGAGCGAGGTCGTAGATCTCTAGATCGGACGACCACTAACGAGCCACGTCGCCCCCGACCTGGAGCTCCACCCGACAACAGAGGAGCTCCCGGCCGCGAGCTTGCTCGGCTCGTCGCCAGCGAGAATCGCCATGGCGACGCCGGCCAAGGCAAAATGGGATCCTAGCACTATTGCGCACCTAAAGGCGGCCGGACTTCGCGGAGGTGGGCGAAAGCAGCGGTGCGGCGCGGAGCGGAGGTGACCGCTACGGGAAACATGGCAACGGCGAAATAGCTATGCCGCGCGCAAATGGGGGGTGCACGAGCACTAGGAAGGCTCTAGGGACTTAGGGGAAGGGCTCAGCGCCACCAAGGTCACCGGAGGTGGCCGCGGCGAGATAGGCGGGGGGCAAAATGCCCGGATCCTACACCTACGAGCTACGGCGCGCATGAAAGAAACTACCGCGTGCTTGAGCTACTACAAGGGTCGATAACTCACCGGATGGCGCGAGAGGAAGATGCTTGCCGAGGATGAGCCGGCGGCGCGAGCTGCGAGGCGCCAAGAGCTTCACCGCGGAGGGTCGGCTGGGCCAAGCTAGCAACACCGGGTGGTACCATGAGCCGCAATACCACGAGAAGCTCCAAGAGGCGAGGATTGGGAAATGGGGTCTTCTGACATCGGAGAAGAAAGGGGCAGGCGGCGAAAATGGGAGAATCCCAAATTAGCTTCCTCTGAAAAGGATAAGCCAAAAGCGGGTGAGGTTAATGACCGGTGAGGCGAGAGGAAGGGGTTGGAGCAAAAGCCGAGTAGGAGAGCCAGCGGAGGTGAGCTTCACCGAGGAGCTCAGAGCTCGGTAATGGCGGCCGAGGTGTTTCGTCGATTGGAACTCAAACACGCACCGAGAGTGCTAGCTAGAGCTCAAGGGTGGGTAAAGGAAGCTAAGGAGGCGGGAGCTTAAGTAGGAGAGGAGGCAAGGGGCAACGGCACTCGCCTCGGATGCTCAAGTCCACCGCGGGGACTCGAGCACGATGGGAGCAGTGAGCACGACGACTTTGAGGAGGGCGAGGCGTGCATTAAATGCGGAGACCCGTTGGTGGGGCGAGGACGGGGCGGTCGCTGCGCGCGCCACGCTCGGCTACGCCATGGCGACCTGCGTGCGCGGCGGCGAGGAAGGAGACGACCGCCACCGTCAATTTGCATCCAAGGGCTAGCGCGCGATCGCGTTGAAGCGGCATCGGGCAAGCGTGGGCGCGCGATGGAAATCAACGGCCGAGAATTGGAGGCAACGGAGAGGTCCGAACGCCTACACGGAGGTGAGCCGTTCGATGGAGATCCAACGGTGATAAGCGCGCACGCGTTGAATCGCGCGGGCGCGGTTAGTTGGCTCGGCGAGTCAAGTGACTCGAGCGAGCACTTCGCGCCGAGGAACAGTGCAAACCGATTAGGTTTTGAATTTTAAAGGCTGAAACTTTGGGGATTTAATTGAGGTATCAAATCAACTCCAAAATTTATGAAATTTTAACTGGAGCTTCCTGACGTGAGGATTAACCTTCCATAAAATTCTCAGAGATTTTTGTGCACTGGAATTTTCTCAAGAAATTCAGAAGGCTAATTCAAGGTTTGACCAAGGTTTGACTTGCCTCTAAAATATTTGAAATAATTTCCAAAATTTATGAAATAATTCAGAGGTGTCACAAAGCAACCTTAGAACCAATGAAAATTATTTCCAAGGGTTTGACACAAGATTTCACCAAGGATGTTTTTGAATTGATAATTGAGGGTTTTGATTTTGAATTTTCCAAAATCCTTTTACAAGAATTTCAGAAAAGCTCAAAAGCACAAGGATGTAAGAAAAGTTTTAAATTATCCTCATTTTCTTACATTTAAAACACAAGTTGAAAAATGGGGATGTTACAGTATGTCTTCCCTCGTGCATTGTAATATAACTTACCTTACTACTTACCAATCGTTGCTACCTCCGTCGCTCAACCGTTGGGCTACTACTTGCTCCTTCTAGACAGAGCCAGATTTGGGACGACTCGCTCTGCAAAGTAGGATGCGTCATTAATCCAAAGTTCTCCACCGTGTATGAATTCCCTAGCGCATCGCAATATCACTTACCTTCTTACTTACAAATCGTTGCTACCTCAATCGTCCTTAAAAAATTCTTCAGAAATTTATTGCACTACAACAACATACAACGATCACAAAATGTTATTGTGAGTCTAACAGATTTTGTACTCTTGAGAATTTACAAAATCACAAATGGACCAACCAACCTTGTCTGCCCTATTATTTCCAAAAATATAACAATCTACAAACAAGATTTTCTAAATTATTACCTACAAAACTTGCCATTTATCCCCCCACAATTATTTCCATCGGATTAATAAAATAATAATATTATTATGTTCAATCGCCCAACCGTTGGGCGACTTGGGCTAGTCGCCCAACGGTTGCGCGCCAAGTGTACTAGTCGCTCAACCGTTGGGCAACTATCCCTAGTCGCTCAATTGATGAGCGACTTGGACACTTGGCGCGCAACTGTTGGATGACTAGCCTAAGTCGCCCAAGCGTGGAGCAACAGAGGATTATTCCTGTAAAAAAATGTATTATTACTGTATTTCGAAATAAAGAATAGATTATTTTAAAAAAATGCGGGGCTACAAGGTATAAGATAGGTCAATATGGTTTCTCTTTTTCTACGTTTAATGTGGAAATTTCTAGCTATTTTTTTCCGGTTAATGTAGGAATTTCTTACATTTTACCACCTAGGATTAACGTGTGGTCTCCTGGAGGAGCCTCTAATTAGTATAGATATAAATTTAGTTTTTTTTATATATCATGTACAGTAAACTCAAATTCAAATTTGTGCTAGGGCATTGAATACGTGGTGGCAAGGTATAAGATAGGTCGATATGGTTTCTCTTTTTCTACATTTACTGTGGAAATTTCTAGCTATTTTTCTTTTTTTCCGATTAATGTAGGAATTTCTTACATTTTGCCACCTAGGATTAACGTATGATCTTCTAGAGGAGCCTCTAATTAGTATAGATATAGATAGATAGATAGATAGATAGATAGATAGATAGATGCGGTAATTAAAACGCATTGGAGAGGTTTAACTGATGCTCTCTCAAAGTAATAATTGGCCATTTGCATTGTTGAGCAGATACAAGAGTCATTGGACTACAGCCTACAGGAACAGCCCAGGGACAAGACGAGGCAAATTGAATCACTACCACCTTAAAAAGTCCATTCAGATCTATTTGCATACAGTTTTATTCTTGAACTCTTGACCGGCACTATTGTCTCGGTAAACCAACTTGGCAATCTGTCAAAAGCTACAACGGACATTGTTTTTTTTTTTTTTGAAATGGCAAAAGCTTTGCCATTAATGCATTAAAGATAGGTAGATAGAAAAAAACAGATTCAGAAGATATAGGAAGACAAAAAAGGAAAACTCCCCAGAAAGCTCCCTAGGAGCTATCCCTTTAAGCCACCGTTGCCACCGTTGCGTTCGCGGCTATCGGGGGTCGGCTCCACTCCTACAACGGACATTGTTGCAAAGATGCATGGATGAGAATCAGAAATGAACGAGAACCAACAAGACTGTCCTAGTTTCCCATAGAAAAAGTTGGAAGTATCAAAACTCAATATCCAAAGTTGTACCACATATAATAATACACTAATTGGAGCAATCATGTGACTAAAATGGTAATATGTGTATCTTGGAGAAATGAACGACAGCATGAACCATGCTGCATATTTTTTTGTGCGGCAAAACATGTTACATTATACCATCTGATCCATTGATTTAACGAAAATGTGCAACAGTGCAAGTGTCTACAGTGCATTGAGTTGCTATCATTTTGTGTGCAGTGTTGCCACTTGCTTCGACATCATCTGTTAACTGAAGACATAATTTGGAATCTACATTTGGCACAAACACTTCAGAACTACAAGGAGTAGTGGGAAAGTTGGACATCTTTGTAACCACTAGCTGATCTAGGTGGAAGAACAAAAACAATGCACACAGAAATGGAGAAAGCATGTGAAAGGTAAGAGATCTGGGGTACATAGACCTGTTGTCAAGTGCAACTGCCAACCTAAAATTGCCGAAAGGAAAGATTTAAGTCAGGGAACAATATATTTCCTCTGAAGATTCTAAGGACAGAAGACCAGATCCTTCAATTTTCAAAGAGTAAAACTATGTTTAACTCATTTACATATCCTACATGAGAAGTATATGTAATTTGCACAATTCCATAGGTACAAGAAGATAAAACAATTGAGTAAAACACTAAAATCCTCTTAATTCTACAAAACAACCGACAAAAAGTTACACCAAAATCATTAAAGCTGCTCAAAACTGACCTAAGATGCATAAGATCCTACCAACCCTTCAGATAGATTATAAAGGTGAGTGACTCCCTAGAGAGATCTCAAAAGTAGCTGAAAGAGGCAAAGCAAGCAAAATACACTTATATTTAGCTATCCAAGAACAGCATTGTCTGGTACAAATGAACTCTTGTGGACTGTGGAGCACCTCTATAGAAATTATCAAACAATTCTGCACACTGCAATTTGCATGTTATTATAAGGCTTTTTATGAAAGGCAGGAGTTTAAACAAGTCCACCTTTAGTCCAATCCAAACTGCTTGAACTAAAAGCTGCCTTTGTGAGATCATGAATGCTCACATGGTCTGAAGCATGGTACGGCTTACAGCTGCATCAGCCATGTTATTCAGAATCCATTGCGAATTCCCAACTCTCAAAATGGTAGACTCCAGGAGAGAGAACATGCTATATAAAGAATGAAAACTTTGTCTCCTAAATTGCACTCAACGTATTCTACTTGATTCATATTTGCATGTGAGGAGTGAAGTTATCCCTGTGTCTCTATAAAAGCCCATCATCTCTTCACATGCTAACCAAATCTGCACAAACTCAATCAGCAAAGCCTTATAGCATGCTCTGCTTTCTACTCTTCCAATCGAAATAAGCTGTAGTTAGCCTTGTAGACATGGGAGCAGAGAGCAGAAAGAAGTTAAGGGAGAAGTTCATTAGTGCCCTGAAAGATTGTCAAGCTCGGCTGTACATCGTCCGCTGGTGCCTGGTCAGGCTCCTCTGTTGGCACGACTGACTCCAAGTATTCAACACATTTGTTGTCTTTGCGTCATTTCAACCGAAGGTTTTCTTTTTGGCCGATATGAAACCTTCGGGAGAGCCATCTTATCCAGGTGTTAAGACCAAGAGCTAACTAGGACATCTATCTGCAGTTGGGTACATGCAAATTGAGAAATCAACCTCTTCTCCAGCTTGCCACTGAAGAAATTTTGTGATTTTTACCTTCTTTCTGCCTATGTAACTTAACATTTTGTATTGAATTACATCTGTTGTACGTACCTTTAGAGTTAAGAGGGATCCATTTTTCTTTTTACATCTAATGAAAGGGTGGCCTGAAGGTGATCAAACTCTCTGTAGATCATGCTGTCCTTCTGCAGTCACCTGATGTTCTATGGAATAAAAGAAAGTTTTCTTGGCTCTCCACTTGAGAAGTTAAAGAGGAAACTGCAATCTTACTTCATTATTGTCCCTTTTTATCTCCCTTCAGCATCTCTTTCACGGCTCAATGAGATAGCAAATATTTTACTGTAACAAATCTTCCATTCTCATTTTCAGTTAGAAGATGTGACCGCAGTCGCAATTAAAAATTCTGTTGTTGATAACCCCTGGTTCCACAAACAGACAATAATAACAACCAATATTAAATTTGTACGGTGGAAGCTACATGAAATATATCACACAAAGTAAGCAAGTGTCCATGTTACCTGATGTGAAGTACGTCAGTAATAATCTTCTCTATCAGCATAACCGAACAGCATGTCCAGATCAGAAACATAGAAGAGTAAAAAGCAGCAAGTTGCTTATGGAATCTCTAGCTTTGTTCAATTAAGAGCATCATGGATAAGAAGTAGCTTCCATCAGAGATATGATCGGCAGAGTAGCTACCTAACCATCAAAAGCAATAAGCGCACCATTTTGTGAATGCTAATGCCTATGGTACAGTTTGGTTAGTTTCCTGTTTTCAGTTTTGACTGTGACTTCTCTATGTTATAACAATGCACTCCGATTCACCCATCTTACCGAATAGAGTTCATTGACCTTGAGCCATTTGAATAACAGAACATAGCTCATCTTCTATTGGCAAGGAACTGAACCACTTGGGATTTACTTATATACAAATACACGTAAAATTGTCCATGAACAGTACTATTTAATCAGTTGGATTTCCCATGCAACAATGGATTCTTTGACTTGTTTTTATTACTCAGCTAGTGCTTCTGTACGATAAGATCTAAAGACCACCAACAAACATAATTATTTACTTCAATCTGCACTCAAGAGACAAAGGGATATAACAAAATGACAGATGCTATGGTTTTGCCTAGTGGTGAGGTAGCAATCTATTGGAGATCCAATGAAGCCTAAAGTTCACTTAAAATACATGATATATGAACATGCAGTCAACAATTACCATCACTCAGTGCTAATGCGCTTGCATTATACAGAAATAATAAGAACAATGGAAAGTCAAACTTGAGAGGTACTTTGAGGACTAAGCTATTTGCTACTGCCACAGAATATCGACTGTGAAATGACAAGATGAAGACCAAGCTCGCCACAACACTTAATAACCTAAGCATCTAATATTATTTGGCATCAACATGAAGCCCAAGCTCAACTGCTGATATATTCAAATTAGAACAGAACCAATATCATGTACAGCATCAAGAACGAAAGACCACATCCACATTTGATGTCATTTCACAAACAAACAAACCTGAATGTTGGTAAACTGCAACCTACATCCTTCAGAGCTTTTCACATGTATAACATATACATGATTTGCAAGGTTTTAATCATAAGGTATGCATTTCAAAATGAACACATTTTTTAATTCTAAGCCATTGTGTGCAACTCATACTGTTCATTTCCTCAACTTCATTCACAAACCAATTTCATATTATAGGGTGGACCGATAAGTTCATCCTGAACTGAAAGAGCTATAAGATTAATAAAAGAATAAAAAATAGACAAATGCAACTCTGTATATTGTTCACAAAATCTAGAATGAGCACATATCTGCCAAACAAATGGAGTAAGGGTGGAGATCACAATCACATTAGTGCCTTCTTATGTACCTACTGCCAAGTTCTGAAATATGTACTTCCAAATAGATAAGTGAAAGATAATGTGCAGATTATTCAATTAAATTACTTGAATAGGAGGCTGGAGTTATTTTTCTAAATTTTTATGATTGGTCAATGCAAGTATACAACACCTAATCAAGTTATGTTTAATAAGTGGAATTATTCTATATGAGTCCTTAAGAAGCAAATGGTTGCGGATGGAAATTATGGATGATGTGAAAAGAGTAGACGTACAAAAGAAGAATGCAATAACACAAGATAAAAGGCAATGATAGGCTGATTCATATACATAGGATGTAACATAGACAACCCATATTACGTTGATAGTCATTTATTCTGCTCATCACATAAATAACTCCTCAAATGAAAATAACTTTTACTTATTTCCTGTGAAGGAATAAACTTATCCACATGTCAAATGAAAATAACTTTTACTTATTTCCTGTGAAGGAGTAAACTTATCCACATGTTACTACAACTCTAAGAAGGCGAAGAAGAAAAGCAATTATACAACTTATTCATAAGTCATAACTTACAACAGAAGTAACTTCAATAGTCTGAATCATATCTACTACTATTTCTTTTCAGTATCCGTAGCTTGTATAATTGGGAGAAAATAAGAAACAAACAAACACCTTACATTAGGAGATTATCCAGACCGGGAATATCAAATGGTAACTTTACAACTCCAAGGACGATAAACAGGAGGAACAGCCACAGAGGAAAGATCTTCATGCATAGTATCAAGAAAGACTTTTGCCCTGACAAGAACAGTAAAGAAAGCATTTTCAGTCCAAACTTAGTACATAACTCAGAATGATGCAAAAAAAATAAAATTTGAGGCACTTATAAGCTTTTTTTTTTTGCGAGGAAGATCACATGTGAAGACATATACTTCATTAAAAAGTAAAAGCTTCATTAGGAATTCATAGGAAAATGGCATTCCAAATTTGAAATTGCTATGACAACACACTATAGCGATCATATACTGGCATGGTTGAAATGGATTATCTGATGAGTGAAGGCGATTGTGACCGCAATGCCACGGACACCTCAACAAACGTTATATCATATTAACTCCAAATATACTCTCGATCAACTGCTTCTTCTCACTAATAGTGAACACCGCAGTTGGCGCATGGCGGTCGCAACTGATAGAATAATAAAACTAGGGTTTGTTATTCACAACTGTTCATCTTATTCATTAATGAAGGGGATATATATAGACATAGATACATGGGCCTCATGGGCTACAAGGGTCACATGGGCCAAGAGAAAGAGAGAGAGAATGTAGAATACACAATACTCTTAACACCCCCCTTCAAACTCAAGGTGGATCAGGAGGATCTGATGCACTGAGTTTGAGTAGATGAAGTCGATGAAGTTCTCAAGTCTGAGCTTTAGTGAAGAAATCTGCAACTTGAAGCTCTGAGGGAATATACTTGAGGGCGATGGTCGACTGTTGACAATGAGATCGTGTGAAGGATGCATCAACACCAATGTGTTTTGTCAGCTCGTGCTTGACTGGATCACTGGCAATTTGAATGGCACTTGTATTATCACAAAGGAGAGGGGTAGGATTGTCACAAGGGACACCAAGATCAATCAAGAGTCATCGAAGCCAAATGATCTCTGATGTTGTAGCGGCAAGTGCTCGGCTCACCTCGCACTAGGCGTGACACCGCGATGCCGCTTCTTGGATTTCGGGCAATAAGCGAAGTACCAAGAGAGATCTGATGGCAGTGATAGATCGGCGATCGGCGGGATCACTCGCCCAAGTGGAGTCGAGTAAGCGTGGGTGAAGCCGACTCGATCGCATAGAAACGATCGTCGGGCGCGGTTCCTCTCAAGTATCTCAGCACACGAAGAACATGACCATAGTGAACTGAGGTGGGAGCACTGACAAACTGGTTGAGCACATGAACAGCATGAGCAATGTCTGGCCTGGTGACAGTGAGATAGACAAGGCTCCCAACAAGCTGACGATAGCGGGAAGGATCTGTCAGGGGTACACCGTCTGTAGGTCGAAGTTGCAAGTGAAGCTCCATAGGTGTGGCAGCAGTACGAGTATCTGTCATCCCAGAGCGAGCAAGCAGATCCTGAACATAGCGATGCTGAGAGAGATAGTAGCCATCACCGTCAGAATGAACCTCAATGCCTAGAAAATAGCTCAATGGTCCCAAATCAGACATCATAAATTGTTCACTCAATTTCTTCTTGACAAAAACCACGTAGTCCAGGTCATCTCCTGTGATCAGCATATCATCTACATACAGAAGAAGCAAAGTACGACCTCGCTGAGAAGTGTGAATAAACAAGGCAGGGTCATGCTCACTCGGAGTGAAACCAGCAGCTCGAATCACAGAACTGAAACGCTCAAACCAAGCACGAGGAGCCTGCTTGAGACCGTATAGTGCACGCCTAAGGCGACATACATAGCATGGAGGAGCCTTAACACCTGGGGGTGGCTGCATATAGACTTCCTCATGTAGATCACCATGAAGAAAAGCATTCTTGACATCCATCTGAGATATAGTCCATGTGCGTATTGCTGCAACAGCAATAAGAGTACGGACTGTGGTCATATGAGCAACTGGAGCAAAAGTCTCGTCATAATCTCGACCATAAGCCTGCTGAAAACCTCTGGCAACAAGATGAGCCTTGTATCGCTCTACTGACCCATCTGACTTGTTCTTTATTTTGTACACCCATTTGCAAGTAATAGGAACAGCTCCAGATGGTAGCGGGACAAGATCCCAAGTGTCTGTGCACTCTAATGCTGTGAGCTCCTCTGTCATAGCCAACTACCACTCAGGTATACTGACAGCCTCCTGATAGGTACTCGGCTTGGCTACTGCACCTGCACGAGAAAAACCCCATCTCTCTGGTGCCTGAATAGAAGAACGATCACGTAGGGCATATCGTGATGTAGTAGAACGATCGTCAGAGTCGATGGTACTGGCCGGAGGATCAAGTGGAGAAGAGGAGGACTGAGGATCAGAAGGAACTCTCTGTCGGCGACTATAGTGGAAGGGAAAAGTGGAAGTGTCAGAAACTGGTGGAGCTGGTGGAGAAGCTGGTGGAGAAACTGTTGGAGCTGGTGGAGAAGGTGTATCTGGAGAAGGCAAGTCTGATGAAGGAATGGGAGGTAAACACAAAAAGGAAGTGGAATCTGTTGAGGGAGAAGTGGGATGTGTAGAAGAATGATGAAAGAAAGGTCGTCCCTCATCAAAAGTCACATCACGATAGGTGCGAATGCGACGTGCTGAGGGATCATAGCAACGATAGCCCTTATGCTCAGGACTATAACCCAGAAAAACACACTCAACTGACTGAGGGCTCAGCTTTGTGCGTTCACGAGGTGCTAGAAGGACATAACAGACACAACCAAAAACACGAAGATGAGCATAATGAGTAGGTGCTCTGTACAGGACCTCACCAGGACACTTGCCCCAAGCTTGGAAGAGGTTGACGGTTAATAAGATAGACTCAGAGAGACCGCTTCCCCAAAAGTGAGAGGGAACAAAGGAGGAAATGAGAAGAGTACGAGCAGTCTCGATGATGTGACGATGCTTGCGCTCAGCAACACCATTCTGAGCATGAGCACCAGGACACGAGAGCTGAGGAAGAGTACCCTCAGAAGAAAGGAACTGACGAAAGGCTGAGGAAAGATACTCTCCTCAGTCGAGCGGAAAACACGAATGGAAGAAGAAAACTGTGTATGAATCATCTTAGCAAAAGACTGATAAATGGAAATCAATTGAGAGCGATGTTTCATAAAATAGATCCAAGTATATCGAGAGTGATCATCAACAAATATGACATAATAACTATGACCACCCTTCGAAACAAAAGGAGATGGACCCCATACATCTGAATGCACCAAATCAAAAGGATCAGAAGAATGAGAAGTACTACTACGATATGGAAGTTGTAGCTGTTTCCCCAGCTTACAACCAGTACAATAAAAACTAGACTCAACAGTGACATGACCTAAGGAACCCCGATGAACTAGAGTCGTGAGGCGAGCTCCACAAAGATGACCAAGTCGATGATGCCACTTGCTGAAGGAAGACCCAACAGGAGACTGAGATGATGACATAGCAGAAGACACTAAGGCCTTCGACATACTGGTGGAAGGAAGATGTAGGGTGTCCAAGACATAGAGACTAGGAGAGCCTCTACGGTGATGGCCAGAACCAATCACTCTTCTGCTCTGACGATCCTGAATAAAACAAGAAGAATCATCAAATCCAATGAAACAGTTCATATCAGTTAGTTGACCAACAGAAAGAAGATTCATAGATAACTGAGGAACAAAAGACACATCAGGAACAGAGAAGCGAGATGTAGAGAGAATGCCCTAATGGGTAATAGAGCAAGGTGTACCATCAGCAGTGTGAACATATGTAGCATCACTCACGGGCCTACGAGCAACAAGCTGAGAGCTGTCAGATGTAACATGAAAAGAGGCACCTGAGTCCAAAACCCAAGGATGAGCAGCGCTTCTGAGTGAAGGTGCAAGCGATGTCATAGCGAACAACGATCCGAAGTCACAGTAGATGTGGATGTGGCAGCAGTGACTGCTCTGGAAGGCCTAGTAGGTGCTCCACGACGACGGTCAGATGGCTGTCTAGCACGATAAGCAATAAGCTGATCTGGATGTAACTTGAAACATTTGTCAACATGATGACCAATTCTCTTGCAATGGGAACATACCAACACTCCTGTGGGTGTCGCTCTGGTAGATCCGACATCACGTGAGAGACTCGAGCGACATGTGGTGAAGATCCTGAGAAAGACATAAGCGAATGAAAACGAGTCTCCTCTGCATTCAAACTTGAGAGCACCTCAGTCAAAATCGGTGGAGTGGGATAGTTGAGCAACTGAGTACGAACAGGCTCAAACTCCGATCGAAGCCCCATCACAAACTGATACATAAGCGTCTGCTGAGCATACTCATCTTTAGCGACACAAGGCGGCGAACAAAGAAACCATGTCATAGACTCCAGAGGACCGGTGATATGAGTGAAAGCACATAATACTCCTCCACTGTTGATCGATTGCTGCTCCAAGACTATGAATGTTCTTGAGCAATGTGACGAAGAGCACCACCTCATATCTCTTAGCAAAATATGTCCACATCTGTTTTGGTGAAGTATGATACTCAAGACTCATCCGCAGCTGAAACATCAACACTCGACAATCTGGGTCATGACACGATCATCCTCTTTCTCGCCAAGACTTTAATACCTCAACATCAACCATCTTGGATCGGGAGGATCGTCGGTCAAATGAGAGGCTAACCTCAGAGTAGTCTTAATTGAGAATGCCCATGCCCTGTTGAACCATCGAGCTTGATATCAGTGAACACAAGAGATGAACTACCCCATTGAATCGGATCTAGCCATATCACACAGTACTAATCACGTAATCAACGTTGCGAGAGAATCACCATGGATATCACCACAGGGTAGATGAGCAGGCAGCCGCTCACAGCCCGAACTATGACCTGGTCTGCTTCTTGGGCACCTTCAGGCGGAGAGAGTACCACCTCCAGGCGATGGCTTGGCGTAGAGCAAGGTGATCGAGATCTGGACCACCTCCACGCGACGGCTCGGCGCAGGGCAAGGGGCGTCGGATCAAGCTTCCGCCGGATCCGAAGGAGGCGGCGGCGTAGAGGTGGGCGCTTGATCCGAGTAGGGTTCCAGCGACACGGCGATCTCGAGCGGCAACTCGCTTGATCCGAGTAAGTCACCGAGTGAGAGTCCGGATCGGATCCGGAGGGCGCGGATCTAGAGGAGGGGCGTCGGATCAAGCTTCCGCCGGATCCGAAGGAGGCGGTGGCGTAGAGGTGGGTGCTTGATCCGAGTAGGGTCACCGGAGCTGGGGAGGTCCGGATCCAGAGGAGGGGCGTCGGATCAAGCTTCCGCCGGATCCAAAGGAGGCGGCGGCGTAGAGGTGGAGACGAGGACGACTTTCGGCGCTATCGGGTCTCCTCCTTGAAGCTTCGGCGCAAGCTGAAGCAGAGAGAGGCGCAGATGACCATCTTCGGTTCGGCGCAAGATGAAGCAAGCAGAGAGCTGCTCAGGCCCGCCGGCCCGAGCGAAAAGCTCTGCTAGCAGTACCAGCAGCGTCGGCGGCTGAAGAACTAAGGCTAGGGTTAGGGTTAGGCTCTGATACCATGATAGAATAATAAAACTAGGGTTTGTTATTCACAACTGTTCATCTTATTCATTAATGAAGGGGATATATATATATAGACATAGATACATAAACCTCATGGGCTACAAAGGTCACATGGGCCAAGAGAAAGAGAGAGAGAATGTAGAATACACAATACTCTTAACAGCAACAAGTCTGGAGATGCACGCTGAGGAGGAGTAGTTTGTGTTTGTGTTTTTTCGGTCGGTTTGTGTTTGTGTTTTTGTTTTGTTTTGGGTTGGCCTTGGCCTTGGCCTACTTTTCTTTTCCTTTTGCGACTGTTGTTTGACTTTCCTGTTGTTATTTTGGTTTCTTTGTCTTAATGAAATGATGTGCAAAGATTTTGCACTTTCTCGAAAAAAAAAAGATTAACTCCAAATACACATTATCAAGAACAAAGAAGGAAGATAACTAACAGGATTAGAGAGAGTTTCAGGGCCTATCACCTTCGCAGGCGCGCGCCTCGGTGGTGTCGACGACCCACTCGGCGGCCTCGCGGAGCCGGCGCTCGGCGCTGCCCTCCGGCTGCCCGATCGGAGTGGATTCCAGGAGCTCCATGAACGGCGACTGCTTCTCCCTCCCGGAGGCGGACGGGTCGTCGGCGACGCCGATGGCGCGCCGCACCTCCGCGATGGACGGTTGGGCCAGAGCCGCCGTGAGCGCCGGGTGCGGAGGCGACCCCGGCGAGCGGCGGCGGATGCGGCGGACGGGCTCCCCGGCGGCGGCGGAGGAGGCCACGACGGCGAGGCGCGGGGCGCGGACGGCGGCGAGGTGGCAGGCCATGGTGTGGTTTTCGAGTGTGTGGGCTCGTGTGGGGTAGAACACTGGAACCGCGCAACTGGATAAAGTTAGTGGATGAGAGGATGATAAGTGGGCCGGCGGGTTGGTTATCACGGGACCAGCTGTCAGTGGTGATGCTATTTTTTCTTGCTTAACGAGGTAGAGAACAATGACGAGTACAAGGGTTTTTTTTTTTTGCGATGTTTGGATAAATTGTGATTCGATTTAATTTTTTCAGATTAACTTCAAATTTAAACTAAGATTACTTTTAATTCAAAGGTATTAGTTCTAACTCCTCCTTATCAAAACAAACCCTGATTGGTTATCATGGGTTTTTTTTTGTAAATTTTTAAGCGACTTGTATTTTTTTATATTGCAAGTAGTAGATGGAACTTATGGCTAAAGTCACCGAGCAATACAAGATGGTAGCTGGATGGGTACTATGATAGCTCAAGTGTCATATTCAACGTGATGTGTTTAGATTTAGTTCTAGAGATACCTAGAAAGCTAGAAACAAATCTTAAAACTCTCAAACATTAAATCTAGTGCAAGACTTAAAGTACAAGAAATTCTATTGATAGGCAGTGAATGCATGAATGTTATAGAGGTACCTGTGAGGCCCCTCTCGAGATGCACTAGGAAGATCTCTCATGACCTCTTAGGGAGGTTCGACAGGACCACTCAGAGGTTTGGAAGATCCTCCAAGAACACCTTGAGAGGAGATTCCCCAGAACCACTCAGGAGATCTCAAAGCCCTCCCGGAGGTCTGGTCTCTGTGCACTGAGCTAGTCCCAAGAACCCAAGCTAACCCGCACAGAACAGCATAGGTGAAATCACAACCATACAGTCAAACAACAAAAGAAGCAGACAAATTAATTTATATTAAACAAGGACCTTACGGTCAAGGTTGTTTACAGAGATTGCCAACCAGGGCTTACAAAACAAACCGACTACCAAAACTTTACAGCGGAACCAAGGAAAACGCTGAAAGCCATTCGGGAAGCCCACAGGCTGTCGAGTGGAGGACGTCTTCTAGAAGGTTGGGTCAACAAAGAACTCCTCCTCGAAGAAGTATGAACATCCTTGTCATTGATCATCTTCGGCCACTGCTCAACAGAGGGCTTAAAGCTATGAGTACATTGAATGTACTCAGCAAATCGCAGGGAACAAGTATGCACATAATATTCATGCAATGGCTTGACCATTGAGAGTTGTAGGGTTAGTTTGCAGAAAGCAATATTGACAGTGAATAACATAAATAGATTACAAAGCTCAAGTTAAAAGAATAATACTTAAGTACATTGTTGAAAGGAGGTCGTGAGCACCAACTCACTCCCAAGACCACTCGTGGGAGGTCTGGTCGCACCCACGACCAGGACCACCCCCACGACCACTCTGGAGCACCAACCCCAGAGCTCCTAAAGACCACCCTAAGGCTCCAAGACCTCCCTAGAGCACTAACTCTAGAGCATCCTAGACCACCCTAGGGTTCACAAGACCTCTTTTGAAAAGCTACTCATTGCGCAAAATCACCAGGCCATGTCCATGACCAAGGACTTGGCTATTCGAATAGATTTTTCACTATACAGAGGTGTACAACTTTACCCACAATTCATGACCTCTCTAGCGGGTCAGGTTCTCGTCGAAATCATTTGCTCATTTCTAAAGATGAGCAGTCTAGAGAGCGTGACAAGGCCTTTACAAAGCTTTGATCTGGCTCGGAGCTGCTCACTAAGGTTTCGCCATCCCAATGGTCCCCTCTCGCGCCAAGTGTGAATCAGCACACACTTCCACCACAACAGAACCGAACCATCTCCTCGCTAATTATTTGGCCCAAACCACCCCCATAAAATGGTCTTGTGGTTGCACGGTAATACCCAGATCAGTGGATCACAAAGTTAGGTCCTTAGACCACTCAGGCGAGACAACCTCATCTCAGTGTGCGTATAGCACCCCCTTTACTGCACGATCACTCGCTCGAGTGAGAAAACATTTGGGTTAACCCGGCCAAAAGACCTCCCTGGTCCTAGCACTACAAAATTTATAACAGTAGCATCGCACCACAATTCTATAACTCTATTAGTCAAGATTATTAAGAATGAATCATGATTCTCAAGATCGGCGGTTCTAAAGCAATAGCTAAGCATAAAAAACGATCTCAAGTTGGCGATATCAAATAATACCAACTAAAATTACCCATTCTAAGGTGTCCAAGGGAAACATGGCAAAATGTCGAGTACAAATATCAAGGAGGCATACTGTCAAATAGAAAAATAGCTAGTGCCCAAACTATTTCTATAAAAGTAGCCATGCATAATAAAGTAACACAATATACTTTTGGAAAACTAGGTTCAATATGATCAAAGGTCTGCGACTTGCCTTCATTGAGAAGTGGCGAGGCTTCGGCAGAGGCTGCCGGACCCAAGTACTCCTCCACGAATTCGGGATCTACACGTTCGTAAAGAACCAAATAAACAAAACAAGTCTGGACAAAAGAACTTAAAAGACTTAGAGAACTTAAGCAAATTCAACCAAAAACTAGAAAAGCAAGAGGTCCTGACGAGAGGGGAGGTCCAACCCAAAAGAGGGTGGTGTTTGCAAAAAGACCAAGAGGTGGCCAGCAGGGTGTTCTTTACAAAAAAAGCTGACAAAGACCGAGAAGGTGGTCTTTGCCAAGGGAGACCCTGAAGAGATCCCGAGGGGGAGGTCCTAAGGAAGACACGACTATTTCATGTGGTCGTAAAAGAAACAGGACCACGTAACGTAGTCGTAAGGAGAATACGATCACGCTATGTGGTCGTAAGAACAAGAAAAAGGATAGTCACAAATAAACTCATCAAGGCCGAGAGAGAGAGAGAGACCGAGGAAAAAGGGAGAGCAGGGGATGGCTGCGGTGGTTGAGGATGGAGCGGGTGCTCCGACGAACTCCTGAGGCAACAAGTCGGTGGCGAGGCTTCGACGGTCTTCCTAGCGTGGGGGCAGCTTCCACGGCTCCTGGGTGAAGCCTCAAGCACAAGCACAAGCACGGAGAAAACTAGGCTAGAGCAAAGAAGTTAGGAATGAGAAAAAATGTGACGAAGGGAGGCATACTCAGGCTATTTATAGCCAGAGTAAGAAAGAGAGAGAAAAAGGCATAGGGAGGCTCAGAGACACACTGGTCAATGGTTGGTGAAAAACAAGGCAAGGATAAGACAAGGCATGCTATCAAAAGGCGGAAACAAGGTACCTCAGATGTGACCGCATTTAATGCAATACAATAGTCATTAAATGCGCAGAGACTTTTGAGGCAGAGAAATTGAGAAAGTGAGCAGGGCTGACAAGTGGGGTCAGTTAAGCTCGGGTGAATAGACCAGTCAAGGAGGTGGTCTAAACCCGCAAAGGTGGTCTTTGCAAAAAGACCATAGGTCTTGACCACAAGGTGGTCTCAATCCGCAAAGGTGATCTTTGCAAAAAAAAAAAAGACCAGAGGTCTTGACCACGAGGTGGTCTCAACCCGCAAAGGTGGTCTTTGCAAAAAAGACCAAAGGTCTTGACCACGAGGTGGTCCAAAGGACAGGGAGATCCTGACGGTCAAGATCAACTCAAGGGGAGGTCCTGACGGTCAGATCAACTCAAGGGGAGGTCCTGGAAGGGGAAAACTCAACCCAAAAATTGGATTTCAAAAATCAAAGGGGTTTGAAACACGAACCCAAGCTTGGAGCAACTCGGAGGTGGTCATGAACCAACAAGGGAAGGTCATAACCAAAGGAAGGTCTAGACCAGAAGGGTGGTCTAAACCCAAAAGGGGAGGCCTTAAACCAACAAAGAGGTCTGGACAAGGGGAGATCCTGAAGAGGAGGTCCCAAAAAAAGGAGAAACCTTACCGAAAGGCACACAGAGAGAACAAAGGAGGGAAACTAAAGGCCAGAGAACACCAGGGAACTCCAACGAACAAAGAACACACAAACCAACTGGGCTTGGTTGAAGTTTGGTTAGTTCAAGTTAAACCTCCAAACTTCCAAAAATCCAAATTAAGCTTGAGCAAACCAATAAACCGAATGGTTTCTTTTGGTTTTGAAAAATGGCAAGAACTCTAGGACAAACGGGACATTCTGATCAAGAGTATATATATATATATATATATATATATATATATATATATATATATATATATATATATATATATATATGTGTGTGTGTGTGTGTGTGTGTGTGTGTGTGTGTGTGAAATACTATCTACTCTGGTGTAGTTACACCCTCTCCATCCATCCTTTAATCCTCGATGAGATTCGTGCGTCTTTTCGAGCTTAACGGGCCTGAAAATCACGGAGAAGAGAGAGATCCGAACCAATACCTTTCTCACGTTTAATCCTAGCTAACTACCTGGTTTTTTTTTTTTGCTAACAAATTCCGTGACCAACCAAGAGCTTGCCTTTTTTTATTTTTCTGGGATTTTGGTGATGACTCTTTCCTATTCCATACGATGATTGATTCTTTCCTGTTCCATACGGTGATTGCGTATGTGCGTGTTGGAGCCTCTGCCAGTCGAGAAAGACGTACGGTGATTGTGTATTGCCATTTAGTATTGTTATACTAAATATAACGACCAATGATTAGTATGTACTATTTTTTTCATGGTTTATATACTTCATTTTCTTGAAAAAGTAGTACGCATGTTCTCCTTTTGGAATTTTATTTGAGATTAGAATACATACTCCAATTGGTTCTTTTTTAAGAAACAAGTATGTAGTATGGAGTATTTTTTCAGAGATACTCCTAGTGGTTGCCTGGGAGTATGTAGTATGTAGTATGAAATATCAAGTATTTAAGAAACAAGTATGTAGTACAAAGTTTAATCAACACCGACGATTACGGGAGTGGTTGCCCAGGTCAAACGCAATTACATGGTACAACAACATTGTACACGGGGATTGCATGTTAATTCTGATTATCTTTGCCGGGTATGTTACGTATTATGTTAACGAGTTGCTAGCGACTGTTATGGAGTGGTATCCGACCCAATAATCCAATCGAGCATGTGGTATCCGAGACAAATGGACGATAGATACAATAGGAGTAATTACACTTGGGAGTAGCAAATAGGCTTCATATATATATATATATATATATATATATATATATATATATATATATATGAAGCCCTTTGCAACTTACATACTCATAAGTCATAAACAACTTGTAAAGTTTCCCAAAAACCAACTTGTAGAGCATGCCATCATACTATTTAGAGACTAAGCAAAGTATTACATCATCAAACTTGAAGTAATGTAGATGTAGCCAAACCATAATCTGCTTCTAATTTATTTAGTGCCCCTCATCAAAGTTGGCACTTCATCTAAAAAAAGTTGGCACCATGAAATACAGTCCAATTGAAATGAGAGAGAGAGAGAGTAAGCAAAGCATTACATCATCAAACTTGAAGTAATGTAGATTTTGGTTTTGATTTCAAAAGAGTAAATTTTGGGAACCGAGAACAGTTGGGACTCTCGGGTAATTTTCTGGCAGCTAGAGTCGGTTGGGCAGCTAGAGCCCTATTCTGAAAACCTTGGCGGCTAGAGCCTTGATGCTAGTGGTGGGTAGCTAGAACCTCCACTAGTGATACAATTAGTTTAATTATTGAAACTGTTTTTTGGTCAAATGTGCTTTATAAAAACTATTAAAACTTAAAATATTGCTTTGTGCAAAAGAACTATATAAGCCTCATTTGTTAAAGCTGTGCATATGCATTTTCCCAAGGCTCGCGGAGTACTTTATGTACTCACATGCTACACTCAAAATAAATCTTAGAAGTCTACAATGATGTCGAGGACGACTACGACTACTTCGCCTTTGGCTTTAATGAAGGGCATCCGAAGTACTAGGTTGTGCTCCCCAGTCGAATGCTAGTGGGCAATTTGTTGGGACATCACTCGGAGTTTATCATTTGTTCAAATCCTGCCAATAAAGCTGAGCTTGAAATTATTTTTTGTATTCAAAGTAGAAAGTAAATATGTATTTTTTATTTCCAATTGATTATGGAGGTTTATGTTAGATATGTAGATAGTGTAGGGTGTTCTCTGCATAATTGTAAACCCTGCACATGTTATATATTGGCCTTTTGGCCATTGGAATTAATACAAGCCTCATTCCAACATGGTATCTGAGCAAGGCTAGGGTTAGGGTTTTACTGTTGTTGCTGCTGCCGCCGTCGGCCGCTGTCGCCACCCTTCCTGTGTCCTTGCACAGAGCAGAGGAAGCTCTGCTTTCCCTGCTCTATTCTTCGCGTGAAGCTACTCCCACAAGAGCATTTCCTGCGAAGCTTTTCGGTCATTGGATCCCGTTGGCCCCGAGGTGGATCCCACCGGATCCGCGCCGTTCGGGCCCGATCTCGCCGGATCCATTCTTCCCCGAGGTTTCTTCTTCTTCGTGCGAGCTGCGCCGCCCACGAGTGGTTCTTCTTTCCTTTCCCGCGCCGCCAAAGCTGATCCCGCCGGATCCCCGTCGTCTGGGCCCGATCCCGCCAGATCCCTTCTTCCCCGAAGACTCTTCTTCCCTGTGCGAGCTGCGTCGCTCGAGTCTTCCTCGACGCCCCTGCCGCCGCAGCCCCCAACACCGCCGCCGTTGCCCCTAACGCCGTCGACCGCCACCCCCGACGCCGCCGGCTGCTACTTGTGACTCTACCGAAGCATGTAGAGCTCTGCTCTGTTTGTTTTGCTTCGAGAAAGCAGCCGACTCCAACTTCACCCTCTGGCTGAGAACTCCAGAGTAGAGCACCTCGCCACTCTGACTCCTCACTCTGGCTTCTCTGCTAGTCTTCACTGATGGCTTCCGTCGGAGGCTCCTTTGCCATCCTGCTCCCCTTAGTTCATGTCGGGACCCAAAAATGCAATTAAGGAACTCTATTTGTATTCTGAACTAGTCTCAGATCAGTAGCTAGCTCACACAGGAAATAGGATGAAATACCATCTATTTATTCGATTTAGCTAAAAAGGTCTCAAAATAATAAATAGCAATAATAACAGGACCTTATGGTCAATGTTTACTTAACTTACCACGTAGGGCTAAAAAGCAAATAAACTCTTGCAGCGGAACGGAAAAACTTAGAAAGGCCAATCAACATGCCCACAGGCAATTGAGTGGAGAACGCATTCTAATCCGCAAAGCCTTCATGATACTCTTGGGTGAAGAACTCCTGAGCAGCTTGGTACTCTTCAATTGAGTAGCAGAAATTGGAGTCGTGAGCACATAAAATACTCAGCAAGTCGTAGGGAAATAGTATGCAAATAATATTCATGCATGGCTTGAACAAAAGTTAGTTATATGCATGGTTATTAAGGCGGTAAGGCGAGGCGACCCACCCCCCTCACACCTTCTAAGCGGTAAGGCTCGAGGCGAGGCGACACCTTACCCACATCGTAAAGCGCTAAGGTAGCGAATAAAATGAGCATTTTAGCAGCACATGTACCTTGTTGTTGCCAATTCTTGAGCTCATGTAGCACCCATCCCCCCTTTCCAATTGCTCTTCTCCCATGTAGCATCTATCCCCCTTGCAAGTTTCAACATATGGATTGTTATAAATGTAATAGATACAAATTGTATTCTAATTAATTGAGTAAATACGGATTGAGTGACATACCTTGTTGACAATCTCTCCTCTCTAAAATCATTTAGCAAGCAGCATAGTAGCAGAGAGAGCATAAAGCAATCGCAGCTCGGTTCGCTCTCTGTCTCTCTACTGCTCTTCTCACGGAGTCACGGGTTCACAGAGAGAGAGCAGAGCCGACGGCCCGACGCGAAGCCTCCCCTCCCTCTCGGCCTCCCTTCCATCTGTCCGAGGGGAAGGCCAGGAGGGAGGGGAGTTCGGGTCGCCGCCGGGAGGAGGGAGGGGAGTCTGGGTTGCCGCCGGGAGAAGGGAGGGAAGGGGAGGCCAAGAGGAGGGGAGAGCATAGCGAAACAAAGGTACCAAGCAGAGAAGAGGGGAGAGGAGGGGAGAGGAAGGGAGAGGAGGGGTGTACCTTGCTGGGCGATGGGCAACGTGGAGAGGGTGACACCGAGACAGCAGTGGTGAGATGGAGGCGACTCGAGACAGGAAGGACCGGAGGATGCTTGCTTGCTGGGCGACGAGGATGGGCTGGAGAGGATGACGAGACGGGAGCGGTGAGATGGACTGATGGAGGAACCACCATCATGGGTTCCAACCTTCCAGGTGAGTCTTTCTTCGGCTCTTCACCCTCTCCTCTTTCCCCCTTCTCTCTCTGGTTTAGTCGCCTAGGGTTCTAGGCAGCCTTTTAGTCGCGCGCTCCTCCTTTGCCAAGGTGTTGCCTTGAGCCTTCCCGACACCATATCCCGCCTTGGAGACGTCGTAAGGACGCCTTAGTACTAAGGCAGACGCCATACGTGCGCACGGCAAGGTGAGCCGACGCCTTGACCCACGCCCACACTATACCGCCTAAGCGACGCCTAGGCGATGCCTTAAGGACGCCTTAATAACCATGGTTGTATGGTTCTTTTGCAGAAAGCAGCATTGATGATAAATACAATAAATAGATTGAAATGCTTAATTAAAAAGAATAATGAATAAATAAACAATTTCTTTGAAACAACCACTGAATTCCCCATTCACTTTCCAAAACAAACCACCAAGTGAATTACCCATTCACCAAATGAACATTATATTCATCAAGTGAATTTCTCATTCACACTCCGACATTTTCTGAAGAAACTCTACCTATCGTGTGAAATCCCCGAACATGTCCATAATCGAGGATGCGGCTATTCAAATAGATCAATTAACACTTTGTAGAGGTTGTACACTTTACCCACAAGATACAACCGGCGTAGCGATCACCAATCATAACAAAACCTTTCAGAAATTTTATCTCGACAATTGAATCTCCCGTTGTGCATATTGTCACCCCAAGCTCACCATTGGTTTAACGCACATCGTTAGACCTGGAGATGATAACCTCGCCTATAGATGTGACCTTAAACAGGGTACACACCTCCACCCATATACTACTTGAGTAGTCAATGCCGAAACTCCATAACTTACTAAGTTAGGCCCGTCCCATTCTAGGCATGTGGTTGTACGAAAATGCCTAGTTCAATAAGGCATAAGATTAAGTCCTTGACAAGTTACTCAAGCGAGTCTACCACATCCCCACAACATGCTAACCGCACTCCCTTTACTTCACGATCGCTCGCTCGAGCGAAAATCATTTTGTTTAACCAAGACCAATGACATACCCTGTCATGGTACAAAAATTTTAACGACAGTGGCTAACCACCACAATTCCATATTTCATTAAGTCAAAATTAATCATTATGACACATGTGATCATGAGCCCATTGTAATTAAGCATGACTAAGCATCTGTACGATACCTATGTTGGTGATATAAGTATATCCAACTAAAATTAACCATTCTATGGTGACAATGGATACATGGTATTCAAATATTCAATGAAGGCATAATGACAACATGTAATAGCTAATCCCAAATCAGTTGATATAAAGATAGCATGCAGTTGATATAAAACAATATACTTTTGAAATCATAGGTTCAATATGATCAAAGGACTACAACTTGTCTTGGCTTTGGCTCTGCTCAATTACCACACTTGGATATTCAAAGTTGACTTCTGCTCCTGCTCCGTGAAACAGATCGTCTAACGAGAGAGAAAAACAACAAGCGAAGCACAAATAAATTCAAAAGAAATTCAAATAAAATCCAAAAACAGTAAAACCAATTGTAAAGAAAGAGCTCAATTTTAGATGAATTTAGAAATTTGAATGGACTGAATCGGAGTTCGAGCGAGATGTTTACCAAATGTTTGCCACCATGGTTCGCACTCAGTTTGATTCGGCCATTCATGTGTTTCATGCCGACTCTGCTGGTGAGTATCTTTTTGCTGCTTTGCGTCATTTTCTCGTTGAGCAGGGCACTCTTCCCTAGTACTCTTGTCCTGGTGCTCACGTTCAGAATGGTGTCTCCGAGCGTAAGCATCGTCACTTGCTTGAGACCGCTCGCGCTCTCATGCTTGCCTCTTCTGTTCCCCCTCACTTCTGGGCTAAGGCTGTTTCTACTGTTGCTTTTCTCATCAACATGCAGCTTTCCACCGCTCTTCATGGTTCTACTCCTGTCGAACGTCTCTTTGGTCGAGCTCCAGAGTACAGTCACCTTTGCAGCTTCGACTGTGTCTGTCTCATCCTTCTTCCACCTCGTGAGTGCACCAAGCTGACTACTCAGTCAGTTGAGTGTATTTTTCTTGGCTATAGTCTTGAGTATAAGGGTTATCGTTCTATGACCCTGTTGTTCGCAAGATGAGGATTTCTCGGGATGTCACTTTTGACGAGTCCCGATCTTACTACCCTCATCTCCCTTTGTCTGCCTAGATTCTCTTGTTGAGTCGATCTCCTTTATGATTTTTTATGACTCTCAGCTTTCCACCATTGTTTCGTCTCATCCTCCATCTTCTTCGCCTCCCTCTCCTCTGGCTCCACCTGTTCCCCCTCTGCCGGAGTTTCCTTCCCGCTCCGTTGTTGAGATTCCACCTTTTCCCTTGCACTACTCTCTCTGTCCTCGGCCTACTCCTTCCTCTGCTAAGTCTCCATCTTTGTTGGGCCCTGTTCCCAGTTCTCCTTTCCTATCCTTGCTGGGTTCCTCTCCGCCTTCTCTTCCCAGATACAATCTTCGTGATCATCACATTGTCAGGCTGCCTAAGCGCTACGGCTTTGCAGCCGCTGCTCTTTCTGAGCCTATGACCTACCGTGAGGCTGTTGCTCACCCTGAGTGGCAACTCATGATGTTTGAGGAGATTGCTGCTTTGGAGCGTATTGGCACTTGGGATCTCGTGCCCTTACCTGCGCGTGTCACTTCCATCACGTGCAAGTGGGTGTACAAGATCAAGACCCGCTCGGATGGTTCCCTTGAGCGCTACAAGGCTCGTCTCGTGGCTTGTGGTTTTCAACGTGAGCATGGTCGTGACTACGACGAGACTTTCGTTCCTATTGCTCATATGACTACTGTTTGCACTCTCCTTGTTGTGGCCTCTGTTCGACAGTGGCCCATCTCTCAGTTGGACGTTAAGAATGTCTTTCTCAATGGCGAGCTGTGTGAGGTCTACATGCAGCCGCCCCTGGGTATTCTGTTCTTGATGGCATGGTGTGTCGCCTTCGTTGCTCTCTCTATGGGCTCAAGTAAGCCCCTCGTGCTTGGTTTGACCACTTCTCCTCTGTTGTCACTGCTGCTGGATTCTCCGCCAGTGATCACAACCCTACCCTCTTCGTCTACACCTCTCCTCGGGGTCGGACACTCTTCCTTCTCTATATGGATGATATGATCATTACTGGAGATGGCTCTCAGTACATTGGCTATGTGAAGGAGCATCTCAGTGAGCAGTTCTTGATGTCCGATCTGGGTCCTTTTCGTTACTAACTTGGGATAGAGATCACTTCTACACCCGAGGGCTACTATCTCTCAAAGAAGAAGTACATTCAGGATATCCTTACTCGCGCTTGTCTCACTGATAAGTGTGGTGGATACTCCGATGGAGCTTGGTGTTCACTTTTGCCCTACTGATGGTGAGCCTCTTGAGGATCCCACTCGCTACCGCCATCTTATTGGGAGCCTTGTCTACCTTGGGATCACTCGCCTTGACATCTCTCACTCAGTTCACATCCTGAGTCAATTCGTCTCTGCTCCCACTCAGCTACACTACACTCATCTTCTTCGTGTTCTACGATATCTTCGCGGGACCATCACTCGTCACCTTTTCTTTCCTCGCTCTAGTTCTTTGCAGCTTCAGGCGTACTCTGATGCGACTTGGGCTAGTGATCATTCTGATTGCCGGTCTCTTTCTGCCTATTGTGTTTTTCTTGGTTCCTTCTTGATTGCTTGGAAGATCAAGAAATAGACTGCAGTTTTCCATTCGAGCGCTAAGGCAGAGTTGAGAACCACGGTGTCGTTGACAGCTGAGATCACATGGTTTCGGTGGCTACTTAAGGATTTCGGTGTTTCCGCTTCTGCACTGACTCCTCTCTTATTAGATAGTACTGGTGCGATTAGCATTGCTCAAGATCCTGTGAAGCATGAGCTCACCAAGCACATTAGAGTGGATGCCTCGTACATGCGATCGCAGGTGCAAGACCAAGTTATTGATCTTCAGTATGTGTTTTCAGAGCTTCAGTTAGCAGATTTTTTCACCAAGGCACAGACTAGAGTTCAGCATAGATTCTACTTTTCCAAACCTAGTGTTGTTGATCCACCATGAATTTGAGGGGGGTGTTAGATATATACATATTGTAGGGTGTTCTTTGCATAATTGTAAATCATGTACATGTTATATATTGGTCTCTTAGTCTATTTGAATGAATACAAGCCTCATTCTAACAGTTTACATGGGGTGTGGATTTTCCACCATGTGGGATGCGTGATGCCCCATGTACTGATGTACCTTCCAAATTTCACAATCATGGGACATAGTTTGGGACAAACAAAAAGTGAAGGTTCAGGACGGATAGTTTGGACTTTGGACCAACTTGACTTTTTTTTTGTATGCCCCAACATCATGTTTATCCCTGCAAAGTGTCCCATATCCATGTAATTTTTGCGGTGTTTGGGATCTTCCTATATCCTAATGTCCAAATCGGGATGGGAGTAGTCACTCTTAAGAGTAGAATTGTTCTTCCTGGTATACATGTCAGAATTTTAAATACCAAATCTTAAAGCGAGTGTCTTACATGTCAAATTGTAATATTCATTGAAGAGTACCAGTTAGCAGTCTTGTAAAATATATACTACACTAATCTACACCTACATAGGGATGTACTGTGATACATGGATGTTTGGCATACCGGCATCAATTCTTGTGAAATATTAATTGAGTCATTTAAGATGTTCCTTTTTCGGATATGAAGTAACAGGTTATAGAAGGTTAGCCTTTCTTTTTTTGCTAAGACTATCCTTGGTGATGGAAGGCCAGAATTTCATTCCTCCTCTTAACTCTAGAGGGGCAAGTGGTGTGTGCTATAAGAGCTCAAATACTAACACATGTGTTCATCTAAACCATACATTTCAGATAATTATTACTGTTATAGCACCATGGTGGGTTGTAGTTTATATTGGTAACTTTGATTCATCTTGCTCCTGTTGTCTGATGTGTTTGCCGTAGAGGTACAATAAATGATGTTCTTCTATTTATATTTCAGGGAACTTTCTGGGCAGAGGCAAGGACAACCTGTATTTATTTGTGAACTTGAAGTAAGTCTTTATTTGTCTCATTGAACTCACTCTATTAGTGACAAATTTATCGCTCTCTGTTGGTCTGTAAGCAATCTGAAAGGAAAACTTACACACACAAACACACACACACATATATATAGGAAACCTTTTTTCTACTCCTGGGAGTAGTTACTCCCTATTTCGTATCTCACAATGTAGAGAGTATCTTGCGTAACCGAGAGTATGTATGTGTAGTATACGAGTATATAAGATCACCTAGGTGGTATTTACACTTTTTCAGGGGTGGTATGTATAATTTTTTAGACATACTCCTTTTTATGTGCGAATATGAAGGTATTTACAAAATATGATAAAAACTATGAACTCTCTTGCAAATTTTTCATATGATTCACATTGAAGTATCTTATAATTAGTATATGAGTATACCCAAAATGATAAAGGAGTATATTAATTTCTTTTAGGTGGTATATCAGAGGTGGGAGTAACTATACTTGGGAGTAGAAATTATTAATCCTATATATATATATATATATATATGGGAAAAGCCAGTTCCCAATCCCCCTCATCCAAACAGGGTCATATGTTTTTTCACCCAGTTTTTTTGTTCATTAGTGTGTATGCAATTTGACCATTCATTCATGACAAAATAGCTCTGTAGAATGTTCACGATTCTTGAGCCCATTGAAAACTCACTGCTTGTTAAGAAGTCAAGATTGGAATTAAATCCACGAATTCATATGCACAATTTATACAATCATGGAACAGAAACATCAGTTTTGCCAAAGCTCATTGTTTTCACAGTTTTAGTGTCCACCTTAAAACCTGTAACCTATTTTTAGACATTTGGATTGAAGTTTGGTTCAATTGTAATTACTTTTGTTCTGTTAATTGCTATACTTTTAGCTCTTTATACTATTACCATATTTATTTCAGCAAAACATATTAAAATTGTAGTATTTCTCACCTTACCATATGTCTCGCAGGGTTACAGGAGTGGAACAGCATCTGACACGTAAGTGTTGAAATTGTTGCAATAGTTCCTAGGTTCCTTTGGATCTTCACATATGAAAAATATAATGCTAGTATGTTTTGTAATGATTAAGATTAACAAGTTTTTTAGTTTGTTGCTGTTGTTGTCCTTGTCTTAAAAGAAATTAATTTTAGCAGAAATATAGATTTTTTTAGTGAATACCACGCATGCAATATCCACCCTGTTGGTGAAGTCATTCTCATCATACTATCATTCTACCTATAATACATTTGAGGTGTCCTGTGCTTTCCTATAATATATCTGCACATAACTTATATCAGCTATAGGGGCTCCTAAGGTTAGTTGCAAATCAACCAGTCACACTCTGTCGGTATGTCCTATTTAGTTTTCTTTTGGGGAAGCACTGGAGCACCTGCAAAATACTGATAGCTCTTTGATATTCAAAATTCTGTGTCTCATGCAAGAACTAGTTGTAGCTTTGCTTGTTGTTGACACTTTTAACTTTCGGAGGCAGGGTCGTGTTGATGCTTCATGCTTGATGGAAATACATTATATTATGGGCAATGAACAGAATGCCATATTGCCATCTCCTTTATTCATACTGTTGGAGTTTTCAGACATATATTCATGAACACTGTGAATTTGCTTCAGAATAATCTTAACAAGCTAGTTAAATGGAATCTCAAAACCAACCTTGCGACATTCTAACAGGATACTGCCTGAAAAAGAAATTTGTAGTTCTCTTGTACTTATTTTTTTGGCCAGCTTTGAAAGCTGGTAACATAAACTCAATAATCTGTTAAATGTGTTACTATTTTTCTCCCTAAGATAGTGTTTTCTACTATCTGCAAATTATACTTTCCTTCTACCTAGAAAAACTAAACCTGTACTTTCTGTATTCAGACTCGCAGCAGACTGGCCAGAAACAATGCAGATTGTGCGTCTCATAGCTCAGGAGCATATGAGCATTAAGTTCGTCTCTCAACTAGCCCATTCTTTTCCTTGTTAAAACTGTTGCAGTGTTATACTATCTAATAATGTGCTGTTCCGTAGTATATTTCCTGCTCATCTTTTGTTGTTTGATCATTTCATTGTACAGACAGTATGTTGTTAAGGCAGACTTTCTAGTATTTCGGACATTAAATCAGCATGGGTTCCTCGGGAAAATACAAGAAAAGAAACTGGTCAGTGGCTCCGTGCATGTTTTAACCGATTGGAATATTCATTATCTGGTATCTCAAAAGAGGGGTTGTGTTAACTAAAGATAACTTGCATAAAAGAAATTGGAGGAAAGTGGGAAGTGTGGTTTCTGTATTAAAGAAGAAACAATTCAACATCTTTTTATTGACTATCTTCTTGCGCGTCTCATTTGGTGGGTTGTCGGTTGTGCGTTTAATCTATCACCCCCTTTGAGTATAACAAATATGTTTGGGCATTGGTTAAACGGATTTTCAAAAGTTTTAAAGTTACAACTCTTGGTGGGAGCTAGTGTCTTATGTTGGTCTATCTGGCTATGCCGGAATGATGTTATTTTTAATACAAAGATGGTTACTAATCCATTGCAGGTTATCTTTTTGATCGGATATTGCCTGAGGGCTTGGGCAATTATGCAGAAACCGAACCAGAAGGAGGCTATGTTGGCCGGCAGCGACCGTCTGGAGGTGGTGGCAAAGCAAATTTTCAGTGCTCATGGGTGGTGGTCTAGTTACAAGATTTGTGTTGATTGAGTTTAAATTTCAGTCATCATTTGCTTGTAAGGTTTCATGTTTTGTTAAACTCTTTGGCTACTTCGGTGCTTTAAACTTAATAATAAATTAGGCTGTGTGCATCTTTGATGCAGAGACTGGAAGAGATTTTCTCTTCCATTATCTAAAAAAAAAACATCAAGCATCATTTCATACATTTTCTTCTTTTAATGTTTGAGTGGTCCTCTGTTTCAGTGTGACGTGATTCAATTACCTTCACAAACTTTGCTGCTGTCAGTGTCTGACAAATCTGGCCGCCTCATTGGAATGCTGGTCCTAGGGGTATGTTGATTGCAACTAAATGAAAGATTGATCTCTAGTTTGAACTTTAAACCATTCACCAACTGTCTCCCTGTTTTCATCTGGATCAACACAATTTTCTGCTGTAGCTGAAGCAAGTTTTTCCCCCTTCTCAGATGGTGGTATTCAAACCACAAGTCTCAACTCAGCAGCCACCGATGCAGCAGCAGCAGCAGTTACAGTAGCAGCAGCACCAGCGACAGCAGCAGTTACAACAATAGCAGCACCAGCAGTTACAACAACAGCAGCACCAGCTACAGCAGCTACAGTAGCAACTACAACAGCAGCACCAGCTACAGCAGCTACAGTAGCAACTACAACAGCAGCACATACAGATGCAGCCGCAGGGCCTCCCGCTTCAGCAGCAGCAGCACATGTAGCAAATGCAGCAGCAGCAGCAACATCAACAGATGCAGCAAAATGCAACAGTAACAACCGTAGATGGTTGATGCGGGGATGGGGCAGCAATTCATGCAGGGGCATGGTCGGACGGTGCAGATGATGCAAGGGCCTGGGGGAGGCTACCTATCTTGAAATGCCTTGTGCAAACAGATCTTGTGAATAACCAAACACTCACCCCACATGTTCATGTTGTTAGAATAGGAATTTTTTATATTTCTTTATATGTCTTTTGTATTTTCCTTATATATGTATGTCATATTTCTTTGTAATATCTCCTTGTACTTCTTATATATATTGCCCATTGGGCCTCATGAATATACACACAATATTAATAACATAGTATCAAAATTAGGACACTAACCTAGCTTCTTCCGCTTCGCCGAAGGCCGCCATTAGTGTACGGAGGCCGCCCAATGCCACCGCCACCGCCACCAGACGTCGCCTGGATTGGGCCATCGCCGCACCAAGGTAGCCGCCACCAGACATCGCTGTTGCCCGACATTGCTCGACGTCGTTGTTGCCCGCTGCTGCCTGACGCCTCCTTGTTTGGCCATCGTCTGACCTGAGTTGTGTCACCCTCCGTTGGTCGTCGTCGGACGCTGGTCGTAGCACGCCGCCCTCTGACCCGCCACTGCCCAAATTAAATCGCGCTGCCCTCCGTCGGCCGTCGTTGGAGCACCGCTGTCGACGTTGCCGTTGGCACGAGCCACCGCTGTCGACCCCGGTAGCCGCAGCCCGACCTGTCTGCTCTGCTCAGATGGCTTGACTAACGATTTTGGATAAGGAAACCGCGAAGGTTTCCTTTTAAAACAATTAGCACAAAAAAAATGTCGATCTAACCGCCGCGTCGTCCAGCACTGCTGTTAGACTTTGTTGCCTTGGTCGCCGCGCCGTCTACCCATGATTTCTTTTTCATCAGCTGCGATCCCATTTTTGGGAACAAAGCTTCATAAGACGAACTACAAGTTGTGGTCTTCACTCACGGAGATCACACTCGATGGCCTCTGCCTTTGGAGACATGTCACTAGTGCTTGACCTTGTCCACCGCCGCCAGTTCCGTCTCCTCCCAGACAGCCTACTTCTGCACCTTCTGTAGAAGATGAGGCCGCCAAGAAGAAAACAGAGGCAACCGCTGCTCTGATGCTACTGATGAGGCCTTTCAGTATGCCATAGATGTTTTTGAGCGCTTGTGTGCTGATGAGCCTATATTCGATCCATCCCGGTGGTTAGCGTCGACGACTCCATCTAGCCATATATTATTGGTCTGTGTTCTACTAGCCAAGTCTGGGAGTATTTACGCGAGCGATACAAGTATAGCAGCGATGCTCAGTTCTTTTCGCTTCAGCGTAAGTTGGAGATGCTTCACCAGGAGTTGGCGCCAGCTGGACGAGCTGGCTTCTCCGCTCTGCCAGGAGTGTCATAAGGTGCAGAAGGCAGATCGTGAACGCCTTTTCCTTTATGACTTCGTCTGTCGTCTTCGCCCAGAGTTTGAGACTGTCAGGGCTCAACTGCTGAGTTGCTCACCACGACCGACACTCACCGAGGCTCTTTCGACGCTTTATGCGGAGAAGCTTCGCCGCGGGTTAGCAACATAGTTTGTTCTGGCTTGCTTGCTACCCCTTCTTCTTCTACTACACCGACGACTTCTGCTTCGACTATAGTCCCTCCTCAGGTGTTTGTTTTCGCTCCTATTTTTGCACCAACTGGGGTTTAGTACAATTATTGCAAGAACTTCGGGGTACGACTACCAGAGTTGTGCGATGCGAAAAAAGCAGAACAAGGAACGTGGGGGTGGACGATCCAGGGGTAGGGAGGCCCTTCCTCGATAGGAGGATCAGGACCTTCTCAGTGAGGTGACTTTGTTCCACAACTCTGTCAGGCTCTACTTGAGCAGCTCTCACAGCTCAGTAGGTTCTGCTAGTCTAGTTCAGACGTCTTCTTCAGGTACTTCTTGGGTTCTAGATTCTGGTGCCTCTTTCCACATGACACTAGACTCCACATCTCTCACTTCAGTAGGACTTCCTGTTCTTCCTATCTCTGTTTAGACACCTGACGATACTCCTTTGTCTATCAGTTGTCGAGGCACTCTTTTGTCCACTGAATTTTCTGTTCCAGTTATTTCCCATGTTCCCCAGCTTACCATGCAGCTTATCTAGGTAGGTCAGCTTACCGATCTCGGCTGTAGGGTTGGTTTTGACTCTCACTCCTGTTTTGTCCAGGACCGACAAATAGGGACAGTATTTGGGACTGGCCGACATCGTAGTGATTGTCAGGGTCTCTACATCCTTGACCGCCTCTACCTTCCTTCCACTTCAGTTACTCCTATCACCTCTACATCTACCTCCACCGCCATTGCTACCACGATCTCTATAATTTTTGCGCAGTGGCATCATCGTCTAGGTCATTTGTGTGGGTCTCGCCTTTCTTCATCAGTTTGTCAGGGTGTTCTTGGACGTATTACTATTGACACGATCATATTTTGTTAGGGCTGTAAGCTGGGTAAGCAGCTACAACTTCCTTATCATTCTAGTGAGTCCTTGTCTTCTCGTCCTTTTGACTTAGTTCATTCAAATGTATGGGGACCTACGTCTATTTTATCTAAAGGCGGGCATAAGTTTTATGTGATCTTCATTGATGATTATTCTCATTTTACATGGCTTTTCCCTATGTCTAATCGTGGCTAGTTTCTTGCGATCTATCATAGCTTTGCAACGATAGTTCATACTCATTTTGATTCTTTCATCTGTACTTTTGCCATGATTCTGCCGGCGAGTACTATTTTGGCACTTTTAGACAGTTTCTTTCTGACTATGGCAGTCTTTACCAGTCTTCTTGTCCTGGTGTTCATGCTCAGAATGGGGTTGCTGAGCGCAAACATCGTCATCTGATTGAGACTACCCGCACTCTTCTTTTTGCCTATCATGTTCCACCATAGTTCTGAGTTGAGGATGTTCTACGGCTGTATATCTCATCAATATACAGCCTTTCCACTGCTCTTAAGGGTGTCAGCCCTATAGAGCGTCTCTACTCTCGAGTCCTCCAGTACACTCACTTTCATGTTTTTGGATGTACTTGTTTTGTTCTGCTGTAGCCTCATGAGCGCACCAAACTATCGGCTCAGTCAGTTGAGTATGTGAGATTGTTGGTGATTTGCCCTGGAGGCAATCACAGAGATGATTATATCACGTCTATGTTTATGAGTTCTTGAATAAATGTTATTCTGTTCCTTGAATGAATTGTTAGTTCTGAAGATCAACGAGTATGTGACTTGTTGGTGAAACTCTTCGACTTGTATGATGTCGTTCTAAAAGTATCCTTGGTCGAATGTCACTGATCGGAACACCAGTGACTCTACGACCAGCGCATATATTGATTGATGACCATGTTTCACCGGTCATGGATATAGGGATATCGAATCAATAATGTGAACACATGTTAGAGAACATGGGGTTGGATTGACCCACCTTGAGACACTATTGAGATTGTTATGATTCTATGTGTCATTAGTTGGTCTCAAGCAATGATGATGTATAATCCTTAGACCTGAGATCAGCATGGTTCCCTACATGTGTAATAGCACTCTTAGGAGTTGTCAAACGCTACTCGTAACTGGGTAATTATAAAGGTAGCTTTCAGGTATGTTATGAAACATGCGGAGGGATGTGATTGGTCGGATATAGGATTTGCCCCTCCTAACATAATGGGAGAGATGTCTCTAGGCCCCTCGAAGTAGTCGGATAAAGAAAGTACATGGCCATGCCACTAGTGGTCGAAGTGTTCGACCATATAAGGTTATCCGACAACTCGATCGAGAAAGTATTGAACAGTCCATGGATGACACATTATCTCACCTAGAGTTCAACCAGATATCGTGAGGCAAAGGGAGAATACTAGAGTAGGTCACTTAGTTCGATCAGGTCCAGACAAGTCGTATGGTGATACGAGCAAGTCGTGGCGGTCAAAAGAAATCACGAGTGGTGAAACACGGTCGTAAGGAGTTACGAACTGGTCGTGACCGAATGCGAACTGGTCGTATAAAGATAGGACCTGGTCGTAAGTGATGAGGACCTAGTCGTAGATCATATTGCATTAAGGTTCGTCCGATATAATTTGTGTGTATTCAGAATCGTTATGTCCTGCTAGGGACCGCTACGACTCGTGGTCGGAAAGGGTTTCCGAGTCACAATCGATTACACATAAACCTAACGGGTCACACACTTAATGGGATGGAACAAACCAGTACGAATACGATTCGTCAAACGTGTTCGGATAGGATCCGACACGGGGCACTATATAAGGAGTTGCTTGAGGCTATTGTTAAAGGAGATGGAGAGAGACACGTGAGTTGTTTCCACCCAAACCCTAGCCACCATCTTCTTGAGAGAACCTTCCCGTGCGACTTGGTGCTAGCACACCGGCGTACGGTTGTTCCTTCTCTGGACATGTGGATACCGTAGGCGCTCTCGCGGTCATTTTATTCTGGCGGGCGATCCGCGATCTTCACAAGGAACTGCGGAGGTTGCTAGAGGAGATGATCGACTACGAGGACGTTGGACGATCATCTACGACCACTACATCGGCGCGTTCATCGTCGAATTAGGCTGCTCCGACTCTACTTTCGCTGCACTGCGCGTCTGGTGATAATGATCTGTTATCATTTAACTTGCTTGAAATCCTGGTTTACGTGGTAGAATTTTTGAATTATTGCTAGCGTAGCCTACCCGTATCCGTACACCCCCGTCACGCCCCGCCACTGAGGCCTAGGTTGTCAGGGAAGCGGAAGGCGACCTCAGATCTGGCGCGGTGGAACGACGGTGGTGTGCCCCTCCTATGACGGAGCCGACGCTGATGAGGCGCTCGAGGCGGTGGTAGGGAGCCAAAGTAGTGACAAGTCCAGTGTCCTTGAGGCGCTCGTCGGCCATGACTTCCTCCCACAGGGCTCTGACGTCTACACGTGCCGCCCTCTCGTGCTCCAGCTCGTGCACCAACTGCGTCGCCCCGCCGACGCCGATACTGATGAGTGGGGCGAGTTCCTACACCTCTCTGGACGTCGCTTCTATGACTTTCACAAAATCTAGGTCGGCCCCTCCGCTTCCTTATCTTCCCATGGCTTCCTGTGAATGCCCCTAATTGCTTCCTGCGAATCCCTTCTACATTTATTTTGACTCTATTTATTTGCATCTAATTCTACGGAGTACTTCCCCTAATTGCTTCTTGTGAATGTCTGAGATGCTAGTTACTTTCCATCCATCAAAAATGCTCAAATGCTCTCTCATCTTCCCTAAAACAAATCAAACTTTGTAGAAATAGTGTATATGGTTGGGCTGGGCTGGCACACTGTCCATGTCTTAGCGCCTTAGTAGCTTTGCTCATAGTTGTGTTTTTGGTTTCATCATGCTTAGTAGCTTAGCTCATAGTTGTGGGTACACGGGCATGCCTGATGAGGACATCAACCATATGGATACGACCGCTACTCCACGTCAAGGTACAAGGAAGGTTTCCACATCACTTTGTGTCCAAGCCAAGCAAGAGTTCAAGTTGGACACGTTTTGGAATCCAATTTGGCCTTCGGAGACAGCTCTGACTTCAAATGTGCATAACTTTTTCATACAGACTCCGTTTGAGGTCCACAAGTACTTGATTGAAAGTTTATCTCATCCTCTTTCAAATGGATCTGGCCTCACCTCCAGATTCCTTCTGTGCACACCGTAATCATCAAATGAAGGTACTGCATCATCTATCTGGGACGCGGGGCTTGTAATTCGGATAGAAACCCAAGGCCCATACTGTTCATGCATGAACAGTGCCATCTCCCCTTCCACTTCCTCCTTTACATAGTGGCCGCTCCCTACCATCTAGTTCCTCAGGTTTTGTTGATTGAAGTTTGGCTTTGCTACTTTATACTTTGTACTCTTGTTCGACGAGATTAATAGCGACATTGTTCTTCGGAACCCCACTTATCAATACAATTTCAATTCCTATTCACAATTTCATATTGCTTATTTATCTTGTTCTTGCGTGCTTCTTCGGTGTATGCAGGAATTGATTTTCGTGATCAAGTCATCCGGGTATTCGTGTATGGTTGATAACGACTTGTCGAGCAGTTCAGCGATTACATGGTTTTGAGCCTTGCGAGTTCGTAGCCAGGATCATGAGAGTTGAGCGACTACTACCAAACTTACCTTCTCATCGAAAGATCAAACCAGAATAGGACATTCGTGGTTCATCAAGTGATATCAGAGCTATAGTTAGTCGGTGAGATTTTTCTTTACCTACAGTTCACGAAAAATAAAAAATAGGGTTAGTTCATCCTGTCCAAACCAATCTGTGCTTGTAATTTTTCTTTTCAGTTTGCTTGTTGAATTATTGGTTGCATCGTCATGTCTAGTTGTTGATTTCTAGTTCTAGTTATTGTATACTTAATCTTTGTCTAGTTGCATCTCATGTTTACTTCGTCGCTTGATTGTTATTTTAGGGTTTTTAGTTTTTGCATCTAAAACAAAAAATTTGTGGGTTAGAACTCCTCTAATCCGCACCAAAAACAATATTTCATTCCACTTTATCTAATCCAAATTGTTTATTGCAGTTCAAGCTGATTTCACCACGAAACCGAGAGGATTGCCATGATCTTTTGGGAGAGTTGGTGCCCGAGTCCAGCATCTATCCTTTGCTATTATTTGCGACTTGCGGTAAACCCTAGGGTCGGCCAAATATTAGAAGAAGAAAGAGGTAGCCGCATAGAACAAAAGCCGTGGTAGGGGAAAAAGAGAAAAAAAAAGAGAAAAGAAATGTGCATGAAAATTGGTGGAGAACTTCTACATATAATCACAAGCTTCCATAATTTTTTTGGCAAGTTTGGCCCACGGGTTTGAAAGGTATAGCGGTTTCAAATTTAAACCTGAGACGATTTTGAGTTCGAGTAGGATTCCGTTTCCGAGATACCTTCAGTAAAACGGTCATAACTTTTGCATACGGTGTCCGTTTTCGTTGTTCTTATGCTCGTTTGAAAGCTAACGACAAGGCACATCCAATAAAACCAACCAACTTTGCTAGTCGCCCTCCAGGTGCCCTCAAAATCGGCCATCTTCGGTCCCAAATTCGCGTCGTAAGTTTCCAGTTTTTGTCTTTGTTGTTTCTCTCCGTCTTCCTTTCGGAATTTGGGGTTCGCCTCAACTGCAAAGTTGTAGATCTGGTCGAAAACTTTCAAATGAGCATATATAAGCCATATAAAACTTTGATTTTTCATCATTTGAGACTAGCTATTATTTTTTGCTCAAGCTAGAGGGGTGTTTGCATTGCACTGATATTGTTGTCTTTTGTGCTCTACGTCGTGCGAACAATCTTGTGCCATTCACAGAAGTTTGAGTAGGTGGCTAGTGTCTTTCCTAGCACTTGTTGTGAGGTTTTCCATTGCTTACATCAAGTCACATTGATCTTTGCATGTGTGTTCCTACTTTTCTCTTCATAGGCCTTTGATTAGCTAGCTTTGATTAGACTAGGATCAGCAACATTGACTAGTACTTTGAATAATTTTTCAACTTGCATTAATTGATTTGATTATTGCTGATCCTTGCTACCATATTGAAGCCTTCCGAGCTCCACTTCCTACTAACTCAGCAGATACCGTTCCTCGCAATCATTGGACTATTCATGAGTGAGAGTATCACGAACCAGTCACTGGTTGTACCACTTCCTTGCTGCATTGGTAAGAGCTACTAAGAACTTGGTATAAGCTTGAGTGTGAGCGACTGTTGAGCCTCCAGAACCTAGTAGTTGATTGGGACATATACTTGTGATTTATTTTCTTGTTTCTACTAATAATGACAGGTTGGTTGAAGTTGGTAGATTACGATGACATCACGGGCAGATTTGAACTCAAAGGGAAACAACTACCGGCATAAATCTTGCCACTCACCGCTGAGAGTACGTCGTTGGACTACTTCCTTTGGGTTAATATGTTGGATAGCTACTTTGAAAGATAGGACCTTGATCCTTATGAGAAGATGAGCATGGCAAGGACAGCGTTGATTGGTGATGTTCAACATTTGTGGTCGAATCTCCAGTACCACTACATGTACACATGGGAGCAGATGAAGAAGAAATTGCAACATCGTTTTGTACCTCCACCACCCACGATCACAAGCAAGGTGCAACCTAAGATAACTGAAAATATTGATATTATTTTGGCTCCTACCCCATCTACCGATACCGCCGAGACACTTGAAGAGATAAAGGATGATCTGGCCCATTTTATATCATTAGAGGAGAAGTTTGAGGTACCTACAGTATCTGGTGAGGACGATAATGAAAAAGGTACTGATTTGGTGCTACAGCAAGACATAGAGCAACTTTGTGAGTATATACTTGCTGTAGTGCAATCTTTTGATATTATTTGTGTTGACTTGAACGAACCATGTGCTGATCTGAATTCTTATAATTTTGCACATGTAGAATTAATTACACATAAGGAAGTATTTGATAGAATATCCCCTACTGAAGTATTATGCTATATCATGCTTAATGAGCCCGTTAGTTTGGAATGTGCTATAGAGAAAGTTTCTAAAATTTCATCTCTAAATTCTTTTTCTAGCAACTACACCTACTATTTTAAATTAATTGGAGATTATGGTGTAGACAATCAATTTCTTATATATCGAATATGCATAACTTGTGATCACATGGATGAATTGAAGCTTGTTGTTTTAAACAACAATTCTTGTGTACTGAATCTTGTTCATTATGAGAGGAAAATAAAATTAAGTGATCATTCAATCCCTATGTGTTCATCTCTTATTGCACAATCTAGTATTGACAATCTGCATAATGATGTTGAATTATGGAAGAACTTACAAATCTTTTCACCCTTGCTAGATGAATTTGCTATTGCTCAATTGAAATCTGATTATATGAATGACGTGCACTTTGAATTCAATTACTGTGCTGCCCATTCACAGGGCGATGAATAACTTTACTATACACTTCACTTATACTTGCAAATTGAGTTGCAAACTAAGTACTGTGAGAAAATGTAGCTCTGCTGATTTGATGCATGCACACTCACCTTTAATTTGCAAAGTTTTCTCTATTTCTTTGCCACCCGCTGTTGCTAACATTTTGCAGGAAGATGAGTATGCGTTGCTACAAGTTTTGAAGCTTTTCTTGGAAATGGAGGATGAGCTTGAGTCGAGGATGACTCAAATACAAGAAGGGAGGATGATGAGGACATCAACCCTCCGGATATGACCGGTATTCCACGTCATGGTACATGGAAGGTTTTCACATCACTTTGTGTCCAAGCTAATCAAGAGTTTAAGTTGGACACGTTTTGGAATCCAATTCGGTCTCTAGAGATAGCCCCAACTTTAAATATGCATAACTTTTGCATACGGACTCCGTTTGAGGTCCATGAGTACTTGATTGAAAGCTTATCTCGTCCTCTTTCAAACGGATCTGGCCTCATCTCCAAATTCCTTCTGTGCGCGCCATAATCATCAAAAGAAGGTGCTACATCATCTATTTGGGCCGCGGGCCTTGCAATTCGGATAGAAACCCTAGGCCCATACTGTCCATGTGGTTACTATTCACACAAGAATAGTTCCATCACCCCTTACTCTTCCTCCTTTACATAGTGGCCGCCCCCATCTTGTTCCTCTGGTTTTGTTGATTGAAGTTTAGTTTTGCTACTTTATACTTTGTCCTCTTGTTCGACGAGATCAATAACGACATTGTTCTTCGAAACCTCACTTATCAATGCAATTTCAATTCCTATTTGCAATTTCAGATTGCTTATTTATCTTGTTCTTGCGTGCTTCTTTGGTGTATGCAGGAATTGATCTTCGTGATCAGGTGATCTGGGTATTCGTGACGCGGTTGATAGCGACTTGTCGAGCAGTTCAACGATTACGTGGTTTCGAGCCTTACAAGTTCGTAGCCAAGATCATGAGAGTTGAGTGACTACTACCGAACTTACGTTCTCATCGAAAGATCAGGCCAGAACAGGACCTTTGTTGTTCATCAATGCCCGCGGGCGACGGGCATGGGCGAGGTTCTTCACCTGTCGTCCTTCACGGGCATGCCCATGGGAGGAAATCGAGGTCGTGGGCATGGGTATGGGCGAGCACTACCCGTGCTCGCCGCACCCGATTGTCATCCCTAATGACCACTATTCGCATTCTTGTTGCGGTTGCTTCTGTTCACTAGTGGTCTATCTCTCAATTGGATGTTAAGAATATCTTTCTTAATGATGTTTTACATGAGGAGATCTACATGTAGCCACCACCTGGGTATTCTGTTCCTGATGGGCACGTTTGTTGTCTCCGTTGTGCTCTTTATAGCCTCAAACAAGCTCCTCGTTCCTGGTTTGCGCATTTTACCTCAGTGAATACTGCTGTCGGTTTCACTTTCAGTTCCCACGATCGTGCTCTTTTTGTCCATGTCTCATCTCGGGGTAGGACACTGCTTCTTCTGTATGTTGATGATATGCTCATCACTAATGATGATTCTTCATTCATCACGTATGTGAAGAAGCATCTCGGTGAGCAGTTTTTTATGACTAATCTTAGTTCTCTTATGTACTTCCTTGGGATTGAGGTCTCTTCCATGCCTGAGGGCTACTACCTCTCCCAGCTGAAGTATGTCCAGGATCTTCTTGATCGGTCTGGTTTGACTGACACTCGCACTGTTGAGACTGCCATGGAGCTATCCCTACAACTCCGTGCAACTGATGGTGATCTTGAGGATCCTACTCGATATCGCCATCTTGTTGGGAGTTTGGTATATCTTGTGAGCACTCATCCTGATATTGCTTATGCTATTCATATCTTAAGTTAGTTCATGGCTCATCCTACCCATCTTCACTGCAGTCACCTTTTTCGTGTTCTTTGCTACTTGCGTGGGACTATCGTTGTTTGTTTTTCCATAGCTCCACCTCACTACAACTTCAGGTGTACTCCGATGCGAGCTAGGCTAGTGATTCTTCTGATCGTTGTTCTCTTTCTGCTTACCATATTTTTCTTGGCTCCTCCCTGATTGCTTGGAAGACAAAGAAGTAGACTACAGTTTTCCGTCCGAGTGCGGAGGTTAAGTTGAGAGCTATGGCAGCAGTGACAGCAGATGTTACTTGGTTGAGGTGGCTACTTGTAGATTTTGGAGTGCCTATGATGGGACCTACGACTCTTTTGTCTGACAGTACATGTGCTATCAGTATTGCCTGTGACCCATTGAAGCATGAGCTCACCAAGCACATTGGTGTGGATGCTTCATACTCGCTCACAGGTCCAGGAGGAGTACTTGCTTTACAATTTGTGCCCTTAGAGTTACAATGTAACACCTTGGTTATTTGGAAGCCAAAATGCTACCTAAAGACCTAATAAATAACCATACAGCGGAATGAATTTTAACAACATTCAAGAAAGATATCAACTAAGCTAACAATAGAAATGCAAACAATGGATCATCAACAATTGGAACATAAACTATAACACTCGGCTAATGTAATATTGGATCCGCTATGATATCTTAACAACGAAGAATCAATGAACATAAACGAAGAATCAATGAAGATTATTTAAACAAATTCAACGTTAAGTAAGGTATCCTCCAATCTAAGTTTATTTATTACAATCCAACAATTAACGAATGAAAGGCAGTAACAATTCTTTTGTCGAAACAAGGGTAAAGTGAACTGAGTGGGTTGTGCATGTCTACTCCCTCCCAAGAGTTTCATCACCAATGGTCACCTAAAATAAATAAACAAAGCAAGAGTGAGTCCAAGACTCAGCAAGTACATTGAATAAATTAACAGACAACCAATATGGACAAGACAACCTCTTCACAGTTTTTGAACATACCACGAATGAACATTTAAGAATGCATGATATGAATGAAATTAATCAAAGGATGGACTGCACACGTGCTTATACCGGTATAGCTAGTGACACACCCGTCGGTGTTCACTTAAGCCCGCATCTTAACAAAAATGCGGGGATCCAAATCCCGTATGAAGAACGTTTCATACGGGTGTCCAAAACCCGTATGAATGAACATTGGAATGGTGGGACTTCACATGCCCATACTGGAATTGATGGGACTTTAGACTCCACTCCCGTGGAGCTCCACTCCTGTGGACGGAACATGAACATGGATGCATGAATGAACTTATATATTAGGACTAACATCATCTCCACACATATAAAAGAACATATGCAAGGAACATACTCATCGGAACCCCTTGAACACTTTATTCTCCACTCCGTGGACGGAACATGAACATTGATCATCGAAACTTCTCACATATCAAATGAAGACAAGATCACGAACATCAAGCATCCAACATAGGCGATTCATACAAGCGTCGGTGTACTTGCCTTTAGCGTTGCGATGCGTTGGGAGGCAACGATGATGCCGCTAACCTCGGCGCCTCACACCCTACACCAAAGTTACTCAATAAGAATCAAGACATCATGACACTCCTCGCATTACTCTTAACTCATACCCCAATAATTAATTGTACACGTTGCTCATATTCAATTGCATTCTCGCAGGAAACCTTATCGGACATCAGCAGTAAAAGTAACATAACGTTTGCTCTGAAACTCATAAAGAGGTGAACTTAGGCTTGTTTGAAAGGTAACGAATTTATCTACAACAACTTAGTTGGTGGATAACCCAAATTCTTTACGTATCTAACCCCAAAGGACCGATTTAACATATTCTGTCGAACTACCGACAACTTTCTGGACAACAGCACGATTAAAGGCATAACTTCTAATTGGCTAAACCAAACTTAGAGTTCTTTATCAATATCAAAAGCTAAAACCAAGGCCTACAATAACCTAGTTGGGTGAAAGCCCTGAATTGGCCATTAACTTGATCATATATTCAAAGGCAAATTGACAGTTCATTCTCGTCAGGATTCTGGACAGTAAACTTAAAATGTGCATAACTTTTGTTATACAAATCCAAATGGGGTGTTCTTTATCAATCCTGAAAGCTAATGAGATCACGTACAAAAGTCATTATGGGCAAGACTTCTGAATCATCTTCTATCTAAGTCATAATTTAACAATTACAGTGACTGCTAATTCTCGTCAGAATTCTGGACAGCAGAAACTAAAACGATCATAACTTTTGATCCGTACGTCGGAATCAGGTGTTCTTGGTGGCCACCGAAAGCTAAGAACATTGTCTAAATATCTCTAGGAGATCAAAACTACTGGTTCGGCATCTAAGAATGCGAAATCGACCACGCAACATTCTGGACAGATTGATATCTACAGCAGACTGACTTTAAACCAATCAAATCTATTCGGTTTCTCTCCTACGACTAATCCAACAAGGACAACCGAGAATCGTTACCCTTGGAGCACTAGGAAGACGACGATCAAGCCTCGAAGATGATCCTCTCCCAGCCCTTCTCCTTCCTCTTCTTCTTGATTGGCAACCTTGCGAAGAACCTCGCCTTCTTTCACCAAGAACCGGTGGCGGGGGTGGCGCCAACGTCTAGGAGGGACAGCAAGGGAGGCCACGGCAGGGAGCTTGGGCTGCACCAATGGAGGAGGTGGTGGCGCAAGGAGGAAGGGGAGGAGGTGGGAGGTGGTGGCGGCTAGGAGGGGGAGGAGGGGTGGAAGTGTGGGGCCTAGGGTTTTGGCGCCCCTAAAGGCCCCCTTTGGTCGGCCACTAGGTGGGCTTGGGCCCCCCACGGCTGCCCCCCTTTTTGGGCTCCAAGGCAGCCCACCTTGGCCCATACGGCCTCCTCTTGGGCCTGTTGGCCAGAGGTCCAGGCCCAAAACCAGAAGAATCGACGAATCGTCGAAATTGCGAATTTTAAATTCGAATTGGAACGAAAAACTTTCTAAACGAAACGAGGTATTACATTCTACCCCCCTTAACAGTTCGACCCGAATCTAGCGCGATCAAAACGAGAGAAAAACGGCGTCTGAAAATTAACAACGGTAAATGGATACCCGTTACGACCAAATCTGGATAACGCTTACTCATCGGAGAAGACTTGAAGGTAAGATCTTATTCAGTGGTCAACGTTGTTAACGAATAACAAACTCTAGATCTCCCAGGTACTCAGCACCAGAACAAACCAAAAGTTGTGTACACTACGTAGAGAACTCGAGACGGTCTTAGAGATATGACAACTAGCTAAAACAACTCAATATACCTTGGGCTAACATTCCCATTGATACCGAACCACACCACATGCACAAAGAACACTGAACTCGTGTTCCACCTCTCAATTGAACTCTTCACTGTAGGAAGGATCACCTCCTTTAACTAGAAATATACGACAGAACTCTCTCTAAGCAAACTCTTTTACCAACAAAACCCATCTGAAAATGAAAGATTCACATCTTAACTAAGCGTTACCAGCTCGGTATTAAAGAGTCAAATCCAGAAATCGGAATTTCATCACGAAAACCTTTCCACCTTCCAAGTGGCAGTTTGCGAATAAACGTCACGAAATCCAAAGGAGAAAACAATTGAAATTTCAAATCAGAAATTCTTTTATTCTTTCTGGATCGATAAGAACCACACATGCCAATATAAATGTCGAGCTCAACTTGCGAAAAACATTCGCCAAAACACAAAGCTCAAACAAGAATCAAAGAAACGTGTCACGTCTTTGAGGAAGTATCAATTTTCTCAGTTCTCTTTTAGGAATAAAATTTCTCTCAAACTTTGGAATCCAATTCATCGCATAACATACTACCTCATCTCTCTTATCTTGGCATTCTCAACGCTATGCTCAAGCCGAAATACATCATTAACACCTTTTGTAGAGAAGCACTATTGTCTCCACTAAATATATCCTGGTCAACTTTTGTACCGATGGAAATACTTTGATAGTTGACTTACAATGCATCTCAAAATAACCCTCACATGCAACCACATCACCTAAATCTTTTAAGAATAAGCAACTCGGAATCCTCAACACACACATTCATATACTCCATCAAAAGGGTTCTATCAATGATCATCCCACTGTTTGGAATCCACCCTTATTCTATTTCTTCTACACATAATCATTGGCGACTCACGGTCCGGCATACAATGAACCCAAATTTAAACTCCAAAACTCCTACAATGAACCTCTCATAAAGAGGATAGGGGAAACCTCAGTTCAAATCCCCAAAATTCTCACAATCCAAACATACTCGCACATTCACATCAATACGAAGACATTTCCTCGATCTAATTATCTTTATAATGATTCTAACTCTTAGAGAGTTACTTACTAAGTCCAAATCATTTCTGACAATAATCCAACAATCTCGGCTATCTCAATAATCGCTTTAACGATCAGATCACTTCGCTAATCTTACTCTCATTACAACACCATCTTAGTTTAACTACACAACCGTGCAAGGTACTCAATCGTGTCACTCTAATACATTGATCAAGATTTTCATCCTTTCGAAAATTCTAATGTTCCACCCGAATTGAACAAAGGACCTTGGATCTGAAATCCCCATAGGTTCTAATGGTTACAATAATGCAATCAGTTTAACCTCCAAAGACAATCTTCTACTGAGATACACTTCTCTCAAAGAACTATATTACAAAATTATTTCATCCTCCAATGCTCATCGAATAACTTCCAACCCAAAGTTTCACAACTACGATTATTAAACACCTCAAAAGACTTCGGTGAAACGAATAGGTTGATTCTTCCTCAAAAGAAAGAGCGAATGAAATCAATTTTCATCAACTAGGAAAACATGTGCCACCTGCAGTAAACACAGGACCAAGGAAAATAGCCACTTAGGAAAAGTACTCGGAAAACATAAGGGAAAGTCAACAGTCGAGGGCTCAAGCCCTACTGAAAGCGAATACCAAACCACAAAAGAGAAGAAGATAATGCCCTTTTTGAAATTGGTAAACTCTTACGGAACAATTGCATAAGGTTCAAGCACACTCAAATAAACTGCAAGTTACGAAATAACTTAAATCTCAAATACTTATACTTCACTCATTCCTTTAACAAGGAAAGTTATTTGTTGTGATTACTACCTCATTTTGCCAGCTTAAACCAGATAAGCTCTTAAAACCCAATTCACGGGAACCCCTTAAGCACCAATCAAATATTTGAACATGTCATTTTGCTCGAAACAAACTCAATCACCACATAACTCAAGAGGCCCAAATGATCACAAACGCAAAACTCGAAACACTTTTACTAAATCAAAATTACGAAAGACGAGTAAATTACTTTATTTCTAAAAGAATCATCACCACACACACAAGTCACAAACTCTTGCAGGTAATCTTACTAACATCAAGAATAACACACTCTGAACACGAATCTTTATCATCAATTATTCCATTAGAAAGTTCCCCAAGTTTAACCAAATTGCTCCATACTACCTTTTCATCCCATCTTCAAAACGAGAGTATATCAAAACCATACAACCTTTCTACAACAACCTCTTAAGATTAGAAGGGGTCTACTACACAATTGAAAAGGTCGTACTAAACCCTTTCATCAAGGACACATTATCATCCGTTGTTTTCACAATCATGTGGCATAAGCCTCCTATTATATCATATCAGTTCATCTTTTCGTGATGCTCAACATCAAACTTCAACACACAACAATTATACTCCAACCATTGTTGTTATCAACTGGCTTCATTATGAAATCTAGCTACTACTTACTTCTCTTCCCAAATCACATAGATATCTACAAACACAGATTCAACAGTTCCTCCTCATGTTTGGATTTCGGCAAAGATACACTAAAACTTCAAAAATCGAAATCTTCTATCGATCAAAAGTCTCTACAACACTACAACCAAATTCATCGCGTCATTCTATATAGAGGAACTATATAGGACTCCTCCCATAAATTCTAGATCCACCAATATTCAATCCCTTCTACCTATTGTACACAATTTCAATAACCGATCATACTAGGGAATATGTAAATCTAGTTTTTACTCTAGTTTCCCTTTTCACACATTTAAATTAATCCATTGGAACCATAGAACCCAACAAGTTTAGCAACCTAAATAATTTTAATGACCAGACTAATTCATCAACGTTTCATACTTCTTAATATCTCTTTTGACTCCAAAAAGGTATGGACATACTCTCAGTCACTACCCATACATACAGTTCATCAAGAACTAGTAGAAGACAACATCAACTTAATCAATTTCACTTCCAATGTCACTAACGAATTTTAATTATGCACCACACCATGACTCAACTTGATACCCATACCATATCAAGTTATTCGATTATCAACTCTGACTTAACCGTAACAAGGCATCATAAAAGGATTTTAACAATTTTCATCAGAAAAGAGAGGCATTAAACTTCTACACTCACAATAATCCAAAAGAAATACATAGAGCCAAAGCTTTCTCATGTTAATAAACTTGCAACATAAAACTCTCATTACTCAAACTATCAAAGGAATAAACGAGTCATTCTTTTCTAATGAGGAAGAAGGAACAACCATGGAATTATCAATGTTGCCTGCTGACGAAGATCACAAGTAATAAAAACAACTCAACAGTCGAAAAACAATAATTGCTTCAGAGAACCATCAAAGACCCATTTAAACTCAGCAACTACCAAGAACTATGAACCCAAGAGAAATTCATCATCCACCACAGAACAAGAATTTGCCAAGATCAGAGTTCAAGGAAGAAAACATCTTTCTAAAGCAGCTCACGCTCAACACCTACAACTATGGTATTCGGGGTAACTACTCTATTCGGCTACCACGAATACTGGTGTAATCTGACAAAGTTCAGGGCTACAACCACGGCCTCCACTTCTTAACATCCATCATCGACACGTTTAAACAATATAATCAATTATGATTATACATGATCATCTCATGACAATCATAGAGTAGATTTATAGATATAGAATATCATAACATATCATACATTAATAACAAGAAAGATAATACAGAAGCAACGCAACAATTGCTCAACGAATGAAACATAACAATAGAAATGCGGAAACAATGGATTTCCCAACCCCACCCACTGTGCACAGTGTGTCATTTTAATATTCTTCTATTAACCACGGACCTAAAGCCCGCTCTGATACCAACTATAACACCCTGGCTATTTGGAAGCCAAAATGCTACCTAAAGACCTAACAAATAACCATACAACGAAATAAATTTTAACAACACTCGTCAACTAAGCTAAACAGATCATCAACAATTGGAACATAAACAGGAATGTAATATTGGATCCGCTACGATATCTTAACAACGAAGAATCAATGAACATAAACTGTTATTTAAAAAAATTCAACGTTAAGTAAGTTATCCTCCAATCTAAGTTTATTTATTACAATCCAACAATTAACGAATGAAAGGTAGTAACAATTCTTTTGTCGAAACAAGGGTAAAGTGAACTGAGTGGGTTGTGCATGTCTACTCCCTCCCAAGAGTTTCATCACCAATGGTCACCTAAAATAAATAAACAAAGCAAGAGTGAGTCCAAGACTCAGCAAGTACATTGAATAAATTAACAGACAACCAATATGGACAAGACAACCTCTTCACAGTTTTTGAACATACCACGAATGACCATTTAAGAATGCATGATATGAATGAAATTAATCAAAGGATGGACTGCACACGTGCTTATACTGGTATAGCTAGTGACACACCCGTCGGTGTTCACTTAAGCCCGCATCTTAACAAAAATGCGGGGATCCAAATCCCGTATGAAGAACGTTTCATACGAGTGTCCAAAACTGCCCACATTGGAATGGTGGGACTTCACATGCCCATACTGGAATTGATGGGACTTTAGACTCCACTCCCGTGGAGCTCCACTCCCGTGGACGAAACATGAACATGGATGCATGAATGGACTTATATATTAGGACTAACATCATCTCCACACATATAAAAGAACATATGCAAGGAACATACTCATCGGAACCCCTTGAACACTTTATTCTCCACTCCCGTGGAGGAACATGAACATTGATCATCGAACTTCTCACATATCAAATGAAGACACAAGATTTAACATCAAGCATCCAACATAGACGATTCATACAAACGTCAGTGTACTTGCCTTTAGCGTTGCGATGCGTTGGGAGGCAACGATGATGCCGCTAACCTCGGCGCCTCACACCCTACACCAAAGTTACTCAATAAGAATCAAGACATCATGACACTCCTCGCATTACTCTTAACTCATACCCCAATAATTAATTGTACACGTTGCTCATATTCAACTGCATTCTCGCAGGAAACCTTATCGGACATCAGAAGTAAAAGTAACATAACGTTTTCTCTGAAACTCATAAAGAGGTGAACTCAAGCTTGTTTGAAAGGTAACGAATTTATCTACAACAACTTAGTTGGTGGATAACCCAAATTATTTACGTATCTAACCCCAAAGGACCGACAAACATATTCTGTCAGAACTACCGACAACTTTCTGGACAGCAGCACGATTAAAGGCATAACTTCTAATTGGCTAAACCAAACTTAGAGTTCTTTATCAATATCAAAAACTAAACCAAGGCCTACAATAACCTAGTTGGGTGAAAGCCCTGAATTGGCCATTAACTTGATCATATATTCAAAGGCAAATTGACAGTTCATTCTCGTCAGGATTCTGGACAGTCAACTTAAAATGTGCATAACTTTTGTTCTACAAATCCAAATGGGGTGTTCTTTATCAATACTGAAAGCTAATGCGATCACGTACAAAAGTCATTATGGGAAAGACTTCTGAATCATCTTCTATCTAAGTCATAATTTAACAATTACAGTGACTGCTAATTCTCGTCATAATTCTGGACAGCGGAAACTAAAACGATCATAACTTTTGATCCGTACGTCGGAATCAGGTGTTCTTGGCGGCCACCGAAAGCTAAGAACATTATATAAATATCTCTAGGAGATCAAAACTACTGGTTCGGCCTCTAAGAATGCGAAATCGACCACGCAACATTCTGGACAGATTGATATCTACAGCAGACTGACTTTAAACCAATCAAATCTATTCGGTTTCTCTCCTACGACTAATCCAACAAGGACAACCGAGAATCGTTACCCTTGGAGCACTAGGAAGACGACGATCAAGCCTCGAAGATGATCCTCTCCCAGCCCTTCTCCTTCCTCTTCTTCTTGATTGGCAACCTTGCGAAGAACCTCGCCTTCTTTCACCAAGAACCGGTAGCAGGGGGTGAGCGCCAACGTCTAGGAGGGACAGCAAGGGGAGGCCACGGCTTGGGGAGCTTGGGCTGCACCAATGGAGGAGGTGGTGGCGCAAGGAGGAAGGGGAGGAGGTGGGAGGTGGTGGCGGCTAGGAGGAGGAGGGGTGGAAGTGTGGGGCCTAGGTTTTGGCCGCCCCTAAAAGGCCCCCTTTGGTCGGCCACTAGGTGGGCTTGGGCCCCACGGCTGCCCCCTTTTTTGGGCTCCAAGGCAGCCACCTTGGCCCATAGGGCCTCCTCTTGGGCTTGTTGGCGGAGGTCCAGGCCCAAAACCGAAGAATCGATTTAATCGTCGAAATTGCAATTTTAAATTCGAATTGAACGGAAAAACTTTCTAAACGAAACGAGGTATTACATTCGATTCGACACGCGAATCTAGCGCAGATTCGATCAAATCTACGCGCCGATCAAAACGAGAAAAAGTGAGGCGGCGAAAATTAACAACGGTAAATACCCACATTACCAAATCAGATACGCTTACTCATCGGAGAAGACTTGAAGGTAAGATCTTATTCGCTGGTCAACGTTGTTAACAATAATAACGCTTACTCATCGGAGAAGACTTGAAGGTAAGATCTTATTCAAGGTCAACGTTGTTAACTAATAACAAACTCTAGATCTCCTGTGCTCGGTCGACTGCAACAAACCAAAAGTTGTGTAGTCTAACTCGAGAGACCGCCAAGCGTTATAACCTAGGACGAGGCTATTCGAATAGTTTTAACTCGCAGGTGTACCAATGTACCCACACTGCATCGCCTTTAAGCCACAAAGCACACCTCCGGAAGTATGTCGCACGGCTAAGTCCTACGAGACCTTTTCCAATATTGTGTATCAACCACGAGCCGCTAATATTTCCAAAGCGACGATAATATCCCACTAAACGGTCAAAGACTTAACAAACCAAAGTTGTGTACACTACGACTCGAGACGGTCTTAGAGATACGACAACTATCTAAAACAACTCAATATACCTTGGGCTAACATTCCCATTGATACCGAACCACACCACATGCACAAAGAACACCGAACTCGTGTTCCACCTCTCAATTGAACTCTTCACCGTAGGAAGGATCACCTCCTTTAACTAGAAATATCCTTTACTCTCTCTAAGCAAACTCTTTTACCAACAAAACCCATAAAAGCGTGGGTCGGTGCGAAGAAACTCAGCATGAACTCTCTAAGCAAACTCTTTTACCAACAAAACCCATCAACAAAACCTTAAATCTAGGAGTTGATGAAATGAAAGATTCACATCTTAACTAAGCGTTACTCATTTCGGTATTAAAGAGTCAAATCCAAATCGAATTTCATCACGAAAACCTTTCCACCTTCCAAGTGGCGGTTTGCGTAATAAACGCCACGAAATCCAGAGGAGAAAACAATTGAAATTTCAAATCGCTTTCATAAATTCTTTGAAATTATTCTTCCTAAAGACGATCAAGCTTGGTTACTACGGTCGGAATGGCTCGATACCAACTTTGTGAGGACCCGGTTTATTCGGCTTGTACTACTTAACCACCCACTTGGTCCTAGCAAGACAAATCAAATAAACCAAGCCTCGAGATATGTATACTTCCCGTAAATGCGATATACACACCTGTTACAAAATTATGCATCAATTCCATTCATACACATAGAGCGAAGCTAAAGCAACAATGAAAGACATAGATAATATAAAGAGAGTTATTACAAAAGAGAAGCCGACCGGCCAAATAACACATAAGTAACTAATTTAAACAATGAAGCAAAGGGCCATAAGATGGCAATAAACAAAAGCCAATCGGTGTGCCTTTACCCACAAGGCAACCAACCGGACCGCCAAGCTAATCGCTCAGACACATACAACAAATCTCACAAAAGTGAGGCCCTCGAGATCACCTTCTTCCTCTGCAACAAAACAATTAAGCATAGCATCTGAGTACAAAAATTATTTTTGTACTCGCAAGACTGACGTGTAAGATAACAGAACTATAATTAACTACATGCAAGCTTTATTTAAGTGGAGGAGGCTCTGGACTTATTTTCAGCATAAAGCAAGTTTTCTTTGCAATAAGGTAATACGTTTAAAAGCAAGTTTGCAATTAATTCTTATTGTTCAAATAAAAGTGAGACGAGTATAACAATAGATAGAGAACAACAATGTCCTGGAAGTGACTAACCCAATAGTCACCACAACAATAGTATGAAGTACCCCTTCATGCCACCCATGTCAAGTTTTAAGTTTTTAAAAGGTTGTAGTCTAGTTCTTGTGGGAAATAACCAAGCGTGTCCATAACCTAGGACGAGGCTATTCGAATAGTTTTAACCCTGCAGGGGTGTACCAATGTACCCACACGATAGACCGCCTTTCCACCAGCCACGGTTAGCATACTTCCTTTGGTATGCAGGCACGACTAAGTCTAACAAGACGCTTTCCAATGGACGATGCTAATTAAGAGCCGCAACCCACGGGAGAAGGACACATTAGACAGCCTAACCGGTCTGCCAATGCTCCCCTCACACACCACAAACACACACACACAAGAACACACCCACCGACCAGCTCATAATTACACCTCCCAAAGTACTTAGTCAAGAGAGGTTTCATATCCCCCTCGCGTGGTTAGCACGCAACAATTGCTTGGATCAATGGCACAAGTAACTCGGTCCTTAGGGACTCAGGCACCATTCCATTCACACCCAACAGATCACACCAACATACCATTGTGCCCAAGTCAAGATATAGTTTTTGTTTTCAGTTTTTGATTTGTAAATCAATAAAACACAAGGATTGGACATAATGGAATAATATAAGTATTTGTGTGATCAAGACCATCGACTAAGTCGATGATCGCTCAATACTACCGATACCTAGGCATGGCTAAGCAATATGTATTCGTAATCTACTAAGTGACAAGAGCTCATCCAACGAGCTCTAATCACAGCAAATAACCTAGGCTCAGGTAGTAGAGGATATTTATTTACCTACAGATTATGCAACTAGAGGATTACCTAATCAATTTAACATCAAAATAGCAATGCATACATAGAGGTTAAACAAAATATTAGATTTTAAAAGTAATGGGATCAAATGGGAAATGGTAAAACTGCTTGCCTGGCTGCTGTTGCTCAATATGCTGCAGAGGGTCACTCTCAAGGACGGCACAATCGTCGGAACCTACCGAAAGAGCGAAAAAGAACCGATAAGAACGAAGAAAACGAAAAAGACTCTAAAACCAAAATGCTCCAAACGCTCTGAAAACTTTACAGCAGAAAGAGCATGATTTAAAATGAATTTAGAAACAAGAACCAACTGGTTTGGACTCTTAATGCAAAAGATATGATCAAAACAATTTTGCTCAGCTGGAAAAATTGCAATCATTATTGTTCATCCTAATTAAATTGTTTGGTGAAAATTTCTAGAAAGGTGGTGTAGCTGAAATTTTTATGGTAGGTAGCTACTGATATTCTAAGGTTAACACAAGTGGTCTCACCTCATTTGGAGTTAAAATGATTTAGTTATGATTTTTCAAGTTATGAAAATGAACAAAACTAATTTGCATGTGAAATCTTGTTGGAAACAGTAACATGCCTAAAGTCAGTTTTATTAACAAGTTTATTACTAGAGGAAGCTAACAGAATTGGATTCACTCAAAAAGGAGTTAAAATGAAAAAGTTATGCACATTTGAAAATTAGAACACTTAAACACTTTGAAAACTTGGAGCTCTCGGGAGGTCTGAGGGAGCTAGCGAAAAGGAGGAGGTCTGGACCGTCGATGCGGGATCCAACGGTCACAGAGCACCGATGCACAGCGCACCAGCGCGCACAGGGGAGGTCCTGACCGTGGATATCGAATCCAACGGTCCCGACCACTGGAGGCACAGCACGCGCGAAGGATCTCCTCGCGCACTAGGGAGGTCATGGCCGTCAGATCAGGATCTGGCGGTCCCGAGCTCCACGAGGAGGTCCTACGGCTATCTCACCAAGGGAGAGGTCTGGACGGTTAAGATCTCCCGAAGGGAGGTCTTAACGGTCTAGATCTGAGCGGAGAGAGAGGACCTAAACGGTGAGCTTAACCGCGAGAGGTCTTGACGGCTAGGATCTCACCGAGGAGGTCCTAAACGGTCACGATCTCAATGGGGAGGTCCTAAGCGGGTTTTTAACAGAGAGAGGTCTGGACGGCTTAGATCTCCCAAGGGAGATCATAAACGGTCCAGATCTGAGGCGGGGGAGGTCCTAAAGCCACGGATCTAAAGGAGGAGGTCCTAGACGGTCAAGATCTCCAGGAGGAGGTCCTGAATGGCTAAGATGAAGCGAGGGAGGTCCTAGACAGTCAAGATCTCCAGGAGGAGGTCCTGAACGGCTAAGATGAAGCGAGGGAGGTCCTAGATGGGGAGGTCCTGAGGCTTCTTTACAAGGACCAGTAGTGGTCTTTTACAAAGAGGACCTCAGGGGGTAGTTTTGAAGGTTTTCTTTACAAAAGACCAGGGGTGGTCTTTTGCAAAGAGGACCTCGGGGAAGGTCTTTAGGGGTGGTTTTTACAAAAGATCACAGAGGGGTGTTTTGCAAAGAGTACCTCGGGGAAGGTCCTTTGCGGAAACACAGAGGTGGTCTTATACGGCTAAGATTTAACAGGGGTGGTCCTATACGACTAGGATCACCACCAAGGGGAGGTCCAGAGACTAAGGATTTTTCGAAAAAGATCCTAAGGCCCGGATCTAAACTTAGAGAGGTCGTGAACGGCTAAGATTAGCCCGAGGAGGTCCAAGAGTGGATTTAATGGCGCAGGACCTCCGGACAACGACAAAAGTTGGAAGCTAAGACAAATTAAAAGCATCTAATGATTGACAATAAATGAATCCAACAGGAGCACTAAAAGACTTCCAGACTTTAATTCTAAACCCATGGCCCACACGTCAGTGACTCCACGGCATAGAAAAAGACACCATTAACGCACCAAATGATAAGCAATGATTTGAGCATTAAAGCTGTCCGAAGAACATGACAACAACGGGAGGTCTTGACTTACAAAACCCGAGCGTGTTCCACAGCTTGCCGCCGGCGACGTGGACCTCGTCGGCGGAAACCAAGAACACGGATGAGTCCCAAATAGGGGGGAGAACCTAAAGGTGCCAACAGCTAGGGCTAGAGCGCACCCTACCGGCGGCTAGCCGGAGATGACCGAAGGAGGCTAAATACGGCAAAACAAAAAGCTACCGAGGTTCAAACGATCGGGTTTCCAATACTAAGGTACTCACCAGAGGAACGAAGGAGGACCGGGAGTGGTGTGAGAGCTCCGGTGACGGTGGAGGTCGCGGAGGTGAAGAAGACGAAGCTCCGACCACGAACAAGAGCTCCCACTTTGTCAACCTCTGTGAAGGTTTAAACAAAGCAAATTAGGAGATTTGGAGGTGACCAAGAGAACAAATGACAGCCAACAATCGCAATATTGAACCACTTTGGAGCTCTGAGGTCGCGGAGAGCTCCAAAGTTCAAAGAATGGAGGCAAAGAGCTTTGGTGTTTTGAGCACAAGAGGAGGGGAAGAACTAGAAGTGCAATAGAGATTCAAAAGAAGCTTTTGGGAGAAGCTAGGTTCCTCTTATAGCCATTTGCAAAAGGAACCGGGCCACTCATGTGCACCGATCTAGGGCACCTCGAAATGATGGGAGTAGGTTGTGAGAGAGACTTTTGAGCAAAGGGGCTGCAGACATTTAATGTTGGCAGCACATAGCCGCTTGTCACCCTAGAGTTGACAAGGCACCGCTCTCTACCGCCATGCACAAAAATTGATAATGCCAGGCCCACCCGACGGTGAGAGAAATGGGGAAAAGCGGTCAAATGAACTCAACGGCTAAATCGTGGCCCAGCTCCACCGAGGAGGTTGTGAGTCGTTGGATTGAAATCAAGGGCTCGGATGTTGAGCTAAGTATTAGAGGTCCTAACACTTAGGGAGGTCTGAGCCACGATCTTAAGATGGACGACCCACGATCACCCAAGTGCTAGGGGTGGTCGTGGAGGGCTGAGGAGGTCGCCCAGGTGGTCTTTGCAAAAGGTGCAAAGGAGGTCCTAGGGGAGGTCCTCGAGGGTCGTCTTTGCAAATAGAACCTGAGGAGGTCGTGCGGGTGGGAGGTCTTTTACAAAGACCCGAGGAGGTCCTTGATCGTTGGATTTGAAATCCAACGGCCCGCACCACCGCGCCCAACTTTGACCGAGCCCGACACGGCTTAAGTGGCTCTATGCGACCAAGACTGAAGGTCGGACCTGGGTTTGAGTCTAAGTTTGACTCGGACCAGGTTTAGAGTTTTAAATTGAATTGAGGTTTTGAAGGTGTCTTAAGAGATAGAACTAGCTCCAAATTTTATGAAATTTTGACAGTAGCTTGCTGACATTGAGATGGACATTGCGTAAACTTTCCAGAGGTTTTGCATTGTACATTTTCCTCCAAAATCACACAATGTGCTAGGTTAGGTTTGACTACATGTCAAACAAGTTTGACTGACCCTTAAAAATATTCGAACAATTTCTAAAAATTGTGAAATTTTTCAGAGGGGTCACAAACCATCCCAAGAACTTAGGAAAAATATTTCCCGAGAAGGATCACAAGATTGGACAAGATTGTTTTTGGAGGATCAAGATTTGGATCAACAGACTTGTGACTTTGTATTTCCATACTCTTATACAACAATTGTTTAGCACACACAGGAAATACATGATGTAAGAAAAAGTTTTAATTTCTACTCATTTTCTTACATTTGAAACACAAGTACAGAATTTGGGATGTTACAGGTGAAGTCTTTTGGACACTACAATGCTCCCAACACCATCCCTCTTGCGACCTCCTGCGACCAAGCTAATACACGCCAAAGTACTAAGTCAAGAGAGGTCCCATACCCTCTAGTGTGTTTAGCATGCTAAAATGCTTGGTTTAGTGTAACAAGATGTTCGGTCCTTGTTGACCCGGGCACCGTTCCAGTCACACCCAAAGATCACACCGTCTTACCATTGTGCCCAAGCCCAAATCCTTTTGCTTTTAGTTTTTGGTTTTTGCAATTTGAACCCAGCATCAAGCCGAAATATAGATACATAGTAAGCATTTGTGTGATCAAGGTTATCGATAAGTCGATAACCGCCCATTTCTACCGGAAGCTAAGCATGGCTAAGCGATTAGTCCGCAAAACTACTAAGTGACAAGAGCTCATCCACGAACCCTAAATCACAGCAATAACCTAGGCTCAATGGTAGTAAAGGATAATCATTTAATTTGCCTAAGGAAATGCATCTACTAGGTCAACTAACGACAATAGTTTAACACAAACTAGCAATGCATACATAGAATTTGTAAACAACATAAATACTTGAAAATACAGGGATGAACATGATCAAACTGCTTGCCTTGTTGGAATTGCTCTTACTGCAGAGGAGGATTCTCAGGTTCAATATAATCTTCGGAACCTAACGCGAAAATGCGATAAAACCAATAAGAACGAAGAACACCAAATAAAACCAAGCAGCAATAGACATCCAAATCAAATGAAACTTATACAGCAGCTAGGGGATGATTTTAGAAAATTTAAGGAATAAGAATCATGCAATTTGGAGTTAGCATGAAAAAGTTACAGCTAAAATACCCTTTTTCAGCCTATTAAATCACTAAATTAATTATTAGCACTGTTCATGGCAAAATTTTCTAGAATGATCTAAGCTCTGAAATTTTTATAGCAAGTAGCTTATGACATCCTAATGATAGCAAAGTTGAGTTTACTAAATTTGAAGTTATAATGATTTACTTATGATTTTTCTAAGTTGCAAACCTAGCACAAGTTACTTCACAGAAAAATAGTCATGATCAAAACCTATTTCATATTAAAGTACACTAACAGAGGAGTCTAACAAAATTTATTTTGTACATTTTGGAGTTATACAGGAAAAGATATGCATTTTAGAAGTTTAATTCTACTTTTGGGATATTCAAAATTGGCAGAAAATAAGTTATTTGAGTTACACAATTTTCTGTGACAGAATCATGCCCAATTTCATTTTTATATTAAACTATAGAGGCATAGAAATTTATTACAGCTGGAAACATCTAAAAAGGATTTAAAACGAATTAGTTATGAGTTTCTAAAGTTTTGATACAATTTTTAGTTGATAATTAAATACTTACAGAAATGAAATCCAACCCAAACGGAAATAAACGACGTGGACGCACGAGAGCCCTCGATCTAACATCCTACGGCCCACGCGCGCCGGGAACAGCGCACGCGCGCGATCTCTAAAAGAAGCCCACCGTTGGATCAAGATCCAACGGCTGACGAGAAAGGATGCATTCGGACGGTGCGGTTGCCTCGGCCAACCACGACCGCAGATCTAAAGATGGACGGCTAAGATCGCACCACCCTTCGGATGGTCCGATTGCATTCACGATCTCGACCGCAGATCAAGCGATGGATGGCCTAGAACGATTTAGGCAATCGGATGGTCCGAACGCATACCAGATCTGGGCCGCAGATCGCACAATGGACGGTGGTCAAAGATCGAAGTGCAACCTGGAGTGCTGACACGTGGGGCCGCATGTCAGTGAGTGTAAGTCACACACGCGAGCTTTAACACACGTGCACAAGGCTCGGGGCCCACATGGCAGCGAGACACCCGGAGGTTTTAGGACAGCTAATTAAATACTAATGACCAATGATTAGCGATGATTAGTAATTAATGTGTCCTAAAGATTTCCACAGAGGTGGACTTAGGGACTGAAGGCCCACCTGGCAGTGGCACAGGATGGCGGCTTCGGACACATTTATTGCTAACAATGATTAGCAATAAATAAACCCGAATTTAGCCCTAATCACTTCTGGTTTTCGGTTTTAAGCTAACGGGCCCACCTGGCAGTGGCACAGGGGACACGGCTTAAGACACCATTAATACTTCTAATGATTGGCAATGATTAAGCATTAACTGTGTCTTAATAAACTGACGACAACGGGAGCTCCCCGCTGACAAAACCCGAGTGCAAACTACGGCTTGTTGCCGGCGACTCCGGTCGCGGCGGCGCCAACCCAAGACCAAAATGGGTTCGCAATAGTGTTGCGAACCCAATGGTGATGACCTCGCCGGCGGTGGAGGTCTAGAACGCCGGTGAGCCAGAAAATACAGAAGGAGGCCATTTCGGCAAAACATGAAAATAGCAAAATGCTCCGCTGCGGTCCAGGAAAGCGAGTGCCATCACTCCTAGGGACTAATAAGAGGCTACCTTAACGCAGATGAGCTTCAAAGATGGTCGGGGGTGGCTTGAACACGATGAAGTTCACCGGAGCCGAGGAAGACGATATGAAAACGATAACCTAAGCAAAATGAACACCGATGGGTGATCAAAATAGCTTCATTAAGGTTCCCATAATCTCCACAAGTAAGTAATTGCAAAAAGAACCACTTACCGGAGTTGGAGAAGAAAGGGGGTGCAATTGGCCGAAAATCTCCAAACTTAAAATTGAGTGATTCCTGTGAATACAACCCAAAATCAAGTTAGGGGAAATGTAAAGGAAGTTGAGGAGCTCAAAAGGGTACAAGAAATATTGAAGATGAACCACTGGACACCAAGATCACCAATGGAGCTTCTCGGGTCAACAATGGTGTTTTGAGAATTTGAAGTGGTTTTGAGCTCAAAACACAGAGAAAAGCTAGGGGTGGTGTAAAGGAATACCAGGAGGAGCTAAGGGGGCTATTTATAGAGGAAGGATTAGGGTTTCGAGCAAGAACAAGAGTCCATGGTGGGCTCGGTTTAAGGCACGGTCATGGACCAAGAAATGATGAGGGCAAGTGAGACTCGGGATGGAGGAGCCGAAAGACTGATGCGCATTTAATGCCCCGCAGAGAGACGTTGACGAGAGCAAGCTCGAAGTGACAAAACGAAGCCACCCTCTCTCTCTCTCTTCCTACCATTGCTCGCCGCATCGCACGCAGAGAGACCGAGGAGGAAGAAGAATGAAGAAGCGTGACCGTCCGGATTGAAAATGGGCGGTCGGGATTAAAAGGTTCGGTGAGCACTCCAAGCAATCGGGCAATTAAAAACGAACGGCTCAGATGGATGGAATGTTCATGGCGGTCCGAATGTTCCTGCGAACGCGGGCCGTGCGATTTAAATCCAACGGTTGATATCAATCGCGTGCTATGAGTGAGCCCGGTGCAGTTAGGTGGTTCGACCGAGTCAAGTGGCTCGAACTCGAGCCCGACTCGAACCCAAGGAACAGTGGAACCAGGTTTTAGGTTGTAAATAGACAGAGACTTTTGAGGATTTATTAGGGGTAGCAAAATAACTCTAAAAATTTTGAAATTTTTACAGGAGCTTGCTGACTTAGATATTGACCTTGTGTAAAATTTTCAGAGGTTTTTATACAGTGAATTTTTCCCCAAAAATTCTGCAAGGTACTGGTTCAAGGTTTGACTGAAAGTCAAATAGGTTTGACTGCCCTAAAAAATATTCAAACAATTTCTAAAAATTGTGAAATTTTTTAGAGGGGTCACATGCCATCCCAAGAACTTAGGAAAAATATTTCCAAGAGATGATCAAAAGATTCGACAAGATTGTTTTTGAAGGATCAAGATTTAGATCAAAAGACTTGTGACTATGTATTTCCATAACTCTTGTACAAGAATTGTTTAGCACTCACAGGAAATACATGATGTAAGAAAAAGTTTTAATTTCTACTCATTTTCTTACATTTGAAACACAAGTCTGAAACTTGGGATGTTACACTATTCAAATAGTTTTACACTCTACAGAGATTGTACAGCTTGACCCACACGAGATAATTAGCTTATGATGTTCGTCTAACACAATTCCAATTATATGCGACTAATTGATTATCATAGGGCTTTTACAATACTTCATCCATACATTAGCCCACCAGATGAGCTAAACCCCAGGTCATGGACGTCATTTACCATCGACTCGGAACACACCATTGTGGGGGATAACATGCCCGGACATGGACGTCAATTAGCATCACCCAGCGCAAGCCCCAACAGACATGCACGTCAATTACCATCGTTTGCACTACCCAAGTAGCTCCTACCATCTACAACATACGGGCTAAATTACTGAAATGAGTAAATTATTCATCCAGGTCCTCCCCATTCTGGACATGTGATTGTACAGTAATGCTCGGTTTGAATAGACACAAGCACCGGTAGTTAATCGACCAATGTGAGACAATCAAAACTAAACCCACTCGCCCTAGTCTAAATAAAATTTTCACCATTTTATTTTAATTTCCAACTACTCACATTAACTAATGTCATACATTTCTCAAACTATTTTAGCATAAAGGGTAATAATGGTTCCCCCCAATGGGTGGTCATGACCGATAAAGCATGTCTAAGCCATTATATGATTTTTATCTATCCCACAATATGATAATCATTATCGCAGAAATGCTATACTAGGGTGACAGGTGTATGGATAACAATTATGAAATGAAGACATTAACAAATTTAGGAATTAACTAACATCCTAGGATTTAAGCTCATCATTTTATGTAAATAGCAATATGTAATAATTTTGAAACTTAAAACATGATTTGGAAAACATAGGTACAAAATGATCAAAGAATACTTGCCTTCATCGAAGTTGGAGGTTACCACGCCGGTTGGTCCAAAGTGGCTTCGGCGGCGGCGGACTCTACACGCCCGAATCGATACAAAATGAATAATAGAAAAACAAATAAAATCTAAAAATTATAAATTAGTATCATTAGATAGATTATGAATTTAGGAAGAAGAATCGGTTGATTCGGAGTTCGTACGGAAGAGATGAACTCTCAGAAGATTTGCTAGAAAGGGAAATCCTGAAAATTGAGAGGGAGAGGAATATTCTATTCGGTTTTAATATTACAATACCACAGAGGCTAACAAATGGGGCCATTTAGTCAGAGAGAGAAACATGGGAGGCAGAATAGAGCAAGGTGCAGGTGGCTCAGGCGCAAGGCACCGACGGCGATCGGCAACACGGGGCGGCTGGCCGATGGCCGAAATGGAAACATGGCGGGGTTCCCGACCTTCTAGTGGCAGCGAAGTAGCTAGAGCGGCTCGGGTGTGCGGTCACGTGGCGTCACCGATAGTGCTGCGGAGGAGGTGGCTCGTGCATGAGCACAGCGCGGGAACGGGGAAAGCTGTGGGTGGGTCGAGGATGCTAGGGGAGGCCAAGGCGGCGGGGCGGCGGGGTTGGCGGCGTTGAATACGGTGGCGGCGGTGGTGAATATGGTTGCGGCAGTGGTGGTGCGCCACGGTGGCGCAGAGGTCAAATTGAGGTGGGGATGGATGGAGGGAGGCCGGGAACACGTTGTGACGTGATCCAGATGACGAGTAGCTCACCGAAGGAGACCGAGCGACGGAGGAGTTTCGGTCGGGAGGAAGAAGGCGTTGAAATTCGACGAAGAACTACAATCAAAAGTGAAATTGATTTAGAAGAAATGTTCATGGGGCTTGGGAACACGCTATGACGCGGTTAGGGATTCCAAATTCTCACCGAAGCTATGACGCGGTGGTGACCAATGCTCGGAAGAATGACATATTCGGCGACGACGATGCTCGAGAGGCTAAGGGAGTTAGAGAGGGTGCGAAGGGGTGAAGGAGGTACCGTGGCTTCACTTTATAGATTTGGCCGGGGTTTGAACGGACTCGGCCATGATGGGATTGTGGCAACGCTAAAGGCTCGGTTTTGGAAATGGTAGAAACGACAACACATTAAATGGTTGCGGCTTTAGGGGGATTGAACGTGCGTGGGGATGGCGGGACTTGATGATGAAAACGGCGCTGGGGCACGACGCGGTCAACATGGGTGGGATGCGCGTGGGCGGCCCGGGCGCACACGACGCGAGCAAGTCGCACATGGGCAGCGTGGCACGGTCGCGGCATGGCGCAGCCGGGCGTGAGCATGGTGCGAGCGGTGCGGTCAGGGCGCTACTTTGGTAGGAATAAAGCAAGGGCAAGGGGAAAAGAATAGAAAGAAAGAAACAAGAAAGAGGAAAAAGGAGGTGGGCTAGAGAAATGGGCTTTGGCCCAGGAGAGAATTCGCATGGAAAATTCAAATTACAAAATTTTGATTTTGGATTTTGGAGATGAGATTTGAATTGAGATGATGGAATTTCAATTTGAATTTCGGATTTGGATTTAAAATAATTGCAAAAACTCCAAATGAAATCCAACATTTTGAATTAATTAATTCAAATTATTCTTTTACAATGACTAAATTTTGGGATGTTACAAACTTACCCCCCATAGAAAGAATCTCGACCCCGAGATTCGGATAGACCGAGAAAAAGGTCGGGGTACTCGGCTCTCAAGTCCTCTTCGGTTACCAGGTTGCTTGTTTCTCTGAATGATTGCTTCACCGCACCTTGCAGAATTTGATACTCTTGCTTCTGGTACGACGCTCTGCTTCTTCAAGAATTATGACAGGGTACTCCTGGTAGGTGAAATCCTCCTTCAACTCAACTTCCTCAAGTGACATCTGTTCTTCGGAGACCCTGAGGCACTTCTTCAGCTGAGACATATGAAAGATGCCATCCACACTTGATAGGTGAGGTCGAATCTTCATTTTGTAAGCAACTTCTCCTCTTCTTACTAGCACTAGAAAAGGTCGAATGTATCTTGGTGCAAGTTTCCCACTCACTCTAAAACGACGCATTCCCTTGAGAGGTGAAACCTTCAAGTACACATGATGTCCAGGTGGAAAGGTTCGATCTCATCGACGGTTATCAGCATAACTCTTTGTGACGACCCATGGTATATAGCTTGTAACACTTAACCATCCAATTGGTCCTAGCATCACAAACCAAGTATTCCGCGCCTCGGTGAACATGTACTTCCTAGAATTGCAGTACACATACACCTCACAAAATATAGCATCCATTCCATACACAAGTCAATACAATACTGAGTCTACAAGTTACATCACATAGGACATACAAGTTCATATTACAAAAGTAGGGCCGACCGGCCAAAAGACAAGTTAAACAGTAAAGTAGTAGCGGAAACAAAGCCATAAAGATGGCGATAAACAAAAGATAACTGGTTTGCCCTTACCCACAAGGCAACCGACCGGGCCGCCAAGCTAGTCGTCCTACACAAAGTCTGTCTCACAAAAGTCGATCCCTTGGGGATCAACCTCCTCTGCAACAATTAAGCAATGTAACTGGGATCAATCTCCTCTGCAACAATTAAGCAATGCAACTGAGTACAAAAATATACTTGCAAGACTTACGAGTAACAAGGCTATACATAGCTACATGCAAGCTGAAACAAAGGAGAAGGCTATAGGGTTTATTTGACACGTAAAGCAATTTTTCATTTGCAATAATGTAATAGATTGAAGGCAATTTAACAAATCTACTTTTATTTGTTTAAATAACATCGAGACAACAATTATAAGCATAAATAACATCCTAGAGGTGACTTCCCAACAGCCACCACAGCATAGCAAGAATTACCCATTCGCACCACCCGATTTCAAGTTTTAATGAAAAAGTTATAGTCTAATTCTTGCAGGAAATAACCAAGCGTGTCTATAACCTAGGATGAAGCTATTCGAATAGTTTATACCCTGCAGGGGTGTACAACTATACCCACATGTCACACCGCTCCTTTTGCCACTAGATGTAGCACACTTCTGAAGGTATGCCGGCAGAGCTAAGTCCTACGAGACGTTTTTCAATATTGTGTACTAACTATGAGCCACCCGTATGGAGATGGAAACCATCATACGTTGTGTCGGAGTCATTGTAAAGATGGAAGTCAACTACCCTATGGGGTAAAGCCCCGGACAACTACAATGCCCCTAGGTGTGGAGAACCTTGACAGGATTCCACTCCCTCACACCCAACACATATAACACATATCCTTTTTCAACACAACACACACGCACATCCTCTGCGACTCGGAGCTAACACGCGCCAAAGTACTAAGTCAAGAGGGGTTCCCAATACCCTCATGTGGAATGCATGAGATAGTACTTGTATCAATGGCACAAGTAATTCGGTCCTTGTTGACTCGGGCACCAAGCACACACCCAAAAGCACACCATCATACCAATGTGCCCAAGTCTAAATCATTTTATTTCCAGTTTTAGTTTTTCCAAATATGATTACATATATGAGTACCCTGACTCAAATATTTAAAGTGATGATATAACGACCATCGCCGAAGTGATGATCCCCATTCTACCGTTCTAAGCATTTCTGAGCGACATCAACTCGTACTACAACTAAAGTAACTAGAGCCCATCCATCGAGCTCTAAATCACAGCGGATACGAACCTAGGCTCAGTGGTAAATGATAAACATTTGCCTACAGTTTATGCAACTATTTAGGATCAACTACTCGAACGATAATTTAAACATCAAAATAGAGCATGCATACATATCCTTTGCAAACAAGATATTAGAATTTGAAAGTAATGGGATCAATATGATCAAATAAAAAACATTTGCTTGCTTTGCTGGAGGTTACTTTCTTAGCCACGATCACTGACCCGTGGGTCCTACGCGTGAGAGCTGCCTAGTCAAAGAACGTGCGAGAGCGACGTAGTGAAAGGGTTAGGCTGAACCGTTGATCTAAGATCGGACGGTCCACGTGATAGAGACGTTCGGACGGTCCGAATGGCCTAATCAATCCAGACCTTTGAAACGAAATCAGACGGTTGAAACGGAAGGTTACGTTCGGAGAGGTCCGAACATCACCTTGACTCAGCGCACTGACAGGTGGTACCCTTTGTCATAGAGATGGTCTACGAACTTGGACCACAAGGCTAAAAGCTTGGTGCACATGGCATTTAAGTGCCAGGCCCACACGCAAGTGACTCATGAACTCCTTAAGATAGCCATTAATTTCTAATCCAATCATTAGTGCTGTCAGTAGCTGTCAGCGTACGACAAAACCACTAAGCTCAAAGCTGAGCTCACCGCCGATGATGTGGTCCACACCAATGTGAACCAAAACCACGACTGGGTTCCTAATAGTCGTGCGCTTCTAATGGTACTAGTGGTGACCTTAACGGCGGCTTGTACTGTGGCTAGCCAGAGATGAGCGACGCAAGCACTACGGCCAACTTGCATGTTGCAAACTGAGCGTGCCTTGAGCCTAAAAATGCATGCATGTGCATCTAGAGGTTACTAGGGACCTTACCAAAAGATGGAGAGGTCTAAAGAAGCTCAGAGGTGGCTTGATGTCGTCAAAGGTGATGGTGGCGCTCGGCTTCACGTGGAGAGGATGTTCTGGTAAAAACTGAGGAAAACTAATGGCCGGTAAAGCTTAAGCATCATACGAAGATGCTCTAAAAGCAAGGAATTGGAAAAAATCCTTACCGGATCGACAAGGAGATGAAAAGGGGTCTTATCGGTCGGAGATGGAGGAAGCTCAAAATCTACGAGCTCTTGTGACACAAAGCCCAAATTAGTTGAGGGGTTTTCAAAGTCATACCCAAGGACACGATATGACGCACAAGAACGAGGATAAAACTCACCGGGCACGAAGTTGACACGGTGATGCCCTCGGGTGCGCGCCCTGGAAACCTAAATGGCACGATCTTGCTCCCGGAGCTACAAAGCAAAATTGGAGCTGGCGTTAGCCAAAATGGGAACGACATGAAAGAAGGAAGCTAAGGGACTCAGTGGTGCGGAGTTTACCGAAGAACTGAGCTCAAACGAGCTTCCTTCTCAGCCGAAAAGAGGAGAAGTGAGGAAATGAGAGGGCTTGGAGGAGTTTTAACCTGAGGAAGATGACAACAAAGGAGGTGGTGTGAAACAGAGGAGCTCCAGGATAGGCCATGGAGGGCGGTGGACTCACGCCGTGAAAGGAGCGGCACAGAGATGCTCGACCGCGTGGCACTTGAGCTATTCTCGCGCCTGTGCAAGGAGGAAGACACAACTGACATGTGGGCCCACGGTGTTAGTGACTCAAAACGCACGAGTCAGGCTCGAGTGCGAGTCGGTTCAATTATTGGGTTAGGCCCAATCAAGTGGCTCGGGTCGGTTTTAAGTGCTGGGTTGAGATTTGATCGTTGGAGCAAAATCGGACGACTCAGGTGAAGGGGACGTCTGGTCGGTCCAAACGTTCCTTTCAATCCTGCCCATTGATTTCTAATCGATCAGTTCACACGATGAGGACGATCGAGTGGTCCGAACGACCCACTCAATCCTGATCGTCGATTTTCAATCGGATGACTCAAAGTGAAGGGGTAAGTGGAGTTGGGTGTGCCGGTGCAGCTAGGTGGTTCGACCAAAACAAGTGGCTCGAGCCGGGGGTTGGGTCTAAGACCAAGGAATAGTGAAAACTGATTTTTGGAAAGATAAGGCTGAGATGGTTTGCGAATTTTTGGAGTAAGTTTCATAGCTCCAAAAATTTTGAAATTTTTATGGAAGGCTACTGGATCTAAGATAAACATTGTGTAATTTTTATAGAAATTTTCATGCACTGAATTTCTCTCTAGAAAATTTACAAGTTGCTGCCCTAGGGGTTTGACTGGCCTCTGAAAAATAGCAAAATAAATCTATAAATTTTGAAATTTTTTAGAGAGGTTACCAGGGTGATCTAGAAGCTAGGAAAAATATTCTCAGGGTAAGATCACAAGATTTTATTTAGAAGTTTTCAAAGATGATGCTTCAAGTGAATTTAAGCATTAATTTCTTTGAAATGAAGAAATCCTTTGGAAGAATTCCAAGAAAATTCAAATGACATCATGAGGCATCAAAAATTTTAATTTTTCCTCATTTTCATACATTTGAAATACAAACCATTGTTTGGGATGTTACATTCTTCTGCCTGGTTTGTGTTGTTTTCAATTTTTCTCGAATCATCTGCACCTATTCTTCGGCCTCCTTCAAAACATCTGGTCCAAACACTTGTTGCTCTCCAGTTCCATTCCAATACAAAGGAGTTATTTACTTTCTTCCATAGAGTGCTTCGAAAGGTGACATTTACAAGCTTGATTAATAACTGTTGTTATAAGAAAATTGCGCATACGACAAACTTTTATTCCAACTTGTACTATTGGTTAAAGCACATGCTCTTAACATATCTTCAAGAATTTGATTGACTCTTTCAGTCTATCCATCTATCTGTGGATTGTAAGCCGTACTGAAATTCAAGTTGGTGCCCAAAATTTCATGCAATTTCTGCCAAAATTTCGAGGTAAACTGGGATCCTCGATCCAATACGATCTTCTTCAGTACCCCATGCAGACATACTATTCTTGTCATATACAACTCTACAAGTCGATCTCCCGTGTAGGTAGTCTTCACTTGAACAAAATATGTAGATTTTGATAACCGATCCAAAACAACCCAGATGGAATCATATCCAGATTTTGTTCTTGCCAGACTAGTGATAAAGTCTATTCCAATTTCTTCTCATTTCCATTCAGGTACCTTTAGAGATTGTAGCTAGGGCTCGGGCTCGACGGCGATGGGGCTAGAGTCGTACTATGGCAACGTTGAGAGGACGGCAGTGTATATCAAGCTATGGCGATCTCGACGATGGTGACGTGGAGACCTAGGGCTCACTGACGGCGACGGAACACGACGACGAAGGTTTCGGTGGCGGATTTTCTTCCCGAGGCGATTCCAACGGCTAGGGTTTGGGACCTTAGCGGCGGTGGCTACAGTTGGGATGCGGAGGTCAAGGGCTACCCCCCTTTATAGTGCGACGACCGGGAGAGTCCCTAGCGCGCACGCCAAGAAACCCGGGCAGCGACGGAGTCTAGCTCGTGCTCGGTTTAGTTTGAGTAAAAAACGACACACATGCGGCTGACGGGTGGGTCTAGGCACGGATGAGAGATAGATGCGAGCTGCGCGCGGAATGGGTCTGCGGTTGGGCTGGGCTGAGAGAATAGGGTTGGGCTGGGAATAGAGATTCAACCCAAAGAATTTCCTGAGATTTTTTAAATAGCTTTTCTATTTTAGAAATACAAGAAAATCCAAATGGAAAATTAAAAATAGCAAATGAACTCAGAAAAATTCGAGAAAAATCTGGAAAATATTTCCAAGCACAAAGAAGTAAGATAAAACAATTTTGGAATTAATTGAAGATTAGATTAATCACATTAAATTATTTTGACATTTGAAAGTCCAATTTAAGCTTTGTTAAATTCAAATAAAATTTGGTGAAATTTTCCAATAGACTAAACTATTTAGAAAGGTTTTGAAACTCATAAAATTGGGATGTTACATGAATGGAGAGGGGTAAAAGGTGGGAAATCTTCGGGAACACGTGATGACGCACAAAGCATCGCTCGGGGCTCACGGGAGAAGGTGTAATACCCCGAATGTTTCTACGGAAGGAGAGTAAACGAAAAAGGGGTTTTTCTGTAATACTCCAACTTATTGTAATGAAGGAAGCAAGAAAAGAGAAATTAAACTTTAGACGAGGGAAAAATCTGCAATTCTTTGATAACCTGGGCTTCGGGCTTTGGCCTAGGAGGCCCATGAGGGGCCGGCCACTAATAAAAGGAGGGGGAAACCCTAGCCCACCACTGTAGCACGCATTGCTACAGTGTTCCACCGCCTTCATGCATGCGCCCTCCTTGCACTCCGTTGCTCTCTCTTGGTGATGCTCTCCCATTGTTTGTCGGCCAAGGAGAAAGGTGGAGGAGAGAGGAGAAGAAGAGGAGATGAGCATCTAGCGGGTAATTCAGCGGGCACGCGTGTCTCCAAGGGTAACGATTGCCGGTTATTGTTGTTTGATTAGTCGTAGAAGTGAAACCGATTAAATTTGATTAGATCAAAGTCTGTCTGTTGGAAATTCAATTCTGTCCAGTAGTTTGCGCGTCTGTTTTCGCAATCTTAGAGGCCGAATCAGAGGATCCCATCTCCTAGAGTATTGTAGGTTTTGTTCTTAGCTTTCGGTGGCCGCCAAGAACACTAAATTCCGACTTTCGAGTCAAAAGTTATGATAGATTTATTATCTGCTGTCCAGAATCTCGACGAGAATTAGCATCTGATATGTTGATATATGGCCTAGTTAGAGGGTGATTCAGAGGTCTTGCCCATAACAAATTTTGAAGGTGATATCACTAGCTTTCAGGATTGATAAAGAACACCTCATAACAAATTTTGAAGGTTATGCACTTTTCATTGTGACTATCCAGATTGTAGGTCAGTCTGTCCAGTTGTATGTCGCTTTCTATCTTTAGTTTTGACCCGTGTGCCACTTTTGTTAAAGGCAAAATATGAATGTCGTGCCAACTAGGTTATTGTAGGTACTTTCATAACCTTTTCAGATTGTTAAAGAGCACTCAATTCGAGTTGTATTTTAAAAGTTATGGCGTTTTAGTTCTGCTGTTCTAATTGCTCACCAGATTACATTCTCATTGTTTCGCTTGACATTAGCAATTTAGTTTGGCCGAATTGGGTTATCTCACAACTACAAAGTTGTAGATATATTTGTTAAGCTCGTGTAGGATCTGGGCTCATCTCTTTGGAGTCCCAGATCATTAGTTTTGGTCTTTACCGTGCTGCTGTCCCGATGGGATTCCATGTTGTTCTTTGGAATTTCAGATTCGGTTATGACTATGTTTTGGGTGTGTAAGAGGGTAGTGTAGAATATTAATTCATGATGGGCTCTATGTTGTTCTTATTTCGGTTATTTAATTGTTTAGGCCACGAGTCTACGGGTTTGGGAGCGCCATCGTTGCCTGCTAACGCGTCGCAACGCGGAAGGCAAGTACTTTGTTGGTTTTAAGTCTTTGTGATTGTGAATGTTTACATGAATATGATGTGACACCTTGTGATACCCGAAATGCTGAATTGGTTATGTTCTATCAATATGTGGAGTAAATGCCGAAAGATGATATTAGCATTGTTCATGTTCATATCATGCATCCTTTTATTCATGCTATGTCCACGGGAGTGGATCAGTAAGTCCCACCATTCCAATGTGGGCGGGTTTGGACATTGTCATGTTCCATCCACTGGAGTGGATTGAAAGACCCATCAATTCCAAAGATGGGCACGTAAGACCCATAAATTCCAAAGATGAGCAGCTTTGGACACCTATATGAAACGTTCTTCATATAGGACTTGGATCCCGCACTTTTGTTAAGGTGCGGGCTTAAGTGAACACCGACGGTGTGTCACTCGCTATAACCAGATAAGCATGTGTGCAGTCCATCCTGAGTACATTCATTCATGCCATGCATTCCTAAGTTTTCATTCGATGTATGCTCATATTCTCTTATGATGATGACTTGTTCATATGTGTGTTATGTCCCTTTTCTCAGATCAACTGAGTCGTGGACTCACTCTTGCGTTGTTTGTTTATTTTAGGTAACCCCGATGTTGGCTCACTTGGGAGGAGTAGACACGCACTACTTGTTCACATCATCCAATTCATGTTCAAGATTAAATTTAGTTCTATCTTACATTCGTAAATGATGAACTGTAATAATAAATTTATAATTGGTGAAGGAAGGATACCTTCTCCACATTGATGTTGAATTATTACTGCATGTGAACTTTCATTATCAATGAACTGAAATAAATAGATTAGATGGTGAAGGAAGGATACCTTCATCATGTCTTGGTTGTTTTGATACTATCATTAGTTGATTTTATTCAAATTCTTCCGCATTATGGATGTATGTTAGATGTTTTAGGTGACATCTTGGCTTCCGAATAGCCAGGGTGTTACAAAAGGAGATCAAGCGACGGGGGTGTTTCAGCTGGGAGGAAGAAAGCGACGAACTTCGGCGATGAACTGCAAGAAAATGTGAAGTTGATTGAGGGAGAATTAATCATGGAGCTTGGGAACATGATGTGACACGATTAGAAATCCAAAAATCTTACCGGAGCGACGAGAGCACGAAGCGAGGTGCAAGCCGATGCTCGGGAAGATGACGAATTCAATGGCGACGGAGCTCCAGTGGCTATGGGCTTTATAGGGAGTGCAAAGGGGGTGAAGCAGGTGCTAAAGCTTCAATTTATAGGCTTGGCCAGAGTATGAACGGATGCGAACATGAGCAAAATTGACGGATACGTTATTGCTCGGTTTTTGGAAATGGTCGGAACGACAATGCATTAATGGATTGCGGCAATGGCGCGGCGTAATTGTGGTTGTGATGAAGTGGGCAGCGCGGTGCACGATGACATGGTGGCGGTGAAATGCATGCAGTGTGTGTGGAACGCATGCGGGCGGTGTGGGCACGCACGACGCGGCTGGGGCATGGCGTTGGCGCACGTAGACGCGCTAGGGCACGGCCAGGTGCTCGTTGGCGCAGCTGGGCATGGGCTCAGCGCGGCACTACGCGACGGGCATAGCTGGCACTCAGCTCGGGGCAAGACAGAGCAAAGGCAAGGAAAAATAAAAGAAAAAAGAAGATAGGAAAACAAATGGGCCGAAAAAACAGGCTTCGGCCTAGGAGAGAATTCGTGAAAAATTCAAATTACAAAATTTGAATTTGGATTTTGAGACAAGATTTGAATTGAGACGATAGAATTTGGATTTGAATTTTGGAGTTGGATTTAAATGAATACAATAACTCCAAAATAAATCCAACACTTTGAATCAATTAATTTGAAATAAATTATTAAAAGGGAAAAATTTGGGATGTTACAAACCTACCCCGCTTAGAACGAATCTCGATCCCGAGATTCAGATGGACTGGGAAAAAGATCAGGGTACTCTGCTCTCAAATCCTCTTTGCGTTCTACGGTTGCTTCTTTCTCTGAATGATTGCTCCACTACACCTTATAAAATTTGATAGTGTTGTTTCTGGTATGATGTTCTGCTTCTTCGAGAATTCTGATTGGGTACTCCTGGTAGGTGAGATATTCCTTCAACTCAACTTCTTCTAGTGGCATCTGTTTTTCGGGAACCCTGTGGCTCTTCTTCCAGTGGCACACCCAGGATTATATTTTAGGTATGGCGGAGTCGCAAGTGCGGACGAACTTGGGCAGTTGGAGGTTAACGTGTTCGGTCGGTCCAAACTGGTGTCGACAACGTCGGACTTTAGTCTACACATGCGAAACAAAGTAAAATAAATAATATAAAATAAATAAAATTAGAATCAATAGAGAGATATTGAATTTATATGAATTTAGGAACAAGAATCGACGAAATTGGAGATTGTATGAAGGAGAACGAGCATTTGGAAGTTTATCGGATTTGGAAAATCCTGAAAACCGGAACGTCGAGTATTGTAGTCGTTGGGTGTCAAATCGTCGTGCCGAACGCACAATATCCATCCTTGTGTCCAGTGGTGGACCTAGAAATAAATTTTAGGTTGGGTAACATCTACCTATGAAATTATCCAATAGCAAAGAAAGAAATGCACAATCTTTATTGCAACGATTAACAAGGCACAAGATATTGAGCATAAGTAATAGCAAGTTTTGTGTGATCAAGGTCATCGACTAAGTCGATAACCACCCAATTCTACCGGTAACTAAGCATTGCTAAGCATCATATCGTAAAGACAACAAAAAGACCATAAATCATCCACCGGGCTCTAATTCACCAGTGAGGATAATAACCTAGGGTAGTGGCAGGGGTGAACAATTTCTGGTCAACAATGCAATAGGATTAGCTACCTCTAATCGACAAAAATTAATTTTGACACAAGAAGCATGCATACTTAGTTTTTGCAAACAAGATATTAGACTTTAAAAGTAATAGGAGCAACATGATCAAATGATGTTACACTACTCGCAAGTCATACCACATAATGCAATTTATAGATGATGGCTTATTCCAAAGGAAATAGCTTCTTTGGTTATTTTGCAGAAATGCAACATTTGCAATTAAATACAAATAATAGATTGAAAGCATAATTCAAAACAAATAGTCAATATTAATTTAACAGTTGTTTTCACAAAGACACATAGCCTAATCAAATTCTTTCACACAGCCATATGACTTAAATCACACAGCTGTCCCTTCCCAAAGGTTTTATGAAAATCTACCCCTCATGTGAAATCCCCGAGCATATCCATGACCGTGGACGCGGCTATTCGAATAGATTGTTTAACACTCTGCAGAGGTTGTACACTTTACCCACAAGATGCAATCAACTGGATCAAAGCTGATCACAACAAAACCTTTCAGAAACTTCATCTCAACATTAACACTCCCGATGTGCTTACAAACTGCTATGCCAACCCAAACGAAGCGCTTTGGCATAACACACATCATTGGACAGGGACACGGCGAACCGCCCCGTGATGCGACTGCCTTGTAGTACACACCTCCACCCAAGCACAGAGCCTAACTTACTACCTGAGTAATCAATGTCAAGATTCAATAACTTACTAAGTTAGGCCCGTCCCATACCAGGCATGTGATCGTACAGTAAGGCTCAGTTCAACGGTGCACAAAGTTAAGTCCTTAATTGACCAAGGCAAGACTTCCATTTCTAACTATGCCACAAAGATTATCATTCTCATTCACAAAGTCCACCATATCACGCAGTATCCACCACTTGCATCAGTCTAAATCCTTTCCCACCCTATTGGTTTAGTGCAACACATGCTAACACAAAGTAATAACACATAGCACCCAGTTTTACACAAAGTTCCATAGTCACTTAGTCAAATTTATAATTGCAACTCAGGTGATGATGATGACTCGTTGCATGGATAAGCAATCTACCCATATCTAACCAACCCATGTTGGTATAACCATAGCACCAACTAAATATGAACCAATCTAGGGTGACAAAAGATTATGACATACAATAGACAAAGTGGATATAACAAATTGGATTAATAGCTACACCCAAAAGCATTTAAATAAATATTTAAAGTAAATACAATAATTTGAATCAAAGTAATTTTGAAAACATGGTTTAATATGATCAAAGGTATAACTTGCCTTGCTATAGCAATGATGATCTTATTTTATCTTCAATCTTCTACTTGCTTGATCTTTAGCTCCTTCGGACGATTCCGGGACTTCGGTGTCTAACGAGAAAGAAAGCGCAAAACAAACTAAATTCAAAAAGACAAATCAAATAAACTCCAAACTAAAATTGAATGGTACTGGAAGGTAGATTATGAATTTAGATGAATTTAGAAACTTGAACGGGTTCAATCGGAATTCAGATGAAGAAGATATGACTCTCGGAAGATTGGAATTCACATGAAATGATGAAAAAGCTCTACGGAATATTCTCAGAATATTCTATTCCAAAAATATTAGAAATTGGCTGAGTGTATGACAGGTGGGACCTACTACTATTGATGAATTTCTAGAATTAAAATAATTCCAGAAATAAGGTAGAGAGAGTGACAAGTGGGACCAATAAGATAAATGACTTTTCAAAAATTAAATTAATTCCCGAAAATAGGATTAGGGGTTGACATGTGGGCCACTGGTCTATGGACAGGTCCACAGAGATAAGCTAGTCAACGGTGGACCAAGCTCATGGCTAGGGTTGACCAAGATTGATTGACATGCGGGACCCGCATGTAAGTAAGAGAAATAATTAGGGTTTCTAATTGAAAGGATGACACATGGGGTCTACATAGAAGTGAGAAAGAAAAGATGTTGACCATGTCAAACTGAATAGAACAGAGAACACTTTTGTTCAAAATAGAGAACAACGACAACAAAGGGGCACGGATTGCTCCTGGTCGAACTTGGCACAAGGAAGTGGCGGCTTAGATTTTTGGCACAGAGATTGGAAGCAAGGATTAGACAGAAAAATTAACAGAGAGAATTAACACAAGGTAGAGAAAACGAACAAGAAGCACATAACAGAACGAAGCTACATCACAGAGCTAGCATGCTGATTTTGGCACATAGAGCCGACGATGATTGGAGGCGAACCAACTCCGGCGAAGGGCAAGACGGAAAGGAAACGGCGAGGCGGAGATGATGACACAGTCCGGACGTCGAGATTCGGCTCCATGCGACGGCAGCGACGTGAAGAACGGCGACGACGGCGGCCTCACGGGCGCGTACACTTCGGGTGACAATCTGCGAAAAGGAAGGTGAGCACGGCGTAGAACGCGGCGACGCGAACTCAACGGTGGTGGAGTTGAAGGAACGGGATCAACGGTTGCGGAGTAATTGGCCGGAGAAGGACGATGTACAAGAGGCGAGAGAACGCCGATTATCGACGCACAGTGGACGAAACTTGAATCTAAAAGAGGGGAAAAATATGTATCGACAAGGGGCACGAGATGACGAGATCGAATTTTGGAAAAACTCACCGAGGAAGCGAGGAACGCGATGAACACGTTTCGGCTTTATGGCTTGACATGGCCGACGGTGCTCCGGTGATCTTTGGGTGAAGAGGAAGGAACCATGACGTAGAACGCGACGATGCGAAGCCAATGTCGCAGACGGTTCGGCCGGGGGACGTTAGATGAAGGCGCAGTTCGTCGGAGAAGACCTTCGATTGGAGCTCGGTTTTCTAGAGATTGTGATGAAAATAGATCGATTTGGAGAAAACCAATTTAGGGGATTGGAAGAGGAGATCAATACGGACGTTTGGACACGAACGGTTCACATTTATATGCACCGTAGAGAAAGATATGATTTTTGGAAGGTTTCTTGCTTGCGTACAGGAAACACGATCTCTGTTCGGCTGGAGGTTGCAGATAAATAGTAAATCGCGAATTACTGTAGCACATGGTAGGAGAGAGAAAAGAATGGATTTTCGGAATTGAAATAAAAGGCCAAAAATCAAGGAGATCAAATAAATAGCAAACAAATCCAAAAATCTCAGAAAATGCCCAAAAATTCCTTGAAATACAATGAAGCCAAATAACACAAGTTTTTATTTAATTAATGTTTAGATTAGTCAAATTGAATATTTTTAATTTAGTAAAATTCCAGATTAAGCTTTATTAATTCAAATAAAATTGGCAAAATTTTTCAGGGATCTAAACTACTCAAAAGATTTTTGAAGGGCCAAATTTTGGGACGTTACACTAGGTGTCGCCAGCTCAGCGCCGGGTCAGCGCCACACCAGCGCATGCATCCACGTCAGTGCCTATGTGGTGGCCCCCGCCCGCACACACAACCCTAGCCACTATTCCAGTGAACCCAGCTCACCGTGGTTTGTTGATCGGACCATGGACCTAGTCTTTGACCAAGGGGCCCACCTGTCATAGACCCAAAAAGATTTCCTTTATAAGAAAAATTAGGCTAAAATTCAGTTATTCCATGCGCTGACGTCAGCAGGCGCAATAATCCGGATTTCCTTTAGAAAAATAAATCTAGTAAATCTATAAATCTGATTTTTATCAATTTATGTGATTTCAAACTTCCAAAGCCCGTATCTTTCGCATCCAAACTCCAATTTGGGTGCTTCAAGTTGTAACATTTGTATAAAATTATTATCTAGCTAACTAAACCAAAATATTTCTATTTGGAGTTAATTTGAGGTGTCTTTTGAATTTGTTTGAATTTAAATTGAATTTATCATATTTTCGCGTATAGACTTCGACGACTCCGGAGAGTTCGATCCTTCCGAGGACTTACAGTTTTAGGACTTCAACGAAGGCAAGTTACACCATTGACCATGTTGATCCCATTACTTTAAAGTTAATTTTAGTTTTTAAATTACTTAATGCATGCATATATTTATACAATTATTTCAATACCCTATTTTAAATATATAGTTATTCCAATATTCATTGTATGGCCAATTTGAATGTCGAGTATGATTACCTTGTCACCATTAGATAAAATGATATCGATATTAAACTTATGCTTAGCAATGCCTAGACAACATGTATGATTTTTGGGAGGATTTAGCCAAAAATACTTACAATGTTGTTTTAAATTGAATCTGTGGTATTGCTTTACCATAGAAAGTTTATAAAGATATTTTTACTTAAAATAAATTTAAAAATGGATTTGGACTTGGGCGAAATAGATGAATGGGGGCTGCAGGTTTATGCACGGGCATAGTCTGGTTAAGATTAAGGCCCAGGTTCTGTTGGTTGTCGCCCAAGTCAGTTGAGGACCGGTCTTTGAGCCGCTTTTTGCTATGCCTTATTGTACCACCACATGTCCTGTATGGGCAGGATTTGACTAAGTAATTTGTAATGTCTTAGTGTTATTTGTGCCATGTTGATTGTGTGGGTGTCCGGTAGACATTTATTCCCACCTGGCGCAAGAGGGGGCTTCTAGAGGACGGTTAGTCCAAAGGAAGTGAAACCTTAGCGGACATAAGTACATTAAGACAGAGCATTATGAAGGCCTCATGATAACTGCTCAGTCGCACGCCTACGGAAGCGTGTATTGGCCGACATAAAGAGCAAATTATCTCGTGTGGGTAAAGTTGTACAGACTCTACAGAGTAGAAACTATTCGAATAGCCGCGTCCGCGGTCATGGACATGCTAGCAAAGCCACTTAAAGTTAGACTTTGTTTTTGGTTTCAAAATGTTTTATCAAATGATTTGAGGATGGTTAATCCTTGTGGTAAATTGGGCGGTCAACCATGTGATAGGAGGGTATCCTTCACCTTTTCATATGGAGGTTATCCATACTATAAAGTCGTCATTTTAAAATCTAATTTTAGATATAGAATAAAAATGGCCTTGGAAATTACTATGAATATTTAAACTGAAAATTGCTGCTTTACGCAAAATAAACCCTGCCATATTCATTTGTGGACCTTATGCATGCATCTTCATTCCATATTGGGTGTAACTTGCGAGCACGGTAGTAGTGCTCACTCTTGCTGAATAATTTTTATTCAGGATAAGACTTCTTCCAAGACAGTGAGGACCCAGATGTTTAGGCCTACGCCCCCAAACGATTGCCTGTGGCGAATCGTGTGGCCTACATTTACTGCTTTGCTTCTGCTATGTTATTTGTTTATCAGACTCGTGTATTAAACTTGGAATATTTAATGTTATTTAAATTTCCGTGATATGATTGTGATAACATTTTTGTATGGCTGTGTACATTGGAAATCCTAGACTAGTTTAAGAACACAGAGAATTCGGGATCCTACGTTCCCGGGTTCGACACAGCCGCTACAAGCACGCAGCTGCTACGAGCACTTAGCCGCTGTGACCACGCATCAGCTACGAGCACTTGTGGATGCTGCAGTGGTCAGCCACTACGAGCACTCAGCCAAGTGCTCGTAGCGGCTGAGTGCTTGCAGTGGCTGAGTGGTCATAGCAGTGTGTGGTGGTAACGCCCGAGTGGTCATAGCGGCCGAGTGGTCGTAGCGGCAGCGGCTGAGTGCTCATAGCGGTAGCAACCGAGTGCTTGTAGTGGCTGAGTGCTCGTAGCGACAGCGATTGAGTGGTCGTAGTGGCAATGGATGAGTGCTCGTAGCGGCCGAGTGGTCGCAGCGGCTGAATGCTCCTAGCGGCCGAGTGGTCGTAGCGGTAGCGGCTGAGTGCTCGTAGCGGCCGAGTGGTAGTGGTAGCGGCTGAGTGCTTGTAGTGGCAGCGGCTGAGTGCTCGTAGTGGCAGCCTGGACATATAGGATCATGTACGAATTATATTTCATGCAAAATACTCTATAAACATGAAAAATTACTTGTGTATGAATACATGCCCAACAAAAGCCTCGACAACATTCTTTTTGGTATGTAACTCATCATCATTTTGCAACAATGAAACAACAATTGGAATTTATTATGTACAATTTTGAGGTTTCTTTTTCTGTGTGACAGATCCTTAGAGAAGCAGTGAGCTAGATTGGGGAAGAAGATTTAAGATAGTCAATGGGATTGCTCGAGGCTTACAATATCTTCATGAAGATTCTTGTGAACCTCTAGTACCTACATGTACCCATACCTTGAATTATTTTTTCCCCTGTTATTCGAACGGAAAATAGGTCATTCGATTTTGATTTGCTCTATGGAAATTGAAGTTGATTAGCTCTACAAAGTCATGGCATATTTAGTCCAGATGATGAATCCAAATGGGTTGGGCAGCTGTGGTCGTAATTCTGAATCAACTTAAATGAAATTTCAAATATATGTCTCAGTTCATTTCGTTTTCGACATGGTTAAGTGGTAATTTTATGAAAAGGAAGAGTAGGTCTGGATCTCATAATTCATATGTGAGCAATGTCACTCCTTGAAGACATGCAAGGACCATGCTAGAAACTTTCTTATGTCAGTAAATAAACTAATTGCTCATTAGAAAATGAATTGGGGAAAAGAGACAATCGAGGGCAATTAACTACCGAGGAAACTCTAACTGTCGAGAAAACACCTAACTGCTGGGGAAACCAAGTATCTAGGGCACTTAACTGCCGGGGAAAACAGAAAATCAAGGGCAGGTTAACTGCCGGCAATACATCTAACTGCTAGGGAGACTCTAACTGCCGGGAAATAGCTAACTAACAAGGAAAACCAACTTATCTAGGGCAGTTAATTGCCGGGAATACACATATCTGCTGGGGAATATCTTTCCCGGTAGCACTTTACCGGGCAGTAATAAGTGCAGGGGAAACGAATTGCCGGCAGATAATTTGCCTTTCAACGCAGTTTTTCCCAGCAGTTGCATTACCCTTAATATTATGCCATGGTGTAGTGGGAGCTCCGGTGGATATGGGGTTTAGAGGGGGTGCGAACCAGGTAAAGGAGGTGCTCAGGCTTCAATTTATAGGCTTGGTCGGAGTTTATGAAGGGATACGAGTAGGCTACACTAGCTGGCAATTCAAAAATTTCTACCACGTAAACCAGGAAGCCATGCAAGTAGAAGATCATAGATCGTTACCATTAGACGTGCAGTGCAGCAGAAGAAAAGTTGGACTAGCCTGATCCAACATCGAGCGCATTGATGAAGTGATCGTAGTCGATCGTCTAACGAAGTCGAACGTCCAACGTAGTCGATCGTCCTCGATGCCAATCGTCTCTCCCAGCAACCAATTGCGATCCTTGCGGAGGTCCAGGATCGTCCTCAAGTGCAACAGCAACCGCAGTAGCACCTCTACGGTATCCACACGTCCAGGGAAGGAACATCGTACGCCGGTGTGCTGGCACCAAGTCACACGGTGGGGCTCTCTCTCGAAGATGACGGCTAGGGTTTCAGTGGAGCAACTCACGTGTCTCGCATGTCGTCTCCCCTATTTCCAATAGCCTTATGCATCCTCTTATATAGAGCTCTCATCGGATCCTATCCGAACTCTTTCGTTCCAACTCGTTAAGTGTGTGACCCTATAGGTTCATGCATAATCGGTTGTAATTCGGAAACCCTTTCCGACCACGAGTTGTTAGCGGTTCCTAACAGGACATACGATTCCCGAATACACACAAATTATATCGGACGAACCTTAATGCAATATGATCTACGATCATGTCCTCATCACTCCCTATACGACCAGTTTGTATTTGGTCATGACCAGATCGTAACTCGTTACGACCAGGTTTCGACCACTCTGTGATTACGTTTGACCAGTCTATGACCAGCTCACATCTCCATATGACTAGTCTGTAATTGATCAAACTAAGCGACCTACTCGTGTATTCTCCCTTTGCCTCAGATATCTGGTTGAATTTCAGGTGAGATATTATGTCATCCATGGACTGTTCAATACTTTCTCAATCGAGTGTCGGATAACCTTATGTGGTCGAATTCTTCGACCACAAGTGGCATGGCCATGCACTTTCTTTATCCGACCACTTCGAGGAGCCCAGAGATATCTCTCCTGTTATGTTAGAAGGGGTAAATTCCACATTCGACCAGTCACATCCCTCCGCATGTTTTATAGCATACTCGAAAGGTACCTTTATAACTACCCAGTTACGGAGTAGCGTTTGGCAACCCCCAAGAGTGCTATTACACATATAGGGAACCATGTTGATCTCAGGTCTAAGGATTATACATCATCATTGCTTGAGACCAACTGATGACACATAGAATCATAACAATCTCAACAGTGTCTCAAGGTGGGTCAATCTAACCCTATGTTCTCTAACATATGTTCACATTAATGATTCGATATCCCTATATCCATGACTGGTGAAACATGGTTATCAATCAATACATGTGCTGGCCGATAAATCACTAGTGTTCTGACCAATGATACATTTAGAACGACATCATATAAGTTAAAAGAGCTTCACCAACAAGTTACATACTTGTTAATCTATATAACTAATGATTCATTCAAGGAACAGAATAATATTTATTCAATAACTCATAAACATAGACGTGATACAATCATCTCTATGATTGCCTCTAGGGCATATCACCAGCAGTTTGAACGCACGCGGACGCGTGTAACATCCCAAAATTCCAGTTCATTTTCAAATGTTAGAAAATATGAACTTGTTAAAACCTTTTGATGCATATTATCGTCATTCGTTTTTCCTGAATTTGCATTCAAGATTTTTGTCTAATTATAAAACTTTAGCATCAAATTTTTTAAATAGAAACCTAATTGATAATTAAAACTAATTGAAATGAAAGATGATAATTAAAAATCCAAACTAGGTGTATCTGTACTATTAATAAAATGGGAAAATATTTTCAAACATGTTTTTAAATATTTGTACAAATCCAATAACACAAATGCATGCAAATAGAAGCTTAAAAGAATGTTAGAGCAAAATATAGAGCAAACAAAATCCTAGAAACATTACACAATAATCTACACAGTTTCAGGCGCCTCCCAAAAAAATTTCATAATTTTTGGAGCTATATTTCTATATCTAAAAATTCCCTAAAAACATAAGTCTTTTTAGAAATTCTGGAGACATAATTTCCTTTCCTTCTCTCACTGACCAGCCGGCCCCACCTTCAGCCTTCTTCTCCCACGCGCAGCGCCCACCTTGTCACCAACTCGCACCCATGCCACGCCAGCAGCGCTTGCCCCCGGCTTTGGCCAAGCTGCCCCCGGTTTCCTCTCCTCCCCATACCCTATGCCCGCGCCCATGCTTTGCTCCCGATCGCACCTACCAACCTGCGCCCATGCCCTGCGTCCACCCAAACCGCGTGTCATTGCCAGGAGCAAACCGCCGCTGGCTTCTCGCAGTTTCTTGCGAGCTACTTCATCCTTCCCCCCTACAAGCCATGCATCGAGTGCACATGGTCTCCCTATCCATTCCCCTCATCTCCCCTCTCCATTTCTCCCTTCCCCGAGCTCAAAGCCGAGAGCCATGCGCCAACCATGGCTACCACCGCTGTCAAGTCTCCCAGTCACACCAAAGGACTTCGGCCTATTTTTCATGTCCCTCTATACCTCCTCGACTTCCTTTTTCCATCCCTCACCTTCTTCTTCTCTCGCTGCACTCGAAGCTCCAGGAACGCACGCTTCTTCTTTGCGTCCGGCGATGCTCGGTTCACAGCCGCCACCTCCACTTGCCGTTCCGGCCAACCCAGTGAGCTCCTCCCATGATGGACCGTGTCACGACATGTTCCAGAACCTAAGGAACATTTCCCCTCACTTGTCCTTCGTCCATAGGAGCTATGTGCCACCATCATCTTCCTCACGCACGGCCGAAACTACCGACGCCGGTGCCATTTCCTCTCGGGTGAGCTTCGCATCAATTCCTTATGCCCAAAGCATCTCCACACCACCCCTTAGCTATTCCCACCATTCACTCCCACTCTATTTCTCTGCAACGACGCTGCTAGGATGACCTCTCCGCACTGCCTTAGGCTCATGCCGCTGGCCTGCCTCGGTCGTTCCCGCCTTCTCCGACTGCTCCAATGAGGTCCACATAACTCCATCGTGCTCGTGCTCCCTCTAATTTGGCCCCTATACCATCCTAAGACGCCATCCTCGTTTCTTCGTCACGACCAGCCACTGTGTGCCTCCGCCGTGTCACCATAGAACCGCCGAGCCACGACACCACCTCCCCTAGCTCCCTTGTCCCTCTGGCAACCCATTTTTGGGGTCACCGCCGCTCCCTTGCCAGCGACAAGTGCCGCTCCGAGCTTTTGTGCTCTTTGCCTCTGTGTGCCCTCTCTCTCTCTATGTGTGTGTGTGTGTGTGTGTGTGTGTGAGTCGCTGATAGTGGGCCCAGTCCAATAGATGCTCAGTCAAGAGAACAGTAAGTAGGATTAACAGCTAATGGAATCTTCAAATTTGCAAACAACATGTTGATAGCTAAACCTAGTAGTTAAGGTTGATTGAAAGTGCTTAGTATCCATTGACAGCCAAATGAACATAAATGCAAATATAATTAGGAGTTGCATGATCTCAGTAAAAGTAAACCTTCACCTGACAATTAGACAATTAAAATTTGTAAGTGAGTCATGTAACTAGTAGGCTATGTGACTAACAATTGGGTCATTCAAATTAATTCAAATTAAAATGTAAATAAAAGGAAGTTTAGTTCACAACACCTCAAATAAGCAAGAGCTTAATGGGATTGTTAGTTTGGGAAGCTAGAGAGTACTTAGAAAAAGGAGAAGTGAGATAGAGCCATGAAAAATGCCAAAACAAGTTGATTAGAAAATATAATGATTTATTAATCATTGACAATTAATCTAAAAGAGAAACTATTTAGAAATCAAGATTTGGAATGTAGTTATCTAAACAACAGTAAACCCTAGACCTTAGTTATGATGATGTCAATAGTAGCAATAGGTTATGAGGTGGTTAATCAAAATGGGTAAAATGATTAGATATTAATAATCATCAGTATGCATTTAGAATGAATTCATAAGACGATACTCTAAATTGAAAATCAAGTAAAATGGCTAATTTTGCTAGTGTCCTGATAATGGCTATAACTTTTGCATACGAACTCCAAATCAAATGAATCTTTTTTTTCTAAATTCATATAAAATCATGATCTGTATGAACATGCAAAAATATTTGGAATTGCTTGTTGTTGAATTTATTTTTCTATTTGTGATTTATTCTCAGTTTTTTTAATAGATGTCGTTATTCGCGAGCGAGTTTAACGACAATCAAGCAACCTCACTCTCTGAACAACCTAAGCAAGGCAAGCACCTCCTTTTACCATATTTATCCTACTATTTTTAATTATTGTACTTTATTTTGCAAAATCTATTATGTATGCCTATATGTTTGATTAAAATTGCTATATTCGGGGTTGACGGTAGTCGTAATCCTATTCGATGCATGAATCTCCTTGAAATGTTGATATCCTTACTGTTGTAGCCATTAGGTTATGGTATAGACAATAAATGATGTCAATTTAGGGTTTAAAGTGTAAGCATCGCACAATTGCTTAGTCGAGCTGTAGTCTTTACTAAAATTTGCTAAAAGAATGACATGATAAATATGAAACTGGGAGTTTTGAAATGATGGTCCAAATGGGTTTACCTCTATTAGTTTTGTATGAAAATAAAAAATAAAAAAACTTAGTTTGTGATGCGGACGAGTTATATTATATTTTAAGAAGTGTGAGAGGTGTATCTCACAAGTAGATAGGGGGAGATCCTCGCCCAGGTCAAGTAAGGACCGAATGCCGATGCTCCCAATCTAAAGCCTAAGCGTACAACCGCATGTGCCAGTATGGGACAGTTTTAGCTAATTAAGTCATTGAAAAGCCTTGCACGTTGGTAGGCCGTGGTTGTGTAAGCATGACCGGTGTAGGCATGTTCGAAGGGGCTCCCTTCACCGAGGCGTTCGGAATAAAGCCTTTTGACACAACGGTGAATGCTTCACTGAGACGGGGGTGTACCTGGTGAAGTGAGGGTGTTCATTCACCGGGCTAGTGCAAGGTTAGGACTAGGTGATGTAAAGGATTCGATGTGTGGTCTAGACTGCTTACCAAGGTTAGTGGGCGGTGGTATCGACAGATGTCGAACAAACTAGAGAATTCTTGTGTTGTGAGTAAAATTGTACACCTCTATAGAGTGTAAATCTATTTAAATAGCCATGCTCGCAGTCATGAGCATGCTTGGTGCGGTCCATTGGGTATAGTTTTGGTTTTAAAAAAAATAGTTTCATTAAAAAAATATGGGAAATGGTTTGTTGTCTTATATTTGAGTTGAGTGCCATGTCTATGGCTGAAAATAAGATGTTGCTCGCAGCCGAGGAGGGTTACGAGTTGTTATTTATTCAATGACATACTTGTTGTCATTTATCTATTTAACCGCTCTTTAAATTTCTGTTGCAAAGTACTACGTATTGATATTGCAATAAAATTTGCTTAAAGCTGAAAACTACTAGTAGCATAGAGCCATATTCTTTGATAAGCCTTGCATTTATAATATATTGTGATACACTTTAAGTCTTACTGAGTACACAATGTACTCAATCTTGCTTAAATTATTGTTCAGACTTAGAGGATGAGCCTACGCCGGACAACGCTTTCTTTGCATCCAGCGCCGGAGAGTTCGGTGATGGGTCTTTTTAGGACTTCTCTCTAGTCGGTTGCCTGAGGGTTCGGAGAGGCATACCGCTGGACCATTTTGATTTGTTTATTATGCTTTTCGCTGCACTCTATTGAAACTCAAGTTTTATTTGGTCGGCCAGTCCTTATTATGTAAATTCTGTAATCGCTTAAGTTAAATACCATATTTGTTTCATTTTGTATGTATAAATGTATGGATGTCATTATCAAAGTTGTGCATATGTGTACTAGCCACTGATTATGGGACTAGTACGATACACACAAGAGGGCTTTGGGTATTCAGAGCCCAGGGCCCGACAACACGAGCGAAATTAATGGAGACGTTATTGCTCGGTTTTTAGAAATGGCTAGAACGACAATGCATTGATGGATTGCGGCAATGGCGTGGCGTGATTGTGATAGTGATGAAGCGGGTAACGCGGGCACATGACGCTCACGGTGCATGTGGAACGCCCGTGGGCGGCACGGATGTGGACGACTCGAGTAGGGTGCGGCTCGGGCTGGCACAGCTAGGCGTGGCATGGGTGCACGCAGGAGCAAAAGGGCAAGGCCAGAGCACGCTGGCACGCCTGACGCAGGCTTGACACGACACTGTGCGACGGGCGTGGCCGAAAATCAGCTCGGGCAAGACAGAACAAAGGCAAGGAAAAAGAAAAGAGAGAAAGAAGAAAGAAAAAGAATTGAGTCGGAAAAATGGGCTTCAGTCCCAGAGGAGAATTCGCGGAATTTTTTTTTCAAAATTTGAATTTAGATTTTGAGACAAGATTTGAACTGAGATGATAGAATTTGATTTGGATTTAGGATTTTGATTTAAATGAATGCAATAACTCCAAAAGAAATCCAACACTTTGATTAATTAATTTGAAATAAATTTTTAAAAAGGGAAAAATTTGGGATGTTACAGTATTTGGTCATATTGGATAAAAAAGTTTCGATCACTTAGCTAACGTGTCTAGTCAAGAGTGGTAAAAAGGAAGAGCGACGAAACTTCAGACATCTGACCGGTGGGCATACTTGTCAATACAATTCCGGAGGCCGTATCGGTTTAGTTTTTGGAACGGTACATTCTGGTACCGGTCCATACTAGTGTACCATTGTGGAGTTTAATATAATAATATATATTTATAAGTATATATATGTTTAATTGTATATATACAAAATTTCACTGGTTATATTACTCTAAATACACAGTAGTAGGATCAAATATAGAATACACTTCAATGAGTTCAATAGACGGTATTTTCAATTCCACCGGTATCGAGCCAGTATGACCGGTATTGATTGGTATCGAGACTGATATAAAACATTGTAACACCCTGGTTTTCTGAGCCTTTTTGAAAATTTTCAAAAGCAAAAAGAACCATTTGGTTTTGTTGAAGTTCCAAAGCTTAACCCGAGGTTTTCAGGATTTGAAGTAATTAAAATGATTAAATCAAACTTCAACTAATCCTAAAGTTTGGTTCTTTGGAGTTGTTTGGGCTCTTGTGTTATCTTCCCTCGCTCCTGCTTATTCTGCTCTTCCCTTGGCCTAGTTTTCTTTCCAGACCTCCCTCTTATTTGACCACCCTCCTGGTCCAGACCACCCTTTGGGTCAGGACCTCTCTTAATCTCTTTTGTAGCTTAAACCTCCTCTGAGGTTTAGACATTCCTTTGTGGTTTAGACCTCCCTAGGTCTAGACCCTCCCCCTGGTCCTCTCGGGTTTAGACCTCCTCAGGTCCATAGCTCCTCTTTGGACCAGACCTTCCTTTTGGTTTGACCTCCCCTTCGGGTCACAACCACCCTTGAGATGTTCTAAGCTCGGGTTGTATTTCAAATACCCTTGATTTCTGAAATTCAACTTTGGGTTGAATTCCTCCCTTCTGGATCTCGCTCTCTTGTTTAACCTCCTTTCATTCTTTGTTCCTTTGAACCTCCTAAGGCTCATTTGAATCCTTTCAGTTCCTTTCGAACCTCCTTTGTGTTCTCTTATGCCTTCTTGTGTGCATTTGGACCTCCCCGTTTTCAATTGCAACTTTTCGTGTTCATTGGACCTCCCTGTGTCCAATCGGACCTCCCTGTGTTCATTTAGACCTCCTCCTGTCCATTCGAACCTCTTTTGAACTTCCCTTGGGTCCGATCGGACCTACCGCTCGATCTTTGACCTTCATCGATTGAGGATCGTCCGATCCGTGTCGGATGGCCCGATCTAGTTGTAGCCTTGGATGGTCTAGATGGCCCAATTGTTTTGGCCCGTTCGATTGAAATCCAACAGCTCTCGCTCTTTTGCGCCTTACCTCGCCATCGCTACCTCCCCTTGTTTTGTTCTTAACCGTTAGGACCTCCCCTTGTGAGATCTTAGCCGTCAGGACCTCCCCTTGTTTTGATCTTGACCGTTAGGACCTCCCCTTGTGAGATCTTAGCCGTCAGGACCTCCCTTGTTTTGATCTTGACCGTTAGGACCTCTCCTTATGAGATCTTAGCCGTCAGGACCTTCCCTTGTTTTGATCACGACCGCCAGGACCTCCTTTTGGTTCTATCTTGGCAGTCAAGACCTTCTTGGGCCTCTTTTCTTTGGATCTTCGTTGTTAGATCCTCTTCCCTTTTAATATCAACCATTGAAACCCCCTGTACTGGACCTCCCTTAAGTCCAGATCTTGTGCGCGCCTTCCCCTCTCTAGAACCGTTAGATTTCACTTGGATGGCCCGATTGAGAAGGGGCGTTCGCATGGTCCGAACGTCCCCGTCTCCTTGGACCACCTGATCAAGATCGTATGGCCCTGGTTTGTTGCACCTTTTCCTTTGCCTTTTGGACCTCCTCCTACATCTGGTCTTTTTGCAAAGACCACCCTCTTTGTCACGACCACCCCTTGTGGTCATGACTTTTGATCTTTTTGCAAAGACCACCTCCGAGGTCACGACCTCCTCAGGACCTCTCGGTCCTTTTTGCAAGGACCACCCTTGTGGTCAGGACCTCTGGTCCTTTGCAAGGACCACCTTGGTGGGTCAAGACCCCCCTTGACCTCCGTACCTCCCATCTGTGCTTTGTCTTGTTCCATTTGTCAGATCCTGCTCACCTTTTTCCCCCTTCTGTGTGTCCTAGCTACCATGGAAGTCTTCACGTATTTAATGCAAGTTGTGTCACATTGAATGCTATCCCTTTTGCAGCTTCTGTCCCTTCTGTTGTCACCTCTATTGTACACTTTTCTCCTCTTTTGTCACCTCCTTTACCTGCTCCTGTCCTCTCCTCCACCCATCCTTAAACACGTGTGCCCCTAAAACTCTCTGCAGCTCTAGCCTTATAAGCTTGAGCAAGGTGAAGAGCTTGAGCAAGCTCTTCACCTTTGCCCTTTTCCTCATTTCCTTCCTCTTGCTCTCCCAACCAATTCTTGGACTTCCCTCAGAGCTGCTGGACCTCCTTCGACTAGCTCTTTGGACCTCCTCAAAATCGCCGAGCCCTTCTGTGGTTCTTATTTAGTGTTTCTTTGGAGTTCTTTGAATCTCTTTTTGATCTTCGTTTGATCTTGAGTTGTTTTAACGTGTAGACCTCGACGTCTCTAGTGAGCCCGAGCTCGGTGTGGAGGTGGTCCCGTAAAGCCTTTCGAGCAGGAGGCAAGTTACACCCTTGACCATATTGCACCCATTATTTCAATCTATGTAATTCTGTTTCAAACTAAGTATTGCATGCATATTTCACCTAGTATTTCAATACCAATGTTTACTCTTGTAGGTACTCCTAACCTCTTTTGTATGGCCACCTTGTTATTTTACTCGAACTTGTTGTCACCTTAATAAAATCTGGTCTTTGCTTTATGTGAGACCAGGACCTCTTAAAAGAAGAAGTGCTTAGCAATGCTTAAACCAAAACCTTATTTTGGGAAGTTTTACAACCAAAAGACCAAATGTTCTATATCAAATGTTTTAACCATGGCATTGGGTTGTTATGAAAACTTGTTCTTGTTTCAAATCTAAATGTTGAAAAATGGTTTGGACGTGGGCGAACCTTGGTTGGTCTCATGGTGGGTGCACGGGTAGTGCACGGGGGCCGTGTCAGCCGACGCCTTAGGGTTGGAGGAAGTCGTCCATGTCAATTAAGGACTGGTCTTTGAGCGTTACTTTGCTAAGCCTATAATGGGCTATGTCTCATCATGCAACCACATGTGCTCAGTATGGGGAGTAGGATCTGTTGATTAATTTGTAGAGTTTCGTTGCGGTTGATCCTTTGGATGCAGTGGGTCGTCTTGGACGTTTGGTCGTGTTATTACCTTGTTAATTCCCACATAGCGTAAGAGGGGGCCCCTATGAACTCTGCGGATTTCTAACCAAAGAGGGATGCGAAACCTTAACGAGGATGAACTATAGTGGAACAATGCATTGTAAAGGTCTTGTCACGGGCTTTAGATCACTTACCTACGGTAGTGAGTGGTGGCAACGATGGTTGCCAAGCAAACTAGAGAAACCATGTCATGTGGGTAAAGTGCACAACCTCTGCAGAGTGTAAAACTATTCGAATAGTCATGTCCACGGTCATAGCCATGCTGGCAAAGCCTCTCTCTAAGTTAGTCTTTGGTTTTGGTTTTCAAATATTTTGAAAACTGGTTTGGATTTCTATCCATTGTGTTCTGGGCGGAAAGCCCTTGGCGGTTAGCCTGGTGTTAGGAGGATATCCTACACTCTTAAACTGGTTATCAATGAATCAAAACTCGGTTGCAAAAATGAGTTTTATGTATAGAGTAGCCAGCTTTACAACTTACTTACTTGTATTTGAATGAAACTTGGCTTTATGCAAATTAACCATATCGGCCTTCCTTTGATATATCTCTCTATGCATGTCATTCTGTTATTTGACGAGTGTGACTTGCGAGCACGGTTATTGTGCTCACTCTTGCTTGAATTAATCTTTTGAGCAGGTGGAGAGATCTATGCAATGGACCTTGTGGTCCCGGATGACTAGGATGCGCCCTCCAGCTGATTGCCTATGGTGTATCAGGTGGCTTATTAATGTCTTCCGCTGTACTTTGGTTTGTGGCTTGTAGCCTTCTTTGTAAACAACTCCGTTGATATTAATAAAGTTTGCGTTGATATATGTTACTACTTTTGTATGCTGTGTGAGCTAGCAGTTGATCCTTGGGACTAGCTCGGTTTGCACAAAAGACTCTGGAGTAGTCCCAGTCCTCCACGACTACCCTCAGGTCTGGTCGTGGAAGGTCCTGGGGTAGCCTCGGCCCTCTATGATCACCTTCGGTTCTGATCGTGGGAGGTCTTGAGGAGACCTTGCCCTTCACGACCTTCCCTGGTCTGACTGTGGGAGGTCTTCGGAGTGCTCCTTGGCTCCACGATCTTCTCGAGTCCACTCCCAGAACCTCCAGGTGGTCCTGCTAGATCTCCTGGGTGGTTCTGGGGATTCCCTCGGATGATTCTATTGGACCTCCTGAGATGTCCTGGTGGACTTTCTGGTTGATCCAAGAGAACCTCTCAGATAGCCCTGAGTCGGGTGTTACAAACATAGACCTACTATACCGTTTTTAGGTGACAGAAAGATAAATAACGAACATACCAATAGTACCGAAACGGTATCGCCAAGCATTCAGCGTTTCAGAAATTCGTGGAGTCAAAGTCAAACCCCCAATCGTACCATTCCACACGCCTCCATTAATTACCCGGAACCCTCCATCTATCCCTAGTTCCCTACCCGCCACGCGCGTCAACTCCCTCGCGATTTACCCAGCAAATCCCTCCCGCCCGCTCCCCAGTTCCTCCTCGTCGCCGCGAGCCAGCCCAGCCACCTCCCGCCTACGGCGCAGGGTGGCGGGAGGGAGGGATGGAGGGGTGGGCGGCGGCGGCGGCATACACGGCCGCGGCGCTGGCGTGCGCCGCGGCGGCGACGGTGGTGGCCCTGCGGCTCATCTACCGCCACCTCCTCCACTACGCCGAGCCCACCCACCAGCGCTTCATCGTTCGCATCATCTTCATGGTCCCGGTACTGTTCCCATCCCCACCCATCAGCTTCCTCTTCTTAGCTCTAGGTTCCTAGATACGGATTGCCCCGGGTTTTGTTTTGTCAAATTTTGGCTTATTATAGCTGTGATTTGAGGTATGAGTCTGGATTCGTGGGCTGGGGTGGGTGCCCGAGGTGCAGGTGCTTCGTTGTAAATTATGATTCTCGAGTTAATTTGTGGCGGGTGTGAGGTTCCGGTGGCCGATGGGGTCCGGCCGTCGGGGTGGTGGTTGCGCCTCTGAATGAGTTTACTGTGCCTATGGCGTTGGGAGGTGGGGTGCTGGTGGTTTAGTGTGAACCGAGCAGGGGAGTTTGCTGAGGCTACGAGGTGGTGATTGTATTCCATTTCCAGATGATTTTGGATTTATTCCGTGGTGAATTGTTGTGGCAGTAAGATTGTGTATGGGTTTGTCATTAGAATGGGAAGGCTCTTCAATGACTGTTCTGCTAACTCATTGTTCTGATTGGTCTGCACTCTGATGACTCGAGTTAATTTGTCATTAGAATATGGCCGGTTTGGATGTCTCCTAGATGAATGTGGATTAGCAGGCAAAGCGTGTGCTTGTTATTCAAGTGACATGGTGTATATTTCAAAGTGAATTTTGGCAGCAACAAGTCTGCTGGTTGGTTGGAATTATGGACTGTCTGCATGCTATATGCTGCAGCTATAGCATGGATATATATAGGGCAATTACATAAGACACTTGGGTGCCTAGGCACCCACATCATGAACCGTCCGATATACATGTATGATCGATGCAAATATATATACACACACACGGTAGCGCTATTCAGCTCTCGCGCGCTGAATAGCTATTCTGCGCGTGGGCCGCTGTCTGGGCCGCACTACGCGAGGCGCGCCAGCCCACGCTCCCCCGCGCTACGCGAGGCGCGCCAGCTCGCGCGTTTCCCGCATGGGATCGGCGGTAAAACACGCGTATGCGTTGCAATCGGCAGTAAAAGTTTCGGTATCGTCTAATCTGGCAGTAAAACTCAGGCGGATCGTTGTTTTGTACGTGAATGTGTCTTTCTCTTGTTTTAGCAATAACTTTTGATTGGAAACTCCGATTCACGAACGGTTTACACCGGTAGTTTAGTAACGACGGGGGTAACAGAATGATATAAGTCTCGCAAATAAAAACCTCTCGGTACGTTTACTACAAAAGATTTACTACATCGCTAAAAGAGATTTATTGCAACCTCCACATGACTTACTACCATCTTAACCAACTAGTACAAACAAGTAGACAGCTAACTAGCAAACAATCGGATCCTTGTTTTGTATATGAATGTTTCTCTTCTTGTTTTAGCAACAACTTTCGATTAGGAGCTCCGATTCATGAATGGTTTTCACCGGTAGCGGTGACGACAAGGGTAACAAAATAATATAAGTCTTGTAAATAAAACCTCTTTATGCGTTAACTCCAAAATATTTACTATATCGCTAAAAGAGATTTACTGTAACCTCTACATGACTTTACTGCTCTGTTACAAAAAGATTTACTGTAACATCCACATGATTTTAATGCTCTGTTACAAAAAGATTTAGTGCAACCTCCACATGAATGTACTGCTCTGTTACAAAAATTTTTTTACTATGACCTCCACATAACTTTATTGCCATCTTAGCCAACTAGTACAGACATGTAGACAACCAACTAGCAAACAATTGGTTCCTTGTTTTATACATAAATGTTTTTTCTTCTTTTTGCAATAACTTTTGATTGGAAACTCCGATTCATGAACTTTTTTCACTGGTAGCTTGATGAGAATGATGTAAATCTCACAAATAAAAACCTCTCCGTGCGTTTACTTAAAAAGATTTATTGCAAGCTCCACATGACTTTACTGCCATCTTAGCCAACTAGTACAGAACCAACTAGCAAACAATCGAATCCTTGTTTTGCACATGAATGTTTCTTTCTTGTTTTAGCAATAACTTTTCATTGGAAGCTCTGATTCACGAATAGTTTTCACGTAGCTTGGTGACGACAGGGGTAACAGAATGATATAAGTCTCGCAAATAAAAATCTATCTGTGCATTTACTACAAAATATTTATTGCATCGCTAAAAGAAATTTACTTCAACCTTCACATGATTTTACTGCTCTGTTACAAAAAGATTTTATTGCTCTGTTACAAAAAGATTTACTGTAACTTCCACATGACTTTAATACTCTGTTACAAAATGATTTAGTGCAACCTCCACATGACTTTACTGCTCTGTTACAAAAAGATTTACTGCAACCTCTACATAACTTTATTGCGATCTTAGCCAACTAGTATAGACATGTAGACAACCAACTAACAAACAATCGGTTCCTGGTTTTGTATATGAATGTTTTTTCTTGTTTTAGCAATCACTTTTGATTGGAAGCTCCGATTCACGAACGGTTTTCACCGGTAATTTGGTAACGATGAGGGTAACAGAATAATATAAGTCTTGCAAATAAAAACCTCTTTGTGCGTTTACTACAAAAATTTACTGCATCGCTAAACGAGATTTATTGTAACCTCAACATTACTTTACTTCTCTATTACAAAAAGATTTATTGGACTCCACTTGTAGTTTACTGGCACATCCAGCCGTGCGCGTATGAAACAATCGTAAAAAAAGTATAAAGTATATAGCAAAAATAAAGTGCTCCAATGAAAATTTGTCAATTAAGTCACATTGGAGTATCTTATAATTAGTATTTAAGTATACTGAAAATGATAAAGAAGTATAATATATTCGTTTAAGTGGTATATTCGAAGTGGGAGTATGTACTCCCGGGACCGGGAGTATGAAACGGGCGTCCTATATGTATGTATGTATGCAAAATGCAAGGGACCCTGTTTCATGAAGGTGACATCATTGTTTGGAATTTTTATCACTATTTTGGGTTTCTGGATGGAGGGTAACAATGCAATTTGACTATTGCCGGCTTTCCTATGTAAGATCAAGCTAATTTCTCTGTGACTATAAGTATATGTTATTAGATTGCTGGTGGACTTCAAGTTGAAAAATGATCGTGGGATTTTTGTCTCATAACTTTGCAGATTTCCAGTTTAGACACTATGCTGACGTGAATGCCCTCTCTTCTCATAGTGTCATCATGGCTTGGAACTTTTTAATTCATCTAACAGAATGCATTTTGTTTGTAATGGAACGGCAATGGTTTCTTAGAATGACCATAAGACACATTTTTTTAATGATTCTACTATTGCAGTTTTGATCTTGTATGATTCTTCTTCCATGTGGCTGGAATCTAGTTATATTAGAAATTTTGATTTGGTCAATCACTTGATCTTGCTATACTTCCATATCTTGTTTCTCTCTTTGGATTCACATAACCATATGAATCAAGTGCATGCTATGATCGTATGAATATTATTCCTAGTATGTTGGTAGCAAAAACCATCAAGGAATCATCTTGTTCGTGGAATGTGTTCAATTGCTTAGTTTAGTTAGCACCATATTATTGTTGCAATTTGTATGTTTTCAACATTTCATCTTGTTAATTATGGACAAGTACATTATTTTGCAGGTATATGCAGTGATGTCATTTCTTTCCCTTGCCCTACCTGATAGCGCAATCTACTTCAACTCTATTCGTGAAATGTGAGCTGACTACTACACACTTCAATAATTATATTATCCTGTCCTGTGTCACTTACTCAATTTAGCTGTAGATTTTTTGCTTGTTCATATCTCTTGAAGCATGTATACATCTATTTACTTGGATGATGATAACCCCATAGTAAGAAGATAGTGGAAAGTAAGAGCAGTAGGACCTTTTTTGTTAGGTGGCAGTTTTGCTCCCCAGTGACAAAAAAGCATTCCCTATTAGCATGTAAGGTCCTGAAGACTTGCTGTGGTACTTTCTCCTTTAGAGATTTGACTATTTTTTTGTTTGCATTTCTCGCAGGATAAATCATGTAAATTGGTTTGTGAAAGATAATGGTTTTGGGGAAATTGTGAATGAATTAATGGGAGCAAAGGCTCGAGTACATATAGGCAGGGATGTTCACGGGAATAGAAATAATCCTATCTGAGAAGATCCTTGCCTATTATAACCAACTAACCCAGTGAGGCGCACAAGGCAACATGCCTGCAACAACCCTAAACCCAAGGGTCAACATAGCAAGGGCCCCGCCTAGTATAGCACACGCTAACACCCCATGTAAGGTCCCAACCTGATACCGTGATGTAGTAGGCACATGTAGGACGCGAACAAAGACACGGCAACTTGGAGGTCAATATCTCGATGTGCTTGTTGATGCCGGATGGGGTTGGAAGACATGTAGACGGCGCCGATGTTGTCGCAATACACCAGCCAGAGTCACGGAGGCGTGAAGCTCGGGAGGAGCCGGCGCACGCCAGTAGCCTCGGCAACTCCATTAGCCATCGCGCGATACTCGCCTTCAAAGATCGACCGAGAGACGGTGTTCGACGCTTTGATGACCAGAGACGAGACTCGTCGCCGAGGAACACAAAGATAGCCCGAGGTGGACTTGCGCCAGACGGGACAACCACCAATCGGCATCGATGTAGACCACAAGATCCGTCGGCGAGGATGGTCGCAAAGATAAGACCCATGTCAAGAGTGCCACGAATGTACCAAGAATCCGCTCGCGAAAAGTGCGCCTCCTGGGATCATGCATGTGAAGGCATACTTGCCGCACGTGTAGGCGATGTCCGCCGAGTGAAGGTCACCATCGCAAGGCACCGCGAGGTCGCGGAAGTCGAGACATCGAGATCGGGCACCATCTGCACTCGCAACCTTGGGTGGTGTCCATCAAGGCGTCGAGCACGGTTTGCACTTCGGACATGCCGCGCGATCAAGGAGCTCCATCATGTATCGCTTCGAGAGAGAGAAGACCATCGCCAGAGCGCCAACATGCATACCGAGGAAGTGGTGCACCACCGAGGTCCTTCATGGAGAACTCCCTGTTGCAGGCCAATGATCCAATGGAGGAGTTGATGAAGAGGCCGTAAGGACGATGTCATCGACATAAAGCGCGAGATATGCGAGATCGGATCCGCGACGACGATCTAAGAGCGACGTGTCGACTTGGCCTCAACAAAACCAGGGAAGTCGACGCGTGGCGATCTGGCGAACCACGCGCGGGGCCTGCTTCAACCCGTAGAGAGACTTGTTCAGACGACAAATAAAGTCTGGGTGAGCAGGATCCTCGAAGCCGGACGGCTGTGCGCAGTACACTGTCTCTGAGAGGGTGCTATGTAGGAACGCATTCTTCACATCAAGTTGGTGCACCGCCGCGAGAGAGCGAGAGAGTATTGTATGATCGTAGCCGGCTTCACCACTGGGGTCGAACGTCTCGAAAAATCCACGCCAGTATTTGGTGAAACCTCGAAGAACCCAGTAGCGCCTTGTACCGCTTCCAAGGTCCCGTCAAAGATGGAACTTATGCTTGAAGATCCATTTGCCCGCCACGACATTGGCATGTGGCGACGGGGCACAAGATCCCAAGTGGTTCTCTGCAGAAGGCGGCGTGCTCGTCTTCCATTGCAAAGACGCCACTCGGTCGGCGAGCGCGCCGCGATAGGTCTTCGTGATCGAGACAGCGCAACATGGAAGAGCGCCGAACGCGAACCCGCTCTTAGCGCGCCGCCATAGAGTCTTTGGTCACAACGGAACGCAACAAAGACTTCGGGAAGCACCCTTAGGCGAGCAGTCAGGCCGATGACGAAGGCGGTGCAGTACACCGGTGGCGCGTTCGGCGGCGTGACGCGGCGATGACACGCTCGGGAAGAGGCGGGAAGCCAGGTGGCGACCCACGAACGGGGGACGCAGCAGGCGATGACGGCGTGGCCGCTACCGGGCACGGGAAAAGGATCGTCGGTGCAGCGGCGTGGCGCGGTGACGCCGTGTAGTAGGAGAGGCCGCGCGGCGCGCGGCGACGACGTTGGGGCCGCGCGTGGCGCGGGTGAAGGCGAAGTCGGGGCCGCGCGTGGCGCGGAGGATGGTGCCGGGTCCTGCGGGCGACGCCCTGGGAACGAGCGCAGCGACGTGAGGACGACGAGTCCTCTGGCGCCGCCATGGGCCGAGGGCACTGCAATGGGCGCCAAGACACCGGGGTCGGCGGGATGTGTTCCTGCAGGCAAAAACTTGTGCGATGGACCAATAGGAACAGGCACAGCGTCAGGAGCATCAAGAAACTCGAAGGCGGCAGGAGGGGGGTCCATCGCGATCATCAAACGGAAAGGCAGTTTCATCGAAGATGACATGCCTTGAGATGATGATGCGATTGGAGAGGTCAAGACAAATGTATCCTTTATGATGGTCAGAATAGCCAAGGAAGACACACAGGACAGACCTAGGGGCGAGTTTGTGAGGAGCTGTGGCAGACTGGTTCGGATAACACTTGCAGCCAAAAACCCGTAGATGATCATACGCCGGTGGTGTGCCATATAGAGCAAGATGCGGCGTAGAGAAAGCGAGGGTCTTGGTGGGCAAGATGTTAAGCAGAGCCGTCGCGGTGGAGAGCGCCTCAATCCAGTAAGAGGGGGGCATGGAGGCTTGGAACAGCAGGGAGCGAACAACATTATTGATCGATCGAATGATGCGTTCAGCTTTACCGTTCTGCGCCGAGGTGTAAGGGCAGGACATGCGAAGATGGATGCCCCGGGTGAGGAAGAAAGTACGGGCGCTGGAGTTGTCAAACTCGCGCCCGTTGTCGCACTGAACAGCCTTCACGGTGGTGCCGAACTGGGTGGAGGCGTAGGCAATGAAGTTGGCGAGCGTGCTGAAAGTGTCAGATTTAACACGTAGAGGAAAAGTCCACAGGTAGTGCGTGCAATCATCAAGAATGACCAAATTTCTGTCCTCACAATGTATAAGATCAAACTTATTAGATTGCGGGCGCATGAAGAACTGGCGCCCTATGACATAAATCGAGCAATTTGAAAGTAGACGCAAGCAATTGCATTTCGACAAGAGACTGTCGTTCGAGTTTGCGGATCCTTCACGTAACAACCAACGTGGTCAAACTCAACAGAGCAATTGTTATCGATAGATGAGATTCTTAATAATTTGTGGAGACACAAGGACATTATTAAGAAATAAAGAATGAGGTAATTCAAGAGAGCGATTGCATGGAACCATTAATGAGCAACAATGGATGAATGAGTAGGATCTGCGAGAAAAAATATGTGAAAGATTGCCAAGAGGATGTCATGTGAGAAGTAGCACTCAGTCAAAAGTCCACTCGGCGGGCGGGGTGATTCAACGTTGCCGGCTTTGGCGGAGGCGATCGAGTGTCCCGGAGGCGATCGCCATGGGGTTGTAGTACCGGCGCGCCAGCTGGTCGGCCCCTCTGCGGCAGTGGACCGTAAATGGTGCCCGCCCACGGGTTGTAGACGGACGGCCAGGGGGCCGGTTGGTTTGGCCACGCCGAGAGGAGGAAGGCGGGCGGGGCGGGCGCGACGTGGGTTGTCGGTTGCGGACATGGCATCCGCTCCCGGCCGGCGCGAGGGACCGGTTGTCGAGGCGCACGTGATCCTGACATGTTGAGACGGCGATCGCTGGCGTGAACTAGTACTTTAGGGCGGCGTTGAAGCGGCGATGGCGGCCGCGGCGCAGCGGCACTGCCGCTTAGTTCTCCGGTCGCGCGTAATCACGACAGGTCTAGAGACGTCTCAACTCAGGTCACTTCTAATGGTTTTGGGGAAATTGTGAATGAATTAATGGGAGCAAAGGCTCGAGTACATATAGGCGTGGATGTTCACTGAATAGAAATAATCCCATCCGAGAAGATCCTTGCCTATTATAACCAACTAACCAAACCAGTGGAGGCGCACAAGGCAACATGCACCACCCTAAACCCAAGGGTCCCGCTAACATAGCAAGGGCCCGCCTAGTATAGCACACGCTATCAGCTTTGGTTTGTCACATCATTGACAAACTAGTACTTTAGGTTAGTTTAATCACCACTACTCAACTCATCACTTCTACAAATCTTCACTGCAGCTAGATCACACAATTCAACAACTATGTGATCAAGTTATGTTTCTTCGGCATGATCTTTCATCTTTTGTCTCCATCAACTTAAAATTAACGACAAATTGGTCTATTTTAATGATGTGTGGGAAATAAGGTTATTAAGTTGTAAAGTCGAGTCGAGTCGCAAGAGGGACGACTTGTCGACTTGGTCAACTAGTCGTGACTAGCCATGAGCCCATGACTAGTCCACAGACTAGAAAGTATTTAAACAGGGTATGTAATATACTAAGTTGTATAACAATTAAACACATATACATATTGTAAATCATGAAATAAAGAGAAAAACAACATAATCACGATGATGAGTTGATGACTTACTCATTTTGATCGTAACAAATTTTTCTTGATGAATGACTTTCTTTGAAATTGAAGTTGGGCGGCTAGCAAATCTCGATTAGTCGCGACTAGTCGCCGACTAGCCAACAAGTCGGGCGACTAGCCAACAAGTCGGGCGACTAGCCTTCCTAGTCGAATTGATGACTCTAGTCGGAGGTTGTGTACCGATAAGTCGACTAATCGTCGATTAGTCGCGCGATTTAATAACAGTGGTGGGAAATATGTTGTTGAGGTAAGAGAATATTCTAATGTTAACTGATTGGTTTCTCCCTGCCTTGGTATGGGGCAATTACTATGTCCAGCTAAAAATAGATGTTTTGGCAAGTTGGTTTTGGTTTGCAGATACTTGTCATTTTGGTTTTTCGAGTCAAACATTTTTGCCATCAATTGCTCCTATTAATTGCTTATAAGTAGAATGTTAGTGGCGTTAGAGAGACGGATACACCATTAATAGGGGCAAAATATGTAAAAAATAATAAGACATTTGTTCCGTGGTTCATGTGCATGAATCTAAAACAACATCTAAAAAATAACAGAGGAAGTTTCTCATAACTTATTATTTCTGGCAATCTTGCTCGTATTATTATATCAGAGGAAGAGATGTTGAGGAATTCCTCGTGATTGTTCTTTGTTGCTATTGCTTACACTTCATTGTATTAATTTTGTGTTATTCACTGAGTTGACTTGGGGATAAAACCAACTGGAGTACCTGCCGCATAACTGGCTGTTAGAACTGTTTTACTCACAATACCTACTTGCATTGTATGTACTCTGTGCAAATGCTTCGATGGCACTTGTAAATGGGAAAATTAACTAGGTTAAAATCGTGTGAACATTTTTTTTGTTCTAGTTTGATAAGTATTATAATTTGTTGAACAAGATATGACGGAGATATGATGGCGCTTAGTTGCTTCCTATCCTTAATGCCCTCATTGTTGATCTGTAGATCTATGTTGTACCGATACGTGATACCGATACAGCGATACACAATTTCCTAAAAACAAGGATGCGTCAATACGGCGAGTATATATGTATAAAAATTAGAAAAATGTATAGAGACTACGAGAGATTGAGACAATGAGATTACCTTGATGAAATTAGAAAAATGAATCAACAAATGTGATTGCTTTGCTCCATGTCTTCCTGCATGATGAATTGGCTTTCCCCGCATTTTCTCTGAACATGAACAAAAAATTGTGTTTTTACCAAAGTGACAGATAAAATTTTAAAAGCACGAGATAGGAAAGAATGGAGTCCAGCCTTGCACGACTGCCTTCCTCATCATCTCCACTGGTATCTGTGCTGTACTGACTGGGCAAATATTTCCCAGTGCTCTTCAAAGGACTGCCAAAAATATGATTTGAGACCTTTGACGTCAAAGTTTAATCACCAATATGTGGGAAAGAAAATGAAAGCCGCATACAAATCAATATAGACAAATACACAGCTATCAAGTGTGGAGTTCCTTGCTGCATTGTTGGGAGACCTAAAGGATTGATAAGCCATACCTGGATCGGGCGTCGGGAAGGAGGAGGGGTGTCGGCCGTCGGGAAGGTGGTAGGAGGAAGGAGGGGTGTCGGGAAGGCGGCAGGAGGAAGGAGCGGTGGCGTAGGGCGGGAGGAGGGGCGGCGGACGAAGAGGAGCAGCGACGGAGAGGCAGGAGGAGGGGCAGCGGAGAGGGAGGAGCGGTGGCGGAGGCAGTAGGGGCGGCGGAGGGAGTGCTGGCGGCGGTAGCGACCGGCTTGAGGCGAGGGGCAACGCGTATGGAGGTGGGAGGAGCAAGCTAGGCCAGGAGCTAGGGTTGGCAACTACTTCATGAAGTTGGGTGTGGGCCTATTGGGCTGGGCCTTTTGGAATGGGCTTCAAACGAATTTGGCTTCGCATATCGGAAACATATAGGGAATTTTTTTATTTATTTTCGAAGTCAAATTACCGTATCGCGTCGTATCCCGCCGTATCAGTGTCGTATCGTGTACGGGAACGGTAATTTTCTAAAGTATTAGGGTATTAGAGCTGTAGATCATATGACATTTTTAACAACGTTTTTCACTATCGTTAAATTCTGTATCAACTTTGTTCTCCCCTAACTGTATTTTTTTTTAAACGAATCCCCCTAATTGCGAAAACTGTTCACTCAATTCCCAATCAGTCCAGAATATATTTATCTGGTATTTTTTGAATCGGGTTTGTCATATTTGGTGACTAGGGGATCCATTGTGTATTGTGCACATGTGTGCAGACATTGTTTAATGCCCATGGGCGTACGAGCTATGCACCCTTTATTAACCAGCGAAAACTCATCTGGGTCTTGAGTACGTCCACAAAAACTACTGCAACACATGTTTGCATCTTTCCCACACAATTTGAAGCATTACATTTAAATGTGTTTTTTGCTAACTTTGGGTTATGAGATGTTTTAAGTGATGCCATGTGGTGCATTATTGAATTCATCTTAGCACTTATGCATAATATCATTGGTCATAAACTCATAATTCATAATAATATTATCAAAAATACTTTTTGCTGAATGAGCAGATGTGATCTTCCTTTTCAAAATGAAAAGGAAACAGAAGACTAGATATAGTCCTTTCCAAAAGCTCTGTTAGCATGTTCTGGTTCTTATCAAATGTGTACTTTGCTGTAATTACTGGCAAATGACAGACATAATGGTTCACTCTTCTTCTGTTATCTATTTATTTACATGCTTATGAGTTAATTTAATTTACTTGCTGGATTGTATTTCAGCTATGATGCTTGGATCATCTACAATTTCTTTTCACTCTGCTTGGCATGGGTAGGAGGCCCTGGTGCTGTGGTGGTTAGTTTGAGTGGCCGATCTCTGAAACCGTCATGGTTCCTGATGACTTGCTGTTTTCCGGCTATTCCTCTAGATGGGTGCGTAATACCCTTTGTGTTGGTTCAATAATCAATACAACAATTTTATACTTCAACATGCCATTGCATGTGTCCACATGCTTTAAGAACCATATGTCCTGAATTATGATAGTGCCAGTGCTAAACTATTGAATTTTTGGTGTTTTTGACAGGCGTTTTATACGGAGATGCAAACAAGGCTGTCTGCAGTTTGTGATCCTCAAACCAATATTGGTTGTTATTACCTTCATACTATACGCCAAAGGAAAATATGCAGATGGAAACTTCAGTGTCAACCAATCCTATCTATACATTACTATCATCTATACAATCTCATACTCGATGGCACTGTTTGCTCTTGCACTGTTCTATGCCGCATGCAGAGATGTACTTCAGCCATATAACCCTGTGCCAAAATTCATCATCATCAAATCAGTTGTGTTTCTCACGTATTGGCAGGTAAAGTGGAGTGTTAGGATTAGTTCTCTGTCTGGATCTATTTCTGGAGCCCATAGTCTGTTCAAATTCCCATATCGAATTACATTTGTGATTTGTGCAATCGGCCAAAAAAAATATACATTTATGCAAGCAAAGTGATCCGATCTAATATCTCGTTTTTACTCAATGGAAAGCTGTTTTGTAATATTTTGAATCTTTTCTCACAGGGTGTCCTGGTTTTCCTTGCTGCAAAATCTGGGTTCATAAAAAATGCTGAAAAGGCTGCTTATCTCCAAAACTTTGTGCTATGTGTTGAGATGCTCATAGCAGCCATTGGGCACCAATTTTCCTTCTCCTACAAGGAGTATGCTGGTTCCAATGCCCGTCCTTTCGGCGGTTTCAGGGGAAGCCTTCTTCACGCTCTGAAATTCAACGACTTCTATCATGATACTGTTCACCAGGTAAATAAGCATACCTTCATGCCACTTTCTCATCCCCCACCCTGCCCTGAATAAGCATACCTTCATGCCACTATGAATCTCAATTTTTAGATTGTAGTTTAGCCTCTTGCTTCTGTTACAAATAATGTGTTCATCTATTCAAGGAGCCCAATGGGCAATATATATAGGGAGTACAACAGGGGGTTGCCATATACAGATAGAGTCCTATTCTAACACCCCCCCTCAAACTCATGGTGGATCATACACACTGAGTTTGGAGAGAAAATACAAATGTTGTGCCCTAGTCCGTGGCTTCTCGTGAAGAAGTCAAGAACTCAGAACTCTGATGGCACAAATCAGAAGCAAGTACTCCTCCCGCACTGTAGCGAGTGTATGAAGCATCCACACCAATGTGCTTGGCGAGCTCATGTTTCACTGGTCCCGAGCAATACCGATAGCACTGCATCGTCGGACAAAAGAGTCGAGGTCCCATTACGCACACTCCAAAATCGCAAGTAACCACCTCAACCAAGTAACCTCATGCCATGCACGCCATAGCTCTCAACTCACCTCTGACTAACGGAATCGCAGTCGCTTCTTAGTCTTCCGTGCAATCGTGGAGGAGCCAAGAAAAACAAGAAGCGTAAAGAGAACGACGATCGAAGGATCACTAGCCCAGTCGCATCGAGCACGCTCAAGTCAGAGCGAGGTGGAGTTAGGGAAAACAAACGACGAGATGGTCCCGCGCAAGTAGCGAAGAACACGAAGAAGGTGATCAGAGAAGATGGGTAGGACGAGCCATGAATCGACTCAGATATGAACAAGATAAGCAATATCGTGACGAGTGCTCACAAGGTACACCAAACTCCCAACAAGATGACGATATCAGTAGGATCCTCAAGAGGATCGCCATCGCGATACTGGTCGAGGATAGCTCCATGGGAGTCTCAAAGTGCAGTGTCGACAGACTGCACTCGGTCAAGAAGATCCTGACATACTCACGAGAGGTAGTAGCCCTCGTGCATGGAAGAGACCTCAATCCCAAGGAAATATGTAAGAGAACCAAGATCACCATCAAAATTGTTTCATCGAGGTGCTTCTTCACATATGTGATGAAGGAGGAATCATCACCGATGATGAGCATGTCATCAACATACAAGAAGCGTTGTCCTACCCTAAGATGAGATATGGACAAAAAGAGCAGATCGTGGGAACTAACAGTGAAACCGACAGCAGAAACACCGAGGTGAACGCGCAAAACCGTGCACGAGGAGCCCGCTTGAGGCCATAAAGAGCACGACGAAGACGCATGCATATGCCCATCAGAATGTAATACCCGTGGTGGCCGCATGTAAACCTCCTCATGCAAAACACCATTAAGAAAAGCATTCTTAACATCAAGTCAGAGATAGACCACCGCGTGACGTACAACCGCAACAAGAGTGCGAACGGTGGTCATATGGGCAACAGGGGCAAAAGTCAAAGAGTGCCTCAAAGAAACGAAAAGCGCTAGAAACGCATTCGCCGCCGTAATCACAATAAAAAATGATAGAGAATCAAATCGAGTACGAACCATCGTTGCAAGCTACGATAGATCGTAAGAAACCGACTCACGATTAGACATAGGGAAAATCCATGTAAAACGGGAATAATCATCAATGAAGATCACATAAAGTTTATGCCCGCTTTAGAGATAATAGGCGCAGTCCCCATACATCCGAATGAACTAAGTCAAAAGGACGAGAAGACAAGGACTCACTAGAATGATATGAAGTCAGTAGCCGCTGCCCGACCATGCCCGACAAAATATGGTCGTGTCAACAAGAACACGCCCAAGAACACCCTTACGAACTAATGAGGAAAGACGGGACCCACACAAGTGACCTAACGGTGATGCCACCGCGCAAAAACTCTGGTGGCGGCAGTGGCGGTGGAAGTAGTCGAGAGGTGATAGGAGCAATCAAGGACTTGGAGGCGATCAAGGATGTAGAGACCACGAGATCCTCTTCCCAAGTACCTTCCGAACAAAACAGAGTGAGAGTCAAAACCAACTCTACGACTGAGATCGGTGAGTCACCCACCGAGAGAAGCCGCATGGTAAGCGGGAACATGAGAAACAATGGAAAGTAAAAATCGATGGACAAAAGAGTGCCACGACAAATGACAGACAAAGGAGTACCGCTACCGTATGCTCAACAGAGATAGGAAAAACAGAGGTCCAATCGACGTGAGAGATGGGAATCCGTGTCATGTGGAAAGAGGCACCGTAATCCGTAACCCAAGAAGTACTGAGGAGACGTCGAGCTAGATCGGCGTAACTCGCCGAGCCGTGAGAGAGCCGCCAAGTAGAGCTCGTAGAATGGCCGAACGAGTCACCTCGTGAGAAGGTCTGGACGTGTTGGTCTGCCCTCCCGCCGAGGAAGGGCCTCCTCGCCTTTGATCGCCCACTAAGATCCTCGAGTCGGGCGGCCGTGGTGTAGTCGAAGAAGAAGGGGTAGCAAGCACGGTCGGAATAAATCGTGGCCGCTAACCTACGCCAAGCTCCTCAAGACGGCGCCGAAAGAGCCTCGTAGAATCGCTTGGCCGTGGTGAGCGGCTCAACAAACGAGCCCCGACAGCTCAAACTCGGCGCAGACGGCGAGATTTGTCATAAAGCGCGGCGATCACGATCCGCCAGACTTTATGACACTCTCGACAGAGCGAGAAGCGAGCTCATCCAGCTTGGCGCGAGACCGGCTAGGGCTCAAGAAGTCGTCGACGAGGAGTCGCCCCGGCGGCGTTCCAACTCACGCTGGGCGAAGAACCGAGCATCGCCGCTCACGGTATCGCCGCGCAAGTACTCCCAGACCGACGAGTGGCACGCAGACCAACGATGTCCGGGCCGATGGAGTCGCCGACACCGACCACCGTGATAGCTCGAACACGGGCCTCGCCAAGACACCGCCAAAAGCGCTTATGGCATACCGAAGACCTCATCGCAAGAGACGCAGCCGCGGCGACGACCTCGCCTCTCGCTTGGCGCCTCATCTTCGTAGAAGGTGCGTAAGTAGGTCGTTCGGAGAGGTCGAACCGGCGACGGCGGACAAGGTTGGTCCGATGGCGGCGCGATGGATCCGGCGGCGGGAAGGCCTCGGATCGGCCTTTAGGTCTCGATACCATGTTACAAATAATGTGTTCATCTATTCAAGGAGCCCAATGGGCAATATATATAGCAGTATTCTAACAGCTTCGTCTAATTGGTTCCTTTTCTATGCAGTTTGCGCCTACCTATCATGAATATGTGCTCTACAGTAACGATGGAGAGGATGAGCCGACAAAATATAGCCCTGGCAGTATCGTGCCAGCTAGACAGGGCATAGAGCTGGCAGAAGTAATTGCTGTGGGCTCAAAAGCTCCAGTGCCATCAAGCATATTACCTCATGAGGCAAATTTGGCTGAAACGATGCCCGCCCAAGTCATGGAAGAGGCTATTACTTCTGCGAAACCATACGACCTCTCAAACTTGATCGATGTAGAGCTGTCTGGTTACCCTTCTGAGGTTCCTGCAATTCCTGATCTAAGAAAACAATGATCTAGTGTGATACGGTGGTGTATATTATTCAGGGTGTAAATGGGTAGTGCTCTCGAGTTTATCCTAGATTACAATGTAGAAATGTCTCACGTATTACTTGTTTTTGTTTCAATTTTCCCCATTTGAAGGGGCATGTTCATGTTTTTGGCTAAATGTGAGCTAAACTGACAGTGAAGATGTCAACTAAATTTTAAACATAGGGAGAAGTGGAAGCAACCTATTACTCAGATTTACAGTTTCTGATGAGGCAGGTGTCCGTTGAATTTGATTTTTGCATTAATCTTCTCACAACAGATCCACGTGGGTAGTTTATATGATTGCACTCAAATACAAACATCTTTTTGCGAGGAACAAATACAGGTTCTCTAGATATATCCTAATCTTTTGTTGTCATGGTGATGACTCGCTAATATTTGTTTAAAGCAGTCATAGATAGGAAGGATCGTATCACAAACAAGAAAAAAAAGTGCAATCGATTCATTGAATTTCTAACACATTGTAGAACACACGTCTTACGCATTACAAAGATTAGATAATGACCTGTGATAATCTACACTTCTGCAAGATGAGACATTCTTAATTGAAAAAGTACACCTTCAAGCGTTACACTATATACTCCCACAAAAGTACACATGAGCTGATAAAGTAAATCGTAATAGGTCACTTTTGGACACTATAAGTCAGTTCATAAAGAACTTATTAGGATTAAAAGGATCATACTGTACAAGTACAATCAAGGAACTCATTCTTCGGTAGTTTACCTGAAGCAGGCCTGCCTAACCTCATTCATCATTAGTTCAGAAGGTTTCATTCCAGCAGCTTTCATCTGATACATCACTCTGGTGGCCTCTCTGTACCATCCGGCGCGAGCATACGCCATGGCCATGGCGTTCCAGCACACTGCGTCGGGCTTGGCACCGACTGCCTTGAATGCCCTAGCGGCATCTGCAAGCCGCCTTTGCTTCGCGTACATGTGCACCAATCCAGAAATGACGAACTGGTTCGTGTCCACGCCGTGCTTGATGGCATCGGCGTGCACTTGCCGCCCGTAGCACCCTTGTTTCTCTGACTCTGCGCACACCGCAAGGATACTCGACAGGGAGAAGCTGCTCCTGGCAACACCGGAGGACACCATGTCCCTGAAGACATCAATGGCATCATCAAGTAGGCCATCTCGGTGGCATGCTGTGATCAAGCTAGTCCAGGCCGCCTCAGGTACCGGTTCCTGGCAAGAGCTAGAGAACCTCATCATGTCAAGCACTTGCCGTGCACTGTTGTGTTGACCACTCTCGCAGTACAGCTGCAGTAGTGAGCTGCCGATATCGCCACGAACTCCATTTTTCTTGACAACAAGCGCGTGTACTTGCTCACCGAGCTTTAGTTTGCTCACCCGAGCACATGACCTCAGCATGGCCACAATGGCATGGGCGTAGCAATCACCGGCGAGCTCCCGCACTTCGTGACGCATCCAGGCGAACAGCCGCATTGCTTCGTGATGGAAGCATCCATCCGAGTAGGCCGAGACCATGGTCGCCCACGTGATGCCGTCCTTGACAGGCATTTCGTCGAACACCTGGCGGGCGGCTCCAGTGTCGCCACACGTCGCGTAGGCGAGCAGCACCCGGTTGGCTAGCGGCACAGGGAGGCCAAAGGCGGCGCAACTGCCGGCGATGTGGGCGTGCACGGCAGCGACCTCAGCGGCGTCGGCGCAGTCCCTGAGGAGGGAAATGTAGACGTCCTCGTCGGGCGGGAGGCGGAGCGTGTCCATCAGGCGGAGCACGTCACCGCCGCCCGACGAATATGGGGGAGCTGCCGTCGCGTCCGTTGGCAGTTTCTTGCTGTTGTCGTTCTTGCCGGTGGTGGTGGCGATGGGGGTGTCGTTGGAGGTGGTGGGGACGGGGAGCTTTGGACGCGGGAACAGAGGCGGTGGTGGTTTGGGTGGTTTCCTTAGAGCCGGCAGCCGCAGCGGTCTTGTAGCGGTCACCGGAGAAGTGGTGGCATCAGCGGCCAGCTGCCGGCGGCGGCGACACAGGTGGGGAGCCGCGGCGGTTGCGCCGAACGGCTTCGCGACGGAGCAACGCGCCATGTGCGGGCTGCGCGACGGCTGCTTTGCACAAGGTTTGGTTGGACTTGGACAGTTCACTTGGGCCGTCCGTCTCGCCTGTACTAGAGCTGGACAAACGGTCGTGCCTGATGGGTCGACACAAAGCACAATATTGTTGGTCCAACTCAGATCAGCACGCACGACACTATTTACGGACCGGACCGACACAGCACGATAGTTCGGATCGTACCTGGGCCGGCACCCCGGCACGGCTCATTAGGCACAACACTGTTTTAATATATATATTAATATTTATATAATTTTCTTTCCATTTTTAATACTTATATGATTTTCTTTTGTAGCTTTTAAATTTTATATATTTTATTTTATAAGTATATATAAATTTATTTTGGTTTTTTTAAATATATATATTTTCTAGGATTATTTTTCAATTTTTCATGTCTTATGAGCTAACTGACAAATGTTTTAACAAGATAGCTATTTAAACATTAATAAAATTCTATTACATTTTCAATATAGTTGTCATATTTTTTTCAATTTTTATGTCTACTTATGAATTCTACACATTTTTCTAATTTTTGTGGATTTTTTGAATTTTTGGATTTTTTTCATTCTATCGAGCCAAATAGGCTAAACGGGCCACATTTGGCCCGGTGGGCTAAACGGGCCGTGCCTAGGCCGTCACCTGGCCCATGGGCCAGCCCAGCACGACACGAATAGTAGTCGGGCCAAAATGGGCTAGCCGCACGCCCGTGTCTTGGCGCGGCCACGATTTGGCCACCGCTTGTATCGATTTGATGTCAGAGCAAAGCCTGGATTATTATTTTTTTTGGACCGGAGGAGGTTGGATTGTGTAGGAGCAATAGATTTGTTCCATTTGGTGAACCTAAGGACTATATTTTTTTCGAAGAAAAGAGAGCTTTATAGATTACTCAAAATGTTTAAAACACTCTTGAGTTACCAAATGTTCGATACAAAAAGGAATTTGCTCACGCCAAACCACACAATGGTTCAGTCGTTTCGCAAGTTGCGCTGCTCTCTCTTCGTGTGATAAATCTTGAAGTTCGGCAACTGACTAGCCATATCTAGGATTTCAAACAAAATAAACATTAGCTTAGAACGATGCTCCTTTGGATGCGACAGCAGATGGACAAGAGAAGCACAGTCAGTTTCAAGAACTACCGCCTTGTGGATCCACTCTGCAGCCAGCTTTACACCTTCATGACAAGCCCAAGCTTCTCCTTCCTCCGGATCACCTCCATGGAGAATTGCTCGCCATGAAGACAGAAGCACCATGCCCTTCTCATCTCGAATAATTATTACCACACCAGTTTCACCAGAATGGTACAAGAACGCCCCATCAACGTTAATTTTCACCCATCCTGTGTCTGGAGGTTTCCGTCTCTCTAGAGATCTAGCTTCTGAACCAAGAACCTGTCTAGCCCTCTTGGTATTCAATTTGGTATTTAGGACAAGAGTTTTTGTGCATCCAATTTGGTTTGTACAATTGTGCATTTCTAAAAAGTATATAAAAAAATCTTAGGCGTAGAACATGCTATATAGTAGGTGCACATGTAAAAAAATTATGAAAAAAGGAGCATGTGTAAGATGACAAAAAGTGCATTGCAAATATATGTTCACAAAGTTGTCTTTTTGCATAGTGCACATTGACCATATTAAAAAAAACATTCTTGTTGGCATGGCATCAAAAATTAAACGCCACTTCGGTCATCAACACTCTCTAAGAACCAAATCTAAACCACATTAGAAGTTCTTGTGTAATCATCAAAAGAAAAAGGGGATAATTGATCATTTGCCATACATTACATGTGGTTTCGATCGTTTGGGACTACTTTCCCGGTAATAGCTCAAATGCCACATCTTTCATGAGTCACTTGATCATTTGCCCTTTTCGAGAAAAATTACCAATTTTGCCCCTATCTTCTTCTCCCCCTTCTTCCTTGCTCCTGTCACTGCACGCGCAACATCACGGCACCATGGCAACCGCCGCCTCCTCATCTCTCTCCCTCCTATTCACCCACCCCCAATCACACCACTCCTCCACCCCTAGGCGCTTCTCTAGGCCCCACCCTTACCTCCCGCATCTGACGCCTCATCGTCGGGCTCCACGATAGTCACGAAGCACTGTCGCCCTGCGGATGATAACAACAGGGAGGAGGCGGCCCACCTCTACGTCCTAGCTCCTGACAGCGATCTGGGCCCATCAGCACGGCGTTGTGCACCGTGAAGCACTCCTCGGCCACGGCGTGCGTTGACACGAGGAGCACCCAGCCACACCGACAGGAGCGGCGCCATGCATGACTGGCCCCTGCCGTTCTGCGCTGCGGCGAGCATGGCCAGCCATGGCAACTAGATCCGACGAGGGAGGTAGCCATGGCTGGTGGATGGAGAAGGAAGGGGAGGAAGAAGAAGAGTGTGCAGAAAGGAGAGACACGAGGAGGTGGCGGAGGTGCCGAGTCGGGCATGGTCGGGGCAAGGAAGAAGAGGAAGTCATTGAGCATGTCGAGGGGTCAGCCGTGGTGGGGACAACCTCCTTCTGAACGGCAGTAAGTTGCCGGCAGCATGCGGCCATGAAGCGCCAGAGCGTGGCGACTTCTATGCGACGACATATCCACCGGAGCACGCCCCGAACGTCGGTATGGGGCAGAGCGGTAGACTCGACCTCGGTGACAGCCGCAGAGTGCATGTTGGAGGCCTCCACAAGGCGTGCGGGGATGCTGGGAGTGGGATGAGGTGAAGAACAGGGTCGATGGTGTGGAGGTGGCGGAGTGCGGCCGTGAGCTTGCCCGGGTCGGCCATGGACGGAGTAGGAAAGAAAAGAACAGAGGAGGATGAGGATGAAGGTAGGGGTAAAATGTAACATCCTAAAGCTCTCTTACTAAAATAAATTTAATAAATTTATTATTTCATTGGATTGTCTGAGTTTTAAAAGAGTTTTCTTTGTTTTCTTGAATTTCCTGGATTTTAAAGTGAAAAAGACATTTATTGAGTTTTCAAGGATTTTCTTGGATTCAAAGTTAAAAATAAAATATTAATTAATTTCTTAAATTTTTTGGAATTAAAAAGGTTTTTCCCTATTTTCCAAAAACTAAAAATAAGTTACGTGCAAAAAATAAAACCAAATTTAAGTTGGAAATAATTGATTTAAGTGCAAAATAATTCAAGGAATTTATGTGAATTTTTACAAAAAAATTTAACTATATTTTCTATTTTTAAAAAAAGACCTATTGATTTCTTATAATTTCTAGCAATTTAAAACGAATTTCTATTCGCAAATGATAGCAAAATTTGTCTTTAAAATATTTTATTTAAGCTCCAAATACCCTATTTAACTACCCCAAAAGTTATAGAATTTTTAGAGCTAACTATTTTTCAAGTTTACAAAGGATTTTCAATATTTTTAGAAATAATTACTGTGTAAAAATAAAATTATTATTTTGACTTTATTATTTTATTTGAACTTAAAATATTTTATTTAGTATCCGAGATTTTTCTCAGATTTTTCGGTGTTGAATTGTTATTGTTTTCCCAAATTAATTAGTTCTCTTTTGGAATTTTGAGATGACAAATAAGTATTTTTCCGGATTTAATAATGATTTTCCATTACTGGATCCAAACCATTTCGGTTAGGCCCGCCCGTCAGCCACCGTACCCGTAATGGGCACAATAACTCCATCACTAGCTGTTTCAACCAACTCCGCTTTCGAAAACCACCAGCTTAACTCCAGCCCTTCTTCTCCAAGTCCGGTGAGTACTCCGACGAGCCCAATTTCCTCGTCTGTTGCACACCAAATTTTATCGGTGAGTTCCTCTTGAGATTATCCACATTTCAATTCAAGCAAAATTTTGATTTTCTTATTGGTTCACCGCGACCACAAAAGCCACTGATGGCCAGGTCTTCTTCCTCAACTCCGGCGACATCTTCGACGAGCTCTCCTGGTCTATCCTGTCAACCATTAATCATAAACATTTTACTAGAGTATCCTCAAGATATCCTCTACAATGTCCCATTTTAGTTTTTCTTGGAGTTCACTGGAGCACCACCGACCACCTCTTCTTCCTCAAGTCCGCGCGTGAACTCCGTCGAGCTCGTTCTCTTCATCTGTTGGGTATTTTCACAAGACCTTTTACCTACATGTTCCTTTCAACATTATCTACCTTTCTATTCAAATAGAGTTTTTAATTTCACAATAATTCTCCACTGGCCATGTCGGATTCTTCATTCGTTAATTCCCAAAATTTCTATCATTTCATGTAAATTTGAAACTTCCGAGGACTCGTTCTCCTTCATACGAGCTCCAATTCTAGTGATTCAAATTTATAAATTAATCTAAAATCCTAATATAGATAAATATACTAAAATTATTTATTTTTGAGTTTGTTTGGATTTTATTTGAATTTTAGTTGAATTTGGCTTGTTTTCGTGTATAGATTTCGACGACTTCGGGGAGTCAGATTTTGACGTCGTTTCAGAACAACAATTACTTGAGCAAGACAAGTTATATCTATTGATCATATTTGAATTCCATTATTTTAAATTATTTAAATTCTATTTTAAATTACTACTTCATGCTTATTATATTCAATTTAATTTAAATTCCTGTTTGAAAATTGTAGTTATTTCCAATTCCATTGTATAGCCAATATTGGCATTGAAGCATACCTTTCACCTTAGATGAAAACCTAGTTGATGCAATAACATAAACTAGGAACCTTTGGAAAAATTATACGCATAGTCATGCATAGACAAAAAATGTTCAATTTGGGAATTTTAGCCAAACATTCAACTACTGTTTAAAAATGAGTCTATGGCATCGGTATGCCATGGAAATTTTGCAAAAATGATTTGAAAATCAAAATAAAATGAAAACTAGCTTAGACTTGGGGCGAAATGGATGTTAGGATGATGCAAGTTGATGCACGACCGTGATTCATTTCTATGATCAAGACCATGGTTTTATCGAAAGTCACCTAAGTTAATTAAGGATCGGTCTACGAGCTGCAACTTATAAAGCCCCTCCGTAGTATCACAAGTCTAGCATGGGACAAATCTGGCTTAATAATTTGTAACATCCCTCTACTAGTTGTGCCATTTGGATGTGCGGGTGTCAGATAAACAGAAATTCCCACTTGGCGCAAGAGGGAGACTTTCGGCGGGTTGGTGGCCCAATGAAGGTGAAACCTTAGTGGGCATAACTGTTTTGGGATGGAACATTGTAACAGCCTTGTGATAATCACCTAGTCGTACATCAACGGAAGTGTGTGAAACAGACATTAAAAGTTGATTATTTCTTGTGGGTAAAGTTGTACAACCTCTGTAGAGTGTAAAACTATTCGAATAGTCGTGTCCACGGTCATGGACATGCTGAAGAAAGCTTTTCATGGATTAGACTTTGGTTTTATTTTCAAAATATTTTATAAAATAGTTTATGACATGGATTGGTGCCCATGTGAAAATTATGGGTTAAAGCCCCGGGTTGGTGCCCATGTTTAAATCAGTGTTAGGTTGGTGCCTACACTAGCTTTATTAATTCATTTAAAACTCAATTTTAGATATTGTAAAACTTGAGCTTTTGAACTTAGCTATTGTATTTAAAATATCAAACGTTGCTTTTGCACAAATAACCATATAAGCCTTCATTTGATATATCCCCACATGTATTTTAATCTATTATTGGGTGTAACTTGCGGAGTATATTTTTGTACTCACCCTTGCTTAATAAAATATGTTTCAGAAGAGAATGACTTCGCTACCGGTATAGATCTCGATGACTAGGCTGCTGCCCCAGTCGATTGCCTGTGGCAGATTTGCTGGGCTCTACTACTTCTTCGTCTTTCACTGTGTTCTTTATTGTTAGCTTGTAAGTCATTCTTGTAAAACTCTCATATTTAATAAAGTTGTGTGAATTATAGATCTTACCATATTTGTTTACTGTATACACTAGCTACTGTTCCAGGAACTAGTGTAGAATACATAGAGGATTTGGGAGTATTACTCTCAGGTCCTACATAAAATTGTCCAAAAGGGCAAATCGTCATTTGCCTCTGGAACTCTGGGGCATCTGGGCTATTACCTGGAACTTAGTACCAAATGATCAAAACCACATGTAATGTGGGGCAAATGATAAATTTTCCATTGTCTGAAGAAGTTTGAAAGTAACTCTTCGATCCAACAACCAAGAAAATTAAGTTAATTAGGACATGGTGGCACCATTAGCATAAGAGACTACTAGTACAGTGATAAAGGATCCAATTCTATTTTGGATGGGCTCACTGGCTCAGGTCAGAAGCGTATCCTCTGCCTTTGAGACTGTTGATATGTGATTCGAATTCTAAAGAGGCCAAGGTTTGGAGATGCGAGCATTCCTCTTCTTTTGCGGATTTGTTTCCGTCTTCGACTCGAGTCAGTTGTATGCCACCATATATACCCCTTGTAAGCCGCACGAGAAGGTTCTGTATGCTGCACGACAGCTAGAAGGCCTTGTTGCAGACTTGTGGAAGAGTTACCGTGCAACCCATGAGAATCCACAAGATATTACCTGGGCTGAGTTTTCAGCAGCTTTTCGTCACTCTCATGTCCCTAGGAGTATAGTAGAAAGGGAGAAAAATGAATTACCAAGGATCCCGCCACTAGAAGAACCTCATTCCAATGGCAAGAGTCATCTTCCTCCTGAAAATCACCATTTAGGGAAGTACGTTATCTGTTACAGATGTGGAGAACAAGGGCACTTCGCCTGCACATGCACTCAAAAGAGAAAGCCACAACAAGATAATCCTTGTGCTAACTGCAATGGCACGACACTATTTCTCCAAGTGTCCCCAAAGGAAGTTGATCCAGTATAACGTTTGTAACTATTATGGTAAGGAGGGACACTTTGTCAAGCAATGTCCCTTGCATAAACAAGAAATCTTGGCACCACAAGCAGTATCAGCATTGAAAGGCAGGTCGGAAGAACCTCGGACATCTCACCCAGCAGCAATGATTCTTAAGCCTGTCACAAAAAGCCAAGCGAGTCATGACCTTACAGAAGAAGCTCAGGCTAAGCAAAGACAGATGTGGCTTAGCCCACCAATCAAGTCTAAGAATTGTGCCTGTTGTTGTTTTGAAGAGATAGAGCATAGTGCTAGTAAGCACGAAATCAATTGCTCAAGCGGTGAAGGAAGTTATTCACTTGAAGAATGTTCAATAAATAATATTACCTGTCGCTTATGTGAGAATAAAGAACATTATCCGGCCCAGTGCCCTCCGAAGACAATGTTGACCCCTATATCACAGCAACAACATGAACAATTTCAAGCCGCTCTTATCCAAGCCAAGGAAGGCAGAACCATGATTACTTCTACCAAGTTATCCCAAGAATCAGAGGAACCAAATTCCAACAAGATCCATCCCAAGGCACTCAATTTAGAAGCTACTTACCGTCAGCAAGACCATTGTCACAAGAGGAAGATGATGAATCAAGAGCAAGATGTTGCAAGAAACTCCAAGACTCGTGTGATTCAACCTCAACCCAACCAAGCACCAACATCAGCCGCACTCATGACCCCAGGATCAGCACTGCATCCGCCGATACCGGTGTTCTGCAATAATACTGGTGTTCGATTGCAGCAGAATAAAACATCAAAGGCACGAATACAATGTTTTAGATGTCAGGGTATAAGACACTTTGCTAGTGGATGCCCGCAAAGACACCAAGAAATCACCTCAGATAGCATTCCAGAAGCTATTTTGATCGCAACCATAACGCCAGCGCAGCGGGTGGTAAAAACAACAAAAGATACCTGTCACAGTTGTTTAAATACCGAAGTTTAGGGCTGCCAATGCCTCAAGAAATAGTCGTGAACTAGCAGGCCAGCTGGCCGCTCCCCAACACATCCTTGGGAGACCCACCTCAGAAGAGCTCGTCTCGTACTGCAGGAATCACATGTTTCAATTGTCGGCAAAAGGGTCACTATGCCAACAACTACCCACTGAAGAAAGCTTCCACATTAGATAATCCCCTCTCAGAAGTCATTTGCTTCAAGTGCCAAGAGACAGGCCATTATGCTCACAGTTGCCCGAGAAAGCGAGCCCCAATGCCAATTCCATTCCACCTTAGAGCTACGCCAGCCAGAGTCGCTACACCAGGAGTAGGCCAAGGAGCAACTCCGACTTCCAGTCAAGCCATCAGAGTGGATCATGCCACAGCCAAACCAGCCCAACTTGCTCAGAACTTCATTCCGGGTAAGATCAAGTCAGTTCAGTTCTCGTTTCAGTTTTGTCTCACTCGGAAGGGAAACTAAGTTCGGTCCAGTAAGCAAAGTCTGAGTTCTCGAACCTAATCTCTAGTGAGCCCGAATCTCGGGGTCGAGATTCCCTTTAAGGGGTGTAGGTTTGTAACATCCCAAATTTCCTGAGTTTTTGAAAATTTTCAAAATAAAAATAACCATTTGCTTTTTCCTGTTTTGTGAAAGCTTAAATTGAAATTTCATAAATCAAAAACCATTTAAATTGAGTTAATCCAACTTCAATTAAAATAAAAAGTTAGTTTATTTGAGCTTCCTGGATTTTATTTGGATTTTAAGTCTTTTATTGTATTTTCTGGATTTTAATTTGGTTTTTCCTTTTTGTTTGAAGCCAAAAACCTATTTTGTTTGCAAAATTAAAAACTAAAGTATAGCTAAAAGTATTTTTATTAAGTTCTAAATAATTCAAGGGACTTCTGTAATTTTTTCTAGAATTTTTAGACTCCATTAACTATTTTCTAAAAGTCTTTTGCTTTTTCGGGATTTGTTTATTTGGAAATCCATTTAAAATCCCCCTCAGGCCTTTGGGACAAATTCCCTCTCTCGGCCCACTTCCTCGGCCCGCTCCCCGCGTGTGCGCCTGCGCCCCTCCATCGGGCACCGTCCGATCGAGATCGGAAGGCCCCCAAACCTCCGCGTGCTCCCACGCCCCCCGACCGTCCGATCAAAATCGCGCGGTCCCAATCTCTTGACTCTTTCGGAGGGCCGAACAACCCGTTCCTTGTGAACCGTCCGATCGAAATCGGACGGCTGAACCTCCGCCACACCTTCCTCCACCTCCCACCGTCCGATCGAAATCGGACGGCCCCTCGCTCTTTGTCCTCCTCCGGACCCCTCCCCCTCTCTTCCTCGCGCGGCCGCGGCGCGCACGCGCCGCAAATCGCGCCTCCTCGCCTCCTCTCGCCCTAGCGCCGCCGCCGCCCATCCCGCCTCGCGCGCCGTGCGCCCGCCTTTTCTCCCCCTTTTCCCCCTTCTCCGCGTGGACGAGCCGCCCGCCGCTGCCATTGCCACCCGACAGCACTCTCCCCCTCCTCCTCCTTCGCGCCTCCCCGAGCCCTTTAAAGGGGAGCACCGTGAGCGCCTCCCCCTCCTCTCCTACTTCCCCCTTCTCTCCTAGTTCCCCCTTCTCCCTCCCCCTCTCTCGCCCTCCTTCGCCCCCTTTTCGCGAAATCTCGCTGCCGGCCGAGCTCCGCGTCCCCGCCTTTTGCGCTACCTCCGAGCTTCCTCCGCCGCCTCCGACCCCGCCGTCGGCATCGCCGCACCAAGGACCACCTCGTGCGCACCTCCCCGACCCCGGGAACCCACCGGTGCGCCGTCGCCGCCATAGCCCACTTCTCGCCACCGCTTTTCTCGCTCGCCGCCGACCTGCCGGTGACACCGCATCCTCGGGCTGGTGAGCATCACGTTCGTCGTGCCCCCCTCTAGCCGCGATCCTCGCCACGGCGCCGCCACCAAACGCCGGCGACCTTGGCCGTGGCGCGCCGTCGCCGCCGCCGACGTGGCCGCCACGCCGCCTCCACCTCGCGCCACCTCGGCCTCTTCATCGACGGCAACCGGCGTGCCACCCACGTGGCACTCCACCGTCCTGTTTTAAAAGCTCGATGGACCTAGTCCATGTGCACCCTCTCGCTGACAGTGGGCCCCACATGTCAGTTTCTTTTCTTTTATTTTCTTTCGGCTGAAATTCCCTCTACTGACGTCAGCTGACGTCATAATTGTCTTTTCCTTTACAAAAACAATTCCAGAAAAATTAGAAAATCCCCAAATCCTTCATTTCATGTGTTTTCCAACTTCGAAAGGTCGTAACTTCTTCGTTCGAACTCCGATTCGAGTGATTCAAATTTCTAAATTCGTCTAAAATCCTCCTCTTGCTATTAGTGCTAGTTTGGAATTTATTTGGAGTTGTTTTATTTATTTTGCTCTTTTCGCACGTGTAGAAACCGACGTTTCGGAAGATCTCTCGGACTCGATGACCGAAGCACCTCCACTCTTCAACGAAGGCAAGTCATAGACATTTGATCATGTTGAACCCATCTTTATAAAACTATATTGTTTTATATAAAATTTGCATTGCTAGTTTTATATTAAATTGTTTCGGGAGTAGATAATTGCCTAATTGATGTATGCCTCCTTGATAAATTGCAAATGACATGAACCCTTGGACACCATAGGATGGTTTATGGTAGTTGGACATTGATAAATTACCAACACGGGTATCGTATTATGCTTAGCCATACTATAGTTGTACGTCGGGACTCATGATCACATGCTCGTATGAATAAATATGACTAAATGAATTATGGAATCGTGGCGTGGCCACTATTGTTAAAAGATGTTGTGCCAAGGCTAGGGTGGTCTTGGCAGGGTTGAACCGAAAATGTTTTATGCTCAGGCGAGTGGGTGGTGGTAAGTGTTGGTGCCGTAACGCACATTAGAACATAGATTAGTCTCGCCTGAGCAGCCAACTAAGGACTTAACCTTGAACCATTGATCTGGGTCATATCGTGCAACCACATGTCTAGACTGGGATAGACCTGGCCAACTAATTAGCAATATCTTGGGTCGGTTCTGTTTTGGATGAGAACGGTGCAAGAGGGGGCACAAATCTGGCGGGGAGCACCCCCGTTAGAAGCGAAACCTTAGCGAGTAGAACCGAGTCAAGCAGAACTTTGTAAAGGCCTTGTCACGTGCTCTAGACCGCTTACCCAAGGTAGTGAGCGGTGGCATCGCCGGGTGCCAAACAAACTAGAGAATTCGTGTCATGTGGGAAAAGTGTACAACCTCTGCAGAGTGTATAAAAACTATTCGAATAGCCGTGTCCCCGGTTATGGACATGCCCGAGATTTCACGCAAGGGATAGATGTTTTCTTTAAAATGGTGGAATCGCTGGTTTGGATGTACAGTTTGGGTTGATCTCTAATTGTTTCAAAGGACTGAATTACTTATGTATTAATATTTTAAATGGTGCTTTTAATCTACTTACTGTATTTACTGTTAAATGTGGCTTTCTGCAAAAGTAAACATAAAGCTATCCTTGTCAAGCTTAGCATGAATAATAATTGCATACTATTGCCTATGACTTGCTGAGTACATTCAAAGTACTCACGGCTTGCACTTTGTGTGATTGATCCCCATAGAAGAACCAGGGAACCCCGAGTTTCATGAAGAGGAGAACCTCGAAGACTTTGCGAACTAGGTCGCGTCCTCCACTCGATTGCCTGTGGGCATGTCGTGTGGCCACCATGAGATATTTTGTTTCTGCTGCAAGTTACCTTTTGGTGTTGAGCCCTGCGTGGCAACTCTGTAAGACTTGACCATAAGGTCTTTTGCTGCTATAAATATTAATTTGTCCGCTTCATCGTTACTTTGTTGTATGGTTATGATTACATCTTTGTTGTAACTGTGCAAGCTAGCTACTGATCATGGGACTAGTTGGGAATGCACAGAGGGTCCTGGGGTTGCATACCCGGGGTCCCGACAAGTGAAGATCGTAGTCGTGCGCCCTTGGCTTTTTTCCCGCAAGGGTTTTTCACGTAAAAATCAGTGTCCCCCTATTCTTGATCTACTTTGTTATTTTCATGTCAATTTCTAACAAGTGGTATCAAAGCTGCGTTTGATGCCTGTTTTCAATCTAGGGTTTGTTTGACATGGCGTCATTGAAGTATGATCTTTCGCTGCTAGATCGGAACATGCGATTCTCTCTGTGGCAAGTCAAGATGCAGGCGTTATTAACGCAATCCGATGTAGATGAGGCGCTGGATAGCTTCAGAAAGAAGGCAGCCAAATATTTGGTCCGATAAAGAGAACAGAAAGGATTGAAAGGCACTGTCCCAAATTCAACTTCACTTGCATAATAATATTCTACAAGATGTGATGAAAATCACGTCGACCGTGCTCTATGGCTGAAGCTGGAAGAGATATGGATGACAAAGGATCTCATCAGTAAGATGCATCTCAAGCAGAAATTGTTCTTACACAAGTTGCAAGAGGGAAGTAATGTGTTTAATCATTTTTCAGAATTTAAAGAGATTATCTTTGACCTAGAGTCAATGGAGGTAAAATATGACGAGGAAGATTTGGGTTTAATTCTTTTATGTTCTTTGCCTAGTTCATACTTAAATTTCAGAGATACCATATTGTATAATCGTGATACACTGACCCTCAATGAGGTTTATGAAGCCTTACATGCCAAGGAAAAGATGAAACAGATGGTGTCTTCTGAAGGTTTAGGTTCATAAATAGAAGGTTTGTCTATTCATGGTAGGCAAAAGGAGAAGAACTCAAATAATGGATCTCGAGGCAAAAGTTTGAACGGCTACAAGGACCAGTCGAAATCCAGAGGCAAGTACAAATCGTGCAAATATTTTAAGAAAAATGGGCACGACATACCTGAATGCTACAAGTTGCAGAACAAAGAAAAGAGAAACGACATATACAAACTGAAGGTAAAATAGAAGATGAAGGTACAACAAATATAGCCTGTGATATTAGTTCTGATGGTGAGATGCTTGTTGTTTCTGTTTTTGCTGGATGTGCTGAAACTAATGATGAACGGATTCTTGATACTACTTACACTTTTCATATGTGCCCGAATAGAGATTGGTTTACCACTTATGAGCCAATCAATAGTGTTGGTTCTGTTTTGATGGGTGATGATTCAGCATGTAAGGTAGGAGACATTGGCTCTATTCGGACCAAGATGTTTGATGACACTATCAGAACCTTATCGAATGTTCGATACATTCCGGATATGAGGAGAAATCTTATTTCGCTTGTGCTCTTGATGATAAAAGTTACAAGTATTCAGGTGGGGGTGGAGTCCTCAAGGTCACCAAAGGTTCTCTTGTTGTAATGAAAGGTGATAGAAAGGCTTCCAATGGCCTATATTATCTCCGATGTACGACAGTTATAGGTAATGCTATTGTTGTTTCAAAAAGGTTATCAGATTCTGATGCTACTAATCTTTGGCATATATGTATTGGGCATATAAGTGAACTTGGCTTGGCGAAATTAAGCAAGAGAGGACTTTTGGAAGGATATAGCATCGACGACCTAAAATTCTGTGAGCATTGCATCTTCGGCAAGCACAAGAGGGTGAAGTTCAATACTTCGGTTCATACTACAGAAGGTATTTTGGATTATATGCATTCTAATTTATGGGGACCATCTCACAAGCCATTGCTAGGAGGTGCTCGTTATATATTAACAATTATCGATGATTACTCTAAAAGAGTATGGCCATATTTCTTGAAGCATAAATCATAAGCATTTTCAGTATTTAAAGAGTGGAAGACTATAGTTAAAAGGCAAACAGAAAAGAAAGTAAAGAAGCTTCGCATTGATAATAAGATGGAATTCTGTTCTAATGAATTTGAATCATATTGCAAGACTGAAGGCATTGTTACACACTACACCGATCTCCATACTCCTCAACAAAATGGTGTAGTGGAGCGTATGAACAGGACTATCATTTCTAAGGCTTGCATATTGTCAAATGCAGGTTTGTATAGATATTTTTGGGCTGAAGCCGCTTCCACTGCTTGCTATCTTATTAATCGATCACCCTCTATTGCAATTGAAAAGGAGACTCCAATTGAGGTATGGTCCGTTTCCCAAAGAAATTATTCAGAATTGAGAGTTTTTGTTGTACTGCTTATGCTCATGTTGATAATGAAAAATTAGAGCCTAGAGCTGTTAAGTGCATCTTTCTTGGTTATAAATCTGGTGTTAAAGGATATAAGTTGTGAAATCCTGAAACAAATAAGGTTGTGATTAGCAGAAACATTATCTTTAATGAATTGGCTATGCTTCAAATGTTCATGTTGAGAGTGAGCATAATTCTAGTGTTCAGGTGGAATACTTTGTTGGTTCATGTGATACATCAGATAAGGAAAATATTGTTGTTCATGATGCACCTATTGTTGAGGATCTTCCTATTGTTGAGCAGCCACCACAACTGTTCATTGCAGTTGAGAGGTCTAGGAGGGAGATTAATCCACCCAAGAGGTTGATTGAAGAAGCTAATATTGTTGCTTATGCTTTGAGTATAGTAGAAGAAATTAAAGGTAATACAGAACCTTCATCATACTCTGAGACTATTAACTCCCTTGATTGCAATAAGTGGATAACTGCTATGCACGATGACATAGAGTCTCTAGAAAAGAATGATGCTTGGGAATTAGTAAAGTTGCCAAAAGAGAAGAGGCACATTCGTTGCAAGTGGGTTTTCAAGAGAAAAGAAGGTATTTCTCCAAATGATGAGACAAAGTATAAAGTAAGGTTAGTTGCTAAAGGTTATAGCTAGATTCCATGTATTTACTTTAATGAGGTTTTTCCCTTGTTGTTAAACATAGCTCAATTCACACGTTGCTCAGTATAGTTGCTATGCATGATTATGAGCTTCAGCAGTTAGATGTTAAAACTGCATTTTTACATGGGGAGTTAGAAAAAGATATATATGGATCATCTGAAGGTTACATTGTTCCTGGAAAAGGGAACCTTGTTTGTAAGTTAAAGAAGTCTCTTTATGGATTGAAACAATCTCCTAGGCAGTGGTATAATAGATTTGACACTTTCATGCTTTCTCAATGTTTTAAGAGGTCTGATTATGATAGTTGTGTTTATTTAAAAATTATCAATGGTTCAGCTATATATTTGCTCCTATATGTTGATGACATGCTGATTGCAGCAAAAGATAAAACAGAGATAGCAAAGTTAAAGGTGCAATTGAGTGGTGAATTTGAGATGAAGGATTTAGGTGCAGCAAAGAAATTCTTGGCATGGAGATATCCAGGGACAGACCCTCTGGAAAATTATACCTAAGTCAGAAAGGGTATATTGATAAGGTCCTTCGTTGCTTTAATATGCATGAGGCTAAACCAGTGAGTACTCCATTAGCTGCACATTTCAGATTATCTTTAGCTTTATGTCCACAGTCAGATGATGATGTTGAGTACATGTCTGAAGTTTCATATTCTAGTGCAGTTGGTTCTCTTATGTATGTCATGGTATGTTCTCGTCCTGATGTATCACATGCACTAAGTGTTGTTAGTAGATTCATGGCTAATCCTAGTAACGAACATGGAAAGCAGTTCAATGGATTTTCAGGTACTTGAGTGGTACATCTAATGCTTGTTTACAGTTTGAAAAATCTAGAGATGGACTTATTGGTTATGTAGATTCTGATTATGTTGGTGATTTGGACAAGAGGAGGTCACTTGCAAGTTACGTATTCACCATTGGTGGTCGTGCTGTGAGTTGGAAAGCAAGTTTACAGGCCACTATAGCTTTATCTACCACTGAAGCAGAGTATATGGCTGTTTTTGAAGCATGCAAAGAAGCTACATGGTTGAGAGATTTATACACTGAGCTTTGTGGAGATACTTCTTGCATTAATATGTTTTGCGATAGTCAAAGTGCTATATGTCTTACAAAGCATGAAATGTTTCATGAAAGAACAAAGCACATTGATGTCAGATATCATTATATTCGAGATGCTATTGCTCAAGGTAATGTTAAGGTATGCAAGATAAGTACTCATGATAATCCCGCTGATGTGATGACAAAGCCAGTTCCAGTTACTAAGTTTGAGCTTTGCTCAAGCTTGGTTGGAGTTAAAGTTCAGTCCAAGAGACTTTCGACGCACGGTGGTTATTTATTATTGCAGAAGTTTTTTTATATGCTACAAGGAGGGAATTCGTCTCAAGGTGAAGATTGTTGATATGTGATCTGAATTCTAAAGAGACAAAGGTCTAGAGACGCGAAGCGTCGCGTTGACAGACCTGGCCCATATGGAGGCCCATGACATAGCCCGAAGGGTGCAGGGGGGCATAACCCCCACGGTACGGATTCTTCTTCTTTTGCGAATTTGTTTCTGTCTTTAACTCGAGTCAGTTTTATGCCACCATATATACCCCCTATAAGTTGCACGGGAAGAGTTGACGACTCATTAAAATCCCTATGTTTTGTAAACATTTTTTCTGATATAGTGAAGATCGCCGTCGTGTGCCCGTAGTTTTTTTCCGCAAGAGTTTTTCATGTAAAAATCAGTGTCTCCCTATCCTTGATATATTTTGTTATTTGCCTGTCAATTTCTAACAGAGGCCTAGTCCTGTGCGTTCGTTCCAAAAGGACGGTTGGATTCTTTTGCCCCAACGCTAACCGCCACTGACCCAATCGCATCTGAAGTAATTCCCCTTGCCCTTGTCTGATTCGTTCTAGTCAATGGTTTGTCGTCGTTCCTCCCATCTAGAGGTATGAGTCGGGCCATGCTATTCCGTGCCCGCCTGAGGTCCGGCCGGCTCGGCATGGCCCAAGCACGGCCCAGGCACACCACGTGGTGGGCTAGGCTGGCACGGCATGGACGGCAGACCGGGCTGGGCCTGGAAAGACGGCACGGTGGGCGACACGCCACGGCCCGGTGTGGCGTGCCATGCTTGGGACGGCTCGACATGACTGGCATGCCCAGCACCCAGGCGCTAGCGGCCACCTCGCCTCCCGCCGCCCCACCACTCCACCACCGCCTCCAGCACATCCAATAGACCAACATACATGGAGAGGATTGAATGGGAGGGAGGTGAGCACCGCACCGCCTCGCCGATGGGGAACCAGGGTGGAGGCGGCTGGCGCGGCTCGCAGAGATGGAGGCACCGCACCGCCTCGCCTCCCGCTGCCTCCTCCCGCCGCACCGCTCCGCCTCGGCCTCGTCGCCTCCCGTCGCCTCCTAGCGACTCCCGTCTCGGCCTTGTCACCTCCCGCAATCCCGCCACCTCCTCCGCTGCCTCCTTGCGACTCCCACCGTAGCCTCCTCGCCTCTTGTGGTCCCGCCGCCTCCTCCGCCTCCCGCCATGGTCGCCCTGCGCTCTAGCATGGCCAGCACGGTGAGCACCACACTGCCTCACCTCCCTTCACCTCCTCCTGCCGCGCCACTCCACCTCGGCCTCGTCGCCTCCTCTGCCTCCCGCCTCGGCCTCATCGCCTCCTCGCGACTCCTGCCTCGGCCTCGTCGCCTCCTGCGGTCCCGCTACCTCCTCCGTCTCCCACCATGGTTGCCTCGAGCTCTTCCATGGCCCATGGCTGGGCCACTAGGAGTGGGTGGTAGAGGCGTGGAACCGTGGAGGTGGAGGTGGTAGTGGGTTGGGGGATTGGGGGAACCGAGACGGTCGGAAAGCAAGAGAGATAGGAGATTAGGAACTAGAAAGTAGGAAGGAAGAAAGCAAGAGAGAGATAGGATCCGAACGAAGGTATGCATATATGTAGGGCCCATACACTAGTGCTCAATCCATCCGTTCTCAAGTCCTGACCATGCATTGGAGTGGTGGTGAGTCAGTGAGTGGTGACGGGTGAGGACCAAGGCTTTGCTTTCTTTCAAATCGAGAGAGACAGGTAGAGGGAATCCGAGGAAAAAAAGTTAGACGGAGACATGGAGTGACCAGTGTACGGGTCATTAGCAACGTTCACAAATGCAGAATCGTGAGAGACAATGGGCAAGCACAAAGAAGCAATGGGGCAAGCCGCGAGAGGCAGAGCGACATGACATGACATAAATTTGATGTGATAAGCACAGAGAAGCAATGGCTCTTCCGGTGTTTCTTCTCTCCGACGCTCTATGCAACTGTGCCTATAAAACAAAACTCCGTGTTTATTTATTCATCCACTCTCAACTCACCTCATTTCTTCGTCATCCATCTACTCTCCTCATTTCTTCAACATCCATCCACTCTCCTCATTTATTCACCATCCATCCATCCATTATACTACCAAGGAGTTGGAGCACCAAGGATCTCCCAAGCGGTATGCTATCGAGGAGTCGTAGCATGAAAAGGGCAGCAGGGCGACTTAGTGTAAGCTCTCGCCATCGCTCCCCTAGTCCTCCTCCGGCTCCGACTCCCATTGATGCTCACCAATTCTCACCAAGGATGGGAGACTACGGCATGTATGATCGTCATATGAACGGTACGGAGGGCTACAAGGAGTATCAGGGTGGTCCGAGCCAATGGGGACTCCAGAGTTCTCTCCCGCGTCCATAGAAGGCAACATTGGCAGGTCTAGACGAAGAGCAAATTGCTGGAAGCACATGACCTGGAGCCAGGAAATCCAAGATGGCCAAACGGTAGATATCAAAACTTGTAATTAGTGCCAAGCTAAATTAACTGCCCGTACAGCTGCAGGGACAGGGCACTTGAACCGGCACTATAAAAGCATGCTTGCACAAGATCGGGGTGCAGAGCCAAGTGGGAGGAGTACAAACACAGCTAAACTTCGAGGCCGATGGCTCTGTAAGTACTTGGGTATACAACCCGCTTTTTATCCGTGAGGAAATTGCTAGATATATTGTTGCGGAAGATCAACCGATTAGGATGAGTGAAAGTCGCGTGTTCGAAAGAATGGTCCAACGCGGCTTTTGCCCACAGTACCAACATGTTAGTAGGAGAACCACTACATCTGATATTTTACGGCTGTATCATAAGGAACTAGCAGAGCTAAAGAACTATTCCTACAAGTTCAGTTCTCTTTTGCTATAACTTCAGACATTTGGACATCATCACACCAGAGAAGTGCCTACCTTAGTGTTGTAGCCCATTATTTAGATGCAATTACAAGCTAAACAAGAGAGTCATAGGGTTTAAGGTAATGAACGAATCACACACGGGAGAGGACATTGCCGAGTGTATACTACACGTATTTGATGATTTTAAGATAGATAATAAGATTGCTTCTATAACTCTTAATAACGCATCAGCGAACACTACTGCTATGAACATCCTCACCCCAAGATCGCAGACGTATATTGGTGGTTATGTTCTCCACTAGAGATGTGTATGACATATCTTGAACCTTGTTGTTCAAGACGGTATGGAAGCGATTAGTGTTTATTTGAACAGTATCTACGATGACATTCGCTACCTCACAAATTCCCCACAAGTGGTAGCCAGGTTTGCGGAGTACTACGCAGCCAATGGGAAGGAGCCAAGAAAATTCGGTCTTGACATGAGCGTGAGGTGGAACTCAACATACATCATGTTAAAGAAGTTACAATGGTACGAACATATCGTATCCATTTTTGTCAATGCTAACTCTCAAGACAATAAATTGGTAGTTACTAATTCAGATTAACAGATTGCTAGTCATTTTTGAGAGTTTTTAAAACCTTTTTATAAAGCAATAAAGGTTCTATCCGGTGTTTATTAACCTACCTCTTGCTTATTTATAAAATTTATTTAGTTAATTGCAGACAAGTTTGCCAAATCTAGGAAGGATCGCCTTTTAGGTCATGCTGTCGCACTAATGGATGAAAATTTTATTAAATATTTCAGTTCTATTTCACATGTGTATTGCTTTGCTATCATTTTTTATCCTACGAAAAAGTTGTCAAGATTGCAGATCGGTATGGAGGGAATAGGTGAATGCCTTGGTCTTGATTACTCGAAAGCTTTTGCACATGTCAAAGAGAGGCTTTTTCGTGTTTTTCGTATATATCATGACAAATTTAGCAACAACGTGAGATCGGAGGCCTCACAGCAGACGCAACAAGGAAAGACAAGCTTTACATCCCACTTGTGGAAGAAGCTAAAGGGCAAGTCTAGTTCTTCGTCCTCTCAGTCTCAGGCAGCCCCCAAGTGAAGTTCTGTCTCAAAGCTAAACCACTACCTGGAGCATGATTTTGCAAACATCGATCCTAATCTTTCCAATGGAAAGATAGACTTGCTCGAGTGGTGGAAGAACAACAAGCAGATATTTCCTGTGTTGTCACATTTCACACGGGATGTTCTACTAGTGCTGGTGTCCTCTGTCTCTTCAAAAGCAACATTCAGCATGACAGGGAGAATAATTGAAGAAAGAAGATCATCCCTCACGCCTAGGATGGTGGAGGCAATCACATGCGCCAAGGACTGGGAATTGGCTAAAGAGCAGCAACAACATCAACTAGAGGATCTTGAGATCGTACAGGCGTACGCTGACCTCAAACGTATGAACGATCTCAACACTGATGAGTAGTTACTATGTACGCATGTTGTTACTGTACTCTTTTCCTTACTCGGGGAACCCCACTCTAGGGCATAAGGTTTTTAACGAGACAATAATATTGTATCTGTAAAATATCAATAAAATTTTACTTTTTCTCTGAAATATTTACGTGTCCATGTTTTTATGCAATTAATTCAATTTTAACTAGGTTTTTAACGAGATGGGCATGAGAGAAATGAAGATGGCGGTCGTCACCACCATCATCGCCGCCGCCTCCGCCGTTTATAGTTACTTAGGGCTGAGCTTGGGTCGGCAGGCACGGCCCTAGCACGACGGGATTTGGGCTGTGCCTGGGCCTAGCAGGAGGCGAGGTGGACTAGCACGACATGGAACGATGGGGTGATCAGGTCGTGCCGGCATGGCACGACATGGCCCGAAGCACAACGGGCCCGGGCCGTGACGGCACGACCCAATGCCCAGCTCTACTCCCGTTCGACGGGAGGAATGAGATATCACCAGCGGTACGTCCATATAACAGTAATCTCCAATATCTAATGGTTCCATTCTTACCTTTTAGTACTTGTAAAAGAAAATCTATTGGAAAAGTATACCAGAGAGGAAGTAAGAAACAAGACATTCAGCAAATCCAAAACAGCATAGTTAAAGAAGGAAAAGAGATGAAAAGCATCTAGTAGAACAAAAGGACATACAAATTGATGTTTGCATCCAACTACAATCAATTAAAAGCATTCTCACTTTTAATAATCTGAAAATCATATCTGACCGAGCGTTCTCACTCATGCACTATAAGATTATTTCATAATCTGACATGCCGCATGTAACTAAATGGAATGGTTCTAATAGGAATGGACTAGTGTGATGATTGCTTGACTAAAGGATAGAATCAAGGGGTTTAAATTCACTTTCCTCTCCCTTTAAAATTGATTGAACGATTGTGTGTATCATTCAAATAGTGACCTTATGGTGTTGTTATTTTTTTAGAGGTCCGGGATTTACCCCATCCGGACTGCCTCAAAGAAGAAGAAGCACCCTACTCTACAAGGCAACCATGAGAGCAGCACTCAGACCATGGCGGGCTAGGAGCCTAAAGCTCCCCTAGCCACTGTGCCCCAGCATAGCCCTTGCCTCACTGTGCCTAGCACAGCCTCGTGAGATACATGCCGAGCTGGGGGCTCGAGCCCTGGTGGGCTGGGCGAACGCCGCCGCCACAAGCCAGATGAGCTTCGCTCGCTTCTCGTATGGTGTTGTTATTAATTAAGTCATTAGTGCTATGAATTGATTAGTGCTCAGATGAACTACTTGATGCCTGCTTTAGTTTCAAATGTTACTATAGCTTGTCGCATGCACATTTTTTTTAAGATAACGGAAGAGAAATCCTCTCCCGACCTTTGTATCCGAGGATACATACAACCCAAAGTTTATTATACGTACCGAAAAGTTTTTAACCAGGCGAAACCATAGCCTTAAAAACTATAATGAAGCGGCAAAACAAATGACGCAAAAGCTTAAACCAAGGGCAAAACACTAGCCATAAAAGTAGTAAGCATCATTCCAAAGTAAACAATGACATAACACTTCGTCAAACAACTCGAATCCTGTTACATAGCTTCCATCCATTCTTGTTGAAGATCTCCCTTATAATGACCTCCAAAACTTTGCTCCTAGCTATTAAGGCCTCCCTCCTTTCTTGGCATTTCAAAGGCAACCAAGAGTGGATCCAATGGATACATCGGAATAGTACCTGCAAAGGATGGTCAATAACTTTCTTATCGAAAACGACATCAATACGACCTAACCAAATAGACCAAATAGTGCAGCCGCTCCTACCAAAATATTTTCTTTTAAATCCAAATTCAGACCTAATAACCAGTTCCCAAAGATATTCTGAACAATATTAGGTCTATTAATATTAAAAGTAATTTGGACTATGCGCCAAGCAAAACAGCAAAGTGACAATCAAAAAACAAGTATTGTATAGTCTCCGTTTGATCATAAAAACAACAAGTTGTGTCACCTCTCCAGTGTCATTTTAATAAATTAACCTTAGTCAAAGTAACTCCTCTACAAAGGTACCACAAGAAGATTTTTATCTTAAGGGGTACTTTAACTTTCCATAAGTTTTGATATCGAAAACGATAATTGGTATTACCCAAAACATCATACATAGATTTGGCTGAAAATTATTCATTCCTATGCAAATTCCATTTAATTGTATCCTTATCCATGGTAAGATGAGAATTGGTTATTCTTACCATAAGATTATTGAAAGCAAGCAAATTTGGGTTAATAATCGCTCTCCCGAAACTCAAATTTAAAGGTATAGTTCCTAAAACATCTTCAACCAAAGCATATTTGTTCCGGACTATGTCAAACAAAGTTGGATAAAGTACATAAAAATATCGATGTCCAACCCAAATGTCCTTCCAAAATCTAATCTGTTTCCCATCTCCAAGACTAAAAGAATAGTGTTGAATAAAATCATGCTTTACCTTTATTAATCCCTTCCAAAAATAGGAATCACCAGGTTTAGTCTCAACTTGAGAGACCGATTTATCATTCAAATACTTACTTGTAAGCAATTGCTACCAAAACCCTTCCTCATTCAAAAGTTTAAACAACCATTTAGCCAAAAGGCACTTATTTTTTGTCTCGAGGTTCTGAATTCCCATGCCACCTTGGTCCTTGGGCCTACAAATGATATTCCATTTAGCCAACCTATACTTTTTTCATGGTTGTTACTCTGCCAATAAAATTTGGACCTAAAAAAATCCAGACGTTTAAGGACCCCCTTGGGTACCTCAAAGAAAAAAAGCATAAACATAGGAAGGCCACTCATTGTCGCATGCACATGTTAATTACTATGGTGTTTAACGTATGCACGCATCAGTTTCTCATGTGAATGGACGTGTGAGATGAAGGGTTGCTCCGTTTTAGATCTTGTGTGGCCTAAGGCCACTATTTATAATACACTTGTTGGTTGGTATAGATGGATTTTTTTTAGAACACACAAAAGAGTTGCACATCATTATATTAAGGAGAGGTTTAAAAACACAAATCCAATTACAAACAAGAACCCTAAATAAACTGAAAACAAGAAAGGGACCAAGAAACTCATAAGAGAAGAGAAAAAAACCCACCCCAAGAGGCAACCTAAAACTAAACAAAACTACTCAAGGAAAGGTAGCTCCTCCAAACACCAAGCTCTCGTCGTGCGCGAGAGGCGGAACTCATCGAAGATCCTGTGTAGAAGCAGCCTCAAAGGAGATGCTACCTTATTGAACACACGATTGTTCCTTTCCTTCTAGAGCATCCAGAAAATGAGGATGTTGCAGGAATCAAGACCCCGATGGTGGCTCAACGAAACCGACTAGCGAGCGGATAGCCAAAAGTTCTCCAAGGATGGTTGTCCGGCTAGCATACATCGGTGTAGGCCAACACATGGAAGGAAATGCACCAAAATTTGGGCAGTGATCACACAACCGATTAATAGATGATCAATTGTTTCCCTGCTACAATGACATAAAACACATTCTTGTTGGTTTGAGAGGCCACGACGCTCCAGTCGATCCGCAATCCAATAGTGCCGACGAACGGCTAACCACATGAAGTGTTTACACTTGAGCGGGGCAGAAGCTTCCCAAATTGTTGGGGCGCACGTGAAAAGTTGGGAACCGACCAAGAAGCATTATACACAGAACTTGCCGAGAACTACCATGAGTCACTCTACCACCACCGAAAAGAGTCTTCCTGTCCAGGCGTTGTGTGGACCGACTGCATTATGTCCCACAGAGAAGATAATCTATGAGCACCTGCGCATCAAGGCCCCCGGTGATGTCCGCTATCCACTGGCCATTGAGCATGGCCTCCTGGACCGTGCATTTGTTCCTGATAGCGAGCGAAATTGCGTTGATCAATGACGGTGCGATGTCAGAAATGTTTTTCTCATTGAACCAATGATCTAACCAAAACAAGGCACGTTCGCCATTTCTGATCCCAACGACCAATGAAACCTGGAACAAATCATGCTCAGCTTTGCTGCACCGAACCGTTAGAGCATGCCAAGGTTGCGCGTTCCACGATAGTTGATGCCAAAGCCATCGTAGGCAAAGGGCACAGCTGAGGACCTAGAGGTTGTGTAGACCCAACCCCCCCCCAAAGCTTGTAGGCATGCAAACCGAAGGCTAGGCAATAAGGCAATGGCCTCTACAGACCGTCTCAGTTCCTTTCCACATAAATGCACATTGCCATTTGTCGATGGCTTTGATCACCGAAAGGGGGATCAAGCGCCATGAAGGAGTAGATGGGAAGGTCATTAGAACCGTCTTGACAAGGACTAGACGACCTCCTTGAGTGAGCAAGCCGATTTGCCAATGCTATGACCCAGCGGCAATCTTGCCCAAGAGGGATGAGAAACAATAGGTTAAACACCAGTACATTGGCCTCTAACAACTTAATAGGATAGACACACTACATAATAAGAAACAATATTAGCAGTAGTACATAGGTTACACATAATAATTCGACGCACTACATAATATCAGTACATCGGACAACACAACTTAATAGGATAAACATCATCACATAGTTTCTCGACGAATCACAATGATAGTAAGCAAATCATTCAGCACAACATATTTTAATAAGATAAACCATCGAGTGGCCACAACCTCAACGTTTGCCATGTCAACATCCATGGTGCCCGCCTCGAGTCGAATAGTAGGATGAAGTCTCGCGGCATCGTCCGAATTATCGATCTCTCCTTTAGGCTGTTGATTTCTCACATGGTAATTCTTGAAGGTATGCCCGAACTCCCTACAAATAGAGCACTTCTTTGTACGACGCCCAGCTTCTGCTTCGTCCATGTCGTTCCTGATATGTCGGCTTTGCCGCCAGCCAACCTTTTCCTTCAGCCAAGCAATATCCATGGCCCAAATCAGTTGCTCCTGGGTAGGATGACCGGTGAAATGGCCAACCATGCTATAACTATATAGCTCTGCATTACAGGTTTTCATCACCTCTTCCTTAATGAAATATTCAGAAACATGTGGCCATCATATGTGAGCACGGCCTATACAGAAGAAGTGGTTTGTTGTAAGTGCATATGCAACTAGCGCGGCGTAGCATGTACTCATGAATGATCCTCTCGCGGTACGTCCCACGGCATCCTTTCTCCCTACAAAGTACCTCGAAGCGAAGCTCCCTTGTGCCTATCTGAAAGATCTAGACCCACCATTATGTGGTAATGGAGTTTTGGTGATTAATGATAAATCTAATTGGGAGACTAACACCTTTATTGATATACATATTGTGTAGTCTCGTTTGGATATAAAGGTGAAAATCATGAAGGCATGCAAAGTGATTAAGTGATTAATGACAAATGCACTTGTGAGACTAACACTCTATTGTTATATCAAGTTTAGTCTCACTTTGATATAAAAGCAAAATCCAAACAGTATGTATTCATTAATGATAAATCTATTTGTGAGACTAACAATTCTATTGATTATCTATTGCTTAGTCTCGTTTGGATATAAAGATGAAAATACAAGAGGTATGCATTCTACTTCTTATTATTATATCTTGTTGCATTCCTCGGATCCAAAATATAGGTTAAACTCCACCAAAAAGGTTAACTTGGATATGTGCATATGTTTCCATTACACATTTGTGTATGCACACATTTAGGGGGAGTTCATTCTATATTTTGTGATTTCATTAGTATTGATCCATAATCTCTTTCAACATATATTAAGGATCTTTACTTTGAAACATATCCTTGAATATATTTAACTTGTGTAGTTAATATATTCATATGAGTATATGAGAGCATATGAGACTTGTGTAGTTCATTGATGCTCATATATCCTTGAATATATTTGAACTTGTGTAGTTAATATATTCATATGAGTATATACAACTTGTGTAGTTCAGATACACTCATATTTAGTATATACAACTTGTAGTTCAGATATACTCTTGGTATATATAACTTATGTAGTTCATATATACTCATGTCACTTTATATTCAATTATTTGCAATTGTGTTGTGGGACTAATGTGTGTGCTAAGATGTTTTCAATGCTTAGTCCCTGAGTTTGAATGGTGACATGAAAAGGAAATGCAAAGGTGATAAGAGATCAACATGGCTCAAGACAAAGGAGTCATGCATTGCATTTAAAAGCTTCGAAATGCGTAGTACCGGCGTTGTATGCTGCAGTAGAGTACCGCACCGCTGATGTACCGATTTACATGCGGTATGAAAATTCCAGTAGCATTTCTTTTGGACTTGGTTTGCTCAAGTGGAGCGGTAGTACGGAGTTCATGTGGCGGAACTACGCGTGCTGTATGACCAAAATATGTTGGCGGTATGTAAATTCCAGAGAAGGTATTTTTCTGTATTTCTCGAGCCTCTGGAAATCGGTAGTACCGCATCTGAGAAACGGTACTACCGGAGAGCGGTATTACCGGATGCTAGTTGGCGGTAATACCGCACCTGTTAGTAATGGCTTGTTCAAAAGCATTTATGCAGGTATATCTTGTTAATTAATGTTAATGACATTGTGGGACTAACATTTTTCATGAGTTGGATAAATAGGTTATGTTCCAGGGTGATGAAGACTTTGGATGGCATCATGAGTTGATCGTCATCGATTCAAGGTTCAAGAAGATGATGCATCATGTGTTGATGCATATCAAGATCTCGAATAAGAGATGATCATGAGTTGATCATCGAGTCAAGAGAAGACTCATCATGTCTTGATTGAGGTCAAGTAAAAGATGCATCGTGGGTTGATGCATATCAAGACGATGACCCGGACATGAAGCGATGATGTGAGTCATCAAGCTTCAAGTTGATGGTCAAGGGAAAGGTATGACTAGCTAGGGCTAAGGATTTGTTCCTAGTCTTTTACCGGTCTCGGTGTTTGGTTGGAGACCAGATTGCTAGAATAGGTTGTCGTACTATTAAGAGGGGTCTTGTCTAGTAGCTTGAGTTAGTCATGTGTTGATAGCTCATTGTGTTTGCTCTAGCTCAACTTAACATGTTGCCTATATTTGCGAATGCGTTTTGCAAATAGCTGAGGCTCATGGATAATCCTTGTAGCATGTGACTATACTTTGCAAATGTGTTTTGCAAACGGTTGAAGTCCATGTACCTACTCCTTGTAGCATGATCTAAGTTTGCAAATATGTTTTGCAAATTGTTGGGATTCATGTATTTTCCCTTGGCATGGTCTAAGATTGCTTGTTGCTAACTCTTTGGACTTAGACCATGGTAGTGGCTCTTTGAAGTTATGCTTTTTGATTTGATAAAATGTGTTTGAGATCAAATCAAATAGGTGGGTTGAGTAGCCCACTGAATAACCTTTCAATAGAGTCCAAGATCACTCTATTCGACATCGAGTCAAAAGTTATGACCTTTTACCGAGTGTGGTCTATGCTGAAAATTGGGCTGCGGTAGTACCACCAGTATAATCATGTGAGTACCGCACCAAGGTCAGAACGGCTAGTTTTTGCTGATTTCAGCTCCCAACGGCTAGTTTTTGTTGTGGGGGCTATAAATACCCCCTTGGCCGGTTGAGAGATAATCTTTGGCATCCCATTGAGTTCCTTTGAGCTAAGAGCAAGCCCTCTACTCCCATTTGTGCATGTGTTGCACTTAGTGAGGTTTGAGAGGCAAATCCTATTGCATGTGTTGCATTAGGTGGTGGATTTAGTATCCACGAGAGCTTTGACACTTGATTGGTTCAAGTGAAAGTTGGAGACTTGTTACTCTTGGTGTTTGCCGACACCTGAGCGACGTGGAGGCGTCGTGGTCCTGATCTTCTCAAGTGAAGCTTGTGAGAAGGCCCGGTGTTTGTGAGTGGCTTGGTGCTCGCCATCTCCGGAGTGGAGTAAGAGCAACCCTAGTGGAGCGAGGTGTTGATACCTCGGAGGAAGGCTTAATTCGTGGAGCCAGCCCAATTGGTTTGGGTTTCCTCAACGTGGATTATGGGAGACCGGCAAGTCTCCACCACCACGGAAAACATCATTGTGTCCCATGTGCTTCTTGTGATTAGCTTTCATATGCTTTACATTGTGCAATTTATATACCTTGTATTAAATTGCTTATTCATTGTGTATGATTGCAATAGTATTATTTACATTACTTAAATTGAATTGCTTACAAGTCCATGCTTGATTGATTATTATCAATAGACTTGTATTATTGGTGCACTTAGTTGAACCTAGTTGATTTAGACTTTAATTGTGCAAAACCGTATTTGTATTAGCTTCCGCATTAGAAATCGGTTTTAGAGCATAGAAGTTTTAAAACGCCTATTCACCCCCCCTCTAGTCGGCCTCCTCAATCTAACACTATCTTGAATGCCCTGTGCATGTCACCCTTCTTGCTCTTCTCCTCCATATACTTGGTGATCATGGCAGAGTACAATACTCTATCATTTTCCATAGAAAGCGATGCATTGTTGCCTTGGTCAACAAAGTACTTCGGTCTTCAAGCACCATCCTTTGAACTAGGGCTTCGATTTTCTCACCTTCATCAGCAATCCCACTAGCTTCCCAAACCAAAGAAGCTTCTTCGATCTAGTCTTCATCAACAACTCCCCGATTTTCGGCCAGTGTATGTGAAGGGATACAAGTAGGCTACACTAGTTGGCAATTCAAAAATTCTACCACATAAACCAGAAAGCCAAGCAAGCAAGAGATCATAGATCGTTACCACTAGTCGCACAGTGCAGCGGAAGAAGTGTTGTAGCAGCCTGATCCGACGTCAAGCGCGTCGATGTAGTGGTCGTAGTCGATCATCCAGCATCCTCGATGTCGATCGTCTCCTCCAGCAACATGTGATGTTCCTTATTTAGATCGCAGATCGTCCTCGTTCAAAATAGCAGTAATCGCATCAGCGTCTCTACGGTATCCACATGTCCAGGGATAGAACACAGTACACTGATGTGCTAGCATCAACTCGCACAGTAGGGTCTTCGAGAAGATGGTGGTTAGGGTTTTGATAGAGCAACTCACGTTGTCTGTGAGTCTCTTTTCCCAACAGCCTCATGCATTCCATTATAAAGAGCCCATGACGGATCCTATCCGAACTCGTTTGTTCCAACCCGTTAAGTGTGTGACCCTATAGGTTCATGTGTAATCGATTGTGACTCGAAAACTCCTTTCCAACCACTAGTCGTTAGCGGTTCCTAGCAAGACATAACGATTCCTGAATACACATAAATTATATCCGACGAACATTAATGCAATATGATGTACGACCAGATCCTTATCACTCACGACTAGTTTGTATCTCTATACGACTAGTTCATATTTAGTCATGACCAGTTCATAACTCCTTACGACCAATTAGTGATTATATTCGACCAGCCTACGACCAGCTTGTATATCTATACGACTAGTCTGTATCTAGTTGAACTAAACAACCTGCTTGTGTATTCTTCCTTTGCCTCACGACATCTGGTTGAACTCTAGGTAAGATAATTTGTCATCCATGGACTGTTCAATACTTTCTCGATCAAGTGACGGATAACTTCATGTGGTCGACTCTTCGACCACTAGTAGCATGTCCATGCACTTTCTTTATCCGACCACATCGAGGGGCCTAGAGATATCTCACCTGTTATGTCAAGAGGGCAAATCCCATATCCGACCAGTCGCATCCCTTTGCATGTTTTATAGCATACCCAAAAGCTACCTTTATAACTACCTAGTTACGAAGTAGCATTTGACAACCCCTAAGTATACTATTACACATATAGGAAACCATGTTGATCTCAGGTCTAAGGATTATACTTCATTATTGCTTGAGACCAACTGATGACACATGAAATCATAACAATCTCAATAGTATCTCAAGGTGGGTCAATCCAACCTTATGTTCTCTAACATGTGTTCACATTATTGATTCTATATCTCTATATCCATGACCGGTGAAACATATTCATCAATTAATACATGTGCTGGTCGATAAGTCACTAGTGTTCCGACCAGTAACATCCGACCAGAGATACATTTAGAATGACATCATATAAGTTAAAGAGCTTCACCAACAAATAACATACTTGTTAAGCTATATAATCGATAATTTATTCAAGGAATATAATAACATTTATTCCATAACTCATAAGCATAGACGTGATACAATCATCTCTATGATTGCCTCTAGAGCATATCACCAATAGTATGCGCCACGCTATGGCTGGAGTCTCTAACTTCTTCTTCGGTATCACATCCACCTACTTCTTATTCAGCCACAGATGCAGGAATGGTTTTGGCATAAGCTTGGGGTTAGAAGGACTAAATCCCACCCTTGCTCCCTCACCCTGTGTACGTATTACTACCATGACCTTGTTCCTTTCAACTGCACTAACTCCCAATATGTACCCTGTAGTGCTCGATTGGCAAGGTAGTTCAATTTTAAATCATACACAGCATGGTCCAACTCGAATGTGTAGAACAACTACCGTACCACAGCGCTCCATGTATGTTGCTCTGGTCTTATTAGGCTTACGACCGCCAATTGGAAATAACACAAATCAACCCCCTCGGGACCCTGCAAAATAGTCCCCTGACCATAGTAATCTTGAAATTGATTGTGTCCAACATATTCGATGTACTGCACCACAAACAAGATTTTCATGATTAACCACATATCTAAAACTAAACTACACACCAAAGAGGATGTATTACAACATACTACACTACGCAACCATACATCTATAACTATGTAATCCATTTAGTTAAAAAATACATACAAGGTCGATGACCGAACCCTGTTGCCAATTCAAATGGCGGCAGCACTGTTACCATGGCAACAGGGCAACTGTCGCCATTGGGAATGGCAACAGGTCTATTTCGCCATTTCAAATGGCGATAGTAGCCCATTTTTGTAAAAACAATTCGACTATTTGTTTTTGTAATTCTTTATTAAAATAGTATTATTTTAACAAAATCATCAAAGTGGTACATAAATCACCAATCCTTTGGTTGAATCAAATTGTTCTTGAAGATCTTGGGACACGATGATTTCCGTTTACATGCACAATTACGGACATTGCCAACTACAGACATTGCCGCATGGGGAGTTTTTGGCTAAAATGGTACTGTTGATGGCCATAGTAGCAAATCTAACTCCCTTCCGATGCCAATAGAAAAAATAGCACCATAGAGCTGCCGCTGCTTGACACGTCACCAAGTTTGGTCCTAGGGGGTTGGACCTCGCTCGTTCATGCCCCAGGGGGCGGATGCCTCCCCCGTGCACTACGTGGCTAGTCTGTGCCCTTGTGGGCTAGAGCTAGCTTGATCGCAGGGAATGGTGTTGCTGAGGTCAGTCTGAGTAGGTCATGCGAATGTTGATCGCAGCAGTGATGCATCCCAATGGACGTGCGGCTGGAAGACAACATGATGTTAGCACAACCTAAGGCATAATAAATAATCAGGATGTAAATTGAACATAACTTACCTCCCTGATCTGTAGTACGGATGATCGACGGGGAGTGCTAGGTGCCCGTCAGGTCTCACTAGGTTGTGCTGACCTAGCAGGTGAGCATAGTCGGCCCACTCAGTACGCAGCCTGAAGCACGTCGTCTCTCAACCGATCGCAGTTCATGTTCTTGATGATTTGCTTGGACTCCTAGAAGATGGACTTGAGAGTACTACGAAGCCCCAAAATGGTGTGATCTAGGCTGTGGATGGTGGACCTGGATGCGTGTGAGATCCAGTGGACTCGATCGAATTGAAGTGACAGGCAACAACTGTTCAGTATCAAACAGTAAAAATATCATGAATAAAGCGAGCATAGGTTGTGGTTTACAGTGTCGTCACGCCGCAACGCACTATGTTGATCGAACGAATGATGAGGCCTCTCATGGTGCATAACCTGCTCTGAACGCTCTGGCAGAGGATGGGTGAGTCTGGTACATGACCGTGGTACATACCACTCGATGTACTCACGGTAAGTCCAAACGTCATATGGCCAGTGCTCCTATAGAACCTCAATGTGCACCATCTCTGTTCAAGCTGTAGTCCATTGATGCTAGACTGCCTACAAATCCTCATAATATTGGCCCATCCTTGATTGCCTACATTCAAGAATGATTTATGTCCGAAGAGCGGATATAGGTATGAACTGTAAACATTACTCGGATAAAGTTGCACTTACAAGTGAACAGCTCGCTCGAGCATCATCCCGTTGGGAGGTCGCACAACCTAGTAGAGATCGAACTATAGCATTACGCATTGCGGTGTGTAAGGCTCCACCATATGTGAAAACACAAGGTGGTAGGTCGTCGCCTATAATCCAGTGTCATGTGTGCATTGCACGGATAGTCCATGCGGCGCTACTCCTTAATTGATAGCGAAATCGAAACTCGCTCGCTTGCTCTATTCTCATTGTCTCTACGCCGAGCGAGAATGAGAATGAGAATGAGAATGAGAGTGTGAGTGAGAGCTGGGTTTTACAGCCACGCGAACATAATTTCCATCAATCGTGAAGCAACGGGAGGGAATCGGATTCCCTCACGCGGGGAGACTTTGCATGCATGGGGGACATCGGTGTGACGAAGGAAATCGAATCGATTCCCTCCCACTCGGGCTTGTGCACGCGGCAGAGGATAGTATGGTGTCCCAGGGGTAGTGTGCTTGGCAATACCGTGCCCCAGGGGCACTAACCTCGTCAGCACCGTGCCCCTAGGGCACGAACAAGCTAGGTCTGGCCCCAAGGGCCGATTAGCCATGTGGCGTGTAGGGGATGCATCCGGCCTCTGGGGACCGGACTTGGCGACGTGTCAAGCAGCGGTGGCTCTGTGGTGCTATTTTTCTATTGACGTCGGGATAAGACTAGATTTGCTATTATGTCCATCAACAGAGTCATTCTAGGGAGAAAGAAAAAACACTCCGTCCACTGACGGCATGAGGTCTCTCTAAGATAGCACGAGAGGGTGAGGTCGGGTGAGCAGAGGACCCACTGGCAGAATTGGAAACTTCTTGGCGAGCAGTGGTAGCCCTCGTTCGTTTCCCCATCTAGCTTGCTCATGCATGCATGCATGATCAGGATGCTCTGGACTTTGGAGATCGATCCCATCTCTCAATGATCGAGATGCATGAACACGTGACGTGTTTCTATGCCCCGACACGTGGCCCGTATCTTATCTCTTGGGAAGGCACGTGCTACGCTAGCTAAGAGGGGATAAGACGTACACGCACCCTGCTAGTACGGTGAGAGCCCTCCCACCGTTTGATCTCCTCCCTCTCTTTTCTAATAAACGGCAGATGCATAAGATCTCTCTTGAGATACCGTTCCATAGAATTTATTTTCCGCAAGTACGTAAGTAGGTCTTCGCTTGTAGGATAGCTTTGGATAGCCAAGTTGGACATCAATTTTCCTAGATTTTACGGTTTTGCTAAATAACATTCGACTGCTCTCTTTTGTCAAAATAGTCGAATTTCCATCCGTCTGATATATTTTGATATTTGCACTTCTTCTCATATGATGAATTGGGCCCAAATTTATTGTGATTTTTTCTTCAGAACATAACGGGTTCACCGTATTGTCATATTTTGTTGGTATAGAATTTTATTTTTTGTCTTTATTTTTGCTCAACCTCTCAAAGTATATGTTAGATTTTGAATCATGTGATGGAAATATGAGTTATTAAGACTTTCGAGAATAATTTCAGTGATCAAGAACAAAAATTACGTAAATAATTTATTGTAATTTATGTATAATAAATTTGACTATTTTGGACTGAGAAAACAGTCGAATCTTTGTATAGACAGGACCCTTTTACGATTTTATACCTCAGATAAGTGCATGTATAGGCAATCTCACTACTTTAGCTCCTAGTTCTTTCTTTAGAGGTGAATAGGAGAGGTATTTACTGATTTAGACCTGAAAGTCTTTACAATAATAAATTATGCATATTACCAAAATAATATTATGTCGGGTTAGTGACGGACTTAGGATTCTGGCAATGGGTGCGAATATGAAAGCTCAAATTACATGGTACAAAAGTGCAATCGTTCAAATATAACAAATTACATATATTATTTAGACTACAATTGAAATTCCGGATATTTTATATAAAAAAATTACAACTTCACATGGCCTTTCTTCGTGCCTTAAAAGTGGTTGATTATATCATCATCACTAACTTGTAGAAAAAACTCGCGCTCAATAAATATAACCAAGCAATTATTCAAGCATTGATTACACATGATATCCCTATCTATAATGGGCCACGTTCTTGCGTAGGCTATCACTATACTAAGTGAATGTAGGATGAAAACACTAGAAGAGTGTAAGTGTTGGTATTTAAACGATGTATGTGTATATATACATAATATACCTATCATATACTTGAAAGTCTTTCAGGTGCATGTATATGCATGCCAAAGAGAAAAGTCAGGTGCAAGTGCTAAGTAAACTTTGTGCATGCACATTAATGGGCTAGCTAATTGCTAACATTGTCCTCGTTTTGATCTCTTGTGAGTTATGAGTTACTAGTAGCCCGGCGCGCGTTCAAACGTGCGAAGCAACACCGAGCGAGGCAAAGCACACCGACGCGAAGCAATAACTGCGCACCCACACCGAAGCAGAGAGCAGGCTGAGGACAGGCACACGTGTCGCTGCCGTGGGCCCGCGGGAGAATCACAGGCGAGGCCATCAGATGCGCTGTCCGAAGCGTCGCCGAATCGTGCGGCGGAGGACAAAGCAAGCTTCGTAGACGAGCAAAACCGAGAAAGCATCGGACGGACACGAGGCAGGCCAGCGCAGAATCTGACGAAGGAGGAGATTCAGGGCGACGTGGCCTGCCGAATCGCGCCTCAACTTTCCCTCTGATTATATCGGAGGATTGTCTCCTGATCCATGGACTTCTCCCTATCAAAGATAGGTGCAAATTGTACAAGTCTATCCCTGAAGCTAAGCCATGATGACAGACAGATCAACCACGGGAGTACTTAAGTTGAGGTGCTCACAATTTATTTTCAGCAAAAAATCAACTGAACGGTTGGTTATCTTCGGACTAGGTTTGCAGTACAAATTTATCACTCTCTTCTTCCTAGCTATCTTCGGACTAAACAGGATATATGTTGTTCATCCAAAAAGAAAATTCAAGATTTCGTTCTATTTAACTTGGCGCCTCCAAATTACACATAGAACGCTAAATCTGTTGTTATAAGTTAACAATTGTAAGATTATAATATTATGATTTTTTTCAAAGGAGATACTAATATAATAGCAACATTCTTTCTAACCAGAAGGAACATGTCTTGGAACAAGCCGACAATGACCTAGGAAGCTGTTTAACCTCTCCCACCCAAGTTTTGAATCCCAGGGGTTGTTTGAATCTCGAATATAAACAAAATCAGATTTGATTATGCCGTGTTTAGAGTTGGGACACCTAAAACCGTGTTTCGTTAGATTAGCATAAAACCAGACATGAACATATGTTTCGTTAAAACTCACAGTTATGAGTTTTATATAGTAAAAAAATACCGTGACCTTTTCTTTTTTTTTACAAAGCTCAAAATCTGAGGAGTACAAATAAGAGCCTTTTTATTTTTAATCCTTTTTTAAAAATTATTTCAAAGATAGCTTCTTCCTAACTTTATTTTTAATTCTGACCCCTTTGGCTATGCTGTCATGCTACCGACCCCTTTGGATGCATCTGTTTTTGGGCTAAGTCTTATCACGCCAAGAGGAGTGGCGTGACAGCACAGTTTGGTCACGTCGAAGTCTGTGGCATGACAACATGTTTTTGCTACGCTACGCATTATGGTTTGACCAAAAATGTTAGAATTGAAAATAAAGTTAGAAAGATGTTGTCCTTAAAATATTTTTAAAAAATTAAAAATAAAAGGCTCTTATTTGTACTCCTCAGATTTTGAGGCAGTCGTATCCAAACAATGTATTCACTGAATGTTATCCTAACAAACGAACAACTTAAAATCCGAATTGCTAAAAATCACCTAGAACTCGTTTACATAAAATCGATTAACAAAACTCATTATCCAAACGACCACCTAGGATCGACCTAGGCGTTCATCTCTTCCGTACTGAACTCAAGAGCTCCTAGCCAATTTCTAGAAAAGAATTAAATCTTTTTGAGAGAGAAAAATCAACCGCCCTATATGAACCTGGAGTAAAAAAGAAAAGAAAATGAAAAGGACATCAGGCGTACCGAGTTTTAGCACATTTAGCCTCTTTTTGAAATGAAATAGAAAATCTAGCTCTCCGACTGAATTAACAAAAATAACACCGTGGCAGGTTAAATAGACAACACATATCTCCTACCGTTCTTCTTATACGCGGTATGCCACCTACCGCACTCCTATTCCGCGGCAAGATAGCATGCGCACGTGGACACAAACAGGTCTCCGTACATGGGCCCACGGGGTGACAATAACCCGTGGGTCCCACCGAAGCAGTGGGGAGGGAGAGCCAAGAGATCCACCGTCCGCTCTAGCTAGACCCGGTGCACGGAATTTCTTCACGTGGCGGGATCCGTCTCCGCGTACGACGAGCCAATCAACGATCGACAGGTCGAGCGAGGTATATTATGGGCCCACGCGCCAGTCACTCCGAATGGTGCTAAGCGGAGTCGTAGTCGAAGGCGCGCGCGCGCGCGCTCTCTCTCTCTCTCGCCTCGTCCACCACCTTATTAGACACACAACGAGCGAGCTCGGGACTCCCATCCAACCTCGCGGCTCACGCCATCACCGCAAGAGAATCTTTAGCACCGTCGCAGGCACGAGACTCCGACCTCCTCCCCTTTCTCTCTCGCTCGAAAGTTGTCGGAGTTTGCTCTCCACGGCTTCCATGGAGGAGGCCCAGGGTATCGTTTACTGTCTTTCATCGCGATGAATTTGATTGCTATGATTTGCGGCCGTGCCTCCTGCCAGTGTCGAATTTCAGACTTTCAGTGTAGGGGAATTGCAATTCGAGCTACGTTTGTTGATTCTGTTTTGGGGATCGGGGTGTGCTGGGAGTTGAAAGAGCAGACTTGTTTAAGCAATTGGGACTTGCATTTGCATTTTCTAGGTGTAGTAGATTCTTCTGTTCTTGATCCTGTTTTGGGACATGAAAAATCACCATTGGCGTCTAATGCTGGAATAAGCTTTTTCCTAGCCGGATTAATTCTCGCTTCCCCTTCTTCCTCGTGAGAATGTGCGATACATTTTCTTCTTTTCTATCCCATTCACTGGAAACCGTAGAGGCGCGCACGTTACCGACTTTTCCTTCTAGAGGGTTGGTGGATGCAGATGCATTTACCAATATGGTTGGAGCTTTTAGAAAAGTAGACATTTTTCTTGTATGGGTTCCTGGACCGTCGCCTTTGGCATTTTCAGTCTACCTGATATCAGACATGACATGTTGGATTGCTTTTACTGAAAAATGCATCAAGTACACAATCTTTGGACACTTTTTTTTTCTAAAACCAGGAGAGTAGGCAATCCTATGCAGTTGGGCAGTTGGCACCATACTGTCAAATGCCAATGTTGCCTATAATACTACCTTCTTATAAACAAATCATGACATTAAAGGCAAATGGATAATGGCTTTCTTTTTCTTAAAAGGTGAACAATAATGTAGTGTTTCTAGCCCATGTAAGATTCTATATATTGTCAAGACTATTTTGAGGGAAACAAATATATTCATGTTTAGAATTAGAACTATGGATTCTGAAAATCAAGTATTGATAGGCCTAGTTAGTTGCCTTAGCTTATGCAAGGATTTGTCTAATAGTCCGCCATTGCAGTATACGGACTCTTTTTTCAGGACATTGTGAACTGAAAGACTGTTGGTTTTAGAAGTGGGAAAGGTATAGGAAGTTTACTTTTGTGAAATTAGCATATTGCAAGAGAAAATTAATATCAAGATCAACATCAGGGTCGAAAATCAGCATTCACATCTGAGGCAAATCAAATCGACTATTTGTGCCTTTTGAGCCCTGTTCTTTTGAGTTCGACCAGAATGAGTTGAAGTTTTATGAATGTGATGTTGTGGTGTCTTGCTATAGTACTACTAGTCTCGATTTTCATTAATATAGTTGATATCATAGCTCTGAAATAAAAATCCTGACACTGATGTCGCACTGCTGTCTTGCATTTTTGCTGTTATAATTATCTTTTACTATCAACGCTAGATGATCAATTGCACTTTTCCTTTTGCGGTACCTATACAGGGCAAGGACGAAAATGTAGTCAGATTGTCACTCAAAAGTATTTGTCCCCTAGCATTCACTATTTTCGAATACCGTCTTTCATAGTCTCAGCTGAATTTGCTAGGCCTTTCTATTTTTGAATTTTGATTAATCATGTGCTGAATCTACTAGTGACCTTTTTCTTACTGTAGTTGTGGAGTCCAAGGATGGAACGATCTCGGTTGCTTCTGCATTTGTTGGTCATCATGAAGGTGAGATTAATACGTAGTCGTGTTCAAGTTTGTTTATTCCTTACTTTTCATTGAACCTTTTAACTTACTGACAGAAGTTTAAGCATCACATACTTGATCGGTGATTTTTTACACTCCCTGTTTTGACTGTTTGCTTAATTTGATGTACTCCAAGGACTGTTAAATGAACTTCTAACTTAAGTTTTGGCAAAATCAACAGCTGTACGAGATAGGGATCACAAATTCTTGTCAAAAGCAGTTAAAGAAGCATATCAGGGTGTTGAATGTGGTCATGGAGGCCCATTTGGAGCAGTTGTCGTCCGTAATGATGAAGTGGTAGTTAGCTGCCATAACATGGTTCTGAAGCATACTGATCCAACTGCACATGCTGAAGTGACTGCAATAAGAGAGGTAAAACGCTTAACGACCACTGTCAGTCATTCAGCAGTTACTCTTGGTGCTATTATTAACACTTTGACATCTTTTTCGTCTTTGCTTCGGGCTGACCATTCAGATTATGTCTCTGCAAATTTATTTGTTTACACGTTGAATTTTACTAGTCATTTTGTTCATGCTGACCACCTCGTGTTTTTTGCGTACTAATACACCTATCTAATACCAGTACATTAGTACTAATACCTATCTGGTTTGAAGGTAAAAACAATATTTATTAGATTTTTCGTATTTCTGTAGCAACGAGGTATGCTGGAGTAATTATTGAGGATAGAGGGGAATCTGCTGTGCCTCAATTCTATATTGGTAACATATACACACATACTAGATATTTCATGCTTCTGCAGTAACAAATTCTGTTCAGATGATTTGTGAAAACAGAGGAGAAATCTAAATAACATGTGTTATCAAGCAACCTCAAAACTGTTTATATAATTGACCACCTGTGTACGAATTATTTAACTTCCAAATTCTGTCACCCCGTTGGTAGATTTGAGTAAATATTTTCTTTAGCACTTATATTTAGATGCCTTCATTCATGGTAGAGAAATAGAGCAGACACCTTCAAGTTTCGAGGTGTGGGGCGGGAATATAGGCTCTGTGTTATATAAACAAGTCAACAAGAGCTAATTGATTAGCGCGCATCCATTTTTCCTTTTGGCATTTGATATTTTACCTGCATGGCAGGTACTGCCATGTAGAGTTGTTTTCTTCCTTTTTTGGTTATCTATCTCACATATTCATTGTCTATTCCTATTTCAGGCTTGCAAAAAGCTCGGAAAAATTGAGCTCTCAGATTGCGAAATCTATGCGTCCTGTGAGCCATGCCCAATGTGCTTCGGCGCAGTTCACCTCTCCCGGATCAAGGTTCATCCTTTACTGTTCTGCTGCCTAACATCATAGAAATAGCTTATGATGTTGTTTAACACTACCGCTAATTCTGCAATGCAGAGGCTGGTGTATGGAGCCAAAGCAGAAGCTGCCATTGCCATTGGATTTGATGACTTCATTGCCGATGCTCTGAGAGGCACTGGCTACTATCAGAAGGCCAACATGGAGATCAAGAAGGCTGACGGCAATGGAGCCCTGATTGCCGAGCAAGTCTTCGAAAAGACCAAGGAGAAGTTTCAGATGTACTAATGTGTAGGAGAATTGTGATTTCAGATTCCTTGATGTTCAGAAGGAATAATACAGTGCTCAAGTTTTCATTGTTTCTAAAACTGTCAGTTCTGAAAGCGAGGATCCAAATCGCAGTGCCTCGGTTGATCTATTTCATTGATATTTATATATTACAATTCAAGAGTTCATAACGAATACAATGATTAATCAATACAAATAAGGAACCATGCAATAGATCAACTGTCATATACTATTCCTCGTTCGGCACGGTGGGACACTCTGGCACAGCAGGACTCCATCTCTAACACTCCCCCGCAGTCTAAGCCGTTGAGGTGACAAGAAGCAAAAACATTCAAGTTGGAACGAAACTCTGCGACCAATTGAGACAGAAGTCCTTTGGTGAATGTCGGTGTATTGAGACGAGGATGGCACATGAAGCACTCGGATGTCGCCAACAGCAACCTTCTCGCGTACAAAGTGTATGTCAATCTCAATATGTTTGGTGTGTCGTTGTTGCACAGGATTGGTCGAAAGATAAACCGCGCTGATATTGTCGCAATATACCACTGTAGTGGATGTGATCGGCATATGAAGTTCCTGTAACAATTGTCAAATCCAACACGACTCCACCACCACATTAGCCACTGCATGATACTCTGCCTCTGCACTAGAACGAGAAATGGTAGTCTAGCGTCGAGATGACCAAGAGATGAGATTGTCACCAAGAAAAAGACAATATCCCGATGTAGAACTACGAGAATCCGGACAGCCAACCCAGTCGGCATCGGAATAAGAACAATCTTGTGCGAAGAGGAAGAGTACAATTGGAGACCAAGAGCCAATATACCTTTGAGATACGGAAGCACACGCTTGATGAGGTTCTGATATGATTCTCGAGGATCATGTATAAACAAACAAATCTGTTGTACGATATAAGAAATATCTGGTCTGGTGATGGTGAGATATTGAAGAGCGCCCGCCAAGCTTCAATATAAAGTTGGATCAAAAACAGGAGGACCGACATGGCAGATAGTTTAGACTGTGTATCAATAGGAGTGGAGACAAGATTGCAAGAGCTCATATTAGCACAAGATAGAAGGTCCTCAATGTAATGTCATTGGGAAAGATGAAGACCATCTACTTTCTAAGAAACCGAAATACCAAGAAAGTGGTGTAAGGGACCAAGATCTTTCATGGGAAATTTGGTACACTGAGAGCGGATGATTTGTCAAAGTACAAAGGAGGACGAAGCTGTCAAGATAATGTCGTGCATATACAAAAGAAGATAAGAAGTGTCCAAACCATGCCAATAAATAAAAAGAGAGGAATCAGACCAGGAACCACAAAAACCAATGGAGCAGGCAAACGTGGCAAATCAAGTAAACCACACACGAGGAGCTTCTTTAAGGCCATAGAGAGACTTGGACAATTGACAGACATGAGAAGGATGAATAGAATCAATGAAACCAGAGGGTTGTTGACTGTAAACAGTCTTAGCCAAATGACCATGTAAAAAGGCGTTCTTGACATCAAGTTGGTGAATGGGCCAAGAACGGCTCACGGCGAGACTGAGGATAACTCAAATTGTGTTGGGTTTAACAACTGGACTAAAGGTCTCGTTGTAATCAACACCAAATTGTTGGGAAAAAACATGGACAACCCAGAGCGCTTTATAGCGAGAAAGAGAACTGTTGGGGGTGGAACTTATGTAAAAAAATCCACTTGCCAGTGACTATATTTGCGCTAAGTGGAGAGGGAACTAGAGTCCATGTTTTGTTATCAAGGAGAGCCTGATATTCCTCTTTCATGGTGGCAAGCCAATGCGGATCCTTGAGAGTAGAACGATAGGACTTGGGAATAGGAGATATGATAGTGGAGTCCGTGGAAAGATTAAGACGTCGGTTAGATAAAGGTTGCGGAAGGTGGCCTGTTCGTGCTTGAGTTGCATAATGATGTGTAGTATGCACGACAACCATGGGAGGCACGACAGGAGCTATTGGCAGAGGTGCGGCGAATGGTGTAGAGGTGCGGCAGAGCGGGCCGACAACAGGCAACGTGGCCGTGGGCAACCGGCAGAGAGCGATGGCTCATTGAGGCAAGAGAGCATCAGCGAGTGACAGCAGAGAAGGGGCAGATACAAGATGGTGCTGCGGCAGAAGGGACAGTAGAGGTTGCGGCAGGAACAAAAGATAGAGAAGGATCCAAAAGGAAATCAAGGGAATCAGGTAAAGTGGGTGATTTGGCAGAAGCAAAAGGAAAAGTATTTTCGTCAAAAATAACATGATGAGAGAGAATAACACGGTGTGAAGAGGGATCAAAACAGCTAAATCCCTTGGGGTGGACAGAATAGCCAAGAAAAATACATGGCACAGAGCGAGGAGCCAATTTGTGGGGAGCAGTGGAGGGTGTATTTGGATAACAAAGGCATCCAAATACACGAAGATGATCGCACGTGGGAGCTCGACCAAAAAGGTGGTGATGAGGGGTAGACATGCGAAGAGATTTTGCGGGACGAATGTTAAGAAGATAAGTTGTCATATGAAGGGCTTCTGCCCAAAAAGAAACTGACATGGAAGCTTGGAAAAGAAGCGACTGGAGGACATCATTGATAGTGCGAATGGCGCATTAAGCCTTGCCATTTTGTTGGGATGTGTATGGACAGGACATGCGGAGGTGTATGCCGTGGGCAAGAAAGAATGAATTGGTGCGGTGGTTGTCAAACTCTCAGCCATTATCACACTGGATGAATTGAATGGAGAGATTGAATTGAGTGGCAACACATACATGGAAAGCATGAAGTGTCGAAAACACCTTGGGCTTGTGACTAAGAGGAAACATCCAGATAAAGTGAGAAAAATCATCAATAATAACCAAATAGTATTTGAACCCTGAATTGCTAAGAATAGGAGATGTCCACATATCACAGTGTAAAAGTTCGAAAGCACGGGAAACAATAGATAAAGATTTTGCAAAAGGCAACCTCACATGATGGCTTAACTGACATGCGGAACAAATAGAAGAGCTAGAACTATTATACAAATTTTTTTGAGACCTAAGAAAGGTAGACATGGTGGGGTGCCTAGGGTGACCAAGATGATGATGCCATAAATCACTAGAAGAGGTGTGGAAGGCTTGAGCGGGAGGACGGAGGGAGTAGAGGCTGCCCATGCTATTCCAGCGTAGAATCTCGGTTTGGGTGGGGAGATCCTTCACATAAAACCAAGGTTGTCAACGTCAATGGAACAATGGTTGTCAGAGGTAAAACGGTGAACGGACACAAGATTTTTTTAATGAAGTTAGGGACAACTACAACATCCTTAAGATGGAGTTGATGGTGGGAGGATGGAAAAGAAAGTTGGCCAACACGAGTGACCAGAAGAGAAGAACCATCACCAACAATAACAGAACCAGAAGTAGGGCATAGAGGATGAGATCAAGTTATCGGCATCGGTTGTCATGTGTGATGTGGCACCAGAGTCCATGTACCAATCTTGGTTTTGAGAAGGAGCCATGTTGTTGAGCGCATGTACCAAAGCAGATTGATCCCAGGCTGGTGTCGTTGTCGTGGATGGAGGTGGCGGGTAGTAGATCGGAGCAACTAGCGCGAAGGCGGGGTAGGTGTGAGACGGGGTCGGCGACTGTCGTTGTGCAACAGGGGAGCGCTAGGGATTGTTCCAGGGCTGTGACCAACTTTGGACGGCACCGATCTAAGGGTTGAAAGCCCACAGGATGTGTAGCTGGAGTCCTGTTGTTGTGTCCACTTGAAGTTGTTGTTGTCGTTACTGTTGTTGCCATTACCGTTATTGCGTCCTCTATTGTGGTTGTTTTGACCACATCCACTGTTGTTGTTGCCACAGTTGCCATGGTCACTGCGCTCCTGTCTGCCGAGAGGGGTGCCACGGTTTTCGTTGACTCGATCATAGCGATTGGTGCCACGGTTGGTGGTGCTGGTGTTGGAGGAAAGGAGGGCGGTGGCGGCGACGTTCTTGACGTTGATCTGCTTTTGGTTCCCCTTCAAGAGCAGCATGGAGTGGGTTTGGATGAAGGTGGGGAACGATGTCTGCAGTAGGACGATGGTGACAATTTCATAGTAGTCTTCATGCAAGCCACGAAGGCAATTGAGCACTAGGGAGTCATTGGAAATTGGTTGACCAAGATCGTTCAAGGCATCGCCCAAGGTCTTCAGCTTCACCCAATATTCTATTATGGTCATGTTGGCCTATGCAAGTTGTGAAATTCTGCTTCGATCTGAATTGCCTAAGCTTTCATGTTGTCGCGGAACAAATTCTCAACGACATCCCATACCGTTTGTGCTGACGAGCCAGGCTGCATCACAATGTTGAGTATTTCCATGGAGATGAATCCATATATCCAGGAGAGAACGGTAAAATCGTCACGCGCCCAAGTGTTGTCGCTGGACGAAGCTCCAGTGCCATCAACGTGTCTCGTAAGAGAATACTTACCGAGGGTAACAATAAATAGTTCCCGCCCCTTGGCATAGTTTGATGCTTGGAGATCCAGGACGATCTGGACATGAGTCTTGATGCTTGACACTTGCACCGCTTGTGTGGAGAGCAAGGCACCTGAAGTTGCACGGGAGCAGCGTCGATGGCGGCAGCTGAGGTCGTGGCAGTTTCAGCTGCAGTGTTGGCGGCGATGGCCGCTTCCACGGTGGCAAGAATGACAGTGGCGTCATCAGGATGAGTGGCAGCAGCGGCTATGGTGGAGGCCGTGGCGCTAGTGCTGGAGAGGTCGCTGACCTCATGGCGCGAGGAAGACGAGTCGCAGTCGAGAGCACCTGGTCAATGTCGCGCTGGGCTGGGCAGTCGAAGACCGATGCGTAGTCAAGCCCAGTCGAAGACCGATGCGTAGTCAAGCCAGATCGAAGTTAGGTCAGGTCGATGCATAGTCGAGCCGTCTGGGTCGATTCAAGTTGCGCTGGGTCGATGTCGATATCGAATCGGGTGAGGCAAACGAGTCGTGCCGGGCTGGGCAGGTGAGAGCATGCAGAGTGTTGTTGCTGAGATCGAATCGGGCGAGGAAAACCGATGCGATCGAAGCAGTCGCCGGGCTGAATAGGAGCGCTGGATCGAGCCGATGCGTTTCAACAAACACGATGCTCTGATACCGTGAAAGCGAGGATGCAAATCGCAGTGCCTCGGTTGATCTATTTCATTGATATTTATAGATTACAATGCAAGAGTTCGTAATGAATACAATGAGTAATCAATACAAATAAGGAATCATGTAATAGATCAACAGTCATATACTATTCCTTATCCAGCACGGCCGGACTCCGTCTCTAACAAATTCACATGTATTTACATTCTGATAACGGTTTAGTTTCTTTTGAACAGAAACAAGGCTGTTCTGTGTTCTTTCTTAATGTGCAGTTGGTCCAATTTACTTTCTAATGGTGTCTTGACTCATTAACTTTCTGGAATATGAGCTAGATTGAATTCCATGTTTTCAGGGTACCATTATGAATACTGATTGAGAAGGAGATCACAAGCTTCCACTAAAGGAATGTACAATGGTATAAACAACTACTGTCTATAGCAACTCTTCATATCACCTATAAATAACGCTAAAGATAGTTCATACAATGGTTGTGGTGATACAGTCGCCTACAAGATTGTAGACAACACACAATCTTTTAATGATTTTCTTGTTTCTGGTGCTACAGTTGACTACAGGATTGTAGATATCATCTTTCTCTCTCTTCATTCTCTTTCATCAACGTCAACAAAAATCCTACGTGACAGAGGCTATAGACAGTTGACATAAGCCCATTGTACATGCCCTAACAAGTTTGGCTGACTGATGCACGCTGCTACATTTATAATCTAGATGTTGCATCAAGGAGGTCCACAAGGAATATAAATAAATTTTACCAGCAGTTCTATCTAGACCTATACATTGATAATCCTAGATGTTGACAAGTTTGGCCGGGCTATTTTTCATTAAAAAAAATCAGGGATTATCTATTCGTAAGGTGACTGAAATTTTATTAAGTATAAGTCACATATTTTATCTATTAAATTAATATCCAATCATATGACACATCAATCTTTACATAAATCCAATGATAACAATAATTGACTTAAACTTCAAAAAAAGTCACACGACTTATAAATAGCAAATCCCAAAAAAAATATCTCGGATATCACTCGGTGATTACAAATTTATCTCGTCAGTACACAGCCATGACATCCCTCGGCGATCCGTCGGTGATTCGTTTTTAGCCCGCCCATGTAATCCCTACCCAACGAACAGCCGACATGTGGCGTAAAGTGGCAGGCCGGGCCTACTTGCCAGTGACTCCGAGCGGTAGGAAACGGAGTCTCCCTCTGTATCCCCTCGTCCGGCTTATTATTTAGAGACACGTGCAAGCACGAGACAGCGACTGCAAGTCTCCAACCTCACGCGCTCTGGCTATCACCAGTTCACCACCCCCAATCACATCGTCACAGAAGACGGCAGCTCGATAACCACATTCTTTTTAAAGTGGAAGCAGGAGAGATGCTGCCATTCTATTGAGAAGAAGAAAGTTGACAACCTAAAATTTGTTGGAGTTTCTCTCTGCGACAGCCATGGAGGAGGCCCAGGGTATGTTTCACTGTCTTTCATCGTGATGAATTTGGTAATTACGGTGATGATTTGTGGTTGTGGTTTCGATTGTGCCCCTGCCTTGAACTTCAGCGTGGTGTGTGTGCGAGAGAGAGATTCTGCTCTTGATCCTGTCTGGGGATTGGGAGTATGTGTTGTGTCACAGCCCCGATTTTCGGGACTGCGAAACCCTTCGCAACCGCCCAGGATGTACAGTTGCGAAGCCAATAGTATCTCAAGCAGGCTTTCGATTGCAACAAAAGCCAGGCTTTTATTAAACAGACTAAGGTTTAACAACCTGTTTTGACCTGACACGGGCATCCAAGCCCAAAGTCAATATAATACACCACAAAAGAACTTCCTACCACAGGTACGCTTGAGCACAGTCGAGACCTAATAACAGTAGTCGTTGCCTTCTTGGGGTCCACCAAAATCTTGTTCATAAGGATCCACTTCTGTAGATGTTTTGCAAATTGCAAGAATGAGTACTACCATCAGACTCAACAAGCCGCATGGAAATGCTAAATAATTACATGCAAGGAGTTCAATGGATGGTTAGGGTTTACCATACTGCATATGTGGATGCACTTTGCATTTAAAACAATTTATAAAACAAGAAACAATAATAAGTAATAACACGTGGGTTTATCAACAACCTCGATTACCAACTTAACATCTCAAAACTCTACTTATGCCTCAGATCGAATCACCCATTGACACGCCTTCTTTAACCTAAGCACGCAGTATTCGAATACCTTTAATTATTCACTCTGCAGAGTTGCCCAACTTTACCCACAAGATATCTCAAGCTCGCATCGTCAGATCATAGACACGCAACACGTTAGCGTGCGATCGAAATGAGATAACAAAGCCTTTCACCGCTCAACCTTTCTAGTCTCTACACAGAGGTCTAGGGACCATACAGCTCTTGGGAGACTCCACCGCCCCATGGATCTTGCACCCCAAAGTCAAGGCACCTACTGCTGTGGTGACCAAATGAGTGTCCCCTTCCGCCACTCCTGTCCCGCTCTAGATGTCGTAGGTATTCAATCGGGAGAGTAGTGTACTTAGCCAGGAGTAATGACCACGCTTGTGGTTGAGCGGTTTCTATGTCGGTTACTTTGGCACAAGGTTCTTGTCCTTACCTGTCTAACAGTGAAGCGATGGACCAACACCAACACGTGGCTGTCCATCCTCCAGGCCTCACTTTAGACCACTTTCACCCGAGTATATTGGGTTGTCCAACCTCCTGGATAATCCTCAACTCTCCACCAAAACCATTGGCCTAAAGCCAACCTTGTTTTTAATTGATGATCACAGTTTTGGTGACAAAGCTACCTTGTATAGATAATATTTTATGTGGACTAACCTTGTCAAGGTGAATATGGCCTACAAAAGAATTGGGTGGGTTTGTTTGTGGGTATTTAGGATTTAACTAATCGTCATGGCATTCTAAAATATTATTTCAATACTTTAAAGTAATTGGCACAAATACGAGAATGAAAGTAATAAATACATGTATGAAATGTAGGTTCAAAATGATCAAAGAATGCGACTTGCCTTCTTGCACAAAGTCCTGTGGATACTGGTCTTGTCCGGCGTCTTCCGGAGCTTGGTCGTTGAAGTCGTGACCTAACGCAAACAATACAATAAAACAAATTCAAATAAAATCCGCTCGACAAGGAATGAGCTGGGAACAACATGCAAGTAAATAAAACCAAAAGAAACACGAAGAAAGGTAGGTTGGAGTGGTGGGGATTATTTGGTGTTTGGTTGATCTGTACGGAATTGAGATTCGGATCCAAGTACAACAAACATATTGTAAATGGATAAAGAATCACAAAGAAAGGTGGTGTGTGATGACATGTATTTATTTGGGGTTTCATATGGTTGAGCGGAGTTGAGATTTGGCTCATGGGCTCGAATCGGTCAAATTTGACATATAATGTCAAATTAGGGTTTTGAGCGAAAATGCGTTGGATAATGAATAGTACTTGTTTTACTATTCATATACGACAATGGATCAGTGAATAATGACTACAATCAGTGTTTCTGGTTTGAAGCGAACAGTAGATAGGGTTTACTGTTTTCGGATGGAAATGAATAGCATAATCCATTTTCGGGTAATGAACAATAATTAGGGTTTACTGTGTAGTGGCTAGTGTTTGGGCGATTTAATAGAATAGACACAGTGAAAGTGGTTTTCTGGTTCGAGATATCAAATTTGACATGTAATGTCAAATTAGGGTTTCGGCGAAAAAGGGTCGGTTGATGAATAGTACTATTTTATTATTCATGCCCGAAAATGAGTCAGTGGATAGTAATTGGATTTATTGTTTTTGGTTAATGATCAACAAATAACCTGAACATTAAGGGGTTGCACTGTTTTTGAGTGAAAATGAACAATAAAGGGATTTACTGTTCATTTTTCAGATTTGGAACAGTACTACAAATTTGGTCGGATGAACAGTAAAGAAGTTACTGTGTAATGAATAGTAAAAGGCTGAAATTGAGTGAACAGTAATGGGCTGAGCCCAATCACTGTGTGGCCTTCGGCCCACATAGCCAGGCCTTTAAGGCCCAGTCGCCCACGCTCGTGGCTTGAGTGCGCGCGAGAGGCGCCGCGCCGCCCGAGCTGGTGGGCGGCAGCGATGCGGCGGCGGTGGTGGTGGTCGGCGGAGGTGAGTGGTACGGGAGCATCACCAAACCGAGGTGGTTCCATTTGAGGATTTGCCGGGGCGGAGGAGGCTCGGGGATAGGGTGGCGGCGTAGGTGGCGCACGGCCGTAACAGGGGAGCGGCGCGGCGGCGCTCCGGCAAAGGTCCGGCCAAGGTGGGTGGCCCTTGAGCTTCAGTGAGCCACGGGGAGGCCACGGGAGGCGTCGGTGGGGGTTTGGGGTGGTCCAAGGTGTGTTGGTGACGGCGGCAGTGAAGGAGGCGGCGGTGGAGCTCGGTGCCGGCGAGCTCCGGCGGGTTTGGGAGGTGGGGAGGTGGGGAAAGGTGTGCGGCGGTGAGAGGAAGCTTACCGAGGGCTCGATTGGGAGGTTGGGTGGTCGGAGGCGGAGAATTTGGCGTCGGCTCGTCCGGAAGAAGAACGATGGCGGTGCAATTTCTTCAAATGCGCCGGCCGAGAAGAGGAAGCGAAGGGGAGGTGGTGTGGTGGGGGAAGGGGTCGGAGGCTTGCCCTGGGTGGTATTTTATAGGTCAGGGAGAGGCGGTGCGCTAGGGAGGCGGCGGGAACAAGGAGGCGGCGACGTGGTTGTCGGGGAAGGAAGGATGGCGCCGGGAAAGAGGGGGTGGCAGGGTGAGGTGGAGGCGGCGAAGGTGATGGAAAGCTCTGGGCGTGGTGAGGTGATGCAACGGTCAAAGGTTGCGGCGCCGCAACACTGCAGCAGAGGCGGCGGCGAGAGAAGCTGGCAGGGAGGAAGAAGGAGGCGCGGGAGAGAAGGCGCCTCCGGCTGGCGAAGACGGGAAGTCGAAAACGGAAAGCGGGAATTCGGAAGAAACTTCCGAATTGGTTAAGAAATCCGAAACTCAAGCAAAAACTTCAAAAAAATTTTGAAATTCGGATTTTTGGGGTTATTTCAATCTACCCTCCTTAAAAAGAATCTCGACCCCGAGATTCACTCAAAGCCAGGGGACAGATTGGAAAGATTACGCTGCATTTTCGATTCCTTTTTCCATGCTGTTTTTCTATCGTAGGATCCTCGGAAGGCAACTTTTGAACAAAAACCAATGCTGATCTTGTGTGAAAGACATACCGTCCGTGATATATGTGGCTTCTGCACCTTCATTGGTAGTAATATAATTTATCTTGCCTTGAGCTTGTCCTGGATGCTGAAATTTTGGCTGTTCTCTAGGTCGTAGCATACCTCCTTTATTAACCTGCATTGTTGGTGGCGTCTTGTTGATATGTAATTGACCTTTCACCTGAGCTTTGGCTGCTTCTGCTGGCATACTCCTTAAGGGGCACTGAAATTTGATATGACCAGATTGTCCACAGTGGTAACAATTTATTGATTTTTGTGGGCAATCCCTTTGATAGTGATTTTCTCCACATGTGTAGCACTGAACTGTGGTTGGCTAGTTCATATTGTTTTGTGGTCTTGGAACTGGATTGGCAGGTGGTCCTTGCTGAAATTGTACTGGTGGTGCTATCATCATTCTTTTTCTTGGTGCACTTGGTTGAGGTGTCATCTGCATTGCTCTTATTTTTCGAGCATCTTGTAATTCTGTTCTAGCTTCTTCTGAAATTAACAGTTTATTCACCATAGCTGACAAATCCTTGAAATCCAGAGCTGAAACATGATACTTCAGCGACTTCTATAGTCCTTCAGAAATTTTTTCCATCTTTTTCGCTTCAGTATTAACATCGTTTGGGGCATATCGGGCCAGGTAGTTGAATTGATGTAGGTATTCTGTCACGGTACTTCCTCTTTGCTTGAGAGCAAGAAACTCTCGGCGTTTGGAGGCGAGCACGCCAGTGGGGACGTGTGCCGTATGAAATGCTTCCTTGAATTCTTGCCATGGTATCTCTCTTCCAGGGTGGAGTGTTTGGTGATTCATCCACCATGCTGCAGCTTGTCCCTGTAGCTGATGGGAGGCGAAAAGAGTCTTCTCTTGATCTGTGCATTGGATAGTATCTAACTTTCTTTCCATATCTCTTATCCAATCATCCGCTGCTAGGGGTTCTGGTGCAACTGTAAAGGTTGGTGGCTTCGTTTCAAAATGCTCCGGATGAGGTCCCGTGGTACCGTGATCCGTAGCTATCTGTTCTAGGAGTCTAGTGTGTTGCTCCATCATTCTTGCTTGGTTCTGTTCAGCTTGATATCTGTTCCTTTCCATCATGGCCATGACTTCTGCCAAACTTGGTTGTCGTCCTGCTGATTCAGCCTCATTGTTGTTGCTGTTTCCAGACATCTTGGGAATGTATTTCTGCAGCGATTTTGACCAAATACAGATAGGTGAGTAAGGTCCAGAATTAAGTTAAGTGGAGAAAGATTAAGGTAAGATTAAGACGAAAAGAAGGAATTGAATTTTGATAAGGATGATATACAGATACTGATAGAAAAACAAATTATCAACAAGCAACATAGCTCAGTTATTTATACGAGTTGTATACGTACTACTTAGAGCACATAATACAACTTGTGTTACAACCAAAGATCGTCTGCTTAGGGTTCACTCTATTTAACACTATTCTAACGTATTCTAAACACTGCTTCTCCTATACTGCAACTTCTGGCGAAAAGTTGAAATTAGATAAGAAAGAGATAAATCTTTTGTAAAACAAATCAGGGTTTTGTAAATCTAAGTTTAGATAAGATAGCAATAGAAGGGAAAAGACAGCAATAATACTTATATTTTTATTTTCCGAAATTCTTTTATAATTTTTCAAACTAGGATTTTTGAAGGTCTTCACTTCCTAAGTCCTAAAACCAACTTAAGGTCTCAACCTACGGTCAAGCTATGCTCTGATACCACTCTGTCACAGCCCCGATTTTCGGGACTGCGAAACCCTTCGCAACCGCCTGTGATGTACAATTCTATGGCCAATAGTATCTCAAGCGAGCTTTCGATTGCAACAAAAGCCGTGCTTTTATTAAATGGACTAAGGTTTAACAACTGTTTGACTGACACGGCATCCAAGCCCAAAGTCAATATAATACACCACAAAAGAACTTCCTACCACAGTGCGCTTTGAGCGCATCGAGACCTAATAATGATGAGTCGTTGCCTTCTTGGGGTCCACCAAAATCTTGTTCATAAGGATCCACTACGTAGATGTTTTGCAAATTGCAAGAATGAGTACTACCATCAGACTCAACAAGCCGCATGGAAATGCTAAATAATTACATGCAAGGAGTTCAATGGATGGTTAGGGTTTACCATACCGGCATATGTGGATGCACTTTGCATTTAAAACAATTTATAAAACAAGAAACAATAATAAGTAATAACACGGGGTTTATCAACAACCTCGATTACCAACTTAACATCTCAAAACTCTACTTATGCCTCATGCATCGAATCACCCATTGACACGCCTTCTTTAACCTAAGCACTGCGATTCGAATACCTTTAATTATTCACTCGCAGAGTTGCCCAACTTTACCCACAAGATATCTCAAGCTCGATCGTCAGATCATAGACACGCAACACGTTAGCGTGCGACTGAGCTGAGATAACAAAGCCTTTTCACTGCTCAACCTTTCTAGTCTCTACACAGTAGGTCTAGGGACCATACAGCTCTTGGGAGACTCCACCGGCCCCAGTGGATCTTGCACCCCAAAGCTGAAGGCACCTACCGTTGTGGTGACCAGCGAGTGTCCCCTTCCGGCCACTCCTGTCCCGCTCTAGATGCTGTAGGTATTCAATCGGGAGAGCAGTGTACTTAGCCAGGGAGTAATGACCACGCTTGTGGTTGAGCGGTTTCTATGTCGGTTACTTTGGCACAAGGTTCTTGTCCTTACCTGTCTAACAGTGAAGCGATGGACCAACACCAACACGTGGTTGTCCATCCTCCAGGCCTCACTTTAGACCACTTTCACCCGAGTATATTGGGTTGTCCAACCTCCTGGATAATCCTCAACTCTCCACCAAAACCATTGGCCTAAAGCCAACCTTGTTTTTAATTGATGATCACAGTTTTGGTGACAAAGCTACCTTGTATAGATAATATTTTATGTGGACTAACCTTGTCAAGGTGAATATGGCCTACAAAAGAATTGGGTGGGTTTGTTTGTGGGGTATTTAGGATTTAACTAATCGTCATGGCATTCTAAAATATTATTTCAATACTTTAAAGTAATTGGCACAAATACAGTAATGAAAGTAATAAATACATGTATGAAATGTAGGTTCAAAATGATCAAAGAATGCGACTTGCCTTCTTGCACAAAGTCCTGTGGATACTGGTCTTGTCCGGCGTCTTCCGGAGCTTGGTCGTTGAAGTCGTGACCTAACGCGAAACAATACAATAAAACAAATTCAAATAAAATCCGGCTCGACAAGGAATGAGCTGGGAACAACATGCAAGTAAATAAAACCAGAAAAGAAACACGAAGAAAGGTAGGTTGGAGTGGTGGGATTATTTGGTGTTTGGTTGATTCAGACGAATTGAGATTCGGATCCAAGTACAACAAAAATATTGTAAATGGATAAAGAATCACAAAGAAAGGTGGTGCGTGATGACATGTATTTATTTGGGGTTTCATATGGTTGAGCGGAGTTGAGATTTGGCTCATGGGCTCGAATCGGTCAAATTTGACATATAATGTCAAATTAGGGTTTTGAGCGAAAAGGCGTCGGATAATGAATAGTACTTGTTTTACTATTCATATGCGACAATGGATCATCGAATAATGACTACAATCGTTGTTTCGGTTTGAAGCGAAAGAGAGATAGGGTTTACTGTTTTCGGATGGAAATGAATAGCATAATCCATTTTCGGGTAATGAACAGTAATTAGGGTTTACTGTGTAGTGGCTAGTGTTTGGGCCGATTTAATAGAATAGACAGTGAAAGTGGTTTTCTGGGTTCGAGGCGATCAAATTTGACATGTAATGTCAAATTAGGGTTTCGGCGAAAAAGGGTCGGTTGATGAATAGTACTATTTTATTATTCATGCCCGAAAATGAGTCAGTGGATAGTAATTGGATTTATTGTTTTTGGTTAATGATCAACAAATAACCTGAACATTAAGGGGTTGCACTGTTTTTGAGTGAAAATGAACAGTAAAGGGATTTACTGTTCATTTTTCAGATTTGGAACAGTACTACAAATTTGGTCGGATGAACAGTAAAGAAGTTACTGTGTAATGAATAGTAAAAGGCTGAAATTGAGTGAACAGTAATGGGCTGAGCCCAATCACTGTGTGGCCTTCGGCCCACATAGCCAGGCCTTTAAGGCCCAGCCGCCCCACGCTCAGGGCTTGAGCTGCGCGGCCGAGAGGCCAGCGCGCTCGCCCGAGCTGGTGGCGACGGCGATTGCGGCGGCGGTGGTGGTCGGCGGCGGAGGTGAGTGGTGCGGGGAGCATCACCAAACCGAGGTGGTTCCATTTTGAGGATTTGCCGGGGCGGAGGAGGCTCGGGGATAGGGTGGCGGCGGAGGTGGCGCACGACCGTAACAGGGGAGCGGCGCGGCGGCGCTCCGACCAAGGTCCGGCCAAGGTGGGTCGCCCTTGAGCTTCAGTGAGCCACGGGGAGGCCACGGGAGGCGTCGGTGGGGGTTTGGGGTGGTCCAAGGTGTGTTGGCGGCAGGGCGGTGAAGGAGGCGGCGGTGGAGCTCGGTGCCGCGAGCTCGCGGGTTTGGGAGGTGGGGGAAAGGTGGGCGGCGGTGAGAGGAAGCTTACCGAGGGCTCGATTGGGAGGTTGGGTGGTCGGAGGCGGAGAATTTGGCGTCGGCTCGTCGGGGAAGATGAACAGTGGCGGTGCAATTTCTTCAAAATGCGCCGGCTTCGGAGAAGAGGAAGCGAAGGGGAGGTGGTGTGGTGGGGGAAGGGGTCGGAGGCTTGCCCTGGGTGGTCTTTTATAGGTCAGGGAGAGGCGGTGCGCTAGAGAGGCGGCGGGAACAAGGAGGCGGCGACGTGGTTGTCGGGGAAGGAAGGATGGCGCCGGGAAAGAGGGGGTGGCAGGGTGAGGTGGAGGCGGCGAAGGTGATGGAAAGCTCTGGGCGTGGTGAGGTGATGCAACGGTCAAAGGTTGCGGCGCCGCAACACTGCAGCAGAGGCGGCGGCGAGAGAAGCTGGCAGGGAGGAAGAAGGAGGCGCGGGAGAGAAGGCGCCTCCGGCTGGCGAAGACGGGAAGTCGAAAACGGAAAGCGGGAATTCGGAAGAAACTTCCGAATTGGGAAAGAAATCCGAAACTCAAGCAAAAACTTCAAAAATTTTGAAATTCGGATTTTTGGGGTTATTTCATGTTGCGATTGAAAGAGCAAACTTGCTAGGCGATTAGGATCATTTGAGTTTCTGTTCCTTTGAGTTCCACCTGAATGAATTGAAGTTTCGTAATTCTGAAAGTGATTCTCTGTTGTTTGCCACTATACTAGTATATCGTTAGGATGAACTTAGAAAAGCTGATGCCATAGCTTGAAGCAAAAGTCTGGTACTTTCAGCCTGATAGTACTGCAATTTCTTTGTTCTCTGTTGTCCGGGCATTTTTGCTGTTATAATCATTTCTCGGACCCTCACATGAATGATCGATTCACTCAAAAGCATTTGGCGTCCAGCATTCACCATTATTTAACAGCATCTTATTGTTAATCTCAGCTAAATTTGTTGAGTCTTCCACTCTTCCTCCTTTTGGTTAATCATGTGCTGAACATATGAGTGACCTTTTTCATTTTTTACTGTAGCTGTGGAGTCCAATGATGGAACGATCTCAATCGCTTCTGCGTTTGCTGGTCATCAGGAAGGTAAGAGTTCTCGTTGTTTATAGTCTTCTTGGTACCTTACATATCATTGGACATAATAATAGCCGAAAGACAGAAGTTCAAGCATCACATATTTGACCAGTGATTTTCTCTACTACTTAAAAATTAGAGTTGATGATCATCGGTCCTCCCCAGCCTCCCACTCATGTCCCTCTTTACTGACACGTGGGTCACGTTATCAGCAAACTATCTTCTCGTATTGTCTGCTCCCTACTCCTCTTCTCTCGGCATCGCCTGCGCTTCCTCCTCTCCGCCCTCGCCTCCACCCCTGCTCTTCTGCTCTGCTCCGCGTGCCCCCTTCCCCTCCCCCGTCGCCGCTTCCATCGTCTGGATTTGAACGGGTCTCACTTCCTCCTCTCCACCCCCACTCTTCTGCTCGGCTCTGCTCGTCTTGACGAATTGAGATGTATTATATACTTTAATTGATAAACTATTACACTCATGAGATGTTTCGTAACAACGCACGGGCAATTAACTAGTTATGATACCAATTTTCACTGTTTGCTAAATTTTGCTGTGCAAAAGAATTTCCAACTTGAGTTTTGGTTGATCAACAGTTGGGCAAGACAGGGACCACGAATTCTTAACGAAAGCGGTCGAAGAAGCTTACCGGGGAGTTGAGTGCGGTGACGGACGCCCGTTTGGAGCAGTTGTCGTCCGTCACAATGAAATAGTAGTAAGTTGCCATAACATGGTTCTGAAGAACACTGATCCAATTGCACACGCTGAAATAACTGCAATAAGAGAGGTAAAATGCTTTCCTTCCTGTTGATCAAGATCTTATTTTGTTGACACTAATACACCAATCTAACACCATTACAATGGCTTGAAGGTATGTTGGTGCTACATAGCAAATAAAATCATCAAAATAGTAATATTATGTATGAATTTAGATAGGTCAACACCTACTTAATTTATATGCAGACAAAACCTGTCAGACTGTCTGCTTCACTAAGGTCATCCGTCAGTCCAATATTTGATTTTTCACATTTAGTTAGCAAGGTCATTTTATAATGGAGGTGTCTAGCCAGCAATCGAGTACTTTTTTTGCTCCTGGGCATTCGAATTTTTCAGCCATGGATGTAGCGTAGAGATCCGTGCTTCCTTTTTGTGCACGATTGGGCCTAGTAAACAGATGCGCGTGCTTTTGCCCACTTAAGAAACCAGATTTGTTTCGGTTTTCACGCCGTTCTGTCAGTCTTTAAAAGAGAGAGAGAGAGCTCGGCATGTGAACAGATTAACGTACAATGAATAACGTTTGTTATGGGCATGTGAACTACAACAAACAAATATGTCCACAAGGTGTCTCTGAAAAAATGTACAATGAATAACACTTTGTTATGGGCATGTGAACTACAACAAACAAATATATCCACAAGGTGTCTCTGAAAAAATGTAAGATGCATACAATCCTATGTACAGTCTTTCATATTCAGATAATAACAAAACTAATTTACGCATATATTCAATATATACCAATATATATATATATATTACATAATTAAAAATAGGTAAAAAAATGTGAGGTGTCTAGGAAAATATTTGCAAACTATTTTGCTATCGGGTACTCCAATTTTTAATTTTTAATTGTAAGATAAATTTATCGCTAGAGCGAAACTTTTTTTTATCATCGCTTTTCATAAGCAGACCAAATTTTAACAGAACATTTTTTGTAATTTGTTTCCCATGCATGAGGTTGTACACAGGTTTGTCTTGAACCATTATAAGATTTACGCTTTTGAGCAAAAAAAAAATCGCTCCAAGCATCTTCAAAAAAAAGAAGACAAGGTCACCTAGAGAAAATAAGTTTAAACCATAATTTCATCTAAAACAATTATAGAGACATAATTCATTAACAAACCTATTACAACAAAGAACTTCATCTATCTTGTAGATACAAAAAATGATTTGCAAAACTAATTTACAAAATTTCAATTAAGTTTTTACAAAAATGGAAGCAAATAAATTTAGTATATAAATCATGTAAAATAAATTTTGGCACACCTATTTGCTTCAATCTACAAAATAATAGAGGTAACATAAAACAAAATAAACAACAAAAAATCTAATCATGCAAAGAACGTCACGAATATCATGTCATCGGACGGACACAACAATCGAGTACTACCTATCAAAATAGCACACGAGTACCAATTAGAAAATTCCAAAAAAGCCCACCCGGAGAAAATAAGTTCAAATCATAATTTCATTATAGAATTATATAATATTTACATTTTAAACAAATATAAATTATATTACAAAATTATATAATATAAGTTCCACAAACATAGAATAAAGGATTCACTAACAAAACAACGCTACCAATTTCCACCAAAGATCATAGTAAATAAATTTAGCACAAAAATGATTTGCACAAATAATTTACAAAAGTTCAATTAAGTTTTTACAAAAATGGAAGTAAATAAATTTAGTATATAAATCATGTAAAATAAATTTTGGCACACCTATTTGCTTCTATCTACAAAAGAATAGATGTAACATAAAACAAAAATAAAGAACAAAAAATCTCATGGTGCAAAGAATGTCACGAATATCATGCTTCATCGGACGGACACAAAAATCGAGTATTACCTATCAAAATAGCACGCGAGTACCAATTAGAAAATTCCAAAAAAAGACCACCCAGAGAAAATAAGTTTAAATCATAATTTCATCATAGAATTATATAATATTTACATTTTAAACAAATGTAAATTATATTACAAAATTATATAATATAAGTTCCACAAACATAGAATAAAGGATAGAAAATATTTCACTAATAAAACAACGCTACCAATGTCCACCTAAGATCATAGTTGTCAATTCCATTCCACATGTCATTCCGGTTTGCCTCTTAGAATGGAAAGCTTCGGTACCGGGCTATACCAATATACCATTTTGGGGTATATAAATTCTTTTTAAAAATATTTTTATTGTATGCAACCCAAGTTTTATATAGAAATATATTTTTGTGTAACAACAAATGCACATTTATGAAACAAATTTAGCTTAAATATAAGTAGTTGCAGTGATACAAATGAACTTACATACATGGTTACTCATAGTTGTAGCCGTACCTTTTGCATAGTACAAATCAAAAGTAGGAAGAGACAGATGCAAGCAAATGGACAGTAGTAGTTTATGATTAATTCTGTTGGCCTAGAGGCTAGAGAGATGAGACCTTGCAAGTGTGAGCCGAGCTCTCTCTCTCTTAAAGACTGACAGAACGGCGCGGAAACTGAAACGAATCTGGTTTCTTAAGTGGGTAAAAGCATGCACACCCGTTTGCTAGGCTGAATAGTGAAAAAAAAGGAAGCACAGATCTCTGCGCTACGTCCACGGCTGAAAAATTCGAGTGCTTCAAAACAAAAAAAATACATGAGTGCTGTTTAGCAATTTCCTTTTATAATTTATATTGACCTCATGAATGCACTGGTTGGTGTGTTGTGTGCATTCTATATTTTAGCTGCCTGGTAGTCTTTTGCAATCTTTGGTAGTTTTATTCATTTTTTGTTATCTGTTTCATATAATCTATATCTGTTCGTATTTCAGGCTTGCAAAAAACTCGGAAAAATCGATCTCTCCGATTGTGAAATCTATGCATCCTGTGAGCCATGCTCGATGTGCTTCGGCGCAATTCATCTATCCAAGATCAAGGTTCATCCTTTACTAACCTATTTCTTAACCTGATAGGAATTGCTTCTCGCAAAAACGAGAGACAAAAATTGCTGAAGATGTTGTTTCCACTACTGCTAATTCTGCGATGCAGAAGCTGGTGTATGGAGCCAAGGCAGAAGCCGCTGTTGCCGTAGGATTTACTGCCGACATTGCAGACGCTCTCAGAGAGTACTATCAGAAGGCTAACATGGAGATCAAACAGATCGACGGTAATGGTGCCCTGATCGCTGCGCAAGTCTTTGAGAAGACAAAGGAGAAGTTTCAGACGAAATAATGTTAAGGGGAAGACTCGAGTGACATCAGATTTGTAAAACCCCTCTGATGCTCAGAAGGGATAATTCAATGCTCAACTTTCTATTATTTCCGAAACTATCAATTCAAATGTATTTTCGTTCCGTTGACGGTTCAATTTCCTGTAAACAGAAAAAGGTTGATCTCTGCTCTTGCTTTAATGTGCAGCTGATCAGATTTACTTTCTAATGGTATCTTCAAACATCACCATTCTGGAGTCGAGCTAAGATTGAATTCCATGTTTTCAGGGTATCAGTAATGATGAGAATGAGATTACAAGATTCCACTATGCTGCTAAATTTATAATTCTGAATTTACATCGAGGAGACCACAAAGAATATAAGTACACTTTGCCATCAGCTCTGAATTTGTGTCGCAATAAATTTCCGAGGTCTGAATTTGTGTCGTTGCTGTTGAGTTTCTGAATTTAACCTTGTAACTGTAATTCATGTGTAACATCGAGTTCTTTGCTAGAGGCCACTATACATCAACACAACATTGAACATATTGGAGCAGAAAATGATATTTCGTTTTATTCTCTTTTAAATAATGGACAAGCTGCTTCTGTTTTCAAGAAAGAATCCGAAACATACAGGTATAACAATGTAACAGCACGCCAACAGTTACCTCCACAGAGCTATACATGAAGAAAACCATAAGCAAACTTAAAACACTTCAATAATCCGGTATAAAAACACTTCAATAATCAGGTATACAAGAAAAAATCTACGCGGACATTAACCATTGGTGCCTCAAACGGCACTACAGAGAAGCCAACTTACGGAAGGGATTCAGCAACCGGCTAGCACTCGACTTCTGTGGCGCCTGCGGCTGTACTGCTGCTGCTGGATAGTAATTACCATCGTAGCATACTTGGCCTGGACCAGGGTTGGTTCTAAGTTGCTCACATAATTCTGGAGACACAGAGTTTGAGTACCCTTGGATAAGCGAACAATTCCATGGATTTGTAGATTTGACACTGAGGGAAACATTTGATAAGCAGATATTGCTGAAGTTGTCCCCCTGGATTCCCTGCAACATTCCTGCAACACCAATGTTGACACCCACGACGTCCTTGATCGTTATATTGCTTATGACGGGGAGTGCATTTCTGTCATATTTATCGTCAGGATGTTCACCATAATTTCCAGCGATCCTGATGGCTATTGAAACATTGTCCATGCTCACATCAGCTATGTACACATTCTTTACGTAGCCACCACGCCCTGGAGCGGTCTTGATTCTGATCCCATGCCCTGAGTTGACGATACGAAGGCCCTCAGCCCGAACCTCTGATATGCCACCTGACATCTCGCTTCCAAAGGCTATCCCTGCGCTGCCCCTTGTCTCTCCAGTGATGTTGCGGATGCTAATGTTGGAGCTAGGATGAGCAAAAGATATGCCGTACTCGTCCCACCCACTCTTGATGACGACAATGTCATCGCCATTTCTGATGTAACAATCTTCAATGCAGACATTTGTGGATGAGTCTGGATGGGTTTGAAGTTGCATTAGTGCCAAATGTTCAAGTGTGCTAAATGAATACACACAGTGATGAACAAGAACCAAAAAAGGAAAGAAATAAAGAAACGGTAATTAAGGACTATAGAGTTTATACTCAAAAGAGTCATATATTACAAAAAAACATTTAAAATTATTGCAGTCGTGTAATAAAGGTGCTCTTTCATTTTGTGGTGGCTCATACAATTGAAAAACTGAATCAAAGCTACAGCTAAATTTAAGCACAAATCTGATGAAAGTTTTAAGTATAGAGCATACAAATGCATCAGCGTGCTCTGTATTTTGGATTAATACCTCTATTTTGTCTTTTGTTCATATTTAGTTTGTGTCAGATCGAATAAGCGACTAGAGGATGGGTGATTAGGAGCACCTATCTTTTTCACCACCGGCGGTATTCAACTTCTTTATCACTCCAATAGTTATGAAATCTCTTCATCAAAGCACAAGATCATAGTGAAAGTCTTCTGTTGAAACCAAAAAACCCCGAGCGAAAAGCCTCTCGGCCGGTCTGACCGCCATCTTAAGGAACAACCACCCGAAAGATCCTCAAATCGACCTAACTTTTGATTCCGAGATCCAAATCCCTTGAGATTTCAGACATAGCTCATCAAGAAGGTCAGGAACCTATTTATATCGACAATCAAGACGATCGAAGCCAAAGTTCCACATATTTCTTGAATGAGGTCAACAAGGCACAAAAGCTAGGGAAAACTAAAACTTGAGCCAAGGGCTTGCTCGTGGGTGAAAGACGATCAAGATGACCTTAGATTACATCCCACACGTCCTAACAAGTTAGATCACAACAAAAAAACCTAACCAAAACACTTAGAACACAAAAACCCCAAAATCATCAAAAAGAGAGCAAGAACAAGAAAGAACTCATCTTTAGGGCAATCTTGATTGGATTGATTAGATGGATTGTAGGTTTACAGTTACTCCATCATGGAGGATAAAAGCTCACACTTGAGCACCTAATTTCTCAATCCATTTATCTCAAACATTAGTCTCCTCTATTTCCTCTACTTTCCTCAAATCACAAATTAGGATTTCCAAGGATTGAGAGGATGTACAAACCTGCACCATCCCCTTATATAGTGAAGGCTAGGTCTAGAGAGAAAACCTTATAGCGCGCCCGTTAAGCCCACACAGAAACGAGTCTACACTCACGTATGCTTCTAAAAGAGGATGACGAAACGAGTCTCCTGAATCCATCTGTTCGTGATCTTCATCTTCTCTTGACCTAAACCACCTCTCTTTGCGCTCTCTTGCACCATGGTTTCTCTTAAGTCACCAACCCGGTATTTTTGCGAAGATAACAAAATACCCATATTAGATCCTTCTCCAAAGGTCGAGTCCAATCACCGTGAAGCAATCTCATGCTTCGCCGCGCATAAGTTCATCAATAGCTCTTTTCATGTCGGCAAGTCTCTCATATCTGACTCCCACCAGAACCACCATGGCACTAGCACCGACCCCAAAGCCACTTGATACAACCTGTTGCCACCAACTTCCCATTCGGTCGTTCTTGTCCATCTTGTGCCATACTTGAATCTAATCACTTCACTCGGTATCCTCGATCGTTCTGAGCCTTAGCTCTCCTAGCCTAGTCCCGACCATCCTCATTATTGATTGTAGTTGATTCCAAACCACATGCACAACAATAGGCAAAGAAATCGATTCTGGGCACAAATTCCTCGCAACTTGACCCACGTTAGCAAAAATACATCATGCAACACCTATGCACTGAATCCCATGACTTCGATCAATTCCACAAGATCATCGCATCCACTGTGTCTAACCGCCGGTCTGACCACCGGCCATTAGCTGGTGAGACCGCACCCCAAATTTTTCCAAGTCCTAGAAAACACCATCTGGACATTTCGGTAAAACTCTATCTAGTTTTGCGTCCAGTCTCCATTTTCCATGAAACCTGGTGCAAACACACCTCCTAACACCCCGCACAAGTGTTTGATCACATTCTCCGAAATTCAACTTTGTCGGCCACGGCCAGTCTAACCGCCACCCCTGGCCGGTTTGACCGTCGACCTCAAGCCGGCCAAACTGCTCCCTAGGGCCGGTCAGACCGCCTCTGACCTGACAACAAATCCAACAATTTGCTCAACCGAGAGTTTGATCCCCAAACACTTCAACGCCGATGTCAATTGTTCAACACTAAGATTAGAATCATACACATCCACAGTTGTTTTTGAAGTGATGACAACAGGTTCGGTAAAGTTGCATGATAGTGACCACTTTAAGTGCAACACTGACTGCTAAATGGGAGGAAAAAAGGGTATACATGAAAATATCGTGAAAAGAACCAGAATTCAGGGAGTCACAATCAACTCAAAGTTTTAGACAAAAAATCAAGCGCACCTGGATCAATGCCGTCAGTGTTTGGTGAACTGATGGGTGCTAGGATCGTGAGATACTGGACAAGCACTAGACTGTTTATTTAGCAAAAGCACTCAAGATAATAATTTTGCAATTGCAACTGGTGGTGCTTTAATAAATACTAACAAAGTAAGTAGAAACTTAGAAAGCCAACCTGCAGTATACAGGATGGATATTCCAAAATGGTGAGTTTGTGAAGGTTAAATTAGATATAACAACTCTGGTGGAGTACATCAGTTCAACAAGAGGTGGTCTAGTATAATTCAATGTGTGGTTGTAAAACCAGTTCCACCAAATTTGTCCCTGGCCATCAATGGTGCCATTAGCACCTGAAAAGAGCAAGATCCGTATCTAATCATATACCAGTGGGTGAAAATGCTACCAAATGGAGGTGCGTGATGCAACTATAATACCTACCAGTTATTATTACATCGGTTAGATTGGATCCAAAAATTAGACTTTGATGTCTTTTACCAGGGAGTTCTCTACCGCGCCCATAGGATGGAAGAGGATCAATAACTGGCCAGTCAGACAAATCCTGCGAATATACTTTATTGTAATATCATAACAGTAGCACTTCTTGCACTATTTGTTGCAGTAGGACTTTACATTCGAAATATGAGATCCAATTACTGTTAACTACAGGAATATTTTGTTTTGCAAAACATTTTATGAAAAATAATATGTACAGGTAATTTCATGTTTATGTTTCAGTAGGTGAAAACGGCATGGAATTGAATATTTAAGTTACAGTGATGAGGCAAGACTAAAATTACTTTGCAAAAAGGAGATAAATTATTATCTGGGAAACCATAAGTGAAATCATCTTACTGGAGATCCAATTATTACTGCATCCTTGTCCAGTGATACTGTGAGATGACTGATAAGACTAAAACTCCCAGTCAGCCACCTTCCAGCAGGCACAAACAGCTGTGCCCCGCCCTTCTCTGCAAATGTGTTGAGGTAGAAGATTGCATTCTGAAATGCTTTTGTATTTAGAGTAACACCATCTCCCACAGCACCAAACTGGGTTATTGAGACACTGTGGGGCCGATACACACTTGCTGTCAAATCTTTGCAGTACATGCCGGATACATAGGCCCATTGGGTCTCCGCAACAATGGTTGCAAAAACCAAAAGGACTTGAAATACCTATAACAAATTCCAACAGACCAATGTCAATAGCCACTGTATACTGAAAAATTCTGCATCGTCGAAGTAGCGTAAAGTGAAATGGATCTGAATTATGTATTTTTAAGGAAAAGCAAAACAAAACAAACATAGTACAGAAATATATACACACATTATTGGGGCAATCTTGTCTACTTTTTTTTGTTCATATTATCTATTGATAGGATTTTCCTTACAATCGGTTGGATCAAAGGGTCGGCACAATAAACTTTTAGCTAAAAAACGTGCCGATGCTAAGTTCTAACAAGGTGATGTCATTTTCTGGAACTTCCGAATTCGGATTACAGGGAAACGAAGCACGGAAATGACAAATAATAGTTATATAAAAGTGGCATGAGTTCCACTTGGCAAGATTGAAGTAGCATTCCACTTCTCCCTTGCAGCAATATGTCCCATTACTACATTGCCCATCCTATGGATTGAATTCTCAAGGAAGGAACTGCCCAATTGTGCCAAGGGTTCTTGGATCAAAGTTGATTCTTATCCAAGTCTATCATCAATATTCAGCCAAAGCAGAGAGCATTTATGCTACATTAGAGTTCTTGGATTCCACTTATTCTTCATCAGCAAAGAAGCACATGCAAAATACTGTAAGCAAGAAAAGGAAGCACCAAAACTCGGAACTCAACAGGAAGCTGCCCACTTACCGATGAGGCGGATCTACTCATCTTTCTTCTGCAGGATTACGCTCTCGCAGTCTCTCCCTCCCTCGCTGTCAATTATCAACATACCATCAGAACAACTGCGCCTTCAATGAGAGACCCCAAGATCGACCTGCAAGAACCGCAAGTACCACCAAAAGAACCAGCGGAATCAAGGAAACAGCACGGAATCAAGAACTGAACAACAGGAAAGGAACAGCGCGATTAATTTACTCCCGAAGCAGCAGAGCAAGAAGGATCACAGCCAAGTCGCGAACCCCTCAGCGCTAGTCACCCCCTAATTCTTTTTGGTGCTTGGATTGGATAGTTGAGGAATATTGGTTCTCGGTCAGTAGGGGTCAAAGAATAGAGCCGGGACTAGGACCCTCTTCGTGGTCGTCCTTTACTGGACTGCGGCCTTGGCGAGGACTGGCTGGACTGGAGGAGTGCGTCCAACAGCCACAGGTTTTGATTGCCACGTAGAGGTGGCTAAATAGGCGTGTCGGTAAGGTCGGTCTGAAGCACGAGACTGTTGCCTTAGTTTAGGTATGATATGAAACGGTACCGTAGTCGCGCTGGGCTGGTACAGTCCAACCGGGCATGCCATTTGGTAACAGCCCAAATTTGAGCTTTTAGAAATTTTTGTGAATTTTATGGAGTTTCAAAAACTTTCCATTTTGGCGAATTTCCAAAATCTGGTTGCATTTCAAAAACTTAAATTAAAACTCTTCTGAATTTGAATAATTCAATTCGGGAAATCAAATCAAAATCCATGCTCGGGAATAAATGGTAAAAATCTACAAGTTAAATGATGTGCTAAAACTATTCAAAGTTTTAAATTTGAATACAAATACAATCCTAGAAAATCCAAACAAATTTCAAACCTAATTCCTTCTCTCTCTCTCTCTCTCTCTCTCCGCCGACCCATCCTTCCTCCTTCCCCCTTTCTCTCTCACGCGACCAGCCAACCCACACGTGCGCGCCAAGCCAGCCTAGGCGCTCACCCTCTTGTGCGCCCTCGTTGCCACGCGGGCTCGGCCCCACACGTCAGCCAACCCCTGTTTATCTTCTTCGCCGGCTGTCTCCCTTCTTTCCTCTGCTTCTCTCCCCTGCGCGCGCACGTGGCCGACGCAGCACACTCAAGTGTTGTGCCGCGAGGTAGTTCCATCACGCTAGAGCCCACGTCGTGTCTGCTTCTTGCGTAAAACTGCGCCCCAATCATCGCATTTCACGAGAACTCACCACCTCCACCCCTTTATAAGCCGAGCGAAGCACATCCTTCTCTTTGCCTCCTCCCCCTCTTTGTTTTGCCCTCCGTCTCGCCTCCTCTAGCGCCCGAAATCCCACGGCACAGTACCCTCTCCCTCGAGTCCAGCCATCTTCGTCGCGGCCGCCTCGGTGGATTTCTCTCCAACCCGATCGCGTCACGACATGTTCCACACTCCCCTCATCCTTTTCCCCCACTCACCCTTGGATCTCCCCCATAGGAACACCGTCGCGTTGCCATCATCCTCAACTCCGGCTCCCACCACCATCTTCGACATTGCCATCCCACTGGTGAGTCTCAATCTAGCCCAAGCACTCCCTCTAGCCCAAGCTGCGTCCAGAAACCCTCCCAGTTCCCTCTTGTGTCGAGTCCCTCTCTCGGATGAAACCGTCGCGCCGCCACCTCCTCCTCTATTCCGGCAATTCCGCCACCCATGGCTTCACCTTCCTTCCCCCATTCCATTTTGTTGCTTACCCACGCCCCACCACCGGCAAGCTTGCATCACCGCTCAGACATGGTCTCCTCCCCTCTCCTCTGCTCCAAAGATGACCTGACAAGTGGGCCCACACTGATTAAATTAGGTTAATCAAGTGGTTAGTTAAGATTTGATTAGTAGCTGATAACAATACGACATGTTGGTTCGTAGTCATTAGGGAGTTAATTAAACTGGTTGGATTAATGAAATCAATGTGTAGACTGAGTCTGTAAACCCACAACCGTTGGCTAGTGGGCCCATGCCCGTGAGCCGACTGTGTTGACCCAGTCCAATGCACCGAGGCCCCACACCTGGCAGCCACACATCCCTTTTCCATAATAGAGTTAATTCAAAAAGAAATTTAAAAACCCTATTAGACCCCACCTGTCAGTCTCAGAGAGTTTCTTAAATAAAAATAATTGAAAAAGAAAAGAAAATCCTGGTGGACCCCACCTGTCAGAAATTTCCAAATTTCTGGATTTTCCTTTCGGTTCAAACTTTGGAGAGCACGTCCTTGTAATATCCCGTTTTGCTTCAGAAAGGATGAATGATTTAGAGAATGGAATTAAATGGGTTTAAAAGGGGTTTTCTCGCTGAAGGTGGGAAACCTGGGCTGCAGGCTCTTGGCCCAAGGTGGCTCGGCCCAAGTGGGAGTTGGCCAAAAAGGGATGCCAACCCTAGCTGCCTCCCTTGTGCCTCCTCCTTTTCCCCCTGTCCAGCGCCTCCACTCCCTTGGGCCTCCTCCCTCTGTTGCAGCCGCTAGCCTAGCACTCCTCTCGTGCGCTGCAAGTGTTTTGCTAGATAATTTCCTTGCGGCATCTTTTGTATGGGTATGTGGTGGATTCAACAGTACAAGAGAAAGAAAGGAAGAGGAAGGGAGGAAGGAAGAGAAAGAAAGGAGAAGGAAGAGAGAAAGAAGAAGAGGTGGATCGTTGGAAGTTCATGTTCGTCATCTTGATCTCCATGGGTGATGATCAAGTTTCTCTTCCTTTTTGTTTAGCAATTTTCCAGTCGGTAGAAATCGTTTAGTAAATCGGTTTTCTACTGTTTCTGTTGCACTGTAGATTCGGGTACCAGTGGTGTGAAATCTGGGAATTTTGTCTCCTCGTAGGTTGTATAGGATCTCGATAGTGTTTTGTAGAGTGCTTGTTCATGTCGATTGGATGGGTAGATTTTAAGTTATCAATTTTGTAAGCTTGCTGTCTGGTCAAGTTGTCGGGTTCTGGCAGCGCGCATAAATCTGTAGATTAAAAAAAAAGATGAGATAATTTGAGGTTTTGATCTCCATGAAAAGGGGAGATAACTTCTTAAGGATTCCATAGAGTCCAAGAATATGATTTTTTGGACAGGTAGAATAGATGTTATGATTTTTGGAAGATTGTAGTCCAGAACTGGGTTGCTACTCGAAGCAATCATGGAAAAACTTTAATTTGACAAAGTTAATGACAGAATGGAATTTTTGGCATAATTAGGTTATGGTAGGTAATTTTTTGTAGTTTCTGAAAAATCATAGATCATTATTGTTGCACATGTGGATTAATAGATATGAAATTATTAAGTCTGTTGTCCAAAAGATGACAAATCTGTCTTCTAGGTTAAAAATGGGGGTTGATAATTTAATCTGAACTTTTGATCACCTAAGAAGTTGTAGGAAATTGTGTATAGTTTCTAGAACGATATGGTTCACTATTTTACGATGTGGGAGTTAAAAATTATGATAATTTTAGTACCGGAATAGAAGGGAGACTGTCTAGTAAAGAGGGAAAATTATGGATTTGGAGAGCACATAATAGCGTTGTAGATTAAGAGTTGATTGGTATTACTGTAGTTGTATTGATTTGGTTGTTTGTTGTAGGCGGAGTGGCTTTGGGATCAGCCTCTCATTACTTCAGTCGTTGCAACTAGAAAGGCAAGTATATGTAGAATGATATTGAATGTTTAGCATTTTCATTTGGTCCGATGAATGCTTGTCATGATTATTCTCGTGAGATATGCTTATTTCATATTGCTCTTATGCTTTCGTTAATTGATAATGATTATGGAAAATAATGATGATTATTCTTTGCATTGCATATTGAGCATTCATGTTGGTATGATTTGACCCCTAGGAGTGGGATGAGATCTCTATATGTAAGATATGGGCAATGAGATCCCTGTATGAAAAAGGACGTGCAATGGATCCCTGCATTTGAGAATGCAGGCAAGAGTGAACACCGACGGGTGTTACACTCCGCTATATTGGTATAAGCAGAAGTGAAATGTGGCATGACCATGAGTTGCATTGCATTCATGAAAGATGAAAATATGTTATGAGACAATGAGAATGAATTGTTGATGAGATGATGCTTCGTTGTTATTTTTCTTTGTACTTGCTGAGTCTTAGAGTCACTCTTGCTTATTTGTTGTTTAGGTGAACATTGAGGATGACATACTTTGGAGTGGAATTAGAACATAGAACTATTGCATTTGTGTAGCACTTCATTCCACCTGATAATTCATTCATTTTGGACTTGTAATAATTGGATAAATTGTGGTTCCCTTAGTTTCTTATGGTGGATAATATTGCCGGTTAATGTTTTTCCTTACTGATAATTTACCTATGTTGACTTTGGCAACTAGTTGGATTATATTACATTTGAATTATGATTAATCATCTTTCTGAAATTATGATTACTATACTGTAGAATGATTATTCGTGAGGTCTAGTAGCTAGTAATACTTGATTATGATATAGAATTGGTAGCGTTAGTAGTTGTGAGTGACATCTTGGGCTTTTGCTAAGCCGGGGTGTTACAGTTAGTATCAGAGCGGGTTTTAGGTCCGTGGTGAATAGAATTAACAACTTCGTTATGTTGTATTGATGATTTATGTTATGAGATAATCTTGTATGCTTATAATTTGATTAAATGATGGCTATGTGTGATGGTAGCGGGTGTCGAGAGGTAGAGATTGGTTATGGCCATGGGCATGGCCAGACTGTACCACCATTTGTGGTATGAGAATAGTGAAGTGTTTACCTTGGGTAAACTAGTTTCAGGCGTTGAGCATGGGTTTCTTTGGGAAGGTTATTGTTTTCCTTGAGTTTGGATTGGTTATTCTTGTTACAGTTTTAGTTGATGAATTTTCTTGGGTTAGTGGTTACAATACAAGTTGATGGATTTTCATTGGTCTTTATTGGTTCCATAAGTCAGTCATTTGTTCTCCCGACTGATGAGTTGTTTTGCTACTTGTAAATGTGATTGATTTACAAGGTTAATCTTTTATTAAGGAGTTTCACTTTTCCTGTTGGGAAATATGACTCGTTTAATCGCTTGGTACTTTAGTTAATGGAAGCCTTCTTTTGCAAGTTCTTAAACGTGAGGAAGCTTTGGCCACATGTATTTCTTTTGAGGGTAATTTGAGTATGAAGTTTAATACTTCTCTTTTATGAAAGAAAACATCAAAATCATTTTTGCAATGTCCTGTCATGGTTAAGTCAAAGATTGTAATCAAATAAATTGGTATGATATGGGTATCAAGCAGTGGCGGAGCCAGGATTTTGTCGATGGGGGTGCAAAACCGGTCAACCGGCGGCGACGGCGCACGGCAGTGAGCACACGAAGCGCCGACGCCACAAAGCCGAGCCGCCATAGGGGCCGAGCGCGCGCGCGCGCTCGCACTCGGGAGGCCGGCGGCGCGGCGGCGTGACCGCGTGACGCAGCAAAGCGCGACCACCGCCGCACTAGGCGAGGTGGGGCGAGCGGCGAGGCGGCGCCGGGCGCAGTAGAACCAACGCCGCGCGCCAACTGAGCAGCATGAGTCGCGTGGACGCAGCAAAGCGCGCACGCACCGAGCGAGGGCCGAGGGGTGGGGCGAGCCGGCGAGGGCAGCGCCCGGGGCCCCGGCGGCGGGAGGCGGGGGCGCAGGCAAACAATATAACATATTAACATCAGACATCAGTACTACATCACCCATTTGGCCATTTCCCAATTCCCATTCTGTCATTCACAATCACAGATTCACAGAGGCACAGAGCACTAAGTCTAAGCACTAACCAAAGCACAGGAGACTGGAGAGGGAGCGGACAGCGGCCGGAGGCCGAGCCGAGCCGAGGCGGGCGGCGGGCGCGCGCGCGCAGGGAGGCCGCAGGGGCGATCGAGAGAGGTCGCAAGGGGGGCGAGTGCAACGCCGTGGCGCCGCGGAGGTCGAGGCGACCGACGCCGCCGCGCCGAGGAGTCGAGAGAAGCAACCGCGCGCCGCGTCTGGGGCGCGATCCGAGAGTGGCTGAGTGAAAGAGAGAAATGGGGAATTGGGGAATTGGGGAGAGAGATTAGAGGAGAAGCAGTCGCCAATGGCCAATGGCTAATGGGCTTGCGACTCTGGACTTGGGCCGAATAAGAAATGGGGTCATTGGGGTGGGCTGCCGAGCTGTGCTAAGAACATGTAATCATGTATATTAATATGGGTAGTATATACTTTATGTATTAAGGGGGTATATATAAGTTTTTTGTGCAAAAATTTTGGGGGTGCGACTGTACCCCCATGCACCTACTGTAGCTCCGCCCCTGGTATCAAGTTGGGTCAATGGCGTGGTGCATAATTAATTTTAACTAGTTGTGAGACCCCGGGGTATTTAGCTTGTAATGCTTAGTCTTCCATTGACTCTAGCATCACAAACAAAATATCCCGTGCCTCGGAAAAATGTATACTTCCCAAAACTGCAGTATACACACCCTTTTACAAAACATTGCATCAATATCCACACAAGCTCCATACAACCGAACCAAAGCTTTACAAGCAAAAGACATACAATACAGTTATTACAAAAGGGACCAACCGGTCACAAGACAAGCTAAAGAGCTAGAATAAACAGCGGAAGCAAAATGCCATAAGATAGCTATAAACAAGAGCTAACTGGTTTGCCACACACCCACAAGGCAATCTGTCCGGATCGCCAAGTTAGTCGCACGCACCGCAGCAAAACTCATAAAAATCAATCCCTTAGGGATCAACCTCCTCTGCAACAATTAAGCAATGCAAATGAGTACAAAAATGTACTCGGAAGACTTACGAGTAACAAACCTAGATATTACTACATGCAAGGTTAATCAAAGGAGAGGGCTAAAGGCTCATTTTCAATATAAAGCAGATTTTATTTGCAATAAGTAATAGATTGAAAGCAGTTTTAACAATCTGATTTTTATTTACTCAAATAACAGCGAGATAATAAGTAGTAACATAAAGATATCCTGGAGATGACTAACCCAATAGCCATCACAACAAATAGCACGAATTACCCATTCGTACCACCCATATCAAGTTTTAATGAAAAGTTATAGTCTAGTTCTTGCACGACTAAGCATGTCCATAACCTAGGACGAGGCTATTCGAATAGATCAAAACCCTGTAGGGGTGTACCAATGTACCCACACTTCAGACCGCCTTTTTGCCAAGCTATTAAGCACACTTCCTTTGGTATGTTGGCACGGCTAAGTCCTACGAGATATTTCCAATGGATTGTATTAATTAAGAGTCGCACGTATGGGGGTTGACCCTTAGTGATCCGCCGGCGACGAAGATCACAAGGACCCATACGTTGAGTTGGAAACACCGCCCAGCCGAAGCAACTGCGGGTGTTCCTGGGTATGGATAACCTAGAAAGTAACCCATCCCTCTCATCCCAACAACGAACATTTTTCTCTATCACTACCACCAACGACTCATTAATTAACACATCCCAAAGTACTAAATTAAGAGAGGTCCCATATCTCTCTAGTGTGGTTAGCATGCAAATTTCGCTTGGCTTAGTGACACAAGTAACTCGGTCCTTGATGACTCGGGCACCATTCCAGTCACACCAAAAGATCACACCATCATACCAATGTGCCCAAGTCTAAAATATTTTATTTTCAGTTTTAGATTTCACAAATAAACAAAGCACAAGGTGCTGAACATAATGTAATTGTAAGATTTGTGTGATCAAGGTCATCGACTAAGTTGACAACCGCCCAATTCTACCGGTAACTAAGCATTGTTAAGCATCATATCGTAAAAACAATAAAAGAGCATAAATCATTCACCGGGCTCTAATTCACCAGTGAGAATATTAACTTAGGTTTGTGTTAGGGGTGGATAATTTTAGGGAAACAATGCAATAGTCTTAGCTACCTCTAAACGACAAAATTAACTTTGACACAAAGAAGCATGCATACTTATTCTTTGCAAACAAGATATTAGATTTTAAAAGTAATAGGAGCAATATGATCAAATGATGCTACATCTGCTTGCCTTGCTGGATATCACTTGATTGCTGCAGAGGATCACCCTCGTACTCAACAATTTCTTCGGAACCTATTGCAAGAACGAGAAAATCCAATAAAAACGACGAACACCGAAAAAGACTCAAAATTCAAAGTCCACCAAAATCCATGAAATTTATACAGCAGGTAGAGTATGATTTTAGATGAATTTAGCAACAAGAATCATTTGATTTGGACTAAGCATGCAAAAGTTATAGCCTAAACAATTTCAATCTGCTGGAAAATTCAAATTTAATTGCTTTCTGTTACTGTTCATCACACAAATTTTCAGAAAGTTTTTTAACATGAAATTTTTATGGTAGGCATATAATGATATCCTAAGAACAGCAAAAATTAGTTTACTACATTTGGAGTTAAAATGAATTTCTTATGATTTTTCTAAATTATGAAACTAGGATATAATTAATTTCAGAGATAAAGACCACATTAAAACCTATTCTACACTAAAGCATATTAACAGAGGAACCTAAAAATTTTAGTTTGCCCAATTTGGAGTTACAGAGAAAAACTTGTGTATTTTACAAGTTTGAACAATTTTTAGTGCAAGAAAAAGTTAAACCCTTAAGGTGGAGAGGTCCCGGAGGAGGTTCTAAGGGTCAAGCTCTAACTAAGAAGGTCCTATCGGCTAAGATCTCACAGAGGCAGGCCCTAAACGGTCAAGATTTAACTAAGGGAGGTCCTGACGGTTAAGATCTCGCAGAGGAGGTCCTAAACGATCAAGATCTAACTGAGGGAGGTCCTGACGGCTAAGATCTCACATAGGAGGTCCTAAACAGTCAAGATCTAACTGAGAGAGGTCCTGACGGCTAAGATCTCACAGAGGAGGTCCTGAATGGTCAAGATCTCCACGGTGAGGTCCTAAACGATATCTTCACAAAAGCCCAGGGAGGGTGGTCTTGACGGTTCAGATCTGCACGGAGGAGATCCTGGACGGCCAAGATCAACAAGAGGTGGTCCTGAAGTTTGTCAAAGGGTGGTCTAGCTTACGACAACAGGAGTTCAATACCTCCCGGCTTTGCTCGCCGGCTCGCCGCCGGTGACTCCGGCCACGGCGGTGCCAACCAAGGACAACAAAACGTTCGCAATAACATTGCGAACCCAAGGGAAGTACTCTCAACGGCTGAACCAACCTAAAACGTCGATGAGTCGGAAAGTAGCAGCGATGACAACCACGGTCAAAACAAAACGGCAAAAGAGCTCCACAGCAGTCCAGATCGCGAGTGCCCCAGCACTAAGGGACTACCAGAAGGTTACCTTAGCACGGAGAGGCCTAGAGGAGGACAGAGGAGCTCCAGCGATGGTGAGGCTTGCTGGTGTTGAGGAAGATGATGCGGAGGAGGTGGTCTGAGCAATAAGAAGATAAACGAATGGTAAGGATAGCTCCATTATGACTCACGGATGGACCATGAGCTTTTAATTGAACAATGGGGCACCTTACCAGAGATGGGGACGAAAGCAAAGAACTTCGGCCGTGGAGATCGAAAACCCGAAATTAGGCCGCTCCTGGGAAAGCAACCTAAAATCAAGTTAGAGGATACGACTACGGTGATTAGATGCACAAGGTGACACGAAAAGAAAGAATGGAGAACCACTAGAGCCTTGTCATCACCGAGGAGCTCGAGCGGCCGACAATGGCGGAAAAGGGCTCTCGATGATCTGCGCACAATTTTCACAAAGAGGGTGCTCGGGTTTGCAAGGCGGTGTTGAAAGAGAGCTAAGGAGGAGCTCGGGGTCTTTTATAGCCGAGGGAGCAAGGGTTAAGCAACAGCAGTGCTCCACGGGTGCGCCTAGTCAAAGCTCTGCTAAGGGCGCACTTGAGGAGATGGGGGCAGGTAGAAGGAGGACTTCGGGGGTGAAAGGTACTGGTGCGCATTTAATGTTGGCAGCAAGGAGCCGTTGAGGAGGACGAAGAAGAAATGACAAGGCTCTGCTCCTCTGCCATGGCGCTCGTGCGCGAGGAAGGTGATGATGACCAGGCTCAGAGGTCCCACCAGTCAGTGAACCAATCAAAGTGACTCGAGTCAAAGAGGAACACCAGGATTAGGTTAAGTCAAGAGACTGAGTTGGGAGGTCTTGACGGTAGGATTAGAAATGGAAGGCTACGATTCAAAGTAACGTTCAGAGGTCCTAACGTTCAAGGAAATCTGAGCGGTACGATCAAGATCGCACGCTAACACGAGAGGCTAACTCGGGGAGGTCCGAAAGTTCAAAGAGATCTGAGACACAGATCTAAACGCAGACGATCCACGATCACCTATGCGCTACGCACGCACACACAAGGTTTAAAGTGTGCGGCCTACAAGACAGTGGTAGCCAAGGGTGGTTAGGAGGGTTATCTTTGCAAAATGCCAATGGGGTGGTCTTTGCAAAAACACCGAAGGTGGTCTGAGGGTGGTCTTAGGGAGGCCTTTGGGGGTGATCTTTGCAAAAAGACACGAGGGTGGTCCAAACGAAGGGGAGGTCTAGGCGCTCCCGAAGATCTCAATGGTAGGCAGGAGATCCAACGGCTGACATTGATCGCGCCGAAAGGACTGAGCCTGAGTGCGCTAAGAGGTTGGGTTCGACCAAGAACTCGAGTCTGACTCAAACTCAAACCAAGAGGTTGACTTAGGGTTTGAAATTGAGCTGGAAACTTTGAGGATTTTTTAAATGGAGCAAACTAACTCCAAAACTCCCAAAATTTTTACACGAGGTTCCCAATTCCAGGATTTACCTTGTATAAAATTTTCAGAGGTTTTTGTGCAGGGAATTGTTCTCCAAAAATTTCTTAAGGTATTGATCTAGGGTTTGACCCAAAGTCAAACTAGTTTGACAAACCTCTTAAAATATTCAAACAATTTCTAAAAATTGTGAAATTTTTCAGAGGAGTCACACAACATCCCTAGAACTAAGGAAAATTATTTCCAGAGGATGATCACAAGATTATCTAGAAAAGTTTTCAAGGGTCAAGACTTGGTTAAAAGAGGCTTGTTATTTTGCATTTCCATAATTTCTTTACAAGAATTCTTAGAACATTCAAACAACAACAAGATGCAAGAAAATTTTTAATTTCTACATATTTTCTTACATTTGAAACACAAGCCAAGATTTGGGATGTTACACTAGTATCCTTGGAAATAAAATCGATTAAGTTGATTTTGTCTTCTAGTAGTTCTTGATGAACTGTGATCATGAGTATGGTACCTAATTGGAATCAATAAAGTTTTTAAAATGTGTGGAACATTGATGAACTGGGTTGATTATTAAGAGTGATAAATTTGGTAAACTTCTTGGGTAACTTGGATTAATAGGTCTCAATGGATTAATCTAACTATTTGGGGTGGTGTGAGGACCCAGGGTATTTAACTCGTAATACTTAACTTCCAAATGGTTCTAGTATTACCAATCAAATATCCTAAGTCTCGATGGGCATGTGCTTCCTAGAATTGCAGCACACATACATCTTTACAAAATCATGCATCATTTATATACAACTTACTATAACACCCCAAGTCTATTTAAGTGAAAAGAAAGAATTAGAGAGAAGGACCAACTAGAAAAAAAAAGAATTAACAGAGGATTAGAGGGGATTTCTGCAATTATTCGACAACCTGGGCCTCAGGTTTTGGCCCAGGAGGCCCAGGAGGGCCAGTAATCGCCACTGCTATAGTACCCCCGTGAACAGTAGCCGCCCCCCGCCTCCTTGCGCTGTCTCCTTCGGGTGCTGCCGACCAAGAAGAAGAAGAAGAGGAAGAGGAAGGGGAAGAGGGAGAGGATCTTCTTCGTAGGGGTGGCTCGTCGTCTCCCTGTGATTCTTCAAGGGTAACCTCAATTCCCCTTTGATCCGATGCGTTTTTGGATAGTTAATCAAGATCGGTAATTATGGTCCGCTCAGGACAGATTTCGTTAGACAGTCGTTTTGATGTACTTCAGTGCGGATTCAGTTCTGGGCATCTCCTAGAGTATTGTAGAGGACGTCAATAGCTTTCGATGAAGTGCTAGATCGCATTATTTGGACCTCTGTAGCAGAAGTTATGAATTTATTAGTGTGACTGTTTCGCGAATCACAAGATTCGACGGTTTTAGTAATCCGACTTGAGCGATCAGTTAAAAGGAAAATTAGAGGATCTCAGTATAACAAAAGTTGTAGATCATTGTCGTAGCTTTCAGGGAAGCCCAAGAACGTGAACTTTGTACCTACGAGCTGAAAGTTATGATTGTTTTAGTGTACTGTGGAGAGAACCTAACGTGAAATCGATGTTCTGTTAATTGGTATGATAGGGGTATTAGATGGCCGAATCAGGAAGGCCCACCATCTAGGTTTAGTTGGGAAATTGATAAAATTTCAATGAAGTCCAAGAACACCTAATTTGGACTCCTGTACAAAAATTGAATTTTAGTTTATGGCTATCCACAGAGGGGACAAATTGAACTTTAGGAGTTGGAATTGGGAATGCGCTTGAGAGTGTAGCGAGTGCGGTTGTGCTTTTGGCTAAGTTTTGGTTTAGTATGGTTGTCTTAGCATGCTTTATATTTATATTCAGGTGAGGGATTGGTTCCAGGGGCAGCGCCCTCTTCGCGTCTTTCGTCCCTGCACGGTTAAGGCAAGTACTATGTTTGATAGAGTAATTATGAATTGGTTGACAGTGAGTGCTATGTTTTGATACATATTAGCTATACTTGGTTGATAGTGTGATATGTTTATTAAAGATGGTAAATGCTTATGATATGAATGATAGAAGTATGAATGAGTTAAATTCATAAGTGATGTTGCTGAGGAGGTATGATTATGATGATTCATGATTTGTGTATATGCATCATGTTGACAAAATGAAGACTTGGTCACGTGGTGACCAAGCATTTGTTGAGATCCCCATCATGTATATGACGGGCTTGAGGTCTCCACACTTGTGGAGTGTGGGCTTGAGGTCCCCTTTACTTGCGGAGTATTGGGCAATTGGTCCCTGTGCTTGCGAGCACAGGCATGGTATGCGACGACGGTCGCATATCTCGCATTACCGGTTGAAATGCGAAAAGAGTGGAAGAGAAAAGATGCATTGCATATTTGCATTCATACATCATGAGCTATGTTTCCGAGTAAAGCTTTGGATTTGAATGTTGTTGCGGTAATTGTGAGGTTAATGGTTCTTTTTGGTACTTGCTGAGTCTTTGGGCTCACTCTTGCTTTTGTTGTGTTTTTAGGTACCTGTTGCGAGATCGGCATGCATAGGAGGGAGTAGACTTGAGTTGGATTCACACACTGCCACACACCCTTAAAACTTGATTAAATTTTGGAATGTCTTTTAGTAAATAAGCAAACTGCTTAAGTATTGATTATGGTTATGCCTCATGCATCGGGTTATTTGTAATAATGAGGAGTAACATATTTTGGATATCCTTGAATATGTTCTAGCTGATTAGCCTGTTTCTATTGCTTAGTGATGATATTGGATGTTGGAATATTTAGTTATGATATTCTTTTATCTGTCGGAACCTCCGTATAGTTACCTATACAAAGGAGGTTCTGCCGAAATTTAACAAATTGTCCTAGTTTAGATTTGTTTAATGTTTCTTCAGTAGCATTCCAGGCTCATGTTGGGCTGGGGTGTTACACTTACAATACCAAGTATAGCAAAAGACATACATAATATAGAGTTATTACAAAAGAGCCGACCGGTCAAATGACATCAAAGTAACATAATAAACAGCGGAAGCCAAAAGTGCCACAAGATGGCGATAACAAAATGCGACCGATTAGCCAATAACCAACAAGGCAACTGACCGGGCCGCCAAGCTAGTCGCACCCACCGCAGCAAAACTCACAAAACTCGATCCCTTGGGGATCCACTTCATCCTCTGCAACAATAAAGCAATGCAGTTGCGTACAAAAATGTACTCGCAAGACCTACGAGTAACAAGCCTATACATAGCTACATGCAAGCTGAAACAAAGGAGATGGTTATATGGTTAATTGGACGCATAAAGCAATTTTTATTTGCAATAATGTAATAGATTGAAGGCAATTTGTCAAATCTATTTTTTTTTTTGTAATTATTGAAATAACAACGAGGTAACAATTAATAACATAAGTAACAACCTAGAGGTGGCTAACCCAATAGCCACCACAACATAGCACGAATTCCCAATTCGTACCACCCAATCAAGTTTTAGTGAAAAGATTATAGTCTAATTCTCACGGGGCGTATCCGAGCGTGTCCATAACCTAGGACGAGGCTATTCGAATAGATTTAACCTTGCAGGGGTGTACCAATGTACCCACACTTCGTACCGCCTTTTTGCCACATGATTAAGCACACTTCCAAAGGTATGCCGGCACGGCTAAATCCTACGAGACTTTTTCCAATATTGTGTATTAACCATGAGTCGCCCGTATGGATAGAAACCCATACATTGCATTGGAGTCATTGTAAAGCTAGGAGTCAACTACCCATAGAGGGTAAAGCAACCTGGACAACTACAATACCCCTCGGTGTGGAGAACCTCGAAAGGATTCCACTCCCATGCACCCAACACATAAACACCATCCTTATTTTACCACAACACAACACACACATCCTCTTGCGACTCGGAGCTAACACATGCCAAAGTACTAAGTCAAGAGAGGTCTCATATCCCTCTAGTGTGGTTAGCATGCAAAAATGCTCAGTACGGTGGCGCAAGTAATTCGGTCCTTGTTGACTCGAGCACCAACCATCACACCCAAAAGCACACCATCTTACCATTGTGCCCAAGTCTAAAACATTTTATTTTCAGTTTGAGTTTTCTTAATTAAACATAGCACAAGGTGCTGAATATAAGGTCATAATAAGTTTTTATGTGATCAAGGTTATCGACTAAGTCGACAACCGTCCAAATCTATCGGTAGCTAAGCATGACTAAGCAACATTAACTTGTAAACTACTAAGTGACAATGGCTCATCCAACGAACCCTAAATCACAGCATCATAATCCTAGGTTTAGTAGTAGAGGATAAACATTTACCTACAGATTATGCATCTAGAGGATCAACTAACCGACAATAGTTTAACAGCAAAATAGCGATGCATACATAGACTTTGCAAACAGGATATTAGACTTTGAAAATAATAGCAGTAATATGATGAAATGATGCTACATGTGCTTGCCTTGCTGGTAGCTCTCTTGCTGCAGAGGGTCACTTTCGGGTTCAACAAATTCTTCGGAACCTATCGCAAGAACGCGAAAATCCAATAAGAGCAACGAATACCGAAAAAGACTCAAAAACCAAATTCATCCAAAATCCATAAAATTTACACAACAGGTAGAACATGATTTTAAATGAATTTAACAATAAGAATAATTCCATTTGGACTAAGCATGCAAAAGTTATAGCCTAAACAATTTCAATCTGTTGGATAATTCAAATTAAATTGCTTTCTGTTACTGTTCATCGCATAAATTTCCAGAAAGTTTTTGAACATAAAATTTTTATGGTAGACAGAGCATGGCATCCTAAGAATAACAAAATTGGGTTCACTTCATTTGGAGTTAAAATGAGTTTCTTATGATTTTTCTAAGTTATGGTACTAGTGTCCAACATTTTTTAGAGACAAAGACATAAATAAAACATATTCTATACTAAAGCATATTAACAGAGTAACCTAACACATTTTAGTTTGCTCAATTTGGAATCACAGATAATTACTTATGCATTTTACAAGTTTAAAGGAATTTCTAGAGCAACATTTAATGTTAACAAGATAATACAACTACACAGTTCTCTGGTATAGTACAGTATTCAAACACACTCTCAGATTAAAGTTCAGTTAAACAGGTAGAAAACAAAATTTGAATCACTCTAAAAGGAGTTAAAATGAATTAGTTATGCACTTTTAAAATTTAAAGCAATTAACAGTTTGCAAATAAGAGCTTTCGGGCTTTTCTTGAAAACTAACTCCACCGAGAGAGGTCGGGGCCGTAGATCTGAAATCGCACGGCTCTAGCGCACGAGAGCACAGCACCCGTGCACGCGCGCACTGAGGAGGTCTTGACGGTCCAGATCTACAAGGGAGGTCCTAAGGGTTGAGGTCTACACGAGGGAGGTCCTAACGGCTAAGATCTCACAGGGGGAGGTCCTAACAGTCGAGATCTCCACAGGGAGGTTCTGAATGGCTCAGATCTACCTAGGGGAGGTTCTAGAGGTCAAGTTCTAAAAAGGGAGAGGTCTTGGACGACCAAGATCTATAAGAGGAGATCCTAGACGGTCAAGATCTACCAGAGGAGGTCCTGGGCGGCCCACGATGAAAGGGTGTGTGACATCCCAAATCTTGGCTTGTGTTTCAAATGTAATAAAATGAGTAGAAATTAAAAAAAAATTTGCATTGTGAAGTTTTTGAGCTTTTCTGCCATTCTTGTAAAGGAATTGTGGGAAATCAAAAACATAAATCTCCCATTTGACTAAAAGTCATAAACTCCTTGTTGAAAATCTTATGTTCAACTCCCTGGAAATATTTTTCCTTGGTTGTGTGACCCCTCTGAAAAATTTCATAATTTTTCGAATTTGTTTGAATATTTTTTCTCTTGGTCAAACGCTAGAACAAACCTTGCATAATTTCTAGAGAAAAATGCTCTACATAAAAACCTTTAAAAATTTGACATAAGGTCAATCTTAAAGTCAGCAAGCTACTGCAAAAATTTTAGAATTTTTGGGGCTAGTTTGCTACCTCTAAAAATTCTTCCAATTTATCAGCTTCAAATTAAACCCTTGGTCAAAAGCCTGTTGGACTCGAGTCAAACCCAAGCCTGACTCAGTCACTTGGTTGAGTCCGATAAACTAAATGCACTCGGGATCGTTTCAAAGTGGCTCGTGGTTTTCAACCATTGGATTTCCATCAGACGATCCTGATCACTTGTGCCGTTCGGACCTCTCGATTATCTCGTTCAATCTCAGCTGTCCACTTCAAATCCAACGGTCAAGAGTTTCGACTTTGGACTTTTGACTTAACCTAACCCACTCGTGGGTGTTGGGCTCGGACCACCTTGGTTTTGTGCTGCTGACGGGTGGGGCCACCCTGGACCTGGTCATCTTCTTCGCCGCGTGCGTGCGCCATGGCAGAGCACGGGAGACGTTTTTGCAGTGCCTTGTCACATCGATGGAGTCCTTCAACGACTCTTTGCGATGATCATTAAATGCGCACCAGGCTTTCGCCCCCAAAGTCTCCTTCTAGCTGCCCCTATCGCCTCAACTTGTCCATGGCAGAGCCATGAACCGAGCTCATCCTTGAGCTTTGCCCTCACTTGATCTCTGCTCCTTCGGCTATAAAAAGCCCTTGAAACCCTCCTTGGACCCTTTTCCAACTCTAGCTTGCTCCTTCTCTGTGGTTGAGCTCAAAACACCAGAGAACCCCTAAATATGCCATTGTTGGACCATGGAGCTCCTCGGTGACGACCATGCTCCAAGGGTTCTTTTGGCAACCTTTTTGCTCTGCCTTGAGCCTCTCATCATCTGGAGCAAATCCCCTAACTTGATTTAAGTTTGCCCTTTCAGGAGTAGCTTGATTTGAGTTTGCCCTCTTTCGGCCGAAGCCCTTCATTTTCTTCCTCAGCTCCGATAAAGTGCCTCCCTCTTCGATTCCTTGCTCCTGGACCTTCCTTGAGCCTTAATGAAGCTAACCTAATGGCCCGGTTGTGCTCATTTTGCTCAAGACCTCTTCTCCGCGTCGTCTTCCTCCGCGCCGGTGGTGGTGGCCGTCACCAGATCTTCCCCAACCACCTCTGGACCTCCTCTGTGCTCAGGTAGCTCCTGGTTAGCCCCTAGTTGCTTGGGCACTTGCTATTTTGGACCGATGCGGAGCTTTTTTGTTTCGTATTTGGCCATACTTGAACCTCCGCCTCTCTCCGGCTCGCCGGCATTTTAGGCCAGCTCCGCCATCGAGAGTACCCTCAGAATGTGTGCAATTATATTGCGAACCTGTTGCGGCCTTTGGTTTGCGCCGCCGTGACCGTAGTCGCCGGCGGCGAGCCGTCAAACAAACCATGAGGTATTTAGTCCGTTGTCGTAAGCCTTAGACCACCCCCTGGCCTTTTTGCAAAAAACAACTCTCACGATCACTCTCGGGGTTCTCTTTGCAGAAAACCACCTCTTGGTCTTTTGCAAAAACAAACCCAAAGACCTCCCTCGGGTCCTCTTTGCAAAAGATCATCCCTTGAACTTCTGAAAAGATAACCCTTAGGACCTCCTCGGGTGAATCTTAGCCGTCCAGACCACCCCGGGTAGATCTTGAGCCGTTAAGACCTACCTTGAGTAGATCTTAGCCGTCCAGACCTCCCCTCTTTTTGATCTTATCGTTCAGGACAACCTCTGGGTAGATCTTGACCGTTCAGGACCTCCCTAGGGAGATCTGAGCCGTCCAAGACCTCCTCTCTATTAGATCTTATCGCCCAGGACCTCCCTCGGTGAGATCTTAGCCGTTCAGGACCTCGCCTGGAGATCTTAACCATCTAGGACCTCCTCCTTTAGATCTAACCTTTAGGACCTCCCCTTGTTGGCATGGACCGTCATATCTTAATCTAACGGGCTAGACCTCCTCGGCGCATTCAGGTGCTAGTGTTCAAATCCTCTTTCACCATTCCTTTTTAGATCTGTGGCTCAGATCTATTGGGCCGTTCGGACCGCCCGAGCGACCCATCCAATCTGAGCCGTTCCTTCTCAGATCTGCGGCCTAGATTTGTTCGCTTTGAGTTAGTAATAAAAAAACCCAGGAATCCTTTATTTGCGAACTGTTAATTACTTTAAATTTTCAAAATGTGTAAGTATTTCATTTTAACTCCTTTTTAGTTGATTCAAATTTTGCTAAATCTCTGTTTAATTGAACTTTAATCTAAAAATAGGTTTGAACCTCGATCTATACCAGAATAAATTGTGTAGGCTATTTTTCTATGTTAGTATTATATTGTTGCTCTAGAAATGCAGTAAAACTTGTAAAATGCATAAGTAATTCTCTGTAGCTCCAAATTTAGCAAACTAAATCTTGTTAAATTCCTCTGTTAATATGCTTTAGTATAGAGTAGGTTTTAATGATGTTCTTGCCCCTGAAATTAATGTTATGCTACTTTCACCACTTAGGAAAATCATAAGAAACTCATGTTAACTCCAAATGAAATAAACCTTCTTAGGATGTCATGCTCTACCTACCATAAAAATTTTATGTTCACCAACCGTCTAGAAATTTATGCTATGAACAGTAACAAAGAACTAATTAAAATTTAATTTTCAGCCGATTGAACTTAATTAGGCTATAACTTTTGAATGCTTAGTCCAAATCAAGTGATTCTTGTTGCTAAATTAATTTAAAATCATGCTCTACCTGCTGTGTAAATTTCATAGATTTTGGATGACTTTGGATTTTGAGTCTTTTTCGATGTTTGTCGTTTTTATTGGATTTTCTCGTTCTTGCGATAGGTTCCGAAGAAATTATTGATTGCGAGAGCGACCCTCTGTAGCAAACAAGTGGTCTTCAGTAAGGCAAGAAAATGCAGCATCATTTGATCATATTGCTTCTATTACTTTTAAAGTCTAATATCTTGTTTGCAAAGAATAAGTATGCATGCTTCCTTGTGTCAAAGTTAATTTTATCGTTTAGAGGTAGCTAATCCTATTGTATTGTTGCCTTGAAATTGTTCACCCCTGCCACCGCCCTAGGTTATTATTCTCACTGGTGAATTAAAGCCCGGTGAATGATTTATGGTCTTCTTATTGTCTTTACGAGATGATGCTTAGCAATGCTTAGTTACCGGTAGAATTGGGCGGTTATTGACTTAGTCAATGATCTTGATTACACAAAACTTATTATTGCTTATGTTCAGCACTTTGTGCTATATTTATTTGTGAAAACCAAAACTAAAAATAAAATATTTTAGACTTGGGCACAATGGTAAAATGGTATGCTTTTGGGTGTGATGGTTGGTGCCCGAGTCATCAAGGACCGAATTACTTGCGCCACCGTACTGAGTATTTTTGCGTGCTAACCACACTAGAGGGATATGGGACCTCTCTTAACTTAGTACTTTGGCGTGTGTTAGCTCCGAGTCGCAGGAGGTTGTGAAGGAGGGAAGATGTTTGGGAGTATTGTAGTTGTCCGAAGGCTTTTACCCCTATGGGGTAGTTGATTTCAGCTTTACAACGTAGCGTATGGGTTTCTATCCATACGAGCGGCTCGTAGTTAATGCATAATATTGGAAATATCTTGTAGGACTTAGCCGTGCCGGCATACCTTTGGAAATGTGCTTACTCATGTGGCAAAAAGGCGGTCTGAAGTGTGGGTACATTGGTACACCCCTACAGGGTTCAAACTATTCAAATAGCCTCGTCCTAGGTTATGGACACACTCGGATACGCCCCATGAGAATTAGACTATAACCTTTTCACTAAAACTTGATTAGGTGGTGTAATACCATGATTATTCCGAGAAGAGAGAATTTTAATTGGGAGAAGGTGGAAAGTGAAAATTTAGCAATTCCGGGGGGAAATTGAGTACCTGGGCCACGGCCCAGGCCTCCCCTGCCTTGTGGCCGGACTCCAGGCCCTTTTGAGGGGGGCTCCATGGGCCCTCAGCCCAGGCCGCACCACCCTCCCCTCAGCCCAAGCCGCCCCTCCCCCTTCCCCCTTAACCCTAGCCAAGGGGGCGCCTCCCCCTCCCCTTTTCCCTTGGCCGCCACTCCTCCCCAAGCCGCCTCCCTCCCCTGCTGCCCCTGCTGCCCCCTGCTGTTGTCGCCTCCCCCTGCTGTCCCTAGGGTGTTGCCCCCTGGTGCTTGGTGCCCCCCTACTGCCGGCTATTGGTGAAGAAAGGCGAGGGCCGTTGCGGGGCTGCCGATCTAGAAGGAGAAGAAGGAGAAGGGGCAAGGAGAGGATCTTCTTCGAGGTTTGATCATTGTCTTCCGACGGGTCTTCAAGGGTAACGAAGTGTTTTCCCCGCTGTTGGATGAGGTTTAGATGCGAATTCGATTAATTAGGGTTGGATCGTTTTGCTGCCGGTGGACTTTCAGTTCTATCCAGAATGTTGCGTGGCCTGTTTCGTGATCTTAGAGGCCTAATTTGAGATGTCCATCTCCTAGATTTATGTAGGTATTGTTCTTATCTTCCGGGGTCCGCCAAGAACACTACATTTCGATGTACGAATCAAAAGTTATGATGGTTTCTGTCTCTGCTGTCCAGAATCCTGACGAGAATGAATTGTCAAGTTGTCTTTTAAAATATGAATGTGTTAATGGAAAATTCAGGGCTTTCACCCAACTAGGTTATTGTAGGCATTGGTCTTATATTTGGATATTGATAAAGAACGCTAAGTTTGGTTTAGCCAATAAGAAGTTATGGCATTTACCGTGCTGCTGTCCAGAATTGCTGGTAGTTCTGACAGAAAGTGTTCGTCGGCCTTTTGGAGTTAGATACATATAAAATTCGGGATTTCCACAAACTAGGTTGTTGTAGATAATTTCATTACCTTTCAAACAAGACTGAGAACACCCTTTTTTGAGTTTTAGAGCAAAAATTATGCTACTTTTACTGCTGCTGTCCGATAAGGCTTTCTGCTAGAATGTGGTTTAACTCAAGCAACGTGTACAATTAAGTGATGGGTTTGGGGTATGAGTTAGGGGTGATGCGAGTAGTGTCTTGATGCCTTGGTTCTTATTGAAGTAACTTTGGTATAGGGCGTGAGGCGCCGAGGTTAGCGGCATCACCGTTGTCTCCCAACGCATCGCAACGCTAAAGGCAAGTACACTGTTGATTGTATGAATTGTGTATGTTGGATGCATGATTCTCGTACTGTGTTTTCATTTGATATGTGAGAAGTTCCGATGATCTTGTTCATGTAACATCCACGGGAGTGGAGTGTAGTATATTTGGATATGATGCTAGTCTCTTTTCATAAGTACATCGACAACCAAATATTTTGTGGATACTAGATGTCTGTTGTTCGTGTTGTATATTCAAGTGATAGGTGACAAGCTTCGATGATATATTCTTTTCATATGTGTGGATATGATGTTAGTCATAGTACATAAGATTATTCATGTATCCATGTTCATATTCCGTCCACGGGAGTGGAGTCTAAAGTCCCATCAATTCCAGTATGGGCATGTGAAGTCCCACCATTCCAATGTGGGCAATTTGGACACCCGTATGGAACGTTCTTCATACGGTATTTTGATCCCCGTATTTCGATAAATACGGGCTTAAGTGAACACCGACGGGTGTGTCACTAGCTATACTGATATAAGCTGGAGTGCAGTTTATTCAATTCAGAAGGTTCTTTCATTCCATTCATTCATTGAGCATCACGTGTTTTGTTCATATTCTTTAACGTTGTGGTCTTGTTCATCTTTGATGTATGTTTTTTAATCCATTGTACTTGCTGAGTCTCGGACTCACTCTTGCTTTGTTTGTTTATTTTTAGGTGACCGTTGAGGATGACTCTTTTTGGGGGTAGACACGCACCATCCACTCATTCACCACATTTCAGTTTCAATAATAAGATTTGATTCTACCTTTCATTTGTTTAGTGATGAACTGTAATAAATAAAGTTAAATATGGTTGATGACTTCTCCTAGGTTACGGATGGTTAATTCTACCTGTGAAACTCGGTCATCTCTTTTGTTATACTTATATGGTTCAGTCATTGTCAACATTCTTTAGTATTGAGGTCGTATGCTAGATTCTTTAAGTAACATTTTGGCTTGAATAGCCAGGGTGTTACAGTTGGTATCAGAGCGGGCTTCAGGTCCGTGGTGAATAGATTAATTGAAATCTGCTAATTGCCTATCAACTTAAAACTTGACACACTGGTGCACAGTAGGCTGGGAATTGGCAAAGCATTGCATTTACATTTTCGTTATATCGTATTGTTAATTGCTGATGTGAACTAAATATGATAGCTTATTAATTGATTATATGATTGTTATGTGTGGGGATAATCGATGTCAAGAGGTAGAGTTTGGTTGTGGCCATGGGCATTGACGAGGATTAAAACCTCTATATATTATATTTAATATATAAAAGACCATACGTCTTCATGGTCGTAACCTTTGAGGTGCACGACCTCACTGGTCGTAGAGATTCCAGAGGTTACATAATGGGTACCCTGGTCGGACGAAGGCCCAAGCCAAGCTTCCAACCAGGAGAACTGCTCGTAGAAGGTAAGAACTGATTCCAAGGTATATTCTCTACCGTATGATGAATGGAACACGTGCATATTCCATACGACGTATCTTATCCAAGACACACCAGTGAACAACCTCCGTGCGGTTATATGTTTCATAGACATATAACCGCCAAACGGTTGATTCTCAGATCAACCGTCACTTGATCGCGACTGACGCAACGCTTCGCATAAGGCGCCTTCTCCGGAAGTAACTGCCACATCTTCGAGGGCTATTTAAAGATGGAACCTGGGCGGATCGAAAAAGGAGAAGAGAAGCAAGAGAAGAAGGAAGACAAAAAGCACAAGCCATAGATTCGTGTAATAGTTCTGAGTTAGCAAGAGGGCAAGCGAGTCCTTAGGATATACCTTGTAAATTCCATTCATATTAATAAAAGAGCACCCCATTATTCCACGAGATTTCCCGTCATTTTCTCCTTTCTATTTTCGTAAGATCGACGTCTTGATCGTCGACAGCTGGCGCCGTCCGTGGAGAACGCGACGTGGAATCTCAGAAGATTTTTCTCTGCTCATCAAATCTTTGTCCATTCCCCATCTATGATCGCTGATGCGGTTATGGCGGGAAGTTGGGATGAAGAAAATTGGTTCGACTTGGAGGAATACGCCGACCTCGACATGGATGCATGTATGCGCGCCATGGAGGAAAACGGAATCTCTTCATCATCCTCCTCTGCCGGCTCGCCTAGGGCAGAAATCGGCGAAGACAACCGGATGGATGAAGACACACCGCTACGATCAGTGGCGGTCTCAGAGGAAGTGTTTTCGACCAGTTCGGAACACCCCAAATCCTCGAAGTCGGCCCTTTGGACCGCAAGAAAGGTGACGAAAATTCAACACCGCAACCCGAAGTTCAACATGCCTTTGATGCGATCATGGTTGATAGGTACTCACCAGCGGCTTCTAGTAATTCCAGGAGCCAACCGACACTTAGTGACGGTGTCAATGAAACCTCCATTGGTCATAAACCAAGTGGGGATGATAAAGCTCGACATTCGATCGCGATTTGCGAATCGCCGAGGTCCTTCCAAAACCTCGGAGGTGCGATCACCGCGCTCTCGTCGTGGAAGCTTCGCGAAGCTCGAGAGGCTCTCGTTGATTACGATGGAAGCTCATCGAGGACCGCTTTGGAAGCACGAGGTCAATGCGATCGGAGATACGGATCACAATGCCGTGTACGGTCCTCCACACATTGCCTCGCCACCACGTCCTAATGGAGATGGTACGGGTGGTCAAGCACCAAATGCCGGAGGTGACAGAACTGGTAGATGTTCACCAGTTAATACGCTTGATCCTTCCCAAACCAATGTGAGGGACCGGGCAAGATCCACCAGAAGGTCGGAGGATGTAAGCCATCGAACACCTTCTTCTGGCAGAAATCCTCGAGACCTTCGGTAACTATACAAAACCTGCAGCGAGTCAGGGATATTTTAAATACTTCTGACCCTGCCCTGGCAGAGACTCCAGGTTTTGCCCAACTCGCAGGTCAAGTATCGGAGATTATCCAACAGACAATGCAGCGCACAGAAGCTTATCGGGAACGAAGGCACCGTAAAGTCAGACCATGACTTCATCACAAGATTCTTCCCAGCGTAGCCTACATGGTCGCGTTGGGGATCAATTGACACCGCGACCACCTCGACGATTCCGACCAACCAAGAACGAGGAGGAGATTATTTCAAGAATCCTCGCCATCACCGTCGAGACGAGCCATCGCTTGGACTCGTGATCTCGGCATCATCCGAGCGAACAAGCGGTCGGCGTTTACTAACGCCCACGACCGGATCGGGACATTGGAGCATCGACAATCTGCCTCCTAGAAATCGATCTCCAACCGACATAATCCAAATACCTTTTCAAAGAAGGCGCCACGAAACTATCACAGTCGCCGAGCTTTCTCAGGCTCCAGTCAGACGTTGGTCAAGTAGGTTCCGATCGCCAATATGGATAAATTCAATGGGACCCAAAATCCCTTAGAATTTCTCCAGATATACACCACCGTTATCAGAGCTGCAGGTGGTGATGAAAATGTAATGGCGAATTATCTTCCTACAGTATTAGAAGGATCAGCCCGATCTTGGTTGCTTAACCTTCCGATCGGATCTGTGTATACTTGGGAGCAACTCTGCGACCTTTTAATTGCAAATTTTCAGGGTACGTATGATCGCCCTGGAAAGGAAGATGATCTCCATAGGATACGGCAAAAATCAAACGAAACTCTCCGGCAGTATATTAAAAGATTTAGCCAAGTCCGTAACTCAATACCAGAGGTCGCAGAATCTTCCGTTATCCAAGCCTTCAAAGCGGGATTAAGAAATCGAAGGTTTACGGAGGATTTAGCTATACATCCTCCACGAACAACCATCGAGCTCTTCGACATGGCTGACAAGTACGCTACGGCCAGTGAAGCGGTCGAGTGGAACGAAGCTGTTGATCGAAAGGATAAGATCCCCCAACCTGGCTTAGATAGGGTGGAAAAGAAACTAAAGAAGACTCTCAAGAAAAAGAAACACGGCAGAGCCAACAACAAAGAGGTTCTGACTGTTCCTGAAAAATCTACAAAAGGAAGAAAAGCTGGTCGTGGCAAGGCCAAAGCTCGACTAATGGTTACAAGAAAAACAAAAATGGTGTCCTCTTCATCGCCAAGCGGGGACACGATTTGCGCAATTGTCGCGCTTGGCAAAAGAAGTTGGAAGATTATTATGCGGTAAAGGACCACTCCGTCGATTCAAGAGCTCGGAAACAAGCTCCAAGAAGGACAAAGATGGTGACGAAGAGATGGAGTACCAAGAACCTCAAGACACCGTTGATGTGATCTTGGCGGGTCTTCTTTGTACGAGTCCGACGCCACCAAAGCCATGGAGCGAGAGGTCAACCTTACCAACCTTCGATCGCGTTAAACCTTCAAGGTGGTCTGAGACAATAATCTCCTTCAAAGAAAGAAGACGCCTATTCCTTCAACTCGACTCGTAGGTTTCCAATTGTCGTTGAACCTACTATTAATAATCGCAAGGTTAATCGGGTTTTGATAGATGGGGTAGTTCTTTGAATATTCTATTTGCAAGTGCTTTAGAAGATATGCGATTCCCAAATCCAAGGTAAAACCGGTGAAATATGCCTTTCACGGCATAGTGCCCGGGTCTCTTGCTAAACCAATAGGCACTTGTCCCTACTAGTTACGTTGAAAACCCGACAACTTCCGAGCGTAAAAGTTTCATTCGATGTGGTGAACTTCGAGATCGCATACAATGCAATTCTCGGTCGTCCGGCTTTAGCAAAGTTCACGATAGCCACGCATTACGGTTATCGAGTTTGAAAATGCCAGACCGAAAGGTGTAATCACGGTCCGAGGTGATCGGAAGATAGCCTACGCATGCGATCGGAAGTGTTTAGAGTGGTCGATGAACTTCCGACCGTGGAACTAACACCGCAACATGCGGTCAAAAGTTCAAGGCGAAGATGACACCAAAACCTTCCACCGGTTGAAAGAGGTACAACTCGATGGAGGCGCTTCTCGAGGGTGCCAAGATACTTGGTCGGGACAGACTCGACCTAAATAGGAAGAGTCGCCGTCTCCTTCCTCCGAGCTAATCGGGGCGTATTCGCATGGCGGCGTCCGACATGCCCGAGTCCCGTGGAGGTGATCGAGCATAGGCTAGCTCTGACCTAACAAAAATCGGTCAGCGAAGCTTACGGCGTTTACTTTGATCGAAAGAAGCAATCCATTAGAGATCAACAAGCTTCTCAAAGCCGGGTTCATTCGTGAGTCGACCACCTGAGTGGCTCGCCAATCTGTAATGGTTAGAAAAGCCAACGGAAATGGCGAATGTGTATTGACTTTACAGATCTTAATAAAGCTTGTCCGAAGGATGACTTTCCCCTTCCTCGCATTGATCAACTTGTAGACTCTACTTCTGGGTGTGAGTTGTTAAGTTTTTTGGATGCTTATTCAGGGTACCACCAGATCAATATGAGTAAACAAGATGAAGAGAAAACTTCTTTTATCACCCCATATGGTACTTACTGTTATGTAAAAATGCCATTTGGTCTCAAGAATGCTGGTGCAACATTCCAAAGGTTGATGCAAAAGACATTTAGCCCTTAGGTGGGTCGGAATCTTGAAGCCTACGTTGATGATCTGGTCGTTAAAAGCGTCAACGCTGGGGATCATATTCTAGACCTGCAAGAGACTTTCAATAACTTAAGACGTCATAACCTTAAGTTAAATCCAGAGAAATGTGTATTCGGAGTTTCGTCGGGAAAGCTTCTTGGGTTCCTAGTTTCAGCTAGAGGCATTGAAGCAAATCCAACGAAAATCGCCGCCATCGATCAGATGCGCGATCCAACCACAAAGAAGGAAGTCCAAAAGTTAACCGGTTGTATGGCAGCGTTAAGTCGTTTCATAGCACGGTTAGGCGAAAAAGGACTACCTTTCTTTAAGCTTCTCCAGAAACATGGGAGTTTCGAATGGACTAAAGAAGCAAGCGCCTTTGAAGAATTAAAGCGGTACCTACGAGTCCCCAATCTTAGTTTCTCCAAGATTGGGAGAAACATTACTAATTTACGTGGTGCAACGCCACAAACAAGCAGTGGTGTCTTGGTCGTAGAACGAGACAATGTTCAACGACCAATATATTACGTAAGTGAAGTCTTACATGGACCAAAAGAAAGGTATCCGCAGGTACAAAAATTGCTCTATGGTCTCCTTATGGCTTCAAGGAAACTAAGGTATTATTTTCAGGCCCACAAAGTGGTCGTACCTACTGGATATCCCCTTGGTCAAGTCCTGGGAAACAGGGAGTCATCAGGACGAATATCAAAATGGGCGGTTGAGCTTGGGGCGTTCGATCTCCATTTTGTCCCACGAACAGCCATCAAGTCCCAAGCAATAGCAGAATTCATTGCCGAATGGACAAACCCTGAACCCACCAAAGGGCCCGAGTACGAGCACCACGACGAGTGGACAATGTACTTCGATGGTTCCTTGATGTTGCATGGCTCGGGGGCTGGGGTCGTCTTGATTTCCCCTACTGGCGAACAAATAAAGTACGCCATTCAGTTTAACTTTCCTGCTACTAATAATGTGGCAGAATATGAAGGTTTACTGGCCGGACTTCGGGCAGCTCGTTCGCTCGGGATTCGCAGATTGCTAGTGAAAGGCGATTCTCAACTAGTAGCGAATCAAGTAGGGAAAGAGTATCAATGCTCTAGTACCAAGATGTCATTATATCTGGCGGAAGTACGGAAACTCGAAAAGCATTTCTTCGGTTTCCAGATCCAACACATTCCTAGAAAGGAAAACTTTCTGGCAGACCAGTTGGCCCGGATGGCTTCCACACGGACATCCGTCCCGCCCGGAGTTTTTCTCGAGAAACTCGATTCACCCTCGGTAGTCGAGCCTTCCGAGGACATAGATGTTAGCAAGGAGGTTGCACACCTCGATTCTGCGAACATGGATGCTCCACAGGTCGATGATGGTTGGTGCCATCACGATCACGGTAGAGATTGGATGACATCGATCTACAATTATCTTCAGCATGACCTAATTCCAGAAGATGATGTAAAGGCTGATCGCATTGCACGAAAAGCCAAATCATACACTCTCATTGAACGTACCTTGTATAAGCGAGGATCTCACGGAGTGTTGATGAGATGCATATCTCACTCGGATGGCATTAAATTGCTAGCGAAATTCATGGAGGAGTCTCGTGGAGCACATCATTCCTCTGAGAACTTTGGTTGGTAAAGCCTTTAGGCAAGGATACTCTTGCCAACTACCCTTCATGATGCAAAAGAGCTCGTGACGGCGCGTATAATGTCGGGCCATAGTCGATAAGTATATCACCCGTCTCAAGCTTTGCAAACAATTCCCCTTTCTTGGCCTTTTGTAACCTGGGACGGACATTCGGGACCTTTCCCAAGAGCACTCGGGGGCTTTGAGTTCATGTTCGTTATGATTGACACGTTCACTAAATGGATCGAAGCCGAGCCGGTTGTAAAAACTACAACCGAAGCCGCCAAGAGGTTCCTAACAAAAAACGTGATTACACGGTTTGGTGTACCCGATCGTATAATCATCGATAACGGTGCCCGCCAAGCGGCAATTTCGTGAATTCAGAAGAACTAGGTATCAAGATACATTTCGCTTCATTGCTCATCCACGAGCAATGGAGCGATTGAGCGAGCCAATGGTATCATAATGCAAGGGATCAAACGACGAGTATTCGATCGATTAATTCACCGTCGAGCTTGGGTTCAAGAACTTCCTTCAGTATTATGGGCGTTCGTACCATGACTAGTCGTGCGACCGTGAAACACCATTCTTTATGGTTTACGAGCCGGCCATGCTTCCTCCAGAGCTTAAAATTGGTTCTGCTCGAACTGATTCCTTTTCCGAAAGTGATCAGTGTGAACGACGACTTGACGACATCAATTTCCTTGAAGAACGACAAAACCAAGCTTTACTACGATCAGCGATCTACCAGCAAGCCATGCGTCGGTACTACAGTCGTAAGGTGCAACATCGCAACCTAACTATAGGTGATTTGGTTCTTAGAAAAATTCAGATCCAAGCAGGTCGCAACAAACTTTCACCTAAGTGGGAAGGTCCTTACACTGTGGTCGAAGTTACCCAGCCAGGATCGGTATGATTAGCTATGACCGATGGGCAAGTTTTGTCTAATTCTTGGAATATTGATCAATTGCGTAAGTTCTATGTTTAATTTCATGTATTTCATTTACATTCTTTTTTCAATAAAGAGGCTTTTCCTTATAAACAATAAGTATGGTTGTTTATGCTTATTATTTGTCGCATCTGGTCGTATGCCATTCCCGTTGCTGGTTGGTCGGAGAAGACTCTCATTCTCTCCGATATTCCTTTCAGTAGGATCTCCACTACTCATGGTTGCTGACTTGAATGTCACCGACCACATCGGTTTTAGACGTGATCATTGCTTCAATGATACACACACACCACAGACATTCTTTTCTTAAAGAATCATACGAGTATTAGGAATACCAACTCGAGACGGTTTACTTGGTTTCGTTTCTTTCTTGAATTTGAAGATTGTTATTTTATTTCAACATTCATTTCTAATCAAGTTTGGCTCTTGGTCGGGACACGTAAAGCCTCTGGTCGAAGTCTCTCTCTCTGCGCGTGGTCACCTTGCTGGAAGGAGCTTCCTAGTGACGGTCCTTTTCCTACGATCCTCGCCGCGAATGGATTTGATCATGAGCACGTTTAGCGACATATTTTAACAAATCTTCATTCTTGAGATTCGATACGACCAGATCCAAATATTTTCTAAACAACGGTACTCATATCTTCTTTTCTTTTCTTTGCATACATTCTTAATGCATATCTTCTTGTCAAGAAAATCCGGTCTTTGTTATGTCTTCCGACTACAAGTGGTGTTTCATAGTACTTGATAATGGACAAGATCTAGACTAGTCAAAATCGTCACCGGTTCCGACCACATGATTTCCTAGTATTTCCTAGATCGTTGTCATAGACATTATCAACACTCTTACCATGGTCATCGTTATTACTCAATTTCTGGTCTCATCGCTTTTTAGTAACGTTCATCTACTAACATAAGCGATCGGGGCTAGAGATATATGAGTATTTAACAACATTGACAAAGCGGATCTTCTTTGACAAAAGGTAAGTTTTTCATTTTACATAGTCTAAATATTACATCTGTTTACATATTAGGACCTCCAGACTGGTCGCTATGAGATGGAGATCCGACTTCCATTTCCCCTGCAACTTTCTCTCAGAGAGGTTTTACTTCCTCGAAAAGTTTTGTTGCTTCACTTTCAGAGCAGTCGAAGTCCTCTTCTACAGCTTTAAGTGTAATACCCCAAAAAAGTATTCAAAAGGATGTAATCGGGAAGAGAATATTTAATCGGGAGAGATTAATCGAAACAGGAAAGGGACCAAATATTAAATAGTATAGCAATGTTTTGAGAGGGGGTTTTTCTGCTAAAGTGGGACAACTTGGGCCTGGGCCTAGGCCCATTTGGCCTTGTGGTGGCCGGCCAAAGGGGGGGGGAGGCGCCACCCTCCCAAAACTCTAGCCACCCCTCCCATTTCCCCTCCTCCCCACTTGTGGCCGCCACCCCTTGCTCCCTCTCCCCCTTGGCCACCTTCTCCTGCCCTATGCGCCTCCTCCCATGGTGTTCATCCCTGCTGCCGGTCAAGGAAGGGGCTCCCCACTACCGGTGTCGAGATTAAAGAAGGAGGAACGCTCGGGAGGTAGATCGGTCAAGAAGAAGAAAAGAAGAAGGGTGAAAGGAAGGGGAGTGTTCGTAGGCATGTGTTCATGGTGCTCATCAGGTTCTTCAAGGGTAACGGATGTCGATCTTCATCTTTTGATTGTTAGTAGATGCGAAATTGCTTAGAATTGATTAGATCAAATTGCTGCGGGTAGATAATCAATTCTGTCCAGACTGTTGCGCGGCCAGTTTCATGTGTTTATAGGCCGAATTAGGAGGTTTGGTCTCCTAGAGATATGTCGATTTTGTTCTTAGCTTTCAGTGGCCACCAAGATCACCCATATCCGATTAACGGTCAGGAAGTTATGAATTTTTTAGTATCGCTGCTCTGTTAATCTGACAGTTTTGAACAGTCTGTAGAAAATGGGATGAATCTGCTAGTTAAGGTCGAAATCAAAGGACCTCAATATAACGAAAAATGTGGGTAATTTCTATACCTTTTCATAGAGTTAAAGAACACAAGATTTGGACGTTCGTAGCAAAAGTTATGGATGTTTTAGTGTACTGTCCAGAGAACCCGACATGAATTTTGATGTTCTGTAGTTTGGCTTGGTAGAGGTAGTATTTGGCAGAATCAAAAGGGCTCCCCAACTAAGTTTATTTGGGAAATTTAGTTACCTTTCCAGAAAGTCTGAGAACATCTTAATTGGACCCCTGATCAGAAAGTTATGTATTTTATAAGTTGACTGTCCGTAGTGAACACCAAATCCATCGCTAGAAATTGGAAGATTGAAAACACTTGGGAGTTTAGCAAGTTAATTTGTGTTGTTATTTATGATTTTGGTCCAGTATGTTGGTCTTAGATTGGGGTTATCTTTATGTTCAGGTGGGAGCGTGATCCCAGGGGTAGCGCCCTCTTCGCGTCCATCGTTCTCGCACGGTTGAGGCAAGTATTCGGGTTATAGCATAACTATGTTTTTATGCTGAGAGTGTTTGTGTTTTACTCGTAATAGCCATGCATGGTTGTTATTGTGATGAGTTCCAATTTATCTTGGTGAATGCAAGTACTCTGATTGAGAGAATAATGATGAATGTTTGATATAGGGTGCTAGTACTTTGATGCGTAATAACAATGCATGCTTTATAGTGTGATATGTATGTTTAAGGATGGTGAACACTTGAGTTATGACTAATTGTTATTCATGAAGGATTGTTCATGTTTGCTAGTATTATGAATATATGTGCTATTCATGGATACTAGAATGCTAAGAATGTCATTGATGAGGAATGCTTAAAGTATGAATAAGTTTATTCATGCATGTCGTTGTTGTGAATCCATATGTATGATGTTTTAAAGTTTTGTTCATGTGCATCATACAATCATATTGGAGGATTGGTCACGTGGTGACTATGCATGATCGAGGTCACCGTCATGTAGATGACGGGCTTAAGGTCCCACATTCGTGGAATGTGGGCAATGAGTAAGAGGTCCCCATCATTAAGATGATGGGCAAAGGTCCCTATACAAGTGGTGTATAGGCTCTTGGTCCCTGTGCTGAGGGCACGAGCAAGGGTATCCATCGACGGATGTATACCCGCATTCATCGTAAAATGCGAAAAAGAGATAAAGTTCAAAAGGTGCATTGCATGGTCGCATTACATAAGCATGAAGGATATGTTTAGTGTAATGTTTACTTTGGTATATTGATGCTATGATGTGAGTTTAGCTTTAGCCTTGTTGATACTTGCTGAGTCTTTGGGCTCACTCTTGCTTTGATATGTTTTAGGTACAACCGCAAGATCGGCATGCATGGGAGGGAGTAGATGTTTGGATGCACGCACTACCACTCAACCTTAAGAATTACTTATGGATGGTTTTTGAGATTCAGATTAATTGTAATAATGAGAATAGCAAATTTTGGTTATGTTTAATAGATTATCTTGCATGTTTGAATGAACTTGAATATGGAGTTTATTGCTAATTGCCATGATTATTTGTTAGAGCCTCGGTATAGTTGACTATACAAAGGAGGTTATGCCAAAAATTGGTATCAAGTTTTAGTTTAATTTTAATTCCGGTAGGATTCCAGGCTCGTTGTGAGTTGGGGTGTTACAGTTGGTATCAGAGTGGGCTTTAGGTCCGTGGTTAATAGAAAAATATTAAATTGACACACTGTGCACAGTAGGTGGGGTTGGGAATTACATTGCTTCCGCATTATTTGTTGTTATGTTACATTTGTTGAGCAATTGTGAATTGCCTCTGTGCTATATTTCTTGTTGTTAATCTATGTTATGATATTCTATATCTATAAATATATTCTATGATTGCCATGAGATGATCATGTATAATCATACTTGATTATATTGTTTATGCGAGTCGTTAATGGTTGTTAGGAAGTGGAGGCCGTGGTTGTGACCTTGGACCTTGTCAGGTTATAACACCGTCCGTGGTAGACGAATAGAGTAGTTACCCCGAATATCATAGTTGCAGGAGTTGAGCGTGAGTTGCTTTGGAAAGTTGTATTCTTTCTTGACCTCAATCTTGGCAAAATTGATAATTCCTTGGTTGATCCTTCTTTCTCTTTGGCAAAGATTGACTCATTTATTCGTTTGATAGTTGGGTATTGAGAGTTTCTGTTGCAAATTTGTTAACATGAGAAAGCTTTGGCTCTAAGTATTTCTTTTGGGATTATTCCGAGTGATAAAGTTTAATGCATCTCTTTTCTGGTGGAAAATGTTAAAATCCTTTTGTGATGCTTTGTTATGGTTAAATCAGAGATTGTAATCAAATAACTCGATATGGTATGGGTATCAAGTTGAGTCATTGGTTTGGTGCATAATTAGTATTAATTAGTATCCTTGGAAGTGAAATTGATTAAGTTCATGTTGTCTTCTACTAGTTCTTGATGAACTGTATATATGAGTAGTGACTGAGAGTATGTCCATACCTTTCGGAGTCAAAAGAGATATTAAGAAGTATGAAACATTGATGAATTAGTCTGGCCATTAAAATCGTTTAGGTTGCTAAACTTGTTGGGTTCTTTGGTTCCCATGGTTTAATTAAAATGGTGGAAAGGGAAACTAGAGGAAATGCTAGAATTACATATTCTCTAGTATGATTATTTACTGGAACTGTGTATAATCGGTTGAATGGATTGAATATCGGTGGATCTAGAATTTATGGGAGGAGTTCTATGTAGTTCTTCTATATAGAATGACGCGATGAGTTTGGTTGTAATGTTATTGAGACTTTTAATCGATAGAAGATTTCGATTTTGAAGTTTTAGTGTGTTTTTGCCAAATCCAAATATGAGGAGGAACAATTGAATATGTGTTTGTTATATCCAAGTGATTTGGGAAGGAAAGTAGGTAGTAACTAGATTTCATAATGAAGCGCTTGATAACAACAATGGTTGTCATATAAGCATTGTGTGTTGAAGTTTGATGATGAGCATCGCTAAAAGTTCAAGCGATATGATATAATAGGTGGCTTATGCCCACATGATTGTGAAATAATCGGATGATACTAAGTCCTTGATGAAAGGGTTTTGGTTGGAGCTTTTCAATTGGGTAGTAGACCCCTTCTAAACTTAAGAGGTTGATGTAGTGATGTTGTATGGTTTTGGTATACTCTCGTTTTGAAGATGAGATGAAAAAGTAGTATGAAACAACTCGGTGAAACTTTGGGGGGCTTTTTAATGAAATAGTTGATGATAAAGATTCGTGTTCAGAGTGTATTAATCTTGATGTTAGTAAGATTATCTGCAAGAGATTGTGACTTGTGTCGGTGGTGATTGAGTTGCTTTGAAAAAAAAAATGACATGTTGAAGGGTTTTATTGGTTCTTAAGTGGTTCCTATGATTTGGTCTTAAGAGTTTATCTTGTTTTAGTGGCAAAGTGATGTAGTAATCACAGAAAATAATCGTCCTTGTTAAAGGAAGGAGTGAAGTATAAGAAATTGAGATTCAAGTCACGTTTCACATCTTGCGCTTTATTTGAGAGTGCTTAAATCTTATGCAGTTGTTCTATTTGAGTTATCAATTTTCAAAGGGCATTACCTTTTTCTCATTTGTGGTTTGGTATTCGCTTTGGTAGGGCTTGAGCCCTCAATCTGTTGATTTTTCCCTTATATTTTCCGAGTACTTAGCCTAAGTGACAGCTTTTCCTTGGTCTTGTGTTCATCATGGTGGCATGTAACACCTGCTATCCTGAAGCCAAGATGTCACCTAAAACATCTAACATACATCCATAATGCGGAAGAATTTGAAACAAGTATATCAACTAAAGACAGACATTAAGTTAAACAGATATGATGAAGGTATCCTTCCTTCACCTTTTAAGTTATTTAATTCGAACATCAATAAAGAAGGTTCACACGCAGATAATAAATCTACATCCATGTGGAGAAGGTATCCTTCCTTCACCAATTATAATTTAATTATTACAGTTCATCATCAACGAATGTAAGATAAAACTAAATTTAATCTTGAACATGAATAGGATGATGTGAACGAGTAGTGCGTGTCTACTCCTCCCAAGTGAGCCAACATCGGGGTTACCTAAAATAAACAAACAACGCAAGAGTGAGTCCATGACTCAGCAAGTACAATGAAAGAGAAAGAACACATATACAAACAGGACATCACCATTTAAGAATGCGAACCTTGCATCGAGTGAACACTTATGAAAACATGAAATGAATGAATGTAATCAGGATGGACTGCACACATGCATATACGGTATAGTGAGTGACACACCGTCGGTGTTCATTTTTAAGCCCGCACTTTAACAAAAGTGCGGGGATCCAAGTCCTATATGAAGAACGTTTCATATAGGTGTCCAAAGCTGCCCATACTGGAATTGATGGGTCTTACGTGCCCATCTTTGGAATTGATGGGTCTTTCAATCCACTCCGTGGATGGGACATGACAATGTCCAAAATTGCCCACCTTGGAATGGTGGGACTTACAATCCACTCCGTGGACATAACATGAATAAAAGGATGCATGATATGAACATGAACGGTGATAATACCATCTCTCAAGATATACTCCACATAATGAAAGAACATAACCAATTCAGCATCTCGGGTAACACAATATGTCACACTATATTCATGAAAACATTCACAATCATAACACTCAAAAGCAACAAAGTACTTGCCTTCGCGTTGCGTGCGTTAGCGAGCAACGATGGCGCCCCAAACCGGTAGCCTCGTGGCCTAAACAATTAAATAACCGAAATAAGAACAACATAGAATCCAACCCGAATTAATAGTCTACAATACCCCTTGAACTCCCAAGGAATCACCATAAAACCTAATCTGAAAAACAGGCTGCAACCCAAAAAGCGTGTCGGGACAGCAGCACGAAAATGACAGTAGTTAATGACGTGGGACTCGAAATGAGATGAGTCCAGATCCTACCTCATCTTAACGAACATATCTATAACATTCAAGTTGATGAGATTTCCCAATTCGGCCAATAAACTTCTCTAATAAAGAAAACAAAACAGCAGCACAGCTTCTGTCTGAACAAACAGGACAGCAATACTAAAACAACCATAACTTTTAATCTACAACTCCAATTGAGCGTTCTTTAACAATCTGAAAAGGTTATGAAATTACCTACAATAAACTATTTGTCACAACATTCAAATTTTGCCTTTAACAAAAAGTGGCACACGGTCAAAACTAAAGATAGAAACCGACATACAATCTGGACAGACTGACATACAATCTGGACAGTCACAAAGAAAAGTGCATAACTTTTGATCTATAACTCCAAATGAAGTTTTCTTTATCAATCCTGAAAGCTAGTGATATCACCTTCAAAATTTGTTATGGGCAAGACCTCTGAATCACCCTCTAACTAGGCCATAAATCAACCTATACAGAGACTGCTAATTCTCGTCAGGATTCTGGACAGCAGATAGTAAATCTATCATAACTTTTGACTCGAAAGTCATAATTCAGTGTTCTTGGCGGCCACCGAAAGCTAAGATCAATATCTACAAAACTCTAGGAGATGGACAACCCAAATTCGGCCTCTAAGATCATGAAACAGGCCGCGCAACATTAAGGACAGAACTGAAATTCTAACGGCAGCAATTCAATCCAATCAAACTAATCGAATTCGCATCCAAAACAACCTAAACAGCGAGAAATCGATCATTACCCTTGTAGAACCATCGGAGATCGCTGATCAAATCCCACGAAGAAATTCTCCTTCAATCCTCTCTTCCTTCCTCTTCTTCTTCTTCCACGGTCGCCACAAGCAGCAGAAAGATGGCGCCGGGAGAGGAGGAGCAGCAAGCGGTGAGGCATCAGAGCACGCCGCTACTGTAGCACGGCGGCTACTGTAGCAAATGGGGCTAGGGTTTGGTCCCCTCCTCCCCTTGCCTTCTAATGGGCTGCCGGCCCACTCATGGGCCTTGGGCCACTATGGCTGGCTCCCCTCTTCTCGAATATGGGTTGGCGGCCCATACTTCTCCTAAAATTCTGAATTTTAACTTATTTCCTCTCTAATCTTACAGCATTCGATATCGAATAATCGGGTATTACATGGCACATGTTTTCCTAGTTGATAAAAAAAATTGATTCCTTTCGCTCTGTCTTTTGAGAAAGAATCAACCTATTCGTTTCACCTGAGTCTTTTGAGGTGTTTAATAATTGTAGTTGTGAAACTTTAAGTTGTAAGTTATTCGATGAGCATTAGAGGATGAAATAATTTCGTAATATAGTCCTTTGAGAGAAGTCTATCTCAACGGAAGATTGCCTTATGAGGTTAAAGTGATTGCATTGTTACAGCTAGTAGAACCTATAGTGATTGTGATCCAAGATCTTTTGTTCACTTCGGGTGGAACATTAGAATTACCGAAAGTATGGAAATCTTGATCAATTTTATAGAGTATCGCAATTTGGTAGTATTGCGAGGTTGTGCATGGTTATACTTGATGATGTGGTTTAATGAGAGTGGGATTACAAAGTAATCGAATCGTCATGTCCATTAATGAGGTAATAGAAAATGTTGAGTAATGTCAAGAGTGATTTGGCTTTAAATGAGTAACCTTCTGAGAGTTATAATCTTTGTAAAGGTAAACTGGTCAAGAAAAAATATTTTCATGATAATGTTAATGAGGGAGTATGTGGGAATTGTGGAATTTTAGGGATTTAATTTGAGGATTTCCCTATCTTTTATATGAGAATTTCGTTGCAAGAGTCTTGGATGTTAAATTTGGGATTTACATTGTTATGCTAGGACTTTGATCGCCCAAATAATAATAATGATGGATTTCGAATAGTAGGATGATCTTTGATAGAAATCTATTGGTGAAATACATGAGAATATGTGATGAGAATTTCGAGATGTTCATTCTTAAGGACTGAGGTAACATGATTACGTGTGAAGATCCATTTTGGGATGCATCAGAAGTTATCTATCAGAGTAATTCTGTCGGTAGAGGAGTTGACTAGAGTATTGTTTCTGTGGGGTCGATAGAGCCTCTCTACAGAGGTGTGGTTGATGTATTTCCGTTTGTGCTTAGCATTAAGAATGCCAAGTTAAGAGAGATGGGTTAGTGTGTTATGCGATGAATCGGGATTCCAAAAGGTTGAAAGAAATTTTATTTCTAAAGGAGAAATTGAGAAAAGATTATTTCTGCATGAAACGCTCTCTTGATTCTTGTATGAGCTATGAGTTTATGATGGATGTCTTTCGCAAATTGGGCTTGACTTTGTGTTGGTATATGTGGTACTTATCAGTTCAGAAAGAATAAAAGAAATGATGGATTTGGTTATTCGAGTGTTTTCTCTTTTGGCGGACGTGGTGTTTATTTGCAAAATTTCTAATTTGAAGGTGAAAAGATTTTCGTGATAAATCCTTGTTTATGGATTAGACTTCTTTTAGTACCGAGTTGGTAACGTTTGGTTGCGATGAGAGTCCTTCATATTCAGTTGGGCTATGTCGGTAAAAGTGTGTGTTTTAAAGCGAGTTCTGTTGTGTGTTTCTCGTTAAAGGAGGTGATCTTTGTTTGAGTGAAAAAGTCCGATTGAGAGGTGGAATAAGGGTTCAGTGTTCTCTGCGCTTGCTGCGTGGTTCGGTACCACTGGGGAGGGTTGCCCCAAGGTACATTGGGTTGTTTTCGCTAGTTGGTGTATCGCCAGGTCTGTCTCGAGTCCGTGTGCGGAGTACGTAACATCTTGTCTATTCTGGTGTGAGTGAGTACCTGGGAGATCCAGAGTTTGAGGTTTTGTTAACGCCGTCGACCACCGAGCAATATCTCGTCTTCAAGTCTCGTCCGATACTTGTACTGGATAGGTCAGAGAGAGTGTTGAGGTAGACATGGGTATACGTTATGGTGTTTTGGTCATGTCGGTCTGAACGAGAAGAGACTTGGGAAGTAGTCTCGCTTGATCGAGCTTTAACCAAAGTTGTTCACGTCGGGTACATCTTGTTGATTTTTAATTTTCTAGTTGTGGTTGTTGTTGTTTCTCGAGTAGATGACAGGTAGAATTCGGGGTCAAATTCTGTTTAAGGGGGGTAGAATGTAATACCCCAAAAAAGTATTCAAAAGGATGTAATCGGGAAGAGAATATTTAATCGGGAGAGATTAATCGAAACAGGAAAGGGACCAAATATTAAATAGTTTAGCAGTGTTTTGAGAGGGGGTTTTTCTGCTAAAGTGGGACAACTTGGGCCTGGTCCTAGGCCCATTTGGCCTTGTGGTGGCAGGCCAAAGGGGGGGGGGAGGCGCCACCCTCCCCAAACCCTAGCCGCCCCTCCCATTTTCCCCTCCTCCCCACTTGTGGCCGCCACCCCTTGCTCCCTCTCCCCCTTGGCCACCTTCTCCTGCCCTATGCGCCTCCTCCCAAGTTCATCCCTGCTGCCGGTCAAGGAAGGGGCTCCCCGCTACCGGTGTCGAGATTAAAGAAGGAGGAACGCTCGGGAGGTAGATCGGTCAAGAAGAAGAAAAGAAGAAGGGTGAAAGGAAGGGGAGTGTTCGTAGGCGTGTGTTCATGGTGCTCATCAGGTTCTTCAAGGGTAACGGATGTCGATCTTCATCTTTTGATTGGTACTAGATGCAAAATTGCTTAGAATTGATTAGATCAAATTGCTGCGGGTAGATAATCAATTCTGTCCAGAATGTTGTGCGGCCATTTTCATGTGTTTAGAGGCCGAATTAGGACGTTTGGTCTCCTAGAGATATGTAGATTTTGTTCTTAGCTTTCAGTGTCCACCAAGATCACCCAAATCCGATTAACGGTCAGGAAGTTATGAATTTTTTAGTATCGCTGCTCTGTTAATCTGTCAGTTTTGAACAGTCTGTAGAAAATGGGATGAATCTGCTAGTTAAGGTCGAAATCAGAGGACCTCAATATAACGAAAAATGTGGGTAATTTCTATACCTTTTCATAGAGTTAAAGAACACAAGATTTGGACGTTCTTAGCAAAAGTTATGGATGTTTTAGTGTACTGTCCAGAGAACCCGACGTGAATTTTGATGTTCTGTAGTTTGGCTTGGTAGAGGTAGTATTTGGCAGAATCAAAAGGGCTCCCCAACTAAGTTTATTTGGGAAATTTAGTTACCTTTCTAGAAAGTCTGAGAACATCTTAATTGGACCCCTGATCAGAAAGTTATGTATTTTAGAAGTTGACTGTCCGTAGTGAACACCAAATCCATCGCTAGAAATTGGAAGATTGGAAACACTTGGGAGTTTAGCAAGTTAATTTGTGTTGTTATTTATGATTTTGGTCCAGTATGTTGGTCTTAGATTGGGGTTATATTTATGTTCAGGTGGGAGCGTGATCCCAGGGGTAGCGCCCTCTTCGCGTCCACCGTTCTCGCACGCAGTTGAGGCAAGTATTCGGTTATAGCATAACTATGTTTTTATCTTTGAGAGTGTTTGTGTTTTACTCGTAATAGCCATGCATAGTTGTTATTGTGATGAGTTCCAATTTATCTTGGTGAATGCAAGTACTCTGATTGAGAGAATAATGATGAATGTTTGATATAGGGTGCTAGTACTTTGATGCGTAATAACAATGCATGCTTTATAGTGTGATATGTATGTTTAAGGATGGTGAACACTTGAGTTATGACTAATTGTTATTCATGAAGGATTGTTCATGTTTGCTAGTATTATGAATATATGTGCTATTCATGGATACTAGAATGCTAAGAATGTCATTGATGAGGAATGCTTGAAGTATGAATAAGTTTATTCATGCATGTCGTTGTTGTGAATCCATATGTATGATGTTTTAAAGTTTTGTTCATGTGCATCATGCAATCATATTGGAGGATTGGTCACGTGGTGACTATGCATGATCGAGGTCCCCGTCATGTAGATGACGGGCTTAAGGTCCCCACATTCGTGGAATGTGGGCAATGAGTAAAGAGGTACCCATCATTAAGATGATGGGCAAAGGTCCCTATACAAGTGGTGTATAGGCTCTTAGTCCCTGTGCCAGAGGGCACATGCAAGGGTATCCATCGACGGATGTATACCCCGCATTACCGGTAAAATGCGAAAAAGAGATAAAGTTTAAAAGGTGCATTGCATGGTCGCATTACATAAGCATGAAGGATATGTTTAGTGTAATGTTTACTTTGGTATATTGATGCTATGACTGTGAGTTTAGCTTTAGCCTTGTTGATACTTGCTGAGTCTTTGGGCTCACTCTTGTTTTGATATGTTTTAGGTACAACTGGCAAGATTGGCATGCATGGGAGGGAGTAGATGTTTGGATGCACGCACTACCACTCAACCTTAAGAATTACTTATGGATGGTTTTTGAGATTCAGATTAATTGTAATAATGAGAATATCAAATTTTGGTTATGTTTAATAGATTATCTTGCATGTTTGAATGAACTTGAATATGGAGTTTATTGCTAATTGCCATGATTATTTGTTAGAGCCTCGGTATAGTTGACTATACAAAGGAGGTTATGCCAAAAATTGGTATCAAGTTTTAGTTTAATTTTAATTCCAGTAGCATTCCAGGCTCGTTATGAGTTGGGGTGTTACATTAAGGTTAACAGAGGGATCGGAAGCCTTTAGTTTTGCTAAAGCAACACTAACTCCAGTTACAATAGCTTCCTTCATTGTCTGGGTATGATTTTCCCTCATAGTTTTGAGCAGACCTTTGAGATCTTCCAAAAGTTGACCAAAGTAGTCCATCTTTTCCGTTGGATCTCCTAAAGAAGGCAAGCTTGATCCTGATCCCACATCGAAGATCATCTTGTTAAGAGCCTTGATCTTCTCATCAAGGCCAAATACAAGAGCTTCCTTTTGGCCACGCTCAAAATCGAGGGTCTTCTCCGCTCGTTCAAGTGCTACGGTTTTTCTGCCCAGAGTAGATAAACAAAATTAATGTACTCTTTACAATTGGAGTTATGGAATATGGTTTAGGTCTCCGACCAGTTACCTTTGATTTTCTTCTCACAAGAGTCGAAAACCTCTTTTTGCCTGGTCATCGCATGCTCGATCGACCGGTCTTTACTCTGATTTTCTTCCCTCAGCTTTATTATTAGGGCTTCCTTGGCCTTGATCTCTTCTTTAATTTTCTCTAAATCTATCAAATATGATAGAAAGAGAAGGATAATCTATAAGGAGAATCAAGATAATAAATCGTAGGAGATCAAAAAGAGAAATGTACTTACTTCTCAGATCGGAGTGTTTTTGCTCCAAAGTTTTTATTCGCTGGGTTAGTCCTCCGATCACAGCATAGTTTTCGACCAAATGCTACAAAAACAAAAATTCCTTTAGCAAGCTTTCAAAGAAACTGCAAAAGAATGAGTTGTATGGATGGTCGTAGAACACTTACCCGAATTGCCATATCATTATATTCGGAGAAGATTGTATCTGGACCAATCTTGGCTTGATAGTCCGATATCTTTCCCCAGGCTTCATCAAGTTCCTTATCCTCGATAAATCGGGGAGAAAAAGGGAATTTGTTAACCTGAGAAGTATTTCCTAGAGGAGGTGGAACCTGTTGAGGGTCTCTGGGGATGACTACCTCCGGAGAAGGAGTAAGGATTACTAAAGGATCCTGAGCATCTCAAACCTCGCCGGGGCTTCTTTGCTACTTCATCCTCGGTAGTTTTTGCTTTAGGAGTATCCTGGTCAGGAGACTCCACGACCACCTCTACCTCAGGAACTTTTTCCTGAGAGGTGCTCTGGTCGGACACGACCGGAACACCAGAAGATCTAAAACGAGAGAGAGAGAAGGTAAAGAAGATCCAAGGTATGTATAAATACGACCTCTTCATTTTATATATATACCTTGTTGTTTTTCTGAATTTACCCTTGTAGCACATCGAAGTAAAGTTCGTTGCGCTGGCCTTCCTCTTCTTGTCAACTGATTTCACCGATTCTAAACCGGTAGGGTTGACTAGATCTTGCATATCCACTGATCGGAAATCAGAAGCGATATCCGCGACCATTTGGTCGAGGTCCCTGATCGCCGGGTCAGTAGATGTAGATTCGTCTACCTCCACAACAGTGGCCTCAGTAGGCACTGGAGGGTTCTCAGTGACCTTGCTGGAAGGTACGACGACCGCCTAAATTCATCATCAAAGATAGTTAGGCGATAAACATAATTTATCCAAAATATTATTTGTGTTCGGTTACCTACCTCTGGAAGACTTACATCCTGTGTGGTCGAAGGGGAGATCGTATCATCAATTGGCTCACATCTTTCAGTGACCTTGTTGATTCTCAACCCAACCGACTACACATCAAAGAGGGTTTATGGTATACCGATCAAAAATAATATGCACGATAACAAGACAGCAGTTGATGTTTTTACCTTAAGTCTCTCAATCCTCTCTTCAGCGGAAACGACCGCTAAGATCCGAGGAAAACTAGCCTTGTCGCCAGGCTCTCCGGCGCAGATCATCTTGATCCGGCTTCTAATCTCATCAGAAGATAGAGCTGTAAAGGTAAGATGAAAGATTTAAGGATACGGAAATAATTAACTGAGATAGGAAAACTGGTCGGAATCGTTAATGGCTTACCATTTTTGGAATCTCTGGTCGTATCATCACGACCAATGTACCAGAGCATCTTATGTGCTCGGGCCTTCAAAGGGCTAACCCGGCGCGTGAAAAATCTTTCACCACATGCCAACATGTTAGACCTTTGACGCTAAGAAGCTTGGTTGCTTCAGCCCATTTTCCTACGTTTCCCTCTTTCTCCGTAGAGGAGCGCCATCTTGGATTCTCGACCGCCTTCTTACCAGAATAATAAAGGTTGTCTTTCTTCGTGATCTTCATATAAAACCAACTCTTCTTCTATGACGACCACGAAGATTTCGAGTACATAAAAATGTACTCATCAGCTTTTCCATCATGGAGACGCAAGGTGCACTCTCCAGGCGTCCCAATCGCTTTTCCGGACTTTGTCATCCTGTAGTAGTACCTGAATAGATCCAGATCTGCTGGAATCCCCAAGTACGCTTCGTAGAGATAGATAAAAATACTGAGATTGGCGATGGCATTGGGAGCCAGATTCACCAATTCAACTCCATAATACTCCAAAACTTGAGGAAGGAAGGAGTGAATTGGTAGGCGAAATCTGTATTCGATATATGCGAGAAAAACAGGAATTTCTCTATCTTCACTGCTCGGGGAATGTTCCCCAAACGCGGATCTCCAAGAAATCACATCCTTGCTGGGGAGCATCCCGATCTTCTCCAGATTCTCCAACTTTTTCTCACTTAAGTCGGAAACCGACCAGTTGGTGATTTGGTCCGACATGGTTAGTTTCTTTTTGGGTGAGAAAAGCAAAGGAGGTCGGAGGTAGTTTTTACTCGGAAGATGAGAAAAGAAAGGAGGAAGTGAAAAAACCTAAGTTTACAAAGGGTTTTATAAGCTTCAGAAATCCTAAACCGTAATAAGGAGTTACCCAAAAAAGTCCAACGGACACAGAAACTCTTCAAATCCCAAGGCAAAGTTCTCAACTTTAAAGTGAATACAAACCGCTTCAAATGCCTTTGTATTTAATAAGCGTCACCCCGATACGATTTCATCGTAAGAAAGGTGTTCACACGACCTATTCATTTAAAGTTCGGGGGCTAGCTGACGAGGATTAAAACCTCTATATATTATCTTTAATATATAAAAGACCATACGTCTTCATGGTCGTAACCTTTGAGGTGTATGACCTCCGGTCGTAGAGATTCAGAGGTTACATAATGGGTACCACCTGGACGAAGGCCCAAGCCAAACTTCGACCGTGAGAACTGCTCGTAGAAGGTAAGAACTGATTCCAAGGTATATTCTCTACCGTATGATGAATGGAACACGTGCATATTCCATACGACGTATCTTATCCAAGACACACCAGTGAACAACCTCCGTGCGGTTATATGTTTCATAGACATATAACCGCCAAACGGTTGATTCTGTATCAACCGTCACTTGACTCCGACCAGATGCAACGCTTCGCATCAGGCGCCTTCTTCGGAAGTAACTGCCACCTCTTCGAGGGCTATTTAAAGATGGAACCTGGGCGGATCGAAAAAGGAGAAGAGAAGCAAGAGAAGAAGGAAGACAAAAAGCACAAGCCATAGATTCGTGTAATAGTTCTGAGTTAGCAAGAGGGCAAGCAGAGTCCTTAGGATATACCTTGTAAATTCCAGTTCATATTAATAAAAGAGCAGTCCCATTATTCCCTGAGATTTCCCACGTCATTTTCTCCTTTCTATTTTCGTAAGATCGATGTCTTGATCGTCGACAGGCATGGCTAGGTTGTACCGCCAGTTGGGGAATGAGAATAGTGGAGTACTTACCTTGGGTAAACTAATTCCACGTGTTGAGAACTGATTTCTTTGGGAAGGTTATTGTCTTTCTTGGGTTGTATAGGGATTTTCTGATCAACTGCTCGTGGTTGATTATTTTTTCCTTGGGTTCGTGGTTACAATGCAGTTTGACATTTTCCCTTGATTTTATTGGTTCCAAAAAGCATTGATTTGTTATTTTAACTGACGAGAGTTGCTGCTTGTTAACATTGTTGGTTCGCAAGGTTAATATTTTATTGTGAAGGTGTGCCTTTCTTGTTTGGAAAAAGATGATCTGCTTATTCGCTTGGTATTTTGGTTATTGTGACCTATCTTTTGCGAGTTATTTAACATGTGAAAGTCTTGACTCTACGCATTTCTTTTGTAGTAGTTGGAGTGTTGAAGTTTGGTACTTCTTCTTTGAGAAAGAAAGTGTCAAAACTTTTGCAACGTTTGTTGTGTTAAGTGAGAGGTTGCAAGGATGAAAGATAGTGGACAATGTATGAGTCATCAAGTTGGGTCTGTAGCGGGGTGCATAATCGATCTTAATCAAGATCCTTGGAAGCAAATGTGAGTAAATTATTGTTGTCATAAGAATAATTGCATGATGAACTTGTTCCATGGTATGACTATACATACTAAGAATCTAAGATTTGATAAGAAGTGTAAGATGTTGATGATTTGGTCTGATCATTAAGATTGTGGAATTTGGTAAAGTTATTGGATAATGTGGAGTAATGGGTCCCAATGGATTAAACTACCATTAATGATGATTATGTTGAGGATGTGTTTGAACATTGCCTTAGGGGATATTAATTCGGAATTTTTCATAAACTGGCTACCTGATGATCATACATAATGCTGGATTGAGACATATATATATATCGGATTAGATGAATGTTGAGGTAGAACCTTGTGAAAACCTGTTTTACAAGAGATGATGTTATTAAATCCTTAATTATATTTTGCCCTAAACTCTGAGCATAAAGTGGAATGTTGACTCTGTGTTTATAAATGGTTATGTGGCTACAAATAGAAGTAGGATCCTATTTGCATACATAAAAAAAAAATACAATTGCCAACCGTTAATGATAGTTACTAATGGTTGAGTGGATGAATGAATAAGTGGTCTTTGATAGCATGTCTTGTGAAATTGTTATTTGATAGCATGATCTTGTTAAAAGAGGTATGTTACAATCTTGTGGCTTGTGTTTCTTTTGGAGAGATTTATGATGGGATAGGAGGCTATTATGATTCTCACTAAGAGTGTATTATTTCATTGTTAGCATGATTGTCAGTAAAGGATTAGGATGATAATGTTGAATGTTTGGTATAAAAGAATTTGATCGCTTGCGTGATATTGATTAAATGAAAATGCTTCTTATTTTGTGTTTATGAAATTTGGACCTCATGTGGATGTTGTAGCTGAAATTGTTTCGAGCAAAGTGACGTGTTGAAAGGTTTCATTAGTTCCCAAGTGATTCATTGTGCTGTGGTCTTCAAATTTTTTCTTGTTGGAGTTGGCATGGTGATGCTGTAATCAAAGAAAGTTGCATTCTTTGTTAAAGGAAAGAGTGAAGTAGGAGTATTTGAGATTGAAGTCAAGTTTTGTAACTTGCAGTTTATTGAAGTTTATCTAAATTTTCTATTTTGCCCATAACAGTTCCAGAATTTCAAAAGCAATGTTTTATTCTCGTTTGAGGTTTGATATTCTCTGCTTGTGAGACGTGTGCCCTCAACTATGATCTCATCTTTTGATTTCCGAGATCATTGCTATTTGACTATTTCCCTTGATCTTGTATCTTCTGCGAGGGGTAACGTTTTTCCTATGTGCTGAAATCTATTTCTATTTACCTCTTCTTTTAAGAAAGGAGTTAACCGGTTGGTGTTACAAAGTCTTTTCGGATATGTAATGGCAACTAGATAGTGGTGATCTAGTAGATGATTTTGTGAGCCTTTAGGTGTCAAGTTGTTTGAGAAGCACCGAGTGAAAAATTGATTTATTAGAATAATCCTTTGGGAGGATTTGATTTAAATAGAATGGTTGTTTTTGGAGCTAACTGATTACGTTATTGTAACTAGTAGGACCTATAGAGAGATGTGGTCCAAGATCTTTTGTTCATTTTGACTAAACATTAGAATTAGAAAATATGGAAATCTTGATCAATTTATTAGAGTATCACAATTGGGTACTTCGTAAGATTGTGTAGAAGAATTATGATGGTGTAGTTTAATGAGAGTAGCAGTGTGGAGAAAACGAATCGTCGTGTTAAGTGATGGGATAGCGGTGATTGTTGAGTTTATGCCAAGTGTGACCCGGTCTCAGTGTGTAACCCTCTAGGAGTTAGATTATCTTAAAGGATAACTTGGACAAGAGTATATTTATTTATTGGCATTAGTGATTGAGAGTGTTTGAATCTTGGTCAATTAGTTAGGGTATTGTGAATGGGGATATTGTGGTCGTCCAGGTGAATTGGAATGGTGTGATTTAGTAAAGGTCCAAGATTGGTGAAGTGAATCGCCTTGGACGGTTACTTGATTAGTGAGGAATGTTGAAACTAATGACTGAGGTTATTATTTGAGTTTCAACAGTGAAATTTTAGTAAATGAATTTGAGGATTTCCTATCAATTGTACAAGGAATTCATTGTACGAGATTTGGAGGTTGAATTTGAGCTTTGCATTTTTTATGCTAGGACCTTGGAGGACCAATATTATGTTTAGAAGTAGAAGAAAAAAGGTGGATTCTGAATATTGTATTGATTATTGATAGAATCCTTTGGGTATAGTGGATGAGTATGTGTGCTGAGAATTCCCTTGGGTAGAGGAGTGGACTAGAGAGTCCTTTTATGGATTATCCTTTTATGGATTATCCTTTTATGGATTAGTAGAGTCCGTCTAAATAAGTGTGGTTGTTCTTTTGATTTGAGGACGTTTTGGGGTGGTCGGTTAAGAGGAAGGAATTAGCGTGATGATTTGAAAACCCATGATTTGGGAGAAGATTTATTTCTTAAAAGAATGTATGAGAAATGAATGTTTATCTAGAGCAGAGAAGTGCTCTCTTGATTCCTATTGGAGCTAAGTGTGTCTGATGGAGATCAGGTACGATTTGAATTGACTTTATGTTGGCATGGTGGTTCTTTCCGGTCTAGGAAAAAAAGTGTTTCATTTGGACATTCGAATGATTTCTCTTTTGGCTTATGTGGTGTTTATTTGCAAACTGCCTAATCAGGTTTTGCCCCTTTGGTGGGGAGTTGGAAATACGCGGTTGTGATGAGAACTCTTTACATTCAGTTGGATTTTCTTTGTAAAACAGTTGTTTACAAACGAGTTCTGTTGTGTGTTCCTGGTTAACGGAGGTGCTCCTTGTTTATATGAAGAGATCGATTGAGGAATGGGACAAGAATTCCGTGTGTGTGGTGCATGTTGTGTGCTTTGGTGCCAATGGGGAAGTTGATCCAAGGTACTCTGGTTTGTTTCGACAATCGCGAGAATTAGGAAGTTGGCGTACCGCTAGGTCCGTCTCAGGTCCATACGCGGAGTACGCGACGTCTGGTATGTTCAATGGTTGTGTAACACCCTGGCTATTCGGAAGCCAAGATGTCACCTAAAACATCTAACATACATCCATAATGCAGAAGAATTTGAACTAAGTATTTCAACTAAAGACAGCATTAAATTAAACAGGACATGGTGAAGGTATCATTCCTTCACCTTCTAAGTTATTTAATACTGATCATCAATAAAGAAGGTTCACACGCAGTAATAAATCAACATCCATGTGGAGAATGTATCCTTCCTTCACCAATTATAATTTAATTATTACAGTTCATCATTAACGAATGTAAGATAGAACTAAATTTAATCTTGAACATGAATAGGATGATGTGAGCGAGTAGTGCGTGTCTACTCCCTCCCAAGTGAGCCAACATCGGGGTTACCTAAAATAAACAAACAACGCAAGAGTGAGTCCATGACTCAACAAGTGCGATGAAAGAAAAAGAACACATATACAAACAGGACATCACCATTTAAGAATGCGAACCTTGCATCGAGTGAACACTTATGAAAACATGAAATGAATGAATGTAATCAAGGATGGACTGCACACATGCATATACTCAGGTATAGTGAGTGACACACCGTCGGTGTTCACTTAAGCCCGCACCTTAACAAAAGTGCGGGATCCAAGTCCTATATGAAGAACGTTTCATATAGGTGTCCAAAGCTGCCCATACTTGGAATTGATGGGTCTTACGTGCCCATACTGGAATTGATGGGTCTTTCAATCCACTCCGTGGACGGACATGACAATGTCCAAATTTGCCCACATTGGAATGGTGGGACTTACAATCCACTCCCGTGGACATAACATGAATAAAAGGATGCATGATATGAACATGAACAGTGATAATACCATCTCTCATTATATACTCCACATAATGAAAGAACATAACCAATTCCGCATCTCGGGTAACACAATATGTCACACTATATTCATGAAAACATTCATAATCACAGACTCAAAAGCAACAAAGTACTTGCCTTCGCGTTGCGACGCGTTAGCGTGCAACGATGGCGCCCCAAACCCGTAGCCTCGTGGCCTAAACAATTAAATAACCGAAATAAGAACAACATAGAATCCAACCCGAATTAATAGTCTACAATACCCCTTGAACTCCCAAGGAATCGCCATAAACCTAATCTGAAAACAGGCTGCAACCCAAAAGCGTGTCGGGACAGCAGCACGAAAATGACAGTAGTTAATGACGTGGGACTCGAAATGAGATGAGTCCAGATCCTACCTCATCTTAACGAACATATCTATAACATTCAAGTTGATGAGATTTCCCAATTCGGCAAATAAACTTCTCTAATAAAGAAAACAAAACAGCAGCACAGCTTCTGTCTGAACAAACAGGACAGCAATACTAAAACAACCATAACTTTTAATCTACAACTCCGAATTGAGCGTTCTTTAACAATCTGAAAAGGTTATGAAATTACCTACAATAAACTAGTTGGCATGACATTCAAATTTTGCCTTTAACAAAAAGTGGCACACGGGTCAAAACTAAAGATAGAAACTGACATACAATCTGGACAGACTGATCTACAATCTGGACAGTCACAAAGAAAAGTGCATAACTTTTGATCTATAAATCCAAATGAGGTGTTCTTTATCAATCCTGAAAGCTAGTGATATCACCTTCAAAATTTGTTATGGGCAAGACCTCTGAATCACCCTCTAACTAGGCCATATATCAACCTAAACAGAGACTGCTAATTCTCGTCAGGATTCTGGACAGCAGATATTAAATCTATCATAACTTTTGACTCGAAAGTCGGAATTAGGTGATCTTGGTGGCCACCGAAAGCTAAGAACAAGACCTACATATCTCTAGGAGATGGGAAACTCAGATTCGGCCTCTAACATCACGAAAAGTCCACGCAACAATCTGGACAGAATCAATTTCTACCCGCAGCAAATCGATATAATCAAAATTGAACCAAAACACATCTACCACTAATCAAACGATGAGGATCGGCACTCGTTACCCTTGTAGCAACCAGGACGTAGGTGGGAGAACCTTGAGAAGATGATCTTCCTCCTCCTTTCTCCTTCTCCCTTCTTCTCCTTCCACCATGGCAGCGGCACCTCTGAGCTTCTTCCTCATCTTGGTAGAGCAGCACGGAGGGGGGGCTGCTACAGTACCGTGTGCTACAGTGCGGCGCGGTACTGTAGCAGAGGGTAGGGTTTTGGGGAAGGAGACCCCCCCTTCTTGACTCCACTACAAGGCCGGCCCACTTGGCTAGGACACCTTGGGCTAAAAGCCGAAGGTCCAATCCTCTCTCAAATCCTGAATTTTCTTTCAATTTTCCTCTAAAATTTAATGCATTCAAATTTGAATAAATTTCTCTTCCGAATAATATGTTCTCTCTATTTGATATTCGAGGTATTACAGGTTGAGTGAGTACCTGAGAGGTCCGCAGCTTGGGGTTTCGTTAGAGCTGTTGGCTAACGAGTAAGACCTTTAGTTCGAGTCCCGTCTGTGGAGTGTACCCGATAGGGTCGAGTCGAGCATGAGGTGTAAGATGATGTTAGAATCCCTCAAAGTGTTGTGGTATCTTAAGTTCGAGAGGGAAGCAATTTGGGAGTTAGAATCTCGCTTTCGCGAACAGTATCTAGATTTGTTCGCAGTGGGTAAGTGTTTATCCTTGTTCAATTCCAGTTGCAATTTTCTTTCGGTTAGTTCGTTGAGTAGATTCGGGGTCGAATCCTGTTTAAGGGGGGTAGAATGTAATACCGTAATTATTCCGAGAAGAGAGAATTTTAATCGGGAGAAGGTGGAAAGTGAAAATTTAGCAGTTCCGGGGGGAGGGGGGATTGAGTACCTGGGCCACGGCCCAGGCCGCCCTGCCTTGTGGCCGGCCTCCAGGCCCTTTTGAGGGGGGCGCCATGGGCCTCGGCCCAGCCGCACCACCTCCCCTCACCCAAGCCGCCTCCCCTCCCCTTAACCCTAGCCAAGGGGGCGCCTCCCCCTCTCCTTTTCCCTTGGCCACCACTCCTTCCCAAGCCGCCTCCCTCCCCTGCTGCCCCTTGGTGTTGGCGCCTCCCCCTGCTGTCCCTAGGCTGCTGCCCCCTGGTGCTTGGTGCCCCCCTACTGCTGGCTATTGGTGAAGAAAGGCGAGGGCCGTTGCGGGGCTGCCGATCTAGAAGGAGAAGAAGGAGAAGGGGCAAGGAGAGGATCTTCTTCGAAGTTTGATCGTCATCTTCCCGCGGGTCTTCAAGGGTAACGAAGTGTTTTCCCCGCTGTTGGATGAGGTTTAGATGCGAATTCGATTAATTAGGGTTGGATCGTTTTGCTGCCGGTGGACTTTCAGTTCTGTCCAGAATGTTGTGTGGCCTGTTTCGTGATCTTACAGGCCGAATTTGAGATGTCCATCTCCTAGATTTATGTAGGTATTGTTCTTAGCTTTCGGGGGCCACCAAGAACACTAAATTCCGACGTACGGATCAAAAGTTATGATGGTTTCCGTCTCTGATGTCCAGAATCCTGACGAGAATGAACTGTCAAGTTGTCTTTTAAAATATGAATGTGTTAATGGAAAATTCAGGGCTTTCACCCAACTAGGTTATTGTAGGCCTTGGTCTTAGATTTGGATATTGATAAAGAACGCTAAGTTTGGTTTAGCCAATTAGAAGTTATGGCATTTACCGTGCTGCTGTCCAGAATTACCGGTAGTTCTGACAGAAAGTGTTCGTCGGCCTTTTGGAGTTAGATACATATAGAATTCGGGATTTCCACCAACTAGGTTGTTGTAGATAATTTCATTACCTTTCAAATAAGCCTGATAACACCCCTTTTTGAGTTTTATAGCAAAAGTTATTCTACTTTTACTGCTGCTGTCCGATAAGGCTTTCTGCTAGAATGTGGTTTAACTTAAGCAACATGTACAATTAAGTGATGGGGTTGGGGTATGAGTTAGGGGTGATACGAGTAGTGTCTTGATGCCTTGGTTCTTATTGAAGTAACTTTGGTGTAGGGCGTGAGGCGTCGAGGTTAGCGGCATCACTGTTGTCTCCCAACGCATCGCAACGCTAAAGGCAAGTACACTGTTGATTGTATGAATTGTGTATGTTGGATGCATGATGCTCGTACTATATTTTCATTTGATATGTGAGAAGTTCTAATGATCTTGTTCATGTTCCGTCCACGGGAGTGGAGTGTAGTATATTTGGAGATGATGCTAGTCTCTATTCATAAGTACATCGACAACCAAATATTTTGTGGATACTAGATGCCTGTTGTTCGTGTTGTATATTCAAGTGATAGGTGACAAGCTTCGATGATATATTCTTTTCATATGTGTGGATATGATGTTAGTCATAGTACATAAGATTACTCATGCATCCATGTTCATGTTCCGTCCACGGGAGTGGAGTCTAAAGTCCCATCAATTCCAGTATGGGCATGTGAAGTCCCACCATTCCAATGTGGAAAGTTTGGACACCCGTATAAAACGTTCTTCATACGGTATTTTGGATCCCCGTATTTCGATAAACACGGGCTTAAGTGAACACCGACGGGTGTGTCAATAGCTATACCGATATAAGCTGGAGTGCAGTCCATTCAATTCAGAAGGTTCTTTCATTCCATTCATTCATTGAGCATCACGTGTTTTGTTCATATTCTTTAACGTTGTGGTCTTGTTCATCTTTACTGTATGTTTTTTTATCCATTGTACTTGCTGAGTCTCGGACTCACTCTTGCTTTGTTTGTTTATTTTTAGGTGACCGTTGAGGATGACTCTTTGGGGGGGGGAGTAGACACGCACCATCCACTCATTCACCTCATTTCAGTTTCAATAATAAGATTTGATTCTACCTTTCATTTGTTTAGTGATGAACTGTAATAAATGAAGTTAAATATGGTTGATGACTTATCCTAGGTTACGGATGGTTAATTCTACCTGTGAAACTCGGTCATCTCTTTTGTTATACTTATATGGTTCAGTCATTGTCAACATTCTCTAGTATTGAGGTCGTATGCTAGATTCTTTAAGTAACATTTTTGCTTCTGAATAGCCAGGGTGTTACAGGTGGTACGAATTGGGAATTCATGCTATGTTGTGGTGGCTATTGGGTTAGCCACCTCTAGGTTGTTACTTCTGTTATTAATTGTTACCTCGCTGTTATTTCAATAATTAAAAAAACATATTTGACAAATTGCCTTCAATCTATTACATTATTGCAAATAAAAATCGCTTTATGCGTCCAATTAACCATATAACCATCTCATTTATTTCAGCTTGCATGTAGCTATGTATAGACTTGTTACTCGTAAGTCTTGCAAGTACATTTTTGTACGCAACTGCATTGCTTTATTGTTGAAGAGGAGGAAGTGGATCCCCAAGGGATCGACTTTTGTGAGTTTTGCTGCGGTGGGTGCGACTAGCTTGGCAGCCCGGTCGGTAGCCTTATGGGTTTTTGCTAACCGGTTGGCTTTGGTTATCGCCATCTTATGGCACTTTTGCTTCCGCTGTCACTTATGTTACTTCATTATCATTTGGTTGGTCGGATCTTGTGTAATAACTCTATATTATATATGTCTTTTACTAGACTTGGTATTGTAAGTTGTATGAAAATGATGCATGATTTTGTAAAGATGTATGTGTGCTGCAATTCTGGGAAGCACATGTCCATCGAGGCTTAAGATATTTATTTGGTAATACTAGAACCATTTGGAGGTTAAGTATTACGAGTTAAATACCCCGGGTCCTCACACCTATTGGGAATATCCTTAGGGTGTGGGACTCTGTCTCGAAACCTGAACAAAGCAGATCCGACAATCGTGGGCCCAACAACTCGGGGAAGTCGAAGAAGTCTTCTTCTTCTTATTCTTCTTCGTTGCTGGTAGTAGCAACGATTCCTTCTTGAGGGCTAGGAGGAATGTCTTCCACGACGACCTCCTTCCCAGCACGGTGATTGGAGGTTTCTTCTCCATCTTGACCAGACGCCTCTGGTGATTGCAGGACCAGGTCCCTTGTCCTGTTATTGATGTCTTCGATAACAGGACCAATCATCATGGCAACTGTGTCTCTGTCTCCATCACCACCTCAGTGGTCGTAGTTACCTCAGCAACGCTGATTGCTTCCACCACATGGATAGTGGTCGATCCCTCAACCACCTTCGCCGTTGTCTCTTCGACTGCAGGAGAAACAACAGCGGGCGTCTCGATAAAAGCATCCTTGGGGGCTAGAGGTGCAGGACTAGGATTGCAGAAAAAATCTCAAATTGTAGAAAACAAAAGGTAAATGCTATCCTTATGCTTTTAATTTTTACATACCTTAGCTTTCTGGATACAATCTTGAATTTAGAAGAAAACTTCCCCAAGGAAGATTTCTTTTTCTCTTCAACCGTCTCAATCCTCGCGACACATTCAGCCCTCGGGAGGCTTTCAGTGCAATGAGAATGAGAGGTCAAGGTTTCTTCGACCACGTCTGGTTGAAGGACTTGTAGAGTGTTTGGGACCTCTACGACCACGTCTGATCGTAGGGCTTGAGCGAAAACTACATCTCCCAAAGCCTCCTGCCCTTCCTGGTGATTGAAACCTATTTCAACCACCTGAGGGACAACATTTCCCTTACCATGGGCTCTGCTGACGCAACAGTATCCTTCACAAAATACACAAAACTCTTCCAGTTCTCCTTTTCTAATCACTTAACAAAGCCGTGAGAAGCAGAAACTGAAAAAGTCTTGTCGTCGTAGTAGAATGGTACCTTAGTCTTGCGGGCTTTGTGCTTTAGCACTTCGACCAACCTCTTTTCTCTACAGCAACTACATCTGCAAAGAATTTTTTGATGGAGTTTGTCAGAGGGGAGCAGAGCTTGAGCTTTCACCTTACTTAACGGCGGCCTTCACAAGGCAATGCCTTTTGGCCAGAGGAACTTTATTTTCCTCTGGCCCTTTTTCGACAACCATCAATTCGACCTCTTGGCCATCTTGGCGGTCTGCCATGCCTATTTTCTGCAAAAGTCGAAAAAATATTACTTAGTGGTCGATTTCCACGATTACGAGACCCTAAAGACGAAATCAATCTTTGATTACCTTTAGGCATTCTTCCCTTTCCTTTGCAGATACGATCGCTAGGATTCGAGGAGCCCTTGTGCAAGTGCTGGACCTTTTTCACAAATGAGTTTGAAACGGGTGTTAATCTCTGTTTGTGAGAGATCTGCACAGGTAGATAAGACATTCAACAATCAAGCTTGAAATGAACCAAAAAGAATTGAGTTGAAAGGTTATCTACCTTCTTTGAAATCCCTAGCCGAATCTTTAGTCCTCGAGTACCTCCACATGGATGTGCTCATTTCTTCAAAGGATTGATACGGTGCGTGATGAAATCTTTCACCATGTGCCATCCGGTAAGACCCTCTTCCTTCAAGTCCTTTATGGCTTCAATGTTGGGGGCGATCCAGTCAGGTTGCTGGGAGTTGAATCCCAGGAGGAACTCTTCTTAGCAGCTTTGCCTGCGAAGAAGAGGTTGTCTTCCTTTGTCGTTTCCCAGTAGAACCACCTCTTTTTCCATCTCGGCCATGACGACCGGGTGAACATCTGGATGTACTCCTTCGACTTTCCGTCGTGGAGTTTTAGACTGTAGTTGCCTGTGATTCTGGCCTACCAGCTCATCCTGTAGTAGTACTGGAAGAGCTCTAAATCTGGGTGAATCCCCATATAGGCTTCGCACAAGTACACGAACACACTCAACATTGTGATGCAATTGAGAATAAGATTCACCAATTCCACCCCAAAGTGCTTGAGTACTAGTGTAAGAAAAAGATGAGTGGGCAACCGAAGGCCACATTCACAGTATGCTTGGAACACTAGAATGGTGCCATCTTCGCCTGAAGGCCAATGCTGTCCAGTAGCTTAGGTCCACTTCACATAAGTGCTCTTTGGGATCTTCCCAGCGGCGACCAAAGGCTTCATCTTTGTCATATCCATCTCTGATACCACCCACTTAGAAGCGGTTCTGGCCATTTTCTCTAGGTGATATTTGTTCGGATTTGGAAAGGCTTAGAGGAAGGAGGCGATTTGGTTGGCGGTGGAGAGAGCAAGGACTCGAGGAATAGTTGAGGCAAATGGGGAAAGTAAAAACCCTAAAGTCACCCCTGCGGTAAGTTTTTATAGCCGCACGCTTGAGTTAGTGATCGTGGGAACTCAACAGTTACCACCTCCTCGGGAATTGCTCCAACAGACAAGTCTATGAGGGTTGATTGAGATTCTTAAATTTGTTTGTTCGAGAAAAACGAGTATGTCTTTACAACTCAAGTGAAATTACCTCCTTGACCAAGTCTATTTCTAGTCTCTACTATAAAGGCACCAGTACTAAATTTCCCTACAGCTACACCAACCTCTCACCCACGCAGTCATGAGTTCTCCTACATGCACCAAAAAAACTGCACCCAGATAAAACACACCTTTGAAACAAACGCACCAGATCAACTCTAACCTCTCCTTCCTCTTACTCACTCAAATCCAACAGTCCAGATTCTTTGGATCAAACCTCATCAATCATGGCCTCTTCCTCTACCCAACTCCTCCACTCCTCCTCTACCCCAACTCCTCGACTCCTCCTCCGTCTCTCCCCCACCCACAATCTCCAGGGCGCCGCCGCCGCCGCCAGCCGCCGCCACCACCAACCCAAGCCGCCAGGCCCGCCGGCCAAAACCGCGCCGCCACCAACCAGCGCCGCCGCCCCGCCGCCAGCCGCCGCCGCCCGGCCGCGCCCGACCAAGCCGCCGCCAGCCGCCGCCGCCGCCCGTCCGCCGCCCAGCCCAGCAACGCCCCGCCGCCGCCGCCGCTCGAGTCGCCGCCAGCGCCGCTCAGTCGCCGCCCGAGCCGCCCACCAAGCCCAGACCTCATGTGACTGTGAGGTTAATTAGCAGCGATTACTACTTTTTTGTAAAGAATTTAATTACTATTTCAGTGTTTGCATTTTCATCTGAGATGCTATTCAATGTACTAAGCAATACATAGTTTATAGAAGCTCAAACTGATTTTTACAGCTTTGCCAAAAACATGAGGTCATGCCATCTATCTTACTGTTAAGCAAATATGCTAATTACATTTTTTTTTGGCAATAGTTGGTTAAATACAGTTCATGCTAATTGGTCAAAAGTCATAATTCAAGGGTTCTAGAGTCTTTTTAGGTTGAAACTTGAAAAGTTGAGCTGTACAGTTACACTCTTTCAGTGAATGGGAGCCAGAAACTGCCATGACATTCAAATAAACTTCATTCAAATACCAACTGCTAACAAATGTAGTTGTCTAGGTGTCATGATTAACTTTAATGTGCTGATTGATTTGTGATTGTTTGTTTACATTGGAGATGTTTATAAATATGTATATATTATAGGTGTCAAATTGTATCTGGAGGAGTTCCCTTCCTGTTTTGGTTGAACATGCTATTGTTTGAACATAGGGTTGTTGTATTGCAGTTTACGTGAGATCTACCATGGGGGAGAGGAGAGAAACCCGTGCTGCATTTAGCGACATATCAAACAGCATCGGTCCGGGTATGTTCCTTGACATCGTACCTGGTCAGTTTCTGGAATTGTTTTGCGAAATTATGACACGCATTCTATATCATAGCAACAGGGACATCACCAGCAGATGATGAGTTCATAAAGAGGGAAGAGAGGAATAGAAAACAACGTGAATACCGGGCACGCAAAAGGGCCGAAGAAAGCGTTGAACAAAGAGAAGAACGGAATACAAAACAACGTGAATACCGTGCAAGGAATAAAACATTGACATCATCAACGATGCCTGCTCATGGTAATCCTTATCGGTTCCTGTATACTATTCTTTGTTTAAGCATCACAAAGAGTAACTCCTTTATTTTTTATCATCATATTTTTTTCATCATACGAAGTACATCTGGAATCCGGTTGCACAGATGTTAAAATGACAGATATCGTAGGAGGACAATCACCACAACAGATTGTCCTTTCTGCCATTTACCAAGCATCAAGACATGATGGCAAAGAAAATGGTGATCCAAATGAGTCCTTTGACTGGCTACATAGGAATGATGAGTACGTCAGGCAACAACGATCGCCATTGATGTCTTCTTTGCACACCGAGAGTTCAAACGGCGTCGTAATTAATACAGGTCCAGTACATCTAATCTAACTAAAACATTGTATACATTTCAAAGGGTACAGATTGAATCTAATATTATATCTCTTATGTACATTGGTGACCAGGTGCCTCTTCAAGCACTTCCAAGCAGCTCAAATTCCGAAACTGGTACCTGAATATGGATGCGCCAAGCAAGGAAAATTTGCTACAGCAGAGGCGAGACTATAAGAAGAAAAAAGCGATGGAAAACGAGCAGCAAGCGTACCCTACTCTTGCCCAAGAAGAAAATGTTGATCCTATGCTTGTGCCACCTGTACAGCACATTGACGTCGAGTTTGAAAGTGCTTTATTCGAGCCTACAAACCTAGATGTTTCAACATGGCCTCTTATTGAGAAGATCCAAGAGCGAATGCAAACAGATGGGTACATGTCATGCGACTTGTATTTTACAAAACTGATTATGTTTGATTTTACATACTTAGCAACTCTGTGAGATTTTTTAATTATTAATGTACAGGACATCATGCGGTCTGTGGATGGTAAACTTCATGGAATATTGGACTGGATCTTCCCTCTCTGATAAAGTAACTCAGGTGATTCATAGTGGACTTGCATACCGCTATATATCATCCGAACATATTATAAATTTTTATAATAACTTATACTACTTTACAGGTTGATATAAATAATTTCAGGTTTAAGCTACCTGCTATGTTGCGGGATTCGAGATTAAACATAAAGAACGGATATCAAGAACTTGAACAGCCAAATGATGACGAAGACAGTCCAAGTGATGTTGAAATTGTCGATACTACGACTGAAGCGCCTAAACCCTCTGCCAGAATATTCACGGACAGAAAGGAACTGTTGCATCGGGTGAGCACATACATATGGTCGATAGACGATATGGAGTGTTTAGAGTAAGTATTTTTTCATATTAATGGCATAATATACTACTAATAATAATAATACTAAAAGATGTGATCAACTAATACGTTCATGGTCCTTGTTTTTTTTAGCAAAGAATGGGTCCAAAGCACCAGACCATACCCAATCTCTATAAGTCTCAGAACAATTAGAGATATTTTAGATGCAAACAAACCCATGGATCATGATTGCTTCAACATGGCTGTTCGGACGGTTGCGTGCAACATAGCCAGGTTGTTTATAGAAGACAAATACCACTTCATGGACCTCAAGTTCTGTGTAAGTTGATATAATTATTCCCTTCTTGTGTATATAATTGTATAATTAATCAAATAATTATAATTTTTTGCAAAAATCAACAAGCCATAACTCAGTTTGGACGAGATCCGCGATGTTGTGACAAGATAGACTACAAAGAACTAGCAAAATTGCTTGAATGCTGGCCTGACATGGAGTACGATATTAAAGATTGCAGCACTGTAAGATATGTTCTGTAAACTCCTTTAAAAACATATTTTATTTTGCACTTATAGTCTGGGTGTTTGTTTACAGGTTCTATTGCCATATTATCGAGATAGGTTCTACACTTTATTCATAATAGACAGGGGTAACAAAATTGTCTACATTATGGATCCGCATTCTCCAAATCTGTGGTATCTGTGGTGCATGGGTAATGATCCAAGTATGCCATATATAACTACATTACATAATATTTTCAATCATTTCAATCTTGCCATGAAATTGGCGAATCCTGCATGGAACGACAATATTTATGGCTGGCGTCGTGAATTCAAAAAAGGGGTTCCAAAAACTGGAGACTAGTAAAAACATATAATATGTTTCATCTTTCTTATCAAATAGTCATTTGATTTATCTACAACAAATAAACACTTGCTCTTCTTCTCCAGGAAATTGGCAGGCTTCCTTGTATACAACTTCCTAAAGTCGTGGAATGGCGAAAGATTGTCGTTTATCAACACTGTGAGCATATATATTCTCTATGTATATTTTGTAGACTACATAGCAAATTAATAAGTTAACTTATTATCTGCCATCCACAGATATCACATTCACTGAGGACGGAATTCTTGGTGGACATTTTGAAGAGCAGTGCAAATGAATGTACAGATATTATCCCTGGAGAACTCCAAGATCTACTTAAGCAATTCATGAATTATTTGTAGTATGCGAGACATGACTTTATTATGCCTTGTTATGCATGAGTGTTTTCCGGATTATATACATGGTCATATACAATTGCGTGAGACTTAAACTATGGAAAAATATTGTCGTTTGGTTGTTTTCATGCGCATCCCTGAAATGAAGCCGTGGCGTTAGCACGAGTTTCATGTGCATCCCTGAAATGAAGCCGTGGCATTAGCACGAGCACTATAATATTATTTGTAGTATGCGAGACATGACTTTATTATGCCTTGTTATGCATGAGTGTTTTCCGGATTATATACATGGTCATATACAATTGCATGAGACTTAAACTATGAAAAAATATCGTCGTTTGGTTGTTTTCATGTGTATCCCTGAAATGAAACCGTGGCGTTAGCACGGGCACTATACTAGTCAAATGAAATACCACTCGAAAATGCTTTACTTTCCACCATCGTTCTACGACCTCTCCTTTAAGTAAGTTATTTTCACTTAACGTTCATAAGGGAAAAGACTTAGCTATGTGGTCGTAAGCCTTTCTACGACCACCCTATGGTCATAAGTCTTTCTATGACCATGACCTAGTCGTAAGTCCTTCTACGACTGCCTTGTGATCGTAGAACCTTCTACAACTAGCTTAGTTATGACAACCTTGTAATTGATAAGGCCTGTTGACTTGTGGGCTGATCGATTATGGAGTCTTATGTGTCATGTTTAGCACACGTAGCTGTTAATATATACAGTTATTCTTAGGAATAACTGCATGTCTTCTTCTTTGTCTCCGACAATAACCGTCTGGCAATGTGGGGGTGATGTCTCTATGACAGTAACTTCTATCAACCGGTTCATCATTTGAATCGTTGAGACGCCTCTTGGCTTGAAGCAACTGCTACCCCTTCATATGCTATATAAAGACTAAGATCAAAGGACAGGAGACACGGAGCATTATTCTTCTTCTTGATTGTAATCAGCACATTCAATATAGCCACACAGGAGTAAGATTATTATTCTCTCTGGAGAAGACCTGAACCTGTATAAAATCCCTATATCATTCTTTGCGTGGTTCTAATTTAGGAGACCCCCCTACAATCATTTATACGTAAGATCGGTACTAGATCACTGACAAGAACAATTTGGTAATCTTTTGGGGGGCTTTATGATGGAAGAGTAGACGATAACGATTTTTGTTAAGAGTGTATTATTCTTAATGTCAGTAAGATTGTCTGCAAGAGATTGTGACTTGTGGGAATGGTGATGATTCTTTCAGAGAGAAAGTAATTTGATTGCCTTTCTTAATATCGGTTAAATGAAATGTTTGGAGTTTTGTATTCGTGATCTTTTGGGAGTTAATGATCTCGGAAATTTTCAGCGCATAGAAAAACGTTTACCACTTGTAGTAAACACAATACCAAGAGATCTCGGATACAAAACTCCAAACTCTTGGTATTGTGTTTACTACGAGTGGTAAATGTTTTTTTATATGCTGAAAATTATTTCCATTTGCCTCTTCTTTTGAGAAAGGGTTAACTAATTCGTTTTACTAGGGCCTTTTAAAATGTATAGTGATAGTTGGATAGTGATGGTCAAGTAAATGATTTTGTGAGACTTTAGGTGTCAAGTTGTTTGAGATGCATTGAGCGATAAATTGATTTCTTGGAATAATCCTTGGAGATGATTTGATTTAAATAAAATGTTTGTCTTTGGAGCTAACTGATTACGTTGTTGTAACTAGTAGAACCTATAGTGATTTGTGGTTCAAGATTTTTTTGTTCATTTTTGTGGAACATTAGAATAATCGAAAGTATGAGAATCTTGATCAATTTATTAGAGTATTGTGATTGGGTAATTTGCAAGGTTGTGTAGGTAAAATATGACGGTGTAGTTTAATGAGAGTAGGATTGGCGAAGTAATCTAATCGTTATGGCAATTATTGGGATAGCAGGGATTGTTGAATTATTGTCGGGTAGTGGCTTCAATGAGTAACCCTCTGGGAGTTAAAATCTTTATAAAGATAATTTGGTCGAGAATATGTTTACCTGTTGATGTTAATGATTGAGTATGTTTGGGTTGTAGGAATTTTAGTCATCAAATCTGATGATTTCCCTATCATTTACACCAGGAGTTCATTGTAGGCGTCTTGGAGGTTGAAATTAGTCTTGAGTTTTATGCTAAAATCTTGGTTGCTCAATGATTATGTGTAGAAGTAGTAAAACAAAAGTGGATTCCGAATAGTATGTTGATCATTGATATAATCCTTTAGGTGTAGTAAATGAGTGTGTGTGCTGAGAATTTCAAGTTGATTATCCTTAAAGGATTGAGGTGATGTGATTGTGGATGAAGATCTTTATTGAGGTGATGGGAATCATTTATCAAAATAATTCCTTTGGTAGAGGAGTGGACTAGAGTAACTTTTGGGAGATTAGTAGAGTCCCTCTAAATGAGTGCGATTGTTGCTTTCGGGTTGAGCATTGCTTTGAGTTTGCCGGTTAAGAGGAAGAAGTTAGTGTGATGATTTGGAATCCCATGATTTGAGAGAAAGTTTATTCCTAAAAGAAAAATTGAGAAAAGAATATTTTCTCGGGTAGTGAAATGCTCTCTTGATTCTTGTTTGAGCCGTGTGTTTATGACATAGGTTATTTCTTTGAAATTTAAGTTGGCTTTATGTTGGCATGTGTGGTTCTTTTCGGTTCAGAAAAACAAAGGAGATGATTGAATTGGGCATTCGACTGATTTCTCCTTTGACTTATGTGGTGTTTATTTGCAAACTGATTGCTTGAAAAGTGGAAAGGTTTTCGTGATAAATCTTCAATTTTGGATTTGACTCTTTTGGTGGGGAGTTAGTAATGTGTGGTTGTGATCAGAATCATTTATTTTTAGTTGGGTTCTATTTGTAAATGAGCTTGTTTAAAACGGGTTCTGTTGTGTGTCCTTGGTTAAAGGAGGTGATCCTTGTTAAGGTGAAGAGATCAATTGAGAGTTGGAACAAGAGTTCTGTGTGTTATGTGCAGGTTGTGTGATTCAGTACCAAAAAGGGAAGGTTGGCCCAAGGTACATTGGTTTGATTCTGGATGTTGCAGGATTTTGGAAGATAGTGTATCGCTAGGATCGTCTCTAGTCCTGGCACAGGGTACATGACGTGTTGTATGACCCGGTGTCATGGGAGTACTTGAGAGATCTGGAGTGTGGGGTTTCATTAGGGCCATTGACCAACGAGTAAGACTCTGCCTTCAAGTCCTATCCATTGAGTGTACCTGAAAAGGGTCAAGACGAGTGTTGAGGTGTAAGATGTTGGTATACATTAAGGCGATGTGATCCCATAAGTCTGAGAGGGAAGCGACTTGGGAGTTGGCGATGTTATCTGTTGTTTATTTTAGTTGTGGTGTTCTTGCGAATAAAACAATGAGTAGAATTCATGGTCGAATTCTGTTTAAGGAGGGTAGAATGTAATGTCCTGTTTCGCTTAAGAAAGGATGAATGATTTAGAGAATGGAATTAAAGGGTTTAAAAGGGGGTTTTTCGCTGAAGGTGGGAAACCTGGGCTGTGGGCTCTTGGCCCAAGGTGGCTCGGCCCAAATGGGAGCCGAACAAAAAGGGATGCCAACCCTAGCTGCCTCCCTTGCCCCTCCTCCTTTTTCCCCCTATCCAGCACCTCCACTCCCCTGTGCCTCCTCCCTTTGCTGCAGCTGCCAGCCCAGCACTCCTCTCCTGCGCTGTAAGTGCTTTACTAGATAATTTCCTTGCTGCATCTTTTGTATGGGTATGTGGTGGATTCAACAGTACAAGAGAAAAAAAGGAAGAGGAAGAGAAAGAAAGGAGAAGGAAGAGAGAAAGAAGAAGAGGTGGATCACTGGAAGTTCGTGCTCATCATCTTGATCTCTAAGGGTGATGATCAAGTTTCTCTTCCTTTTTGTTTAGCAATTTTCTAGTCGGTAGAAATCGTTTAATAGATCGGTTTTCTGTTGTTTCTGTTGCACTGTAGATTCGGGAATTTTGTCTCCTCGGAAGTTGTATAGGACCTTGATAGCTTTCTGTAGAGTGCTTGTTCATGTCAATTTGATGGGTAGATTTTAATTTATAAATTTTGTAAGCTTGCTGTCTGGTCAGGTTGTCGGGTTCTAGTAGCGTGCATAAATCTGTAGATTAAAATAAAAGATGAGATAATTTGAGGTTTTGATCTGCATGAAAAGGGGAGATAACTTCTTAAGGATTCCAGAGAGTCCAAGAACATAATTTTTGGATGGGTAGAACGAATGTTATGATTTTTGGAAGATTGTAGTCTAGAACCGGGTTGCTGCTGGAAGCAGTCATGGAAAAACTTTAATTTGACAAAGTTAATGGCAAAATGGAATTTTTGGCATAACTAGGTTATGGTAGGTAATTTCCTATAGTTTCTGAAAAGTCAAAGATCATTATTGTTGCACATGTGGATTAATAGATATAAAATTATTAAGTCTGTTGTCCAAAAGATGACAGATCTGTCTCCTGGGTTAATACAGGGGTTTAGATAATTTAGGCCCTGTTTGGTACAGCTCCTAATCCCAGCTTCTCAATCAAATCTCATGGAGCCGTGCCAAACACCCAACTTCTCAAAACAACTAGATCCTGATTCTCGTGAGGAGCTGTCTCAAAATAAACTAGCAACGAGGAGCAGTCTTCCCGCAGATTCTCGTGAGAATCCAACCTTCAAAAATGAACATGCCCCTTGAAGTTTGAAGTAATTACCCGCTAATGCCATCCACCTACCCCCTGGAACTCCCACTGCGCGACCACGCTCCCGTGCTCCTTCACCTTTCCCCTCGCTTTCTCATCTCCTCCCAGTGCTCTCGCGACCAGACGAAAAATCGCCTCTGGTCCTCGATTCGCCGCCTTCGGTCCTCGACTGCACCGCCCTCAGTCCTCAACTACGCCGCCCTCGGTCCACAACTGCACCGTCCTCGGTCCTCAATTGCTGCCTCAGCATTCAAAGTCTGCCGCGCAGCACAAAAGCGCCGCCGCAAGCACACGAGCGCCGCCAACCCCGAAAATCCTAGAGGCCGGCCCCCGGGTGCACCCCCGTCGGTCGTCCACTACGCCGCCATTGTCCCCGGAGTGCGCCACCGCCGTCCCCGGAGTACGCCGGTGCCGACGCCGAAAACCCTAGAGGTCGTCTTCCCCACCTTCTTCGCCGCCGCTGTTTCTCGAGCACGACCGGCCGGCTCTTGTGAAGGTAAAGGTCATCATCAAGTGCACCCCCTTGCCCTCCCTACTCCTCTCTAGTTCCCTTCCTGTGATATAAATTGATTGATGAATTGTTTTCATGCATCTGTGATGTAAGTGATTGATAATTTTCTTCATGCTTCTGTGAATTTGTGATTGAAGGATGCTATCATGCTTACTCCTCCCTTTGTCTGGAATGCTCGACCTGAACAAGGAACTTTATGATTGAAATTCAGTACTATAGAACCTTAGAGCAAGGCATATTTGTTATGATATCAGTATAAACTCTGTGATATTTTCATGCTTTTGTGATTGATGATGTTGCCGCAAACATATAATTCAAAGAATAAAAGTGTATGATGGTAATTGACCTAGTGGAGAATTGATGATTAATCCATATGATTTTCTGGGATGAATAAAAGTGTATGCTGGTAATTAACTACAAGATAGGTTATATTGTCTGATGTTGTATGAATGTGCAAAAGTACATAGGCTGTAATGGCACAAGTTCAGAAATGTATACATTTTCGTAGATGTGTTAATGTTGGGAGATAGTAATAATGTACATGTTTTCAGAGATGTGTTAATGTTCTGGCGGTGGTAGTCGGCACGCCGAGTAGCTGACGCCTCCTCTCCTGGAGTTTCACAGACATAAGCACGAGGTTGCAGGTAGTGGTATACCACTTATCTACCCGTTCACAAGATGCAATATCGCATTATTAATTTATTTGCCGAATACATAAACAAAGATCATGTACATGTTCTAGCACCTTAATTGGACCATACAATGACCATTAATCAGACTTTTTTTACATAAAGAAAGTTTATTCATTCCTGCCTAATTGAAGAAACAAACCTCCATTTAGGCGTCACACTTGAACTGTTTATTGTGATAAAATAAACTTAAGAATTGCCTTGAGTTAGGCTAACAGATTGAAATTAGATTAATGTTTCACTATGGCATAGTTCTCTTAGACCTATGATTTTGCTTTCAGTTAGTTAAAACTTCACAAGATGTGATTATGATATCTGTGGACTATGGAGTAATCATTTTACATGTGTTTACCATTTTTTGTAGAACAAGTGACTGATTTTTGTTCGGGGATGCTACTTTGCAATATGTGAGCTGAGAATTTTGCAAGTTCTTGTTACCCCAGAGGATGGATCATATCGAGAGTCATAAAAATGTTGAGACAAGTGGATTTATCTGGTAGTGTATAGTTGGCATCTAGGACATTTGGTGAGGCACCAATGCGTTTCTTTTTGCGCATCAGTTGTTGTAATATGTTATTTTGGAGAGCATCCATGTTCTTGATGCTGACTTGATCCGCTATTACATTGTGAATTACTACGCTTAATGTACTCGTGTAATGGAAGCTCATCAGAAAATTCATGTACCCATGCTTATGTTTACTGTTTATGCGTTTTCATAGTTGATTGAAAATGTTTGGGCAAGTGGATAACCGAGTTCGCATTCATGATGAATGACAATATGGACATTTGCCTAGTTTATGTCCAAAATTTTAAATACTTTTGGCCAAAAATGTTTTTAAAAAGAAATAATGTCCAAAATAACCACATATAAAGGAACCACATAAATAAGCTAGTAATATGTACAAGACAATATACATATGCCAAAACCATGGGTAGTATAGACATTTTGCATACAATCCTCTCATTCTTGAATCCGGAGCAAACTTACCAGCCAAACACTTTCCTCTGATAGCTCTAGATTCTCAAAGGAGTGGATTCTTAGAGAATCAGGAGCAGAATCTGAAAAATAAGAATCTGGAGCTGTACCAAACAGGGCCTTAATCTGAACTTTTGATCACCTAAGAAGTTGTAGGAAATTGTGTATTGTTTCCAAAACAATATGGTTCACCATTTTGCGATGTGGGGGTTGAAAGTTATGATAATTTTAGTGCTGGGACAGTAGGGTGACTATTTGGTAAAGAGGGAAAATTGTGGCGCGTAGTAGCATTGTAGATTAAGCATTGATTGGTATTACCATAGTTGTATTGAGTTGGGTGTTTGTTGTAGGCGGAGTTACTTCGGGATTGGTATCACCCTCTCTTTACTCCGATCATCGCAACTAGAAAAGCAAGTACATGTAGAATGATATTGAATGTTTGGCATTTTTATTTGTTCGGGTGAATGCTTGTCATGATTATTCACGTGAGATATGATTATTTCATATTGCTCTTATGCTTTCGTTAATTGATGATGATTATGGAAAAATAATAATGATTATTCATTGCATTGCATATTGAGCATTCATGTTGGCATGATTTGACCCACAGGAGTGGGATGAGATCCCCATATGTAAGATATGAGCAATGAGATCCCCGTATAAAAAAGGACATGCAACGGATCATCGTATTTGAGAATGTGGGCAAGAGTGAACACCGACGGGTGTTGTAAGGACCCAGGAGTAACACCTCCAAATCCTCTGTGTATTTTGAACTAGTCCCATGATTAGTAGCTAGTTTACATAGTAAACAAATTTGGTAACATCAATAATTCACAAAACTTTATTAATAAATATCAGAGTTTAATACAAGAAAGGATAAGAAAGGCTTACGAGCCAACAATAGAGAACACAGCGGAAGATGAAGAGAAAGAAGTAGAGCCCAGCTAATCTGCCACAGGCAATAAGCTGGAGTAGCGGTCTAGTCATCGAGATCTTCAGCAGTTGCAAAGTCCTTCTCCTCTGGACAACATTTTATTAAGAAAGGGTGAGTACAAAATGTACTCCGCAAGTTACACCCAATAATAGAATTATAATACATGCAGGGATATTTCAAAGGAAGACTTTAAGTGGTTGAATTTGCGTAAAGCAATGTTTTCTTTTTTAAATATATGTACTTGGTTCCAAAGCAATTATTCTATAACTAAAATTTATTTTCTAAATTATCAAGTTTTATAGTAAGATAACCTTCATACAAGAGTGGTGAAGGATACTGTCCTATCACACGGCTACCCGCCCAATTTCTCAATTGGATAAACTATCCAGAATTATTTGATAAAGTCTTTTGAAATCAAAACCAAATTCTAACTTTGAGTGGCTTTGCTGAGCATCTCCATGACCTTAGACACAACTATTCGAATAGTTTTACACTCTACAGATGTTATACAACTTTACCCACAAAAGATAACCATCTTATAATAGCCGTCTAACACACTTTCAAAGGTGTGCGACTAAGTGATTATCACAAGGCCTTTACAATGCCCCATTCCAATCGTAGTTTTGCCCGCTAAGGTTTCGCTTCTTTTGGATAGAAATCTGCCGGACTTAATCCCTCTCTTACGCTATGTAGGAATATATAAAAGTAGGTCATTCTGACACCCATGCAACCGGATGGCATAACCACGGTGGAATGTTTCAAATTATTTAGCGTAGTTTTCCCCACTCTGGATCTGTGGTAGTAAGATGGGGCTTAGAAAGATGCGGCTCGAAGACCAGTCCTTAACTTACTTGGGTGAATTCCAAAATAACCCCTGGGCCTCAACCATTCCCGAATTGAGCCCGTTCAACAACTTGCACCATCCAACATCCATGTCGCCCAAGTCTAAACTAATTTTTATTTTATTTACCAAGTCAAATCATTTTATAAATTTCTATAGTAAAGACAATACCATAGCCTCATTTTAAATCATAATTGAACATTTGGCTAAATTCCCCAAATTTGATATTTTTGGTCTAAGCCATGTCTAAGCATAAAGTTTTTCAACAAAAACATCTTGTCAATATTATTGTATTAACTAGAGTTTTATCTAGGGCGACAAGGTGTAAGAGATTGATGTTCAAGAATTATCAATTCCAAGATCAGTATGTCAACCATCAATATCAAAATCATAATCTCCAAATCAATCTATTATGTTTGTTGATCCATCACCTCATTGTTTACATTATTCCATCGATAACTACAGATCAACCAAACACTACTATTCAATTCAATTCACTGCACTAATCTCATCGATTCTCTACAATTCAACCAATGCACTTGAATTCCATTCATAACTTACTATAATAATCCAACTTCATTCTTTATTCATCACCTAAACCTGATAATTTCGTCAAAACTAGACTTCCAACAATCACTAATACTACATTTCTTTCCTCTAAGATTTCTTCTAAATCCAATTTCTTTATTCATTCGTGTCCAATAAATCCAACATAATCAAACTACCCAAATAAACACATATTTCTTGATTCAACATAATCCACCAAAGTCAACATCATAAATGGTTATGAAAATCCATCCTTTTCGTATTTCGATCACCACCTTTACAGGATCAATTTCTCAATACTAGTTCTCCAACAATTACTAAAATATATTTAAATCCGCTGAGATGTATTTCTATAATCCAACCAAGATTTATTTCTCTATTCCAATATCCAACAATATTCTAATTCTATAATCCAACAACCATCAATTTAATATCCAACAATCCAATCTCTAATAATAATCTATTCTATAATCCAATATCCAATAATCATGTATTTCTAATAATCCAATATCCAACATCAATATAGTCCTATAATCCAATATTCAACAATCATCCAATCTTTTCAATTTCTAACTTCCAAAATATATAATCACTCGGAATAATTCTCCATACTACCGATCTTGACAATAATTGGCTATACAATAGAATTAGGAATAACTATAAATTTAAAATAGGATTTTAAATTATTTGAATATAAATACGCATGAAATAATGATTTAAAAAGAATTTAACTAATTTAAAATATTGGGATCAAATGTGATCAAATGATGTAACTTGCCTTGCTCAATTAGTTGTTGTTCTCAAACAGCGTCGAAATCCGGTTCTCCACAGTCGTTGAAATCTATACGCGAAAATAAGCTAATTCAAACCAACTTCAAATAAAATTCCAATAAACTCCAAATTAAATAATTTTAGTATAGAAAGCTAGACCTTGATTTTAGATCAATTTATAAATAAGAATCGACGGAATCGGAGTTCGTATCAGGGAGAACGAACGTCTGGAAGTTTGCAATCACTTGAAATGATAGAATTTCAGAAAAAGAAAAAGAGAGAATATTCTTGGGAGATGCTTTTTCTGAATTTTCACTGCAAGGAAATTGAGCATAACCTCTCTGGCCCACTTGTAAGAGACAAAGAGAGAAGAAGGAAGGAAAAGAAAGAGTATGATATGAGGGTCCACCTTGAAGTGAAAGCAACGGAGAAAGAGAAAGGGAATATGTGAAAGACAAAGGGGACCCACTTGCCATAGAACCAAAGAGCAGCTACACAAGGCCAACTCACAGAGAAAGAACCGAGCAACAGAAGGAGCTCCATGGGTGGCAAGGGCATGGTGGTGGCGCCGATGAGGGGCAAGGAGGTGGCGGTCGAGGAACAACAAATGGAATCCCCCAAGGGTGGGGATCCCATGGCCGGCGGTGGCGGCGTCGGAGGAGGAGCGAGGCGGCGACGGCGAGAAGGGCGCACAGCCGGCGGTGGCTCACGGTGGCGGCGGCGCTCCGGTGATGTTCCAGCGAGGAGAGTGAGAGCATGGTGTAGAACACGGAGTGGCAAATCCAAGGGTGGTGACGATGTTGCTGGAAAATCAATGATGGCGAAGGAACATGAGGCAGAAGGAGCTTCGTCCGGCGATAGGAAAATGCCGATTATGGAGAGGAGGAAGGGGGGAAGGAGATGAAACTTGGGGGCTTAGACGAGTAGGTCTGGGAACACACGGTAACGTGCTCAGCTTGGCAAAAGAGTGACTGGAGAGGGGAACAAGGGAGGAGAAGATGGCCGATTTTTGGGGAAGAGAAGGGGAGCTCGGTGGTTGCTTTGTGGGGGGAAGGGGAAGAAGAGGGGATGCCTGGTCTTTATAGAGGGAAGAAGGGAGGAGCGGCGCCTGGACGCATGGGTGGCGCAGAGCCGATGGGCGAGGGTGGAGGCTCGGGGCAGCACGCAGGGCATGGCGCTATCGGACCTCCAGGCGTGGAATACCTGAAGACCCTATGTGTATATTGTATATTGTACTAGTCCCATGATCAGTGGCTAGCATACACATTCACAATATTTGGTATTCACACCCATACAATCACATATAAAAGTAAAGAAAATAGTACTTACTTAAGCGGTAAAGTTATTACAACAACGGCTGACCGGCCAAATAAAAGCAATCATTAGAGTAAAAGTATAGCAGTGGAAGAAATGATAAAGTAGCAAAATTCCAGCGGCATGCCCATCCAATCCCTCAGGCAACTGATAAGAAACAAGGCCTAGATAGACCCGTCACTGAACCCTCCGGTTCCGAATGCAAAGAACGTGTCGTCTAGCGTCGGCTCATCTTCGAACTCAGAACAACAATATAAGCAAGATTGAATACAATGCGTACTCAGTAAGACTTGTAGTGTATCGTAAAATTATATTGATGCAAGGCTATCAAGGAATGATGCTCTACTCTACAAGTTATTTTGCATAAAGCCATTTTTATTTGCAATATTCATCAGTAGTAATTTGCAACGGAATTTGAAAAAGCTGTTAAATAGATATAGGATAGTAAGTAAAGAACTGAACAAATAATAACAACAACTCGTAACCCTTCTCAGTTACGAGCACAAAAGAAATAATGACAACAACTCACAACCCTCCTCAACTGCGAGCCACATTTTATGTTCAACCATAGACATGGTAGTTAACTCAATAAAATAAAACCCCAAGTCATTGCCCATGTTTTGTGACAAAACGGTTTTTGAAAATCAAAACTATAGTCATACCAGCCGCACTAAGCATGCTCATGACCGCGAGCATAGCTATTTAAATAGATTTACACTATGTAGAGGTGTACAACTTTACCCATATTACACGAATATTCCAGTTTGCCTGGAATTCTCTATATCACTCCTCACTACCGTAGGTAAGCAATCTAGAACTCGTGATGCAGCCTTTACATCACCTAGTCCTAACCTTAAACTAGCCCAGCGAGTGTTTCCTCACTCACCAAGATACCCTCCGTCGAGTGAGACCCTCACTTACCTGGATACCCTCTGTCAAGTGAGGCATTCGCAGTTGTGTCAGCAAGCTTTATGCCTAACACAGTGGTGAAAGGAGCCCCTTCGAACATGCCTACTCGGTCATGCCCGCACTCTACGGCCTACTTACGTGCAAGGCTAGTTTTTCAATGACTTAGTTAGCTACGACCATCCTATACCAGCACATACAGTTGTACGCTTAGGTCTTAGTCCTGGAGTTGTTGGCTTCCGTCCTTACTTGACCTGTGCGAGGATCTCCACCCTATCTACTAGTGAGTCACAATCTTCACTTTCTCATAATACAATATAACTTGCCCACGTCTAAATCTAGGTTTTTTATTTTATTTTCATATAAAATAATAGAGGTACCCCACTGGACATTTTTCAAAACATCCTAAATTCACAATTTAACATATTATCCTTATATAAAATTTTTGAAAAATCTATTGTTCCAGTAGCATTTGTGCGATAATCGCACTAAAAAAAATCCCAAATGACATCATATATTGTCTAACACATATTCTAATGGCTACAACAATAAGGGATAAATATTCCAAGGAAGTATGTGCAGCAAGTAGGATTTACAAATACCGATTTCCCAATCATAGCAATTTCATACAAAACATACACGCATGCATAATAGATTTTGCAAAACAAAGTACACTAAGTAAAATACTGGGATCAACATGATCAAATGATGTGTTTGCCTTGCTCTTGCTGTTCTGAATATATGGTTGGTTGGTCGTCGAAATAATATCTTGAGCAATCGACGTCTAATTCAAAAAGAGCCGGAAACGAATTAAATAACACCAATAAATTCAACAGTGACCAACAACAAATATTTTTACATATTCTGGTAGGTTCAGATTTTAGATGAATTTAGAAATAAAAATAATTTGATTTGGAGTTTTTATGCAAAAGTTATTAAGGTTTGAATTTTGTTCGGTTTGGAAATTCCAAAGAAAATGAGAAATACGCTTTTTAACAGAGAAAGCATATTCTCTCGCATGTACTATTGACGTTTATGATTTCCAGTAAGGAAAGCATATTCTCCTCAAAACTCAAAATGTATTTTCCATTTTCTTTATTAACATGACAACTGGGGTCCACTTGTAAGTGTCTCGGTTCATATGAACAGCGCGCATGGACTAAAGCCCACTATGCATTTAAGTTGTGGGACCCACATGTCAGTGACTCATTAGAAATACCGATTCGTTTTAGTTTTTCTTAATATTTTAGTTTGGTCCCACATGTTAGCGACTCAAGCACTAATTAAACTGACAGTTAATCAATACTTTGTCTTAATGACTGAGATTTGGGTATTTAATGATGTGCTATAGTGTCTGTCTCATTCAGATAGTGCGAGCGCACTCACGGCCGTGCTCGTCGTCGACGCGATGGCACTCGGCGCTGCAGGGGAAGACCCAAAATGGGTTCCCCATGCCATTGAGCACCTAAGGGTGCCGCCGGTTAGGCCTGGGGTGGCCCATAACGGCGGCGTGCCGGAGAGGAGCAGCGGTGTTGCTATGGCAATGAACCAAAGTGCAAACGAGCTATGCTTCCAACTAAAGATCGTGCACATAAGCAACTATAGGCTACGAGGGTTATACCAGAGCTATGAGGGTCTGCTGGAGATGGTCAGAGATGGATTGGCAACGAAAGATCGAGGTGGCAGTGAGCTTCACATGGAGAAGATGTACGGCCGAGGGAGAGTGTCGGGACCCAAAAATACAATTATGGACCCTCTGTGTATACTGCACTAGTCCAGGATCACGCTAGTGCACACAGTGGCAACATCGAAGAAATATCATTTCCATATACAAAGATGACTAATAAATAGGCAAATAATAATAAATATCAGAGTAAAGACCTTAAGGTCAAAGCTTACAATTAATGCCTCAGAAGGCGAATAGCTCAATGAAGCTGCAGCGGAACGAAAAAGAATAACTTCAGTGAAACCCATCCATATGCCCACAGGCAATCGACTGGGGTGCGTGACCTAGTTCTCCTCGATCCTTGAAGTAGACCTTGTTGACTGACGATTCCTCTACTTCTGTAGATTTGGGCGCAAGTTTTACAACAAGCGTGAGTACACAACCGTACTCGCAAGTCATACCATAGATGCAATTTATAAATACAGGCTTATTCCAAAGGAAATGGCTTCTGTGGTTATTTTGCAGAAATACAACATTTGCAATTGAATATGAATAATAGATTAAAAGCATAATTCAAAACAAATAGATAATATTAATTTAATAGTTGTTTTCACAAAGACACATAAATTAATCAAATTCTTTCACACAGCCATATGACTTAAATCACACAGTTGTTCCTTCCCAATAATTTTATGAAAATCTACCCCTTGGACAATCCGACAAAGAAAGCCAGTCCGACACACACCGCTGGACAGGGATGCGGCCAACCGTCCCGCGATGCAACTACCATGTAGTCACACCTCCACCATGTCACGAAGCCTAACCTATCCACCTGAACATCAAAGCCAAGAATCCATAACCTACTAAGTTAGGCCCATCCCATCAGGCATGTGGTCGTACAGTAAGACTCAGTTCAATGGCGCACAAAGTTAAGTCCTTAATTAACCAAGGTAAGACTTCCATTTTCTAACTATGCCACAAAGATTATCATTCCTATGCACATAGCTTCCACCATATCACACAGTATCCACCACTTGCCTCATTCTAAATCCTTTCCCACCCTGTTGGTTTAGTGCAACACATGCTATCACAAAGTAATAACACATAGCACACACAGTTTTATCACAAAGTTCCATAATCACTTAGTCAAATTTATAATTGCAACTCAGGTGATGATGATGACTCGTTGCATGGCTAAGCAATCTACTCATATCTAACCAACCCATGTTAGTATAACCATAGCACCAACTAAATATGAACCAATCTAGGGTGACAAAAGATTATGACATACAATAGACAAAGTGGATATAACAAATTTGATTAATAGCTAAACCCAAAAGCATTTAAATAATTACTTAAAGTAAATGCAATAATTTGAATCAAAGTAATTTTGAAAACTATGATTCAATATGATCAAAGGTATAACTTGCCTTGCTATAGCAATGATGATCTTATTTTATCTTCAATCCTCTACTTGCTTGATCTTGACTCCTTGGACGATTAGGGACTTGGCTGCCTAACGAGAAAGAAAGCGCAAAACAAACTAAATTCAAAAGACAAAGCAAATAAACTCCAAATTGAAATTGAATGGTACTGGAAGGTAGATATTGAATTTAGATGAATTTAGAAACTTGAATGGGTTCAATCGGAATTCGAATGAAGAAGATATCGCTCTCGAAAGATTGGAATTCACATGAAATGATGAAAAACTCTACGGAATATTCTCAAAATATTCTATTCCAAAAATACTAGAAAAAGAATTAGTGTATGATAGGTGGGACCAACTGGTATTTATGGATTTCTAGAATTAAAATAATTTCAGAAATAAAGTAGAGAGAGTGACACGTGGGACCAATAAGATAAATGACTTTTCAGTAATTAAATTAATTCCCAAAAATAGGATTAGAGGTTGACATGTGAGCCACTGGTCTATGGACCAGGTCCATAGAGATATGCTAGTCCACGGTGGACCAAGCTCATAGACAAGGGTTGACCAAGAGTTGACTCACATGCGGGACCCGCACGTAAGAGATAGAAATAATTATGTTTTTTTAATTGGGTGAATGACATGTGGAGTCTACATGGAAGTGATAGAGATATATATTTTCTTGCATGACATAGAGAAAGAAAGAATTAACACAGAAGCATGCATTGAAGAAATACTACATGCAATAGAGAGAATTAAACAATGACTTGCATGTGGGACCAACATGGAAGAGAGAGATAGGAAATAAAAGGTTGACTAAGTCAATAGGGGCCACAACAGAACCCACGTTCTGTTGGAAAGAAGAAACAGAGGGCTTACGTGCTGGACTTAGGCTTGAATAGTGAACAGAGGCGTCGACTGATTCTTGCTCATGGAGTTGCCGATGAACGGAGGCGATCCAGTGGTAGCAAAGGAGCAAAACGGAAAGGAAACGACGAGCCAGAGATGATGACGCGGTCGGGACATCAAGATTTTGCTCCATGCGACGGCAGCGACGCGAAGAACACCGATGACGGCGGCCTCACGGGCGCATACCACTTTGAGCGACAATCTGCGAAAAGGGAGGTGAGCACGGCGTAGAACGCGGCAACGCGAACTCAACGGTGGTGGAGTTGAAGGCAGGGGATCAACGGTTGTGCAGTAATTGGCCGAAGAAGGACGACGAACAAGAAGCGAGAGAACGCTCGATTCTCGGTGCATGGTGGATGAAACTTGAATCTATAAGAGAGGAAAAATAGGTATCGACGAGGGGCACAAGATGTCGTGATCGGATTTTGGAAAAACTCACCGAGGAAGCGAGGAACGCGATGAACACGTTTGGTCTTTATGGCTTGATATGGCCGACGGTGCTCCGGTGATCTTTGAGCGAAGAGGAAGGAACCATGACGTGGAACGCGACGATGCGGAGCCAACGCCGTAGACGGTTCGGCCGGAGGACGTCGGATGAAGGCGTAGTTTGCCGGAGAAGAACTTCAATTGGAGGTCGGTTTTCTGGAGATTGCGACAAAAATAGATCGGTTTGGAGGAAACCAATTTAGGGGATTGGAAGAGGAGATCAAGACGGACGCGTGGATGCAAACGGTTCGCTTTTATATGCACCGTGGAGGAAGATATGGAATTTGGAAGGTTTGGTTTGCTCACATACAGAGAACAAACTGATCTATTTGGTTCGGGCGGGAAGATGAACAGTGTTTCACGATTTACTGTAGCACATGGCAGGGGAGAGAAAAGGCTAATTTTCGGAATTAAAATAAAAGGGCGAAAATCAAGGAGATCAAATAAATAGCAAACAAATTCGAAAAAATCTTTGAAAATACCCAAAAATTCCTTGAAATACAAGGAAGCCAAATAACACAAGTTTTTATTTAATTAATGTTTAGATTAGTCAAATTAAATATTTTTAATTTAGGAAAATTCTCAATTAAGCTTTATTAATTCAAATAAAATTGGTGAAATTTTCCAGGGACCTAAACTACTCAAAAGATTTTTGAAAAGCCAAATTTTGGGACGTTACAAACCTCCCCCCTTAAAGGAATCTTGTCCCCGAGATTTAGGCTAGCTATAGAATAGAATAAGGAACTCAGCCTTCGGGTTCACTTCTTACTTTCAAATTGCTTTGACTTTGATAGAATCGCTCTTCTGAACACTTACAGAACAACCGTCTTGCTTCTTGCTGAACTTCTCGCTTCACTGAAAACTTGACAGACTGGCTCTTGGCTGGAAGGCATCTTAAAACTTGATTGCTTCTACCGGGGCTGCTCGATTGGTGCTTGAAGGCACTTCTGGAGTGGAGGAAATCTTGCTGCTAACTGGCAACTCAGGTTGGCAAACTATCTCTTCTTCCGCGCTTCGGAATCTGAACTAACTGACACATTTCTATCACCTCTGTCATACACTCCTTAGCACAGAACTTCAATAGGTATTCTGAAGATAGACATGGCTGCGAAGGTGATAATCTGTATAATCTGCATAGCTTTTCTTCTTGAACACTTCTACTTAAATTCCATTTAGGATTAAGGACCATTGGTCTTCTGCTTCATAATTAATACAACATTCACATACTTTGTAATTTCATCTGCTCCTAGCTGAGCGATGACTTACACAATCAACCACTGTGAACTTCAGAGGGTGGCAACTACAATTGGCTGACATCTGGGTTGTAGGGAGACTCAACACACAACAGTTACTTGCTCGACTTGAGTTAAGGCACAACTCACTATTTCTTTTAATATGTTCGCTGATTTGGGCGATGCACCATGCTGAACTGCAATGACCATCCAAGCTTCATACAGACTCTATCGCTAATACAAGATAAGCTGGGATCCTTGGTCTCACACTAACTTTTCTAACACGTCGTGCAAATTGACCATCTCTGTAGATCTGACACTGCACCCATGCTAACGAATACCACCTCTGTCGTATACGACCTCTATCGTATACCACTCTGCTAGGCAGTCTCCAAACTAGATGATCTTGACAGGCATGAAGCAGCAAACTTCTATCAAATGATCAACAATCACCTTTCAAGAAGTTACATCCCGATTGGGTCCTAAGAAATACCATATCTGAATTTTCAGGGATAGAAGTACTCTGATTGGCTTCCAACATTTTGGCTGACTTTCTGACATACCAAACACATGGTAACCCATTCTGCGATATTTTGCTTTATTTTGGATCATCACATTTCAACTTTGAGATCTTTGTACACCTTGGTACTTTCAGAGAAAATGGAATGCTTGCACTCAAATATTGGTTTGAGCATCAACTACTTGAATTTCTTCTCATTAGATATGCAAATATACTCATTGATCCATGGATCATCCTGTCTGCTTTCAGCGGGTTCTCACGCTTTTCTTTGCTTTACGTGAGAACGGATTTCCTTGGCAAAACTGTCATCTTACTGTCTAGTCAACACTGATTTCTAGCATTAGTTCAAATCCTGGGTTTCAATAGATATCCTTGCAACTGACTCAAGATCCAACTTCTGAATTTCACAGGTAACCTTGGCTGACTAATCAATAGATCCTTGCGGTAGCTCTTCTAATTCAAAACATCTGACACTGCACTGATCTGTTATGAGGGAATGGATTTCAACCTCATGATTCTCAATCCAATAACCATCTTTGTTGCTTCACGGTAGCAACTTCAAATTATGGCTAAGATAATTCACTGCCGAAACTTTAGTTATTAGGCAGTGCTGGCGAAACTTCTTAACACGATTCTTGGATGTTCTGTGATAATAGTTATCAAGGTTCTTTCTGGTATCTGGCAATGCGAACATTGAAGTTGTGATTAATCTCTTCTGAAATTCTTACAGACTCGGTTCACTTCTAGCGGTCTGGGTGAACTTCTCTTCTTACAACGATGAGCGGTCTTGGCTATCCTGAAACGGTGATCTCACTGATCTTCAACTGACACCGTCTTGTTCACAAATGATTCTGGAGAGAAATGATATTCTTACTCAAAACTCAAACGAGCTAACTCTGAGGTTCTGAAGATTAGATTCCAAATAGACTGAAATTCTCGCACGTCCTTGTGTTAACAATTTATCATAACGGCTCACATTGGTGCTTGCCAAACTGACGAACTTGATTTGACACTGCCTTTATCTGGTCAAACTAGGCTTCCTTGGTAACATCATTGCACAAACGTCTCTTCTTTGACTGCTTCGCTGGACACACGGATCCTGCTTGGCATTACCACCTATTCGGGTGTTACAATCTTGGTGAATCGACTTCCGGCATTCTTGCATATTGGAGTGAGTGGTGGTTCTTACGAGGACACTGGCTAACGTAGTGACCTTTTCCATGATAGTTGTAGCATAGACCTGTCGAAGCTTGCGATTTTTCTGACGAGACTATGGCAGAACGACTATTCTAGTGTTCTTCAACCTTCAAGAAGGATAGTCACTTTGTAGGGCATCTCTTGGCATAGTGGCCTTGCTTACCACACTCGAAACAACCTCCTGATGATACTAGCTTGTTTCTCTTTTGAGGTGGGCAGCTAAGGTCAATATTTTTCTTTTGTGATCCTTCAGCTGACAATTTTTGTACTGACAATGGGTTGCCTTCTTTTGCTAATGTTCTGACAGTAGTTCGAAAATTTTCTCGCTGACGTTGCGTTGCAGAAGTCAACACGGAATACATAGGGCACTGGCTCGGACAATGATCATCGCTTTCACATAAGAAACATGTGATCTTGCTCATTCGACATTGTAACAGCCCAAATTTCAAATTTCAGTAAAAATTAAAATTTATTTATTTTTGTGGAATTTTCTGGAATTTTTAAAAGCTTTTTATGAATATTTTAAAGCCAAAACAAATTTATTTGCAAAGTTAAAAGCCAACATAAAGTTGGAAATACTTTTATTAAGTCCAAAATAAATGAGGAAATTTCTGTGAATTTTTCTATAATTTTTAGAATTATTTTACTATTTTCTAAAGCTTTATTAAATTACCAGAATTAAAACAAATAAGAAAATCAAAAGAAAATTTAAAACTCAGTTTGGGCCGAAACCCAAATCTCCGGCCCAAACCTCCCTCCGCACGACCCAAAGCAGCAGAGCCGCACGCGCGCGCACTCTCTCTCTGTAGTTGGATCTAAATCCAGCGGCTGCATCACCCTTTCTTTTCACCTTGTGCAACATCGGCCGTTGGATCAAAATCCAACGGCCAGATCACGATGTTTATTCGGGAGTTCCGAATGACTCAATCAATGTGAGCCTTCTGATCAAAAATCAACGGTCAGATCTGGATATCCCTTCGGAGGTCCGAACACCCCCGTAATATGAACCCTCCGATCAGAATCCTACAGCCAGAATCGCCCGTCTTCTTCCGCATCGTCACTAAGGATCTTGACGTTGGATCAAAATCCAACGGCCCATACGCTTCATCTTCGTCATCATCGTCTCCGCGAGGTCAAACCTGAGGCCGCCATTTTCGTAGACACAAAAGCTTCGCTAACGGCCTAATCCCAACCGCTCCGACCCTCGCGTGTACTTGTGCACCACCGCGTCCACCTCCGCCGCGTTTCCCCCACGATCTCCCCCCTTCTCCGCGACGGTTTTGCCCACAATGTCGCAACCGCCGCCGCACGTCCCCACCTCCTCCACGCCGCTCCAGAGCTCCCCGGCGCCTATAAAAGGAAGCCCTGGGTGCGCCTCCTTCCCCACAACCCAACGCCGCCACACATAGCCATCATCTCACACTGTAGCACCCGAATTTTGGAGTTCTTCGCCGGAGGTTGAAGTGGCTTTCTTCCCCGATTCCGGCGACGTCGAGCCTGCTCTGCCGCCTTCGTCCACACCTTCGTCATCACCGTGACGCTGCGAAGCCAGTGCGCACCTCCACCTCGCCGGGCGAACCCTGCAACCTCTTCTTCCCCGTCGACCTCATCTCGCCACCGCTAAACCTCGCCGCTGACGACCATTTAGCCATGCCCGCTTGCAACCAAGGTGAGCACCTAACTCAGTGTGTTACTGTCTTTCGATTGGTACCACCCACGCCCCTCACCGCGGCGTAGAACGCCGGCGACCCTCGGTCCCGACGCCGACGCCGCACTCGGTGATGTGGCACCACCACGTCGGTGCCACGGCGGAGCCACCTCGGCGCCACACGTGCGACTCTGCTGAGTCAGCGCCGACGTGGCGCCATCTTAGTGCAGCCCTCCAAATCCAAAGACCGTGGATCCAGTCCACGTGAACCGTGTCTATGACACATGGGTCCCACACGTCAGAAATTAGTTTAATTCCTTTTTATTTCCAAAAATAGGTATGTTGACGTCACCATTGCGCAATAAGTTGATTTTCCTTGAAAAAAAATCAGGAAAATCTAATAAATTCAGAAATTAGGTTTTAAATATATTTAAACTTCAAAAATTCAAAACTTTTGCATCTGAACTCCAAATTGGGTGATTCAAGTTGCAAAATTCGTATAAAATTATAATCTAGCTAACTAAACCAAAATATTTCAACTTGGAGTTAATTTGAACTATGATTTTGAATTTATTTGAATTTGAATTTGAATTTGTTGTATTTTCGCGTTTAGACTTCGACGACTCCGGAGAGTTCGACCAATCCGAAGACCTAGAATTCCAAGACGTCAACGAAGGCAAGTTACACCATTGATCATATTGCTCCCAGTATTTTTAAGTTATTTTCAGTTTTTAAATTATTTAATGCATGCATATGTTTTTATAGGTATTTCAATACCATGTTTTATATATAGTTACTCCAATGTTTCATTGTATGGCCAATTTGAATATTGTACTTGATTGCCTTAACACCATAGACAAGATATTATCAAAACTAGTCATATGCTTAGCCAGGCTTAGTACACACTTACGAATTTGGGAAGGTTTAGCCAAATCTCTTACAAATTTGTTTCAAACTTGACATAGTGGTATTGTTTTACCACATGAATTTATAAAGAGAGTTTTATTCAAAATAAAATCAAAAATGGGTTTGGACTTGGGCGAAATGGTCGGAATGGTGGGTGCAGGTTTATGCACGGGATTGATCTGGTTAAGATTAAAGCCCATGGTTTGTAGGAATGACGCCCAAGTCAATTGAGGACCGGTCTTTGAGCCGCTTATTGGTATGCCTTACCGTACCACCACATGCCCTGTATGGGCAGGATTTGGCTAATTAATTTGTAATGTTTTAGTATATTTATGTCATGTTGATTATGTGGGTGTCGGTTAGACTTTTATTCCCACTTGGCGCAAGAGGGGGCTTCCGGAGGACGGTTAGTCTAAAGCGGCGAAACATTAGCGAGCATGAGTACACTAGGGCAGAACATTGTAACGGCCTCATGATAATTGCTCAGTCACACGCCTACGGAATCGTGTAATGGCGACATAATGAGCATGTCATCTCGTGTGGGTAAAGTTGTACCAACTCTGCAGAGTAGAAACAATTCGAATAGCCGCGTCCGCGGTCATGGACATGCTAGTAGGGCCACTTAAAGTTAGATTTATTTTTGGTTTTAAAATTCTTTTACCAAATATCTAAGGATGGTTAATCCTTATGAAAAGTTGGGCGGGAAGCCAAGTGTTAGGAGGGGATCCTTCACTTAATTATTGGAGGTTATCCATATTACAACATCGTCATTTTAAAATATGATTTTAATCATAGTATAAAATTGCCTTAGAATTTATTATGGATATTTAAACTGAAAATGTTGCTTTACGCAAAATAACCCCTGCCATATTCACTTGTTACCTTATGCATGCATTTTCATTCAATATTAGGTGTAGCTTGCGAGCACGGAAGTTGTGCTCACTCTTGCTGAATAAATCTTATTCAGGAGAAGACTTTTTCCCCGACGGTGAGGATCAGGACGAGTAGGCCTTCGACCCAAACGATTGCCTGTGGCGCATCATGTGGCTCACCTCTATTATTATGTTTCCGTTGTGTTTTTCATTTGATATTTGATATTGTTGTTCAGACTCATTTGTATTAAACATTTAATTACTTAATGTTATTTACGATTTCGTGATATGATTGTGATATCCATTTTGTGAGACTGTGTACACTGGAAATCCTGGACCGGTGTATGAACACAGAGAATTCGGGATCCTTCGCTCCCGGGTTCGAGAAAAGTGGTATCAGAGCCATATCGACTGTAGGTCATGGCCCACGGTAGAAATGATAAAACCATTAAGGACTATTTTCAAAAACTTAAAATTATTTACCTGTCTTCCAGAGTCTTACTCTTCCTTTCTCTGTTGAAAGATTTCTAAACTCTTGTCTCTTCTAAAATTGTAGATGGCTGAGAGACCCACCCGCATCTCCCACGGAATCTTTGCTGGAGAATGGCCGACATACTATGGAAGATGATGCAGCATTTGAGCTTCAAGAAGAGACCCACGTATCAAGGTTACAAGTATATCGTGGGACAACAGGAGCGCTGGAGAGTGGAGGTTATCCTCTACTCTAACTTGGCGCCTGATACGACATTCCACATCTTCGACGCCCCAATGCGTCGGGAGACTTTCACTGACGGCATCCAGGACGCAGCAAGGGAAGCCGTTCATAGACTTTGCTATACCTATGACCTCCACCTTCGGGATACTGGATTCCATTACTACCCCATGCATATCCCCACCCAACTAGGTAGTGCTTTCAGCCCAGTCGAAAATGAGGATTCCCCGGAGATCACCCATCATGTGGATTTAGCCAAGGCGATGGATTACGCCTATGGCAACACCCTGGACGAGCTGTATCTAGTTCAGGGGAGATTAGAAGCCACGGAGGAGAAGCTGAAGGCAGCTGAAGCAGAATTGGCTCTCTACAAGGTGGGCCAAGGCAGTACCTACAATATGAATAAAATGAATAAAATAAATAACTACTTGCTTTTCCCTTTAGTTTCGTTTGTTAGCTGCGAATTATGAGCTACTAACTTTTGTGGTAGCCGTAATCAAATGAATAAAATAAATAACTACTTTTAAAAAAATTGGTTCTTTGCCTTTTGTTTGTGTGCTTTTTGGGCTAATACAAATTTATTTCCCCTTGCACATCTTTCTTCTCTTTCCTAAGTCTTGTGGAAAATTCAGCAGATGGTGAATACTCGCATTGGAAGTGACAGCACCCAAGGCCAGGGAAACGAGAATGCCGACTATCAGGAGCAGCCTATCCAGCAGCCTCCCCCACCGCCAACAGAAGGGCCTGACTAGCAGCAAATGATGGCCAACCAGACCCATCTCATTGACTTGCTAGCCCAGTCGCTCAACAACTCCCAGAACATCCAGGCCACAGCAGCAGCCACCGCCGCAACTCATGCACCAGCACAACCTCCTCAGCGGGTGACCATGTCGGAATTCATGCGCATGCGTCCCCCGACCTTTTCCAAAGACCGAGAGCCAATGGATGCTGACGATTGGCTTCGTGCGATCGGGAAGAAGCTAGACATCGCTCAATGCACCGATCGTGAGAGGGTCCTGTTCGCCTCTCACCAGCTTAATGGACCAGCTTCAGAGTGGTGGGACAACTTCTGCATCTCCCACGCCAATGCCCAGGCCATCTCATGGGACGAGTTCGTGAGAGCTTTTTGCCATGCCCACATCCCTGCTGGGATGATGACCTTGAAGAAGAAGGAGTTTCATGCACTTCGCCAAGGCAGTCGCTCGGTGAGCGAGTATCTACACCGGTTCAATCAACTGGCTCGCTACACTCCAGCTGACGTAGCCCGAGATGAGGACCGACAGGAGAGGTTCCTAGAAGGACTTAATGATGACATCTCCGTCCAACTGATCTCCCAGAACTTCACCGACTTCCAGCAGTTGGTGGACAAGGTGATCCGCTAGGAGGCCAAGCATCAGGAGATGGAGAACCGTAAGCGGAGGATGGCCACTCAGAGGTTTAATGCAGGAGACCTTCCCAAGCCTCGATTCAACCAGCCGCAGCCACCGCAGCATGGGAAGTTCTAGTCTTCCACGTCCAGAGTCCCAGTGCAGAACCAGCGCCCCAACACCTCCAACTTCCGCAACACTTCAACTGGAGGGTAATTTCAGCAGAAGAGCTCCGCTCCCTCAGCCACAGGAGTGACCTGTTTCCATTGCAACGAAACAGGGCACTACGCCAATAGATGCCCCAAGAAGCAGCAGGCAGCGGCATCTTCCAAGTCAGCACCAGGAACTACAACCACTAGCGGCACTGCAAAGCCGACAGGTCAATTTATCAAGGGACGTGTGAACCACGTCACAGCTGAAGAAGCCCAGGCAGCACCGGATGTCGTTCTTGGTATGTTTCTTGTCATTTCAATACCAGCTTCAGTTCTATTTGATTCCAGAGCTTCGCATTCATTTGTATCAAATAAGTTTGTGGGCAAAAATGGGTTACCTATATCCTCCTTGACCAATCCTATGATAATCCATTCCCCGGGCTCAGAAATGAGGACTAGTTCTCTATGCCAGAACCTCACCCTTGAAATATCCGAAGTGTCCTTCCTGGCAGACTTGATAGTCTTGCATTCCCAAGGTTTGGATGTCATTATTGGGATGGACTTGCTAGCCAAGAACCATGGACAAATAGACTGTGCCAATAGGTCTATCACTCTCACCAATGGAGAACGAATTTCAGTCGAGTTCAAGCCCAAGACCTGCACCAAAGGAAGTTCCATCCTCACCAGCATGAAGGAAGTGAAACTTGAAGACATACCTGTAGTACGAGAATACTCCAATGTCTTTCCTGATGATCTTCATGGCATGCCACCGGATAGGGACGTAATGTTCTTAATTGACTTAGTCTCAGGGACAGCTCCAATATCGAAGCGACCCTATAGAATGCCAGCCAACGAGTTAGCAGAATTTAAGAAACAGATTGAAGAATTGCGAAGCAAAGGGTACATCCGACCCAGCTCATCACCTTGGGGAGCACCAATACTGTTCATCAAGAAAAAGGATAATAGTATGAGGATGTGTGTAGATTACAGATCACTCAACGAGGTGACGATCAAGAACAAGAATCCATTACCCAGGATCGATGATCTGTTCGATCAGCTGAAAGGAGCAACTGTCTTCTCAAAGATTGATCTGAGATCTGGCTATCACCAATCAAGATCGGACGAAAGATATTCCAAACGACCTTCACCACGGATATGGGTATGCGAGTTTACAAAGAATATCTTTCGGTTTGACGAACGCCCCTGCTTACTTCATGAATATGATGAACAAAGTGTTCATGGAATTCTTGGATAAGTTCGTGGTTGTTTTCATCGATGACATTCTCATCTACTCAAAGGATGAAGAAGAACATGAGAAGCATCTCAGAATGATTCTGGACAAGCTCAGGGAGCACCAGCTTTACGCCAAATTCAGCAAAAGTGAATTTTGGCTAGGTCAAGTGGCATTCTTTGGACATATTGTGTCAGCGGGAGGAATTGCAGTAGATCCTACCAAGGTTGAAGCAGTAATGGATTTGAAGCAACCCAGGACAGTCACCGAGGTGAGAAGTTTCCTTGGACTAGCAGGATATTACCGCAGGTTCATTGAAAATTTCTCTAAGATTGCAAGACCTATGACACACCTTCTAAAGAAAGAAAAGAAATTTGAATGGATAGATGCCTGTGAAGAGAGTTTCCAAGACCTGAAGAAGAGGTTAGTCTCAACACCTGTGCTAGTCCTACCTGATATTCGTAAGGATTTCGAGATTTTCTGCGATGCATCCCGTCAAGGTCTCGGATGTGTGTTAATGCAAGAAGGCAAATAGTGGCTTATGCATCCAGGCAGTTGAGGCCACATGAAGGGAATTACCCGACACATGACCTTGAGTTGGCAGCAATTGTGCATGCTTTGAAGATCTGACAGCATTATCTCATTGGTAATCGCTGTGAGATTTTCACGGACCATAAGAGTCTGAAATACATCTTCAAGCAAGAAAAATTAAACCTTCGGCAGAGAAGATGGCTAGAGTTAATAAAAGATTATGATCTCAGAATTCACTACCATCCAGGCAAAGCAAATGTAGTTGCAGATGCCCTGAGCAGAAAATCTTATTGCAACACCATTATGGTGCAGAAGGATCAGCCCGAGCTGCATGAAGAATTGAAGCATCTGGACTTGGAGATTGTCAATCAAGGTTGTGTGAATGCTCTGGAAGTACAACCAACTCTTCAAAGTCAGATCAGAGAAAAACAACTAGAAGATGAAGACATCAAGGAGATCAAGAAGAATATGCGAAGAGGCAAGGCTCCAGGATTCGCTGAAGATGAACAAGGAACTGTATGGTTTGGGAACCGCATTTGTGTACCTGACCAGCAGGAGTTAAAACAGTCAATTCTGAAGGAGGCTCATGAATTGCCTTACTCCATCCACCCCGGAAGCACCAAGATGTACCAGGATCTAAAGGAAAAATATTGGTGGGTCAGCATGAAGCGGGAGATAGCTGAGTTTGTCGCCCGCTGTGATGTGTGTCAGCGAGTCAAGGCAGAACATCAGAGACCAGCTGGATTGTTGCAGCCACTAGCAATTCCAGAATGGAAGTGGGAAGAAAACGGCATGGACTTCATTACCGGACTTCCTAGGACCCAATCAGGATATGATTCTTTTTGGATGATAATTGATCGGTTGACTAAGGTAGCTCACTTCATCCCCGTCAAGACTACATACAGAAGCACTCAGTTGGCAGAGTTGTATGTGGCCAGGATTGGCTGTCTATACGGGGTACCCAAGAAGATCATGTTCGACAAAGGTTCCCAGTTTACATCAAGATTCTGGCAGAGTCTGCATGAAGCCTTAGGCACCAAACTCAATTTCGATCTGACCTATCATCCTCGCACGGATGGCGGACGAACGCACCAACCAAGTTATTGAAGACATGCTCCGAGCCTGTGCCCTAGACTTTGGACAAAGTTGGGACAAGAATTTGCCGTATGCAGAATTCTCGTATAACAATAGCTATCAAGTCAGTTTGCAAATGGCTCCATTTGAAGCTTTGTATGGCAGAAAGTGCAGAACTCCACTCCTATGGGATGAAGTAGGAGAACATCAGCTCTTTGGACCTGAGTTGATCAAAGATGCTGAAAGTAAGGTAAAAGCCATAAAAGAACATCTGAGAGTGGCGCAATCTCTACAAAAGAGTTATGCTGATAACCATCGGAGGGAATTAAACTTTGAGGTAGGAGTAAGTAGATTTTGGACAAAAGGAAAACTTGCACCCAGATTTGTGGGACCATACAAGATTCTAGCCAAAAGAGGTGAAGTAGCATATCAGCTTGAGCTGCCAAAAGCCTTGTCAGCAGTGCATAATGTCTTCCACGTGTCACAATTGAAGAAATGCCTCCGAGTGCCAGAAGACCACACCCTCCTGGAGAACTGTGATCTCCATGAAGACCTCACTTATGTGGAGTGACCAATCAAGATTCTGGATGTCGCGGAACGTGTTACCAGGAGCAGGATCATTCGATCATACAAGGTGCAGTGGAGTCATCACCCAGAGAGTGAAGCAACATGGGAGAAGGAAGAAGACCTCATGACCAACTACCCTACTGTTTGCTGACCAAGTCTGAACCTCGGGGTCGAGATTCCCTTAAGGGGGGTAGGTTTGTAACAACCCAAATTTCAAATTTTAGTAAAAATTAAAATTTATTTATTTTTCTGGAATTTTTAAAAGCTTTTTATGAATATTTTAAAGCCAAAACAAATTTATTTGCAAAGTTAAAAGCCAACATAAAGTTGGAAATAATTTTATTAAGTCCAAAATAAATGAGGAAATTTCTGTGAACTTTTCCATAATTTTTGGGATTATTTTACTATTTTCTAAAGCTTTATTGAATTACTAGAATTAAAACAAATAAGAAAATCAAAAAAAATTAAAACTCAGTTTAGGCCAAAACCCAAATCTCCGGCCCAAACCTCCCTCCACGCGCGGCCCAAAACGGTCCGAGCCGCACGCGCCCGCACCCCCTCTCTCTCCGCCGTTGGATCTAAATCCAACGGCTCGCATCACCCCTTTCTTTTCACCTTGTGCAACATCGGCCGTTGGATCAAAATCCAACGACCAGATCACCATGTTTATTCGGGAGTTCCGAATGACTCAATCAATGTGAGCCTTCCCATCAAAAATCAACGGTCAGATCTGGATATCCCTTCGGAGGTCCGAACACCCCCGTAATATGAACCCTCCGATCAGAATCCTACGGCCAGAATCGCCCGTCTTCTTCCACGTCGTCACTAAGGATCTTGACGTTGGATCAAAATCCAACGGCCCATACGCTTCGTCTTCATCGTCATCGTCTCCGCGAGGTCAAGCCTGAGGCCGCCATTTTCGTAGACACAAAAGCTTCGCTAATGGCCTAATCCCAACCGCTCCGACCCTCGCGCGTACGTGTGCACGACCGCGTCCACCTCCGTCGCGTTTCCCCCACGATCTCTCCCCTTCTCCGCGACGGTTTCACCCACAACGCTACAACCGCAGTCGCACGTCCCCACCTCCTCCACGCCGCTCCAGAGCTCCCCGGCGCCTATAAAAGGAAGCCCCGGGTGCGCCTCCTTCCCCACAACACAACGCCGCCACACATAGCCATCATCTCACACTGTAGCGCCCGAATTTTGGAGTTCTTCGTCGAAGGTTGAAGTGCCTTTCTTCCCCGATTCCGACGACGTCGAGCCTGCTCTACCGCCTTCGTCCACACCTTCGTCATCGTCGTGACGCCGCGAAGCCAGTGTGCACCTCCACCTCGCCAGGCGAACCCTGCAAACTATTCTTTCCCGTCGACCTCATCTCGCCGCCGACAACCATTTAGCCATTCCCGCTTGCAACCAAGGTGAGCACCTAACTCAGTGCGTTACTGTCTTTTCATTGGTACCACCCACGCCCCTCACCGCGGCGTAGAACGCCGGCAACCCTCGATCCCAACGCCAGCGCCGCACTCGCTGATGTGGCACCACCACGTCGGTGCCACGGCAGAGCCACCTCGGCGCCACACGTGCGACTCTGCTGAGTCAGCGCTGACGTGGCGCCATCTTAGTGCAGCCCTTGTGAGGACCCCAATTTATTTGGCTTGTAATGCTTAACCAACCACCTGGTCCTAGCATCACAAATCAAATAAATCGATCTCGAGATATGTATACTTCCCGAAAGCGATACACACCTCGGTACAAAATTAGACATCAACTCCATTCCAAACATAGAGTCCAAACACCACACTACCAAGCGGAAGATAAACAAATAGTAGTGTTATTACGCATGAGAGGCCGACAGGCCACAAGATACACAAATAAACAAAAGAAGACAATGGAAGCAAAGTGCCATAAGATGGCTATAAACAAAGCCAATCGTGCCTCCAACCCACAAGGCATCGGCCAGGACCGCCAAGTCTAGTCGTCCACGAAACGGCAACACACTCACGTAGTGAGGCCCTTGGGGCTCACCTTCTTCCTCTGCAACAAAAACATTAAGCAAAGCACACGAGTGCAAAGATTGTCTTTGTACCCGCAAGGCCCGCGTGTGAACTAGCGCACTGTTCATAAGCTATATGCTGAGCTTATTTGGTGGAGGCCATATGATTCATTTGCACAAAGCTAGATTTGTTTGCAATAATGTATCTGATTTAAAGACAAGTTTGCAATTCATTTCTTGTTGAAATAAGCTGCGAAATAAAGATAGATACAAGTAACCACCTAGAAGTGACTATCCCAATAGTCACTACAATATAACACGAATCCCAGTTCGTACCACCTACAAGTTTTAATTTTAAAAGGTTGTAGTCTAACTCTTGAAAAGCTTACCCAAGCGTGTCCATAACCTAGGGCGAGGCTATTCGAATAGTTTTAACCTGCGGGGTGTACCAATGTACCCACACTTGGATCGCCTTTAAGCCAAACCACACTTCGAAGGTATGCTTTGCACACTAAGTCCTCGAGACTTTTTCCAATATTGTGTATTAACTACGAGCCGCTCGTATGGATAGAAATCCATACGCTTACATGGTAAAGCCGAAAAGACAACTACCCACTCGGGATAAAGCTTTTGGACAACTACCATGCTCCCACCTCCATCCTCCTGCGACCTCCTGCGACCCGGAGCCAATACACGCCAAAGTACTAGGTCAAGAGAGGTCCCATACCCTCTAGTGTGGTTAGCACGCAAAAATGTCTGGATAACAATCCACTCACAAGATGTTCGGTCCTTAATTGACCCGGGCACCTTTCCAGTCACACCCAATAGATCACACCAATCTTACCATTGTGCGCGTCTAAATCATTTTTGTTTTTATTTTTAGTTTTGCAATTAAACATAGCAGAAATGCTGAAATATAAAGTTATAGCAAATTTTGTGTGATCAAGGTTACCGACTAAAGTCGATAACCGCCCAGTTCTACCGATAGCTAAGCAAGTCTAAGCAGATTGACCGGATCTACTAAGTGACAAGAGATCATCCAAATGATCTCTAATCACGACAAATAACCTAGGCTCGGTAGTAGAGATCAATATTTTGTCTACAGGATATGTAGCTACGGATTTAACTAATCAATTTAACACAAATTAGCGATGCATACATACGGTTGAAACAAAATATTAGACTTTAAAATCTTTGGGATAAACATGATCAAATCGCTTCCACGGCCTTTTGCTCAATTTGTTGCGGAGGGTCGTTCTCGGGGTTGCCGCAAATATCGAATCCTAACGATTGAACAAAACAGCGAATAAGAACGAATAACACCGGCAAAACTCAATAATCAAACGCAAACACCAATTTATACACAGAGGCTAGACCAACACAAAAGGAATAACAATTAACTACTACAGAGATGTTTCAAAAAGACATGCTTTCAAGTGATTGATCTACCCACTCACTTATTTATCAGGTTAACCACAAAATCAATCCTCTTATATGATTTAAACTTTGGACAGACTTTGATGGTGATTGTGTGCACATCTATTATTTAATCATCAAGTTAGTATATCAAAAACAGCTAGCTACTCTAAAACAACCATTATCAGGTGAGAGCACAGAACCTACAAGGAGCTATCGAACACTAACTAATCAAGTATTCAACTGTGATATGCTAACAACCTTTTCTATCTAAGATAGGATTTTAAAGATATTCAGCTATTCATACGCCTAAGCATCACACCAAGATACTGCAATGCTAACGATTTTCAGCATGCGGCTACTACAAAACCTTACCTTACTGAAAATACACCACAAGCACAGAGGCAAAACCTCAAATTCTGATAACAGCTTCATAGATCAAAAGCCAACTAGTGATTTGAAACCTATAGAGATTATCTAATTAACTTCTTGCTAAGCAACACTTCTAAGGAGTCACCAAGCACTAACCGGATATGAATAGCATAAGAATGAACCCAATTTGGTTTACTCGACAACGAAAAACGACAACAACAAGCATCTGAGAACTAAAATACTTTCAAACTTCAATACCAATTTTTTGATCATGCAATGAGTGAACTAATGAACAATCATAAGCATGATAAGCGACTAACTACCAAGCCTCGGGAGGTGGGCCCCATGTCGACCACAACGGCCACGGGGAGCACAAGGAAGAACAGAGGCTCGGACTGGATTCGGCGCGGTGAAGGAGTGGCGGCGCGGCGTGCGACGGCCAAAATGGGTCGCCGAGTCACTGAAGCTAAGGGTGGTCGCGGGTTCGACGGAGAAGCACGGTGGCGGCGGCGGCGAACACGGCGGTCGGCGGCGGGGTGACAAGGTGCGGCTGCACGAGAGGTAGACAATGAAAATTAGCGCGCATGGGCATCGATGAGTTACCAGAACTCACCGGAATGATCTGCGAGCTCAAGAGGCTGCGGAGATGGCGGCGGCGAGAACCGGCGGCGATCAAGGGGTCACCGAGGAGGAAGCAACTGAGCAAAAATAGGGAAAAAGAGAGATAGCGGAGATAGCTTGAGTGAGTGCACTAGAACCAACTCACGGAGATGAGGACGATGATCCAAATTTCGGCCGAAGAAAAGGGACACCAAAATTCTATGGCCCCCTGCGAGTGAAACTCAAAATTAGCTGAGGGGAAATCATGATAGGGATCTGGAACACGATGTGACACGCAAAAGAAGGGATGATCTTCACTGGTTGCGAGGATGACACGGCGGAGCGGCACGGCCGTGAACCAGAGTTTGAGCACTACTATGATTTGAGCTCAGAAGGAGCAATGGGTGATAGGGGATTGTTGAATGGTGTCTAAAGAAGGAAGAGGGAGCTTTGGGTGAGCTTAAGTAGGGGCGAGGGCGGAGGAAAACGAGCGGCGACGCTTTCGGCACCGAGGAGCTCAAGAACGGTGCTGACAAGCTGGTGAAAGGAATGGTGGGTGATTAATGCTGCGCAAGGCATGGCCTCTCAACGGAAGATGCGGCGAGGCAATGCGCGCAAAAACCGAAGCGGTGGCGGGCAATGAGCGAGGTGGCGATCATGCGCGATGTCGCGGCGCTCGGCACTCATGCGAAAGGTAGGTGACGACCTGACAAGTGGGGCCCGCCCGTTAGCGACAGCAGTGAAGCGGCGCGAACGAGACTGGCACGGTGCGGTTAGGTGGTTTGACTCGATCGAGAACGTGTCGGCCGGTGGATCCGAGATGGGCGGTCGAGATCTCTGTATGCATTCGGACGGTCGATTGCATACGCGCCGCGTGGATCGTTCGATTTGCATCGGACGGTCACGATCGATTGGACTTCGAGCGGTGCGATTAGTTGGCGCGACCGAGTCCATTAGTGCGGTCGGACTCGAGCCCAAGTGGGGTTCGGGCCGAGACAAGCGATGTTTCGAATTTGTTTTAAAAGACAGAGAAGGTTTGAGGAATTTTTAGAGGTAGTTCCAGAGCTCCAAAAATTTCAGAAATTTTTATGGTAGCTTCCTGGGACAGAGGACATCCTTGTGTAAATTTTCCAGGAATTTTCATGCATTAGATTTCTCCCAAGAAAATTCACAAGCTGCTGCCTAAGGGTTTGACCAGATTTCTAAACTGGTTTGACTTGGGCATTTGAAATAGCAACTAAAATCTAAAAATTGTGAAATAATTCAGGAGGTAGATAGGATGATCAAGATGATAGGAAAAATAAATTCAGAGGATGATCACAAGTTTGAAAGCTAAGAATTTCTGACAACAATTTCCATTCACAAGAATTTAATTCTAGAAAATGGAAATTGCTAGGAAAATTTGGAAAACTTCCAAATGATTTGATGAGACAACAAAAGTTTTATTTCTCCTCAAAATTTTACATTTGAAATACAAACCCTAAGTCGTAGGCATTACAAATCTCCCCCTTACAGAATCTCGCCAGAGATTACGATCAACTGGAGAAGAAGGATGGGTAATCTGCTCGGAGGCGATCTTCCCGCTCCCAAGTGGCTTCATCCTCGGAGTGGTTTGACCACTGAACTTTAAGGAACTTGATCACGGTTCCTTGTTCTGCGTTCGCTTCTTGAGGATACGAGCAGGCGCTCACGATAAGGCAGATCTTCCCGCACATCGATATTTTCCAATGGTGTTTCCTCAACCGGAACACGGAGGCACTTCTTTAATCGTGACACATGAAAAACATCATGCACCCCTTCAAGTGTAGCCGCAACTCTAAGCTTGTATGCAACGGCTCCCACTTTCTTGATGACGCGATAAGGCCCGACATGCAGAGGAGCCAATTTGCCCTTGACACCAAGCGACGGTGTCCCTTCAAAGTGAAACTTTGAGATACACAAAGTCATTGGGTTGGAAACTCAGCTCACGGCGACGGCGATCGGCATAGCTCTTACGCTGGTGAGCTACGCGCGAAGTGCTCACGAATCAAGCGCACTTGACTTTCGCCTCATTGATCGAATCAGGGCAAAAGAACCGTCTTTCCCGGTTTACGACCAGTTCAATGGGGTTCTGCATCGCCTCCCATACAAAGCCTCAAGCGGTGCCATCAGAGACTAGCTGGAAGGCTGTTGTTGTAGGAGAACTCGGCAAGTGGTAGGCACTTCTCCCAATTCTTCCCACAGAAAGAACACAAGCACGGAGCATATCTTCAAGCACTGATTGACTCGCTCCGTTTGACCATCGGTCACGAGGATGATAAGTCGGTCGAAGAAAGACGGTCCCCATGGCCTCCTGTGAAGCGTGCCAAAGTCGAAGTGAACAGAGAACCACGATCGACACGATGCTTCGTGGCACGCCGTGCAAGCTCACAATGCGGGATATGTAGAGGTCCGCCAATCGATCGACATTGAGAGTGGTACTCAGCGGCGAAAAGTGTGCTACCTTAGTCACCGATCGATAACCACCCGGATAGCATCCTTTCCGAAGAAATACGGGGCAAACGGTGATGAAATCCATACCAGCGGAATCCCACTTCCACTCGGTATAGGCAAGGGTTGGAGGAGACTGCGGGGCCCGATGCTCGGCCTTCACGCGACAACATCGTCGCATCGGCAACGAACCCGCAATCTCGCGCTTCATGCGAGTCCACGAACCTCTCGCGCAGATCTTGGTACATCTTGGTGGCCGGGATGGATGGACAAAGGCGAATCATGGGCCTCTGGAGAATCAAATCTCGTAATTCGGAACCTTTGGAACCACGGTAGCGCCGCCCAAACCACACAACACCATGCTCATCTTCCGAAACACACCGCTACCCCATCCTTGATATTGCGCTGATCGGTTCACACCGTCATCGGCTCACGTCTTTGCCTTGACTTGATCCACCAAGGTTGGTTGCATAACCAAGGCGACAAGGGAACCATGCTCAACCAAACCCAAGTTGAGGCATTTGAAACTCTGCAAGAAGTGCGGGTTCTTTGCTCTTGGATCATCAAAGTATTGCAATACACCTTTCGGCTAAGTGCATCGGCAACCACATTGGCCTTGCAGTGATCTTGAATACCCATGTCATAATCTTTGATCAATTCTAGCCATCTCCTCTGCTGAGGTTGAGATCTGGTGAGTGAACAAGTATTTCAAACTCTTGTGGTGGAATACACCTCACGTGATTCTTGATCGATAATGCCGCCAAATCTTGAGTGCATGAACCACGACAAGCTCTAGATCATGGGTGGGATAGTTGAGCTCATGTGGTCTCAAGCGCTGGATGCATAGGCAACCGCCTTGCCTTCTGCATAAGAACACATCAAGTCCCCGACGAGAGGCATCGCAATAAATATCGAAACTCTTGTGGATATCGGGAAGAGTAGGGCTGGGTGAAGTCAATCGCTGTTTGAGCTCAAAGCTCTCATCACAAGCGAGAGGACCACACAAACTTCTTGTCCTTCTTGAGCAATTCGGTCATCGGCTGCGATTTTGGAGAAGTTCTCGATAAAGCGGCGGTAGTAGCTGCTAAACCAAGAAAACTCCGCACATCGGTGGTGACTTGGTGACCCCAAGATAGAACGTCGCCGACCTTCTGGGGATCCACGGCTATGCCTCGGTAAAGAACATGGCCCAAGAATGCCACTTCCTTCAACGAACTCACATTTGCTTTGAACTTTGCATATAGTGATGCTCCATAATTTGCCCAAAACAATCTTGGATGCTCGGCATGCTCGCTTGATCTTGGAATAGATAAGAATATCATCAATAAAGACCACCACAAATTTATCCAAATACTCCATGAATCTTGAATTCATAAGGTTCATGAACAAAGCCGGAGCATTGGTTAGACCGAAAGACATGGCGGTGTACTCATGCGACCCATAACGAGTGGTGGCCGTCTTGAATATCCTCGATCGATCCTGACTGATGATACCCCATTCTCAAATCAATCTTTGAGAACACCTGGCTCCGATCAAGCGATCGAGCAGATCATCGATGCGGGCAAAGGATATTTGTTCTTCACCGTCACCTCATTGAGAGGGCGGTAATCAACACACATGCGCAAGTCTTGTCCTTCTTCTTCACAAAGATCACGGACAACCCCAAGGAGATGGCGGGACGGATGAAACCCTTTGCTTGTAGCTCACCAAGCGCTTCTTCAATTCCTCCAATTCATTGGGAGGCATCCGTCTGGCGCCTTTGAGATAGAGGCGTCTGGGGCGACAACTCGATGACAAACTCGGATCTCGAACAGGAGGCATCCGGGTAAATCTTGGAAAGACATCCACAAAGTCGGATACTATGGGTACATCCACGAATTTGCAAGGTCAAGCTTCGCCTCTAATGCACATAGATGTGGCCCACGAAGGCGGTGAAAATCCGACTGCTCGCTTTGAAGAAATTGGTGAGATAGACAATCTTCTTGCACAATCGATTTGCCCCAAGTGTTGGGACAACCAATCCATGCCAAGAATCACATCCAAACTCATTGAATCCCGAGGCGAATAAGGTTTGCCAAAACCCCACTCCTTTGACTATGATCGGAACATCCCGACAACGTAGATCGGCTCTCATTTCCGACCCGGAGAGCGGATGAGCAAAGGAACTCCCAAAGGAACACGGTGAAGACCACTAGCGGCAGCAAATGATCTTGAAATAAAAGAATCGATGCTCGAGAATCAAATAATCTGCGGCGGGGCGAGAATTAACAAGAAGTGTACCCATCACGACATCGGCGCCTCTGAGCCTCCTCGGTGAAAGGTGGTTGACTCGACCATTGCTCGCACCACAGGGCTTCGGATAATCTTACAGTCGGTGGGTGACCACTCCTGCCGCGTCCTCCATTAGGGCGAGGGCTGCTGCAACACTCGAGGCGAGCGTTCGCATAATGGCCCTTGTTGTGGCGGCGAAAACAAGTAACCTCGGCGCCGGATTGCGGAGGTCGCTCTGCTCTTGGATCGCGGCGCCGCGTGGCTGGCTCACGGCTGCGGTGGGCGAGAGCTGATGCGGATGGCCTCGGCGCGGTGGAGCAAAAGAGCAGGCCATTGTTCTTGCCCACCGAGGACGAATGAGGTGGTGTGAGTAGGCGATCGCCTCCCATTTGCGCTTGCGGGACTCGCCAGCGCCTTTGCCTTATGCTCAGCAACAATGGCCTTATCTACCAAGGCCTGAAAGTCAGAGAAGTCTACAATAGATAGCTTGTCCTGCAGCTCCTCAGACAAGCCATCCATAAACTTCTCCTGCTTAGCCTCATCTGAGGCCACCTCCCCTGGAGCATAACGAGCCATATGATTGAACTCGTGCAGTGCTGCATCACGGACTTGCGCCCTTGCTTGGCGCGAGGAACTCCTTCTTCTTGACTTCATCGGGCCATCGAGGATGTGGGCCCGACGGCGATCTGAACTCCTCCCACGCGACCACATGGCCCGCGGGCTGCATGGCGAGATAGTTCTCCCACCATGAGAGTGCTGCGCCCTCAAGCTGGTGGGACGCGAAGAGTGCCTTATCTTGTGCCTAGCACTGAGCTATGTTGAGCTTTCGCTCAACCATGCGCACCAATCATCCGCATCGAGAGGTCCTCGAGGCGGGAGAAAGTCGGCGGTGCGTCACGGAGGAACTCGCAAGTCCCCGCGAGTGCGGTGGCGCCACCACGGCGGAGTGGAGGTATTCCTAGCGATAACCTCCAAGATGCGCGTCTGGTCCATGCGGTTTCGCTCGATCGGCGAGAACCTCACCATGGTCGGAGGAGGAAGCTCCTCATCATGACCCGACTGGCTTGCGCCGCCAGCGTTCTCCGGCCATCTGTTTCACTAAGACAAGTTAACAATAGCGGAAAACACGAAGTCGATAACCCACTTGCAAATAACACTAACGACACAAAACAAACACAAGACTTTTAAGTTACAAAACCAATTGACAAAAATCAGACACTTAGCAAACTCATACATATCTTACCCTTATGCCCCACAAATTTTAATTAGACTAATTCTCTATGGTTCTCCCAAAGACCGATTCTACAGGTAGTAACTATCTTTTGAAAGGAAATAGAAAACCAAGTTTTAAACTCAAATTAGAGTAAGATGAGAGTAGAAGGCTAAGATAGGTAAGGAGTAAATCGAGAATCGCCTAGGTTTTCATGAACCCTTTTATACTTTGAAATTAAGCTTTTCAAAATATCCTAAAGACGACTAAGCTTGGGTTGCTACGGTCGGAATGGCTCGATACCAACTTTGTGAGGACCCCAATTTATTTGGCTTGTAATGTAACCAACCACGGTCCTAGCATCACAAATCAAATAAATTGATCCTCGAGATATGTATACTTCCCGAGCGAGATACACACCTCGGTACAAAATTAGACATCAACTCCATTCCAAACATAGAGTCCAAACACCACACTACCAAACGGAAGATAAACAAATAGTAGTGTTATTACAGACAGAGGCCGACAGGCCACAAGATACACAAATAACAAGAAGAAGACGGAAGCAAAAGTGCCATAAGATGGCTATAAACAAAGCCAATCGTGCCTCCAACCCACAAGGCATCGGCCAGGACCGCCAAGTCTAGTCGTCCACGAAAGCGGCAACACAGACTCACGAAGTGAGGCCCTTGGGGCTCACCTTCTTCCTCTGCAACAAAACATTAAGCAAAGCACACAGTACAAAGATTGTCTTTGTACCCGCAAGACCAGCGTGTGAACTAGCGGACTGTTCATAAGCTACATGCGGGCTTATTTGGTGGAGGCCATATGTTTCATTTGCACAAAGCTAGATTTGTTTGCAATAATGTAATCTGATTTAAAGGCAAGTTTGCAATTCATTTTCTTGTTGAAATAACTCGAAATAAAGATAGATACAAGTAACCACCTAGAAGTGACTATCCCAATAGTCACTACAATATATACGAATCCCAAGATTAGTACCACCTACAAGTTTTAATTTTAAAAGGTTGTAGTCTAACTCTTGAAAAGCTTACCCAAGCGTGTCCATAACCTAGGGCGAGGCTATTGAATAGTTTTAACCTGCGAGGTGTACCAATGTACCCACACTTGAGGCCGCCTTTAAGCCAAAGCACACTTCCGAAGGTATCTTTGACACTGCTAAGTCCTCGAGACTTTTTCCAATATTGTGTATTAACTACAGAGCCGCTCGTATGGATAGAAATCCATACGCTTACATGGTAAAGCCGAAAAGACAACTACCCACTCGGGATAAAGCTTTTGGACAACTACCATGCTCCCACCTCCATCCCTCCTGCGACCTCCTGCGACCGGGCCAATACACGCCAAAGTACTAGGTCAAGAGAGGTCCCATACCCTCTAGTGTGGTTATACGCAAAAATGCTGGATAACAATCCACTCACAAGATGTTCGGTCCTTAATTGACGGGCACCTTTCGATCACCCAATAGATCACACCAATCTTACCATTGTGCAGCGTCTAAATCATTTTGTTTTCATTTTTAGTTTTGCAATTAAACATAGCGAAATGTGAAATATAAAGTTATAGCAAATTTTGTGTGATCAAGGTTCTGACTAAAGTCGATAACCGCCCATTCTACCGATAGCTAAGCAAGTCTAAGCAAGATTGACCGGATCTACTAAGTGACAAGAGATCATCGGCGATCTCTAATCACGACAAATAACCTAGGCTCGGTAGTAGAGATCAATATTTTGTCTACGAGGATATGCATCTACAGATTTAACTAATCAATTTAACACAAATTAAGCGATGCATACATACATTGAAACAAAATATTAGACTTTAAAATCTTGGGATAAACATGATCAAGCGCTTGCACGATCTTTGTTGCTCAATTTGTTGCGGAGGAGTCGTTCTAAGGGTTGCCGCAAATATCGAATCCTAACGATTGAACAAAGCAGAATAAGAGCGAATAACAAGCAAAACTCAATAATCAAGCATAAACACCAATTTATACAGAGGCTAGACCAACACAAAAGGAATAACAATTAAGCGCTCTGAGATGTTTCAAAAGACATGCTTTCAAGTGATTGATCTACCCACTCACTTATTTATCAGTTAACCACAAAATCAATCCTCTTATATGTTTTAAACTTTGGACAGACTTTGATGGTGATTGTGTGCACATCTATTATTTAATCATCAAGTTAGTATATCAAAAACATTAGCTACTCTAAAACAACCATTATCGGTGAGACCTGGAACCTACAAGGAGCTATCGAACACTAACTAATCAAGTATTCAAGCGTGATATGCTAACAACCTTTTCTATCTAAGATAGGATTTTAAAGATATTCAGCTATTCATACGCCTAAGCATCACACCAAGATCTTTGCAATGCTAACGATTTTCACATGCGGCTACTACAAAACCTTACCTTCTCAAAAATACACCACAAGCACGAGGCAAAACCTCAAATTACGATAACGACTTCATAGATCAAAAGCCAACTAGTGATTTGAAACCTATAGAGATTATCTAATTAACTTCTTGCTAAGCACCACTTCTAAAGAGTCACCAAGCACTAACGGATATGAATAGCATAAGAATGAACCCAATTTCAGTTTATCGACAACGAAAAACGACAACAACAAGCATCTGAGAGAACTAAAATACTTTCAAACTTCCAATACCAATTTTTGATCATGCAATGAGTGAACTAATGAACAATCATAAGCATGATAAGCGACTAACTACCAAGCCTCGGGAGGTGGGCCCCATGTCGCCACAGCGATGCGGGAGCACAAGGAAGAACGAGAGGCTCGGACTGGATTCGACGCCGGTGAAGGAGTGGCGGCGCGGGCTCTGCGACGGCTAAAATGGGTCGCCCAGGGGTCACTGAAGCTAAGGGTGGTCGCGGGTTCGACGGAGAAGCACGGTGGCGGCGCGGCGACGGAGCACGGCGGTCGGCAGCAGGGGGTGACAAGGTGCGGCTGCACCAGAGAGGTAGACAATGAAAATTAGCGCGCGCATGGGCATCAGTGAGTTACCAGGAACTCACCGGAATGACGCGGAGCTCAAGAGGCTGCCGGAGATGGCCCGGCGACGAGAACCAGCGGCGGCGATCAAGGGGTCACCGAGGAGGAAGCAACCTGAGCAAAAATAGGGAAAAAGAGAGCGGAGATAGCTTGGTGAGTGCACTAGATGGTCTTTGGCGCGAGCAATTGCCCTAGGAACCAACTCACGGAGATGAGGCGATGATCAACTTTCGGCGAAGAAGAGGACACCAAAATTCTATGGCCCCTGCGAGTGAAACTCAAAATTAGCCGAGGAAATCATGATAGGGATGCGGAACACGATGTGGCGCGCAAAGAAGGGATGATCTTCAGGTTGCGAGGATGACACGGCGGGCGGCACGTAGTGAACGAGTTTGAGCACTACTATGATTTGAGCTCGGAAGGAGCAATGGGTGATAGGGATTGTTGAATGGTGTCTAAAGAAGGAAGAGGAGCTTTGGGTGAGCTTAAGTAGGGCGGCGGAGGAAAGCGGCGGCGGCGCTTTCGGCACCGAGGAGCTCAAGAGCGGTCTTGACAAGCTGGTGAAAGGAATGGTGGGTGATTAATGCTGCGCAAGGCATGGCCTCTCGGCGGAAGATGCGGTAGAGGCAATGCGCGCGCTAAAACCGAAAGCGGTAGCGAGACGAGGCGAGGTGGCGATCATGCGCGATGTCGCCGGCACTCAGCACTCATGCGAAAGGTAGGTGACGACCTGACAAGTGGGGCCCGCCCATTAGCGACAGCAGTGAAGCGGCGCGAACCAGAGACTGGCACGGTGCGGTTAGGTGGTTTGACTCGATCAGGAACGTGTCGACCGGTGGATCTGAGATGGACGGTCGAGATCTCTGTATGCATTCGGACCGGTCGATTGCATACGCGCACGTGGATCGTTCAATTTGCATCGGACGGTCACGATCGATTGGACTCGGGCGGTGCGATTAGTTGACGCGACCGAGTCCATTAGTGCGGTCGGACTCGAGCCCAAGTGGGGTTCGGGCCCGAGGAACAGTGTTTTCAGAATTTGTTTTAAAAGACAGAGAAGGTTTGAGGAATTTTTAGAGGTAGTTCCAGAGCTCCAAAAATTTCGAAATTTTTATGGTAGCTTCCTGGGACAGAGGACATCCTTGTGTAAATTTTCCAGGAATTGTCATGCATTATATTTCTCCCAAGAAAATTCACAAGCTGCTGCCTAAGGGTTTGACCAGATTTCTAAACTGGTTTGACTTGGGCATTTGAAATAGCAACTAAAATCTAAAAATTGTGAAATAATTCAGGGAGGTAGATAGGATGATCAAGATGATAGGAAAAATAAATTCAGAGGATGATCACAAGTTTGAAAGCTAAGAATTTGCTGACAACAATTTCCATTCACAAGAATTTAATTCTAGAAAATGGAAATTGCTAGGAAAATTGGAAAACTTCCAAATGATTTGATGAGACAACAAAAGTTTTATTTCTCCTCAAAATTTTACATTTGAAATACAAACCTAAGTCGAGGCTGTTACAAATCTCCCCCTTACAGGAATCTCGCCAGAGATTACGATCAACTGGGAGAAGAAGGATGGGTAATCGCTCGGAGGCGATCTTCCCGCTCCCAAGTGGCTTCATCCTCGGAGTGGTTTGACCACTGAACTTTAAGGAACTTGATCACACGGTTCCTTGTTCTGCGTTCGGCTTCTTCGAGGATACGAGCGGGCGCTCACGATAAGGCAGATCTTCTACACATCGATATTTTCCAATGGTGTTTCCTCAGCGGAACACGGAGGCACTTCTTTAATTGTGACACATGGAAAACATCATGCACCCCTTCAAGTGTAGCCGCAACTCCAATCGGTATGCAACGGCTCCCACTTTCTTGATGGCGCGATAAGGCCCGACATACAGAGAGCCAATTTGCCCTTGACACCAAACGACGGTGTCCCTTCAAAGGTGAAACCTTGAGATACACAAAGTCATTGGGTTGGAAACTCACTCACGGCAGCGACGATCGGCATAGCTCTTACGCACGTGTGAGCTACGCGCAAGTGCTCACGAATCAACTACACTTGACTTTCCGCCTCATTGATCGAATACGGGCCAAAGAACTATCTTTCCCCAGTTTCTGACCAGTTCAATGGGGTTCGCGACGCCTCCCATACAAAGCCTCAAGCGGTGCCATCACCGAGACTAGCTCGGAAAGTCGTTGTTGTAGGAGAACTCGGCAAGTGGTAGGCACTTCTCCCAATTCTTCCCACGGGAAAGAACACAAGCACGAGCATATCTTCAAGCACCTGATTGACTCGCTCCGTTTGACCATCGGTCTGAGGATGATAGGCTGAACTGAAAGAAAGACGGGTCCCTATGGCCTCCTGTAAACTGTGCCAAAACCGAGAAGTGAACAGAGAACCACGATCTGACACGATGGTTCGTGGCACGCCGTGCAAGCTCACAATGCGGGATATGTAGAGGTCCGCCAATTTCGACATTGAGAGTGGAACTCATGGCGAAAAGTGTGCTACCTTAGTCGACCGATCGATAACCACCCGGATAGCATCCTTTCCGAAGAAATGCGGGGCAAACCGGTGATGAAATCCATACCAGCGAATCCACTTCCACTCTGGTATAGGCAAGCGTTGGAGGAGACTGCGGGGCGATGCTCGGCCTTCACGCGACAACATCGTCGCATCGGCAACGAACCCGGCAATCTCGCGCTTCGTGCGAGTCCACCAGAACCTCATCGCGGATCTTGGTACATCTTGGTGGCCCCGGGATGGATGGACAAAGGCGAATCATGGGCCTCCTGGAGAATCAAATCTCGTAATTCCGGAACCTTTGGAACCACAAGGCGCTGCCCAAACCACACAACACCATGCTCATCTTCCGAGAAACACCTGGCTACCCCATCCTTGATATTACGCGATCTCGTTCACACCGTCATCATTTCTTTGTCTTGCCTTGACTTGATCCACCAAGGTTGGTTGCACAACCAAGGCGACAAGGAACCATGCTCAACCAAACCCAAGTTGAGGCAATGAAACTCTGCAAGAAGTGCGGGTTCTTTGCTCTTGGATCATCAAAGTATTGCAATACACCTTTCGGCTAAGTGCATCGGCAACCACATTGGCCTTGCAGTGATCTGAATACCCATGTCATAATCTTTGATCAATTCTAGCCATCTCCTCTGCTGAGGTTCGGATCTGGTTGAGTGAACAAGTATTTCAAACTCTTGTGGTGGAATACACCTCACGTGATTCTGCGTCGATAATGCCACCAAATCTTGAGTGCATGAACCACGGCAGACAAGCTCTAGATCATGGGTGGGATAGTTGAGCTCATGTGGTCTCAAGCTGCTGGATGCATAGGCAAGCTGCCTTGCCTTCTGCATAAGAACACATCCAAGTCCACGAAGAGAGGCATCGCAATAAATATCGAAACTCTTGTGGATATCGGGAAGAGTAAGGTATGGGCTGAAGTCAATCATTGTTTGAGCTCAAAGCTCTCATCACAAGCGAGGACCACACAAACTTCTTGTCCTTCTTGAGCAATTCGGTCATCGGCTTTGCGATTTTGGAGAAGTTCTCGATAAAGCGGCGGTAGTAGCTCGCTAAACCAAGAAAACTCCGCACATCGTTGGCCGACTTGGTGACCCCAAGATAGAACGTCGCCGACCTTCTTTGGGATCCACACTATGCCTCGGCTAAAAGAACATGGCCCAAGAATGCCACTTCCTTCAACGAGAACTCACATTTCTTTGAACTTTGCATATAGTGATGCTCCATAATTTGCCCAAAACAATCTTGGATGCTCGGCATGCTCGCTTGATCTTGGAATAGATAAGAATATCATCAATAAAGACCACCACAAATTTATCCAAATACTCCATGAATCTTGAATTCATAAGGTTCATGAACAAAGTGGAGCATTGGTTAGACCGAAAGACATGGCGGTGTACTCGTGCGACCCATAACGAGTGGTGAAAGCCGTCTTGAATATCCTCGATCGATCGACGACGATGATACCCCATTCTCAAATCAATCTTTGAGAACACACGGCTCCATCAAGCGATCGAGCAGATCATCGATGCGGGGCAAAGGATATTTGTTCTTCACCGTCACCTCATTGAGAGGGCGGTAATCAACACACATGCGCAAAGTCTTGTCCTTCTTCTTCACAAAGATCACGGACAACCCCAAGGAGATGGCTGGGGCGGATGAAACCCTTTGCTTGTAGCTCACCAAGCTGCTTCTTCAATTCCTCCAATTCATTGGGAGGCATCCGATCTGGCGCCTTTGAGATAGGGCGATGCAGGGCAGCAGAACTCGATGACAAACTCAAGATCTCGAGCCGGAGGCATCCGGGTAAATCTTCAGGAAAGACATCCACAAAGTCGGATACTATGGGTACATCCACGAATTTGCAAGGTGGCTTCGCCTCTAATGCACATAGATGTGGCCCCGAAGGCTGCGGTGAAAATCCGACTGCTCGCTTTGAAGGGTGGTGAGATAGACAATCTTCTTGGCTGTCGATTTGTCCCAAGTGTTGGGACAACCAATCCATGCCAAGAATCACATCAAACTCATTGAATCGAAGCGAGAATAAGGTTTGCCAAAACCCCACTCCTTTGACTATGATCGGAACATCCCGACACTTTGTAGATCGACTCTCATTTCCGACCGGAGCGGATGAGCAAAGGAACTCCCAAAGGAACACGGTGAAGACCACTAGCAGCAGCAAATGATCTTGAAATAAAAGAATCGATGCTCGAGTCAAATAATCTGCAGCGGGGCGAAATTAACAAGAAGTGTACCCATCCGACATCGGCGCCTCCGAGCCTCCTCGGTGAAAGGTGGTTGACTCGACCATTGCTCGCACCACAGGGCTTCGGATAATCTTACGTCGGTGGGTGACCACTCCCTGCCGCGTCCTCCATTAGGGCGAGGGCTCTGCAACACTCGAGGACGAGCGTTCGCATAATGGCCCTTGTTGTGGCGGCGAAAACAAGTAACCTCGGCCGCCCGTTGCGGAGGCCGCTCTGCTCTTGGATCGCGGCGCACGTGGCTGAAACACGGCTGCGGTGGGCGAGGAGCTGGTGCGAGATGGCCTCGGCGCGGTGGAGCAAAAGAAGCGGGCCATCAGTGCCGCCCGGCCAGGGCGAATGAGGTGGTGTGAGTAGGCGATCGCCTCCCATTTGCGCTTACGGGACTCGCCAGGCGCCTTTGCCTTATGCTCGGCAACAATGGCCTTATCTACCAAGGCACGAAAGTCGAGAAGTCTACAATAGATAGCTTGTCTGCGGCTCCTCGGACAAGCCATCCATAAACTTCTCTGCTTAGCCTCATCTGAGGCCACCTCACTGGAGCATAACGAGCCGGATGATTGAACTCGTGCAGTACTCATCACGGACTTGCGCCCTTGCTTGGCGCGAGGAACTCCTTCTTCTTGACTTCATCGGGCCATCGGGGATGTGGGCCCGGCGAAAGTCGATCGAACTCCTCCCACGCGACCACATGGCCGCGGGTGCATGGCGAGATAGTTCTCCCACCATGAGAGTGCTGCACCCTCAAGGCGGTGGGGCGCGAAGAGTGCCTTATCTTGTGCCTGGCAGGCTATGTTGAGCTTCGCTCAACCATGCGCGACCAATCATCCGCATCGAGAGGGTCCTCGAGGCGGGAGAAAGTCGGCGGTGCGTGCGGAGGAACTCTGCAAGTCCCATGCGAGTCGGTGGCGCCACCACGGCAGGAGTGGAGGTATTCCTAGCGATAACCTCCAAGATGCGCGTCGGTCCATGCGGTTTCGCTCGATCGGCGAGAACCTCACCATGGTCGGAGGAGAAGCTCCTCATCATGACCACTGCTGACGCCACGCGCGTTCTCCGGCCATCTGTTTCACTAAGACAAGTTAACAATAGCGGAAAACACGAAGTCGATAACCCACTGCAAATAACTTACTAACAGCACAAAACAAACACAAGACTTTTAAGTTACAAAACCAATTGACAAAAATCAGACACTTAGCAAACTCATACATATCTTACCCTTATGCCCCCACAAATTTTAATTAGACTAATTCTCTATGGTTCTCCCAAAGACCGATTCTACCGGTAGTAACTATCTTTTGAAAGGAAAGAGAGAAACCAAGTTTTAAACTCAAATTAGAGTAAGATGAGAGTAGAAGGCTAAGATAGGTAAGGAGTAAATCGAGAATCGCCTAGGTTTTCATGAACCCTTTTATACTTTGAAATTAAGCTTTTCAAAATATCCTAAAGACGACTAAGCTTGGGTTGCTACGGTCGAATGGCTCGATACCAACTTTGTGAGAACCCCAATTTATTTGGCTTGTAATGTAACCAACCACCGGTCCTAGCATCACAAATCAAATAAATTGATCCTCGAGATATGTATACTTCCCGAGCGAGATACACACCTCGGTACAAAATTAGACATCAACTCCATTCCAAACATAGAGTCCAAACACCACACTACCAAACGGAAGATAAACAAATAGTAGTGTTATTACAGACAGAGGCCGACAGGCCACAAGATACACAAATAACAGAAAGAAGACAGCGGAAGCAAAAGTGCCATAAGATGGCTATAAACAAAGCCAATCAGCGTGCCTCCAACCCACAAGGCATCTGACCGGACCGCCAAGTCTAGTCGTCCACGAAACGGCAACACAGCTCACAGAAGTGAGGCCCTTGGGGCTCACCTTCTTCCTCTGCAACAAAAACATTAAGCAAAGCACCTGAGTACAAAGATTGTCTTTGTACCCGCAAGACTGACGTGTGAACTAGCAGACCTGTTCATAAGCTACATGCAGGCTTATTTGGTGGAGGCCATATGTTTCATTTGCACAAAGCTAGATTTGTTTGCAATAATGTAATACAGTTTAAAGGCAAGTTTGCAATTCATTTTTTACTGTTGAAATAACTGCGAAATAAAGATAGATACAAGTAACCACCTAGAAGTGACTATCCCAATAGTCACTACAATATAGCACGAATCCCAATTCGTACCACCCTGCAAGTTTTAATTTTAAAAGGTTGTAGACTAACTCTTGAAAAGCTTACCCAAGCGTGTCCATAACCTAGGGCGAGGCTATTCGAATAGTTTTAACCTGCGAGGTGTACCAATGTACCCACACTTGAGGCCTTTAAGCCAAAGCACACTTAGAAGGTATCTTTGTACCTGACTAAGTCCTCGAGACTTTTCCAATATTGTGTATTAACTACGAGCGCTCGTATGGATAGAAATCCATACGCTTACATGAAGTAAAGCCGAAAAGACAACTACCCATTCGGATAAAGCTTTGGACAACTACCATGCTCCCACCTCCATCCCTCCTGCGACCTCCTGCGACCGGAGCCAATACACGCCAAAGTACTAGGTCAAGAGGGTCCCATACCCTCTAGTGTGGTTAGCACGCAAAATGCACGGATAACAATCCACTCACAAGATGTTCGGTCCTTAATTGACCCGGCACCTTTCGATCACACCCAATAGATCACACCAATCTTACCATTGTGCGCGTCTAAATCATTTTTGTTTTCATTTTTAGTTTTGCAATTAAACATAGCGAAATGGAAATATAAAGTTATAGCAAATTTTGTGTGATCAAGGTTACCGACTAAAGTCGATAACCGCCCGATTCTCCGATAGCTAAGCAAGTCTAAGCATTGACCGGATCTACTAAGTGACAAGAGATCATCCAGTGATCTCTAATCACGACAAATAACCTAGGCTCGGTAGTAGAGATCAATATTTTGTCTACAGGATATGCATCTACTGGTTTAACTAATCAATTTAACACAAATTAAGCGATGCATACATACAGTTGAAACAAAATATTAGACTTTAAAATCTGGGATAAACATGATCAAGCGCTTGCACGGATCGTTGTTGCTCAATTTGTTGCGGAGGGTCGTTCTCGGGGTTGCGCAAATATCGAATCCTAACGATTGAACAAAGCAACAAATAAGAGCGAATAACACCGCAAAACTCAATAATCAAACGCAAACACCAATTTATACACAGAGGCTAGACCAACACAAAAGGAATAACAATTAATCTTTCTGAGAGATGTTTCAAAAGACATGCTTTCAAGTGATTGATCTACCCACTCGCTTATTTATCAAAGTTAACCACAAAATCAATCCTCTTATATGATTTAAACTTTGGACAGACTTTGATGGTGATTGTGTGCACATCTATTATTTAATCATCAAGTTAGTATATCAAAAACAATTAGCTACTCTAAAACAACCATTATCGGTGAGAGCACAGAACCTACAAGGAGCTATCGAACACTAACTAATCAAGTATTCAAGCGTGATATGCTAACAACCTTTTCTATCTAAGATAGGATTTTAAAGATATTCACTATTCATACGCCTAAGCATCACACCAAGATCTTGCAATGCTAACGATTTTCAACATGCGGCTACTACAAAACCTTACCTTCTCGAAAATACACCACAAGCACGAGGCAAAACCTCAAATTCGATAATGACTTCATAGATCAAAAGCCAACTAGTGATTTGAAACCTATAGAGATTATCTAATTAACTTCTTGCTAAGCACCACTTCTAAGGAGTCACCAAGCACTAACGGATATGAATAGCATAAGAATGAACCCAATTTCAGTTTACTGACAACAGAAAAACGACAACAACAAGCATACAGAGAACTAAAATACTTTCAAACTTCCAATACCAATTTTTTTGATCATGCAATGAGAGTGAACTAATGAACAATCATAAGCATGATAAGCAGCTAACTACCAAGCCTCAGGGAGGTGGGCCCCACTGTCGACCACAACGGCCGGGGAGCACAAGGAAGAACAAGCGAGCTCGGACTGGATTCGGCGCGGTGAAGGAGTGGCGGCGCGGTGTGCGACGGCTAAAATGGGTCGCCAGGTCACTTGAAGCTAAGGGTGGTCGCGGGTTCGACGGAGAAGCGCGGTGGCGGCGGCGACGAGCACGCGCGGCGGCGGGGGGGTGACAAGTGCGGTGCACGAGAGAGGTAGACAATGAAAATTAGCGCGCATGGGCATCGATGAGTTACCAGGAACTCACCGGAATGACGCGAGCTCAAGAGGTGCCGGAGATGGCGGCGAGAGAACCGGCGGCGATCAAGGGGTCACCGAGGAGGAAGCAACTGAGCAAAAATAGGGAAAAAGAGAGCGGAGATAGCTTGAGTGAGTGCACTAGATGGTCTTGGCGCGAGCAATTGCCTAGGAACCAACTCACGGAGATGAGGACGATGATCCAACTTTCGGTAAGAAGAGGGACACCAAAATTCTATGGCCCCTGCAAGTGAAACTCAAAATTAGGTGAGGAAATCATGATAGGGATCTGGAACACGATGTGGCGCGCAAAGAAGGATGATCTTCAGCTGGTTGCGAGGATGACACGGCGGGCGGCACGGCAGTGAACGAGTTTGAGCACTACTATGATTTGAGCTCGGAAGGAGCAATGGGTGATAGGGGATTGTTGAATGGTGTCTAAAGAAGGAAGAGGAGCTTTGGGTGAGCTTAAGTAGGGCGGCGGAGGAAAACGCGGCGGCGGCGCTTTCGGCACCGAGGAGCTCAAGAGCGGTCTTGACAAGGTGGTGAAAGGAATGGTGGGTGATTAATGCTGCGCAAGGCATGGCCTCTCGGCGGAAGATGCGGCGAGGCAATGCGCGAAAACCGGAAGCGGTGGCGAGCAGCGAGCGAGGTGGCGATCATGCGCGATGTCGCGGCACTCGGCACTCATGCGAAGGTAGGTGGCGACGACAAGTGGGGCCCGCCGTTAGCGGCAAGATGAAGCGCGCGAACGAGGCGGCGCAGTGCGGTTAGGTGGTTTGACTCGATCGAGCGTGTCGGCCGGTGGATCGAGATGGGCGGTCGAGATCTCTGTATGCATTCGGACCGTCGATTGCATACAGCGCCGCGTGGATCGTTCGATTTGCATCGGACGGTCACGATCGATTGGACTCGGGCGGTGCGATTAGTTGACGCGACCGAGTCCATTAGTGCGGTCGGACTCGAGCCCAAGTGGGGTTCGGGCCCGAGGAACAGTGTTTTCAGAATTTGTTTTAAAAGACAGAGAAGGTTTGAAGAATTTTTAGAGGTAGTTCCAGAGCTCCAAAAATTTCGAAATTTTTATGGTAGCTTCCTGGGACAGAGGACATCCTTGTGTAAATTGTCCAGGAATTTTCATGCATTAGATTTCTCCCAAGAAAATTCACAAGCTGCTGCCTAAGGGTTTGACCAGATTTCTAAACTGGTTTGACTTGGGCATTTGAAATAGCAACTAAAATCTAAAAATTGTGAAATAATTCAGGGAGGTAGATAGGATGATCAAGATGATAGGAAAAATAAATTTAGAGGATGATCACAAGTTTGAAAGCTAAGAATTTGCTGACAACAATTTCCATTCACAAGAATTTAATTCTAGAAAATGGAAATTGCTAGGAAAAATTGGAAAACTTCCAAATGATTTGATGAGACAACAAAAGTTTTTATTTCTCCTCAAAATTTTACATTTGAAATACAAACCCTAAGTCGTAGGCTTAATTCTGACCCTCGAATAAAAGACGTGGACCAGTCCACGTGAACCGTGTCTATGACACATGGGTCCCAAACGTCAGAAATTAGTTTAATTCCTTTTTATTTCCGAAAATAGGTATGCTGACGTCACCATTGCGCAATAAGTTGATTTTCCTTTAGAAAAATAAATCAGGAAAATCTAATAAATTCAGAAATTAGGTTTTAAATAGATTTAAACTTAAAAAATCATAACTTTTGCATCTGAACTCCAAATTGGGTGATTCAAGTTGCAAAATTCGTATAAAATTATAACCTAGCTAACTAAACCAAAATATTTCAACTTGGAGTTAATTTGAACTATGATTTTGAATTTATTTGAATTTGAATTTGAATTTATCGTATTTTCGCGTTTAGACTTCGACGACTCCGGAGAATTCGACCAATCCGAAGACCTAGAATTCCAAGACGTCAACGAAGGTAAGTTACACCATTGATCATATTGCTCCCAGTATTTTTAAGTTATTTTTAGTTTTTAAATTATTTAATGCATGCATATGTTTTTATAAGTATTTCAATACCCTGTTTTATATATAGTTACTCCAATGTTTCATTGTATGGCCAATTTGAATATTGTACTTGATTGCCTTGACACCATAGACAAGATATTATCAAAATTAGTCATATACTTAGCCAGGCTTAGTACACACTTACGAATTTGGGAAGGTTTAGCCAAATCTCTTACAAATTTGTTTCAAACTTGACATAGTGGTATTGTTTTACCACATGAATTTATAAAGAGAGTTTTATTCAAAATAAAATCAAAAATGGGTTTGGACTTAAGAAATGGTCGAATGGTGGGTTCTGTTTATGCAGAGATTGATCCGTTAAGATTAAAGCTCATGGTTTGTAGGAATGATGCCCAAGTCAATTGAGGACCGGTCTTTGAGCCGCTTATTGCTATGCCTTACCGTACCACCACATGTCCTGTATGGGCAGAATTTGGCTAATTAATTTGTAATATTTTAGTGTATTTATGTCATGTTGATTATGTGGGTGTCGGTTAAACTTTTATTCCTACTTGGCGCAAGAGGGGGCTTCCGGAGGACGGTTAGTCTAAAGGGGCGAAACCTTAGCGGGCATGAGTACACTAGGGCATAATATTGTAACGGCCTCATGATAATTTCTCAGTCACACGCCTACAGAAGCGTGTAATGGCCGACATAATGAGCATGTCATCTCGTGTTGGTAAAATTGTACCAACTCTGCAGAGTAGAAACTATTCGAATAGCCACGTCCACGGTCATAGACATGCTAGTAGGGCCACTTAAAGTTAGATTTATTTTTGGTTTTAAAATTGTTTTACCAAACATCTGAGGATGGTTAATCCTTATGAAAAGTTGGACAGGAAGCCAAGTGTTAGGAGGGGATCCTTCACTTAATCATTGGAGATTATCCATATTACAACATCGTCATTTTAAAATATGATTTTAATCATAGTATAAAATTGCCTTAGAATTTATTATGGATATTTAAACTAAAAATGTTGCTTTACGCAAAATAACCCCTGCCATATTCACTTGTTACCTTATGCATGCATTTTCATTCAATATTGGGTGTAGCTTGCGAGCACGGAAGTTGTGCTCACTCTTGCTGAATAAATCTTATTCAGGAGAAGACTTTTTCCCCGACGGTGAGGATCAGGACGAGTAGGCCTTCGACCCAGACGATTGGCTGTGGCGCATCGTGTGGCTCACCTCTATTATTATGTTTCCGCTGTGTCTTTCATTTGATATTTAATATTGTTGTTCATACTCATTTGTATTAAACATTTAATTACTTAATGTTATTTACGATTTCGTGATATGATTGTGATATCCATTTTGTGAGACTGTACACTGGAAATCCTGGACCGGTGTATGAACACAGAGAATTCGGGATCCTTCGCTCCCGGGTTCGACAGACATTCTCCAACAGAATGGTTTCCTTCGCAACTAGAACAATTGATATGGTGTTCATCAGCACTATGGCCTATTTCTCCACAGTGGGTACATGCACAATCTTCTAACTTATCTGGCTGGCAGCATTTCAACTGACCATGGCTAGATTTGGTGTAGGATATCGAAATAGCTGGTTTCTCTTGATCACTTATGCTTGATATCGCATGTTGTTGGCACAAAGCGGTGGTGAACTCTGCCCAAGAGATGGTGTGCTCGTCCTGATGGGCAGCGCGAAATTTTTCCTACCAATATAATGCAACTCTTTCTAATTGATGAGCAGCATAGAAAACTTTCTCATTATCGTTGCATTGCACAACAGTTAGCTTCTCTTCGATGGTGTGAATCCAAGATTCTACATCCTTAAGTGCGGTGGAACCTTCAAAAACAGGCCGCTTGGTCTTTAGGAACTTCACAAACTTGAACTGAGGGCGCGCCGTTGGGATGGCAACGAGTTGTGCATCATTGCAAACATTACTATTGTCTGATGGTTGCATCGTCACTTGCATGATCTGATTCTGGGTGGCAGGGAGCTGGCTCGGGTTCTGATATGTCACTACTAGCACTCGAGATAGTTGTTGGTCATCGTCTACTCTGGTACTGACACTAGTGACAGTACGACGACTTGCTTGGTCATTCTGATTCATCAAACTGATTAAAGTAGCAGTGGTCTGATTCTGTTGTGTCATCATATTGGTTGTGTTCTGCATCATTGCGTTCATGGATTGAGTCTGAGCTACTAAGAATTGTTCCATGGTGGAATCGCTACTCCCGATGCGACCACATCGCCCATCGATTAACAACATCCGAGTGACCATCGTCTCGAGATTACTGACAAGGCTGGCTTCACTGGGGTTCTCCATCTGCTGGTTGACCAGGGCTCATAGATACGAGGGAAAAGCACAAGGTAAGGGAAGAGAATCTACTAAGGGAGCGGGTTTAACCAAAAGAACACCAAGGAACACACAAATAGCCGGAAAACTTTTAAGAAGGATAAAACTCCCAGCCAAACTACACCGAAGAAGGGAAACAAAGATCTAATCGTCTAGTCGATTAAACTCTAACTTAACAGGGCGACTTGGTTCAACACACGGCAGGAACCTATGCTAATTTATCCTATATGGCTAGTCTGAAGAAAACTCGATCTGATCACGGTCATCGTCAAACGTTGACTGCTTGCGATCCTTGGAGGCGAAGCTTGGAGAAAGATGGAGGCGACGTACAACTTCTTCTTAGTCTTGAATTCTTGCGACAAGCTTGTCTTGAACACTTGGGAAGATGCCGATACGTTGTTGTTGGTTGCATGGTCTTCAAATAGTTGCTCAAAATAGCTCTTGAGCATCCACCAAGACATTTGACATGGATAACGATGACTATAGAAGTTATGAGGGAAGAGAGTCCAATTTAATACTCCAAATGGCGGTTGAAGCATATAGATAAGGAATGGATAGAATGGAGGAGTATTAGAAGCTAGACAAGATGAGAATAGCACATCCTTAAGATTTTCCATTTGTAAAATAAGTTTTGAAGTTTTCCTTACAAACGGCTATTCTAACTAAGGTCACGACCTACAGTCGATATGGCTCTGATACCACCTCTGTTGGGACCCAAAAATACAATTCTGGACCCTCTGTGTATACTGCACTAGTCCAGGATCACGCTAGTGCACACAGTGGCAACATCGATGAAATATCATTTCTATATACAAAGATGACTAATAAATAGGCAAATAACAATAAATATCAGAGTAAAAATCTTAAAGTCAAAGCTTACAATTAATGCCTCAGAAGGCGAATAGCTCAATGAAGCTGCAGCGGAACGAAATAGAATAACTTCAGTGAAGCCCATCCATATGCCCACAGGCAATCGGCTGGGGTGTGCGACCTAGTTCTCCTTGATCCTTGAAGTAGACCTTGTTGACTGACGATTCCTCCACTTCTGTAGATTTGGGTGCAAGTTTCACAACAAGCGTGAGTACACAACCGTACTCGTAAGTCATACCACAGAATGCAATTTATAAATGCAGGCTTATTCCAAAGGAAATGGTTTCTGTGGTTATTTTGTAGAAATGCAACATTTGCAATTGAATATGAATAATAGATTAAAAGCATAATTCAAACCAAATAGACAATATTAATTTAACAGTTGTTTTCACAAAGACACATGGCCTAATCAAATTTTTTCACACAGCCATACGACTTAAATCACACACCTGTTCCTTCCCAATAGTTTTATGAAAATCTACCCCTCGTGTGAAATCCCCGAGCATGTCCATGACCGCGGACGCGGCTATTCGAATAGATTGTTTAACACTCTGCAGAGGTTGTACACTTTACCCACAAGATGCAATCAACTGGATCAGAGATGATCACAACAAAACCTTTCAGAAACTTCATCTCAACATTTACACTCCCGATGTGCTTACAAACCGCCAGACCAACCCACAAAGAAAGCCAGTCCGACACACACCGCTGGACAGGGATGCGGCGAACCGTCCCGCGATCCAACTACCATGTAGTCACACCTCCACCGTATCACGAAGCCTAACCTATCCACCTAAATATCAATGCCAAGAATCCATAACCTACTAAGTTAGGCTCGTCCCAGGCATGTGGTCGTACAGTAAGGCTCAGTTCAATGGCGCACAAAGTTAAGTCCTTAATTGACCAAGGCAAGACTTCTATTTTCTAACTATGTCACAAAGATTGTCATTCCCATGCAGACTTCTATTTTCTAACTATGTCACAAAGATTATCATTCCCATGCACATAACTTCCACCATATCACACAGTATCCACCACTTGCCTCAGTCTAAATCATTTCCCACCCTGTTGGTTTAGTGCAACACATGCTATCACAAAGTAATAACACATAGCACACACAGTTTTATCACAAAGTTCCATAATCACTTAGTCAAATTTATAATTGCAACTCAGGTGATGATGATGACTCGTTGTATGACTAAGCAATCTACTCGTATCTAACCAACCCATGTTGGTATAACCATAGCATTAACTAAATATGAACCAATCTAGGGTGACAAAAGATTATGACATACAATAGACAAAGTGGATATAACAAATTGGATTAATAGCTAAACCCAAAAGCATTTAAATAATTACTTAAAGTAAATGCAATAATTTGAATCAAAGTAATTTTGAAAACTAGGATTCAATATGATCAAAGGTATAACTTGCCTTGCTATAGCAATGATGATCTTATTTTATCTTCAATCCTCTACTTGCTTGATCTTCAGCTCCTTCGGACGATTCCGGGACTTCGGCGTCTAACGAGAAAGAAAGCGCAAAACAAACTAAATTCAAAAGACAAATCAAATAAACTCCAAATTGAAATTGAACGGTACTGGAAGGTAGATATTGAAATTTAGAAACTTGAATGGGTTCAATTGGAATTCGAATGAAGAAGATATGGCTCTCGAAAGATTGGAATTCACATGAAATGATGAAAAACTCTACGGAATATTCTCAGAATATTCTATTCCAAAAATATTAGAAAAAGAATGAGTGTATGATAGGTGGGACCGATTGGTATTTATGGATTTCTAGAATTAAAATAATTTCAGAAATAAAGTAGAGAGAGTGACATGTGGGACCAATAAGATAAATGACTTTTCAAGAATTAAATTAATTCCCGAAAATAGGATTAGGGGTTGACATGTGGGTCACTGGTCTATGGATCAGGTCCACAGAGATATGCTAGTCCACGGTGGACCAAGCTCATAGACAAGGGTTGACCAAGAGTTGACTGACATGCGGGACCCGCACATAAGATAGAGAAATAATTATGTTTTTTTAATTGGGTGAATGACATGTGGGGTCTACATGGAAGTGATAGAGATATATATTTTCTTGCATGACATAGAGAAAGAAAGAATTAACAGATAAGCATGCATTGAAGAAATACTACATGCAACAGAGAGAATTAAACAATGACTTGCATGTGGGACCAACATGGAAGAGAGAGAGAGATAGGAAATAAAAGGTTGACTAAGTCAATAGGGGCCACAACAAAACCCATGTTCTGTTGGAAAGAAGAAACAGATGGCTTACGTGCTGGACTCAGGCTTAAATAGTGAACAGAGGCGTCGACTGATTCTTGCTCATGGAGTTACCGATGAACGGAGGCGATCCAGTGGTAGCGAAGGGGAAAAACAGAAAGGAAACGACGAGCCGGAGATGATGACGTGGTCAGGACATCAAGATTTTGCTCCATGCGACGGCAACGACGTTAAGAACGCCGACGACGGTGGCCTCACGGGCGCGTACCACTTCGGGCAACAATCTGCGAAAAAAGGGAGGTGAGCACGGCGTAGAACGCAGCGACGCGAACTCAACGGTGGTGGAGTTGAAGGCAGGGGATCAACGGTTGTGGAGTAATTGGCCAGAGAAGGACGACGAACAAGAGGCGAGAGAACGCTCGATTCTCGGCGCACGGTGGATGAAACTTGAATCTACAAGAGGGGAAAAATCGGTATCGACGAGGGGCACGAGATAACGCGATTGGATTTTGGAAAAACTCGCTGAGGAAGCGAGGAACGTGATGAATACGTTTTTGGCTTTATGGCTTGACATGGCCGACGTTGCTCCGGTGATCTTTGGGCGAAGAGGAAGGAACCATGACGTAGAACGCGACGATGCGAAGCCAACACCGCAGATGGTTCGGCCGGGGGACGTCGGATGAAGGCGTAGTTCGTCGGAGAAGAACTTCGGTTAGAGCTCGGTTTTCTGGAGATTGCGACGAAAATAGATCGATTTGGAGGAAACCAATTTAGGGAATTGGAAGAGGAGATCAAGACGGACGCGTGGGCACAAACGGTTCGCTTTTATATGCAACGTGGAGGAAGATATGGAATTTGGAAGGTTTGGTTTGCTCACATACAGAGAACGAACTGATCTGTTCGGTTCGGGCTAGAAGATGAACAGTGTTTCGCGATTTGCTGTAGCACATGGCAGGAGAGAGACAAAGGCTGATTTTCAGAATTAAAATAAAAGGCCGAAAATCAAGGAGATCAAATAAATAGCAAACAAATCCGAAAAAATCTCAGAAAATACCCAAAAATTCCTTGAAAGACAAGGAAGCCAAATAACACAAGTTTTTATTTAATTACTGTTTAGATTAGTCAAATTAAATATTTTTAATTTAGTAAAATTCCCAATTAAGCTTTATTAAGTCAAATAAAATTGGTGAAATTTTCTAGGGACCTAAACTACTCAAAAGATTTTTGAAAAGCCAAATTTTGGGACGTTACAGAGAGTGTCGTCCAACGGTCGAGGAAGCTTGAAGGTGTTCCCGGGGTGCTCCTAGCGCGAGGAATTGGCTCGAGGTTCATTGAAAATGTGGGACAAAGGTGCAACTTGAAGAAATTCGGGAAACATCAAAAAAATATTTTAACTCCTATTGAACCTCTACAGGATGAACAAAATATTTTAGAACCTATAGATGAGGCTTAGCCCCACGTAGATTGTAATACCCGATTATTCGATATCGAATGCTGTAAGATTAGAGAGGAAATAAGTTAAAATTCAGAATTTTAGGAGAAGTATGGGCCGCCAACCCATATTCGAGAAGAGGAGCCAGCCATAGTGGCCCAAGGCCCATGAGTGGGCGGCAGCCCATTAGAAGGCAAGGGGAGGAGGGGACCAAACCCTAGCCCCATTTGCTACAGATAGCCGCCGTGCTACTGATGCCTCGCCGCTTCTTTGCTCCTCCTCTCCCGGCGCCATCTTTCCCGCTGCTTGTGGCGACCGTGGGAAGAAGAAGAAGAGGAAGGAAGAGAGGATTGAAGGAGAATTTCTTCGTGGGATTTGATCAGCGATCTCCGATGGTTCTACAAGGGTAATGATCGATTTCCCTCGCTGTTTAGGTTGTTTCAGATGCGAATTCGATTAGTTTGATTGGATCGAATTGCTGCCGTTAGAATTTCAGTTCTGTCCTGAATGTTGCGTGGCCTGTTTCGTGATCTTAGAGACCGAATTTGGGTTGTCCATCTCCTAGAGTTTTGTAGATATTGATCTTAGCTTTCGGTGGCCGCCAAGAACACTGAATTCCGACTTTCGAGTCAAAAGTTATGATAGATTTACTATCTGCTGTCCAGAATCCTGACGAGAATTAGCAGTCTCTGTATAGGTTGATTTATGGCCTAGTTAGAGGGTGATTCAGAGGTCTTGCCCATAACAAATTTTGAAGGTGATATCACTAGCTTTCAGGATTGATAAAGAACACTTCATTTGGAGTTATAGATCAAAAGTTATGCACTTTTCTTTGTGACTGTCCAGATTGTATGTCAGTCTGTCCAGTTTGTATGTCAGTTTCTATCTTTAATTTTGACCCGTGTGCCACTTTTTGTTAAAGACAATATATGAATGTCGCGCCAACTAGGTTATTGTAGATAATTTCTTAACCTTTTCAGATTGTTAAAGAACGTCCAATTTGGAGTTGTACAACAAAAGTTATGGATATTTTAATTTAGCCGATATTTCTGTCTATTAATTCAGTCAACAGATTTGAGCCGTGGGCCAAATTTTATTAGAGGCAAAATCTGAACTTTTGCCCAACCAGAGTATTGTAGATATGTCAGTTAAGAATCCATGGAAATTGGTCTCACCTCATTCCGAGTTTCAGACCAATAGATATGTCAATTACCGTGCTGCTGTCCAGAATTAAGTTATGTCGAAATTGTTGATTTCATTTTAAGTTTTGTATTAATGACTAGAGTCATCGTGAAGCAGTGTTTAGCATCGATTAGTAGTGTTGGGTATATTATGTCCTTATTGAAATTATTTTACTTGTTTAGGAGGTGAAGCCTCGGGTTTAGGAGTATCACCTTTGCCGACTAACGCGTCGCATCGTGGAAGGCAAGTACATTGCCACCCTTAATGATTGTGATTGATGAATGTTTATATGGTCATGCTGTGATTTGGTATGATACGAGAGAAGATGGATTGTCTATGTTCTTTCATATGTGTTGAATCCATGTTTTGTTATCATGTCTTTCAATATTCAGTATTTCATTCTATGCATTCATTATGCATGTTTCATCCACGAAAGTGGATTGCAAGTCCCACCATTCCAATGTGGGTAGTGTTGGACATTGTCATGTCCGTCCACGGAGTGGATTTGAAAGACCCATTAATTCCGAATGGGCATGTAAGACCCATTAACTCCAAGATGGGCAATGTTGGACACCCGTATGAAACGTTCTTCATACGGAAGTGGATCCGCATTTTTGTTAAGATGCGGGCTTGAGTGAACACCGACGGTGTTTCACCGCTATACTGCGTATATATGCATGTGTGCAGTCCATTCCTTTGATTTTGAGCATTCATATCATGTTTTCATTTGTAATCGCCATTGTGATGTGATCGAACTCGATGATGAGTTTGTCTTATTCATATTGAATGATTATCTTATTGATAATCAGACTTGCTGAGTCATGGACTCACTCTTGCGTTGTTTGTTTATTTTAGGTAACCCCGATGTTGGCTCTTGGGAGGAGTAGACACGCACTACTTGTTCACAACATCAAATTCATGTTCAAGTCTAAATTTTAGTTCCATATTTCATTCGTTAACGATGAATCGTAACAATTAAATTATAATTGGAGAAGGAAGGATACCTTCTCCACCGATGTTGATTTATTACTGCGTGTGAACCTTCTTTATTTATGTTCAGTATTAAATAACTTAGAAGGTGAAGGAAGGATACCTTCACCATGTCCTGCTTATCTTAATCTTTGTCTTTAGTTGATATACTTGTTTCAAGTTCTTCCGCATTATGGATGTATGTTAGATGTTTTAGGTGACATCTTGGCTTCGGATAGCCGTGTGTTACAATTGGTATCGAGCGGGCTTTAGGTCCGTGGTTAATAGAAGAACATTAAAATGACACATTGTGCACGATGGGTGGGGTTGGGAATCTATTGCTTCGCATTTCTATTGTTATGTTTCATTCGTTGAGCAATTGTTGAGTTGCTTTTGTATTATCTTTCTTTTTGTTAATCTATGATCTACTATGATATTCATTATCTATGAACTAATACTTTGATTGTCGTGAGATGATCCTGCATATTCATAATTGAGTATTTTGGTGAAGCGTGTTGTTAACGGATGATAAGAAGTGGAGGTCGTGGTTGTTACTCCGGGATTCACCAGGTTACACCACTGTTCGCAGTACGTGGTTAGAGGAGTAGTTACCCCGAGTATCATCGTTTCAGGTACTAAGTATGAGTTACTTTAGAAAGTTGTTCTCTTCTTTCATTTCGAATTTGGCAATTCTTGTCTGTGGTGGTTGATGAATTTCTCCGGGTTTGTGGTCCATGATAGTTATGGTTTTCCATAGATCCCTCTTGGTTCTCTGAAACAATTATTGCTTTTCGACTGTTGAGTTGCTTTTACTACTTATGATCGTTGTCAATTGGCAAGATTGATGTTTTCTTGGTTGCTCCTTCTTTCTCATTGAAAAAGAATGACTCATTTACTCATTTGATAACTTGATTAGTGAAGAGTTTTCCGCTGTAAGTTCGATTTGCTTGGGAAAGCTTTGGCTTTATGTGTTTCTTTGGATTACTTGACGTTGAGGTTTGAAGTCTCTCTTTTCTTTGTAGTAAGGTGTTAGAATCCTTTTGTGATGTCTTGCCATGCTTAAATTGAGAATTTATGATTAAGCGAATAAATTGTTATGATATGAGTTACCAAGTTGGGTTATTAGCATAGTGCAAATCAATTACTCTTAACTACCATCCATGGAAGTGAAACTGATTAATTTGATATGTCCTTGTATTTGATTCATGGTGTATGTTAAATAAAGACTGTCAATATCTATTCAGAACCTATAGATCTTACATAAGAGCTAGATTTATCTATTTCCTAGTATGCTAAAATTGTTGAAACTTGTATAAAGTACGGATAGGTGCTGGTGTATCGACTCATGAAACCTTGTTTATAGGAAATTATGTTAGTGAATCTTTAATCATGTTTTGAAATGATTTCTGAACAAAGGTGAAATGTGAATCTATGTTTATAAATGGTTATGTGATTGCAAATAGAATTAGTACCGTATGTATACGCGTGGTTAGTACAATCATCATTTGTTAATGAGCTGAAGAAAGTGTTGAGCAACACCAACAATTGAGTAGATGAATTTCGTAAGTAGTCTTTGTTAGCGTGCCTTGTGATATTGTTATTGCTTAGCATAACTTGTTATGATAAATTTGTTTCAACCTTGTGGTTTGTGTTCCCTTTGGGAAGTTTTAGGATGGAGTAATAAAGTTTGATGATTCTTGGTACTATGTATGTTGTCGATGTTATTAAATAGTCAAAAATGTGAGAATGAGGTTAATTCTCGTAGTAATTTGATCACCCATGGTGATATTTCCTAAATGATCAAATTTGAAATTTGTATTCATGATCTTTTGGGGTTCGGGCTTTATGTGGTAAATGAAGTTTATCGAGTAACGATATGTTACAATGTTGCAATGGTTCTTGATGATGCAAGTGTTTCGATTTTGAATACTTATTTGTTCTTATCTGTTAAGGTTCGATATTCTCTTCTTGTGAGGCTTATGCGTTCAGCTGTGGACTCCACTTATGTTCTGTGAGTTCATTGCTTAATTGGTTTCTTCTCTTGGTCCCATGTTCAAGTGCAGTGGTGGATGAGTTTTCTAGTTGGTGAAAATCATTTTCATTTGTCTCTTCTTTCGAGAAAGAATCAACTCATTCTTTTCACGTGGGTCTTTTGAAGTGTTTTCTAATTGTTGTTGTGAAATTGATGTTAATACCCATAGTAATTTGATCGCCCTTGGTGATATCGTTCGATGTGAATATTTCAAGTTTAGCTTTAGTGATATTTTCTTTGAGCTCTTAAATCATCCGTAATGAAATTATTTTAAATAAATTAAGGTATTGGATTGTCATGTTGCTTCTTAAGAGATTTGTGTGGTTTAACTCTAAAGGCTCTTTGGTTTGAGTTGGCAACGAGGTTGCAACCAAAGAAGTTATGTTGGTTCCTTTAAGAGGAGAATAATCTACTTGCTTTTCGCGAAATCTGTAATTGGAAATGTTTGAGTTTGGTGGTTGAGATTATTTGGATCTCATGTTTCTTGTGTAGTTGAACTGTTACGAATAAATATAACGTATGGAAGAATTTTTATTGGTTCTTAATTAGTCCTTGTGGTTTGGACTAAAGACCTTATCTTGTTCTTTGTGGCAAAGTGATGTTAGTCAAAGAATTAATTACAGTGTTAAAGGAGAGAGTGCATTATGAATATTTGAGAATTTAGTCAAGTTTTGTAACTTGTGGTTATTTGAATTGTTCATAAACTTTTGCTCTTTTCACTCAAGAGTTGTCGAGTTTCAATCGCAATGTCATTCTTCTTGTTGGTGGTTATTTGCTATTCCCTTTTCGAGGATGCGTGCACTCCACAGTGAACTCAATTTCGTTTTCCCGGATCTTCGTTGCAGATTATTTCTTTTGGTCTCGTGCTCACTTGTGAACAGTAACATTTTCCTGTGTTGTGAAATTTGTTCTTGTTCGCCTCTTTCTTTTGAGAAAGGATCAACCGTTTTGTGCTTTGTAAAGTTTTACAACTCGTAAGTTGTTGTTTGTTTGGTGGTGGTTAAGTGATTGTAGGGGTGAGTTTTTGCTACCCGACTATTGGAGTAGTAATAGAAGATGAGTTGGTTTTGACTGAATCTCTTGGAGGAAGTTGATTCGGATGGAATGTTTGGTTTCGAGGTAAAATCGTATATTGTTCGACTAAGTAGGACCTATGGTATAGTGTAGTTCCAACCTTGGTTCATGTTGAAATGTTGGGGATTATCAAATGTATGGAAATCGTAATCAATTTTATCTGATAACACTATTGAAAGTATCGCGATGTGGTATGAGTGATTCTGATGATGTCAATGAGTGAGTATATCGAATTGTGGGGATCATAGAGATTTAATCCGATGATTTCACTATTTGTTATAAGAGGAATTCGTTGTAGAGGTCTCGGAGGTTAAATTTGGGCTTTCCGTTTTCATACTAAACTTTTGGTCACCCAAAGATTGGTGTGTAGAGGAGATAGAAAACTGAGTACCACGAGTAGTGGAATGATTGTCGATAGAACCCTTTTGTTGTAGTTCATGGCGGGTGTCTTGAAAATTCGATGTGATATTCTTGAAAGTTGGAGGTGATGAGATTGCATGGGTTTTGAGGGCTTTGGTGCCTTCTATCAAATTAATGTCATCGATTGAAGGAGTGGTCCAGAGTGTTGATGGAATCAATAGAGTCTCTCCACAAAGGTGTGGATGATGTATTTCGGTTTAAGCCTAATTTGAGGTTGTTAAATTAAGAGGTTTGAGCCTGTGGTATGCGATGAATTCAATTCCAATGTCGAGAGAAATTTTATTCCTAAAAGAGGAATTGAAAAAAAGATGTTACCTTGGGTATTGAAGCGTTTTCTTGTTACTCATTTGAGCTTTATGTTGTTGGTCGTGTCTTACGCATGGTGAGTTGGTGTTGTGTTGGCATGTTTGCTTCTTTCCAATTCGAGCAAAACAAAAGAAGTTTTTGGTTTCAGCGTTCAAGTGATCTCTCCTTTGGCTTTCGTGGCGTTTATTCGCAATTTGCCACTTGGAAAGTGGAAAGGTTTTCTTGATGAAATTCGATTTACGGATTTTACTCTTGATTACTCGATTGGTAACGTATAGTTGTGATGTGAATTTTTCTTATTCAGATGAGTTTTGCCGGTAAAAGAGTTTGCTTAAAAGAATTCGATTGTATGTTTCCGGTTAAAGGGTGATCCTTGTTCGGTGAAGAGTTCAATGGAGAGGTGGAACAAGATTTCCGTGCTCTATGTCCTTGTTGTGTGGTTCGACTTCAGGAGAAGGTTAACCCTGAGTTCATTGGGTTGTTTTCGATGGTTGTCGTTTCGCTAAGACCGTCTCGGATTCCTACACGTTGTACTCACTTTTGGTTTCATTTGGTGTGGAGTGAGTACCGGAGATCCGAGTTTGTTATTCGTTAACAACGTTGACCATCAGTAGGATCTTACCTTCGAGTCTCGTCAGATGAGTATAGTTGGAAGTGTCGGACGAGTGTTAAGACGACGTCGATTTGCGTCAAGATGTTGTGGTGTCCTCGATCAGAAAGAGGCCACTTAGGAGCTGGAGGCTCGCATGCACGAGCATTATTCGATTTGTTCATATCAGTACATGTTACCGTTATTAATTTTTAGTTGCAACCGACCTTTCACGTGAGTCGGTGTGAGGATTCAGTCGAATCCTATTTAAGAGGTAGAATGTAATGCCCGATTATTCGATATCGAATGTTGTAAGATTAGAGAGGAAATAAGTTAAAATTCAGAATTTTAGGAGAAGTATGGGCATAACCCATATTTGAGAAGAGGAGCGACCATAGTGGCCCAAGGCCCATAAGTGGGCGCGGCCCATTAGAAGGCAAGGGGAGGAGGGGACCAAACCCTAGCCCCATTTGCTACAGTAGCCGCCGTGCTCAGAGTGGCCGTCTCTGATGGCTGCGTGCTGGCGATGCCTCGCCGCTTTCGCTCCTCCTCTCCCGGCGCCATCTTTCCTGCTTGCTTGGGCGACCGTGGGAAGAAGAAGAAGAGGAAGGAAGAGAGGATTGAAGGAGAATTTCTTCGTGGGATTTGATCAGCGATCTCGATGGTTCTACAAGGGTAATGATCGATTTCCTCGCTGTTTAGGTTGTTTGAGATGCGAATTCGATTAGTTTGATTGGATCGAATTGCTGCCGTTAGAATTTCAGTTCTGTCCTGAATGTTGCGTGGCCTGTTTCGTGATCTTAGAGACCGAATTTGGGTTGTCCATCTCCTAGAGTTTTGTAGATATTGATCTTAGCTTTCGGTGGCCGCCAAGAACACTGAATTCCGACTTTCGAGTCAAAAGTTATGATAGATTTACTATCTACTGTCCAGAATCCTGACGAGAATTAGCAGTCTCTGTATAGGTTGATTTATGGCCTAGTTAGAGGGTGATTCAGAGGTCTTGCCCATAACAAATTTTGAAGGTGATATCACTAGCTTTCAGGATTGATAAAGAACACTTCATTTGGAGTTATAGATCAAAAGTTATGCACTTTTCTTTGTGACTGTCCAGATTGTATGTCAGTCTGTCCAGTTTGTATGTCGATTTCTATCTTTAATTTTGACCCGTGTGCCACTTTTTGTTAAAGACAATATATGAATGTCGCGCCAACTAGGTTATTGTAGATAATTTCTTAACCTTTTCAGATTGTTAAAGAACGTCCAATTTGGAGTTGTACAACAAAAGTTATGGATATTTTAATTTAGCCGATATTTCTGTCTATTAATTCAGTCAACAGATTTGAGCCGTGGGCCAAATTTTATTAGATGCAAAATCTGAACTTTGCCCAACCAGAGTATTGTAGATATGTCAGTTAAGAATCCATGGAAATTGGTCTCACCTCATTCCGAGTTTCAGACCAATAGATATGTCAATTACCGTGCTGCTGTCCAGAATTAAGTTATGTCGAAATTGTTGATTTCATTTTAAGTTTTGTATTAATGACTAGAGTCATCGAGAAGCGATGTTTAGCATCGATTAGTAGTGTTGGGTATATTATGTCCTTATTGAAATTATTTTACTTGTTTAGGAGGTGAAGCCTCGGGTTTAGAGTATCACCTTTGCCGACTAACGCGTCGCATCGTGGAAGGCAAGTACATTGCCACCCTTAATGATTGTGATTGATGAATGTTTATATGGTCATGCTGTGATTTGGTATGATACGAGAGAAGATGGATTGTCTATGTTCTTTCATATGTGTTGAATCCATGTTTTGTTATCATGTCTTTCAATATTCGTATTTCATTCTATGCATTCATTATGCATGTTTCATCCACGAAAGTGGATTGCAAGTCCCACCATTCCAATGTGGGTAGTGTTGGACATTGTCATGTCCGTCACGGAGTGGATTTGAAAGACCCATTAATTCCAGAATGGGCATGTAAGACCCATTAACTCCAAGATGGGCAATGTTGGACACCGTATGAAACGTTCTTCATACGGAAGTGGATCCCGCATTTTTGTTAAGATGCGGGCTTGAGTGAACACCGACGGTGTTTCAGCGCTATACTGATATATGCATGTGTGCATCCATTCCTTTGATTTTGAGCATTCATATCATGTTTTCATTTGTAATCGGTTGTGATGTGATCGAACTCGATGATGAGTTTGTCTTATTCATATTGAATGATTATCTTATTGATAATCGTACTTTGCTTTGAGTCATGGACTCACTCTTGCGTTGTTTGTTTATTTTAGGTAACCCCGATGTTGGCTCTTGAGAGGAGTAGACACGCACTACTTGTTCACAACATCAAATTCATGTTCAAGTCTAAATTTTAGTTCCATATTTCATTCGTTAACGATGAACTGTAACAATTAAATTATAATTGGAGAAGGAAGGATACCTTCTCCACGGATGTTGATTTATTACTGCGTGTGAACCTTCTTTATTGATGTTCAGTATTAAATAACTTAGAAGGTGAAGGAAGGATACCTTCACCATGTCCTGTTTATCTTAATCTCAGCTTTAGTTGATATACTTGTTTCAAGTTCTTCCGCATTATGGATGTATGTTAGATGTTTTAGGTGACATCTTGGCTTCCGGATAGCCAGGGTGTTACATAGATATAAAAGGCCACGTTAATTGCCTATAAGGTATGGGCATGGCGTTTTATTATTAAATAATGATGAGCCTAAAACTTATGAGGAAGCGATGATAAACCCAGACACTGAGTTATGGCTTGAAGCCATGAAATCTGAGATAAAATCCTTGTATGACAATCAAGTTTGGAATTTGGTTGATCCACCTGATTGTGTTAAAACCATTGAGTGCAAATAGATTTTTAAGAAAAAGATAGATATTGATGGAAATGTTCACATTCATAAGGCGCGACCGGTAGCGAAGGGTTTCAAACAAATTCAAGGTGTTGATTATGATGAAACCTTCTCATCTGCTACTATGCTTAAGTCTATCCGGATCATTCTAGGTATTGCTGCATATTTCGATTATGAGATATGGCAAATGGATGTCAAAACGGCTTTCCTAAATGGAAACCTAAGTGAGGATGTGTACATAACACAATCTGAGGGTTTTGTCAATCCACAGGAAGCTAGAAAGGTATGCAAGATTCAAAAATCCATCTATGGATTAAAGCAAGCATCTCGGAGTTGGAACATTCGTTTTGATGAAGTGGTCAAAGGGTTTAATTTCATCAAGAATGAAGAAGAACCTTATGTTTGCAAGAAGGTTAGTGTGAGCAAACTTGTTTTTCTGATCTTATATGTGGATAATATATTACTGGTCGAAAATGATATTCTTATACTTGAATTTGTTAAAACTTCATTAAGAAATAGTTTCTTAATGAAAGATTTAGGAGATGTAGCATATATTTTAGGCATAAGGATCTATAGGGATATATCTAAAAGGCTAATTGGATTAAGCCAAGATATGTACATTGACAAGGTGTTAATGCGGTTCAACATGTAAGATTCCAAGAAAGGTTTCTTGCATATGTTATATGGAATTAATCTTAGCAAGAGTCAGTGTCCTTCGACACCTGATGAGCGAGACAAAATGAGTAGAATTCCATATACTTCGGCTATTGGATCTATCATGTATGACATGCTTTGTACACGACCAGATGTGTCGATGCTCTAAGTGTTACGAGCAGATATCAGTCAGATCTAGGTGAAGGTCACTGGATAGAAGTCAAGAATATCCTAAAGTATTTAAGAAAGAAGGACTAAGGATGCGTTCCTTGTTTATAGTGGTGAGGAAAAACTAGTCATAAATGGTTACATCGATGCTAGCTTTCAAACCAACAAGAATGAATTCAGATTGTACTATGGGTTTGTGTTTTGTCTTAATGGAGGAGAAGTGAACTAGAAAAGTTTCAAGCAAAGAACAGTTGCTGATTCTACCACAGATGCTGAGTATATTGTGGCTTCCAAAGCTGCAAAAGAAGTCGTATAGATTAGAAAGTTTATCAATGAACTGGGTATGGTTTCTAGTTCTTCCACTCCAATGGATCTCTATTGTGATAATAGTGGAGCCATTACACAAGCTAAAGAGCCTAGATCACATCAAAAGTCCAAACACATACTTCGACGATATCACATTATTCGTGAGATTGTTGAAAGAGATAATGTGAAGATATGCAAAGTGCACATGGATTTGAATATTGTTGATCCATTGACAAAGCCTCTCCCGCAACCTAACCATGAGATACACACAAGAGCTATGTGTATTAGATACATATATGATTGACTCTAGTGCAAGTGGGAAACTATTGGTGATATGCCCTAGAGGCAATTATAGAGATGATTGTATCACGTCTATATTTATGAGTTATAGAATAAATGTTATTATATTTCTTGAATGAATTATCAGTTATAAAGATCAATAATTATGTGACTTGTTGGTGAAGCTCTTTAACTTATATGATGTCATTCTAAATGTATCCCTGGTCGGATGTCACTGGTCGGGACACTAGTGACTTATCGACCAGCACATGTATTGATTGATGACCATGTTTCACCGATCATGTATATAGGGATATCGAATAAATAATGTGAACACATGTTAGAGAACATGGTGTTGGATTGACCCACCTTGAGATACTATTGGGATTGTTACGATTTTATGTGTCATCAGTTGGTCTCAAGCAATGATGATGTATAATCCTTAGACCTAAGATTAACATGGTTTTCTACATGTGTAATAGCACACTTAGGGTTACCAAACGCTACTCCGTAACTGAGTAATTATAAAGGTAGCTTTCGGGTATGCTATGAAATATGCGGAGGAATATGACTAGTCAGATATATGATTTACCCCTCCTAACATAATAGGAGAGATATCTATGGGCCCCTCGATGTGGTCGGATAAAGAAAGTGCATGGCCATGCCACTAGTGGTCGAAGAGTCGACCACATGTTGTTATCCGTCACTTAATCGAGAAAGTATTGAACAGTCCATAGATAACAATTTATCTCATCTGGAGTTCAACCAGATGTCATGAGGAAAAGGGAGAATACACAAGTAGGTCGTTTAGTTCGACCAGATACGGACTGGTCGTATGGAGATACGAGCTGGTCATGGATTGGTCGAACATAATCACTAAGTGGTCGTAAATAGGTCGTAAGGAGTTACGAACTGGTCATGACTAAATATGAACTGGTCGTATAGAGATATGAGCTGGTCGTAAGTGATAAGGACCTAGTCGTAGTTCATACTGCATTAAGGTTTATCTGATATAATTTGTGTATTCGAGAATCATTATGTTCTGCTAGGAACCACTAACGACTCGTGGTCGGGAAGGTGTTTCCAACTCACAACTGATTACGCATGAACCTACAGGGTCACACACTTAACGGGTTAGAATAAACGAGTTCGGATAGGATCCGTCATGAGCTCTTTATAAGGGGGTGCATGAGGCTGTTGGGAGAGAGAGACACGTGAGTTGCTCCACCGAAACACTAACCGCCATCTTCTCAAAGACCCTACTGTGCGCACCGGTGATAGCACACCGATGTACAGTGTTCCATCCCTAGACGTGTGGATACCGTAGAGGCGCTGCTGTGATTGCTGCTATGCTGAACAAGGATGATCCACGATCTTCACAAGGAACACGATTGATTGCTAGAAGAGAGGATCGGCATCGAGGACGTTGGATGATTGACTATGACCACTACTTTGACGCGATCGACATTGGATCATGCCACTCCAACTCTTCTTTCGCTGCACTGCACGTCTAGTGGTAATGATCTATGATATCTTGCTTGCATGGTTTTTTACATGATAGAATTTTTTAATTACAAGCTAGTGTAGCCTACACGTATCCCTTTAGGAGCTCCTCCTAACCCTTGCGAATTTGCAAGTTAGAGCCATGGAGTCAAGTGCTTTGGATTTACAATGTCAGATGTGCTTTGTATTGTGTAGCTTGAGGAGGTGTTTAGCGAGATCGGACCGGTGAGGTGCTACTTCATGGTCGCGCTGAAAGGAGAGGATTGAGCAATTTGGTGGCTGTTTAGTTGGGAGTAGTTTCGCATTGCTTATGATGAAGGGGTTTGCTTATGCGATTTTGGTTGTTATGCAGGATCAGAGTAAAGTCGAGGCTTTGGATTAGTACAATTGTAAGTTTCGGAGCTTGCCTTCGAGGATATTTTCGGTACTGTTTTTTCCTGCAATTTTGTGAGAAGCGGTTTTGATCGTGGGCGATGTAAGTCTAGCGAAACTAATTGTTAAAATCTAAGCATAAATTAATCTGTACCATAATCTCTACTAGTTTAAACACTTGAAAATATCGTGGTTAATTTGGTTAGCACTATAAGGCCCCTCATAGTAGTTACTACTTGTTCACTAAGTTCCTGACGATATATCATCCACTGGACCAATGAATGGACCAAATCATATAAGTTTGGTTGATATAGTTTGATTCCTTGTACTGGTACAAGTGTATTTTTTGTTCATAAAGGAGTATGTTTATGCTGACCTTGACCACGTTTGCATTTTTTACTTAATGTGTTACTTTGGTACCAGTGCAACCGTTCAAGATGCTGCCTGAGCTATTCAACAAAAGAATGGATTAGCTATTGCTGCTAGGAAGATCAAAGTTAAGCTAGCAATGCATCGTGCTCCACTGAAGGAATGTTTGCAAAAGAAGGAGAACGGTAAATCTCAATTATGAAATTCAATAAATTGAGGTTCTTATTGTTTGGTTTTTTTTGCTTTGTATGCAGTGCAAACCAAGGATTCCGATGCAAAAAGTGAAGCAGATGAAACTTCGCTCTGCAAAACATAAGGAAATCTCTCACAAAACAGATATAGCCTTTAATAGAAAGTTGTTTTATTTTTGCACTCTTTGCATTGTTCAATTTTCTTAACGATTAAAATTTCTGATGCAAAGATGTTTTATTGAACTAGGACCACCACAGTTATTGACCAAGGATACCACAGTAGAGAAGGAAGCTAGCATTGTCAATAGTGATTGTATGCATGCTCAGTTGGCAGGGCGTGGCATCGTCCACCCCGCCCACCCGGGCTCGAACTGTGGTGCTCATTCCTTCTTTAAGGCAGCTAGTTGGCCACGAAAAAAATAGTGATTGTATGCATGCGAGGATGATTGGTATTTGGTCTTTGCACATTGCTAGCGTACTTTTGAAGGCTGCTGGAGGGTAGAAAATGTGATTGTTTTAGCAGTGTTATTTATATAATCTCTGAGATCCTAGCTCCACTTCTAGCCACATGCTGTGTTTTCTCTTTAAAAAGAACATTATGGATTTTTTGTTCTTTCATCTGTGGGCACATACTCGCAGTTCTCATTTGTCCATTAAGTCTTATTCGGCCATTCCTTACTGGAGAAAAATTTATGAACTTCACCATCCTTTGATAGCCAAGGTTGGCTAAATGGAGAACATCATGACAGTTTCTTTATTTGCCCCATGATAGTTTCTTTATTTGCCCTTTGTAGAGGTTTTTGCTTTGTTAGGTTAAGATATCGTTGAAAAGCAAGAGCACCACAAAAAAAAGGATGTGCCACCAACCCATATTTTATAAATTTGTTGTTGTAGCATTTTGAGAGAAAAAGCGGAATAAATCTTGCACTGTGCAAGACATGTCTCAGTCTTAAGTTCACCTATTGTTTTCTTCCAAGCATTCATAATCATTCTCATTTAGTACAACTAGCATGTCTTTCTTGAAACAGTTTTAATGGTAGAATATGACTGTCATAATCCTTTCCAGGGCTTGCACGAGATGGATGCACATCAAATGCAATAGTTGTACTCTTTGCAAGTGTCAAATCAGCTTGGGACTTTGTAGTTCGCTTGCATCGTAAGGAGGTAAAAGGAGCAATTGTTTGGGCTCGTCAACTTGGTGGGGAGGTAAGCTGTCTCCTTGCACTCTATTCCTCCACCACAAAAAGAAAAAGAGGTTTAGTCAGCTGAGTTATTTTTAGGCTAGGCTCTTCTACCTAGCTGCTATTGAGTATTGTTTACAAAATGTTTGCACTAAAACTAAATTTCTGACAATGAAGTCACCCTCCTGAAGTATAGCTAACTAAAAGTAGAGCATGTTTCTCTCGCTTTCAATTTGAAAGATCCTCTCAGCATCATATTATTCTTTGAATGGTGTGAAAGATATGCTAGAACATTGATTCCATTTTATGGTGTGTTATTATATTACAATGGGGTGGCAGCTTGGTTTCATTGCAAGGGATGGCATATTTTGCATGATTCTCATATTTTCATATCTTATTGTGGAAAGTAAACATATCATTGCTTCTATTCCCACTTGTATATTTTCTCAAATTCCTTGCTAATTGAGACGAACATCAGAGTATATTATTGAGTATCCCCTATTTTTTAAATTAATTTTAACAAAAAAGAACTACAGAATTCCCTTTCTGGGATTGGACCTAATCACTTAGATACGACGTTCATGCTATGCCAATGATTAGAACAACGTGGTGATCCTGGTATATGACAAGATGTCTTCTTGTCATTCTATGAGTATACTGCTTCCAATTTTTTATGTGTTGTTGCCTTATTGCTATTTTCGTTGCTCTATATCTTATGAACTTACTATTGATCTCACCATATACTCTTTTCTCATAGCCTTAGACTCTGAATTGAAGGGACGAGTAACAGTACAATGTTTAGTCAATTTTTGCTTCTGCTGTTGTAGTTTGTCTCAACTTCCATGTGGCGCACCACATCACGCGATGGCGTCCGCAAAGGCTGACTTCCATTGTTTGGCTGCTACACTCTTGATGATGAACAGGACCACTGGTAAGGAGAATATACCTTTGCTTTCACAACATGCTGATATATAATTTCATCTTTAGGTGGGTCGTCGACCACGGTAGAGAGTGAACTCATATTCTTCCTAAACTCAATCTATGCAGACGAGTTGGAAGGTATAAGTCTCTATGACATCTATATACTAATTATGTTGCATCTCTATAATAATTACCTCTCTACGGTAACCCAGATGAGGATCAACATGATTGCTTATCCTTATTATCAAGGGTTGAACGAGTAGGAAGGCAAAGGGGAAATGATCTCCAGAGTTGGACTTATTTAGGCCCTGTTTGGTACAACTCCATATTCTCATTTTCCTGACTCTGCTCTGGATTCTCTGAGAATCTGGAGTTGTCTGTTGAAAGCGTTTGGCAGGTAGGTTGGCTCCAAAAACCATATGATGGAGGATTAGAGGCAAATGGACCAAGCTATCCCATGTACAAATACTTTAACCATGTCTTGTAATGCTTGCTATGCAAATCACTAGACAATGAGCTCCAAAATAAGGAAATGTGCATGTAAAATGGAGCAACATGCATCACAATCTCATGTTCATTGAGGAAATGTGCATTGCAAAATGGACCGTACGTGCAAAATGGACTTATGATCTATAAAATATTTTTCATTAAGCATATGTAACTGTTGTTAGCCTTCATACTATGACCATTGATCTAACTTCAATTAAACAGTGTGCTTTTGTTTAGAGAATCAATTCAACAATATTCTATTCATGATAAAGGACACCAATCAACAGCAGCAAACTGGAAATGGATCTCTAAAAAACACCTGGATATGGAGTTTAAGCGCCAGTTTCTTTGTAGTGTCGTGTACTGGTCTTTTTGATGTTGTTTTTCATTCTCTTGGTTTTGCATCTATTTTTTTCGCATGAAGTCAGCGCAGTGGATTTTCCTCGAAATTGATTTTTTTTTCATGAGCAAGAAACTATAGTTGCTCTAAAATTATACACTCATTGTTTACATCCAAGTAATTGGAATACACTCAAATGCCATAAGATTTCTTCAGAGTTTACTAGAAAAATGGTGCATTTGGAACTTACACATAGCCGACAAGGCTGATGGGGGTAAAGAGAAAAGAGGAACAGAAAAAAGGAGCAAAGTAACCGTGGCCTATGTGTTTTATCACACTCATATTGTTCAGAGTTCAAACTTCTGTAGAAAGACACCCTAGATACGGCTTATGTCTCAACCAAATAAGAGCGTGGTTAGCCAATTGATAGCCACATAGAGCCTATTCCTCCAGCTAATAACACGAGTTAGGTATGTTGAGCGCCAAATGAACCAGTTCACAAATCCTGCAAGAGATAGCCCTCTCGACTCTTGACAATAGAAAGTTAGTCTCAGTGGAGATTCAGAATTACATGAACATAGAAAAATTGTTTTATACACGAACATGAATGATAACAGTGACATATAGAAATTGACATATACTCAGTGGAGATTTCATACACACTTTCAATGATCTGAACATCAATAAAATTATTTATAATAAGAAATCGGAACATTAGATTGATCTATGACAAGACATTGAGATAGTTCAACATATTATTCTTGCAACCAATTTTCTTCCACTATTGCAAATTCATGGGTTCATGGAAACATTCCAATTCTAACATGCATTGGCTTCAGCTATACTAAAAATGTAGAATTCTCGGTGCTTATACTTGTATTCAGTAATCTTTAACCAAACATGACAAATTCCATTTTCAGATAAAACACTACAAACCTTTGCAATTTCATTTGATTTGGACAGAAAATGAAATACTTGCATGCTCACATCGATTTAGGGCCAAGGTATACAACAAGCATGGTAATAAGATATAGATATGCCTAACAGATACTTAAACATTGCAAACCTTAAGCATGGTCTAGGCATCATCCAAATCACAATAATGTACAAGCAAACATATTCAGGAATTCCTGCAAAAAAGCAACTATAAGACATCCTCTGTGGCCAATTACCCAAATTAGATCTGGAAATTCAAAACAATCCAAACAAAAAAAAATGTAAATCTACACGCTGAACTGAGTCTCATGAACATTTGCTACGAAAAAAACAGATTTGAGCAAATAAATGAAGCTATGATTGACCGGAATAGCACTGCTAGCGGTCGTCAAGTCGATTTCATGGACGAGGATGGCATGATTTGAGGGGAGGCAAAAGCTAGGGTTTGGGAGAGGCAGGACAATTTGGGTTTTGGAGGCGTCGTACCTGTACGGGAGGAGGTGCGTGCGGGAGGAGCGAGATCGCTAGCCGTTGGTGGTCGCCCATGGTTTCGCTGTGGTCGCGGAGGCCATTGTCGTGATGCACGCTTGAAGTCACCTCACTTGAAGTCACCTCGTGACAACAGCCACGCGGCAGGGGAGACGCAAAGCAAAGGGATACGCGGTTTGGGAGAGGTTGGGGGAGGAGGTAAGGGAGGAGCAAAGGGAGGGGATGGTCGTAGCAAAGGATGCAGAGGGAAGGCCGGCATGGGGGGGAGGCAAAGGCCGATGCAAAGTGGGAAGGCCGACGGCTACGAGCAAGCGCCTTCTCCAGGCGCGTACGTAGGGAGGCGCGGTGCGAATGGCTACCCTGGGGGGTCAGGGTGGGGAGGGGTGAGGGGGTTAGGTCAGTGGCATTTTGCTGGTAATTAAGTCCAACTTCAAGGGGTATTTTTGTTTCTAGTGGGCTGGCTTTCCACGAGAATCCACGGAAAGGTCACTCCTCGTTGCTAGTTTATTTTTGAGACAGCTCCTTGCGAGAAGCAGAATCAGGAGGTTTTGGGAAGCTGAGTGTTTGGTACAGCTCTACTAGATTCGAACGAGAAGCTGGGAGTAGGAGCTGTACTAAACATGGCCTTATATTGCGCTCTTTGGTTATGTTAGTTTAAATTACAATTTTTTTAGTATTTTCAATGGTATGTTATTTCATTTGTTACTATTTCAATATCGCGTTGAAGTAAAGTATCTCTTAAGTTCATTGTATCGTTGCTTATTTCAAGGACTCAATTCATAAATGCAATATTTTATTATTCATGGTTTCGACTACATTCGCTGATGGAATATTTGCTGAATTTTCATCAAGATGTAAATGACTCCAAATCAACCCTATTTAGTCGTGTTTTTCTCCTTCATTTGTGTTATGAAAATAACTTCAAAATAATTATATAAATTGTGTTTTCGTCGCAAGGGAAAGCACTTATCTGGTATAAACAATGTTCCGTTCGTTGTACTGTTTCCAGCGGCCGTTGCCCGCACGAGCGACCTACCCGCAGCTCTCCGAACCTCCCAAACACGTCGAAATTTCCACGTGGCACGCTCCCACTGGCCGAGCCCTCAAACCCACGAGCGCCATTGGTCATCCACCGCGGGCCACACATGCCACCTTGGACACCGCTCTTACCGTCACCTTCCACGGCCCCACAGGTGAGCTATACGTTACGTCGCGGTAACCCCACCTGATAGGTGAGCAGAAACCCTCGACCCACCCACTCACCGCTCCCTATTAAGCAGCGCGCACGGGCCATTCTTGTTCGCGCTTCGCTGCAACCGATAGGAGGTTTAGATCGGATCGGAAGCTTCTAGAAGTTTCCGGTCGACGTCGCCGGAGATGGCGATCCGCAGGGGGTCTTCCTACGCCGTCGCGGCCGTGCTCGCACTCTCCCTCGCCTCCGTCGCCGCCGATGTCTTCTTCCAGGAGAAGTTCGAAGGTGATTCGCTCGCCTGGATCCCGTCCCATCCCATACGATCTGATCTAATGTGTTGTGTTGCGCGGCTTTGCTTGGATCTAGGGAGGAGCAAGTGGGCGGCGTGTTTAGCTGTTGGTGTTGGTTTGTTTGGATCTGTGGGGTTTAGCCGTTTGGGAGCGTGTTGGTGGTTAGGGATCTAGTGTTTTTTCGGGTTGAATTAGTTAGTATTTCGGGTTTTGTTCGCCATTTTTGGATGGTTGCTGCTGTGATCTGGAGAATCTGATTGTGTTATGTTGATCTGGATACTGGAGCGCATTTGCTCGTGGGATCTAGCGGCGTCCACTGCTAGTGTTCAGTGTCTCGATCTGCTTTATTACGTTGTTTGTTAGTTTGGATTTCGTCTTGGTAGTTTGCGTCTTGGTTCGTGGAATCTGCTAGGGTGGTGGCTCCGTGGCTGACATGACTCAGGTTCTAAAATTCTCGATTCTTCTTTTCTGTGTCATGAAGGTGCAGACATTTGATCTCAGAGCTATTGCTCGTATTCGGTTGTATAATGTAGTGAATTTTACGGCATTTGTACTGCCGAAATGAAACAATTCTACGTTCCTGGCTTGGTGGTGCTTCGTCTATTGTATACGACGTTGACTGCTTATTCGTTTTCTCGGAGTATTCATCTATTTAACTGAATATGATTTAAGTTTAAGATCTGCATATGGTAGTGCTTGTGCTTGATGCATGTTAGTTGGAATTGGCGGTTTATGATGGTCATCACTTATCATGTTAATTCGCTAGTAATCTTTTCAATTGTCTACATACAGCAGTTGTACCTTTTGCAGTTAAGGTTTCAGTTTTTTGGACTTTCATATGGTAGTTGTCTGATGATCCATCAGTAGGACGGATGAGAACCTGCATTGCTTCCTGTCAAAATTTGTCAATGCTACAAAATGTGAAAGTGTATCTCACAACAGTTTAAGCATTTGCTTGCCTTCAAATCTTACATTCTTACTGGTTCTGCATAAGATATACTGTACATGGAATTTTTCGTTGTTTAAATGGATTTTGTTATGTTCTCAGATGGTTGGGACAGTCGGTGGGTCAAGTCCGATTGGAAGAAGGACGACAACATGGCGGGTGAATGGAACCACACATCTGGAAAATGGAATGGAGATCCCGAGGACAAAGGTGAATTGGAAAACCCTACATAACCTCGTTCAGAAACATACCTTGGTGATTTTTTTATTATCATTTACCGGACCATGTTTCTTGTTGCAGGTATCCAAACCTCTGAGGACCACAGGTTCTATGCCATTTCAGCGGAGTACCCTGAGTTCAGCAACAAGGATAAGACCCTGGTGCTGCAATTCTCAGTAAAGCACGAGCAGAAGCTTGATTGTGGTGGTGGTTATGTCAAGTTGCTTGGTGGTGATGTTGACCAGAAGAAATTCGGCGGGGACACACATTACAGGTAACAATTTTCTTCTGTTCATGTTCTGATGCTGCCTATTCTTATGATTAGTAGTTATATAACTTGTACTTTTGTATTGCAGCATTATGTTTGGACCAGATATCTGTGGGTATAGCACCAAGAAGGTTCACACTATCCTTACTAAGGATGGCAAAAACCATTTGATCAAGAAGGATGTGCCTTGTGAGACTGATCAGCTATCACATGTGTACACTTTGATCATTCGTCCCGATGCTACATACACAATTCTCATTGATAATGTTGAGAAGCAAACTGGCAGCATCTACGACCATTGGGATATTCTTCCTCCGAAGCAAATCAAGGACCCAGAGGCTAAGAAGGTATGCTTTAGAGATTGCTTACTGTTTGTGTGAATTGCCTTGCTCACGCTTCTTCAAGAGTCAACTTAGATAATGACTTGATGATTGCAGCCAGAGGACTGGGATGACAAGGAATACATTCCTGATCCCGAGGACAAGAAGCCAGAGGTAGTATTTCCTTTGTTGCTACCATGTAAATACTATCATATATATGAATAACAAAGTGAAAAGTGAAAACATTACCTGATCAGAATTAAGAGCTTTTACACTACATGACAAACTGCTTGCTATTTCTCAACCAGTCAGGAATATCTGTAAAAAAAATTAAGAGAAGCTAGAAAGGAGCTGTATGTTCTTTGTTTGTGCAATATGACTCATAATTTATCATTTCCAGGGCTATGATGATATTCCCAAGGAAATTCCTGATCCTGATGCTAAGAAGGTACTTAATTTGATAATTCACTCCATACGTTATATGATCTATAATAATGTTGGTTTTTACATTCTTTGATGCGCTTTGTGCAGCCTGAGGACTGGGATGATGAGGAAGATGGCGAATGGACTGCCCCAACCATTCCAAACCCAGAGTACAAGGGACCATGGAAGCAAAAGGTATGACTGTTCTGTTTACCTACACGTAGAAACACTTCAATCAGCAATACATTTCTGATTTCTGACATTAACTTGCTTCGTTTGCCAGAAAATCAAGAACCCTAACTACCAGGGTAAATGGAAGGCACCTATGATTGACAACCCAGGTATATTTACCTGAAATTGAACCTGGTGTCTGCTTACTGTTCAATTAGTGAAATATGCATGCTCAAATGATTCCTTTGTGCTTCACAGACTTTAAGGATGATCCATACATCTATGCTTTCGACAGCCTGAAGTATATTGGCATTGAGCTGTGGCAGGTTGGTGCTGAATACTCACTAATTCCTTGAGCCTGCTCAGAAAGACAGAAACACAGTTAGTTATGCCTTTTTTTCTTCTATATCTACAGGTTAAATCAGGAACTTTGTTTGACAACATTCTCATCACTGACGACCCTGAGTTGGCCAAGACATTTGCAGAAGAGACATGGGGCAAGCACAAGGATGTATGTTGCCCTTCACTTAACATCTATCATGTAGTCATTTGATGGTCGATCCAACATGTACTAACAATGCCAAATCTTACAGGCTGAGAAGGCTGCTTTTGATGAGGCTGAGAAAAAGAAGGAAGAGGAGGTAAAGTCCTTAACCGTACAATGTTGGATATCAACTGCTGTATAATTGTCTTTGTCATGGCATATTGGTTATTGCTGCATGTCATTGTCTTTGTTGTCTTTATCATGCATATGTGTCTTTGTTGACATGGGCAATAGTTTGCTGACGATAAGTGGGGCATCTTTTCTTCTTTTCCTGGGTGGTTGGGTACATATGTCGTAACTTCCTGACGGTCCAGCACTATATGCGTAATTAAATGTACGCCGTGTGGCAACCATGAATCCTATATCCCCGCTATACCAAAAATGAGCAGAAGTTTAATTGATTGTATCACCTGGTTCTATCATTTAGCTTTTTGTGGTATGTGTTCTGGCAGTCAATACCAGCATAACTACTCTTTGGTGATTGAAAATATATCTTTTACCTTAATTGATATTATCTGTGGTTGTTCGATTCCTCATGAGTGAACTTGTTATTAATTAGCAATGTTTCCCTTTTACCAGGAAGCTGCCAAGGCTGATGAGGATGATGATGACTTAGATGTAAGATTTGCATCTTTATGTTATTCCTGAGTCATACTTGATCAACTTTATCTTACTTCAACTTGTACTTCGATTAGGATGAGGATGAGGACAAGGCTGAAGATGATAAGGCTGAGTCCGATGCGGAGGATGGCAAGGATTCTGATGATGAGAAGCATGTAAGTTGCTCCCTTTTCCACACATTTTATCATTTCTGATCAAGAATTCCTGTCATGTCCCTGTTTACTCATCCCTTGCTATGCCCTTTCCAGGATGAGCTCTAGATGGCGAGGATGAAGAGGTGGCTGCCTTGACTCCGTGGCCAGGATTTATTAGTTCTCCCATTATGAAGTTCCCTTTTTATGATCAGAAACTTGACAAGTACTGTGTAGAACATTGCTAAGAATTTGGTCTTTGTAGCACTTTGTAGTGTCATTTTTCCCCCAGAAAAGAAAAACTGATTTCCATTGAACAAGAAAAATCTTGTCCAATTATTTTACATCTTAGTATATGCCGCTGCCGCTGCTTCATGTTCTTTGCAGACTGGCTTCTGTGAGCACTAGTTTCAATCGTGACCACAAAGAGTTGCAGGGATTAGTTTACCTGGTAGAATTCAGTTCTGATATTTTGGTTGTGCCGTTTTGTTTTAGATCCAATGTGTAGGAATAGTTGGGAGAGTAAAAGTTTCTAGAGCACTTATCTAGAATGTAGAAATTTCGTAAGAACTTCACATAAAATAGCATAATTTGTCATGAATCCTCTACCCAATTCTGAAGTACCAAACAGGGCCGGGCACCCTGGCCTCAAGGTAGTCAAGCGGAGCCTCACTTGTCACCGCGCCGGCGCCCCGTCCCCACCTGCTCCCTCTAGTCGCAGACTGTTCAGAGGGACAGATCTTATGTTGGAGCAATCGTGCACGACACCAGGACCACCTAGCAGCAGAACAGTACAGATGTTAGCAAGATGAAACAAACCTTATTCCCTTGCGTAGCAATAATAAACAATTGGTAGAAAGTCACCTGACTAAGATAGTACATTAGTGCTCAAGGATACAGATAAAGGCCATCTAAGAGTTTGACAACTAAATTTAACTTATTTCAATCTAAGTCCCAACAGTTATGATAGAAATCAATTAACCATCAATCTTTATAAATATCATTTACAGTGAAATGGGAAAAAACTGGTATCATAGTACATAAGAGTAATCATGCTATCATAAAAATAAATTGTTGAACATTCTTACCCATTAATCAAATTTTATAAGATGCTTACGTGCACAATATGTGTATGGATGAACAACCATGGTGAGATTAATTAATTAAAGACATAATAAAAATCTTATGTGATTAATCTGGCTCACGACTGTTTAGGGTACTAATTGCTGGGAAATACCACCGTATCATTCTTGTGTCAGCAGACGAGATCTTAAACTGCATAATAAATATCAATTTTCTTTCACACATATATAAACAGAAACATTAACTTCGCCTATTGTATCACCTACTACTACTACTACTCAAAATTAAAATTTTAAGCTTATAGATTGTTTACCTTTGAAAGTTGAAGTTGATGCCGACTTCCCTCTCCGACGTGCTGCCTATTTTCAGCTGTTGCCGACTGATAAGGAAGAGGACTACGCATTAATGGCTACCTTCTTCCACCCTGAACCCAAGCCACGGCTCGGTTTCTCACGGCCATTGGCCTCTTCAGCCTCACCGGGCATATTGTGGCGAGGAAGTGGGAGGTTGAGGTTGGCGGCATCACAGTGGTAAGTGAGGAGGAGACGACGATGCTTGCTTGGTCGGGGCGAAGCAGGAGGCGATGGTGGTGCAGGGGAGTGTTAGGATGAAGAAGATATGGTGTGGTGAGCTCGATATGGCGGCATGGCAAGGGAAGGACGCCTTCGTCTCTGCCTCTTCCTCGTGCGTCGTTGTTGCCTCCCCTCCCTTCTCCCGCTGCTGCTTCTCCTCCAAGGTACCGCCTCCTCCCCTCCAACCTTCCCTCCCGGTGCCTTCTCCCGTCCCCACCGTCGTCTTCCCTCCCCACTACCTCCTCTTGTCGCCGGTGCTACCTCCCCGCGCCGCCGCCGCCTTCTACGCTCTCGGATCCCCTCATCTTTGTGCACGTTGTCGTTGCAACCTGTGGATTGAGTGTCGGAAGGGGTTGGGATCTCTGAGGCACAAAGCGAATGGTGGACATGCGCAGGTGGCGGTCGCGGTGCGAGACAGGAAGGAGTGGGACAACAACGAATTTCGGTGTGTGAATGTGAAGAAATGGGGCGACGACGGTTTGGGGTGGTTGCGGAAGAAGTAGGGGGCATGGATACATTCGTGAGTCATGGGAGAATGGTGGGGCGAGATCTTGTCCCTGTCAGGTTGGGTCCACATATTTGTATGCCTCGATAAGGAATTTGGGAGGGGTAGAAGAGACCAATAGCGCGCACGGGAGAAAGGACATCGTCTTGCTGCGCGAGGGTAAACCCTTTCTTTTATTAGTTAAGATAAGATGTACTGACTAATTAACAAAGTATTCTAGACTATCTATACAAATCTATAATCTGCAAATACTATTATTAGTTTTCAAAGCATTAAAACACAAATTTGAGTGTTCAAAATTTATATTTAAAATTCATAATATTATAATTTAAAAAATGAAATTTTGATTATTTTTTTTTGACTTCATAATTTACATGCATGGACATTGTACAAATCAATAGTCTACTTTTGTACAAATTAATAGTCTACTTGGGCTCTTAGTATTCTCAAAATTTTAAATAACGAATTTTGAGTATTCAAAATATTATATAAATATAGAATTTCTAATTTTAAAACTGTAATACCCTAGCCTGTTAGTATGGTGACACATGTGGAGTTGTGACGGGATTAATCCCACATTGCTTTTCTAAAGTGAGTTATGGTAGCATATAATGCTTGTTCGATTCAAACACCTTCGGGTTAACCATTTTACACGAAAGCGATGACAAAAGTGTAATTAGGGTTCTATGCATGTGTGGGCTCGCTCTACGCAGAGCTGGGATTTGAGTGGACTTTGGGCTAGAGTGTTATGGTATCAGAGCATCAACCTTCGTTCTATGTAGGGATGGCAATGGGGCCTCATTCCCTATTCCCCGACGGGGAATTCATCTATTAGGGGATGGGGATGGGGCTATTTCTTCCCCCACGGGGATGCTAATATGCAAATATAATTCCCCATTGGGTGAAACGGGGATGGGGACATTCCCCTACTCCCCATCCTTGTTACCCGCTTAGGGCCCCGATAAGACATGTAGGTCACTAGCCCAGTACCGCACAACCCGATAAGACGATAGTCAGATAATCTTATTTGCATTCTTTACTTTTCAGATGCTAATTAATCAAAAAAATATTGTCATTTTAGTATTACATGTGAATGCTCATACTCATTTTATAACATTATGAATCTTATTTTCTCTTCTTTCGGGATCCAACTTGCGGGTATGGGTCCCCGTGGGGCCCCGATAACCCGATGGGGACGGGGATGGGGATGGGGACGGGAATTTTTGTCTCTCGGGGATGGGGATGTTCCACCACTCCACGACGGGGAATGGCCCCGTTGCCATCCCTAGTTCTATGTGTGTGGGCATATATGTCACATGACGTATGTGGGCCTAGAGTGGACACACGTCATGCATATGTGCCGACACTGGACGCTCGAATGTGTACCGTGGAGTGGTGTTAGGCACTTGCCGTGTATACAATGTGTTGCCGAGGGCGTCAACCCTTAGAGAAGGGTCAATGTAATACTCGGCCCTTTAGTGTGGTGGCGCATGTGTAGTTGTAGTGGGATTAGTGAAACGACCTGTAATTTTTAAGCATGTCTTAGGTAGCAATTCATTGAATAATTATCACTAATTAAGTAATTAAACAAATCACTAATTAAAAAAGAAATAATAATACCCATAGCATTTGGTAACAGTTGGTGTGAACAGTGATTAGAAAAGGATAAGAGGGGAGAGTAGTACCATAGCACATTCCCATCCTCATTTCCCATCATGTGCACTGTCCCCAATTCTCTTTTCCCATCGACTACTTGCACACCACAACCAAGCCAAAGCCATAAGCCAAAATCCAAAACCCCTTCTCAATCCAATCTCCATCCATCAAGCTAGCCATTGAAGTGAAGATGGTAACATGAAGCATCACCATTGCCAACCATGGGGTGAAGAGGGGAGGAGGCTACAGAGGAGGAGGTGAGGGCGTCAGGAAAAAAGGGGAGAAGGAAGCAACGACAGGAGCTCGAGTAGCGTGGCGCACTGGAGCGACACCGGTAGGAGGTGGCGGCTCGATGGGCTGGCTCAGCCAAAGAAGGGACAGCAGCGGCACCCGGGGGCGGATGGTGGCAAGGCGACGCGATGGTGCGGCACCAGCGGGAGGTGGCGGCTCAATAGGCCAGCTCGGCCGGAGGGACGGCAGCGGCACCCAGGCGCGGCCGGTGGCGAGGCGGCGCGTTGGAGAGACACCGGTAGGAGACGGTGGCTCGATGGGCCGGCTCGGCCGAAGGGAGGCAGAGGAGCCGGAGGGAGGAATTTTTGTAGGAAGAAAGAGAAGAGAGAAGAAGGAAGGAAGGATTAAGTACATTCTTCGTCCCTGAACTCTTGATCTAGTTTAAAGTTCGTCCCTGAATTGCAATACCAGATAAAACACATCCTTCAAATATTAATACCGTGCAAAAACCGTCATTTATTCTTTTTGTGAGCGATTTTGTGCCACATGGAAAAAAGAATTGTTTAATCCGAATATATTCCTTTCCCCATGCTGCCTAGACGTCCATGCTGGCTGTAGCGGCAGGCAGCGCGTGAGCCATCGGTGGCGCCAGCCCGGCAGGCGATGCCTCCTCGCGGATCATCCGGTCTTGCTCCCGCCGGTCGATGGCCTCTAGGAGCCGACGCTGCATCGCCTCCTGCCGCTCCATCACCTGGCGCATCAGCCCCTCGAAGAACCTCATCGCCTCGCCACCCCCGCCCCAGCTTCGCCGCTTCGGCTTCCCGCCCTCGGCCGTCTCCTCTGTGTTCTCCCCGTTCGTACCTTCTGACCCCAACGAGTAGCTCACGTCACCCATCGTCATCACGCATGCCGCGTCCGTGGTCCTCGGTGCCACCTACTGCGGCACGAGAGGAGGCGGAGGCAGAGGCTCGGCGTGGACGCGCGCGGCCGAGGGTCCAGACGTGCTACCGATGGGGGTGACCGGTGGCGCCACGGTCACTGGCGTCGTCCCGAGAGACACACACATCTACTACATGTGCATGTGGCAGTTGCTCTCACCGAAAAGATCGAGCCATATACTCATACAATTTTTTACTCCATTCAGGATGCAAATTGAAGGATTAACTTAATTTGGGGTTGGGGATTGGGATTGATGCTTACACCGATCGGATCTTGATCAGCGCCATTGTCTCCCGCCACGGCCACCGGTTGCCCGCCGCCGACCCGCCTCGCTCGCCCTCCTCGACGGTCAGCTCCTCGTGCTCCAGACTTTGTTTGTCTATGATAGTTTTCTGTTCGGAAGGTTAGCAATTCTGAAATTATAAAGTTCAGTTTCAGAACTTGGTATACTTTTCGGTTTCATGTTGTAGCTTATCTAGTTTCGGTTTCTCAGGTTCAGACTCGGATTTGAAGTCCGATTTGTAACTTGATGTGTAACTCGGTTTGAGAAAAGCCTATATAAAGAGAGAAAACATAAAAGTTGTATCGATCGAGATACAGCTCGCAAATTGAAATCGCAAAGTTCTTCAGTTTTCATTTTTCTGTGTTCTGAAGTTCTGAAGGAGTTCAGAACTGAACTAAAGTTCTGAAGAAGTTCAGAACTAGATTGAAAGTGAATTCAAGAGTTTGATCCTAGCATTGACAGCTATGGAAATGAAAACACACATGGTAGAACAAGACTAGAAGTAGAACCTGCAAGTAGCTAGAACAGACAACTACTTGATCGCAAAATCCAACACTAACAGAAATAAAATCAACCCCCAAAGATACGTAGAAAATCTTTTCAGTTTTTTCAACTAATGAGTACTGAACAACTATCCCCAGATCAAAATGAGTTACATATACGATACGAATTCGGTTTCTTGACTCCGTTTCTCTGGAGAATCAGAAACACGAAAACCGACTAGAACTGGACATGCTATAGTGTGCAAACGAAAAATCGAGAGAAGAAGCTGAAACCAAAGCAGACTCGACTCGAAATCGCTTGACATTTGCGATCCATTACGAAACTAAATAGAAATCAAAACTAAACTATAGACAACACTCTGAGTTTTCTCCACTACAGCCTAAGTTAGACAGTATTACTACCATAACCAATTTGTATACAAATACCAATTGGTTCCGGTTTCACATCTGAATACGAAAACAACTCTGAAACTGAACGCAACTCTGAAACAAAACTACCCAACACACATGTTGTCCACCGTCGGCACCTTCTGCTACATCGACCCGGAGTACCAGCAGACGGGCATGCTTGACGTCAAGTCCGACGTCTACTCCCTCGGCTCCCCCGGTAGAAGTTGGGCGTGATGACCTCCGTCGACACCACCAACGCATTCGAGTTCGGATGCACCTGTACGTGTCCGATCCATGTCGTCCGTTAATTGATCCATTAGTTAAATAAACATTGTTAATTAAGAAAAACTCTTACTGATTACTGAAGTAATTACCTGGAGCATGTCGCAGGGAGATGAGACCGGCGCTCCAGCCCATGCCAAAGAGGTTGATGATCATGGCGGAGAGCGAGGGGGTCGGGGAGAAGAGGCTGCAGTTGACGATGACGATGTCGATGTCCTTGGGCTTGAGGCCGGTGCGGCGGACGAGGTCGTCGATGGCGGAGAAGGTGATGAGCTGCGCCTCAGCGTGGGAGGTCTCCATGCTGGGGTTGGGCGGGATGTAGTGGTTGGCCGGCGGCAAGCAGGTTTCCTCCCCGAGGCCCGAGCGCTCGAGGATCCGCATCTGAAAGCGCACGCTCTTGTCGTCGTCGCTGATGAGGCGCGTGTGCTCCATGAAGGTGGCGAAGGGCACGCGGTAGCTGAGCGGCGGCTTGTAGTAGGCGTAGTCAATGAGGTAGACGGGCCTGGGGCGCGACATGACGTAAACGGTGCCGTCGACGAAGACGACGAGGAAGGCGGAGCAGAGGATATGCACGAGCTACAGGGGGAGGCGATGCCACATTCGACATTCGCCAGCGTGGACGCCCTGGTGGTAGGGGAAAACATTTATTTTTTCCACGTGGCACGAAACCGCCCACAAAAAGAATAAATGATGGTTTTTGCACGGTATTAATATTTGGAGGATGCGTTTTATATAGTATTGCAACTCAGGGACGAACTTTAAACTAGGTCAAGAGTTCAGGGACAAAGAATGTACTTAATCTAGGAAGGAATGGGGAAGAGAAAGAGGAGGAAAGAAGGAAGGAGGAGCAGGGTGTTGGCTGGGGAAGGAGAAATGGGAGAAAAAGAAAAGAGAGAAAGGAAATGAAAAGAAAAGAAAAGAAAAGAAAAGGAGAAAAAGGGAGAAAGGAAAAAGAATGTAATATCCCGTTTGTCATTAGTGGATGTAATAAAAAAAATTAGAGAGGGAATTAAGATAATTAAAAGAGAAAAAAAATCAGAAATTGAGAGAGAAATGGGCCACATGAACCCATAGTCAAGTGGAGGAAAAACAGCTTAGTGGCCCATGGCCCATGAGGAAACCAGAAACCAACTAAAGAAGGAGGGGGAACCTAGGGTGCTACAGATACCGCGCCGCCACTCAGTAGCACGACATCTGTAGCAATCCATCTCTCCATGGTGGTGCCCTCTCCTCCGATGCCTCTTCGTTGTGGTAGCCGGCCAAGAAAAAAGGAAGAAGAAGGAAGAAAGGAGAAGGGAAGAAGAGAGGGAAGGGGAAGATTCACGGATTGCATCGCGGTCTACAGCGGTTCGTCAAGGGTAACTCCGGTTTGCCCCCGAATAGATGCATATTTGATTGTTGTAGCAATGTCGGTATTTCTGTCTCCTCAGGACAGATCGCGTTAGACAGACGTTTTGATATAGTTAAGTGCGGATTCGGTCTTGGGCTTCTCCTAGAAAGTTGTAGAAGACGTCAATAGCTTTCGATGAAGTGCTAGATCATATTATTTGGACCTCTGTAGCAAAGTTATGAATTTTTAGTACGATTGTTCTGCGAATCTGTCAGTATTCTGACAGGTTTTAGTAATCTGACTTTAGAGATCAGTTAAATGGAGAATTAGAGGATCTCAGTATAACGAAAGTTGTAGATAATTGTCGTAGCTTTCAGGGAAGCCCAAGAACACGACATTCGGACAAACGAGCTGAAAGTTATGTTAGTTTTAGTGCTCTGTCCAGAAAGGGTGACGTGAAATCGATGTTTTGTTAATCAGCTTAAAAGTGATTTTAGATGGCCGAATCAGGGAGCCTCACCAACTAGGTTTAGTTGGGAAATTTGATTACCTTTCAATGAAGTCCAAGAACACCTAATTTGGACCACTGTATGGAAAGATATGAATTTTAGAACTTGACTGTTCACAGAAGGCATTTCAGTACTTAAGAAAGCGGAGTCGGGATCGCGTTGCAATTTGCTACTTGATGAGTTCTCTTATTTAATTCATGTTTTTCGTTACTATGGTCTTAGTTTATATTCATAATGTATTAGGTGGGGGATTGGTACCGGAGGCAGCACCGTCTTCACGTTCTCCATTCGCACGCGGTTAAGGCAAGTGCATTGTTTGATTCGTGGTTGCGATTGGTTGGTGTTTGTGTGCTTTTTCGATATGTGATAGTATAGTGAGATTGATGGCATGATGTTGGTTTAAGATTGGTGGATGCTCCAAATATGTTTATGCTCTGTTGTGGTATGATGTTATCGTTTTGTGGTAAATTGATGATGATTAAATGATGAGCATGTGCATATTGAGATCATGTTGAGGCTTGGTCACGTGGTGACCAAGTATGTTTCCCTTTGAGATCCCCGTCATGAATGTGACGGGCCTGAGATCCCCACACTCGTGGAGTGTGGGCATGAGGTCCCCAATACTTGCGGAGTGTTGGGCAATTGGTCCCTGTGCGTGCGCGCACAGGCATGGGTATGCGGCAACGGTTGCACACTTTGCATTACCGGTGTAATGCACAAAGAAAGATAAAGAGAAAGGACCCTTGAGCATTGAATTTGCATATGAGATGTTCTATTGTTGATCTCCTTTACATGGATGCTGATGTTATAGTTTCTTTATGTACTTGCTGAGTCTGTGGACTCACTCTTGCTTTTATTGTTGTTTTAGGTACCCGAGCCAAGAACGACATGCATGGGGAAGTAGTCGCTAGTCACACACTTGCCACATGAACTAAATAAAGATGAATGATCTTGAACGTAATTGTTTTAGTAATTGGGCGAGATGCCCAAAGATTTATTATGTTTCGTCTCATGCAATGGATTAAATGTAATAATGATGAGTAGTAGAAATTCATATCTCTCTAGTTATGTTAGATGCTTAGCATGTCTTTGATTATCTTTTGATGTCTTTGGAAGAAGGTTTTAGTTAATATTTGAACTGCTCGTGTGTTGGAACCTTCGTGTAATTAACTTTACAAGGGAGGTTCTGCGAAATTTATTAAGATTGTCTAGTTTGGAATTATTAGAGTTTGTTTAGTAGCATCCCGTGCTCATGTCGAGTGGGGTGTTACTGTTGAGTATCGAGCCATTGTAGGTCCGTGGTGAGCAGTTAATAACTTAGGTAACTTAGCTTGTTAAAAATTTGCTAATGGTTCATTAATCAAAACTCGACACCTGCGTGTGCATGGGATGGGGTGGGTCAAGCATTGCATTTACGCTCGTCATGTTGTAATGATGATTCTGTTATGAGATGATCTTACATACCTATAATATGATTATATGATTATTATGAGTGAGAGCAACCCTTGTTGAGAGGATTGAGGTCATGGTTGTGGCCCTGGGCTTTACCAGGTTACACCATTGTTGGTGGTAAGAGAAAAGGGAAGAGGTTACCTCAGATATCTTAGTACAGGCGTTAATAGTGAGTATCTTTTGAAAAAAAAAATTGTCCACTTCCTTAAATTTGAATTTGATCAACCCTTGTTTAGTTGTGGTCGATGAATTTCTTTGGGTCAGTAGTTCATTTCAGTTGATGGGTTTCTTTGAGAAAGGTTGTTATGTTTTATTGGCTTAATCGTCCCATAAAGCAATTATTGTTTTTCCAATTCTTGAGTTATTCTTGTGGTGGTGGACTTGGTTTGTTGTCAATAACGACCTTTGTATTGAGTTCCGTCTTTCTTCTGGAAAGCATGATCCATTTATTTCACTTGATGATTTGGATAATGAAAGTTTCCTTTGCAAGTCCTGTAGTACGTGAAAGTTTTGATTCAATATATCTCTTTTGGGTATCTTGAGTTTTGAAGTTGAAAAGTTCTTTTATGAAAGAAAACGCTAAACTCTTTAGCGATGTCGTCTCGTGGTTAAGTGAGTGGTTATAATCGAGAAATTAGTGAATATGATATGAGTTATCAAGTTGGATCTGTAGTGTGGTGTATAATCGATCCTAACTAAGATCCTGGAAGGAAAGTTGACTAATTTGATGGTGTCATGTAGTAGTTCTTGTTGAACTGTGATTAAGTGTATGGCTATACCTAATTGGAAGCAATAGAGTTATTAACAATCGTGTAACTTTAACGGAGTGCTTGACCCTAGAGTTGTTTAGTTTGCTAAACTTGTTAGATTATTTGATCTCAATGGATTAATCTAAGCGTGCGGGAGAGAAATATAAGATGTGTTCGATCGTCGTCTTGGTAGATATTAATATAGAATTTTTCTTTAATTGGCTATTTGATGATCTTATTTATGCTCGTGGGAGTACAAATAGATACAGGACCAACAATTCATCCATGATTGAATAATCATCAAAAGTTTATGATAACCTCTAGATTGGAGTTAGTGGGTACTAAATAAGTATGAGCATTCGAATAGTTGAAGGGTTGAAATTTGAAAGTGATTTATTCATGAGTGTTTCACGAGGATGTATTGTGGTGCATGCCATTGTTAAAAGAGGTCTTGCTCCGATAGTGTAGTGGTGTATTAGATATACTCTAGAATAGGTTGATCATTGCAATCTTATTGAGATAACAAAATGTTATGAAATAATATCTGTGTTTGTTTTAGAAAGGTTTATGATGGGATTTTATAGGTGACATGTGGTTGCTCGATGGTAAAATTGTCGATAATAGTATGTCTTTGATGAAAGGGTTTTGTGTAACCTTGTAAATTGTGTAGTAGGTTCCTTCAAAAATCTGTGGTTGTTATAGTGAGGGTGTAAGAATTTGGTGTACTCTCAATTGAGGATGAGAGGATAAAGTGAAATGTAACAGTTTGGTCAACTTTTGGGGACTTTATAAAGGAAGAGTTGATGATAACGAACCTTGTTAAGAGTGAATTATTCTTGATGTTAGTAATAAGGTCTACAAGAGATTATGACGCGTTGGAGTGATGATGATTCTTCTAGAGAGAAAGTAAGTTGATTATTTTAATAATGATTAAATGAAATGTTTGGAGTTTCGTATTCGTGATCTTTTGGGGGCTCATGATTTATGTAGTAGATAAAATTAGTTGAGCAATGTGACATATGGAAAGGTTCCGTTTGGTTCTGAAGTGATGAATGTGATTTGGTATTAAAAGCATCTCTTGTTTGGTTTGGCAAGTAATGTTGTAATCAAAGAGATTGCTTTCGTTGTGTTAACGGAAAATGTTTACCATAAGTATTTGAGGTTGGAGCTAAAAAAAAATGTAATCCGCAACTTACTTGTTGTCTCAGCTTAAGAGTTTCTTGGGTTTGCATGGCAATGTTTTATTATGAGTTATGGAGATGGAAAATTTCTTCTTGTGGGACTTTTGCCCTCGACTGTGGATTCGCATTCTGTTTTCTGAGATCATTTCTATTTGACTATTTCTCTTGGTCTCGTGCTCACTTCGAGGAGCCATGATTTCTTATGCGTCGAACTTTGTATCTGTTATTTCTTCCTTTGAAAAAGGAAGTAATCAAATTGTGTTGCCAAGTGTTATAAAGAGTAGCATGGTGATTGGTTGGAGGTGGTCAAGTATTTGGAATTGTTGATATTTTTGGGAACCAATCTATTTGAAGAGCAGTATAATGTGAATTGGTTTCGACTTACAACACCTAGAGAGAATTCTACTTAAATGGAAAGTTTGTCGATGAGATAAAAGTGATTAGTGTTACAACTAGTGGAACCTATGGCGAATTATGATCTAGTAACCTTTGTCCATGTTGAAATATTGGGACTATTGAAATTATGGACTTTTGATAAACTTATTAGAGTATCACAATTGGGTACTTAGTATGATTGTGCAGAAGAGTTGTGGTGGTGAAGTTTCATAAGAGTCGCGGTGTGGAGGAACCTAAGTGTCATGCTAATTAGAGGGATAGCAGGAATTGTTGAGCTATTGTCAAGTATGACTCGGCCTCAGTAAGTGACCTTATGAGAGTTAAATTATCTTCGAGGATATCTTGGTCAAAGAAGATATTTATTTATTGACATTAGTGATTGGGTATGTTTGAATCTTAGTCATATAGTAAGATTGGTGACATGAAACGCCTTGAGCGGTTACTTGATTAGTGAGGAACGTGGAGTTAATGATTGAGGTTATTGTTGAGCTATGTAAAATTTTAGTAAATGAATTGGAAGATTTCCTATCAATCATACCAGAAATTCATTGTAGGAGACTTCGAGGTTGATTTTAGGCTTTGCATTCTCATGTTAGAACCTTGGATACCAATGATTATGTGTAGAAATGGTAGAATAAGAGTGGATTCCGAGTAGTGGGATGATCATTGATAGTATCCTTTGAGGCTAGTATATGAGAGTGTGTGATGTGAATTTCAAATTGCTCATCCTTAACGGATTAAGGGATGTGATGGTGGGTGAAATCTATTGAGTTGTGTTGGAAATTATTTTGACAAGTAATTCATTCGGTGGGAAGTTGGCTAGAGTACGATATTGTGGATTGGAAGAGTCTACCCGCATAATTGTGGATTTTGTGTTCGGTAGAGCATAGGTTTGGGATTGCCAATTTAAGAGAAATGAGTTAATGCGTTATGCGATGATTTGGGATCCTATGGTTTAAGAGAAAGTTGATTTCTTAAAAGAAAGATTGTGGTAAAGGGTGTGATCTTGGATAGTGAGATGTTTTCTTAGTTCTTACTTGAACTATGTGGTTATGACGGATGTTAATTACAAATTGAGTTGGTTCTTGTCGGTATGTGTGGTTCCTTCCAGTTAAGAAAAAAGGTTAATATGGTTTTTGAGTGATTTCGTTTTGGCTTGTGTGGTATTTATTTCTAAACTACCTATTTCAAAAGTGGAAAAAAATTCATGGTAAATCCATTGATTTTGGATTGGGCTCTTCTAAGGAAGATGGCTTTGAGTTGGATGCATTTTGACTCCTTTGTTCTCGCTTGAGTTCTTCGGATAAGTGAGTTGGTAGGCGAGTTCTTTGTGCGTCCCTTGGTAAAGAAGATCTTGCTTGCATAGGTAAGGTGATCGACCGAGAGTTGGAACAAGAGTTCTATGTGTTTTGTGTAGACGGTGTACTTGCATCGAAAGGAAGTTTAACCAAAGGTGTGTTGGATAGATTCCTGTCACGGAATTTGTAGATTGACGTATCACTAGGACCGTCTCGAGTACTTGCGCGAGTACGCAATGTCTTGTGTTTTCGGTCTTGAGAGCACATGAGAGGTCCGGAGTTTGAGATTTTGTTAGAGTCATGTTGGCTAAGTAAGACCTTACCTTTGAGTCCCGTGTGTTGAGTGTACTGTAAAGGTCGAGACTAGTGTTGAGGTGAAAGACGTGATATCCGTCAAGGTGATATGATCCCATAAGCCCAAGAGGCGACTTGTGAATTGCGGTCTCGCATGTGCGAGCGATGCTTCGAGTGGTTCACGTTGGGTATACGTTAAAGATTGTTGATTTGAGCCTTTCAAGTAGATTGGTGAAAGTAGAATTCGGGGTCGAATTCTTTTTAAGCGGGGTAGAATGTAATATCCCGTTTGTCGTTAGTGGATGTAATAAAAAAATTAGAGAGGGAATTAAGATAATTAAAAGAGAAAAAAAATCAGAAATTGAGAGAGAAATGAGCCACGCAGCCCATAGTCAAGTGGAGGAAAAACAGGCTTAGTGGCCCATGGCCCATGAGGAAACCAGAAACCAACTAAAGAAGGAGGGGGAACCCTAGGGTGCTACAGTACCCGCGCCGCCACTGTAGCACGATACTGTAGCAATCCATCTCCTCCATGGTGGTGCCCCTCTCCTCCGATGCCTCTTCGTTGTGGTAGCCGGCCAAGAAAAAAGGAAGAAGAAGGAAGAAAGGAGAAGGGAAGAAGAGAGGGAAGGGGAAGATTCACGGATTGCATCGCGGTCTACAGCGGTTCGTCAAGGGTAACTCCGGTTTGCCCCCGAATAGATGCATATTTGATTGTTGTAGCAATGTCGGTATTTCTGTCTCCTCAGGACAGATCGCGTTAGACAGACGTTTTGATATAGTTAAGTGCGGATTCGGTCTTGGGCTTCTCCTAGAAAGTTGTAGAAGACGTCAATAGCTTTCGATGAAGTGCTAGATCATATTATTTGGACCTCTGTAGCAAAAGTTATGAATTTTTTGGTACGATTGTTCTGCGAATCTGTCAGTATTCTGACAGGTTTTAGTAATCTGACTTTAGAGATCAGTTAAATGGAGAATTAGAGGATCTCAGTATAACGAAAGTTGTAGATAATTGTCGTAGCTTTCAGGGAAGCCCAAGAACACGACATTCGGACAAACGAGCTGAAAGTTATGTTAGTTTTAGTGCTCTGTCCAGAAAGGGTGACGTGAAATCGATGTTTTGTTAATCAGCTTAAAAGTGATTTTAGATGGCCGAATCAGGGAGCCTCACCAACTAGGTTTAGTTGGGAAATTTGATTACCTTTCAATGAAGTCCAAGAACACCTAATTTGGACCACTGTATGGAAAGATATGAATTTTAGAACTTGACTGTTCACAGAAGGCATTTCAGTACTTAAGAAAGCGGAGTCGGGATCGCGTTGCAATTTGCTACTTGATGAGTTCTCTTATTTAATTCATGTTTTTCGTTACTATAGTCTTAGTTTATATTCATAATGTATTAGGTGGGGGATTGGTACCGGAGGCAGCACCGTCTTCACGTTCTCCATTCGCACGCGGTTAAGGCAAGTGCATTGTTTGATTCGTGGTTGCGATTGATTGGTGTTTGTGTGCTTTTTCGATATGTGATAGTATAGTGAGATTGATGGCATGATGTTGGTTTAAGATTGGTGGATGCTCCAAATATGTTTATGCTCTGTTGTGGTATGATGTTATCGTTTTGTGGTAAATTGATGATGATTAAATGATGAGCATGTGCATATTGAGATCATGTTGAGGCTTGGTCACGTGGTGACCAAGTATGTTTCCTTGAGATCCCGTCATGAATGTGACGGGCTCGAGATCCCCACACTCGTGGAGTGTGGGCATGAGGTCCCAATACTTGCGGAGTATTGGGCAATTGGTCCCGTGCGTGCGCGCGCAGTGCATGGGTATGCGACAGCGGTTGCACACTTTGCATTACCGGTGTAATGCATAAAGAAAGATAAAGAGAAAGGACCCTTGAGCATTGAATTTGCATATGAGATGTTCTATTGTTGATCTCCTTTACATGGATGCTGATGTTATAGTTTCTTTATGTACTTGCTGAGTCTGTGGACTCACTCTTGCTTTTATTGTTGTTTTAGGTACCCGAGCCAAGAACGACATGCATGGGGGGAAGTAGTCTGCTAGTCACACACTTGCCACATGAACTAAATAAAGATGAATGATCTTCAGAATGTAATTATTTTAGTAATTGGGAGAGATGCCCAAAGATTTATTATGTTTCGTCTCATGCAATGGATTAAATGGAATAATGATGAGTAGTAGAAATTCATATCTCTCTAGTTATGTTAGATGCTTAGCATGTCTTTGATTATCTTTTGATGTCTTTGGAAGAAGGTTTTAGTTAATATTTGAATTGTCTGTGTGTTGGAACCTTCGTGTAATTAACTTTACAAGGGAGGTTCTGCCGAAATTTATTAAGATTGTCTAGTTTGGAATTATTAGAGTTTGTTTAGTAGCATCCCAGGCTCATGTCGAGCTGGGGTGTTACAAAGAAGGAAAAAGGCAAGAAAAAGAAGACGAAAAGACGGAGGCGCGGATCTTGCGGCGACGTTGGTGGTTGCGGCCAAGTGGCTGGGAAGATGATGTCAGGTGGAGTTTCGCACACCGAGTGTTCGCGGAAACAAGAAGGGCATCCGAAAAATAGCAACCGATGTCAAGCTTGACCTTAGACACTCAGGTAGGGATGGCAACGGGGCCATTCCCCGTCGGGGAGTAGTGGAACATCCCTATCCCCGAGAGAAGAAAAATTCCCTATCCCTGTCCCTATCCCCGTCCTCGGGTGCTATTCTCCCCGTCCCGTCCCCGTCCCCGTCCCCATCGGGTTATCGGGGACCCATACCCGAAAGTTAGATCCCGAAAGAAGAGAAAATAAGATCCATAATGTTATAAAAATTGATATGAACATCGACATGCAATGCTAAAATGATAATATTTTTTGATTAATTAGCATATAGAAAGTAAAGGATGCAAAAGATATTATCGGGCTATCACCTTATTGGGTTGTGCGGTAGTAGGCTCGTGGCCTACATGTCTTCTCGGGGACCCATGCGGGTAGCAGGGATGGGAAGTAGGAGAATGGCCCCATCTCCACTTCACCCGATGGGGAATTGTATTAGCATATTAGTATCCCCATGGGGGAGAAATAGCCTCATCCCCGTCCCCTAATGGGTGAATTCCCCGTCGGGGAATGAGGAATGGGGCCCCATTGCCATCCCTACACTCAGGCGGTAGTCGTAATTTCCTAAAAATTATTTTCACCTACAAGAAAATAATATCTACCTGCATAAATTGTTTTCTAATAATAAAATAAGTTATGTCGATGGAGTAGCTGACTATGAAAGATTATTAGGTGGGTAGAGGGTGCCCTGGTTGGGTCCAATGGTGAGTACGAGCCCTCTACATACGGATAATATTTAAGGAGAAACCACTCTCACTCGTGTTAGTGAGCCGTAATACCCGTGTCGACCACGGACCCATTAAAACGGGTTGGGCTTAGCATCCCTGTTAAGTAACAATACTTCTACACAGGAATGTACTATTGTATTTTCTTTCTTGTTTTAGCGTGGGGGGTTTTCCGGCCTAGGGAGCTGGGTGTTGCATATCGGTCCGATAGCGCTAAATTGCGCTAGTGGAGTAGCGAGTGTTACCCGACTACAACAGTTTGGAGAAACCCAGCTGGGTGGAGATATTAGGTATGGACATGGGGAAAGCTCTGGACTCTGACCAAGTACCAAGTACCGTGTTACCCGACTACAACAGTTTGGAGAAACCCAGCTGGGTGGAGATATTAGGTATGGACATGGGGAAGGCATTTATGGTCATGTGTTACCGTGGGTAAAGGGATATAACCTCAACAAAGTTAAAACATGATCACGCTTGTCTCCTTATTGAAGTCTACAGGAGCCTTTTTAGGGGCTTGAACCCATGATACGAGTGACTAATAGATTTTTAAATTAAACTATTTTTCCTCGCATAAAACTGTATTTTTAAACTATTGTGATTCTAGGTAGGGACTGAAGATGGATGGGGTTAATTATTCATAGCATCAACTTTGCTTATTAAGTGCTTGCTGAGTACGAAAGTACTCACACTTGCTATTAATCCCTCTTGTTTAGAAGCGATGATTCGGATACGTTAAAGCGATGCTAATTGGCAATTACGGTGGGGCTCCTACTTGGAGGACTTCGTACCACTTCATTCATGTCAAAATCCCAGCCTTAAGGCTGACAGGTGTGAATTGAAGGTAGTCCTAACTATTTTCTCTGTTGCAACACTCTGATTAGGATCATTACTCGAGAAAGCATGGCTTTGTCGGGCAATAATTCTTAAGCCAGTGTCGTCGCCAAAGGTGTGATGTCACGAGGCATCACAATTAGTCCCACATTGCTTTTCTAAAGAGAGTTGTAATAGCATATAATGCTTGTTAGGTCTAAGCGTAGCATCTCCGGATTAACCCTTTTATACGAAGTGAGGATGAAAGTTTAAGTGGGGTGCTATGCCTGCATGGATTCGCCCTTCGGTGGGCTGTGCTTTGAGAGGATTTTGTGACGGGGTGTTAAAAACATTATAACTACAAAATAGAAATTATGTATTCCTAACCTACTTGGACCATGTACACAATTAAAATAAGATTCGAGCCAAATGTTTAGCTACAAATTTATAATAATGAAAAAACTAAGAATAATTTGTGAAATAAAATTTAGTAATTTTGGACTTGGCATAATTTTAAAACAGAAATTAGGATATTTGAGTCCATAATATATCTGAGATCTTTTTATTTAGAGAAATAGTTCTAGATGGAAATAGATTGAGTCTACTTTATATTTGGACTTTTGTTTATTAAAAGCGATTAGTTACGAATTTTTTATTTTTAAAATAGATAATCTTGCTTTTATAATCCCAAATATTATAATTCTGAAAATTGAAATGAGGAAATTTGATTTCGTAATATACTTGGACTCCTTTTGAGAAAAAAAAGAGTTGTGGACATCGCTAAATTTATTATCATAGGTCCAGAAAAAAAAAGTTATAGATAGAAATAGACTGGCTCTACTTACTTTTTTGGAAATAGTTGTTTCTATTTTTATTTTCAAGAAATGTAGTTATTTCATTTTTTTTATTTGTTGAATATTATAATTCTGAAATATAAATTGGGAAACAGAAAACTTATCTTCTTAATGTATTTGCACTCTTTCCATACAAAAAAATACAGATGGCATACAACGGTCTATGGACACGCCAGCAGTCAACAAACTTACCCACAAACCAATCATGTGCAAAATCAGTATCCCTATCAATCAGTTGATCAGCCAATCACCTAGGGGTATTCCTCTTGTGGTTTCAAATTATGAGAGCCAAAATCCATCTTTTCCGGTTTAGACGAGGGCTTACACCCCTCAAGGTGTTCCTTGTGACACAGGGCAAGGATTTGGTAACGAGCCGATAAACTACACCATGCCGAACTTGAACAACGAATTTTTGGCCGATACGGCCAGTTTGCAAACCGTATATACAATTGTGACCATCACGGTTTCATATTTACAAAAATAGCAATGCTGGCGCACGGCCACCGTGTGCCAGCGCTGCCATGCCGACACGCAGCGCTGGGCGCGCGCCCACCCCGCGCCAGCCCCACCACCTCACCCCACGCTGAGCTACAGTGGCTGGAGCGTTGCCACTCTACTCCAGCCACCGCCACCTCAGTGGGCTACAGTGGTTGGAGCGTTGCCACCCCGCTCCGGCCACTATTCCCATTAGTGCTAATTAGGTTAATTAGATTAGGTTAGGATAATTAAATAATTAGTTAGAGTATGAAATTTGAAGAAATTTTAAATATAGCAAATGAGTTCAAAAAATTATGAAATTTTTTGTGTAGCCTCCTGACACCATGTACTTGTTTATGTAAATTTTCCATAATTTTATTCATTCAGAATTGTTATCGCTACTTCGTATGACTATCTCATTCGTACGAATCAATAAATGTAGAAAATAAGCTCCAAAAAATTTGAATTTTATTTTGAAGGCTCCTTACGTAGTGGACTTGATTGTGTAATATTTTGGAGATTTTATATGTCTTCTGGTATTTTCCAAAAAATTTAGAATTTAGGTCGCAAACATTTCGATTTTAGGTTTCGAAAATTATGGTTTCATGATTTCATGTGACTTGGAATGTATAGAAAAAACGCTGCATTGCAACTCCATTGGAGATGTCGATTTACAATATGACAACATATATAACAACCAAAATATGTGTTATCATATTGTAAATCCATTGGCCATGAACACACAGGCCTCGTCATATGTGTTGTCATATTGTAAATCGACATCTCCAATGGAGTTGCAATGCAATGTTTTTTCTATACATTCCAAGTCACACGAAATCATGAAACCATAATTTCCAAAACCTAAAATCAAAATATTTGCGACCTAAATTCTAAATTTTTTAGACAATACCAGAACACATATAAAATTGCCGAAACATTACACAATCAAGTTGTAAGATCGAGGAGGCCGACTAGAGGGGGGTGAATAGGCGTTTTAAAAACTTCTATGCGCTAAAACTGATTTCTAATGCCGAAGCTAATACAAATACGGTTTTGCACAATTAAAGCCTAAATCAACTAGATTCAAATAAGTGCACCAACAATACAACTCTATTGACAATAATCAATCAAGCATGGATTTGTAAGCAATTCAATTTAAGCAATGTAAATGATACTATTGCAATCATACACAATGAATAAGCAATTTAATACAAGGTATATAAATTGCACAATGTAAAGCAAGCATTCATACACAATGAATGTAAATGCAATAGTAAGGCAAAGAGATCACACCACAAAGACACGTCGATGTTTCTTGTGGTGTTCGAGACTTTGCTTGGTCTCCTAGTCCACGTTGAGGGAAACCCAAACCAATTGGGACAGCTCCACGAATTAAGCCTTCCTCCGATGTATCAACACCTCGCTCCACTAGGGTTGCTCTTACTCCACTCCGGAGATGGCGAGCACCAAGCCACTCACAAACACCAGGCCTTCTCACAAGCTTCACTTGAGAAGATCACCGGACCACAACGCCTCCACGCCGTCTAGGTGTCGGCAAACACCAAGAGTAATAAGCCAAGCCCCTTGCTTGACTCTCACCACGTGCAACGAATGCACAAGCTCAAGTGGATACGAAATCCACCTCTAGATGCAACACATGCAACTAGAGATCTCTCTCATTGCTCACAAGGTGCAACACATGCACAATTAAGAGGAGAAGCTCACACTAGCTCAAGAGAGTGAAATGGGATGCCAAAGGTTGTCTCTCAACCGGTCAAGGGGGTATTTATAGCCCTCACAACAAAAACTAGCCGTTTGGAGACGAAACAGCCAAAAACTAGCCGTTACAGCCTTTTGCGGTCGTACTGCCCTCACAAGGGCTGGTACAACCATTCTGGGCGGTCGTACCGCTCTTTACATGGCGGTCGTACCGCAGCTCAAAATCAGCACAGACGACACTCGGTAAAAAGGTCATAACTTTTGACTCCAATGTCGGAATTGAGTGACCTTGGACTCTATTGAAAGCTTATTCAGTGGGCTATACAATCCACCTATTTGATTTGATCTCAAACATATTTTATCAAATTAAAAAGCATAATTCCAAAGATCCACTACCATAGTTTAAGTCCAAAGTGTTAGCAACAAGCAATCTTAGACCATACCAAGGGAAAATACATGAATCCCAACAATTTGCAAAACACATTTGCACACTTAGATCATGCCACAAGGAGTAGGTACATGGACTTCAACCGTTTGCAAAACACATTTGCAAAGTATAGTCACATGCTACAAGGATTATCCATGAGTCTCAACTATTTACAAAACACATTCGCAAACATAGGCAACATGTTAGAGTGAGCTAGAGCAAGTGAGGTTGAGCTATCAACACATGATGAGACTCAAGCTACTAGATGAGACCCCTCTTAATAGTACGGCAACCAATACTAGCAATCCGGTCTTCCAACCAAACACCAAGACCGGTAAAAGACTAGTAACACATCCTTAGCCCTAGCTAGTCATACCTTTTCCTTGAGCATCTTCTTGAAGGTTGATGACACACATCTTCACTTCAAGTCCGGGTCATCATCTTGACATGCATCAACCCATGATGCATTCTTTACTTGACCTCAATCAACACATGATGAGTCTTCTCTTGACTTGACGATCAACTCATGATCATCTCTTCTTCGAGATCTTGATATGCATCAACACATGATGCATCCTCTTCTTGGACCTTTACTTGATGACGATCAACTCATGATGCCATCCGCAGTTTTCATTACCCTAGAATATAACCTATTCATCCAACTCATGGAAAATGTTAGTCCCATAATGATTAACATTAATTACCAAGATATACCTCCAAAATGCTTCTAAACAAGCTGTTGAAAAACTTGGACCGGTACTACCTGCCAACCAAGTTGCGGTACTACCGTTTGGTCCGGTCGTACCGCACGAAGGAGCGGTACTACCGATTGTAGGGTTTCCAAACTTGCCGAAACGACATGCTCTTTGGAAAATACGTACCGCCACATAGAAATCGGTATAACCGCATAGCGGTACTACCGTTTCTCAAATGCGGTATGATCGATAATCAAATAGAGCTCCGAGCCAAAATGCATCGGTTCTGGTTTTATTCAACCGCCAACTAAAGATCGAAACGACCGATGTGCGGTCATACCGCACCAAAATCCGGTCAAACCGCAGAGCGGTCGAACCTCCCATAACACATCGGTACAGCCGATTTCTGACCAATGCACTTAAATATTTCAAATTTAAATATAATTTCAAAATCAAATGCATGCATGATCCTAACTTGATCCATAAGGCACAAGAACATGCTATCAAGCTACTAATCATGATCCCTCTATTGTCATGCATTTCCCTTACCATGTCGCCATCCATGAACTGGGACTAAGCCTTCAAACATCTTAGCACACATGTTAGTCCCACAACATAATCTCAAATAATTGAATATAGATAAACATGAGTATATATAAACTACACAAGTTATATATATATATATATATATATATATATATATATATATATATATATATATATATATATATATATACTCACATATAAGTATATATGAACTACACAAGTTATATATACCATGAGTATATACGAACTACAAGTTGTATATACTAAATATGACTTATACGAACTACACAAGTTGTATATACTCATATGAATATATTAACTACACAAGTTAAATATATTCAAGGATATATGGGCATCTATGAACTACACAAGTCTCATATGCTCTCATATACTCATATGAATATATTAACTACACAAGTTAAATATATTCAAGGATATATGGGCATCTATGAACTACACAAGTCTCATATGCTCTCATATACTCATATGAATATATTAACTACACAAGTTAAATATATTGAAGAATATGTTTCAAAGTAAAGATCCTTAATATATGTGGAAAGAGAATATGGATCAAAACTAATGAAACCACAAAATATAGAATGAACTCCCCCTAAATGTGTGCATACACAAATGTGTAATGGAAACATATGCACATATCCAAGTTAACCTTTTTGGTGGAGTTTAACCTATATTTTGGATCCGAGGAATGCAATAAGATATAATAAGAAGAAGTATAATGCATACCTCTTGTATTTTCATCTTTACATCCAAACGAGACTAAGCAATAGATAATCAGAAGAATTGTTAGTCTCACAAATAGATTTGTCATTAATGAATACATACATGTTTGGATTTTTGCTTTAATATCCAAGCTGAGACTAAACATGATATAACAATAAGAGTGTTAGTCTCACAAGTGCATTTGTCATTAATCATCAAAATACTCCATTAACACATAATGGCGGTCTCGATCCTTCAATCTCCCCCTTTTTGGTGATTGATGACAAATCCATCATTAATAGCAACATTTGGATATAAGTCAACATAGGATAGGAATGTAAGCTTATTTGATTATTCTCATGCATGGAACTAATCAAGTTAGAGCATAAAGAATTCTCCCCCTATTATACTATGCATGAGATAAAGCGAGAATTCTCCCCCTATTATACTATGCATGAGATAAAGCGAAATCACATAGAGAGAATAACTTATTCATCCAAATGTGGCTCATACAAATTCTCCCCCTTTTGGCATTAATCACCAAAAATCCAAACCAAACCTAAACCAAAAGAGAGTCTTTGCAAAAACATGAGCTTGGCAATAAAATGCATTTCATGAAATATTCTCCCACTTAGAAGATTTGTACAATCTCCCCTTTTATGAACTGAGCAAAAAATAAGAATTCTCCCCCTTTATGAATAAAGCATGAGTTAGGGTGAGAACAACCAAATGAACTCCAAATCAATTTCCCCCTTATTGGCATAAATCACCAAAGAGCAAAACGAAGCCAAAAAGAAGTTTTTGCAAATTAGTTTTCCCATATAATAGTTTACCCAATAAATTTTAAGTAAAACTCAAAATATTTTTATTATAGTTTTTACAAAATATTTTAGGAAAACTACCCTTTACACAAAGGTTCCACTCCTTTGATACACAAAGGATTTCTTCGTCCACTTATCTTTGCTTTTGACACACAAAAGCTTTCGTTATCCAATTATCTCCCTCTTAGCTTTTGACACACAAACGCATTCTCCCCATTGTCTTTATGTGTATCCACTTGTAAAATAATCCTTGACCGACACTAGTAGATACCACTTGTAGATACTTCCTGTAGATACCACATGTTGAAAGATATTCTTTAAACTTCTCTTGTGGATACTACGAGTCGACGATGCCACGTGTAGATTCCACTTGTAAATCCATATGTTGATACCACTTGTGGAAAACATGCGTCGACAAGACTTGACTTCTCAAGGTGCTTGAACTTCTCTTGCAAAGATCTTCTCTTGGAGAGATATAACTTGCCGATACCAATTGAAGATACCACTTGGAGAAATAACACTTGAAGAGATCTTTGGGTATCAGAGAAACCACTTGGATAAGAAGAGAGATTAGGTATCGGAGAGAGCTTGGTTAGAAAATATTTGACCGGCATGGAAAGAAATAGATACCACTTGTAAACGAGAATAAAAGATACCACTTAAAAGATACCACATGAATGGATAAGATGATATCATTTGAGGATACCACTTGTAAAAACAAGGATACCACTTGAACAAACACATATGGTTCGCATGCCGAGGTCAAAGATGATCAAAAAGGAGCTACCACTTGAAATAATACCATTTGAATGATAAATATATCACTATGAGTTCAAAATAGCATATGGAGTCAACAAAGTATATTTGGGTAGCTTGCAAGGATTACAAGGATCAATTTGACCAAAAAGGAGATATCCAAAAAGATTTAGAATCGAATTGAATCTTACCAATGTCAAGATGATTATGAGAAGCTACTATTAGAAAGAATACCACTTGAATAATTGAATTTGCAATCAAGGAGAAATAGTAGTGAGTAGCTTACAAGGATAGCAATATATATCTTGACTTGAGGGAGCAAAGGGAGTGACTGCAAAGGATTGAAATCAACAAATTTGATCAAATCAGCCAAAGTCTCGGTCGATCGGGCCGTGGCATAGAGCGGTCGGGCCAGGAAGTGGTCAGACCGACAGCAAATAAGCGGTCAAACCGGTGACAATGGTTAGGCAGGAGATAACGGCGGTCGACATGAATCGATGGCGAAGAATAAAACAGATTTGATTCGAAATTTGGAGAAAAGATTGAATTATTGTATTTTGCTACAAACTTTCACACAAACTTCCAAATAAAGATATTTGGAGCATTTCCAACTTATCTAGACTTTAGAAATCCAATTTTCAAATAGTTTTTATGAATTAAGCTTTAGATTTTGGAAATCAAATCGTATTTTTAAAACTTTTCACAAAAAGAGCCAAATTGAGCATTTGATGAAATCTATAGTATCCAATTGCATGTATGAGTCATAAATACCATCATAGACCTATTCATGTGAATAATTTAGGCTCAAATGGCTAAACTCACTTAAGTGCTAGAAAGTGACCACTTAGGTCAAACTAGTATTTTGGACGAGTTTCAAAATCAAATAACTTTTGATGAGTTGGTCTTTTGGAAATTATTTGAATATCAAAAAGGTTTAGAATAGCCAACTCTAGGATTTTCCTTTTGGGAAAAATGTTAAATTCCTTTTAGAATAGATTTTACACAAAAATCTAGTTTAGGTCAAAAACAAGATTCTAGAATCTAGAATTTTGGATAGAAACTTATTTTTATTTGAAATAGCTTTTTCTTAAGCCAAAACCTTTGGGAAACCTTTGAAATGCATTTGTATATATTTTGCAACTAATTTTTCAAAGGATATACTAATAATTTCAAAATTTTGACTTTTAGGCTAAATGGCTCATTTTAAAAACAATACTAGCACTTAATTAATTTGGACACACTTAGGGATGTGATATACATGAACATGACTTAGCACTCCCCTTTAATGTGCCACGTCCAACTTGCTCAAGATTTGAATAATCAAGATTAAGCACAAGAGCAAGAACACCCTTTTTATAAGATTTTCATGAATGCAACCTACACAAGGCAAAGGGTCTAGATACTTCAATGTAAGTACTTGTTACCGAAATAGCATTGGCTTATGATATGACTTAATCATCCTTAAGCTTGGCTCTAATCTTGTATATGGTGAATTCCACCTCTTCATGTGTGAGCCAAACCTCCAATGCATCTCCAAGTACCTATTGAGCGCATTTGGTACCCAAAACTTGGTTGGGTCCATGAATGTTAGTCACAATACTTTTGGGCACCCAAATGGCCCTTCTAATGATAGTCTTAGGTGAACTAACAATTCTAGCAAACACATTGTCATTCTTATCCTTCCTAAGCACATAATGATCATTATAAATAATTGGTTTAGGAGAGATACCTTTGGGAAATTCCTTACTAAAATGTCCTTTTTCCCGGCAATTGTAGCAAGTAGGGCTTTTGCTTCCTTTTGATGTCTTCTTATCTTGCTCATTTCCGGCTTGCCTCTTCTTTAATGACAATTGCTTGTCATTTAGCTCGTTTGGACACACCGAGGCAATGTGACCATTATTGTTGCATCCAAAGCACTTGATATTCTTGAATTGTCTTCTATTTTGCTTTGGATGGTTCTTCACCTTCTTCTTGGCGGTGAGACCAAGTCCTCCTTTACCATTCATCTTGTTTGGGCACACGGAGGCGATGTGACCCTTTTGATGACAATCAAAGCACTTGACATTCTTCGTGTGTCTTGCATTGTGCCTTGTCTTACTATTTTCCTTTTTCTTCATGGGAGTAAAGCCAATTCCACTCTTGTCATTTGATCTTTGTTGCTTGCTCAAGATATCATCTAGAATGGCTTTTCCCTTATAGCTTCTATCCAAGTCATTTCTCAAATTTGAGACTTGGGCCTTGAGCTTTTTGTTTTCCTCTACAAGGTTAGTCTCACAAGATATAGAGGAAATAGAAATATTTTCACTAGAGCAACAAGGCATATCAATTAAATCATCATATGAAGTGGATATATTGATTTTAGATGAATTGCAAGAAATAGGAGCTATGCATGGCAAATCATCTATTAAATTACATGTAATTCCGATATGCACATTAGACTTTTTAAGCTCATTTAGAAGAAGAGTTTCATGTTCATGTTTTAGCACATCATAATTATTTTGAAGAGAGATATGCTCTTTCTGTAAAACCTTGAATCTCCTCTTTTCTTTGCCAATATATTCATTTAATTCTTCTAACATCTCCATCAATTCATCATATGAAGGCTCATAATTATTTACCTCATTTTTACCTTTAGTCATAAAGCAATGAGGCGATGTTGATGGAGTTGATGTGTGATCATTGTCGGAGCTAGAAGTTGAGCATTCTTCTCCCGACATCCATTCTTGTATGCCATCCTCATTTGTGGAGGTGCTTGTGGACTCATCATCGTCGGAGTTTGAGATTGAGCATTCTTCTCCTGTCGTTCTTTCTTGTATGCAATCCTCACTTGTGGAAGTGGACATTTCATAGTATTCTTGAAGATGGGTCCACATCTCATGAGCATTCTTGAGATCGCATATGGCATCAAATACATCTACACTCAAGGCACTAAATAAACCGTTAATTGCTTGAGCGTCGAGATGTAAGCATTTCTCTTCCTCATTTGTTGGAGCAAGATAATCCAATAGAGGAGAAAAGCCTACATCTACAATCAGCAATATATTTAGGCCCATGGCCTTAAAATAACATGACATGCGATCTTCCAACGAGTATAATTTGTGCCATCAAATTGAGGTGCTTCACCTAGGTGCACTATATCACTAGTCGCCATCCTTTACTCTCTAGACTGTTAAGTCTAATAAATGAGAGACCAAGCTCTGATACCACTTGTAAGATCGAGGAGGCCGACTAGAGGGGGGTGAATAGGCGTTTTAAAAACTTCTATGCGCTAAAACCGATTTCTAATGCGGAAGCTAATACAAATACGGTTTTGCACAATTAAAGCCTAAATCAACTAGGTTCAACTAAGTGCACCAACAATACAAGTCTATTGATAATAATCAATCAAGCATGGACTTGTAAGCAATTCAATTTAAGCAATGTAAATGATACTATTGCAATCATACACAATGAATAAGCAATTTAATACAAGGTATATAAATTGCACAATGTAAAGCAAGCATTCATACACAATGAATGTAAATGCAATAGTAAGGCAAAGAGATCACACCACAAAGACACGTCGGTGTTTTACTGTGGTGTTCGGAGACTTGCCGGTCTCCCCTAGTCCACGTTGAGGGAAACCCAAACCAATTAGGCCAAATCCACGAATTAAGCCTTCCTCCGAGGTATCAACACCTCGCTCCACTAGGGTTGCTCTTACTCCACTCAGGAGATGGCGAGCACCAAGCCACTCACAAACACCGAGCTTTCTCACAAGCTTCACTTGAGAAGATCACCGGACCACAACGCCTCCACGCCGTCTAGGTGTCGGCAAACACCAAGAGTAATAAGCCAAGCCCCTTGCTTGACTCTCACCACGTGCAACGAATGCACAAGCTCAAGTGGATACGAAATCCACCTCTAGATGCAACACATGCAACTAGAGACCTCTCTCCTTGCTCACAAGGTGCAACACATGCACAATTGAGAGGAGAAGCTCACACTAGCTCAAGAGAGTGCAATGGGATGCCAAAGGTTGTCTCTCAACCGGCCAAGGGGGTATTTATAACCCCACAACAAAAAGTAGCCGTTTGGAGACCAAACAGCCAAAAACTAGCTGTTACAGCCTTTTGCGGTCGTACCGCCCTCACAAGGGCCGGTACAACCATTCTAGGCGGTCGTACCGCTCTTTACATGGCGGTCGTACCACAGCTCAAAATCAGCAGACGACACTCGGTAAAAAGGTCATAACGTTTGACTCCGATGTCGGAATTGAGTGACCTTGGACTCTATTGAAAGCTTATTCAGTGGGCTATACAACCCACCTATTTGATTTGATCTCAAACACATTTTATCAAATCAAAAAGCACAATTCCAAAGAGCCACTACCATAGTCTAAGTCCAAAGTATTAGCAACAAGCAATCTTGGACCATACCAAGGGAAAATACATGAATCCCAACAATTTGCAAAACACATTTGAAAACTTAGATCATGCCACAAGGAGTAGGTACATGGACTTCAACCGTTTGCAAAACACATTTGCAAAGTATAGTCACATGCTACAAGGATTATCCATGAGCCTCAACTATTTGCAAAACACATTCGCAAATATAGGCAACATGTTAGAGTGAGCTAGAGCAAGTGAGGTTGAGCTATCAACACATGATGAGACTCAAGCTACTAGATGAGACCCCTCTTAATAGTACAGCAACCTATACTAGCAATCCGGTCTTCCAACCAAACACCAAGACCAGTAAAAAACTAGGAACACATCCTTAGCCCTAGCTAGTCATACCTTTGCCTTGAGCATCTTCTTGAAGGTTGATGACGCACATCTTCACTTCAAGTCCGGGTCATCATCTTGACATGCATCAACCCATGACGCATTCTTTACTTGACCTCAATCAACACATGATGAGTCTTCTCTTGACTTGATGATCAACTCATGATCATCTCTTCTTCGAGATCTTTATATGCATCAACACATGATGCATCCTCTTCTTGGACCTTTACTTGATGACGATCAACTCATGATGCCATCCGAAGTCTTCATTACCCTGGAACATAACCTATTCATCCAACTCATGAAAAATGTTAGTCCCATAATGATTAACATTAATTACCAAGATATACCTGCAAAATGCTTCTAAACAAGCTGTTGAAAAACTTGGACCGGTACTACCGCCAACCAAGTTGCGGTACTACCGCTTGGTCCGGTCGTACCGCACGAAAGAGTGGTACTACCGATTGCAGGGTTTCCAAACTTGCCGAAACGACATGCTCTCTGGAAAATACGTACCGCCACATAGAAATCGGTATAACCACATAGCGGTACTACCGTTTCTCAAATGTGGTATGACCGATAATCAAAGAGAGCTCGAGCCAAAATGCATCGGTTCTGGTTTTATTCTACCGCCAACTAAAGATCGAAACGACCGATGTGCGGTCATACCGCACCAAAATCCGGTCAAACCGCAGAGCGGTCGAACCTCCCATAACACGTCGGTACAGCCGATTTCTAACCAATGCACTTAAAGCTTTCAAATTTAAATATAATTTCAAAATCAAATGCATTTATGATCCTAACTTGATCCATAAGGCACAAGAACATGCTATCAAGCTACTAATCATGATCCCTCTATTGTCATGCATTTCCCTTACCATGTCGCCATCCATGAACTAGGACTAAGCCTTCAAATATCTTAGCACACATGTTAGTCCCACAACATAATCTCAAATAATTGAATATAGATAAACATAAGTATATATAAACTACACAAGTTATATATATACTCACATATAAGTATATATGAACTACACAAGTTATATATACCATGAGTATATACGAACTACATGTTGTATATACTAAATATGACTGTATACGAACTACACAAGTTGTATATACTCATATGAATATATTAACTACACAAGTTAAATATATTCAAGGATATATGGGCATCTATGAACTACACAAGTCTCATATGCTCTCATATACTCATATGAATATATTAACTACACAAGTTAAATATATTGAAGAATATGTTTCAAAGTAAAGATCCTTAATATATGTGGAAAGAGAATATGGATCAATACTAATGATACCACAAAATATAGAATGAACTCCCCCTAAATGTGTGCATACGCAAATGTGTAATGGAAACATATGCACATATCCAAGTTAACCTTTTTGGTGGAGTTTAACCTATATTTTGGATCCGAGGAATGCAATAAGATATAATAAGAAGAAGTAGAATGCATACCTCTTGTATTTTCATCTTTACATCCAAACAAGACTAAGCAATAGATAATCAGAAGAATTGTTAGTCTCACAAATAGATTTGTCATTAATGAATACATACATGTTTGGATTTTTGCTTTAATATCCAAGCTGAGACTAAACATGATATAACAAGAAGAGTGTTAGTCTCACAAGTGCATTTGTCATTAATCATCAAAATACTCCATTAACACATAATGGCAGGTCTAGATCCTTTCCAAGTCCACTACGTGAGGAGCATTCAAAATAAAATTCAAATTTTTTGGAGCTTATTTTCTACATTTATTGATTCGTACAAACAGGACAGTCATACGAAGTAGCGACAATAATTCTGAACGAATAAAATTATGAAAATTTAACACAAGTAAGTACACAGTGTCAGAAGGCCACACAAAAAAATCATAATTTTTTGAACTCATTTGCTATATTTTAAAATTCCTTCAAATTTTATACGCTAACTAATTATCTAATTAACCTAACCTAACCTAATTAACCTAATTAGCACTCATGGATACAGTGGCTGGAGCGGGGTGGCAACGCTCCAGCACTGTAGCTCGCTGAGGTGGCGGTGGCTGGAGCGGGGTAGCAACGCTCCAGCCACTGTAGCCCGCTGAAGTGGCGGTGGCTGGAGCGGGGTGGCAACGCTCCAGCCACTGTAGCTCAGCGCGGGGTGGGCGTGCGCCCAGTGCTGCGTGTCTACACGGTAGCGCTGGCACACGGTGGCCGTGTACCAGCGTTGCCATTTTTGTAAATACGAAACCGCGATGGTCACAACTGCAAATACGGTTTGCAAACTAGCTATATCGGCCAAAAATTCCTTGAACAACGACCACATTTGCCAAACTCAGCAGCATGGTCCATCTGCCTCAGTAATCACCGGAGTATCAAGTGATGACCCAAAAGTGCATATGATCGTTACAATACTTTTTTTGAGTTTTTCAAGGTTTAATACCGAAGCCATAGGGACACACGGGATATTCTACCAACAAATTAATAAATTACAATTAAATAAAAGCGAGAGGCGGCAATTATGACAGAGAATAATATTGAAAGACTAATACTTAAAGCTAAAATTAATGCGAGACTATGGCCCTATTTGGAACGGCTTCGAAAAGCCAAAAGCTGTTCCAAACAACTGCCTTTTCGCAGCCGCTTCCGCCGAAGCGGCTTCATGCCTCAATGGGAGAAAGCCGAAAGCCAGAAGCTGCCCTTCGGTAGCTTCTCGCGGCTTCCCACCACCCTCTTCCGAACTTGCCTCTCAACTTCAGATATTATTACCCGATTTTACCATCCCATAAATAACCCTATCCTAACTCCACCGGCTCCCCCCGCCCGAGACCCTCCTCCCCAGCACGGCCTCCTCCTCCTCCTGCGGCCTCCTCCCTCGGCGGCCCTCCTTCCCCGCGCTCCTCCCTCCTCCCGCGGCTGTTCTCCCTCGAAGCCGGCCTCCTCCCCAAGTGACGTCCTCCTTCCACCGGCTCGCGCCGCCTCGGTGCCCTCCTCCCTCCTCTGACTCCCTCCCCTACCACCGGCGATGGCGACGGCCCAAACCCTTGCCGACGCCACCTTCTCCTCCAGGATCCAGTGCTCGTCATCGATGCCATGCAGACCATCCATGTGCAGATTTGCAAGAATAATTATTGAATAAATTCTCTAATTCCAGTTGATTGTTCCGATTGCTTCGTGGTTCATGCTTGTTTCAACCTTACTGTTATTTTTTGCCATGAAGAGATGATTCAAACATGAATATCCACCATTGATGTCATGAACTCAATTGCTCGAGGGCAAAAAAAATCCCTCTTTTCTCTACTGCTGGGCTTCCTCACAATGAAATTGCTGCTCAGATTTGTCGTCAGGCTGGTCATGTTAAAAGCCTGGAGAAAGGCAAGCATGCGGAGGTAGTAAACTTATAATTTGATTGTGCCATTAATATTTTGGTTCGCTTATATGTGGACATTGACGATCTCAGAAAAAGGGGGTAGTTATGAGCTATTGCTTACCTATGCATGACATCAATCTTAGGTTCCTGATTTCAGCATCATAATCTTTGTGCTGAGTTGCATCCCTTCATAAAATGCATGTATAGTTGTAAAAGTAACTAATTCGATTGATTTCATTCGAACTACACTTGTCCAAGTCATCATTGTTGACAGTAACCATCGGTCAGTATGGCACTGAAACATGCTTAAGTCAAATTGCTTTACTAATTTGTATTCTTGAACATTTGCCTTATCATTATGTATTTATGTTTCCTATACTATCATAAGTTCTCAAAGTGAATTGGTAAAAAATGCATTATAGAAAATTGTCCTTAGTTACACTTCATCTTGAGTTGAACATTTTTCTCATGATTATGACAGTCAAACAATTCTTTATATATTTTGCATTATAGACAATGCATACAATATTTGATATCTGTGATCCTCTCTCATTGTCCAATTGTTCATTGTTCAATTGTTCGTTGTTCATTTCTTGACACTCTCCTGTGATGTGAGTCATGGATAACAGTTGTCAGAAAGGAGGTCGTGCTATGCTCATTGTGATTATTTCATCTGAGCTATGTTTCATGATCTGAGAAGGCTAGTTTGTTAGTAATCCTTCAACCACCATGATTTCAGTATATATATTGCTTATCATTCAGATATCAACATACTTTGCATTTCTTTCTTTGGTATATTGCATGAAATGAATTTTTTGAATTGATATATGCATACATGTCGTTGTTCGAATGAAATGATTGAATGATACATGCATAGATGTTGCTGATAGTTGAGTAGGCCTTGGATAGTTGAATGATCATACCATTACGATGTCCATATGCATGGAGTGTTCAGATTACATTATTTTCTGGAGGTACAAGACATCGAATGTGTAATTCTGTTTGATAATGGGTTATTAAGGGCACATATATATGTTGATATTATGTTTCTAAATCAGTAATGAGATAGCAACCTATGCTTTGTGAGAATTTTGTTATCTTTTCTTATTTTCTGAAACCAGCTAGTTGTGAGTCATGGTTATTGTATATTTGTATGTCATGGTATTTCATTGTATATGGCCCATTGTGATTGTAGATGCAAAATTCTTCAATTCATCTATCACCTGCAAGTTTGCATTATGACAAATCCTTTTGCTTATCATGTCATGTGTTAATCTCAATTCTAATTTGAACATGTTTAACTTGGGAAAATATTTAACTAGATCTGTCGTTCATTTTTATGACCTAATTGTTTTAACATATTCAATTCGAAGTCTATCATCTGTCATTGTATACATCGGTTTTGATTTTAATATAGCATGGAGGGGTAATTCAATGTACATGAGCAAATTTTAGTTTTATTTTTGTGGCTACGTGTGAGGGTAAGGTGTAACACCCCAGCCCGACATGAGCCTGGAATGCTACTGAGCAAACCCTAATAATTCTAATCAAGGCAATTTTAGTAAATTTCGGCAGAACCTCCCTTGTAAAGTTAATTACACAGAGGTTCCAACATACAGATAAATCATAATTAACTTAACCATCATCCAGTGACATCAATAAGTAATCATAACATGCTAAGTCACTAACAGAACCAAAGGAGAATAGAGTACCACTACTCATCATTATTACACTTAATCCACTGCATGGGACAAAATAAAACTAGCAAAACCTTTGAGCAACTCGCCCAAATATTAAAACACGTTCTGAAGTTCATTCAACTTTGTTTGGTTCATGGTGGTGTGTGTGTGTGTGACTATCAATCTACTTCCCCCCATGCATGTCGTTCTTGGATCGGGTATCTAAACCAACAATAAAAGCAAGAGTGAGCCCACAGACTCAGCAAGTACAAAATAAAAGTTATAACATCAGCATCCATAGATAGAAACGCATCTATAAAACATCTCACATGCAAATGCAATGCTCAAGGAACCTTTCTCTTTATCTCTTTTTGCATTTTACCGGTAATGCAAAGAATGCAACCGTCGCTGCATACCCATGCATGTGCTCGCAAGCACAGTGACCAATTGCCCATTACTTCGCAAGTAATGGGGACCTCAAGCCCACACTCCACGATTGTGGGGATCTTAGGCCCGTCACATTCATGACGGGGATCTCAAAGGAAAGCATACTTGATCACCACGGGACCAAGCCTCAACATGATTTCAATATGCACATACTCATCTTTTATTCATCATCAATTTACCAAAAGGCAACAATATCATGCAATAACTGAGTATAGTCATACTTGGAACATCCACCAATCTCGGAACAATCATCATGCTAGCATTCTTGCTACACTAGCATATATCGAAAATACACAAACATGGCCAATCAATCACAACCAAGTAACAACCAATGCACTTGCCTCAACAAAAGATTATGACATACAATAGACGTGATTCAATATGATCAAAGGTATAACTTGCCTTGCTATAGCAATGGTGATCTTGTTTTATCTTCAATCTTCTACTTGCTTGATCTTGATTCTTTGTGCATAACGAAAGAAAGCGTAAAACAAACTAAATTCAAAAGACAAATCAAATAAACTCCAAACTGAAATTAGATGGTACGAAGATAGATATTGAATTTAGAAACTTGAATGGTTTCAATCGAATTCGGATGAAGAAGATATGGCGGAGGGCGTGAAGATTGCGGCGAAAATAGATCGGTTGGAGGAAACCAATTCGAGGATCAACACGGACGTGGGAGCGCAAGCGGCTTTTATATGCACCGTGGAGAAAGATATGGAAGTTTGAATTTTTCGCGGTGCTGCCTCTTGAAGGACAAGGAAGCCAAATACAGTCCCCACCTAAATCATTAAGAACATAAACTAAGACCATAGTAATGTACCACATGAATTATAAAAGCAAACACAACCTAGCGGTAGCTTGCAACGCGATCCCGACTCCAATTCCCTAAATGCTGATCTGTGTCCTCTGTAAACAGTCGTGTTCAAAAATTCATATATTTTCGTACAGTGGTCCAAATTAGGTGTTCTTGGACTTCATTGAAAGTTTATCAAATTACCCAGTTAAACTTAGTTGGTGAGCCCCCCTGATTCGGTCATCTAAAATCCTTTTTAAGCTGATTAACAAAGCATCGATTTCACGTCACACTTTCTAGACAGAGCACTAAAACTATCATAACTTTCAGCTCGTTTATCCAAATTTTGTGTTCTTGTGCTTCCCTGAAATCTAAGACAATTATCTACAACTTTCGTTATACTGAGATCCTCTAATTATCCATTTAACCGATCGCACAAGTTAGATTAGTAAAACCTGTCAAAATACTGACACATTCGCGGAACAGTCGCACCATTAAATTCATAACATTTGCTACAGAGGTCCAAAAAAATACAATCTAGTACTTCATTGAAAGATATTGACGTCCTCTACAACTTCCTAGGAGACGCCCGAGACTGAATCCGCACTTAACTATATCAAAACGTCCCTCTAACGCGATCTGCCCTAAGGCGACAGAATTACCGACAAAGAACAATTAAGCGCTAACACATCTAAACGAGAGGAAAACGAGGTTACCCTTGACGAACCAATTGCCAGGCACGATGTGCACCCACCAGCCAACTCTTCCCCCCAAAGATGGTCTTGTTCCCTTCACCTTCTTCCTCCTCCAACAGCCGGCCACCTCCGGCGATCGCAAACGGACGAGTTGTCGGCAGCGAGGAAGGCGCAAGGGGGAGGGAAGGGCAGCAGCCGGGGCGACCTTGGCAGGGTGGCGCACAGGGGAGGGAAGGGGTGGCGGCCTAAGGGAGAGGGGGAGGCGCACGGGTGGAGGGGGGAGAAAAGGGGCGGCTAGGGTTAGAGAGTGGGAGAAAAGGGGTGTTCCCCCCCCTTGGCCGGCCACACTTGGGCCCCTATGGGCCAAAGCCCAGGCCCAAGTTGCCGGTATCTTCCGAAAACCCCCTCCTCTTCCCACTAAATCTTTTGATTTCCAATAAGTCCTTCGTCGGAACCAAAATCCTAATACTCTTTTCTTTAATTTAACTAGGTTCCTTCCCAAATTCTAATCTGGAGTACTACATAAGGGTGACTAACAGTACCGATGCCTGTCCCAAGCTCGAAAAAAAGTGGAGGGGGCATGAATTATTTATGTAATAATTGTTGTTATTATAGTGAATAATAATTGTTGTTAATAATAATTTATTGTATTATTTATGTAATATTGTATTATTTATGTAATAATTGTTGTTAATAATTATTTATTGTATTATTTATGTAATTATTGTTGTATTCATTATTCACTATAATAATTGTGTGTAATAATTACTTATTGTAATAATTATTTATGTAATAATTGTTTGTAACAATTATTTGTTGTAATAAATGTTTATTGTAATAATTGTCGTTATATACGCTAATTGTGGTTTATTGCATTGTTTACGGTATATTGTCGTTAATCGCGGTCAATTGCGGTAGTTGTCATTTATTGCAGTAGTTCTCGTCAATTTCGATAGTTGTCATGAATTACGTTAGTCGTCATTAATAGTCGTCAATTGTCGTTAAATATTGTCAATTGTCGTTAAATATTGTTAAATGTCGTCAAATGTTGTTAAATGTTGTTAGTTACGTTAAACGGCATCAAACAAGTCATTACTGTTCTCAGGGGTATTTCAGACATTTTTCATCTCGAAAGCTGCAGCCAGCCTACCTAAAAGCCAGAAAACCAAACACCATATCAAAAAGCCCACTGTTTAGCAGTGAATAAAAGCCCTGTCTGATCGGTGTTTTTCAGAAAAGCCGAGCCGTTCCAAACACCCCCTATAGCTACGAGGGAAATAAATTCTATGGGGAAGACCCTCGACGGCTTTAAGCTACGAGACGGTTGCCCTATGGACGAGGTTAAGGCCTAGGGTATTAGATTCAGCTGCAACATTAGATAATCACGGGGATGATAATGATGATCTAGATAATGAGAGAAATTGTAATAATATCAAGAGTTGATGTAGACGACACACCCTAAATACATCTTCCTCGAACAAACATCGTATAAGAGAATCTATTGTCCGGCTCACGTGTGCGCGCATAGTGCATGTCACACTTGCAATTAAGGATTTACTATGTTACCACGAGTTTTTGGCCGATTTGACACTGTTGGCGCTTGGCACCTAGAATAGCAAAACTAGCCCCCTCTCCAAAACATTTGCGAAAATGCCACTACGGAGCTGCGCAGATCGCACTACATAGCGAATCCAGCTCCAGGGGCACGGTTTTGGCTAGTTCGGCCCCCAGGGACTCGGTACTACCATAGTCCAGCCCCCAGGGGCACGGCACTGCCAGCTATTCCAGGCACCAACAGTGCCAAATCATCGAGTGGCCCGACCATGCTCTCCTACTATGCCTAGTCAGACCAGCGGATGTCGTAGCGCTCACTGTCGTTCATCCGCGCTATAGATCAGCGGGGAGGTAAGTTATGTACAAAATTATGTCCTATTTTTTTATTATGCCCTAGGTTGCGCTAACATCATGTTGTCTTCCAGCCGCACGTCCATCAGGATGCATCACTTCTGTCGTCTGCACCCGTGTAACAGCCCTAACTTAGGGTTTGTAATTCAAATGTAAAATTTTGAGGAGAAATAAAAACTTTTGTTGTCTCTTCAAATCATTTGGAAGTTTTCCAAATTTTCCTAGCAATTTCAATTTTCTAGAAGTTAATTCTTGTGATTGGAAATTGTTGTCATCAAATTATTAGCCTTCAAACTTGTGATCATCCTCTGCAAATATTTTTCCTAGCATCTTGATCATCCTAGCTACCTCTCTGAATTATTTCACAATTTTTAGATTTTGTTTGCTATTTCAAAGGACCAAGTCAAACTAGTTGAAAACCTGGTCAAACCCTAGGTCAGCATGCTTGTGAATTTTCTGCAGAACTTTTCAGTGCATAGAAAGTTCTGGAAAATTTATGCAATGTTGTTCTCTGTCTCTAGTAGCTACCATAAAAATTTCAGAAATTTTTGGAGCTTAGAGCTACCTCTAAAAATTCCCAAAACCTTCTCTGTCTTTTAAATCAAATTCTAAAAATCATTCCTCGGGCCCAGACTCAACTCGAGGCTCGAGTCCGACTCGCACATTTGGTTGGTCGTCAACTAGCTGCACTGCTTGCGCGAGTCAATCGATCGTAACCGTCCGATGAAGATCGAGCGATCCGCGTCTTGGCGCATGCAACCGACTGTCGAATGCATACACTAATCTCGGCCGTCCGTTTTAGATCCAGCGGTCGGCGCGATGTGATCGAGTCTAACTCGGGCTCGCGCGTTTTCTTTGTCGGCCGACAAGGCGGACCCACTGCAGGTCATCCCGCCACGTCGCCTCGCCGACTCAGCCGCACCGCCGCGCCGCTGCTCTCGCGCCGCCCACTGCATGCACGCCGCCACCTAGCTTCACGGTCTTTTCACCGCCCACCGCCTCACCTCGCTGCCTCCGCCTGCTCCTACAAAAGCCATCGAGGGTTTTCCCTACCTCGTTTTCGTCTCCATTGCCTTTCTTCTCCACTGAGCTCCAGGAGCCGTAAGCGCCGCCGCGCCGCTTCCGAGCATTTCAGCCACTCCGGTGAGCTCCGGTCATCGCCGATAGCGTCACGGTGTGCCTAGCATCCCGTGGAAGTAAACCCCTCAAGGAATTTCAGGATTCATCGTCTGTGGAGCTGCGCGTGGACTTTCTTCTCCAAGTCCGGCCGAAACCGCCTTTTCCACCGCCGCATCTTCTCCGGTGAGCTCCAGCTCAATTCTTCGCTCGGTGAGCACCACCTGGACTCCACCTTTCTTCTCCACTCACTCTCGTGTCCTCTCGTTCACCCCAGGCTCCTGTCGCCGTTAATCGCCTTCTTGCGCCGCGTGGGCTCTCGTCGCCGGTCACTCGGTGCCTCTCTGTCGTCGCCAAGCACGGGTGAGTTCTGGTAACTCATCGATGCCCATCGCGCGCTAAATTTCATTGTCTTCCTCTCTAGTGCGATCGCACCTTGTCACCCCACCGCCGCGCCGCCAAGCTCGTCGCCGCGCCACCGCGATGCATCTCGGCGCCTCGAGACCACCTCTGATTTGATGATCCTCGGCGACCCATTTTGGCCTTGGTTTCCACCTCGCCGCGCCACCGCGCCGCGGCGAATCCAGTCGAGAGCGCGAGATCCTCTGTTCTTTTCGGTTGTGCTCCTCTCTGTCAGTCGGCGGTGGGCCACTCCTTCAAAACCAATTAGTTAGCTGCTAATCATGCTTATGATTGTTCTTTAGTTCACTCTCATGCATGATCAAAGTTTGTAATTGAGGTTTGAAAGTATATTAGTGCAAGTTTCCTTGTAGCTTTTCTCTGTTGTCATTTTTATCATTGTCGATGTCTGAAAATTTGTATCATGCTTGTTATTAGGTTTTGTTAGTCTTGATGCCTCCTTTTTGTTGTGGTGGTTAGCATGAAATCATTTAGTTGGTATCTTTAAGTTTCTAAGCTTCTGTTGCCATGCTTGATCATAGGGATAGTTAATTGCTCATTTTATTTGCCTCTGTACTTTTGAGTTGTCGGTGTTATAAGATTTGGGTAGTGGCCAAATGTTGAAACTTGTTAGCCTTGCAAAATCTAGGTGTGATGCTTAGGGGTATGAATAGTGAGCATCCTTAGCATCCTATCTTAGGTAGAAGATTTTTGTTTAGCATTTCTTAGTTGGATACTTGGCTAGTTATGCTTTCAATAGCTTCTTGTAGATTTTGTGCTCTCACTGTCAATAGTGGTTTCGGTATAGCTAGCTGATTTTGATGTGTTAACTTGATGATTAAATAATAGATGTGCATACAATCACCATCAAAGCTGTCCAAAGTTTAAAGCATGTTAGAAGTTTGATTTTGTGGTTAACCTAGCAAATGAGTGGATGGGTCTCTGTAGCAATTATTTGTCATTCTTTGTGATAGTCTAGCCTTGGTGTATATATTGGTGTTTGTATTTGATGTTTGAGTTTTGCGGTGTTATTCGTTTCTTATTATTTGTTTTGTTCGATCGTTGAGGCTTGATATTTGCGGCAACCACGAGGGCGATCCTCCGCACCATATCGAGCAACGACAACCGAGGCAAGCGATTTGATCATGTTTAATCCTAGTATTTTAAAGATTAATATTTTGTTTCAATTTGTATGTATGCATTGCTTAATTTGTGTTAATTGATTAGTTAAATCGTATTGCATATCCTGTAGACAAAATATTGATCTCTACTACTGAGCCTAGGTTATTTCTTTGTGATTAGAGATCATTTGGATGATCTCTTATCACTTAGTAGATCCGGTCAACTTGCTTAGACATGTAGCTATCGGTAGAAGCTGGCGGTTATCGACTTTAGTCAGTAACCTTGATCACAAAAATTTACTATAGCTTTATGTTTTAGCATTTCTGCTATGTTTAATTGCAAAACTAAAAATGAAAACAAAATAATTTAGACTTGGGCACAATGGTATGTTGGTGTGATCTGTTGGGTGTGACTGAAAGGTGCAGAGTCGATTAAGGACCGAGTTACTTGCGCCACCGTCTTGAGCATTTTGCGTGCTAACCACACTAGAGTATATGGGACCTCTCTTGACCTAGTACTTTGGCGTGTATTGGCTCGGGTCGCGGGAGGTCGCAGAGGGACGGAGGTGGGAGCATGGTAGTTGTCCAAAAGCTTTATCACGAGTGGGTAGTTGTCTTTCGGCTTTACCATGTAGCGTATGGATTTCTATCCATACGAGCGGCTCGTAGTTAATACACAATATTGGAAAAAGTCTCGTAGGACTTAGCAGTACGACATACCTTGGAGTGTGTTTTGGCTTAAAGGCGATGCGAGTGTGGGTACATTGGTACACCTGCGAGGTTAAAACTATTCGAATAGCCTCGTCTGGGTTATGGACACGCTCGGATCGCGCCGTAAGAACTAGACTACAACATTTAAATTAAAACTTGATGGGTGATGCGAATGGGATTCGTGCTATTGTTGTGGTGACTATTGGGATAGTCACTTCTAGGTTTGTTTATCTTTAGCTTTTGTTATTATTACCCTTCTCAGTATTTCAATCTTAAAAATGAATTGCAAACTTGCCTTTAAACTGTGTTACCTTATTGCAAGCGAAAATTGGCTTTGTGCAAATAAAACATATGGCCTCCACTAAACAAGCTTTGCATGTAGCATATGAGCAGTGCGCTAGTTCACACGTCGGTCTTGCGGTACAAAGACAATCTTTGTACTCGGTGCTTTGCTTAATGTTTTGTTGCGAGAGGAAGAAGGTGAGCCTCGGGGTCCTCATTCGTGAGTGTGTTGCCGCTTCTTGGGCGACTAGTCTTGGCGGTCGGTCGGATGCCTTGTGGGTTGAAGGCACACCGATTGGCTTTGTTTATAGCCATTTTATGGCACTTTTGCTTCATTGTCTTTTTGTTGTTATTTGTGTATCTTGTGGCGATCGGCCATTGTACTGTAATATCTTTGCTATTTGTTTATCTTCCGTTTGGAAGTGTGGTGTTTGGACTCTATGTGTGGAATGGAGTTGATGTCTAATTTTGTGCAGGGTGTGTATCTTTACAGGAAGTATACATATCTCGAGATCGATTTATTTGATTTGTGATGCTAGGACCGGTGGTTGGTTAAGCATTACAAACCAAATAAGCGGGGTCCTCACAAAGTTGGTATCGAGCCATTCGACCGTAATAACAAGCATAGTCGTCCTTAGGATATTTTGAAAGTCTTATTTTCAAATCATAAAAGGTTTATGAAAACCTAGGCGATTCTCATTTTATTCCTTACCTATCTTAGCTTTCTACTCTCATCTTACTCTAATTTAAGTTTTGAAACTTGGTTTCTCTCTTCACCTTTCAAAAGATAGTTACTACTGGTGGAATTAGTTTGGGGAGAACCATGAAGTTTAATCCAACTAAAACTTGTGGGGATAATAGGGTAAGATGTAAAGTGAGTAGTTATGTGTCGATTTTCTTTGGTGAACTTTATCACCGCCTTGTGTTTGTTTAATTGCTTTCATGAATTTTGGCTTTCTTGCTCTTAAATTTGTTGCTAACTTGTCTTAGTAAAGCAGGATGGCGGGAGAACGCGTGGCGGTCAGTGTGGTCATGATGAGGAGCTTCCCCTCCTCCGACCATGGTTGAGGTGCTCGCTCGATCGAGCGAAACCGCATGGACCGAGACGCGCATCTTGGAGGTTATTGCTAGGAATACCTCCACTCCTGCCGGTGGTGGCGGCCACGGACTCGCGGGGACTTGCGAGTTCCTCCGTGCGCGACCACCGACTTTCTCCGCTCGAGGACCCTCTCGATGCGGATGATTGGCTGCGCATGGTTGGCGGAAGCTCAACATAGCTCGATGCGAGCGCGGATAAGGCGCTCTTCGCGTCCCACCGTTTGAGGCGCGGCACTCTCATGGTGGGAGAACTATCTCGCCATGCAGCCGCGAGCCATGTGGTCGCGTGGGAGGTTCAGTCGACTTTTAGTCGGGCCCACATCACGGCGGCTGATGAAGTCGAAGAAAAAGGAGTTCCTCGCGCTCAAGCAAGGGCGCAAATGTGACGGAGTACATGCGAGTTCAATCATCCGGCTCGTTATGCTCGGGAGGTGGCCTCGAGATGAGGCTAGCGGGAGAAATTTATGGATGGCTTGTCCGAGGCTGCGAGGACAAGCTATCCATTGTGGACTTCTCGGACTTTCGGGCCTTGGTAGATAAGGCCATTGTTGCGAGCATAAGGCAAAGCGCCGGGCGAGTCCATAGCGCAAATGGGAGGCGCATCGGTCTACTCACACGGCCTCGTTCGTCGCCGGTGGGCGGCACGATGGCCGTTCTTTTGCTCCACCGACGCCGAGACCATCGCACTCGCTCGCCCACCGCGGGCGTGTTTCACCACGTGCGCTGCGATCAGCAAGGCGGCCTCCATAATCCGGCGGCGAGGTGACTTGTTTTATTTGCCACAACAAGGGCCATTATGCGAATGCACGCCTCGAGTGTTGCGGCGATCCCTCGTCCTAATGGAGGACGCGGCGAGGCGGTCACCGCGACCAAAAGATTATTCGAAGACCGAGTGCGGCGGCGTCGGGTGAACCACCTTCGGTGAGGAGGCTCGGGAGGCGCGGATGTCGTGATTGGTACACTTCTTGTTAATTCCGTCTGCTGCGGTATTATTTGATTACGGAGCATCGCATTCTTTTATTTCAAGATCATTTGCTGCTTGTTAGTGGTCTTGTGTTCCTTTGGGGTTCCTTTGCTCATCCGCTCTCGGGCGAAATGAGAGCCGATTCTGATGTCGGGATGTTCCTATCATGGTCAAAGGAGTGGGATTTTGGCAAATCTTATTACGCTCAGTTCGCAAGCTGGATGTGATTCTTGGCATGGATTGGTTGTCCCAACACTTAGGGCGGTCGATTGTGCCGAGAAGATTGTCTATCTCACGACCCTTGAGCGGCGGTCGGATTTCGCCACGGCCGGGGCCACATCTATGTGTATTAGAGGCAAAGCCACCTTGCAATTCATGATGTTCCCATAGTATCGACTTTAGGGATGTCTTTCACGAAGACTTGCAGGATGCCTCGGTTCGAGACACAGGTTTGTCATCGAGTTCTTGCCGTCGCCCGATTTGAAGGCGCGTATCGGATGCCTCCCAATGAGCTAGAAGAATTGAAGAAGCGGCTTGGTGAGCTCCAAGCAAAGGGTTTCATCCGTCCAGTTCATATCCTTGGGGTTGTCCGGTGATCTTTGTGAAGAAGAAGGACAAGACTTTGCGCATGTGTTGATTACCGTCCTCTCAATGAGGTGACGGTGAAAAACAAATATCCTCGCCCGCATTGATGATCTTTTGACCGGTTATGCGGAGCTCGGTGTTCTCCAAGATTGATCGAGATCGGGCTATCATCAAGTCGGATCGGGTGAGGATATTCAAGACGGCTTTCACTACTCGTTATGGCACATGCAGTACACCGTCATGTCCTTTGGCTTAACCAATGCTCGGCTTTGTTCATGAACTTGATGAATTCGGTATTCATGGGTTTTGGACAAATTTGTGGTGGTCTTCATTGATGATATTCTTATTTATTCCAAGATGAAGCGAGCATCTTGAGCATCGAAGATTGTTTTGGGCAAATTGCGGAGCACCACTATATGCAAAGTTCGGCAAATGTGAGTTCTGGTTGAAGGAAGTGGCATTCTTGGGCCATGTTCTTTTAGCTGGAGGCATAGCTATGGATCCCAGCAAGGTCGCGATGTTCTATCTTGGGGTCGGCCAAGTCGATCAGCGATGTCACGGAGTTTTCTCGGTTTAGCGGGCTACTACCGCCGCTTTATCGAGAATTTCTCCAAGATCGCAAAGCCAATGACTGAATTGCTCAAGAAGGACAAGAAGTTTGTATGGTCCTCTGCTTGTGATGAGAGCTTTCAGGAGCTCAAACAGCGATTGACTTCAGCTCCAGTCCTTACTCTTCCTGATATCCACAAGAGCTTCGATATTTATTGCGATGCCTCTCGTCGGGGACTTGGGTGTGTTCTTATGCAGGAAGGCAAGGCAGTTGCCTATGCATCCAGGCAGTTGAGACCTCACGAGCTCAACTATCCCACCCATGATTTAGAGCTTGCTGCGGTGGTTCATGCACTCAAGATTTGGCGGCATTATTTGATCGGTAACATTGTGAGGTGTATTCGACCACAAGAGTTTGAAATACTTATTCACTCGGCGGATCTGAACCTCGAGCGGAGGAGATGGCTAGAATTAATCAAAGATTATGACATGGGTCTTGATATCATCTGGCAAAGCCAATGTAGTTCTTGATGCACTTAGCGAAAAGTGTATTGCAATACTTTGATGATCCAAGAGCAACAACCTGCACTACTTGCAGAATTTCAGCGTCTCAACTTGGGTTTGGTTGAGCACGGTTCCCTTACTGCCCTGATTGTGCAACCAACCTTGGTGGATCAAATCAAGGCGGCACGACAATCGAATGATGGTGTGGGTAAAATCAGCGAACATCGGGAATGGATCGGCCAAGTGTTTCCACGAGAAGATGAACACGGTGTTGTATGGTTTGGGCAGCGGCTTGTGGTCCCAAAGGTCCCCGAGTTGCGGGATTTGATTCTGCAGGAGGCCCATGACTCGCCTTTATCCATCCATCCCGGGGCCACTAAAATGTACCAAGATCTGCGTCAGAGATTCTGGTGGACTCGCATGAAGCGAGATTGCGGAGTTCGTGGCGGATGTGACATATGTTGTCGTGTCAAGGCCGAGCATCGGCGTCCCAATGTCTTCTTGACCCTTACCTATACGGAATGGAAGTGGGATTACGTAGGCATGGATTTTATCAACGGTGCGCCGTACTCTCTGCGGGAAGGATGCATTATGGGTTATCATTGATCGATTGGCGGGTGGCCCATTTCCTTCGGTCGATCGAAGATTGATGTGAATCGATTAGCGGATCTTTACATATCCGTATTGTGAGTGCGCATGGTGTGCCACGAACAATTGTGTCGGATCGTGGTTCTCTGTTCACCTCTCGGTTTTGGCATAGTCTGCGAGAAGCCATGGGGACCGTCTTTCGTTCAACTCGACCTATCATCCTCGGTGATGGTCGACGGAGCGCGTCAATCGGTGCTTGAAGATATGCTCGTGCTTGTGTTCTTTCCTATGGAAAGAATTGGGAGAAGTGCATACCGCTTGCGAGTTCTCCTACAACAACGACTTCGAGCTAGTCTCGGTATGGCACCATTTGAGGCCTTGTATGGGCGACGCGCGAGAACACCGTTGAACTGGCCGAAAACCGGTGAAAGGCGGTTCTTTGGTCAATTCCATCAATGAGGTTGAAAGTCAAGTGCGATTGATTCGTGAGCACTTGCGCGTGCTCGATCGAGCGAGAAGAGCTATGCGGTCGGCGTCGTCGTGGTGAGTTTCGGCCAATGACTTTGTGTATCTCAAAGTCTCACCTGCGAAGGACATCGTCGTTTGGTGTCAAGAACAAGCGGCTCCTCGGTATGTCGGACCTACCGCATCATCGGCAGTGGGAGCTATTGCTTACAAGTTAGAGTTGCCGGCTACACTTGAAGGGTGCATGATGTTTTCCATGTGTCACAATTGAAGAAGTGCCTCCGTATTCGGTTGAGAAACACCATTGGAAAATATCGATGTGCGAGAAGATCTGTCTTATCGTGGCGTCCGTTCGTATCCTCGAAGAAGTGAACGCAGAACAAGGAACCGTGTGATTAAGTTCCTTAAAGTTCGGTGGTTGAACCACTCCGAGGATGAAGCCACTTGGGAGCGGGAAGATCGCCTCAAGCGATTACAGTCCTTCTTCTCGATGATCGAATCTCGGGTCGAGATTCTGTAAGAGGGAGATTTGTAACAGCCCTAACTTAGGGTTTGTAATTCAAATGTAAAATTTTGAGGAGAAATAAAAACTTTTGTTGTCTCTTCAAATCATTTGGAAGTTTTCCAAATTTTCCTAGCAATTTCAATTTTCTAGAAGTTAATTCTTGTGATTGGAAATTGTTGTCATCAAATTATTAGCCTTCAAACTTGTGATCATCCTCTGCAAATATTTTTCCTAGCATCTTGATCATCCTAGCTACCTCTCTGAATTATTTCACAATTTTAGATTTTGTTTGCTATTTCAAATGACCAAGTCAAACTAGTTGAAAACCTGGTCAAACCCTAGGTCAGCATGCTTGTGAATTTTCTGCAGAACTTTTCAGTGCATAGAAAGTTCTGGAAAATTTATGCAATGTTGTTCTCTGTCTCTAGTAGCTACCATAAAAATTTCGAAATTTTTGGAGCTTAGGAGCTACCTCTAAAAATTCCCAAAACCTTCTCTGTCTTTTAAATCAAATTCTAAAAATCACGTTCCTCGCCCGAACCCAACTCGGGCTCGAGTCCGACTCGCACATTTGGTTGGTCGCGTCAACTAGCTGCACTGCGCGAGTCCAATCGATCGTAACCGTCCCGATGAAGATCGAGCGATCCGCGTCGCGCATGCAACCGACTGTCCGAATGCATACACTAATCTCGCCGTCCGTTTTAGATCCAGCGGTCGGCGCGATATTGATCGAGTCTAACTCGGGCTCGCGCCGTTTGCTCTTTGTCGTGACAAGCGGACCCACTGCAGTCATCCCGCCACGTCGCCTCGCCGGCTCGGCGCACCGCCGCCGCGCGCTCTCGCCCGGCCGCCCCGCTGCATGCCGCCACCTAGCTTCACGGTCTTTTCACCGCCCACCGCCTCACCTCGCGCCTCACTTTGCTCCTACAAAAGCCATCGAGGTTTTCCTACCTCGTTTCGTCTCCATTGCCTTTCTTCTCCATTTGAGCTCCGGGAGCCGTGGCGCCGCGCGCTTCGAGCATTTCACCACTCGGTGAGCTCGGTCATCGCCGATAAGCGTCACGGTGTGCCTAGCATCCGTGGAAGTAAACCCCTCAAGGAATTTGAGATTCATCGTGCGTGGAGCTGCGCGTGGACTTTCTTCTCAAGTCGGCGAAACCGCCTTTTCCACGCCGCATCTTCTCCGGTGAGCTCGGCTCAATTCTTCGCTCGGTGAGCACCACAGACTCCACCTTTCTTCTCCACTCACTCGTGTCCTCGTTCACCCAGGCTCCATCGCCGTTAATCGCCTTCTGCGCCGTGGGCTCGTCGTCGGGTCACTCGGTGCCTCTGTCGTCGCCAAGCACCGGTGAGTTCTGGTAACTCATCGATGCCCATCGCGCGCTAAATTTCATTGTCTTCCTCTCTAGTGCGATCGCACCTTGTCACCCCACTGCCGGCCGCCAAGCTCGTCGCCGCCACCGCATGATGCATCTCCGCGCCTCGAGACCACCTACGGTTTGATGATCCTCCGTGACCCATTTTGGCCTTGGTTTCCACCTCGCGCGCCTCCACGCGGCGGCGAATCCAGTCGAGCCGCGAGATCCTCTGTTCTTTTGGTTGTGCTCCTCTCTGTCCGTCGGCGATGGGGCCTCCTTCAAAACCAATTAGTTAGCGCTAATCATGCTTATGATTGTTCTTTAGTTCACTCTCATGCATGATCAAAGTTTGTAATTGAGGTTTGAAAGTATATTAGTGCAAGTTTCCTTGTAGCTTTTCTCTGTTGTCATTTTTATCATTGTCGATGTCGAAAATTTGTATCATGCTTGTTATTAGGTTTTGTTAGTCTTGATGCCTCCTTTTTGTTGTGGTGGTTAGCATGAAATCATTTAGTTGGTATCTTTAAGTTTCTAAGCTGTTGCCATGCTTGATCATAGGGATAGTTAGTTTGCTCATTTTATTTGCCTCTGTACTTTTGAGTTGTCGGTGTTATAAGATTTGGGTAGTGGCCAAATGTTGAAACTTGTTAGCCTTGCAAAATCTAGGTGTGATGCTTAGGGGTATGAATAGTGAGCATCCTTAGCATCCTATCTTAGGTAGAAGATTTTGTTTAGCATTTCTTAGTTGGATACTTGGCTAGTTATGCTTTCAATAGCTTCTTGTAGATTTTGTGCTCTCACACTGTCAATAGTGGTTTCGATATAGCTAGCTGATTTTGATGTGTTAACTTGATGATTAAATAATAGATGTGCATACAATCACCATCAAAGCTGTCCAAAGTTTAAAGCATGTTAGAAGTTTGATTTTGTGGTTAACCTAGCAAATGAGTGGATGGGTCTCTGTAGCAATTATTTGTCATTCTTTGTGATAGTCTAGCCTTGGTGTATATATTGGTGTTTGTATTTGATGTTTGAGTTTTGCGGTGTTATTCGTTCTTATTATTTGTTTTGTTCGATCGTTAGGCTTCGATATTTGCGGCAACCACGAGGGCGATCCTCGCACCATATCGAACAACGACAACGAACAAGCGGTTTGATCATGTTTAATCCTAGTATTTTAAAGATTAATATTTTGTTTCAATTTGTATGTATGCATTGCTTAATTTGTGTTAATTGATTAGTTAAATCCGTGTTGCATATCCTGTAGACAAAATATTGATCTCTACTACTGAGCCTAGGTTATTTCTTTGTGATTAGAGATCATTGGATGATCTCTTATCACTTAGTAGATCCGGTCAACTTGCTTAGACATGCTTAGCTATCGGTAGAATCAAGCGGTTATCGACTTTAGTCGGTAACCTTGATCACACAAAATTTATTATAGCTTTATGTTTTAGCATTTCTGCTATGTTTAATTGCAAAACTAAAAATGAAAACAAAATAATTTAGACTTGGGCACAATGGTATGTTGGTGTGATCTGTTGGGTGTATTTGGAAAGGTGCCCAGTCGATTAAGGACCGAGTTACTTGCGCCACCGTCTTGAGCATTTTGCGTGCTAACCACACTAGAGTATATGGGACCTCTCTTGACCTAGTACTTTGGCGTGTATTGGCTCGGTCGCGCGAGGAGGTCGCGGGAGGGACGGAGGTGGGAGCATGGTAGTTGTCAAAAGCTTTATCTGAGTGGGTAGTTGTCTTTTCGGCTTTACCATGTAGCGTATGGATTTCTATCCATACGAGCGGCTCGTAGTTAATACACAATATTGGAAAAAGTCTCGTAGGACTTAGCGGTACCGGCATACCTTGGAAGTGTGTTTTGGCTTAAAGCGATGCAGTGTGGGTACATTGGTACACCTGCAGGGTTAAAACTATTCGAATAGCCTCGTCTGGGTTATGGACACGCTCGGATCGCCCGTAAGAACTAGACTACAACATTTAAATTAAAACTTGATGGGTGAGTGCGAATGCGGGATTAGTGCTATTGTTGTGGTGACTATTGGGATAGTCACTTCTAGGTTTTATCTTTCGCTTTTGTTATTATTACCCTTCTTGTATTTCAATCTTAAAATGAATTGCAAACTTGCCTTTAAAGCGTGTTACCTTATTGCAAACGAAAATTGGCTTTGTGCAAATAAAACATATGGCCTCCACTAAACAAGCTGCATGTAGCATATGAGCAGTGCGCTAGTTCACACGTCGGTCTTGCGGGTACAAAGACAATCTTTGTACTCGGGTGCTTTGCTTAATGTTTTTGTTGCGGAGGAAGAAGGTGAGCCTCGGGGTCCTCACTTACGTGAGTGTGTTGCCGCTTCTTGGGCGACTAGTCTTGGCGGTCGGTCGGATGCCTTGTGGGTTGAAGGCACAACGATTGGCTTTGTTTATAGCCATTTATGGCACTTTTGCTTCATTGTCTTTTTGTTGTTATTTGTGTATCTTGTGGCGATCGGCCATTATCCATAATATCTTTGCTATTTGTTTATCTTCCGTTTGGAAGTGTGGTGTTTGGACTCTATGTGTGGAATGGAGTTGATGTCTAATTTTGTACCGGGTGTGTATCTTGCTTTGCAGGAAGTATACATATCTCGAGATCGATTTATTTGATTTGTGATGCTAGGACCGGTGGTTGGTTAAGCATTACAAACCAAATAAGCAGAATCCTCACCCCCTATTTATCCTAGCGCTCCCCTCGGTCATCCGCATCAGTAAATCCGGGAGGTACAAGATGTCTAGTAGCAGGAGTCTTCCCCTCCTCCGTCGCGGGCTGTGCCTAGTCATACTCGGCTTCCTGTTCTGGAGTCCTCCACCACCACCCTGTTGTCCTGGGTTCCACCAGTGCCTTTTCAATAGGGTCTAGTACGTAAGGTTTTCATCATTAGAAAATCTCAGCTCGTATCGCATAGTTCAACATGTACTTCTTTTAGATGAACACCCTATCGTACATCTCCGGGCCGTCGATCCATTGGAAGAAGTTGCAACGCAGCTCGAGCTGCCATTACGCGCAGGTAAATTTAGAAATTTGTGGAATACAACGTAAGGTGTGAAAAATCGATGTATGCGTAAGATTCTCTTACAATGACGTTTTCGCACGTGTAGTACGCCCGGGCGGCGGCGGCTGGGTGTGTGGATTGAATGATTTTCGCCGATTCTTCGCACATACATTGCGGGCATGGAAACTCTAGTGGTACCGGCGCATCCTTCATAAAAAAAATCTGAGTATAGTTTAGCCCTCTTGGCAAGCTACTTGCGCTTCTGCAATTTCTTCACATAAAAGTTTGACGACGAGTCCGACATATTCAAGGCCGACCTAATGCTATTTGTTGCGCACAGAACAAGGGTGAGTCAGTTTGGAACAAATAGAATGTCGAGATACGTACGCGTTAAGAAATAATGACGTACAGAAACACACAAATATGAGCATACTACACATTTACATGACATGATGGTCCCCGTGCAGGCAGACAATACAATAAATTACGACACATAATGACGAATAGACGAGCTCGGTCTGTTAGGGCAATCCTTCATCGAGTGGCTGAGGGGCTTGCATATCCTGCATTTCATCGTGCGGCTCAGGCCCCACACTGGCTATTATCCATGTTGTTTTGGAAGCACCGCGTCTGTCATCGTCCCTTCCCAGTTGACTTCAAGGCCTTGTTCGGACCCCATTTCACCCAGTCCAACCAAAGATCCCTATAATTCATGTCCACGCCATACGAGTGAAACTTTGCACTCCATGTACCGAAAAGATGTTGTATGTCGTAATACTTAGAGATATACAGTGTATACATTTGCCTCATTTGCGCACACGCCTTGTACATATGCGAGCATGGCTTATGCAGGAGCTTCGGCTTGTTGCGGGTGCATGCATATTTCCTTTCCCCCTGGCATGACTGTTCACATATTTTTGCCTCAGCCTGATCTCGTACTTCCTTCTAGGCCATCGAGCATCCGGATGTCGTACATTCGGACCTTCTGCATCTTCTGGTCCATATACCTCTATATGTTCTTGGACCACTGCTTCCCTTCTTCTAGCTGTCGTCTCGTTGCGGTGGCTCTATTGATGAAGTAACCAACCGTACGAATCCATGTCTCCTCAACGATCGTAGTGATAGGGAGACACTACACACCTTTCAACACTCTGTTGTACACCTCGGACATGTTGGTCATGATAATTCCGTATCTCGCACCATCTGTGTCATACAGTAGCGACCATTTCTTCAACTCAGGAGCGTGAAGATTAATCCACTGCATGAAACTTTTGGTGCTCCTGGATTGCTCGCTTGTGACCTGCTGTCCCTCTTGTGCCTTTGGAGGGGACTCCCTTGTATGTCTCGTAGTCCGATGTTCGAGGTCTATCCAGATGGACTCAAACTTTCGCTTTGCATGCACAACGCCTTAAACGTCTTCATTAGTTCCTGACTATGGAACCGCGTGAAGAAGTTCAATGTAAGATGCCTCATGCATCGTCGGGTTTCCACGTTGTTCCACTAGTGAGGGCTTTCTATCCCATTCTTCATGGTGTTCAGAGCCGACAACAACCCGGTATTGCGGTCTATGATAAGGCATACGTTGGGACGATATCCTACAATCGTGTGCTTCACATTCGCTAGGAACCACATCTAACTGAATGTGTTTTCATTCTCTACGATGGCAAAAGCAACTGGGAAAAGTTGGTCATCCGTGTCATTCACCACCGTGGTGAGAATGATATCCTTGTACTTTTCCGTGAGGAAAGTGTCATCCATAGTGAGCACCGAACGACAGAACTTGAAGCCCTCTATGGCCTGGGCAGAAGACCAGAACACCCAGTCCAGTATAAAGCATTTGGGGCCTCCATTGCATCTTCACTTTCAACCTTGTTTATGTATGTGCTAGGGTTTGCTTCGGCAATCTAGTAAAGCACTCTCGGCACATTCTTGGCGTCCTCGTCGAACTCCAACCCGAGAGGCTGGTCCGAGAGATACTCGTGGCAGTTAATGCAGGCGACCACCACAGTCCCACCCCCTCATTTTGCATAAAATTATGCGTAAGTCTTCTCTCGTGGACTTCCTCGAAACATCACATTCCGTGCTATCGTCTTCAAGCTCCGCCTGTGATTACTTGCTTCCTGAGGCACTAGCATTATCAAGGTTTCTCGGCGCCCTGTGTACGAAATTCACGTACACCATCGGCTTCCCATATATTGCCACCTCGGGCTGGGAAGCAACCTGCATGTAATGGCCCCATGCTACGCTTCCATTTACCTTGACTAGCTCCCATATGCCCTGCCCCCCCCCTACTCGTATTAGTGATCCCCTCGATGACAAGTTTCTTCGTCATTGGCTATGTGTCGAACTCCCTCCTAATGCAACTCCTAAGCTCGTGAATATTCATCGCATCAAACCCCTCCATCTGAACCACCTTGTACTGACATCTCGACAGGTCCAACTCATCAGGTCCGGCCCATACGAAACCGTCGTCATAAAACACTATCAAGTCTTGCATGTTCAAAATTACCTAGATCTAAAACAACCCGATTTACAGTACACAATATGACAAATAGGGTATGTAATTAGCACTAATTAATTAACTGTACACGACTATTTACATGAGATTATTTTTTCAATTACCACTAATTAAATAGTACTAAACTGATTAATACTAATTAATTATGAGTAATTTATTTACCACTAACTACCCATGACACAAATAGTTATGACATATTACATATAAGTAAGCAATTAAATTTGAATAATTAATTAATTAGCAACAAATTGATTACTTGTCAATAAATTACTTACGAGTAATTCATTACATCTAAGTAATTCCCACAGAATTAATTATGATTAATTAATTAAAACTAATTAACTAAGTATAAATGTAATTAATCGTAATTAATTATGTTTATTTAATTGCCACTAATTAACTACAAGTTATTACTTACCAACAAATTAATTATGGCTACATAAATTTGACCACTTAATTTGCACAAATGTAATTACCACTAATAAACTACGACTCAAAAAATTACGATTTATTAATTACCACTGAGTAATTACCATTAAATTAATTATGACTAATTAATTACCACTAAATTAATTATATCTAACTAATTACCACTAATTTTTTACCACTAACTAATTTAGACTTAAATAATAAAGACTAATCAATTATGACTAATTAATTACCACTGATTATTAAGCACTAATTAATTACTAGTACATTAATTATGACTAATTCATTATCTCTTAATAATAAGAAGTAATAAACTACGGCTAAATTATTTACGGCTATTTAATTACAACTACTAACTACATTAATTACGACTAGTTGATTAAGACAAATTAACTACGACTATAGTAATTACAACAAATGAAGTACAAAAAATTACCTTCTCTTCGAGGGGCCGTTCTATACTGATACGGTCCTAAGAACTGCTCTAAACACTCTTTAATCTCCAATTGGATTTTATTACTATTCTCTGTGTTCTCAGCGACGAGCGCGAGAATGAGAATGAAATTGAGAATGACTGAGAGCGAGAGCGACTTCGGTATTTATAGTTGCGTGAACGCAATTTCCGCAGACAGTGCAGCGACGGGTGGGGAATCGGATTCCTTCTCGTGCGATGTTATTTTGCATGTCACATGCATGCAAGGGGCACTGGAAAAGTGTTGGATTGGACAGCAAGATGGGTGGTGGCGGGAAATTCGGAGGCGCTGCCGGGCGCAGGGCATGTGGGGGCGAACCACATGGCGCGGCTGGGCAAGGGGGGCCGCATGTCCGAGCTAGGGAGGTGTGGATGCGGGTCACGTGGCGTGGCCGGGCGAGGGGGGGCGGCGGAGCCGCGCGTCAGCCCCTCGTCCGGCTAGGGGCGAACAATATGGTGAGTTCGGGCCAGGAACAACCGGACAAAGGCGTGTCCGGGAGGTGGGCGCACGGACAAGGCATGTCTGTGCGCCAGGAGAGCAACGCTGGCCACGTGTCAGGAGGAGGGAAGTCCGGGCTAAGGATATACGGCGCAGATGAAATCCGAGCATGGGAGGCATGGTATTGGACACGTGTCGGCCGTCGGCACGTTTATAGTATCATTTTTAACAATACAGCGCTGCAACGACTACTTTGTAGAAAGCGATACCAACAGTGCCATTTAGACCAAATTTCTAGCCAATGCGGCGAGGCCAGTAGCCCGGTAGTGTGGATGCACTACGTTCGAGGATGTTTCCATTGTCTTCATCGCGAACCGCCTTCACGTGGTGTACATTAGGATCGAGACCCTTTGTTGCAACTAGCAACGGTCGAGGTTAACAGTGTTTTCTGCATCGACAATCCTCAGTTGTTAGGTGGAACGAGGACAGGCGAGATCAATCACCGCCGAATCTACAGTAATACTACAGTCACACGATGGCCATCTGTAGTACTGTAAATCACTGTTCATATGTCTGAAATTGCTGTGCGCGCGATGACCTTCTGATTATTGACAACAAGTTTGGTCACCGCATGGACCGTGTTGGAGCATCGGTCGCATGGTACTTTTACTCAGGATCCACAGAGCTGCATTAAGCGATCTATCCGCCATGAGACAGAGGTTCAACGAATCATGTGAAGCATTCCAGAGATAACTCAAAGCAATTGCTTCGCGTAACTTGTCCAGCTTTGAAAGCTACAAAATGGTAACTGAAACAATCATTCCGGCACCTACATATGAAATGAATTGGTTATCCATAGATGAAAATAAAGAAGCTTGATTTTGGTCCTGCTTCTTGCTCTAAGCAGAAAGACGTCCTGCTTCTTGCTCTAAGCAGAAAGACTTGTAGGTAATTTTTTCTTGGTAGGTAATTTTTTTCTTGGTTGAACATAGCCTATAATGGCTTGATTACGCCCCTTAAATAAAAGCAAGATGGTCAAGAATTTGTTGATCTCAACCATCTACTTCAGAGAGCATCGGCACAGAATAACCGATTCAGGGATTCCAAAAATTTCAAGAGGAAACATGGATGTCAAGCCTGACAGGGCGGGTGTTCACAGTGGAACCTGAATAGGACAACTCTGACTCCGACAAGGACACTGAGGTGTGCGTAGCCGATCCTCGACATTATGCAACAATAGCATGTTGCCATTGTCATCATGACCGGTGGATCAGAAAAGACCATATGAAATTCATCATCCTGCACGTAGCAACCACCGCAAACAACACTGCAGCAACCACTGTAGCAGTTAATCCAAGCCGTTTTTCCTGAATCAGATAGCTCAGATCGTGGGAATGTCACGGTAATATACTCTCTAGGCGATTCCTAGCCGAATAGGTTAAGACCTTGCAAGAGCATGGATCATCACATACCTTTTCTTCAAAGTATTCCAAGGTTTATCGAACACAAAAGACAGGTGGATTACTCTACCTATCGTCTCACAACCTAGCAATTAACTACAACTTAAATAACAAGGATAAACACAACAATTTAGTAATAAAAGGAATTAAAATAACAATAATAAAGGTATAGACTAAACTAGAGGACGAATTATGCTATGGATGGAATTAGGGCCTAGGATATTCAGTTCACCTGCAATGGTAGATGATGTTAGGGGATAATAAATAATCTAAAATATTAAAGCAATTGTAAATATATCTCGCATTCATGTAGGCGGCACACCCTTGACAGATCCCCTCAAAGACACTTAAATGGGAATAATCTATTCTCCCGCGCTCCATGCGGCCCATAACGCGTCATGTGTGCAGTTAAGGTCTTATGCCCTGCCGGACCAATGACTTAAGCTTCGTGGTTGCATCATTACTCCTCAAGTGATTTGCATCCAAAAACCGCTCTCTGCCCCTTTAATTGTCATGGACTCAGCCAGTCAATCTTCCGCTCCTTACTTGTCGTCACCCTGTCTTGCGCTAACCTATGGAACATCGCGTCCTTCCTGTCCTAGTATTGAGACAAGACAGACGAACACTAGTATCGAAGATGGTTACAAAAGCATTCATGGAATTGATAAATCCCCCTTCATATGTATTGCTACATGGCTACCTACAACCCTTAGACCTTAGTGGACTACTCACACATCGCAATGGTGATCAAGAACAGAAGAAGAATAGGCGAAAACAATATGATTCACAAGGTTGCCGATACTCCAGATCACCAAGTGTCGTCGTCGATCGACAAGTCAGCGCCTTTCTCCCCCACTTTGCAGCGAGAGTGAAAAGTCCATCTATTGTCGTAGCCTACCTCCTCTATCCGCATGTTGAGACTCAACACACTCCCAAGGCGTCATAGCAGCACCATCACCACCATGAACACCCATGGCTCTTAACTCCACCAGCGAGCAACGATAGCTCTGATACCACCTGATGTGGATCAAACCTCTAGATGAGATTCAATCCGTTAGTTGCCTGATCTTTTGTGGTGGAACAACAATCTCACAAACCAATTCGGTCTAATTGAATTGTAAGAAAATCAACATACTCACAAACCAATCTAATAGATTGAATTGCAAGTATTCTAGTAGCCTCGATGAACAGTGCGCACACATGAACAGTACCTGAACTCTCTCTCTCTCTCTCTCTCTCTCTCTCTCTCTCTCTCTCTCAATACTTCTCTCTCAATCTCTCTCAACTCATCTCCTGAACTCATCTCAAGAACACACGATATGTGCCAAAACGACATTTCTGAATTTCATTATCTAAATCATAACTTGTCTTGTCCCCTTACATGGTACGGCGATGGGGCTTAAATAGCCTCCCGCACAAGCACATTTGCGCTTGGATGAACAGTAACTACATGAACAGTACATATGAATAGTGTCTAAAACTAACTCAACCGCCTAACGCACATAATTCAAATTCTCCTATTTTCGGAATCTACCACGCATGAATAGTACACATAAATAGTATCTAAAACCAACTTAATCAATCTAGTATCATTTTCGAACTCTTTGCACAATAGGAAATTACATGCAATTTTTGGACAACCCAACAGGAACTATATTCGGATATTGGAATCCAAACCGAACCAATCTGTATTCGAGGCTCCTTCATATCTTCTTATGCGTCGTGTTCTTTTCAATGGTAGGTGGCCTCCAACGTAAGGCACACAAGGAAAGGAACTCACATAGAGAAGGGTTCCCATGTACCGATTCCAATCCGAACAGATTATTCCTAATTCCTTCCCTTTTAATCTGAGGTGATTTTGTTTTATCTCTTGGAAACGTGCCAGAGAAGGACTCCCTATTCATTCGGATTCTTGCTTTGTTTTGCACCGCAGCATTTGCATGCACCAGCCCATGTGCCGCACTCCCATGCGCTCTATTCATGATTAGGGTTTCAACCCTATTAGCAACCGCATAGATAGGAGCCTCTTTTCTTTCCTCCTTCTCAGCAGCAGCCTTGCTAATATCATGCTCATTGTTTTTATCAAGTATTAAACCTGAAATAACAGAAACATTAGTTAAAGATAATCTGTCCACATCAGCATCCATGCCCCTACTTCTTCCGCAACCACCCAAACCGTTGTCACACCACTTTTTCACATGCATACACCGAAATTTGTTGCTGTCCCATTCCTTCCTGTCTCGCACCGCAACTCGCCACCTACGCCCGTCCAACATTCGCCTTGTGCCTTAGAGATCCCGACCCCCCTCCGACACTCAGTCTGCGGGTTGCAACGGTGGCGTGCATAAAGACGGAGGGATCTAGCGGGGTAGAAGATAGGATGGGAGGCAACGATGCGAGGAGGTAACGCCAACAACAGGAGGAGGTAGCGGGGAGGGGAGGCGGCGGAGCGGTAAAGCGGCATCAGGGATAGGAGAAGGAACTAGGGGTGCAAACGGAGTGGATACGAACGGATATCGCTCATCCCGTATCCTTTTCTATATTTTTTTCTTGGATTCGGAATCGGACACGGACAGTGCCGGATACGAATACGAATGTGGATAGTCTCGGTCACGAATACGGAGCGAATACATGCCGGACCGAATATGGATTGTCTCGATCACGAATACTTATTCGGATATTGCGCGAAAACACAAACCATATATATCACACAAACAAAGAACAATCAACCATACTACATGTCCAAAATGTGACTAGATTTGTAGTTTAACAAACAAATTTAAATATATTACACGATAACATAGGCTATTTAAGCAAGTAGTAGTAACTACTAACTAGCAAGTAGCAAGTACATGATAGGGGCTAGGTAAGCAAGTAGTAAATTTTGATATTTTGATCAGTCTCGCTAATAGAATTTTGATATTTTTTGGCACAAATATAAATGTGCAAAAGGATGATTAGTCTGTTTGTTTTCTAAGGAATGTGCAAATGTACATAGGCCAAGGAATGCTACGATCTAGTAACTTCTTAGGGTTTGTTTTCTATGAAAAATTGACAACTTGCTAATTTGTGCCTGTGATCTCAAGTATAACTTGCTAATTTATGTCTCTTATATATTCTCTAAAGCTGGGTGCAAAAACACAATCATAGAAAGAACCATGCCATCATTTTTATCGTCTACCATTATTTACGTGTATAAGTATAACCAATGAACAATAATACATTAATACCCCTCAATTTAGTGCCTAGCTTCCTCCATAAGTTCTAGGTTGATAAAAGTGAATTGATGATTGTTGCAGTACTATACGATGATGATATAGAGGGGAAATTTAATAACATTGCTTGTTTTGGAAGGAGATGGCCATGTCAACAAGATTACTGTTTTCAAAGCACAATAAGTGGAATACTGGACAATTGCTTAATGATTGTTGACTCATTGGAAACCTTCAACGACTTGTATAATTATAATTGAATTGCACAAGCCTTTAACCCTTTAGTTATCAGGATGGAATAATGGAATTATCCTGAAAAAGATTTCAAATGAGTAAAGAAGTGTATAATGTAAGATTTAGGATTGGAGAGAGAGAATTGTACTTTAACAATTTGCTCAGTTGTAGCCTCCGGAGAAAGACCTTGTGAACAGTTAAAAGACACTTCTGCAGTCAAGGCATCCCAAACACCATCGCTTGAAATAATAAGTCGACCTCTAGTAGTAGATAGCTACACAAAATAGAAGCCATGTTAAGGTTTTCATAATCTGAAGATCAAGTTAACATGAACAATAACTCATATGAATTTATGTGATTAGTGACGATACACTCAAAAAAGAGAGTATAAGGCTAAAATTGTCAATGAACTCTAAAACAAGGAACAAAGAGTGCATGTAGCTTCAAGTTGCACGTAATTGCAAAGACCGGAGCTAGTATACAGGTGGAAATAGAAGAAATTTTGATCACAGGGAAGAAATAGTCAGTGTGCAAAAAAAGATATTTAACTAGTTATAAGATTTTCATATGAAACCTAGGCAAGAGACATAGAAAAGGGGGAAATGAATATCAAAACAAATAAAACTTCTCGTAGTACTACAGTCTGCTACCAATGTTACTAATATTGTTAAAATTTTGGCTTCAGGTAAAGCTGATATTAAGTATTTTCCAGGACAGACCTTTATTTGCTTGACATGAGGAATAGGAACAATAAATTCACACATTATGGCAGCTTTCATGTGCCATGAGCCCATGATATGACAAGCTGTTAACATCACAAATATATGGGTAATAACAATGATGATCTAAGTATGGTATTGCTGAATTACAAAAAAGAAAGAAAGTAAGTAATGAGCAGGTGTCATAAAACTAGTTTACAATCAAACATTATCTGAAAATAACAGGTTAGTCCAGAAGAACTAAAGAAGCTAATCACATACCATAACAACATCCTGGGGATCCACCTGGAAAACCAATACAAAATATTTGTATTAGAAATTGGTAAACAGTCAATATGGTGGGTCACACTATAAGGTACTGAACAAAAAGCATACACGAGAAGCACATATCCTGAGACAAAACAAAATATACAATGAATCATAAAAACTGAACTATATAATCTTAGTCTCTTAGACCCCTCAAAAGATGAAGATTCCCCTATATATATGATGGTAATTAGCAGTTGCAAACTCTTGAGACTGGTAATTTCCCAGAGACAAGCACAACCCCACAGTATGATAACCCAATAGACCAATACATACAGAGCCAAGCTAAATTTGCTAATATCTGATATAGAGCCATCCTATGGTCAAAATTAAACAACATAATGCCGAGTAAAATTCATCTCTTCCTCGTCAATGAGACAAACCACAACACTTGGAACAAAAAAAATACCAATAATAATAGCTGCAGCTAATGACATAAAGGAGAGTCATTATCCAATATATAAGTAAATATATGGTAAATTGCTAACTAAGTAAGTATTCACTAGACATGTCTGCAGATGGAAATCAAATGAGTAAATACCGAATGGAGATTGGAAGATAAAGTAAATGTTCCTTACCAACCGATCATTGCAAAGCTAAGATATGCCCTCCACCATGATCATATCAGCATCAGGTTCTGGCAACATAACAAGATGCATCATGAAATCAGAAGTCAAAAAATTGCAACACGAGAAGGGGGAAATCGTTTCCATGAAGTAAAGAAGCAAAAAAATAGATCATAACACGGCCTCACGGTAACTTCAGTTATGGTCATGAACTACTGCACGCCTGCACCTTGTCACGGCTTCCTCTCCCTAGTTTATGCTGGAACAATCAGGAAAAGAGGATTAAAACGGATCAAACAAAATCTCACAGCTCTCATGTAAGATTAGATCAGTAAAACCACGAATCGAACACTGAGCAAAATAGAAACGGGACTGATTCTCGCACAAACAGATTCAAGGAAACAGAAACATCCAGAAGCTTGGCGCATGCCCACGGAGCCGATGCGTCGACGTGCTGCGATGCGAGCTAGTGGTCGATGGGCGCGAGCGGTGGGGGAGGCGGAGGAAAGTTGCAGGTGGGGGAAGGTAGAGATGAGGAGGGAGGGGAGGCAGCGACGACTGCGAGGGAGGAGGGAGGCGACGGCTCCGGCGCCGAGGGAGGTGGGAGGCGGAGGGGAAGGGGTAGATGAAGATGAGGATTGACCGATTGAGGATTGAGGATTTGAGGAAATGAGGAGGGACCGCGGGAGGGGAGGGGAGACGGCGAGTGAGGAGGAATGCGTCGGTGGAGCGGTGAGGGTTAGGGTCCGAATGGGAGGCGATTTGCTTTTGCGGGTGGGAGATGTGGGTGGGCGGGACTGCGCTCTGTGCGGCAGTGCGAGAGTGGGGAGGATGATGGGGAATTGGGGATGGCTCACTCTCGCTCGGATAGCTCTCGGATAATTACCAGATAGATTTGATTTAATTACCGGATAGCTCCAAATAAACCGGATATCTCCCCTACCGAATCTGTATCCGTATTCGGCAAAAAAAAAAAAACGAATCCGAATAAAGCCAGATATCCGGAAAAAACTCCGAATTTTGCCCACATTTATTTGGACAGTCGGTCGGTCGGGAAGTATCAGCTCTGTTTGCACCCCTAGAAGGAACTGGGAGAGAAGGGAGGAGAGGAGGCTGCCGTACCTCAAAGGAGAAGTTGCGGTGCCGGAGAAGGGAGGGGAGGCAGCGACGGTGCATGAGGAAGAGGCAGAGACGAAGACGTCCTTCCCTCACCGTACCGCCATCTCGAGTTCACCGCATCGCGTCCTCTTTATCCTAATCCTCCCCTGCGCCACCACCGCTTCACTTACCATTGCGACGCTACCACCGGCTCCTCCCCCGGCCTCCCACCTTCTCACCACGATGTGCCTAGCGAGGGCTACGAAGGCCAATGGTCATGAGAACCGAGTCGCGCCTTGGGTTCAAAGTGGAACAAGGTGGTCGTTGACGCTTAACCCTCTTCCTTGCCGGCCGCCAATGGCTGGAAATGGGAAGCACATCGGGGAACGAAGTCGACATCAACTTTAACTTCCAAAGGTAAATAATTTATGAGCTTAAAATTTTAATTTATGAGTAGTAGTAGTATGCAATAGGCGGAGTTAATGTTTCTATTTATATGTATGTGAAAGAAAATTGGTATTTATTATACGATTTAGGATCTCGTCTGCCAATATGTATCACTCTCTTTTGGGGTTCTATTGCAACGCATGAACACTCTACTAGTATAATAAAAAAGAAAGAAAGAAAAACCCTCAACCACTCCGCATTTTCTCTATGCCTCCTAAAACCCCTCAACCTCTCCGCATTTTCTCTATGCCTCCTCTCATCTACGCTAGATCTAAGCATTTTGCAGAGCCGGGCCAGTAAAAAGGCTGGTTCATTTCGTGCCGATTTTTGCTGGCTGAGCTCAACCGGGTAGGTTATTAAAAAGGGTTATCGGGTTCGTTTTCCAGGCCGGTTGCAAGCTAAATTAATAAATTATTTGAGCCAGCCTGATTTTTTTTGCGGGCTTCAATTTTCTGCCCAAGCTCGGCCCTAAATACCATCGGGCCGGGTTTCCCTCTGCATACTTCACCATCCTGGCATCCGCAGTACCACTAGCTGAGGCCAGCTGCGAGATCCAACCGCGACAGGGAGGGCACGATGTTGATCGTCGGATCGGATCTTGAGGCATGCCGGCATCAATGGCCAGCGTCGGTGGCCGCCGGATCTTGAAGCGCGGCGACGTAGATGCACGACGGCTCTAACTCACTGATAACTGCGATAAAAGAAACGGAATTATGGCCCGCGATGCACTGTAGTGCTGTACTGAAACTACCAATTCTGTGACTTCCACTATTCTTCTGTCGCCAACGAAACGAAATGAGGAAATGCGTGTCTTTCAACATCCGACAATTATCGTACTTCGCCAGCAAGTATACATCAGAACATAAGAGAGATAGGGTGTGTTTGGTTCATGACATGGAATAGTCCTTATATTGCGTGGTTCAGTCATTTTTTACGATCAGAGTGGTTCAAGATCTAGAGGAAATATTTTTTTTACGATCAGAATGGTTCAACATCTAGAGAAAACATTCCTCAATTGATAACAGAATGGTTTCATTTAGGAAACCAAACACATGAGTAACCTTTCATCTAGAACCATTATATACATGTACCACTTGGTGAAGTAACCAAACCGGCAAACACACCTTACTGCGCCTACAGAAGGACCGCTCGAGGCCTGGAGCACAAGCAAGGCCGAGGCAGTGCATCGGCTACGACAGCACACCGGAGCCCCACTCTAGTCCCAGACAGTGTAGTTCCACTTCCATGATTCCATCACAACATTCTTTAGCTTTTGAAAGAACCTGATTGACTTTGCACTCAAATGCACAAATTGTTGTATCAGGAGCACTGATAATAGTAGCTCTGATGCAATGACCACAGGATAAAGAACAAATAATACAAATAAATTGTTAATACGTACATCACAATAATTTTAGCAGCTGTGATGTTCAACCATGGCCAAAACAAAGTATATGATAGACAAAGTCAAATAAGTACACCAATTATAAAGTGCGGCATTCTAAGGCAGGCCCCATCCAAAAGTAGAGTTGACAAAAAAGTATAAAAAAATAGGTGAATGAATGTATCAGTACACTAGTAAAAACAGTGAGGCAAACTCTTGTCGAAACATGAATCTGCAAGAAACTTGATAATTGTCTCACAATTTTCCTACTGCTCAACCTCCTTTGCCTCTCTTGTTTCAAGAACCTTCATCGCCTCTTCCCATTGCCCATCTGATGCTTCGTTCCACAGCGTTATGTTGCTCTCACCAGCAGCTACAGACAATATGTTTCCAGTCAAGGACCAGGACACCCTCCAAACGGGGGACTTGAAATCGTGCATGACATTTCCTTCCCACTTATCTCCATCTTTCCCTCTGGTCCAAATGACAACCTTCCCATCCTGGGAAGCACTAGCGATGGTTGACTTGGCTAAACCCAGAACTGGCGCCCATGCAACATCCCTCACACAATCAGTGTGCATGTCAGAAGGAAGAGTGCTCTCCAATTTCCAGCCACCGCTAACAAATCCCCAGACTTTAACAACAGCGTCAAAACCACCAGAGACAAGCTTATAAACAAGCTCCCCTGAACCAGCCAGTGAACCAAGTGCTGTTGCTGGAGCCCATGATATTGCCGTCACACCAACAGGGTGTGCTCGCTCAATAGTCACAGTATCCCATCTCCCGTCAGCTCGCACAGTCATGATAGATATGCTTCCATCGGAAGACCCACAGGCAAGGCAAAGGCCGACCTCGTAAGGGGCCCAAGCAATGGAGTTGACAGAGGACTTGTGGTCAGTAAACACATGGGCTTGAGACCAATGTCCTTCCACACCCTCCTTCCAGATTATCACACGCCCATCGTAGCTGCAGGATGCAAGGAGAGTACCATACTTAGGATGGGCCCATGCAACACGCCACACGGGGCCATAGTGGCCACTGAGTGTTGCAAGGAGCTGGGATGGGGCTGATGCACCCCCAATGCTGACGACCTTCACGGTGCAGTCCGAGCTGGCAGTGGCAAGGCGCTTGCCGTAGTAGTCGATGGCAGAATCATGGATCATGTCCTTGTGGTCCAACTCTATTTTATTTGATGACATGCTTCCACGCTAAATTGTGCCACAGCCTCTATATCCTCGTTCAAAATTCTGCATGCGATTAAATTAAAGTATCAGCACCATAGGGCTAACAGTGCAAATTGAAAAGAAAAAAAACAAATCCAATCCTAATTGCACATAGGGGTTGACATAGACCTAGATAAAGAATTTCTACTTTAGTGTCACTTTGCAAACTCAATGTTAAACAAGCAGCTACAGCCATCTGCAAACCAATATTCTCATATTTCCAAAACAAGAGAGAAAGAGAATGCACAAGAACAATGCTTGTGCATCTGTCACCTCATAAGTCATAACATCAAACATGGAGTGAAACAAAGAGCATTTAGCAGAGAATATTAAAAAGTATGAGGAAGATGCTCCAATATGAAATCACTGTGAAAAGAAAGGTTGTCAGGCTGCTATTGGTAAAAGTAAAACCCAATGACTTTGTAAGATTTATGGAAAAACACGGATAAATTGCGTTGTGGACCAATTGGTTTTCTATAAACATGTATTAGGCTATGTGGGACCGAACCAAAACTATTCCTAATACATATAGGTTAACATCATCTATAAAAGCTGGCAGCTTCATGGAACTACAAATCAACTATAAGCAAGCCTCATGTCTGATATGGCATGATAGTCTTAACAACGTATCAAGAAAGGCAGAATAATGAACACAGCATTGTATTAATTGAACTAACAGAAAGTCCTACCTTTCACAACTGAACAACATGAAAAGGCCAAATTGTCATAATGTTTTAGAACTTTAGTCGTTTCATTTCACATTCAGACAAATCCTACACCCTGCAAAAGCGCCTTCGACATCGATTCTGCTGGACAGAAACGCTAATCATCCGCACTTCACAAAGTGAAAGAAGCATCAGAGGAACAAACAGTAGAGTTCTACTTATCTACAGATCCAATCAAAGTTCGACTTTTTTCCAGCCCAAACTACCTAAATCTGAGATTCAACTAGGCGGTGAAGGGCTACCGTAATCCATAATCAAACAAACAACTACAACGAATTGCAGCACATTTTTTTTTCTTACGGGCAATCTGGGCCAGAGATCCACCCTTCCCACACATTCTTCTCCAAGAAAGAAAAATCTCAATTCCAGGAAAATCAAATTCTCTAGGGTGTTGTACACCAACCCATACCACAATAACAGATCCCACAGAGATTCTCAACCAGCAATGGGCGCCGCTACAATGATTACAGGGAGCATCGCAGAAAGATTTTGGTTTGATTGCTCATAGAAAGCGAAGACCGGAACGAACAAATTGGTAGATCACAGCGAAATCGATCCAAGAAAGTTAGGACTTCCGTACCAACAGAAGGAATCGGTGCGGATGGATCTCCACACCACGCCGATCCAGTAGACGGGAGGTAGAGGAGACAAGAGTTCGAGGTAGCGGTGGCGCTGTCGTGGTTTGGCGTCTTCGGATTTGGGGGAAGCCGACCGTCGAGGAGGGGGGAGGGGGGAGCCGGGAGGGAGATGAGAATAGCTCGAGGGAGGGGAAAGTCTTTAAAGGACAATGATCTGGGCCGGGCGTCCGACGCAGGTTTTCGCTCGGACAACCCATTCAACTGACGCATACGAGACAACGAGAAGCAGCTACGAGAAACAAACGCTCCAGTGTAACGCAAGCACGCCACTCTTCTCCTCTCTCTTCCCCGTCACTCTTCTCCATCACGCACTTGCGTCTGGAGACGCTCCTGCCGTCCATTTCTCCGACGAGCTACGGTGGTTGGCCATCCAAGCACGTCTGTATTGTACTACTAAGCCACAACCGTCTCCACCACACTCACTCCTTGCTTCTCCCTCTCCCACGACGCTCCATGGTACCGGAAGGAGGTTGTCGTTGCTGGATATGGCAGGAAAGGGGTCGTCGACCATTTGTGCTTACCGACGACGAGGCACAAAATCGGTCGTCGCTGCAAGATTGTGCCAAATATGGCAAGGAAGGAGACCAAATTTACTTTGTAGCATGCATTTACTCAATATGTGATTCGTTTTCTTCTTCTCCCACCACGCCCCTCCGCCGCTGTCGTCGCCAACGCAGCGGCGGCGGCGGGCCTCCCCTCCACACCTCTTTCTCTCCCTCTCTCTCTCCAAGTTTCAGTTCCTTTTTCTCTCAGATCCGTTTTTGTGGAGGTTCTAGATCTGTTTTTTCGCGGCAGATCTGGAACGCCCCCATCGTCCTCGACTCCGAGGCGGTGCGAAGGGCAGCCAGGTCCGAGGTGCGGTGCGCGGGCGCCGTACGCATGCATCGCGGCCGATAGTGGCGTGGCGTCGTGTGGAAGCGAGCGGCGCGACGGTGTTCCCGTAGGGGCGTGTTCGAGTGGTGGCGCGCGCGCCCATGCGGCGCATTCAGCGCGCGCCGTTTGTGCGTGGTGGCCCGTTGGCTTCCGGTCGGCATTAGAGGGCTGGTGCGGGCGGCGCAAGGGCCGTGTGCAGGCGGTGCGCGCGGCGGCGGCGCGCGCGCGGAGCACGGCCGTTTGCGGCGCGGTGGCACACCCGCTCGATCCGGTTCGCTTACGGATCTCGTGCTGGCGTTAGATCCGACGACGGAGACGGACCCGGGTGGGTTTTGGTGGAGATGCGGCGTGTGGCCAACGGTGGCCGTCGGCCTCCTTTTCGCGGAGGCTGCATGTGACCGTGGCTTCGCGGTTGTGCTAGGTTGTGGTTCATGTTTGCATTGGACAGTGGTGGTGATCTAGCCTTAACTGGTTGGATCTGGTGTCGAGGATGCATTGAGGTGTTGTCTTGGAGCACCGGTACCTACTCTTCTAGGTGAAAACCCTCGATCTGGCCTTCACTGGTTGGATCCGGTGACGACGACGCACGGAGTATTGATCTGGTCTTCACTAGTTGGGTCAGACGACGAGCGTCGTGTCCTTTTTGAAGGTGTTGTCTTGGAGCACCGGTATCTGCTCACCGGGGTAAATACCCTTGATTTGGCCTTCAGTGGTTGGATTTGGCGACGACAACGTACTGAGCTTTGATCTGGCCTTCACTGGTTGGGTCAAATGACGAGCATCGTCTCCTTCTTGAAAGCGTTGTCTTGGAGCACCGGTTTCTGCTCACCGAGGTGAAAACCCTTGATCTGGCCTTCAGTGGTTGAATCCGGCGATGACGATGTACTGCGTATTGATATGACCTTCACTGGTTGGGTCAAACGACGAGCGGCGTGTCCTTCTTGAAGGCGTTGTCTTGGAGCACCAATATCTGCTAGCCGGGATGAAAACCCTAGATCTGGCCTTCATTAGTTGGATCTGACGACGTTTTCTGTCCCTCCTTGGAGGCGTCACTTTGATAACTTGACCCTCAAGCACCTTGTTGCACAGCTACTGTTCGGATGTGTTGGTTGAAGGAGAAGCTAGTTGTCGCTAGCGGCGGGCTGTTCCCGATGCTGGCTACAGCATGACAATTTATTTGTCATTTAGTTCTTGGTCTGCTTTTTGTAAGCCGATTTGTTCATTTATAATAAATTATGGTTGTGTGCATCGTATGATTGCAGAGGTCGGGAGGCTTGCCCTTCCATTATCTAAAAATTTACTCAATATGTTGCAGCGACTTTATAATTTGTTTCATTGGGTGTTTCATTTTGTTTCAACGTGTTTTCCCAAATGTTGTAGTATGAGAAATTTTGTTGCAATTAGGTTGTGGATTTGTTGCATAATAACTGTTTATTGTTGTTATAGTTGGTTGTTAGTTTGTGGCATTGTTTTTGTTGTGATTGGTTATTGCAACTGTGTGGAATTTTGTTTCATATTCACCTGGTCAATGTTGCACCTCATTGTAAATTTGTTGCTATTGAGTTGCATACACCAACTAATTCATCTAAAAGCTTAAGCTAATGAGGAAAGATAGACAATTCACTTATACTTCAACACTCCCCCTCACGTATAGACTCCCTCAGGACTAAGACGTGGAATAGAAGTGTATTGCAATTTTTTTTTGAAGAAAAAGTCCGATTTACTCCTCGAACTATCAGAAAAGTCTGGTTTTTCCCCCCCTGAACTACAAAACCGGTTATTTAACCCCCTGAACATTCCAAATCCGGTCATTTAACCCCTCTGGCCGGTTTCAAATGGTGGTTTTGCTGATGTGGCAGTAGTTTTGCACACGTGGACATATTTTGCAGATTGAACATCCACGTCACCTCTTCTATTCGGCCGAAAAATCCAGGCTCTTGCTTCATCTTCTTCTCCCCATTCTAATCTTCTTTCTCTCATGGAGTTCCTCTCCCTCCATTCTTGGCGCCGCCACCATGGCTCCCCTACGGCTCCTGGCCTGGCGCTGCTGCTGGCATGCCGACCCGCCGCCGCCTTTCTGACGCGCATGGCCGTGCCTCTGCGCCCCACTGTGCCCAGCTGCTCGGTCCAGTTCCCGCCTCTCCCTCCTTTCTTGGGTTCTCCCATGGCGCCACCTTGTGCCGTGTCGGGACCCAGAATTACGATTCTGAAACCCTCTGTGTATACTGCACTAGTCTAGGATCACGCTAGTTCACACAGTGTCAACATAGGTAAATATCGATCCACACAAACGATAAATAAAGTAAACGATTAGTTTGAATAACAAATAAGGGTTTTGACCTTATGGTAGAGTTTACACTTATTAAGCCACGCAGGGCTAACAGAGAATAAAGCAGCAGTAGAACGGAAATAACTCCAGCGTAGATCCCACCAATTCACCACAGGCAACCGACTGGGATCCAGACCTTAACGATCAACAACCTTCGTTAACTCCTCCTCAAAGCGTGAGACTCCTCCTCTTCTGTAGGCTTGGGCGCAAGTTTTACAACAAGCGTGAGTACACAATCGTACTCGCAAATCATACCACAGAATGCAATTTATAGATGTAGGCTTATTCCAAAAGAAAGGCTTCTGTGGTTCTTTTGCATAAAGGCAACATTTGCAATTTAATACGAATAATAGATTGAAAGCAGTTCAAAACAATTAGACAGTATTAATTTAACAGTTGTTTCCACAGAGACACAAAGCTAAACAGATTATTTCACATAGCCATATGATTGAGGTCACACAGCTTCCATCCCAACATTTTATGAAAACTACCCCTCGTGTGAAATCTCCGAGCATGTCCATGACCGCGGACGCAGCTATTCGAATAGATTGTTTAACACTCTGCAGAAGTTGTACACTTTACCCACAAGATACAACTAGTGTAGCAAGCACTAATCATAACAAAACAGTTCAGAAATTTCATCTCAACATTGACACTCCCGATGTCCTTACAAACCGCTATGCCAACCCAAACGAAGCGCTTTGGCATAACACACACCGCTGGACAGGGAAGCGGCGAACCGCCCCGCGATGCAACCACTAAGTAGTCACACCTCCACCCTGTCACACAACCTAACCTATCCACCTGAACATCAATGCCGAGAATCCATAACTTACTAAGTTAGGCCCGTCCCATACCAGGCATGTGGTCGTGCATAAGAAGGCTCGATTCAATGGCGCACAAAGTTAAGTCCTTAATTGACCAAGGCAAAACTTCCATGTTCTAACTAAGTTACAAAGATTATCATTCCCATGCACATAACTTCCACCATATCACACAGCTTCCACCACTTGCCTCAGTCTAAATCCTTTACCACCCAGTTGGTTTTAGTGCAACACATGCCATCACGGAGTAATAACACATAGCACACAGCTTTACCCAAAGTTCCATAGTCACTTAGTCATATTAATAATTGTAACTTACATGAGATGTGAGACTCGTAGCATGGCTAAGTAATTGTACTCGCATCTAACCAACCCACATTGGTGCTATAATAATACCAACTAATAAACCAATCTAGGGTGACAAGGAATTATGACATACAAGGCCAACGGGTGATAACAGATTGGATAATAACTATGCCCAAAGCATTTAAATAAATAATTTAAAGTAGAATACAATAATTTAACATAAAGTAATTTGAAAACTGGGTTCAAGATGATCAAAGGTATGACTTTCCTTGGAAAAGGTCTATGTACTGGTCTTGATCTTGGGGTGCTCCTTCTTCAACGAAATTCCCCGACGAATCGACGTCTACTCGCAAACGAGGCAAAAACAAACAAAAACAATAAAAAAACAGAGGCAAAACAAACTCCAAAAATTAAATAAAACTCTCAAATAAATAGATCTCGAATTTAGATAAATTTAGAAATTTGAATGGGCTCAATCGGAGTTAGGATGCAAAAGTTATGGTCTTTGGAAGATTGGAAATCTAAAAGAAACCATAATTTGGATTTTCAATTTCGAATTATTTCTCTGAAGAAAAATCGGATTATTGCGCAATGATGATGTCAGCGAAGAATTTCAGAATTAAAAGAAAATAAAAAGAATATACTGACATGTGGGACCCACATGTCAGTGACACGGCTCACGGTAGACCAAGTCTACCGAGCCGATTGAATCTGGGACCGGTGGACCATGCCACGCACGTGCTGACGAGGTAGCCACGCATGCGACACGTAGGCACAAGGGCTGAGGTGGCGACGAGGTGGCGCTGACGGGGCTACAGCAAGGGCGGCGGCGCTCGGGAACCGAGGGTCCCGGCGAACGGCGGCGATTCACCGGCGGTGAGTGGTACCGACGTGACGGGGGTGGCACGAGGAACTCGTAGGTGTGCTCACTGGTGGTCGGGAACGTCTGTGGCGGCAAGCGTTAAGCGGCGGAGGGCTCACGGGCTCGACGGAAACGGGGCTACGGCGACGCTCCGGCGACACGAAGGCGACCACGAGGTAGTCCTGCTCCGTGCGATGCCGACGGTGTAGACCACGACGCCAGCGGCATCGACGGCGCGCACGAGCTCGTCGGAGTTGGCGGCGCGATTGATCTTCGAGCTCTGCGCGCTAAGGTTCAGCCATGAGGCGGCGGCTAGGGTTAGGTGCGGACACCGAGGGCTACCTCCTTTATACCCGGAGCCTTGGGAGAGTCCAAGGCACGAACGCCCAAAACGGCAGGCGGCGGTGGAGATCGTATCCCTAACGGACTCGGGAACGAAGCACAGAAGATTCGGGGGCCCACACGTCAGCGACGACGGCTCGGGCGCGGCGCATGCGAAACGGCGCGGCTGCAAAACACACTCAAGATCTGACCGTCCATCTAAGATCGAACGGTCCACAATCAAAGGGACGATCGGAACCTCCGGTTATATCGCGCGCATCCAACCGTTCATCCCTGATCGAACGGCAGAGGGTGAGCGGGTGATTCGGAGAGAGAGAGAGAGAGAGAGAGAGAGAGAGAGAGAGAGAGAGAGGGATTAGAGATGGGGGTCCACTGTCGTGAGAGCGACGCATGCGGCGGCGAGCTGGTCATACATGGAGATGGGCGTGCAAATAAGAGATGGGCCGGAGGAAAGAGATTCGGCTCGAGAGGATTTCTGAGATTTTAATAGCTTTTCTATTTTAGAAAATAGCAGAAATTCAAATAAGTAATAGAAAATAGCAAATAAACTCGAAAAATTCTAGAAAAATCTAGAAAATATATCTGAGCACAAAGAACCCAAATAAAATAGTTTTGACTATTGTTCATGTTGGAATTATTCACATTAAATATTTTTGATTGTAAAGTCCAATATTAAGCTTTTGAATTAAATTCAAATAAATCCAAATGGTGACTTTTTCCCTACTAACTATTTAAAAGATTTTTAAAACTCAGAAAATTGGGATGTTACAAACCTCCCCCCTTAAAGGAATCTCGACCCCGAGATTCAGGCTAGCTAGAGAAAAGGCTAGGAAACTCGGCTTTCAGCTCTTCTTCACGCTCCCACGTTGCTTCTCCTTCTGAGTGGTTGCTCCACTGGACTTTGCAGAAACGGATAGTCTTGCTTCGGTTGAGGCGCTCTGCGACATCCAAAATCTTGACTGGCTGCTCCTTGTAAGTAAGATCCTCTTTTAACTCAATCGATTCTAGCGGGGCTTGCTCTTCTGGCACACGAAGACACTTCTTCAACTGAGAGACATGAAAGACATCATGCACTCCTGCTAACGACTGCGGTAGCTCTAACTGATAAGCAACTTCTCCACGGCGTTCCAAAATCTTGAACGGACCCACATACCTAGGGGCAAGCTTCCCTTTAGCATGGAACCTTTTGACACCTCTGAGCGGAGTGACTCGAAGATAAACGAAATCCTCGGGTTCAAAGCTGAGATCACGACGACGGTTATTCGCATAACTCTTCTGCCTGGACTGAGCTATCTTCAATCTTTCTCTGATCATGGCCACTTGCTCTTCTGCTTCTTGGATTATGTATGGACCGAATACTGAACGTTCAGCTGTTTCTGACCAATTCAACGGGGTTCGACAAGCACGGCCATACAAAGCTTCAAATGGTGACATTTGCAGACTGGCTTGATAACTATTGTTGTACGAGAATTCTGCATATGGTAAACTTTTATCCCATCGGGCAGCATTAGCTAGAGCACAAGCTCTCAAAGATATCCTCCAATATCGATTAACTCTTTCGATCGTCCATCCATGCGTGGATGATACGCGATGCAAATTCGATGGGTACCTAATGCTTCATGCAAACTTTGCCAAAAATGAGAGGTGAACTGAGATCCTCGATCTGATACTATCTTCTTGGGCACACCATGCAAGCTGACAATTCTGGCCATGTACAACTCCGCAAGACGATCTCTTGAGTACGTGGTTTTGACTGGCAGGAAATGGGCGACCTTGGTCAAATGATCGACTATTACCCAGATCGAATCGTAACCCGATTGGGTCTTGGGTAAACCGGTGATGAAATCCATTCCGATTTCTTCCCACTTCCATTCTGGAATCTTCAGCGGTTGCAACAAACCTGCTGGTCTCTGGTGCTCTGCCTTTACTTTCTGACAAACGTCGCACAAGGCAACGAACTCTGCGACTTCTCGCTTCAAATTTGGCCACCAAAATTTATTCTCAACATCCTGGTACATCTTGGTGCTTTAGACCCGGGTATTAATACACCTAGATCCTCTGTGCATTTCTGGACTAGTCCCATGATCAGTAGCTAGTCCACACAGTAAACAAAATGATAACAAATTCATGTCACAACTTTATTAATAAATAACAACAGAGTTGATTACAAAGGAGGCTTACAGGCCCACAATAAAATAAACACAGCGGAAGACGAAGAAGTAGTAGGGTCCAGTTAATGCGCCACGTGCAATTGATAGGGAAGCGGCCTAGTCGTCGAGATCCACATCGGTAGCAAAGTCCTTCTCCTCTGAAATTTGTTTGCATAAGCAAGAATGAGCACAACTTCCGTGCTCGCAAGTTACACCCGTCAAGTAACAGAATGACATGCATATATGGATGTAACAAAGGATGGCTTATAAAGTTATTTGCATAAAGCAACATTTTCTTTAAATACTGGTACTAGATTCCAAAGCAGTTATTCTATAACTAAAGTTTATAAAATTCTCAATTTTATAGTCAGATAACGTTCACACATGAGTGGTGAAGGATATCCTCCTATCACATGGTTGTTTGCCTAATTCCCAATTGGATAAACCAGTTTTGAATAAGTCTTTTTTAGACAAAATCATAGTCTAACTTTGAGTAGTTCTGCTAGCATGTCCATAACCGCGGACACGGCTATTCAAATAGTTTTACACTCTGCAGAGGTTGTACAGCTTTACCCACATGACAAGACTTCTCTAGTTTGTCCGGCATATATCTATGCCACCGCTCACTACCTTTGGTAAGCGGTCTAGAGCACGTGTCGAGGCCTTTACAATGTTCTGTCTTAATGTATTCGTGCCCGCTAAGGTTTCGCTACCATTGGACTGGCCATCCTCCGGAAGCCCCCTCTTGCGCCATGTGGGACTAATGTCTGAACAACGCCCACACATACAACATAGCACAAATAACACTAAGACGTCATAAATTATTTAGCCAAGTCCCACCCATACGGGACATGTGGTGGTACGGTTAGGCATAGCATCATGCGCTCGAAGACCGGTCCTTAACTGACTTGGACAACTTTCCAATAAAACCCATGGGCCTTAACCCTAACCAGATTAAGCCCGTGCATGAACCTGCACCCACCAATCATCCATTCTACCCAAGTCCAAACCATCATTTTATTTTATTTTCCAAGTCATTTGTAAAACTCTCATGACACACAGATGCTAAGGGTACAATTTAATCAATAATTGATTGATGGCTGAAATTCCCCAAAAACAAGTTTGGTCTAAAAGCATGGCTAAGCAATACGTTTAAATGATCCTAGTTCATACTATCGTATCAACCAGGTTTGATCTAGGGTGACAATGTGTTTGATTCAATATCAACATTGGCCATACAAAGGATTTTAGGCATAACTATATATTTAAAACAGGAATTTAAGATTACTGATATAAATAAGCATGCAGTAATAATTTAAAACAGAATATAAATAATTTAAAATAGTAGGATGAATATGATCAAGGGTATAACTTGCCTTGCTTGATGAGGTGGCGTTGTTTTTCTTAACAGATCACCTAGTACTCACAAGTACTATCTTCAGGTAGTCCAAGTGTACGATCACGATGATCATACAGTCAAAATCAATTCTCTTATGTTGCTCTTCAGTTGGTGTCGAAATCTGATTCTCCGAAGTCGTCGAACTCTAATCGTGCAAATACAACAAATTCAACTCAAATTCAAATAAATTCAAAAGGACAGATTAAATTAACTCCAAATAGAAATATTTTACTTTAGTTAGCTAGATAATAATTTTATATGAATTTACAAACTTGAATGGACTAAAACGGAGTTTGGGAGCAAAAGATATGAATTTTAGAAGATTGAAATTACAAGAAATGATAAATTAGTGTTTAAAGGAATTGTAGGTCAAATGAACCCAAAATCAAATGATTTTGGTTTAGATGGCTAGATCTTGATTTTATAGGAATATAGAAATTTGAATGGACGAAATCGGAGTTCGTATGAGGGAGAACGAACCCCGGGAAGTTCTAAATCTAAATAAAACCTAATTTTCAGATTTTATTGATTTTCCTGAATTATTTTTCTAAAGGAAATCCTAATTATTGCGCAAGCATGATGTCAGCGAGGGAAAATGATTTTCCCGGCCGAATTATTTTCCTAAAGGAAATGTTTTCTTTCTCTGACATGTGGGCCCTCTAGTCAAAGACTAGGTCCATAGTTGGTCAATAGTCCACCGCGGACTCGGCTCATGGAACAGTGCACGGGGGTGAGGGTGCGCTGCGCATGGATTTACGTGGTGCCACGTAAGCGCTGACTCAGCGAGGCAAGCACGGGTGGAGCCGACGTGGCGATGACATGGCGCATACGTGGGGCGGCCACGTCATCTCGGAACCGGCGGCGACTCGGCTACGGGCTCGCCGGCGTTTGGCGGCGAGGTGGCGGGAGTGGATGGTACCAATAGAGGGAGAAGGCGACGGGGAGCATGAGGCTCACCTTGGCGACGCTCGGGCATGGAGAAATCACCGGCGGCGAGGGAAGAAGCGGTGGCGCTTGCGGCTCGACGGTGAGGAAGGGGCTCCGGTGGCACTCGGGTGAAGTGGTTGTGCGCATAGGGATGGCGAGGTGGTGGCGCTGCTGTTGGTGTGGTCGGAGTGGCCGGGGAGTTGATGACGGCGGCGCAAACGAGGGCGGAGCGAGCGGCGGTCGTCGGCGAGGATTTGCGAATTCCGGCGATCTTGGAGGCGGAGGGGAGGAGTGGATGGTGCGAGTGTGTTGAGTGAGTCGAGGGGCTCACCGGGGTGCCTTTTATAGGGGCGGAGGAAGGCCGGAGGTCGGAGTTCATGCGCGGGTGGTGCGGCGGCGTTTAGTGCTCACGGGCGAAACCGAAGCGAAGAAAGGAGATCATGGGCGGAGTGGAGGCGGTGTTGAGTGGCGGTTTGAATGCGCACGATGGCGAGGGAAGTGAGGAAGAGAAACGGGCGCTACGGAGCTCCCGCGCGGAGATAATGGTGGCGGTTACTCGGGCGCGAGGAAGACGGGAGGTGGGAAGAAGAAAGGTTCGGCGGCCGTTGGATTCGCATCGGACGGCATTGGGAAGATAGGTGGCGTGGGTGCGGTAGCGGCTGTCCGATGTAGATCGAAGGGCCCTTATCTCTGTGACATTTGGACCGCCCGAATGACTTCGAGATGTGATCGTTGGTTTGAGATCTGACGGTCGGGAAAGGTGAGGAGGCGTGGGTGTGTGAGTGTCGTTTGATGGAAATCGGGCGGTGGGGACAAGAGCGAGGAGAGAGAGCGGTGCGGGCGGCGTGGAGTGGGCCAGGAACGTGTGGAGATGGGCCGGACCAGTGGGTTTCGGCCCAAAGGAAATTTTGGGATTTTAAATGGATTTCTTAATTGATTTATTTCCAGAAATTCAAAATGGCTTTAGAAAATAGCAAAATACATCCAAAATTCTAGAAAAATTCACAGAAATTCCTAGAGTTATTTTGGACTTAAATAAAATAGTTCCAACTTAAAGTTGGCTATAGTTTTAGCAAATAAATTGTTTTGGCTTTAAAAATTTTATAAAAGGCTTTTAAAAACTCAGAAAATTCTATAAATTATTTAGAATCTTATTTTTCAGATCAAACCAACTGAAATTTCAAGGACTTCAAATAAATTTTAAATTTTTGACTTTCAAAACTTCAGAGATTCAAATAAGGCAATCAAACTCTAGCAAATTCTCAGAAAATCCAATTAGAACAATAACTTTATTTTATTTTATTTTGGTAACATAACTTTGGGATGTTACAGGTGCTTCGGGTGAATCGAATACTTGGAGTCATGGGCTTCCCTTAAGATTAGCTGTCTTAGACCATCAATATCTGGTACACAGATACGACCGTTTATCCAGAGTATGTCTTGATCATCCTTGGTAAAGTCTTTGAATTTCCCTTCTGCCATTTTGACCTTGATGTCTGACAACACAGGATCCTTTGGTTGCACTTCACGAATCTGCTTCTCCAGGGTAGATTGTACCTCCAAATTGGCTACGAATCCTTCGGACACAACTTCTAGCCTTAGGTTCTGAAATTCTTCATAAAGTTCTGAGCAACTTTTCTTTACTTCCAAAGCATTGCAGTAACTTTTACGACTCAAGCCATCTGCAACTACATTGGCTTTTTCGGGATGGTAGTGGATTCCAAGATTGTAATCCTTGATCAATTCTAGCCATGTTTTCTGCCTCATGTTCAGATCTGACTGGGTGAAGATGTACTTTAGGCTCTTATGATCTGTGTAGACTTCACAGCGATTACCAATGAGGTAGTGACGCCAAATCTTCAAAGCATGCACTACGGCAGCTAATTCCAGATCGTGGGTAGGGTAATTCTCCTCATGAGACCTCAATTGCCTTGACGCATAAGCGACAGCTCTTCCTTCTTGCATCAGGACGCATCCTAAACCTTGACGCGAAGCATCACAGTAGATATCGAAATCCTTGCGAATATCTGGCAAAATCAGCACTGGGGCTGAGGTTAAGCGCTTCTTCAACTCTTGAAAACTTTCTTCGCAGGCGGGAGTCCAAGTGAACTTTTTCTCCTTCTTCAACAATTGCGTAAGAGGCTTAGCAATCGATGAGAATCCTTCGATAAAACGGCGGTAATAACATGCCATTCCCAAGAAACTGCGAATCTGAGTTACAGTTTTGGGCTGCTCCCAATGTAACACCGCTTTAACTTTACCGGGGTCAACTGCTACTCCCTCGGCTGTCATCACATGACCAAGGAAATTCACTTCTTTTTCCAAAAATCACACTTACTGAACTTGGCATACAACTGATGCTCTCTGAGCTTTTCCAAGATTATCCTTAAGTGTTCGGCGTGTTCTTCCTCCGACTTGGAGTACACTAGAATATCATCAATGAACACAACTACGAATTTGTCCAAATATTTCATGAATACTTTATTCATCATGTTCATGAAGTATGCAGGGACATTAGTCAGACCAAAAGACATGACTAAGAACTCATAATGTCCATACCGCGTTGAGAAAGCGGTCTTCGGTATATCCTTAGGACAAATCTTCAGTTGATGGTAACCTGATCGCAGGTCGATCTTTGAGAACACTCCGGCTCCTTTCATCTGATCAAACAGGTCATCTATCCGGGGTAGTGGGTACTTATTCTTGATAGTAACTTCATTAAGGGAACGGTAATCAATACACATCCTCATACTTCCATCTTTCTTCTTGACAAATAACACTGGCGCTCCCCACGGCGACGAACTAGGTGTCACGAAGCCTTTCTCCAGAAGTTCCTCTATCTACTTCTTCATCTCCACCAATTCATCGGCTGGCATCCGATAGGGTCTCTTTGAGATTGGTGTTGTCCCTGGCACTAAGTCGATGACAAACTCAATGTCACGATCCGGTGGCATTCCTGGTAACTCCTCTGAAAACACGTCTGGATATTCACTGACGACTGGTACTTCTTCCAAGGAAAGGATCTTCAGACTGTTTACTAGCAAATGTCCATCACGAACTGAGTTGGCCAGAAATTCTACCTTGTTTCCTTCGGCATCCTCGATTGTTACGGCTCTTCGGCCACAATCTAGCACGGCTTTGTGCTTGGTCAACCAATCCATGCCAAGAATGACATCTAAGGTTTGGGTATCTAGGACAATTAGGTTGGCTAGAAACTCGACTCCAGCTATGAGTAACTTAGCTCCTAAACATCCCACCCTAGTGCTTAGCTCTGCTCCAGGCGATTGGACTATCAGAGTATGCTTAATGTAACATCCCAAGTTTTGGCTTGCGTTTCAAATGTAAGAAAATGAGTAGAAATTAAAACTTTTTCTTACATCTTGCAATTCTTGTATGTTTTAAAGAATTCTTGCAAAAGAATTATGGGATTACAAGTCACAAGTCACTCTGATCGAAAACCTTGTCTTCCAAAAACATTCTTGTCCAAACTTGTGATCATCCTCTGGGGATAGTTTTCCTTAGTTCTAGGGTTATTGTGTGACCCCTCTGAAAAATTTCACAATTTTTAGAAATTGTTTGAACATTTTAAGAGAGTCAAACCTATGGACCCTTGGTCAAACCCTAAAATAAACCATTGTAGAATTTCTAGAGAAAAATGCATTACATAAAAACCTCTGGGAAATTTATACAAGGTTTGTTATAGAATCAGCAACCTCTAGTTAAAATTTCAGAAATTTTGGAGTTGATTTGCTACCTCTAAAAATCCTCCAAAATTTCTAGTTCAAACTCAACCCTAATCTATTTTTGCTGTTGCTCGGGTTCGCACCTGGGGTCTAGCTCGAGCCAATGGGCTCGGTCGATCGACTAACTGCACTCCAGTGCCAGCTCGAGTGCGCAAGCATCATCAGTCGTTGGATCTCGCCCTGCCGCTGCGATCTTGGAACTCTCAGACCTCCCGCTCGCACGACCACCTCGTGCCATTTTGCAAAGACAACCCTCCTTGACCTCCCCTCGGACCACCCTTTTTCACCTTTGCAAAGACCACCCTAGCTCATCCTCTAGGACCTCCTCAGACCTCCCCGAACACCTTTATTGCACCTTGGTGATCGTGGGCCGACCATCCTTAGATCTGTGGCTCGGATCTCCTGGTGCGCTAAGACCTCCGATCACCTCTTTAAATCGGGACCCTTCATTTCAAATCCAACCACCCGGACCTCCCCAACTCCAATCGAAGCTTCCCCCAATTCCTCACTGATTGGTGGGACCTCTGGGACTGGTCATCCTCGCTTTTGCAGGCATGCGTGTGTGCCAGAGCTACAGCAGTTGGAGCAGTGCCTTGTCAAATCATATCCTTGTCAACGGCTAGCTCTGCCAACCTTTAATGCATGTCAGCACCTTTTTCCCAAAGTCCTCTTTTCCACCTGCCCTGTCATTTCATGTACTTTCATGGCAGGGACTTTTGACTCGAGTGCACCGTGGAGCTCAACCTTGCTCCACTCCTTTGCTCTCTCGTCTTTAATGAAACCCTGAGCTCTTCCTTAGCTTCTTCTAGACACCTTTGTGCCCACCTGAGCTCCTCCTTAGCTCCTCTTGGTTGCCATTGTTGCCACCCAAGCTCCTCTCTACGTTCTTGCCCTCACGCAACCAGAGAAACTTCCTCTCCGGCATTACCAGACTTTGGAGCTCCTCGAGGCCGTCCGAGCTCCAGTGGTTCCATTGAAATTCTTGGCATATCAACTTGTCATTTTGGTCACTTCAAGCATTCCCTAACTTATTTTGTTGACTTCACAGAGGAGGTCAAAGTGGGAACACGTTCCTTGAAGTCGGAATTTCTTTCTTCCTCATCCCCGGCAAGCTTTTTGGTCGCCGGAGCTCCTCCTACTATCTCCTTGGCTTCATCGTCCTCAGGTAACCCCTGTTTAGTCCCTTAGTGTTCGAGCTTTTGCCCTGATTAACAATGCGGGTCTACTTTAGTTCGGTTATTTTGCCGTTTTTGTGCCTCCGGCGATCATCTCCGGCTAGCCGCCGGTAGGAGGTGTTTTTGGTGCAGCTTTTGGCACCTTTAGATTTTTCCCACTTTTTGGAACCCAGCCGAGCCTTTGGTCCTCGCCGGCGAGGCCCCCGTCGCCGGCGGTGAGCTAAAAACCGAACTCATGTTTTTGTCGTGCCTTACTCGGACAAGTGCTGTAGCCTAATGATTAGCATTTAAGTTGTCCTAGGGCCCAATCATTAGTGTTTAATGTTGTTCTTGTCGGCAAGCCGTGGGTGTCTTTAAGTCCCGGACCTCCTAGGCTCAATCTAGACCGTTAATGATCTCCTAGCGTTAGCCCTTGGCCTTTAGATCTTCGCGTGTAGAGTCTTTAAGTTCCAGGACCTCCCCGCTGAAATCCTGGCCGTTAAAGACCTCTGTAGGTTAATTCACAACCGTTAGGATCACCCTCCGCCTTGGGGTCCTCTTTGCAAAAGACCGCATTGGGGTCCTCTTTGCAAAAGACCGCATTGGGGTCCTCTTTGCAAAAAGACCACCACTGGTCCTTGTAAAGAAGCCGCAGGACCTCCCCGCCTAGATCTAGACCGTTAGGACCTCCTCGGTGAGATCCTAGCCGTCCAGACCTCCATCCGCTCAGATCTAGACCATTCAGGACCTCCCCATGGAAATCTGAACCGTCCAGACCTCTCTCCGTTAAAGCACTGTTTTGTAGGGATCTCCTTCCGTTAAAACCCTGTCGCGTAGGACCTCCCCGTGAAGATCCTGGCCATCCATGACCTCCTCGGTGAGATCCCAGCCATCCAGGTGTCTCTCTGCTAACTCACAGCCCAGGACCTCCCTCGATTTCAACTTACCGTTTTGGACCTCCTTCGCTTGATCGTGACCGTTAAGACCTCCGTCGCGAGATCTTGGCCGTCGAGACCTCTTCGTTTGGACCTCAGTCTCTAGGACCTCCCCCTAGATAAGATCCTAGCCGCGTAAGACCTCCTGATTTCAATCCCAGCCGTCTAGAAGCTCCCCAGTTTAGATCTGTGCCGTTGGGAGTTTTCTATGAAAACTCTAGGTCGCGGGACCTCTTCGGTTTTGAATCTCAGCCGTCAAAGACCTCTTCTAGGGTAGATCTGGACCCTTAGATCCTTTTTGTAAAATCCTTAAGTGCGGGACCTCCTCCGAGGTCCTCTTTGCAAAAAGACCACCCCCGGTCTTTGTAAAGGGAATCTCAGACCACCCCGAGCAAATCTGGGTCGTTAAGACCTTCCCCCTGGGAGATCTTAGCCATCGGGGTCCTCCTCCGCTAAATCCTCACCCCCAAGACCTCCCTGTAAAATCCCAACCGCTAGGACCTCCTCCCGGGTTCATCTCGACCGTCAAGATCTTCCTCCGTGAAGACCTCTGCTCTCAGGACCTCCCCGATTAAATCTGGACCGTCCAAGACCTCCTCTAGTAGATCTTGGCCGTCCCAGACATCCTCCGTTATGTCCTTAGCTTTAGGACCTCCTCTCAGTTCCGGACCGTTAGATTTAGATCTAACGGGCTAGACCTCCTCGGTAGATCTTAGCCGTTGAGACCTCCCTCCTTCAGATCTAACCGTTCAGACCTCCTCAGTAGACTTCCACCTTAAGGACCTCCTCGTTAGATCCAGACCTTTGAGTCTAGATCTAATGGCTTAGACCTCCCCTAGGCGTGTTAAGGTCTTCTCGCTTGGGTGCTCGTGGAAGATCTCGCACGTTAAGTGGTCAGTGCGATCTCTGATCAACGGCCCACGACCTCTCCTTCTAACTCAGTCTGTTGGACCACCCGAGAGATTTTTGAGTTTCAAATTGATTTTGGTGTAACTTCAAAATTTCGTATCTTAGTCTTTTTAGCTCCTTTTTGAATGATTCCAATTGCATTAGCTTTGTAATAAACGGAACTTCAATCTGAAAATGAACTTAGGTACTTTTCTGTAGCAGAAACTAATGTAGGCTATGTTAACTTGTTGCAATATTAAATATTGTCTAGAAATTCATTAAACTTGTAAAATACATAACTTCTTCTCTGCATTTCCAAACTGAGCAAACTAAATCTTGCTAAAGTCCTCTAGTAATGTACTTTAGTGTAGAATAGGTTTTCAGGTGGTCTTTGCCACTGAAATAAATGATACCCTAGTTTTACAACTTCGAAAGATCATAACTAATTCATTTCAACTCCAAATGAAGTAAACTCAACTTTGCTGTTCTTAGGATGACCTTATCTACCTACCATAAAATTTTCAGATTCCAGATCATTCTAGAAATTTTTGCCATGAACAATAATCGAAATTAATTTAATTAGGATTTTCCAGGCTGAGAAAATTTGTTTAGGCCATAATTTTTTCATGCTAAGTCCAAATGAAGTGATTCTTGTTCCTAAAATTGTCTAAAATCATGATCTTGCTGGTGTATAAATTTCATGGGTTTTGGAGAACTTTTGCTGTTGAGTTTGTTTTGGTGTTCCTCGTTCTTATTGGTTTTATCACTTTTCGCGTTAGGTTCCGAAGAGATTATTGTTGACCCTGAGCTTAATCCTCTGCAGCAAGAGCAATTCCAGCAAGGCAAGCAGTTTGATCATGTTAATCCCTGTATTTTTAAGTAATTATATTGTTTACAAATTCTATGTATGCATTGCTAGTTTGTGTTAAACTATTGTCGTTAGTTGACCTAGTAGATGCATTTCCTTAAGCAAATGATCATCCATCCGTTACTACCATGAGCCTAGGTTATTGCTGTGATTAGAGATCGTTAGATGAACTCTTGTCACTTAGTAGTTGCGAATTAATTGCTTAGCCATGCTTAGCTTCCGGTATAAATAGGCGGTTATCGACTTGTCGATAACCTTGATCACATAAAACTTATTATCACTTATGATTTCAGCCTTGTGCCATGTTTTCTTGTGAAAACTAAAAACTGAAACAAAATGATTTAGACTTGGGCACAATGGTATGTTGGTGTGCTTTTGGGTGTGACTGGAATGGTGCCCAAGTCAATTAAGGACCGAACTTCTTGTGAGTACCTGTTATCTAGGCATTTTGTGCGTGCTAACCACACTAGAGGGTATGGGACCTCTCTTGAATTAGTACTTTGGGAAGCATTAATTAATGAGTCGCTGGCTATAGTTTATAGAGAAAAAGGATCACAAGGGCGTGACCGGGGTGGTTCCTTTCTAGGTCCTCCACTCCGACTGGGGTCTTGTAATGTCCAACTAGCGTTACCCTAAATGGCTAATGACTCCCGGCTTTGCTTGACTCCACCACAACATGTGGTCCTAGTGGCCCATTTCGCCGGCTGGTCACTAAGGTTTAACCCCATACGTGCGACTCTTAATTAACGCATTCCATTGGAAACGTCTCGTATGACTTAGTCGTGCCGGCATACCAAAGGAAGTGTGCTTAATAGCTTGGCAAAAAGGCGGTCTGAAGTGTGGGTACATTGGTACACCCCTGCAGGGTTAAAACTATTCGAATAGCCTCGTCCTAGGTTATGGACACGCTTGGGTAAGCTTTTCAAGAGTTAGACTACAACATTTTTAATTAAAACTTGATGGGTGGTACGAATCTGGGATTCGTGCTATGTGTGGTGGCTATTGGGTTAGTCACCAATAGGTGGTTACTCTTGTACTTATTGTATCTTGTGTTATTTCATTCAATACAAACTGATTGCAAACTTGCTTTTGAAATGTACTACATTATTACAAATAAAGTTGGCTTTGTGCAAAATGAGACATACAACCTCCACTTAAATAAGCTTGCATGTAGCATATTGATAGGTCTGCTATTCCACACGTCGCCTTATGAGTACATTTTGTACTCATTGGCTTTGCTTATTTGTTGCAGAGGAAGAAGTTGATCCCCAAGGGATCGACTTTTGTGAGAATTGCTGCGGTATGGACGACTAGCTTGGCGGCCTGGTCGGTTGCCTTGTGGGTTATGGCTAACCGGTTGGATTTTGTTTATAGCCATCTTATGGCACTTTTGCTTCCGCTGTTAATGTTACTTTGATGTCATTTGGCCGGTCGGCCTTCTTGTGTAATAACTCTATTATGTATGTCTTTTGTTAGGATTAATGTTATGTGATGTATGGAATTGATGCGTGATTTTGTAACGGGGTGTGTATACTGCATTTCTGGGAAGTATACATGTCTCGAAGCTTGGTTTATTTGATTTGTGATGCTAGAGTCAATGGAAGACTAAGCATTACAAGCCAAATAAATCGGGGTCCTCACACTTAAGATGCATAACTTCCAAATTATTTTTGGTTGCAAACATTCCAGAAACAAACGAATACGAAGCTCCATAATCAAACAAAACCGATGCAGGTATTGAGTTAACCAGAAACTTACCCAGTACGACGTCCGGTGATTCCTGGGCCCCTTCCAGAGTGACGTGGTTGACACGGCCTCTTGTCACGGACTGTGGTGCTCCCTGGCTTGACCGGCAACTTGCAAAGCTCCTTGGTTGATGACTGGCGTTGGCATCTTGGATGGCGTAGCTCCAAGGTTGAAGCGTACCGGGGTGATTGCACCCTTCTGCGGACATTGGTTAGAAAAATGTCCTAGCTGACGACAGGTGTAACATACCCGTGGTACGTTCTGCTGGTTGCTCCCGGGTTGGGGTTGACGGGTGCAGGGTTGCGGAAGTTACGGCGGTGGGCGAGTCTTGAAGTTGGTGCAGTGCTCAACGCGAAGTGCGGAGTGGAAATCGATTGAACTATGCTGGCACTGTCCTTGCCCTCTGCTGTGATTGATGGTTCCCTTGCTGAGTCATCCGGCGTTTGCGGTTATCTTCCAGCTCCTTGCGTTTGTCCTCTAGAATAAAGGCTTTGTTGACCAGCTCTTGGAAATCAGGAAAAGTATGGCGTCGACCGACTTGCGATCGATGTTTAGCCCTTCAAAAGCGACTCTGGCGAGCCTTATCTGTGGCTACATCTTCTGCTGCATAGCGAGCTAGCTGAGAAAACTTGTTGAGATAGTCAGATACTGACATAGCTCCTTGCTTGCGGGCACGGAACTCATCCTTTTTCAGATCGATAATACCTTCTGGTACATGATACTGGCGAAAAGCTGCAGAAAACTCCTCCCAGGTGATATCCTGTGGCGTCTCATGCGCGGCACAGAAGTTCTCCCACCATTCAGCGGCTATGCCCTCCATCTGGTGAGTGGCATACAGGACCTTCTCACGGCCACTGCACTGGGTAATCATGTGAGGACCCCGGTTTATTCGGCTTGTAATGCTTAGTCTTCCATTGACTCTAGCATCACAAATTAAATAATCCGAACCTCGAGATATGTATACTTCCCAGAAATGCAGTATACACACCCCGTTACAAAATTATGCATCAATTCCATCCAATCGCATAGAACCGAAACACAACAATAAAAGACATACATAATAGAGACTTATTACAACAAGGGCCGACCGGCCAAATAACAACTAAATAACAATTAAACAGCGGAAACAAAAGTGCCATAAGATGGCGATAAACAAAAGAGCCAATTAGTGTGCCTTTACCCACAAGGCAACCAACCGGGCCACCAAGCTAGTCGTCAAACCCGAAGCACATCTCACAAAAGGGAAGCCCTTGGGGCTCACCTTCTTCCTCTGCAACAAAAACATTAAGCAAAGCAACCGAGTACAAAAATTGTTTTCGTACTCGCAAGACTGACGTGTAAGGGTAACAGAACTATAATTAACTACATGCAAGCTTTATTTAAGTGGAGGGGGCTCTGGACTTACTTTTAGCATAAAGCAAGTTTTCATTTGCAATAATGTAATAGATTCAAAGCAATTTGACAAACTGTTTGTAATTGTTGAAATAACAGCGATACAATAATAATAACAACAACAAGGACAACCTGGAAGTGACTAACCCATTAGTCACCACAACAATAGTATGAATATCCATTCATACCAACCCATCAAGTTTTAATTAAATGTTGTAGTCTAGTTCTCACGGGGCGTATCCGAGCGTGTCCATAACCTAGGACGAGACTATTCGAATAGTTTTAACCTGCAGGTGTACCAATGTACCCACACTTCGCATCGCCTTTAAGCCACAAAGCACACTTCCAAGGTATGCTGCATGGCTAAGTCCTACGAGACGCTTTCAATATTGTGCATTGACTACGAGCCGCTCGTATGGATAGAAACTCATACGCTACATTGCAAGTCGAAAGACCACCACCATCACGGGGAAGCCTTTGGACACTACAATGCTCCCAAAGACCATCCCTCCTGCGACTCCTGCGACCAAAGCCAATACACGCCAAAGTACTAAGTCAAGAGAGGTCCCATACCCTCTAGTGTGGTTAGCATGCAAAATGCTCAGTACGGTGGCGCAAGTAACTCGGTCCTTAATGACCCAGGCACCATTCCAGTCACACCCAGAAGCACACCAACATACCATTGTGCCCAAGTCTAAATCATTTTGTTTTTAGGTTTTAGTTTTCACAAGTAAACATGGCACAAGGCTGAAATCATAAGTGATAATATATTTTATGTGATCAAGGCTATCAACTAGGTCGATAACCGCCCAATTCTACCGGTAACTAAGCATTGCTAAGCATCATATCGTAAAGATAAATAAAAGGCCCTAAATCATTCACCGAGCTCTAATTCACCGGTGAGGATAATATTCCTAAGATAGTGTAAGGGGTGAATAATTTAAGGGAAACAATGCAATAGGATTAGCTACCTCTATTCGGCAAAATTAATCATTGACACAAAAGCATGCATACGTACGAGTAAAACAAAGTATTAGATTTTAAAAGTAATGGGATTGAACTGGATATGATCAAACTACTTGCCTTATTGTAGATCACTTTCTTGCTGCAGAGGATTCACTCACGTAAACAATAATTCCTTCAGAACCTAACACGAAAAGACGATAATCAAATAAGAACAAGAACTCCAAATAAAACTCAACAGCAAAAGTTCCCCGTGACTTGCCTAGCAACGATATCTATCACTGCCATAAATTCCTCCATTTACGGTCCTCGATCAAAAGGGCTAAAACAATTTTTCTCACTGACTAATTCCAGTTAATTCGGTAGATGGAATAAGTGGGCTGATATGTGAAGTTCGCCCTCCACATCATGTCTCGTAGCAACGCCTACAAATTTTGAGTATCCATCCACTCCTTGACTTGAGTTTCTCAAATTAAAATTTATCCTACCACAAAGGACAAGGTGCGAGGGTTCATCTAAAGGCAAGAAGGCAAGGTAAGTTAGTTTCATAAACCAAAATAGGATCGGGAGAGAAAAGATACTAAGATGGATAAGGAATAAAAGATATTCTTATCTTAAACTTTCGGAACGGTCAAAGTAATTTGATAATTTCAAAATATTTTGACTCGAGAGGCTTACTAACTCTAACGCCAGTGCTACCTCTAACCTACAGTCAGTATGGCTCTGATACCAACGCTGTGGGGACCCCGGTAATTATCTCCATAAGATCGAGATTAGACAAGGTCTTAGGGACATAATCACGGGTCTCCGGTAAATGAATTCCAATTTAACTCTATCCAAGTGAGAGGCTTAGCCGAATACTAGAGCCTCAACGATCATGCGCGCTGCTCCTTTGCGAGCGCTACATGATTGTCGATTCTCCTTCGATCCGAAGCACTACACTTAGTGAGTTAAATGGGAATTCATCAACAACGAGTATGACTTATATTGGCTCCCAAGATCAACGACCAATATACTCATACCCTCATCCAACGTTGATTGCATCCATACAACACATACAACAAGAGATTAAAAAGACATACTGCATAATAGATAAAGTCTACAGTTTATTACATACGGTCGACCGGCCAAATTCAAAGTAAAGTATCAAGTAGCAGCGGAAGTAAATAGATAAAACAAAAGACCAGCAGTGGTATGCCCATCACCCATCGGCAACCGACTGGGGGTTAAATGGTAGCACACTACTCGTTAGTGTCACCCAAGTCAACACTAGCGAGATCGTCATACTCATAATCTTCCTCACCTGAAAAGGCCAGCAAACATCTGGCTGAGTACAAGTGTACTCGCAAGTCTTACACAAATAAAAATAGTTATGCATAAGGGTCATTCAAAGGATGGCTCATATTGGTTTAGTTTTGCGAAAGAGACGCAACAATTAACATCCTACACATACTAGTTTTTCATGTGCCCATTTAAAATCAGATTTGAAGTAGAGGTAAAACATGTAGTAAAGCATTTCAGTAATAGACAATTGAATCATACAAAGACCAAAGTGGCAGCCCACTTCGATGTACTAAACACATGAACATCCCGTCCATGACGAATACCAAGTTCAACCACAATTTTAATTGAAAGTCTAACAATAAGCAGCCACAAATTTCAAGCGGTCGTCCATAACCGTGGACACGGCTATTCGAATAGATTAATACCCTGCAGGGGTGTACTACTTTACCCACACGACTTGATTAGCCCGTAAGCCTCCAGAGGCCTCTGAACTAGCACACTTCCTATGGTATGCCGGCCGGGTAAATCGAGATCTGATCATTTTCAAAAAGAAAGCCCTATTGAGCTAAGTCCCCTTGTGAGATGGTTCCTTGCCTAGTACAAGCGTCGATAGCACTTGCTAGGGGCTCACAAGTTATATTGGAAATCTGATGCAATCAAAACAAAAGAATTGGTGCTCCCTTGCACACTATAAAGGATTACATCGGCTCCTCAAAGAACATAGGATTTCACGGTCGCTATGCCCTTACACCACCAAGGACTTAACACAATAAAACCCTCCCCTACTTAACCATACGGCACCCATACACCGCGTGTGGCGGCAGACGAGTGTTGCTTGAACGATGGGTACCCAAAGTTCGGTCCTCAATTGTCGGACAAGTCCTTCCACTTACCCAATGCTCGTGCACAAAGCACCATCACTAACCAACACTTGTCCGGACCAAATCTCATTTAAAAATGACAAAGTTTTACTCATAAAACAGCTACAAAGATCTGAAGTAAAAACATAAAGTAAGAGTTGTGTGTATCCCAAAACCGCCGGGTTATTCCCGACGATCGAACTACCGTATCTAGACTTGCATGGCTAAGCGATTCTATAACCCATAATTCACACATCCTATCTTGAGCATATAGGGGTTGGCATAATTCAAGATTAACCTCAAGCATAGGACATAACTAAACTACACATCACAAAAATATTGACATAATCAAAATAGCATGCAAGCAATTATCATTGCACTAACTTAACCAAAACTGGGATCAAATATGATGCAAAAGAAAGTTCAAATGATGCTTGCCTTGCTGGTACAATGAGCTGCTCGCTCTCGATGGCGTAAGTGTCGATATCAATATGCTCGGGATCTATATAATTATAACATCCAATAAATACCGAGAAAACAACTCAAAAACCAAAATGCTCAAAAATGCATGATTTTTCTACAGTAGTTAGATCATGATTTTAATTGATTTCTGGTGAAAGAATTATTTCATTTTGTTTTAGTATATGAAAGTTATAATGGTTTGAATTTCAGATTTCAATAAGTCGTCATTATGTAATTTAATTATGAAGTGAAACTTTGTAGAACAGTGGCGAGTACATGGATTACATAGATAAATAGGCAATATTATTTTAAGTTAAAAACAGTCGAGTTTGTCCTTTTTGGAGTTTTTATGGTTTAGTTATGTATTTTCAAAGTTATCAGTCTTTTATAGTACAACAATAATAGAGTTAAAGATTATATCCTTCCAAATATAGTTTCTGTGACAGGGGTAACATGGAGACCATTTTTAGAATTAAGTTCACTGAAAATGAAAATTATCAGAAGTGGTCTCACTGTTTTTGGAGTTTCCAATAATTACTTATGCATTTTTAAAGATTTGATCCATTTTCCTATTGTAAAGATAATGATTTTAATGAATAAATTTCCAATTAAAGCCCTCTGCATGAGACAGGTTTGAAACTAATTTTGATACAAAGTTCATTAAATATGAAAAATATCAGAAGTGGTTTCATGTTATTTGGAGTTGTGAGGAAATAGTTATGCATTTTTAAGGTTATACCCATTTTACAGTGTGCAAATAAACCGATTTCGAATTTCATAAAGCATTTACTATTTTCCTTACCGAGGCATCGCCACCACGGTCAATGACATGCGGGCCCAAGTGAAGCAGTGTGTTTTCCGAATTTTCTAAAAGAACTCAATACCTCTCTCACTCGCCTACAGCTAAGCCACAGGGGATGACGAGTGGGGCCGGGATCAAGAGTTTTGACCCATTCAACGTGGGCTGGTCTCGGCCGAAAAAAGGACCGAAGGCGTATCCACATGATTACGTCTTCTAAATAAGAACATGCAAACTCCGTCTAAGTTTTCAAGGAAAACGTTTTGCCAAAAGAGAAAACGTATTTCAATATCTTACACCATCACTAAGCCATCGTGTGGCCCACAAGTCAGAGACTCATTAGCCTTCTAAAACCACCATTACGCAACTAAACGAGGCTTTGTCGGATGTTCCCGACAACACGCGCGATCGGCGTTGCGAGCCCGCCGGCGTTCGGACATCGGTGGCGAGGATCTAATGACATGAATGGATTCCACTTAAGCTTGCGCATCTACAGGTGGCAGCGACGACGAGATGGTCTAGGTCGCCGGCTAGCCGGAGTTGGGCGGCGAGGCTAACACGGCAAACTTGCATGTCGCGACTCAACGCCTAATTGTGTAAAACAACGCATGCTTGAGCTACTAGGAAGTAAGTGGAAGTTTACCAGAGGGAGAGAAAGGTCGGGAAAAACTCGGTGAGGGCTCGACGGCGATAATGGCCGCGGCGGCGCACGACTTCACGCGGAGGGAAAACCTGCGCAACCAAACCGAAAAATGGTGGTAGGGAACACTTCAGTGGGTGGTTTAGATGGTGTGAAAGAAGGTAATCGAAAACTAACTCACCGGATCGGCAAAAGTGGCTGAAGGGGGTGTTCTAGGCCGAAAAGGGGGAAAACTTCAAAAATGCCACGATCTGTGAATAATCCGACAAAATTGAGTGAGGGGTTTTACTCCTTAAAGCCTAGAACAAGAAATGACGCGCAAAGAAAAGGTAGGGGCTCACCAGGAACAATAATCGCACGGAGGAGGCCTCGGGTGCGCGCTCTGGAGCTGGCGAGAGCGACGAGGGTGGCCCGGCAACTACAAGCAAAAGCAAGAGCCCAGATGAGTAAAAATGGAGAAGGTATGCAAGGAGAAGGCTAGGGGACTTCACGGCTTCGAGCTTACTCGAGAGGAGGTGAAGAGCTCGCCTCCTTTCCCTCGGCCACCGAGAGGGAAAGTGAGGAACCGAGAGAGGGAGAGGGCGAGTTAAAGGGCGGCAACGGTCGGACCAGCAACGGCGTGAGAAGTAGGCGCTCAGGGATAGGTTGGGAGGTGCGGTGGCTCACGGCGTGACTGGAGCGGGGCAGCATGCGACGAGCGCGTGGCGCTCAACGCCTGCGCGCGAGTCAGCGAGAGGAAGAAGATGGCCCTGACGTGCGGGCCCGGTGCGTCAGCGGCACAAGAGAGAGAGGAGATGCGGTGTGGCTCGGCCGTTTGATTAAAACGGACGGCTAAGATCAAAGGGGGGGTTCGGACAGGTCGACCGGGTGATGAGATCTGGGCCGCTGATCTCCGATCCAAGGGTTGCATGACTCGGTGCATTTAGGGGGTTGGGTTGAGTCCAGTCGCCGAGTCGGACTCGAGTCCAATGAACAGTGTCTAGGGTTTGGGCTAGGGTTTGACTACAATTTAATTTATTTCTCTCTACTTTGACCGAGGCTTAGAAATAGAAATAAATTTCCAAAAATTATGAAATAATTTGTGGGGGTTCCTGGGATGATATAGTTCCCATAAAAATTATAAAACCCTACTGTTCATAATATAGTTTGTGATATTTAATTTCAAATATGTTGTATGTCTATGAATGTTGCTTGAATTTTAAACAGGTTCAAACTAGTCTCAAAAATTTTGGAAAAATTATATTAATTCATGATAATTAATTTAGTATTTGAATAAATTGTTTCCAGACGATGATCAAAACTTTTTATTACTGATTTGAATTGAAATTCAAACTTTGAAGGGTATGTTCATGTTTTTAACAGATTTTCCAAGTGCAATATATTATGAAATGGTTTGAATTCAATAATGCATGCTAATGAAATACATATTAATCCATTTTAATTGTTGGGGCTGTGACATCCAGGCCCCACGTGCAAGTGACAGGTGGCGCTTAGGCGACTATCTTGGCGGACAACATAACTCTTGGTCGTAACCATTAATGACGCGGGAGGCGCGCGGGTTTTAAAGATTTGGGCCCATGCGCGAGAGGCTCACGGGGCGGTTTTAAGACACGAGCAGATCCTAATGATTGAAAATCATTGGACATTAATGGTGTCAGAATTACGGCGACAACGGGAGCTCCGTGGCAAATTCGAGAGACATCAATGGGTTGCCGCCGCGATCCCGGCGCGAACTAATACAAGAATGGATTCGCAATAGCGATAGGAACCCAGTGGTGGCAACCTCGGCGGTGAGGGCTCTCAACGTCGGCTGGCCGGAAAAAGCGAAAGAGGTCTAGATCTGCAGCTTGAAAGCGGCCAAGGCTTGGGGTGGTCTAAAGGAATGGCTTCCCGGACATCTATGGACTAATAAGAATCTACGGATGGAGGAAGCCTTGAAAGTTGGCGGAGCGGTGGTCCTCGGAGGAGCTCACGGACTTGGAGAAGAGAGGTGGAAAATGGCACCACGAGCAAATTGAGTGGCACCCAAGTATCAAAAGAGCTTCATTAAGGTTCCACGAAGCTCTGGAGCAAATAATTTCAAAATGGGCCACTCACAGTGAGGAGAAGATGCCCAATTTAGCGAAATTTGAATAATCCCCAAATTGGACAGATCCTGCAAATCAAATCCAAAATTAAGTGAGGGGATATTTTCAAGATGGTAAGGAGGTAGGAATGGTGCAAAAGTTTGTGGGGGAGAACCACTGGAGCACCAAGAACACCAAAGAAGCTTTTCGGGCCAACAATGGGGATTGTCGGATTTTGAAGTATTAAGCTTCAAAATTGAAAATGGAGCTCAATGGTAGTGTAAAGAGATACCAGGAGGTGTGTTAGGTGCTTATAAAGCTTTGAAAGCATTAGGGTTTGGACAAAGAGCTTTTCGGGAGACAATGCGCAAGGCACAAGGCACGGCCGAAAGTGAAAAAGGTAGTAGATGGTAGGATAGGCCATGGCATGGCCGAAAGCACCTCTCACAACTCCCAAGTGTCGGCTAGGGCAGCTGTAGGGAGCATGAAATGACATAGCCATGCCCTAGCTACTGTTCACACACGACCTGAGGTTGAAGATGACACAAAATGCACTTGGGCGATTTTGGGCCGTTGGATTGATCGTGGGCGGTGAGACCGTCCCAGCCTTTTAGGTTTTAAATATCAATGGAGGGGATCGGGAACCCTAGGATCAGAAACGAGCGCTTTGAGATTAGATGTGCCCTTGGGTGACCCGATCGGCACACTTATTTTAGGCCGTTAGATTTCGATTCAAAGCCTCGAGTTGATGGGCTCTTCTCGATGCCCGACGACCCAATCATTTAAGGCGTTAGACCAAGATCTAACGGTTGAAAATGTTTGCGAGTTTATAAAGAGACCTGGTGCGGTTTAGTTGGCTCAACTAAGTCGATTGACTCGAGCCCGAGTCTGACTCGAACCCGAGTAACAGTACAAACCAGATTTGGTTTTTCAAAACAGAATAGGGACCTTTGAAGATTTATTTGATGTAGCAAAATAACTCCAAAATTTCTGAAAATTTTACAGGAGCTTGCTGACTCAAAGATTGACCTTGTGTAAAATTTTTAGAGGTTTTTATGTAGTGCATTTTTCTCCAAAAATTCGGCAAGGTTCTGATTTAGGGTTTGACTGAAAGTCAAACATGTTTGACTGCCCTCTAATAATATTCAAACAATTTCTAAAAATTGTGAAATTTTTCAGAGGGGTCACAACCCATCCTTAGAACTTAGGAAAAATATTTCCAGAGGATGATCACAATGTTTGACATGATTTTTTTTTGGAAGATCAAAATTTGGATCAAAAGGACTTGTGACTTTGTATTTCCATAATTCCTTGTACAAGAATTGTTTGGTACAACAGGAAATACATGATGTACAAAAAAGTTTTAATTTCTACCCATTTTCTTACATTTGAAACACAAATCCAATATTGGGATGTTACAAATCAGCAGCTTCCTTTCGATGACCCGAAGCCAATCATCTGCCTCTACTGGGGATATGTGTCCGGAAAATGTTGGTGGATGAGTCCTCATAAATTCTGCAAGTTTAGATGGTCCATGGTGACCATGAGCAGCTGGGGCTCCATACTGTTGATTGTTGTTGTTGTTGTTGTTGGCCTGGTTGTTCATAGCTTGCATCTGAGTCACCATAGTATTCATCAGCTGAGTCTGTGCTGCCATGAAAGCTCCAAAGTTTTGCAAGTCAATTGGAGGTGCTTGTGGCGGAACTACTCCTGCGGCTGGTTGTTCATTGCTTCTCGGTCTTTGGTATGCAGGAACCACTAGCAATGATCGACGAGTTTGAACCATCCGCGAAGCTCCATGGGTTAGATAAGGTAGCAAGCATAAGATAAGTTAAGAACTAAGCGAGGTGGGTTAAACCCAACGAAACACGACTCAAGAAACTCAAATGAAATACCTCATTTACTTAGGGTCTTAGCATGGCTACAACAAAGCCTAAGGGCCTTTGCACTCATACTCGCACACAAGAAACAACGACCTATGCACACAAAACTACGCCTAAAGGCGACTTACTAAGCAAATCGCTAAGCCAACAAAGCTGAAACTAAGACCAACTACTCGAAAGCCTCCACAACCATGGCGGCGCTCGGCGGTATGGGCCGGAAGTGGCCGGCATCTTGGCAAGCGATCTTGATGCCCTAGGCTGGTGCGGCGAGAGCAGCGTTCCGGTGCAAGCCCAGCTCGGTGGCTCCTCTGGCTCTGCATCTTCTGGCTTACATGGGCCTTCCTCTGGATCTTCTTTAGGATCCTCCTCGGGGTCTTCCTCTTCTTCGGGAACTTGGTCGTAGAGAATCTCTTGCAGAGTGGCGACCTTCTCCTCAGCTCTCTGCAAGGCTTCATAGACATGATCCAACTCCGTGATGGTCCTCTCCAAGGCTTCCTCTTGGGCGGCCACGAACTGGGCAAGGTGCACGACGGTAGCGTTGCTCTCTTCTGTGTGGGCGGGTAGCGGTAGCAAATCCACGGCGGCGGCCACGGGGTGGTAACGGAAGGCGGTGTCTTGGAGCTCCGTGCGTAGATGTTGCGAATCGCGCAGCATGGCCAAGCGCGACGACTCCTGGATACCTTCCAGCCAAGTGATCTTCCTCACCGAGACGTGCGAAGGTTGACTCGCCTTGTCGTTCCTCTTGTCGTAGATCGTCAGGCGACAAATCACTTCACGGCTTTGTCCATTCACCATCCGATTGTTGCTTGCGTCGATGGGCGATCAAAACCTCCAGAACACGCAGCGACTTCCAAAGCTCGGCGGCGTATCCTCCAGTGCGCTCACTATAGCTCTGAAGACGAGGCATCTGTCAAGACAGACGAACAGGGTAAGAGCAACTTTAAAACAGCGGAGAGAGAAAAGATTATAGCAAAAGTTGAGGTGAGAGAGATATGAGAAGAGTTAAGCAATTAATTAACCTTGCAAGTTCATTTTTCTTTTAGAAAATAGTTTGGACACTCTAAAGACGGCCAATCTAACTAAGGTCAAGACCTACAGTCAGTATGGCTTTGATACCACCTCTATCGGGACCCAGAATTACGATTCTGAAACCCTTTGTGTATACTGCACTAGTCCAGGATCACGCTAGTGCACACAGTGTCAACATAGGTAAATATAGATCCACACAAACGATAAATAAAGTAAACGATTAGTTTGAATAACAAATAAGGGTTTTGACCATATGTTCGAGTTTACACTTATTAAGCCACGCAGGGCTAATAGAGAATAAAGCAGCAACAGAACGGAAATAACTCCAGCATAGATCCCACCAATTCACCACAGGCAACCGACTGGGATCCAGACCTTAACGATCAACAACCTTGGCGAACTCCTCCTCAGCGGCGTGAGACTCCTCCTCTTACGTAGGTTTGGGCGCAAGTTTTACAACAAGCGTGAGTACACAACCGTACTCGCAAATCATACCACAGAATGCAATTTATAGATGCAGGCTTATTCCAAAAGAAAGGCTTTTGTGGTTCTTTTGCATAAAGGCAACATTTGCAATTTAATACGAATAATAGATTGAAAGCAGTTCAAAACAATTAAACAGTATTAATTTAACAGTTGTTTCCACAAAGACACAAAGCTAAACAGATTATTTCACATAGCCATATGATTGAGGTCACACAGCTTCCATCCCAACATTTTATGAAAACTACCCTCGTGTGAAATCCCGAGCATGTCCATGACCATGACGCGCTATTCGAATAGATTGTTTAACACTCTGCAGAAGTTGTACACTTTACCCACAAGATACAACTAGTGTAGCAAGCACTAATCATAACAAAACAGTTCAGAAATTTCATCTCAACATTGACACTCCCTATGTCCTTACAAACCGCTACGCCAACCCAAACGAAGCGCTTTGGCATAACACACACCGCTGGACATGGAAGCGGCGAACCGTCCCACGATGCAACCACTATGTAGTCACACCTCCACCCTGTCACACAGCCTAACCTATCCACCTGAACATCAATGCCGAGAATCCATAACTTACTAAGCTAGGCCCGTCCCATACTAGGCATGTGGTCGTACAGTAAGACTCAGTTCAATGGCGCACAAAGTTAAGTCCTTAATTGACCAAGGCAAGACTTCCATGTTCTAACTAAGTCACAAAGATTATCATTCTCATGCACATAGCTTCCACCATATCACACAGCTTCCACCACTTGCCTCAGTCTAAATCCTTTACCATCCAGGTGGTTTTAGTGCAACACATGCCATCACGAAGTAATAACACATAGCACACAGCTTTACCCAAAGTTCCATAGTCACTTAGTCATATTAATAATTGCAACTTACATGAGATGTGAGACTCGTAGCATGGCTAAGCAATTGTACTCGCATCTAACCAACCCACATTGGTGCTATAATAATACCAACTAATAAACCAATCTAGGGTGACAAGGAATTATGACATACAAGGCCAAGGGGTGATAACAGATTGGATAATAACTATGCCCAAAGCATTTAAATAAATAATTTAAAGTAGAATACAATAATTTAACATAAAGTAATTTGAAAACTGGGTTCAAGATGGTCAAAGGTATGACTTGCCTTGGAAAAGGTCTATGTACTGGTCTTGATCTTGGGTTGCTCCTTCTTCAACGAAATTCCCCGACGAATCGACGTCTACTCGCAAACGAGGCAAAAACAAACAAAAAAAATAAATAACAGAGGCAAAACAAACTCCAAAAATTAAATAAAAATCTCAGATAAATAGAGCTCGAATTTATATAAATTTACAAATTTGAATGGGCTCAATTGGAGTTAGGATGCAAAAGTTATGGGCTTTGGAAGATTGGAAATCTAAAAGAAACCCTAATTTGGATTTTGCAGAATTTCCGAATTATTTCTCTGAAGAAAAATAGGATTATTACGCAATGATGATGTCAGCGAAGAATTTCGGAATTAAAAGAAAATAAAAAGAATATCTTGACATGTGGGACCCACATGTCGGTGACACGGCTCCTGAGTAGACCAAGTCTGGGGCCGATTGAATCTGGGCCGGTGGACCATGCCACGCGCGCGTCTTGACGAGGCGACCACGCATGCGACATGTAGGCACGAGGCGAGGTGGCGGCGAGTGGCGGCCGAGGGCTCTGGCGGCGGCGCTCGAGGCGGGTCGCTTCGGCGATTCACCGGTGAGTGGTACCGGCGTGGCGGGTGGCACGAGGAACTTCGTAGGTGTGCTCACCGGTGGTCGGAAGCGTCGTGGCGGCGGCGCGGCGTTAGCGGCGGAGGCTCACGGGCTCGGCGGAACGGGGCTACGGCGGCGCTCGGCGACACGAAGGTGACCACGAGTAGTCTTTGCTCCGTGCGATGCCGGCGGTGTAGACCACGGCGCCGGCGGCAGCGATGGCGCCACGAGCTCGTCGGAGTTAGCGGCGCGCAGATTGATCTTCAAGCTCTGCGGCGGCTAAGGTTCATTGCAGAGGCGGCGGCTAGGGTTGGGGTGCGGACACCGAGGGCTACCTCCCTTTTTATTCCCGGAGGCCTGGGAGAGTCCAGGGCACGAACGCCCAAAAACGGCCGGCGGCGGCGGAGATCGTATCCCTAACGGACTCGAGGCGTAGCCTACGAAGATTCGGGGCCCACATGTCGGCGGCGCGGCTCGAGCGCGGCGCGTCTGAAGCAGCGGCGCAAAAGCAGACTCAAGATCTGACCGTCCATCTAAGATCGAACGGTCCACAATCAAGGAGACGATTGAAACCTCCGGTTATATCGCGTGCATCCAACTGTTCATCCCTGATCGAACGGCGGAGGGTGAGCGGGGTATTCGGAGAGAGAGAGAGGAGAGAGGCGGCAGTGGGGTCCACTGTTAGCGAGAGCGAAGCGCGCCTTGGCGAGTGGCTGAGCGCGCGGAGATGGGCGTCTGTGAAGAGATGGGCCGGAGGAAAGAGATTCGGCCCGAGAGGATTTTTGAGATTTTAATAGCTTTTCTATTTTAGAAAATACCAGAAATTCAAATAAGCAATAAAAAATAGCAAATAAACTCAGAAAAATTCTAGAAAAATCTAAAAAATATATCTGAGCACAAAAAACCCTAATAAAATAGTTTTGACTATTGTTCATGTTGGAATTATTCACATTAAATGTTTTTTATTGTAAAGTCCAATATTAAGCTTTTGAATTAAATTCAAATAAATCCAAATGGTGACTTTTTCCCTACTAACTATTTAAAAGAATTTTAAAACTCAGAAAATTGGGATGTTACATGCCGCCCCGGCCTGGGCTCACCCGAGCCTCCCTCTCTTTGGCCCGAGCCTCTACAGCCCTTGCCGCCCCCGGCCCTCGGGCTCGCGTGCCTCCGGCAGCTCGTCGCACTTCCCCTTGCGCTGGCCTGGCCCGCGTCCATGGCAGCTTGTCCGCACTCGCTCATGCCCCTGGGTCTTGGCCCAGCACCACACCCATGTTCTTCTCCCCTTTTTATTGATTCGGTTGGTAAGGTTTGGAGCTTGATGCATTTACTGATGTGATTCATTTGTTGATTTTGCATGGGGAATGAAAATGAATGTGGGTGTGCCTGCAGGAGGAGCAAGACGGGAGCCATGATTTTGATTTGTGAGGGGATGCGGCGGGCGGGTCCTAGAGGGAGAGGTGGTCGATGAGGAGGCGCTCGGCGGTGTCACGCAAGGTGAGGAGGGGGCGCGACTCCGAGAGGAGCTTGGCGGCAGTGAGCTCGAGGTAGGCGACGGCCGGGTTGGGGGAGGAGGGGGCCGTGAGGGAGATGAGGAGGATCTTGCAGAGGATGATGTCCTCCACCTAGTCGGGCGTAGGGGTGAAAACGGATCGAATACGGACGGATAATGGCTCTGCCATATTTGTTTTCATATTTTTGGATTGGAAGCGAATACTAATACCTCGGATCTGAATACGGATCGAATAATATCGAATACGGAGCGAATACTGAATCGAAACGAATACGGTCATGGATATTTTGAACATGAAAACCCCTTAAATTGTATACGAAATTAACAAAACTAGTTTATTTGATGCAAACATTCATGAATTGTTCATATTTTCAAAGAATCACGAGAACATTGGCACTAGCAAGTTGTATTAACTAGTTCATCACAAATAAAACACTTAGTTTACCATATTTAGCTCATAAAGTCATAAGTCATAACTCACAAAGTCACAAATCATCACGTATTCATACTTAGTTCATCACATCCATAAAACTTAATTCACACTAACATCGATCGGGCTAGATAGTTAGTTTATACACAAATGACTATAACATCCCAAAGTATATTACCAAAAATAAAATTAATAAAGTTATTATTTTATTAGATTTTACGATATTTAAAAGAGTTTTCTTGTTAAAAAGAAAAATAATAAAATAAAGTTAATTATTTAATTTCCTAGTTTTTAATGTAAAAAAATTTATTGAGTTTTCTGGGATTTTATTTGATTTAAAGTGAAAAATAATTAATTTCTTGATTTTCTAGAATTTAAAAGGTTTTACTATTTTTTAGAAATTAAAATAATTTATGTGCAAAAATAAAAACCAATTTTAAGTTGAAATTAATTTTATTAAGTTCAAAATCATTCAAGGAATTTTGTGATTTTTCTAGAATTTTGAACTCTATTTGCTATTTTTCTAAAGGCTATTTGATTTGTTGCATTTTCAAATTTAGAAATCAATTAAAATCTCATTTTATTTTTGGGCCAAAATCCTCTTTTGGGCTGAAATCCGGATATCCGACCTTCGTCTTATCCGGATAATCCGTATTCGTTCCGTATCCGCGGGATAGCATGGCTACCGTATTCGTTTCGTTCAAGCAAAAAATCGAATTCGTTTAGATCCGAAATTATCAGAAAAATCCGATCCGAGACAATCGAATCCGTTTCGTCCGGATCGGTCGGAAACTATCCGATCCGTTTTCGTCCCTAGTCGAGCGTGTGCTGCGGCTGCGACATTGCCGGCTGGGGCGGGGAAGCCATCTGCGGGGGAGGAGGGGCGTGAGGGAGATGAGGAGGCACGGTGAAGAAGATGGGAGGAGAGAGAAGACAAAGAAAGAGAGGAATAAGATGGGTGATGTGGGTGCCACGTGGGTGTTGTGAAGAGAGAGAGGGTGATGTGGATGTCCATATGTCAAAAATAGGTGCCACATCAGCAAAATATGTCCACGTGTGCAAAACCACCCCTCCAAACCGGCTTGAGGAGTTTTTTTGACCGGATTTCGTAAGTTCGGGGTTAAATGACTGGTTTTGTAGTTCAGAGGGTAAACTAGACTTTTCTGATAGTTGGAGGGAGTAAACTAGACTTATTCCTTTTTTTAATTAGGTCAGCCGAGACTTGAACTCAAGACCTCTTGACTCTGATACCATATAGAGTTGCATACACCAACCAATTCATCTAACAACTTAAGCTGATGAGGAAAGACAGACAATTCACTTATACTTCAACAGTTGCAAGTAATTCCCCACCAGATATGTCCCTCTCACAGATCCCTGAGACATCGGGATCGGCCACCGCTACCTCCTGGAGCTCATGTCATTGCCACTAGCCATGCCCTAACGCCCCACAAGCGAGCTCGAGGAAGAGTTGCAGTAGGTATTTTTGAATATTGCATTGCATTTCTCAATTGTTGCAGAAAATATTTTGTTTTGTTGCATTATCTCTATTCAAATTTGTTGCTGCAAGAGGTATTGTTGCGATGTTGTCCTCTATTTTTTGCGATATTTTTTGCCCACGTGAGATGAATTGTTACAGGGGTTCTAATAATTTGTTGCAAGTATCCTCCTAAATTGTTGCATATGTGTTTTTGAAATGTTGCAAAGGTTGTAAGATCGTTAATTAATGTTTTTCTAAACTTTTGTGCTAAGTTTTCAAGTATATCTATGTATACTAACGAGATCTTTAATTTTTAAGTGAATTTTGACAAGAATCTGTATCCCCTCTGTATTTTTTCAAGATCCAAGTACTTTGTTGCATATGTTGATTTTTTTTTTGTTGCATGTGTTATCAGACATATTGTGCGGGAGGAGTCGGAAGCGTAAGATGGAAAGTTCGTCCAGATGCTAGTTGCGTCCAATCTTTAATCTCTACATGAGAGAACTTCACGTCAGCACATTCACTCTATACCGTCGAATTCCAATCCAATAAACATAAGTGCACAAAAGAAAGATAGATAGTAAATCATATACATTCAATCTAAAACAATATTTTATTTTTTAGAATCTAGCACATGCTAATATGGTAGTAAGTCAACAATGCATCGGCGAGCAGAATTAAAGTGTTAATGCATTGCATTTGTCATAATTTAAAGCTACAACCTAATAATGTGAAACTATACATTGATATAAGGGGATATATCTAGTAATATTCCATCATTTGTTTGAAAACTTGAAACCATTATAGTTTGAGAACCAGATAAAACCAAGAAATCTCCTCGAATTCTTAAGGTATTGTTAAAGGATGGTGGTCTCCTTGCCGACGATCAATCTGAAGGGATACGGGTAGGATACACTAGCGTATAATTCAAAAATTCTACCACGTAAACCAGAAAGTCATGTAAGTAAGAGTCATAGATTGTTACCACTAGATGCGCAGTGCATCGGAAGAAGAGTTAGAGCAACCGGATCTAACATCGAGTGCGTCGATGTAGTGGTAATAATCGATTGTCTAACATACTTGGCACCGATTGTCTCCTTCAGCAACCTATCATGTTCCTTGCGTAGGTCACAGATCGTCCTCGATCAGTGCAACAACAATAGCAGCAGCGTCTCTACAGTATCCACACATTTATGGATGGAACACCGTACGCCGATGCGCTAACACCAGCATGCATGGTAAGGCCTTCAAGGAGATGACGGATAGGGTTTCGTGGTGTAACTCTCATCTTCTTTTTCAATAGCCCCATACATCCCCTTGTAAAGAGCCTATAACGGATCCTATCCGAATTAGTTTATTTCAACCCGTTAAGTGTGTGACCCTGTAGGATCATGTGTAATCGGTTGTGACTTGGAAACTCCTTTCCGACAACAAGTCGTTAGCGGTTCCTAGCAGGATTGTCGGACCCCGAGATTTGAATACCCAAAGTCCTTGTGTGTGTATCGTACTAGTCCCATGATCAGTAGCTAGTACACACATCCATAACATTGATATTCACATCCATACAGTTTACACATACAACATGAAATAAATAGGACATAACTTAAGCATTTACATAACAAGTTTATATTACACAAGCGACCGGTCAAATTAAACTACAAGTTTCAAGAGTAAACAAAAGAAGCATAATAATAAAACAAAAAAGGGTCCAGCGGTGTGTCTCATCCCTACCCACGAGAAACTAACAAGGACAAACCCTAGAAAGACCCGTCACCATACCCTTTGGTACCGGGTGCAAAGAACACGTCGTCCGGAACCACTTCATCCTTATACTCTGAACAACAATTTAAGCAATATTGTGTACATTTTGTACTCAACAAGACTTGTAGTGTATCACAACATAATATAAATGCAAGGCTATAAAAGAAAGTGGCTCTATGCTACAAGTTAATTTCAACATAAAGCAATTTTAATTTGCAATAAAGATATGTAATAATTTACAACAGAAATTTTAAAGAGCAATTGACATGTAATGAAATAACAAGTATGTAACTTAACAGTAGTAAATTGCAACCCCCTTAGCTGTGATTGTCAACTCATTCTCAGCCACAGACATGGCACACATGACAACAACACAAAACCATCTCCTTATTTTCCAGCAAGACCGTTTTTGCAAAAGTAGAGACTATACCCAATGTAACTTCACTAAGCAAGCTCATGATTGAGAGCACGGCTATTTAAATATATTTGAACTCTACATAGGTGTACAACTTAACTCACATGATGCGAGCTCTCTAGTTTGTGTCTAGTTTGTTTGGCATCTGTCGACATCACCGCTCACAACATGTTATTAAGCAGTTTAGAGTTCATAACGAAGCTTTTACATCACCTAGTCCTAACCTTGCACTAGCTCGACGAATGACAAACCCTTACTTCACCCGGGTACACCCCCATCTCAGTGAGGCATTCACCGTTGTATCGGAAAGCTTTGGTCCCAACACCTTGTTGAAGGGAACCCATTCGAGCAAACCTACCTGGATATGCTCGTACTATTGTGGCCTACCAACATGCATGGTTAGTCCTCGATGAATTAATCAGCTAAGATCGTCCTAGTTCAGTAGTGTGGTTGTACGCTTAGGCTTAGATTGGTGGCACCAGCGTTCGGTGACTCAGTCCTTAATCGACCCAGGTAAGGATCTCCCCCTATCTACATATGAGATACACTTCTCATATTCATCGGTTCATAATATAACTCGCCTGCGTCAAAAACTAAGTTTTTTATTTTTATTTTTATTCCAAACTAATAGAGGTAACCCTTCTGTTACAAAATTTCAAAATCTCCCAATTTCATTGACAAATTTACCAGATGTTCAAATCTCATGAAAACTAAAGCAAGACTAAGTGTCTATTCAACATTCGTAATCAAAATACCCAAATTGACATTATCTACTATATAAACCATGTCCTAAAGGCTACAATAGTAAGGATATCAACATCTCAAGGAGGATCATGCGTACAATATGAATTTAGCTATCGTTACCAGTAAATATAGCAATTTTAGCCAAACATACACGCATGCATAATAGAGTTTGCAAAAATAAAATACAATAATTGAAATAATAGGATCAACATAATCAATGGAGGTGCTTGCCTTGCTCTGATTGCTCAGAGAATGAGGGTGCTTGATCGTCAATAATCTCATTCGCGGTTCCGACATCTATTCAAAAGAACCGAGAATAAATGACATAGTAAAATAAATTCAACGGTAACAAAACCCAAATATTTTTTCATATTCAGACATAGCATGATTTTATATGAATTTATAAAAAAGAATCATCCAATGTGGAGTTCATATGCAAAAGTTATTAGCATTTAAATTTTGCTTGGTTTGAAAAATCCTGAAAATAAGAAAAAGGTAATAGTGATGGCGTATGTTTTGAAATTACACTTTCTAATAGAGAAGGACGGATTTCCTTTGAACTAAAAGCAGCTTTTCCATTTTCTTTTTTTTTTTGAAAAGCAATTTCTTACATGTGGGCCGGGCCCTACATGTCAGTCTCTCAAGTTTTAAATTCACGATTTTAATTAAGAAAATAGTGATGGTCCTATGTGTCATGGACTCATTAGTATCTAACTAAGTGATTAACCTTAATTTGATTTTAACCCGGAGTTAACCCTTTGACAAGTGGGGTCCACTTGTGAGCTTCCTAGTTTTTAAACACGTTTTATTAATGAAAACAGTTCATGGGTCCCGCATGTCAGTGACTCATTTACTAAAATACATTTAAATTAGATTTTTTATTAGTTTTTCATCCCACATGTCATCGACTTAATCTATTTAACCACTGTGATTAGCGTTAAATAAATCCTATTCGCAAAGGGGCCCACTGTCGAGAGAAAGAGAAGGAGAGCAGAGCGCAGTGTGCCACACCGGCGGTGAACGTCAAAGCGGCTTAGCTTGGCTAGGGGCAAAATGGAGTCCTAGCTTGATGGTGATTCTACCGAGTGGTGGTAGTGAGGCAATGGATGGTCGAAGCGTCACCGACGATGACTTCCAGAGGCAGCGCAGAACAGGGCCATGATGGTTTTGGCAAACGGAACAGAAGCAAAGCGAATGATGGTGCACATAAGCTCTAGAGGGATATTGTGATGCTACTAGCGGCGGCATGGGGACCAATGGTCATCAGAGCAGCGGCGATAACGCTTTCCACGGCGGTGCCATGATTGGCAACGGGGAACTCTATGCTACACTAGCTAATCATCCATTCTAACAGGTGTATTATCACTAGGGGACTACTATAAGCTCACAAAGGCGGTTAACAGCATCGGAGGATGGCCGGAGAGCTTGGATTAGCGACGGGCAGCGGTGATGGCGATGGCTTCACGGTGAACATGCTCTATGGTGTTGGAGAAGCTACAAGGAGCCACACATTAACTCATGAGTGTCCTAAGGATGGTGAAGGAGAAAGGAATTAGCCATTGACTCACCAGGGTGGCGGCAAAACAAAAGTGACTACTACGGCCGGATTTGGGAAAGAAGCGATTCCGGTGATTCTCTGCGTATGGACCAACATTAAGTGAGGGAATGTCTTTAGTGGAGTATAGAACATGTTGTGATGCGGTAGGGCAAAGTTCAAGCTCACCAGAAGAGCAGAACGTGCCGCCTTGGATCGGGGTGCGCGCCGGAGGTGAAGAAGACGATGGTGCGATCGGGATACATCAAGTAGAGAAATAGAATGAGCGAGGCCCTAGGAGTAAAGTGATGTGCATGTCGCGGGAGGAGAAGCTCACCAAAGGCGTTGGCGGTGTAGAGCTTGCTCACTAGCATCGAGAACGACGCTCTCGTCCCCATGGAACCAAGGAGCGAGAAGCTCTGATTCTTGGTGGGAGGTGAGAATGGCGAGTTGAGGAGATGGTGACACGGTTAGGAGATGGTGAAGTGGATAGATAGCCAGAAAATGGTTGGCGCGGTGAGAACTCAAGCGAGCTCTCTGGCTCTCCACCCATTCGGCAAAAAGTGGCGATAGGAGGGTGGTTGGCGTGGACAGGGTGACGCGCGGCACAACACAGAGGCGACATGAGTAGTTGAGCATGAAAATGGTGGGCGGCGATCGCATCCCGGGGGCCAGCGGTGCAGGCGCGGTGCGAGGTACAGCGAGGGGAGTAGGGTGGGCTAGCTGGCGAGCGCAGATGGGCCATGCTGGGCTTTTAGCCCAACGGAGCGGCGGGAAATGGAAAATGATTTGAAAATTTTGAGAAATGGCTAAGAGTTTGAGGAATTTTGAAATATATTAAATGAGCTCCACTCGGTGAATATGATGTTCGTTTGGTGGATGAGATGTTCACTAGGTGGTTTGGTTGGAAAGTGAATAGGAAGTTCACTTGTTGTTTCAAGAAATTGTTTGCTCTATTTACTATTGCCTTTTAAATTATGCTTTGCAATCTATTTATTGTATTTACTATCAATACTTCTTTCTACAAAAGAACCATATAACTATTCCTTTGTTCAAGCCTTGCATGAATATTAATTGTAAACTATTCTCTACGACTTGTTGAGTACTTTATGTACTTACGACTTTAAACTTTGCTGCTCAATTGAAAAAAGACAAGCTGCTCAAGAGTTCTGCAAAGAGGAGTTCTTTGAAGGTTTTGCAAATTAGGATGTGTTCTCCAAACGATTGTCTATGGGCATATTGATTGGCCTTTCCAAGTTTCTGTTCCACTCCAAAAGTTTATTTGTTTCTTTAGCCCTTCGTGACAAGTTAAGTAAACGTTGCCTTAAGGTACTATTATTATTACTATGTGTTATTTTGAGATCTTTTTAGTTAAATCGATAAATAGATGGTATTTCATCGATGTTTCATTGTGTGAGCCAGTTATTGATCTAGGACTAATTCAAAATACACAGAGGGTTTTGGATGTGTAAATCTAGGTCCTGACATGGGACGACGACAACGGTGGCTCACTAGAGATGGTGAAGATAGCGACGACGGCTCCGGTGGTAGTGATGATTTCGGTAAGGACTCGGTGCTTGGGAGTCGTCTCTACGATCGCAAGGAAGAGAGGAAGGTGGTTGTGAGGTCAATTTTGGATGAGGAGAGATGGACGATTTTTTTTGGGTCTAGCTCAGATTTGGGGGAGATGGAGGAAAATATGAAGGGGGAAGAGCCGTGGTACGGGGCTGCAGAGTTAGGGGTGGAGGAGGTGGGGGCGGATGGGGAGGCTGAGGGAGAGGGGGAGGAGGCGGGAGAGGAGGGGCATCAAAATCGCTATGGTGGCGACTCAGCACGGGTGAAGAAGATGGGAGGGGAGAAAAGAGAAAGAAAGAGAGGGAGAAGAAGGGTGATGTGGGTGTTGACATGAGAAAACTTTGCCACGTATGCAAAACTGCTTAACCAAACCGCCTAAAGGGGTTAAGTGACCTGGTTTCGAAAGATTAGGTGGTGGGAAAACCGGTTTCGTAGTTGAGGGGATTAAACCGACTTTTTAGAAAGTTCAAGGGAGTAAAATGGATTTATTCCTTCATTTTCTCAGTTTTTTTCAATGTTCTTACTTTTCGAAGTCAAAAAAGAATGTCATTTTCTCCTCAATTTTTTGAAGTTTGTTCATTTTTACAATTGTGATACAAAATTTGTTAGACCAAGGCCTAAGGGTTGCCATGCGCACGTCTAGCAAGTATGGTTAGTAACCATAGTCGTGACCCGTTACACTTGCTACTTCCTTGGCCCTATGTCGCACCTTTCATACTCTTTTAGCAAAAAAGAATATCACAGAGTTTAGCAACCAACCAAACAACCTCTCAAACTTTTTTTGGCTAGATTTTGTCACCGCTGTGGTAGGTGATTTCACCGAAGCAGGAAGTATGGCTGGTAGAACTTTGCCACGAATCATATAGCACCCACCTGTACTGACTAGTGGATTTTCAATCCCAACGATACAAGGTGGGTCAACACTGGAAACACAATGCATAAACACAGCATTCTTGATATCTAAATGAAAATTTTGTAACATTACATCTTTTTTGTTCTACAGGTCTCCATTTTGATCTTTACTCCTCTAAAAAGTTTACCTACAACAGAAGGTTTATTGGAGACATTACAAATTAGTAGTTGTCTGGCATCACACTGGTGACGGTTACAGAAGTTTAGAAGTTCAAACGATATGTTACATGGCCGTCAACATAGGGTGTGTTTGTTCGTTGAATGGAGTGGTCCTGAACCATTCGGTACGGGAAATGAGCTCGTTCAGTTGTTTGGCTGGTTGAATGGAACCAAACCATTCGGGATGAGATGGTTTAAGAAATAAGAATATTCCATGTTTATGTTGTATCATCCCGTTCAGGAAAAAATCCCGAACAACATCGTTCACTCGAGTTCCAAGGCGCTTGGTGATGTGGCGAGGTTGATTTACAAGCTTCAAATGACCATATTTCCTAAACCGAGTATCCGATTTGCGATTCGATTGAACCGTTGTGTTTCTTGCCATTTAATCAACAAAACAAGACCACTGTTGGCATATTTTAGTGCAAAAAATATCATACGGGCCCCTGTAGGATCAATGATAACTGACTAGAGGGGGTGAATAGGAGGTTTCTAAATTTAATCGACCAAATTTAACTTTCAGCAGCACAGTTCTAACAGAGCAGTCTAGAAACAAAGGTAGAACTAAATAGCTACTCAGGAAAGTGAAGCAAAGACAATACAAGATACAAATCTAGCTAAACAAATAAATCACAGTAAAGGAGCCAAAAATGTAAGTGCAGAAGGTAAAGACAGGAGATGACCACGGTGAGGACAATGAAGTTTTTCCTGTCGTATCGAAGACCTAAGTCTTCACTAGTCCACGTTGAGGAAGCTTGAACCAATCAAGCCGACTCCACGAATTAAGTCTTCCCTCGATTTCACTGATGGTTGTTCTTTCTCTACTCCGGAGATGGTGAACACCGAACCACTCACAATTGGCACCAAGTTTCTTCACAATCTTCTTGAAGAGATCACGTGCAAACTTCCGCCAAGCCGTCTAGGTGCTAACAGCACCAAGAGTAATAAATCACAATCTTTGCTTGACAGCACTCAAGTGCAATGGATCAAACTAGAATGAATGCACTTGAAGTTTTGCTCAACAACCTCACAATGAATGCACAAGTGTAAATGAGGTGTGAAGTGAATGCTCTTAGCTCAAGAATGTCAATATGTAAGCACTAGTTATGTTCAAGAGCAGGTGGAGGGGTATTTATAGCCTCCTACAACCGATACGACCGTTGGGACCAATTTACACAGAAAAACAGCACAAACAGTAGTACCGCCATTAAACAGCCAGTATTACCGCACTATCCCAAAACAACCTATAACGGCTAGCGCAAACAAGCATGAAATGTTCTGACAAAGCTATTGGGGATTCGGCGCGGTACTACCGCCAACTATCATGCGGTAGTTCCGTTTTAGTGGAGGTTTCGATTAAGAGCGGGTACTTTCTGTTTTTCTTAAGTTTCAAAAACATCAGTACTAGAAATAACGTACCGCTACTTAACCATCGGAAGAACCGGGAATGTGGTAGTTCCGCGAGTTGAACTCCAGTACTACCGTTCCTCAAAAGATCAAATCAACTCCAAAAAACATACGTTCTATAGAAAACGTACCGCCACTAATTTCGGATGTACCGAAGTTACGGTAGTTCCGCTAAAAGCACTGCGGTACTACTGTTCCTTGAGAGAGCAAACAGATTCCAAATAACAAGTTTTTGGAAAAAAACGTACCGCACAAAGATCGGTACTTCCGCCAAGCGGTAGTTTCGCAATTTGAACGTCGGTACTACCGCATATAAAAAACACAGAACATCTCTCAAATGAAGTATCCAAGTGGACCCCAAAAAGCATTTTAACTCTTACGGAACAAGGGTTTTGACCATACGACTTGGAACACTTCTTGAACACTTCAAAGACTCTACGGTAGTTTCCTAAAAGGAGTGCGGTACTACCATTGAGCGGTAGTTCCGCCAAGTATACTACGGTACTACCGTTGAGCGGTAGTTCCGCCAAGTATATTTTTGTACTATCGTTCCTCTTGAGAAACACCAAAGATTTATTTTCAACACAACCTCCAAAAGTACGCATGATCCTAGATTGATCCATTGTGCTTAGGAATGTGTTGTCAAGTTACTAGTTGTGATCCCTCTCAATAGTATGACATCTAACCTATAATCCGGTCTCCTAACTAATTCTCCTGAGACCGGTAAATAGAAAGAGATCCTAGACTACTTGTACCTTGTCTTTGAACCATATTGATCTTCATGTTGTCCTCAAGCATGCATTTTCTTGTAGTTGTGTTCATCACTGGGACTAAATCTTTCTAAACACTCAATAACCACATTAGTCCCATAAAACATATTGTCATTAAATACCAAAACACTTTTTAGGAGTCTAGATGCTTTCAATCTCTCCCTTTTTGGTAATTTGATGACAACACTATCAATATGTGAGAAGAATAAATTTTTAGAATATACCACTTGTTTGACAATGAGATGAATATTCCTGTTGAGGCTTGAACAAAATAATTCTTGCAATGAACTTAAGGAAGTAAGAGAAATATTTGCTTATTGAAGTTATTTTAAGTTAGCTCCCCCTAAACATGTGCATAAATAAAAGTTTTATAAATACATGAAGACATTGAATATGACCGAGAAGGTAGATTGCAAAGTCAACTATAAACATGGAGTCATACCAAGACACAGTTCATATTATAATAGCAAACATTTTAGCACAAGAGTCATAGATGCACATAAAAACTAATCTTCTATTCTTTTTCCCTATTCTTGTTCTTGCAGTCTTCTCCCCCTTTATTCTTCTCCCTTTCTTCTCCCCCTTTGGCATAAAAAGAACTAAAAATGTCACGCACAAGGGCTCCGAAAGCTTGGTCTGAGTGAGGTTGTTCGGCTGAGGGATCTTCAGGAGAAGAGTGATCTTCAACAAGAGTCGCAGCTGGCTCTCACGGGGAAGGTGCATCGTGATCAATGATTGGAACTTGATCTTTAAGGAAACGAGCCAGGGAAGATGGAGCCATATGAGCCTAAGGAGTTGGAGCTACTAAAGATGAAGGAACAGGAACCATTGAAGTTGGAGAAACTGGAGCTTCTTGTGTTGAAGAAGCTGGAGCTACTAGACTTGAAGTGGAAACTTGTAATGCCCAGAGTTTCGCTTAGGGGGAAAAAGAATTTTAATCGGGGAAAAGTTGCTATTGAAAAATCGTCAGTCTCTGGGGAGGTTTAGGGAGTTGGGCCTCTGGCCAGGCTGTCCAGGCCTTTTGGCCGGCCAAGCCACTCCCCTTGGGCCTAGGCCCATGCGCCCCCCTGTGCTAACCCTAGCCGCCCCCTTTCTTTCCCCCCTTGGCCGCACCCTTTACCCCCTCCCTCTTTGGCCGCCGCCCCCTCCAGCCCCCATCTCTCTTCCCCTGCGTCCCTACCTTGTTGGTGCCGCCCCCTTCCTCCCTGGTGGCTGCCCCCTGCTGTGGTGCCTTCCCTTCTTGCCTACGGAGTTCCCCGCTGCCGGTTTTCGCGAGGAAGCTAGGAGGAGCAGCAGGCTGTTCGGCCATAAGAGGTGAGGAGGAGGAAGACCATCATCTCCAAGGCTCTTCCATCTACATCCTGGTTTCTGCAAGGGTAACAAATGCCAATCTTCATCGTTTGATTAGTGGTAGATGTGTTTTGGATCATAATCGATTAGATCGAATTGCTGCGATTAGAAAGTCAATTCTGTACAGAATGTTGTGAGGCTTGTTTCGTGATCTTAGAAGCCGAATTTGAGATGTCCGTCTCCTAGAGTTATGTAGGTTTTGTTCTTAGCTTTCGGTGGCCGCCAAGAACACTGAATTACGATGTACGGATCAAAAGTTATGATAGTTTCCGTCTCTGTTGTCCAGAATCCTGACGAGAATGAACTGTCAAGTTGTCTTTTAAACTATGATTGTGTTAATGAAAAATTTAGGGCTTTCACCCAACTATGTTATTGTAGGCTTTGGTCTTAGCTTTTGATATTGATAAAGAACGTAAAGTTTGGTTTAGCCAATTAGAAGTTATGGCATTTACCGTGCCGCTGTCCAGAATTGCCGGTAGTTCTGACAAAAAGTGTTTGTTGGTCTTTTGGAGATTGATACATATAGAATTCGGGATTTCCACCAACTAGGTTGTTGTAGATAATATCATTACCTTTCAAACAAACTTGAGAACACCCCTTTTCGAGTTTTAGAGCAAAAGTTATGCTACTTTTACTACTGCTATCCGATAAGGCCTTCTGCTAGATTGTGGTTTAAATCAAGCAACGGGTACAGTTAAGTGATGGGGTTGGGGTATGAGTTAGGGGCGATGCGAGTAGTGTCTTGATGACTTAGTTCTTATTGAGTAACTTTGGTGTAGGGGGTGAGGCGCTAAGGTTAGCGGCTTCTTCGTTGCCTCCCAACGCATCGCAACGCTAAAGGCAAGTACACTGACGTTTGTATGAATTGTGTATGTTGGATGCTTGATGTTCGTACTGTGTTTTCACTTGATACGTGAGAAGTTCCGATGATTATGTTTCTTCCGTATGTGAAATTCATATGTTCAAAGATGATGCTAGTCGTTGTTCATAAATCAATGACTTTTGTGTGATTTGTAAACACTGGATGCTCGTTGATTAGTATTGTGTTTTGTTGATGTGTGAGAAGCTTCAATGTTCATGTTCCGTCCACGGGAGTGGAGATTATAGTAGTCAAGAGGTTTCAATGATTATGTTCTTTGCGCATGCTCCTTCATATGTGTGGAGATGATATTAGTCATTATTCATAAGTTTATTCATGCATCCATGTTCATGTTCCGTCCACGGGAGTGGAGTCTAAAGTCCCATCAATTCCAGTATGGGCAAGTGAAGTCCCACCATTCCAATGTGGGCGATTTTGGACACCGTATGAAACGTTCTTCATACGGTATTTTGGATCCCGTATTTCGATAAATACGGGCTTAGGTGAACACCGATGGGTGTGTCACTAGCTATCTGCAGTATAAGCGTGAGTGCATCCAACCAGATTCATGGCATCCATGCATTTCAAGACATTCTTTCGATAATCTCAGTAGTGTCATGTTTCTCGTGAAGTATGTTCTTTTATTTCTTTGTACTTGCTGAGTCCTGGACTCACTCTGGCTTTGTTGTTTTGTTTTAGGTGGCCGTTGATGATGACTCTTTCGGGAGGGAGTAGACATGCACTAAATACACAACACCATATTCCAGTTTCAATAATAGAACTTGGTTGAATTCCTTCATTTGTTTAGAGATAAATTGTAATAATTGAGGTGACATGTAGATGATGTTTCCCGTTTGGTTATGGATGTTTATTTTCCGCTGTGGTACTTTACTTTCATAGGTTCAGCTTATATTTGTGCTATTATGCCTTTTGAGTTGTCTTCCTTCCTTTCGTTATAAATTGGAATATTGCCTCAATTCTTTTGATTATGGTTGTATGATAGATTCTTTAGGTAACATTTTGGCTTCTGGATAGCCAGGGTGTTACAGTTGGTATCAGAGCGGGCGTTAGGTCTGTGGTAATTAAGTTATTAAAATGACACACTCTGCACAGTAGGTGGGGTTGGGAAATCCATTGTTTCCGTATTTCTATTGTTATGTTTCATTTGTTGAGCAATTGTTGAATTGCTTCTATACTATCTTTCTTGTTGTTAATCTATGATATGATATGATCTTCTATACCTATGAATTTATTGTGTGATTGTTATGAGATGATATTCTATATTCATATTGATTATTGGCTATGGGTGACATTGAGAGGTTGAGGTCGTGGTGGTGGCCCTGGGTTTGTCAGATTACACCACTGTTCGTGGTAACAGAATAGAGTAGTATCTACCCTGAATACCATAGTTGAGGGTTGAGGATGAGTTTCTTTAGAGAATATTATTCTCTTCCTTGATTCTGAATGTGGCCAGTTCTGGTGTTAGTTGCGGTTGATGAAGTTTTCTGGAGTTAGTGTTTTACATTTCTTCTGATGAGTTTCCATTGATCTTTCTTGATTCATTATATCGACTACTTGTTCTCCTGACTACTGGTCTAATGTTGTTTCTTGGAATGTTAGTTATCAGCGAAATTTATCTTTTCTTGGGAGTTCTGCCCTTCTTGTTGGAGAATGCGAATTATTTATTCGCTTGGTATTCTGGATACTAAAAGTTTTTTGTTGCAAGTTCTTTATCATGTGAAAGCTTTGGCTTTATGTATTTCTTTTGAATTCTTTCAATTGTGAAATTTAATACCTCTTTTTCTGAAAGATTGTGTTAAAACATTTAAGTGATGTCTTGTCATGCTTAAGTAAGAGGTGTTAATTAAATGAATTAACCGTTATGAGATAAGTTATCATATTTGGGTTATTGGCTTTGTGCAAGCAGTTTATTCTTAACTAGCATACATGGAAGTGAATTGACTAATGCGAAATGTCGTTGTATTTGGTACATGATGAATTTTAGATAAGAGTTTGTTCATACTGTTCAAAGACCTATTGTTATTAAGAAGTGTGGAAATGTTAATGAACTGGTTTGATCCTTACGATCGAGTAATCTGTTAAATTTGTTAGATGGATTAGAATCTAGGTCCTCTTTCGGTTATTCTAACCGCTAGTGATGGTTAAGTTAAGAATGTGTTTGAATGTTGCCTTGATAAATATTCATCTTGAATCTGTCTTCTATTTGGATATTGATGATCTTATTCGAATGATAGCTTTACCTAATTCTTGTCATGCTAAAAATTATTGAAACATGTTTAAATGACTAAATGAGCGATGATGTATCGCCTTGTGAAACCTTGTCTTATGCATCCTATAATATTGAAGTTTAAGACATTTCATTCTAATTTCTGAACGTAAGGTAGAATGTTGAATCTATCCTCATAACTATTGTTGAGTTTGCAATCAGAGATAGGATCATGATTGTGTCATGTGTGGCTAGAGAACATTTAGTGTGTACTATCTTGGCGTCGAGTGTCAGTAAGAGTTAAATGGATGAAAGCTAATAAGAGATTTTTGTTGGTGTACATTGGTGAGATTGTCATGTTCTATTATCATCTTGTTGAAAGAGTTTGTTTCAATTATGAGGTTTCAATTATGAGGTTTTTGCACTAGGTTTATGCAATCTTATTTAGATTTTAGAGACATGATGAAGTAATTCATTGTGTTTCTTTTCAAAAGTTCATGAAGTGATAAGAGGTTATGATGATTCTTGCTAATAGCATATTATTTCGTTGATTAGTGTGATTGTCAGACTGTGGTTGTGATGATAATGTTGAATGATTTATAAGTAAAAGAAATTGATCATTTGCATGATATTGTTTTAGTGAAAGTTTTTTTAGTTTTGCGTTTGTTATCTTTTGGACATCATGAGTTGTGGGGTAATTGAGTTGTTTCGAGCAAAGTGACGTGTTGAAAGATTTTATTGGTTCTTAAGTGATTCCTGTGATTTGGGTCTTAAGAGTTTATCTTGTTTAAGCTGACAAAGTGATGTAGTAATCACAGAAAATACATTTCCTTGTTAAAGGAAGGAGTGAAGTAAAAGTATTTGAGATTTAAGTCATGTTTCGCAACTTGCAGTTTATTTGAGTGTGCTTAAACCTTATGCATTTATTCCATAAGAGTTTACCAATTTTCAAAGGGCAATACCTTCACCTCATTGGTGGTTGGGTTTTTGCTTACAGTAGGACTTGAGCCCTCATTTGTTGACTCCCTCTTATGTTTTTTGTGTCCTTTGCCTAAGCAACTTTTTCCCTTGGTCCTGTGTTTACTTCGGACGGTAAATGTCTTCTTTTGCCTTTTCTTTTGAGGAAGGATTCATCGATTCATTTCACATGGGTTTTTTTCGAAGTGTTATTCAATGTGATTGGGAGACCTTGGGTTGTAAGTTATTCGAGGAGCATTGGAGGATGAACTGATTTCGTGTATAATTCTTAGAGAGAATTTTATTTATACAAAATGTTTGCCTTTGAGGCTAAACTGATTGCATTGTTTCAACCATTAGAACCTATGGAGATTTGTGATCCAAGATCCTTTGTTCAATTCGGGTGGAACATTAGAATTTCGAATGGATGGGGATCTTGATCAAGGTATTAGAGTGTCGCGATTGAGTACCTTGCACGGTTGTGCAGATAAAATATGATGGTGTTGTAATGAGAGTAATATTAGCAAAGTAATATGATCGTTAAAGCGATTAATGAGGTAGCCGAGATTGTTGGATTGTTATCAGAAATGACTTGGACGTAGTAAGTAACTCTCTAAGAGCTTGAATCTTTATAAAGATAATTGGGTCGAGGAAATGTTTTCGTGTTGATGTTAATGTGCGAGTATGTTTGGATTGTGATAATTTTAGGGATTTAATTTGAGGTTTCCCCTATCTTCTATATGAGAAGTTCATGGTAGGAGTCCTAGAGTTTAATTTTGGGCTTCGCATTCTTTTTGCTAGGACCTTGAGTCTCCCAATGATTATGTGTAGAGGAAGTAGAATAAGAGTGGATTCCAAACAATAGGATGATCATTGATAGAACCCTTTTGATGAAGTGTATGAATGTGTGTGCCGAGGATTCCGAGCTGTTTATTCTGAAAGATTGAGGTGATGTGGTTGTTTGAGAGGGCTATTTTGAGATGTATTGGGAGTTATATGTCAAAGTATTTCCATCGGTACAAAAGTTGGCTAGAGTATGTTTAGTCGAATCAATAGAGTCTCTTCACAAAGGTGTGGATGGTGTATTTCGGATTAAGCCTAACTTGAGGAGGTTAAATTAAGAGGATTGAGCTCGTATGGTATGTGATGAGTTCGAAGTCCAAGGTTTGAGAGAAATTTTATTCCTAAAAGAGAAATTGAGAAAAAGGACGTTTTCTCGGGTAGTGAAGCGTTTTCTTGATTCTCGTTTGAGTTGTGTGTTGTTGACTGATGTCTTCCGCAAATTGAGTTTTGCTTTATGTTGGCATGTGTGGTTCTGATCAGTTCAGAAAAAAAAATTGATTTGGTTATTCGAGTGATTTGTCCTTTGACTTTTGTGGCATTTAAATCGCAAACCGCCCACTTGGAAAGTGGACAGTATATGGTGCATAGTATATTCTTTTGACTCTATCATTCTTTGAAAGAATCTATACCCCTAATGATGACATCTACTCCATCAAATTTTCTTTCATGTAAGATGTTATCAATGATGTTTCAGGCATGTCCTCTCACAGCATCAAAATTTTCACTTTTTGGTAGGAAGGTGTGATTGATAATTCTATTAATCAGACTGGGTATGGGTAGCAGACCATGAATTTTACCTGTAGTGGTCCTGACATTCCTGTCATAGAATTCTGTCCAAGCCGGAGCCAGCAAAGCAGATCTGTCATAAAGCTTTTCCCATCTGTCAGATGGTGTTCTCCGAACATGCTCAAAATCAGCCTTGCTACCTTCCAAATAGCGAGTCATTGTCATCCATTGAATTTTTGAGAAATCTGAGAAGATATGTACTATGTTCCAAATACCTCCCATCCCATTCACCCTGGTTCACCCAACCAAACGCATAGTGTTACAAGTAGCTCGGCTCAGCCGACAACATAAACATTAACAACCATTTACAAAGAACGGGTAAGCGTCGTGACCAGGTTTCAAAAAAACGGTCGGTTACCGCTGGTAACCGGATTTACCAGTGGGTGCTGGGAAACCCTAAATTGGCCGGTTTTTCCGGATTTTTGCAAACTCAAATTCCAAATTTTGAATTTTGGATGGTTTTTAAGCAAATTCCATCTGGAATTTTTCTGGGAAATCCAGTTACCGGCCGGTTTTGTTTTCTGGCCAGCGACCGGGATGTCCCTCGGGAATGGGTTTTTGATCCCTGGTTGTGACATCTCCATATTGTGTTACAATGGGTAACAAAGAACTAGAAGTCCGGATGATATACTTGCCAGCGGCGAAGCCATTCATCAGTCGCCTGCATCAAGGAAGCTGCAAGTAGCTGCTCGCGAGGCCCATTCGATGATATGATGCCAATCCAAAGATGGGCAATGTTAGCTCACCAGCGGCGTTCATGCAGTGGTTGGTGCCCCCAGAATTGGGGCATGTGGGTAGATTTTTTAAAAAATAATATTAATTTAAAAGATAATTATAAAAATAAATAGTCAAAATAAAAAATTACAAACTAAGCGCCTCTCGCCAATTGAAATGGCGATAGGCTCTGTCGCTATTCCAATTGGCAACAGGGGCCTTGCCACTAGCAACAGAGGGGCTCAACAGTACCTAAAGCTCTCTGTCGCCAATTCAAATGATGACATAGATCCTTTTTTATAGTATTGTTTCTAGAAAAATTAAATATAACAAATGAGCTCAAAAAATATAAGTTTTTTTGTGGAGCCTCCCAACATGGTGTACTTGTTTGTGCAATTTTCCATAATTTTGTACATTCTCAATTTTTCTCTAAAATTCATTTAAGTATACTGTTTGTAATAATTTCTAAATATAGAAAATGAGATCTAAAAATTAGGATTATTTTTGGAAGGCTCCATATATAGTGTACTTGATTGTATAATTTTTCTAGAATTTTATATATTTTGAAATTGTATAAAAATTAAGGGTTTATATCTCAAAAATTAGGATTTTAGGTTTCAGAAATTAGGGTTTCATGATTTCGCCGTTAGGAACGGATCTTTTTTATTTTAAAGATATCCGACCTGACACCAACTTATCTAGGTTGCGGATATTGATAGGCTGAAGGAAAGGTTGGTCGTTGACAGGTACGACGCATCATCAACGGTAAGGATGGCGGCCTTGGCGCCGTACCTATCGCCAGTCAATTTTTTCTTTAACCTATCAATGTATGTGGTCCTAGTAAGTTGGTTCTAGGTCAGATATATTTAAAATAAAAAGGATTTCTGATGGCGGAATCATGAAACCATGAAACCCTAATTTTCTAAACCTTAAATCCTAATTGTTGAGATAATTTTAGAACATATAAAATTCTAGAAAAATTACACAATCAAGTACACCTTGTAAGGAGCCTTCCAAAAAAACTCCTAATTTTTGGAGCTCATTTTCTATATTTAAAAATTCCTACAACCAATATACTTAAAAATTTTAGAGAACAATTCAGAATGGATAAAATTATGGAACAATTACACAAGCAAGAACACTATGTCGGGAGGCTCCATAAAATATTCCATAATTTTTTGAGCTTATTTGCTATATTTAAAAATGCCTAGAAATAGTACTATAAAAAAGATCCTTGTCGCTATTTGAATTGGTGACTGGTACCTATCGCCAATTCAACTGACGACAGGGTGCTCTAGGCACTGTTGAGCAGGGATCGACTAATCGATACTCGCTCACTTCCCGGTGGCTAGCCGGGAATGGTAACCGCCGAGTTACTGGAAATGCTATTTTTTCGGACGAAATTCAATTGAATTTGCTTAAAATTTGCCCAAAAATCGAAGTTTGAATTTTGACATTGCTAAACCGGATGTTGTAGTTCCTATTTTGGACTCCCCCCCTTGATGGCCGTGAAGCGATTCTGCGCGGGTTTTATTCCTGTTTGTTGAGCCCCACCAGTGGCTGTGTCACTAATTGGAATGACGACATGAGCCTGTCGCCATTTCAATTGGCGACAGATGCCTAGTTTTATAATTTTTTATTTTGACTATTTATTTTTGTAATTATCTTTTAAATTAATATTATTTTTATCAAAAATTCCATACGGGTGTACTGGGATCAGTATCTGTAGGAGAAAAAACATGTAGTTATCGAATGAATTGATGAAGGGAAGTCACATAGAACTACAAAGAAATGAACGAAGACAAACTGGTACAAAAAAAAAGCAACTGGCATAACAGTACTTACACTTGGAAGGTGTCGCTAAGTAATGAAATGTCAAGAAACATGCACCGAGATCCTTGAGTATTGGTCCAGTCGGGATTCTATATATGGGGTACCTGCAATTGTAAAGCCCTAGGATGAAACCAATAGGTAGAATCATAGCAACACTTCACTACCAGTATTGCTCTTCTACAAAAGTTGTATTAACTGAGATTTAGCATAGTGGGCACCCCTTCGTATGCATCCTCTCTTTTTGCCAGCACACAAAGTGTCATAATTCTATTTGAGACGAACCTAAACAATGTAATCAAGAAAAGAAGATGAAGTACTACAGCTGTGGATCTAGATCTCATCACACTATTGATTACTACAGCTGTGGACCTAGATCTCATCAGACTATTGATGGTTACTATGAAACACAAAGGTCAACTTGGTGCAGTTATAGAGATCACAAATAATTACTTGCACACACTAAAATGATATAGTATTATAGTGGGATTTCATACTTTAAGAAATGAAAATCTCAAAATGTCGAGACCCAAATATGCAAATCTGGACCTTTTGTGTGTAACACACTGGTCCAGGATCACGCTAGTGCACATAGTATCAACATAGATGAATATCATTTCACACAAGGTGAATATAAAAATAAACAAATAATTTGATTAATAAGCAACAGTTGTGACCTTATAGTCGAGTTTATATTTATTAAGCCACACAGGGCTAGCACTAAGTAAAGAGACATCAATGGAATAGCAACAACTCCACTGGGAACTCATCAACTTGCCACAGGCAACCGACTTGGATCAACACCCAGCGATCACCATCCTCGTGAAACTCCTCCTCAAAAGCGGCGAAGACTCCTCCACTTTAGTTGAATGATTGCAGCAAGAATGAGTACTCTGAGTACTTAGCAAGTCGTACCACATAATAGATGATGGCTTATTTCAAGAAAATAGCTTATATGGTTATTTTGCAAAAAACAATATTTGTATTTGAATACAAATTATAGATTGAAAACGTATTTTTAAAATAATAATAATAATAATAATAGATTAATATGTATTTTCACACAGCTCACAAAGTCTAATCAATTTCTTTCACACGGCCATATGAGTTAAACCACGTAGTTGTACCCTTCCTATTTTTTTATGAAAATCTACCCCTCGTGTGAAATCCTCAAGTATGTCTATGACCGCAGAAGCGGCTATTCAAATAGATTGATTAACGCTCTACAGAGGTTTGTACACTTTACCCACAAGATATAACCAGTGTAGCTAGCACAAATCATAACAAAACCTTTCAGAAACTTCATCTCAACAATAACCCCTCCCGATGTGCATACCATTGGCACCAACCCAAACATAGTGCTTTGGGCCGATGCACACCGTTGGACTTGGAGACGGCAAACCGCTTATAAATGTGAACCGAATAGAGTAGTACACACCTCCACCCTGTCGCAAAGCTAACCTACTACCTGAGGTAGCCAATATTGAGACTCCATTACGTAATGATCAAGGCATGTCCCATACCAGACATGTGGTCATATAGTAAGGCTCAGTTCAATAGCGTACAAAGTTAAGTTCTTAATTGAGCTAGGTGAGACTGCCAGTTTCTAAGTCACCACAATTCACATTTCCAAATCATAGAGTTCCACCATACCAATTTTTTCCACTCGTCTCAGCCTAAATCTTTTTCCACCTTGTTTGTTAAGTGCATCACATGCTATCAAAAAATAACAACATACAACACACAATTTTTCCACAAATTTTCCATAATCACTTGGTCAAGTTTAGATTTGCAACTCAAAATAATATCAATAACCTATTACATGGCTAAGCAGACTATTCGTGTCTAACCAACCCACATTTGTGCTATAGTAATACCAACTAAAAATTAACCAAGCTAGGGTGACAAAAGATCAAGATAATACAATGACTAAAGAGGATATATTCAAGTAGGTGTATAGCTAATCCCAAAACATTTAAAGAATTAAATAATTGAAGTAACATGCAATAATTTGAATCGAAGTAATTTTGAAAGAAACTAGGTTTAACAAGGTCAAAGATATAATTTACCTTGGAACAAGTCTTAGTACTCGTCTTGAGCTTGATCAACTCAATATCTACTCATAAACGAAAGTGAAAACCTAAATAAATACAAAACGGAGCAACAAATAAACTCCAAAAATTAAAAAAAAAATCATAGAAAGGTAGAGATTGAATTTAGATGAATTTAAAATTTTGAATGGGCTCAATCGGAGTTCGTATGAGGAAGAACGAGCTCTTAAATTATTAAATCTAAGAAAAAGAGAAAGAAAACACTATTTTAGATTTTTTTTAATTTTCTTTCTAAAGGAAATCCTAAAATATTGCATCAGCAATGGATTTCAGAATTAAAAGAAAATCCCAAAAATAGGAAATAGAGGCTAACAAGTGAGACCCAAGGTCTATGGACCGGGTTCATGGAATTTGGTCTACTGGTCTATGACTCACGAGTCTACAGCATAGTGCACTGACATGTTGGTCCACATGTCAGCAACTTGGCTCACTGTTGACCAAGTCCACGTGGAACTAGATCTGGTGCGGGCGCGAGGGTGAGCTGACTCAGCGTTGATGCAGCTACCACGTAAGCACTAGGGCTGAGGTGGCGCTGGCACGACAAACACGTGGTGACATGTGGCTGACACGTAGGCTCGATGGCAGTGGCGGCTCGGGAACTTAAGGTCGTTGACGATTAGGGCCACGGCGGAGCAAGCGGAGGGTTGCGGTGGGTAGCTGAGGCGACGACGAGCTTAGCGAAGTACACGCAGTGGGCGGACGTGGACAAAGATGTATGGCAACGAGGTAGAGGCAAAGGTTAGGGTTCAGGCTTGTCGGCGATGGGGCTAGGGTGACGCTCCGGTGAAGGCAGATCTGGGATGCGATCGTCGAGGCAATCCTGACGGTGGTGACGAGGCTCACCGGAACGGTGGCAGTGAAGACAGAGAGCTTCGACCGGTGTTGGAGAAGATGATGATGACGAGGGCGCTAGGCGGCAACTTGGGCGAAGGCAGCTAGGGCAAAAGATGCGGCATGACTCGGGGTGTGAAAAACAAAATCCTTGGGGCTTTAAATAGCCCCGAAAGGTAGAGTCCGGGTCGTCTATGGTGGCGGTGTGGCGGGAGAGAGAATCCAAGTCGGGGACGACGAGGACGAACCTGACAGGTGGGAGCCACTCGTCAGCGGCTGCGGCTCAAGCGCGTTTTGGGCCGAGTGGACTGGGCCAGAGGGAGAAAAGAGATTGGGCTGGAGAAAGAATTCAGACCAAAGAGTTTCCTAAGATTTTAAATAGGTTTTCTATTTTAGAAAATACAGAAAGTGAAATGACAAATTAAAACTAGCAAATGGACTTGGAAAAATTCCAAAAAAATCTAGAAAATATATCCAAGCACAAAGAACTCAAATAAAATAGTTTTAGAATTAATTGATGTTCAAATTAATCATATTAAATTGTTTTGAGTTTGAAAGTCTCAATTAAGCTTTATGAAATTCAAACAAAATTTGGTGAAATTTTCCAATGGACTAAACTACTTAAAAAGGTTTTGGAACTTCAAAATTTTGATATGTTACACAAATGCATACCATGAACAACAAAAAGAAGTAGCAAAGTTAGCATATGCTATCATGGAAAACATGTCATTCTAAACAAAATGAGATAATATGTAGTATTGGAGACTGTTAGGACCCGAAAATGCAAATCCAGACCCTCTGTGTATACCGCACTAGTTTAGGATCACGCTAGTGCACACAGTGCCAACATCAATCCAATATCATCCATACACAATGGATTAATGATAAATGTACTGAAATTTATAAGCAAATAAGAGTTATGACCTTATGACCGAGTTTACAATTATTTAGCCACACAGGGCTTAACTCTAAATAAAGATAATTGCAGTGGAATGAAGGAAACTCCAGTGGAACCCATTGATTTGCCACAGGCAATCGACTGGGAATATGACCTAATGATCGACTTCCTCGTAGTACTCTTCCAAAGTAGGTGTAGACCTCTCCACTTCATCAACAGAGTGATTATTATTGCAAGGTGCGCACATAGAGTACTCAGCAAGTTGGGCACACATAATGCAAGTATATACAATGGCTTATTCCAAAGGATATGGCTTCTACATTTATTTAGCATAAAGTAATATTTGCAATTGAGTACCAATAATAATTTGAAAAGCGGAAGTTGAAACAATAAAAGAACTTATTAAGCAATCAAAAGTTTACACAAAATTTCACATAGCCTAATCCATTTGTTCACATAGTCAACCTTCCCAATTTTGTTTTATAAGACTACCACATGCGTGAAATCCTCGAGCATGTCTATGACCATGGACACGGCTATTCGAATAGATTTGATGAACACTCAGCAAAAGTTGTACAACTTTCCCCATAAGATATGACCAACATCACGGTTCTGATATATTTCCATAGACATGCGACCTGGTGGATCATAACAAGGCAGTTCAGAGACTTCACCCCAAAAATTGGCCCTCCTGGTAACCTACCTACACCCTTATTCCAAACATAGTGAATATCCATACATAGTGAAAGGGTGCAGGTGTACATTGTTGGATTACAAAACGAGAATCGTACATGATGTGGTTCATACATACCACACCATCCACCCCACACATAGCTAATCTACTTTCTGAGGAAGCTAACATTGAAACTCAATAACTTATTACGCTATGCTCTTTCCATTAGAGTATTTGGTTGTACAATTGTGGCTCAGTTCAATGCCATACAAAGTTAAGTCCTTAATTGTCCTGGGCAAGACTACCAAATACACTAAACTTACACATAGAAACATGTAAACCAACACACACTCCACCACACATAGCCCTGGTCTAAATCATTTATTCACCCCAGTTGTCTACACATAGCACATAATTATCCACAGTGATTCCATATTCAATTAAACAGGTTTAATGTTGCCATCTCAAAATGATATCAATAACCCAGCATGGCTAAGCATCGCACTACTCTAACCAACCCATATTGGTGCTACAATAGTTACCAACTAGTAGTTAACCATCCTAGGGTGACAAGTGATCATGGCATAGAATCGACAAGGTGGAATAAATGATAATTGGGTTGCATAGATAATCCCAAAAGTAATAAATATTTGATAATTTAAATAGCATGCAATAGTTTTGAAACAAAGTATTTTAGTAAATTTGGGTGCAACATGGCACAACTTGCCTTAGAATAGGTCCTAGTCTTGTCCTTGAGCTAGCTCTTCTCCTTTGTAGGCTCTCAAAGCTTCAATGTCTACGCGACAATAAGGGACGAAAAGCAAGGTAGAAAACAACTCCAAGAATTATAATAAAAATACTAGAAGATAGGGTTTGATTTTTGATGAATGTAGAAATTTAATGAACTCATTTGGAGTTCGTATGAGGGAGAATATGCTTCTGGAAGTGGTTCAGGTGGAATAATTTGGGAAAATAACAAAGGAGAGAGAACAGAGACCAAAAAGTGGGACCAGGGGAATATTTATTTTTGGAAATTCTGAAAAAGAGATTGAGGCTGGCAAGTGGGTTCATTGTGCATGGACTAGGTTCATGGGATAAGGTTTTGGCGATGCATTGGGTCGACGGAACATTATTGATAAGTATGACCCACATGCTATAGGCTTGTCTCACAGTGGACTGGGTCTACGATGAACCGGTCTAGGGTTCGGTGAGGTGACGGTGAGGCTTGCATGGCGCGCGCGTGGCGCTGAGGTGGCGACCACAAAGGACAACACGTCGGCAGCGACGCATGAAGACCGAGGGTCAACTGCGACGATGGCGACGATGATGGCGCGCGGCTTTGCAAGGCGAAGGGTTTTCATTACACTTTAGTATTCAAAGCTGTAACACAACACATGGTTGTTCTCAGCTGATCAAGAAGTAAAACAAAAAAAGATCTGATGGGAATCTCTACTTCAGTATCATAGAAGTCAAGATGTCATAATCAATTAAGCATTCACGTAAAAACTAGATAGTCGGTGTTTTAACAACGGGTCTACTTGTTTGTATACAAGTAACATGTACCCTACCTGTTACCGTGTAATTGTCGGTTATGCCGCATAATCGGACCGATTATGTCGTATAATCACTACTAGGTGGATAACATGTCGAGTATCGATTACTGATTTTTAGAACCTGCTAGATACTGCTGAAGCATTCAAATTTCCTACACAAAAACATGATGTGGACAAGAAAGTCAAATCTTTTGTACGATACACTTACTTGAAATCGAAATGATTGTAAACAGACTGTGTTTAGTTTTGATGTCAAGGAGATCTGAGAGGTAAGAGTAAAGTGCTTATAACTCATATCATAAATGTAGTCTTCGCCTTACATCAGAGCAATGCAGAAGCTTCATAACAAACTTGAAGTATTCACAAACCATCAATTGTTTTTCAATTTTCATTGATACCGATTATCCCAATAAAATCAACAATGCACAGACAAGTTCAACAGAATTGAGAAAAGTAAGCAACATAAAGTAAAAAATTCACTAGAAACCAGTGTTACTTGGACACGGACACGGTGTCAGAATCCAACTCGGATTCGGGTGTATGTTTTGGCAAGCTCTAGAAAATAGGATTCGATGATTCGTCTAATATATATTCTTTTATATTTAAAAATTAAATTAAATTAATTTATACAATGAAATATTCAATTTAGGTACACTACCACAGCACTATATAACTACCACAAAAGATCCTAGACACTGTTGACATCACCTAGTCACAACTAGGATCTAGGATATCCTTGATGGCCAGAATTCTCACCGTTAAGGAACAATGATACCATGACAGGCATTAGAATGCACGTCAAGGAAATAATAACCATCATGGAAAATACAAAATCCTTGACTGTAACGCCCCCATTTTTTGGGGCCGTTAGACTCTTCACAACCGCTCATGATGTGCAGTTGTGAAGTAAGAAGAATCTCAAGCAAGTTTTCGATTACAATAAAAACCAAAGTTTTATTACACAAAGATAAGGCTTAACAGCCAGTTTTAACACTGACACGGGCATCCAAGCCCCAAAGTTAATATATTACAAGACAAAAGAACTTCAAAACCACATGCACACTTGAGCGCTGTACCTAGTAACAATAATCATTGCCATCTGGAGGTCCACCAAAATCTTCCTCGTAAAGATCCTCAGCATTTTCCCAGGTTCCCTCTGTAGTTGATATTGCAAGAATGAGTACACAACTGTACTCAACAAGCTACATGGAAAAATTAAATAATTACATGGTAGGAGTTCAATGGATTGTTTAGGGTTTACCATAGTAGGTATATGCGGATGGATCATTTGAGATAAAACAGTTTATCTTTAAAACAATAAAACAATAATAAATATAACATCAGTGGTTCACTCAACAATTGCAATTACTAACTCAACATCTCAAAATCTCTACTTGTGCCTCATGTATTGGAATCACCCATGAACACAACTTCATTAACTGGAAGCACGACATATTCGAATACATTTAATTATACTTGCAGAGTTGCCCAACTTTACCTACAACATATCTCATGCTCATACTATCAAATCATAAACACTCAACATGTTATTGTGCGACTGAGCTGGGATAACAAAACATTTCACTGCTCAACCTCTTTAGTCTCTATCCGGTAGGTTCATAGTCCATATAGTCCTTGGGAGACCACATGCCAAAAGTGGAACTCACGCCCTGATGCTGACGGGTCCATACCATTGTGTAGACCAGCGAGTGTCCCTTTAGGCCCACTCCTATCCCACCCCTGTTCCGCGGCTGCTCTATCACACAAGAGCAGGCGCCTATCCTATAGATATTCAATCGGAAGAGCAGTGTACTAAGCCAAGGTGGAATGACCACACTTGCGGTTAAGCGATTTTTATGTCTGTTACTTGGCACAAGGTTCTTGTCCTTACCTGTCTTACAGTGAGGCGATTAACCAACACCAACTCATGGCTGTCCACCTCCAGATCTCACCTTCGACTCACTTTTATCAAGTTTATTGAGTTGTCCAACCTCCTGGTCTCAACTCTCAACTCTCCACCAAAACCATTGGCGATCAGCCAATACTCTTTTCTAGAATTTATATCTACACATTTTTATGACAAAGCTAAATATCTAGTTACCATATTATGTATCCTAAACTTGTTAAGGTGAATATGGCCTACAAAGAATAGGTGGGATTTAAGATCGAGGAGGCCGATTAGAGGGGGTGAATAGTCGTTTCTAAAAATCTCTAAGACTAAAACCGATTTCTAATGCGGAAGCTAACAACAATTCGGTTTTGCACAAATAAAACCTAAATCAACTAATCTTGACTAGGTGCACCAACAATAAGACTATTGATAATGATAGCAATCATACAAATACAAGTAATCAATATAATTTTAGGAATGTAAATTGCAATAGAGTAAAACACAAGAGAACAAACCACAATAACACAACGATGTTTTATTGTGGTGTTCGAAGACTTGCCGGTCTCTCCTAATCCCCGTTGAGGTAAGCCCAACTACGTTGGACCGGCTCCACAACTTAAGCCAACACCTCCGATGTAAGTCCAACCACTTGGACCGACTCACAACACGAACCAACACCTCAATCCACTCGGGGTTGCTCTTCCTCCACTCCGGAGATGGCGAGCACCAAGACACTCGTAACCATCGGGCCTTCTCACAAGCTTCTTGAGAAGATCACCGGACCACGTCGCCTCCACGCCGCCTAGGTGTTAGCAAACACCAAGAGTAATAAGTCGAAGCCTCTTGCTTGACTCTCACCAAGTGCAACATATGCACAATTGGACGCTCAACACATGCAACTAGACCCTCTCCCTTTGCTCACAAGGTGCAAATAATGCACAATTTAGAGGAGAAGTTCACACTAGCTCAAGAGAATGAAATGGAATACCAAGAGTTGCCCTCCAACCGGCCAAGATTTCAGAATTAAAGAAAAATAAAAACAATTTTTCTGACGGGTGGGACCCACGTGTCATAGACACGGTCCTCGTGGACTAAGCCCATGGGCTTTTGGCTCGGGGGTTTTGCGTTGACACGGTGCCACGTTGGATCCACATCGGATCCAGCGCTGAGGTGGCGCCCACGGTGGGGCATATATGGCAAGGCCACGTCGGCGAGGACGGCGCCGGCGCGGGGACCGATGGTCGCCGGCGCTACGGTGCGCGGTGACGGGCGGTGAGGGTATGAGAAGAGAGAGTAGAAGATCGTGATTACAATGCGCTCACCCACTCGGTGAGAAGGGGACGGAGACGGCCGGCGACGAGGAAGAAGCGGCGGCGCAAGTACGGTCGACGGTGAAGTAGAGGTTCCCGAGGTCCTCCGACGAAGGCGAGGTGCGCGCCGGGTTCGCGAGGCGATGGCGATGCCGAAGGTGGCAACGGCGAGGGAGGAGCGTCGACAGCGGCGGCGCTAACGGCGATGGGAACTTCTTCGGGCGGTGAGCTTCAACGGCGAAATCCGGCGGCGCTGGGGCGAGAGAGGAGGAGTGAGTGGTGGCTTTGGCTTCGGTGTGGAGAGGGCTACCCGGTGCTCCCTTTTATAGGGCAAGGGGAGGCCGGGAGCGGCGGGCGACGTGGGGGCGTGCGGCGGTGGTTGCGACGCTCGTGCGTACGTACGCGGAGAAGGAGGGAGAGGGAGGTGGGGGTCGTGCGGGGGCAGGCGCGGGTTGTGCGCGACGACGCGGGGAAGGTGGGGCGGTTGCAGTTGCGTCCGTTGCGGAGCTCGCGTGTGTGCAATAATGGCGGCTGCGGGGCTCAGCTGCGCGAGGACGAAGGCGACGGGGAAGATGACGCGGAGCCATTGGATTTTGATCCGGCGGTTGAGATCTCGCGTGGTAACGTGGAGGGAAACGTGCGCGTGCGGCTCGTTGGATTTTAATCCAACGGTCGAGACTTGATGAGGTAAGTAGAACGCGGGCGAATTCCAGGTCGTTGGATTTTGATCGGAGGGTTGCGGTTGTGTACAGTGCAAAGAGAGAGGGAGAGAGATGCGGCGACGATTGGATTTCAATCCAACGGTGAAGAGAGAGGGGGGGTGGACGCGGTTTTGGGCCGCGCACGCGGGGCGATTTGGGCCGAGGTTTGGGTTTCGGCCCAAACTGAGTTTTGATTTTCTTATTTGTTTTAATTATGATAATTCAATTACGCTTTAGAAAATAGCAAAATAATTCAAAAAATTATGAAAAAATTCCCAAAATTTTTCTTATTCATTGTGGACTTAATAAAATTATTTCCAACTTAATTTTGGCTTTTAATTTTGCAAATAAATTCGTTTTGACTTTAAAATAACTATAAAAAGCTTTTAAAAATTATAGAAAATTTCACAAAAATATATAAATTTAAATTTCTACTGAAATTTGAAAATTGGGCTAATACACTTTTTCTTGAACCTTGACTTGATGACCATCAACTCATGATGCCATCCAAAGTCTTCATCGTCATGGAACATAACCTATTTATCCAACTCATGGAAATGTTAGTCCCACAATGTGATTATCATTAATTACCAAAATATACCATTAACTCATAATGGTGGGTCAAGATACTTCAGTCTTTCTCTCTTTGGTAATTCATGACAACCACCTCAATTTGCAAATAATTGAATATAGAACAATGTGAGTATATATGAACTACACAAGTTTTATATACCCAAGGATATGTTTCAAAGTAGAGATCCTTAATATATGTGAAAAAAGAATGCAGATCAATACTAATGAAACCGCAAAACATAGAGTGAACTCCCCCTAAATGTATGCATACGCAAATGTGTAATTAAACCTTATGCACATATTCAAGTTAGACTTTTGGTGAAATTCAACTTATATTTTGGATCCGAGGCATGCAACAAGATATAAGAATATGATGTCGAATGTATATCTCCATGATTTTCACCTTTTCATCCAAATAAGACTACACAATAGGAATATCAATAAAAATGTTAGTCTCACATATAGATTTGTCATTAATCACCAAAATACTTCATTAACTCATAATGGCGGGTCTAGATTCTTCATGGGCTTGTATGTGGGGTAATAGGATTTACCTATTTATCATGGCATTCAAAAGTATTATTTCAATATTAAAAGTAATTGGCATATATACGATAATGAAAGTAATAATATAATTACATGAAATATAGCCTCAAAATGACCAAAGGAATACGATTTGCCTTTTTGCTCAAAGTCTACTATTAACTCGTCTTATCTGGCGCTCTCTGGAGCTTGGTTGCCAAAGTCGTGATCTAATGCAAAACAAAATAAAATAAACCAAATAAAATATCTAGACTCAACAAGGAACAAGCTAGCTGAGAACAATATGCAAGTAAAACTCAGAAAAGAATTAAAGGAGAAATGTGGTGTGGTGGATAGGATTTATTTGGTGTTTGATTGGCCTGAACGGGGTTGAGAATGGGATTTATAGGCTCGAAATGATCGAAATGCACATATAATATCGAATTTGGGTTTGGGTGAATAGTGTTATGTTACACTATTCATAATGGGTTTGTGTTCTATGAATAGTAATGGATTTTACTACTACTAGTTGTGAACAGTAATAGACTGCTTCGGGTTGAGCTTAGAATAGTAATGGGTTTTGGATTCGGGGTTGGAACAATACGGGCTGCACAGCGTAGAGGGATTTTGGCCTGACCTATTTGGCTTGCCAGGTCGAAAGCCTCTTTGGGCCGGCTTGGCCTAGCAAGAGCTACAACCCAACTCGTTTTTAAGCGAGTTGGAGCTCGTTTGCTATAGTGGCTGAGTGGGAAAAAAAGATGGCGGTGGCGATTACGACGGCGGTGGTGGTGGTGGTCGGCGGCGCGCAGGTGGTGTAAGGAGCTTTAGGGAGGCGCGAGCAACCCATTTTGGGGATTTGCCCGACCAGAGATGGTTCGGTAACAGGCGGGCGGCAGTGGAGGCGCACGGCCGAGGCAAGGGAACGACACTCTGGCCAAGACGGCTTGTGCTTGAGAACCAGTGGGCCAAGCGAAGTCTAGGGGAGGTGTCAGTGGGGCTTGGGGTGACCTGTGGCGGCGTGGACCGTGTATGGAGCGGCGATGGAGCTCAGCGCTGGCGAGCTAGCGGCGGGAAGAAGGTGGGAGGTGTTGGGGAAAAGGTGCGGGATGGTGAGGTGGTGCTGATGATGGAGGCATGGTGGCGTGCTTGCCTCTGGCGCCAAAAAATTGTGAAAGCCCCCGCCTGCGCGCCCTTCCTTGCCTCTGGCGCCAAGCGAAAAGTTCCTCCCTCGCACACCGCGTGAAAAAAAACGAAGGAATTCGCACCCTCCCTCAGCCCGCGAACACTGTAGCAACGCGACATTTTTTTGGAGCCACTGACAAGAATGGCCCGCCATCCAGTATTGTGTACCATCTCCAGCCTGCAGCCATATACGCCTTAAACCTCACACACAAAACACACCCAAACCCTAATCCCCAAATTCAGCCGCCTCCAACTCCTCTTCCACCATGGCTCCCCCAGATCCAGTCACCTCCAGCTCCATCCCCATCTAGATCCGCTCAATCCCCACCTATTTCTCCACCACACCTCCAATCCCCACCTCCCGACGCTGCGGTGCTGCTCCGAAGGGCTAGCAGCCACCGCTTGATTCTGCTGCAGGTCCAATCCCCACTTGTTCCACCGTCTCCCAAGTCTTCAACCACTGCTCGACGTCCAGAGCTCCCACCGGTGACCAGCCTCGCGTTCCGCCGTCTGCTTGGTCGACCTCCCACCGGCGTCCAGGTCAACCTCTCCATCTTGATGTGTGTGTGTGTGTGTGTGTGTGTTTTTTTTTTTTTTTTTTTTTTTTTTGGGAAGTTCTTGGATGCATCTCACACTTTTAGTTTTATGCTGAGTATCAATGGATGCCTTAATGCATCGATGTATGTGTTTGTTGTGATAGATTATTCGAAAAACAAACTGATCATTGTGTTATGTAGTTATTTAGGATAAGAGATGCATCAGTTTGAAAAAGTAAAGAAGCTTGGTTGGAAAAAGCTAGTAATTTGCCTGCTCTGTTCTGAGATGGTGCTATGTGTGTGATATCTCTCTTAGTGTAATGAACAATCTGTTTTGATGTAACAGTTGGCTCCTAGTGTGATACTTCCTTCCACTGAGGTGCTTCGCCCATCCTCATGTAAAAATAATAGCAGAGCTAGGGTGTGATTTCTCACTTTTTGTTGTTTTTTTACTTTGTTCGCCTCTTTTGTAGCAAAAACAGTGATTTCTAGTAATGGAAATCGGAAGGGGTTTCCCTTTCTGTTATTCAAAAAGAGATGCATCAGTTACCCTCTTCTTGGAGTGTTAAATCAAGCCAAGGAGATTTAACAGGTGCATAAATCTACATGGTTCAAGGTTGGCTTACCAACCCGTTGCATTTGTATCTGCAAGATTCATGGGTTTGATTTTTTCGTACATCAGTGATGTACCTTAATATATGAGTTGTATGCTTTTTGGGGCTATTGTCCATCTTTCCCCTGCTAAGTTGCTTTTTAGTGAAGAACTAACTTGCTCGAAATCAAGTGCTAATTTTTCATCAATTTTTTTTTGTTCAACCTTTCTCAGGAAGTTGTTTGCATGATATTGCTGGATAGGAGAAGGACAAATCAGAAATCAACTTGCAAGGTATTTGTCAGTAGCACTCTAGTTTTTAATAGTCTCAACTGAATTAGAAAACTAGTAGCCGTCTGGTATTTCCTTAGAAACTTTGGTATTTGCTAGATGCATCAGTCAACGGGTCAAGCTGGGTAACTTTTCTCTTTGTTTTTGTAGTAAACAAGGTCCCGGAGAAAATTTGGCTAGGCTGGTGAAGTTACAGCAATTTGGTGAGTCACACTCTCTCACTGTAATATTGTGATGTTGGTTCTTGTTTGTTGCTGAATAGCCTTTAATAGCTATCACTAAACTAAGTAGCTCTTGTTTTCTGCATACTGAACTAACTAGCTCTTATTCAATTACCTACAATTTCAGCGAGTGCTTCAACAAAATCAAGAATTGACTCAAACTGTTAATTCAACTCTGCATAGGGAAGAGCTAGCCAACTCTGCATATCACAGCACCCTTACTCCTCACTTGCCCCGCTAGGGTTTCTCGATTCCTCACCAGCCGCCGCCCCGCAGACGAGAAGCACCACCACGATGTTGGAACTGCGGCTGGTGCAGGGGAGCCTCCTCAAGAAGGTCCTAGAGGCGATTCGGGAGCTGGTGACTGACGCCAACTTCGACTGCTCTGGTACGGGGTTCTCGCTGCAGGCCATGGACTCCAGCCATGTCGCCCTCGTCGCCCTGCTCCTCCGCTCCGAGGGGTTCGAGCACTACCGCTGCGACCGCAACCTCTCCATGGGCATGAACCTCAATAACATGGCCAAGATGCTCCGTTGCGCTGGTAACGACGACATCATCACTATCAAGGCCGACGACGGCTCGGACACTGTCACCTTCATGTTCGAGTCGCCTAGTAAGTGATCAATCGTTTGTTGTCTCTCTTTGCTTTGTTGTTTTTGGTGGCTTTTAGTGGTGATTATGGTTTTCTTGTGAATGAATAGATCAAGATAAGATTGCGGATTTTGAGATGAAGCTCATGGACATCGATAGCGAGCACCTCGGCATCCCTGACTCCGAGTACCAGGCCATTGTCCGCATGCCGTCTTCTGAGTTTTCGAGGATCTGCAAAGATCTTAGCAGCATCGGAGACACTGGTACGTGGAATTTCCTCCATCTTCCCCCCTGTAGTATGCTTATTGCTAATGTTGCCTGGGGATGGTCCTGGTTCTTACATCTTGGACGGCTACTACTTTGCATTGTAGTTATCATCTCGGTGACCAAGGAGGGTGTCAAGTTCTCGACTGCTGGAGACATTGGGACTGCAAATATTGTCTGCAGGCAGAACAAGACTGTTGACAAGGTATCTTAAATCTGTTACTGCCTTGAATTAGCATGAATCTTGTCCTATCCTATGCATTTGTAGTGTGGATTTTGCAATATAGTACATAAAGGGAGTTAGCAAGTGTAGTAGCAGAAATGCTTGTGTTTTACTAACACCTTTATTGTAGCAAATATGTAGGGTTCCTCCGTTGAGTGGATTACTTACTAGTTAGTAGTACGTAGTAGTAGTTATTGTTATTGGTAGTTCAAGCAAGACAAATTAGCTAATTCTTGTAACAAAGGATGCAGCCTATATTTTTGTAGTAAAAAATTTAGTGTACAAGTGATGGACTCTGCAGTTTATACATAGTACAGCCCTACTGCTGTTCCCTAAAGAGAGAATATGCAGTTAAGGTTGATGTTATTTTGCTTGTCAGTGTTTCTTTTTGTGTTACAATATTACTAGCTTGCTGCTGTTAGGGTATGCATGATAGGATATCTATTCCAATACTACAATCTGTTTGCGATCTATACTTTTTGTTCCTCTAGCACACGAGGCTTACAAGTGAAAAAGCATTGCTTCTGTCTTCATTTGGTTGATTTGATTGGCACCTATAACACTAGCTTGAATCAAGCTTGGTCTTGCTCTCACTTCACCAAGGTTATTAAGTCGGCAAGTCGACACTACTCTCGTAGTGACCGACTTGCCGACTAGTTGCCGACTAGTCGATAGGTACTGTTCATATGACTAGAATTGTTCTGTTGAATTGTTGATCACTTGATCTGTTCTTTAACTTCTTTCTTTTAACTTCTATTCTCTGTGCGCCACTGGCCACTGCGCTGTGCGCCTGTGCCCAAAGCCCCAAATCAACCTCAGTTCCTCACGCGGTCATGCCCACGCCGACGCAGCCACACGCCCACACCCACGAGCGCATCTCCTCGGCTCCTCTCCTCCTCTTCGGCAATCGAGCTCCCTCCCCAACCGAGCTCCCTCCCTTTCCCTTCCCCCAGTGCGCTGGCCACCGAGCTCCCTCCCATACTCCAGCGGAACAGAGGAGAAGAAGAGGTCCAGAGGAGAGGAAGACTGGAAGAGGATCAGAGGAGAGGAGAATACCCGGGCGCTGGGCGACGGGAGCTGCGGCCAGGGCGACGTGGAGGAGGAAGGAGGACGAAGGTCGGCGGTGGCGCAGCCGAGCCGGCTCGAGGACGGCGACCGGCGCGCGGCGCGACGGACTTGGCCGCTCGGATCGGAGCTCGCGCCGCTCGCGCCTCTCTGAGCTCACGCGTGAGACGAAGACCGGCGACGCAAAGGAGGAAGGAGGATGAAGGTCGGGGTCGCGGTGGGACCTAGCCGGCGCGCGGGGGCCGCGGCGGGCGCGGCGAGATCGGATCTCGCGAGTGCGGTTAGCGTTGAAAACGGACGGAATTTTCCGGTCCGAACCGCCCATTTTTCTACATTTGACCCGTCCGCTTCGTATTTTCTAAATATCCGAATCGGTTCTGATTCGGACTAAGTCGTTTGAATGCGACGGACGTAGAAACAGCGTTTTCCGTCCGCTTTTTGGAATTCGTATTTGGTCGAATATTTCCGTATTTTTACCAAATTTACCCGATTCTAGGTAGGCCCAATCTTTGTCCCCGGTCCCAACTCCTAGAGGCCCAACACTAGCCCATCTAAGAAAACCTAGGTCTCCACTCTCCACTTCTAGACCCCAAGTGCCCCCTAAATGATGAGGTATGCCGTATCGTTGTACATTGTAGCACCTTATATTTACAACATTTAACAATAAATTATGACCAAACTATATGCAGGAAGATGGCGGTGAAAGTGGTCCCGACGAGATGGATGATGTTTGCAGAGTCGTGATGGACTGATGAACATCCGGAAAAATATGCCATGTTATTATGTGATGTATTGTGCTATGTTTATGCCACCATTTTAATTTGTTAGATGTCATCCGAACTAAGTGTCACGATGTTCTTGTGTTAGTGTGTGGACATAAATCCTAAACTATTTTCATTTGCGTTTGAATATCCGAATTGTGCTTTACTTGTTTTTCATCGTCAAAGATGTGTGTGATTGTGATTGTGAGTATAAAGATGTGCGGTATTTCGCTTAAGTTCGGCTTTCGTCCGCTTCCGTTGAGTTTCCGTACAGTATTGGTTCGTTTCCGTGCACCGCATATCCCGATTCCGCTTCGAACCCGCATTTTTGAACCCGATCCGCTTCGCCAACAAATATAGAAACAGAAGTAGAAATAGGGTTTTTCCGTCCGTTTCCGTTCGTTTTCATCGCTAGCTGCGGTCGCGTCTCGCGTGAGTTGAACCCGAGTGGCGACTAGCGAGTGCCCGAGCCTCACTCCCCCTCTTGTGTTCCCTCTCGCGTTCCCTCTCTGCCCTCGCCCTTTAGCCACAGCCCCTGACAGCCTGGTCCCACCAGCAAGTCGACCGACTTTCCTCCGGCTGGTCGACTAGTCGACCGGCAAGTCGTCGAAGTCGACGACTAGTCAACCACTCGCCCGACTTGCCGGCGTAAGTCGAGTCGGCGCCTCCAGTCGGTCGGCCTCCAGCGACTTGTCGACTAGTCGATGACTTGATAAGCATGCACTTCACTCCATAAAGCTTAAGTTGAATTAGTTTTTGTTATTTGATGAAATCTTAATTCTGTTTTTGTTCAATTATAAACTTTCTAGGCATGAATGCATGGCTGGGTTTGTACATGTCAATCTGATCATCTGTATATGGTGTTAATTACTAGTGCTTGTGCCATTTTATCTCTTCTGTTTCCATATTATCAGTTTAGGGACATGTATCAGCATAAGTATGTTGTCTTGTTGGCAATAGTCTAATGGATGCCTTGTCAATGCAGCCAGAAGAAGCTACTATCATAGAGATGCAAGAACCAGTGTCATTAACCTTTGCCCTGAGGTACATGAACTCCTTCACCAAGGCAAGTCCACTGTCTGACCAAGTGACTATCAGCCTTTCATCTGAACTCCCAGTGGTGGTCGAGTACAAGATCGGAGAGATGGGCTACATTAGATTTTATCTGGCTCCCAAGATCGAAGAAGATGAGGATATGAAATCATGATGGCTTACCAGGATATGCTTACGTTGCCTACTTTTCCGGGTCTGTCAAACTATCGTTTGCTAAACTATTGTTTGTAAGCAAAAAGGATGTTATGCTTATCTCTTAGGCCAGACTGCTTTAGCTACTTGTGATCTGTGACTGCTCTGTGAATCCATGGATTTACAGTGATGAATTCTCCCTTAATTTCATCCTTTGATACCGTGTCTGTCACAAAAAAGATTACAATAGCTCAGCTAGGCTCATGTTGATGGTACATGTGGGACGGCTGCACCTCCTTCCTATCTTGATGTACCCCCAAATGAAAGTGTAATATACGTGGGAAACCGGGATACTATACAATTCCAAATAAATAAATGTTGTACTAGCCATCTGATCTTTAAGAAGACTCACTATAGGTTGTTGTTGACTACATACTTTACTCAAGTCACAACAAAGACCCCTCCCCGTAGTCCCATACCCGCTGCCTTGCCCCTCTACTATGTCAGATAGAGAGGGGGCTCGTGGAAATGGGTGACTCGAAGAGGTGGTGATCTCAGATTTTGAGAAGGTGAAGCAACTGGCCAAGGTGGAGGATGTGATGGCGTTGATCGAATCGCCATATTGACTCCATGATAGCTTGATCAAGGAGGTCTGTCGTGGCGACGATGGCTCAATCAGCCGTGTAAGTATTAATTGTCCAAATTACGCAAAAATTGCATACTATTAATTAAGTCAAGTCGTGTGTACGCTACACTCGGTTCAAATTTGTATGCTTTGGTATTGTTTGATGTTTCTTTTTTGCTTTTAAGATAAGTAATTTTTTTGTTAGTATTTATTTGTTGTTGAATAGTGTTACACTTCTCTGGTATTGGAATACACATTTACAACGAAGTACATTCCTTTTTCTGATGAATAGATGAGCATTTCCTGGAACAAAAGGCATGTGTTGAGGGGGTGGCGACAATGGCTTAATCAACCGTGCATGTATTAGTTGTCCCAATTACACAAAAATGCATACTATTAACTAAGTCAAGTTGTGTGTACGCTACACTCGATTCAAGTTACTATGCTTTGGTATTGTGTGTACGCTACACTTGGCTCGACTTTTTTTTTTTTTTTAAGATATGTAATTTTTTTGTTAGTTTTTATTTGCTGTTGCATAGTATTACACTTCTCCTATATTGGAACACACATTTACAACAGAGTCGATTCCTTTTTCTGATGAATGGATGAGCATTTCCTGGAACAAAAGGCATGTGTTGAGTGGGTGGCGATGATAGCTCAATCAATCGTGTATGTATTAATTGTCCCAATTACACAAAAATGCATGCTATTAACTAAGTCAAGTTGTGTGTACGCTACACTCGATTCAAGTTTGTATACTTTGGTATTGTTCGATGTTTTTTATTTATTATAAGATATGTAATTTTTTTGTCAGATTTTATTTGTTGTTGCGCAGTATTACACTTTTGCTGCATTGGAATACATATTTTCAACGGAGCCCATTCCTTTTTCTGTTGAATGGATGAGCATTTCCTAGAACAAAAGGCATGTGTTGAGGGGGTGGCGACGATGGCTCAATCAACTGTGTATGTATTAATTGTCCCAATTACGCAAAAATGCATACTATTAACTAAGTCAAGTTGTTTGTATGCAGCACTCGGTTCGAGTTTCTATGCTTTGGTATTGTGTGTACGCTACACTATGTTCTGATTTTTATTATTATTATAAGATATGTTATTTTTTATTTGTTGTTGCATAGTATTACACTTCTCCTGTATTAGAATACACGTTTACAACAAAGTCCATTACTTTTTCTGATGAGTGGATGAACATTTCCTAGAACGAAAGGCATGTGTTGAGGGGCTAGCGACGATGACTCAATCAACAGTGTGTATTAATTGTCCTAATTACGCAAAAATGCATACTATTAACTAAGCTAGGTCGTGTGTACACTTACACTCGGTTCAAGTTTCTATGCTTTCATATTGTTTGACTTTTTTTTGCTTTTAAGATATGTAATTTTTTGTGTTAGTTTTTATTTGTTGTTGCACAACATTACACTTCTCTTGTATTGGAATACACATTTACAACGGAGTCCATTCCTTTATCTAATGAGTGGATGAGCATTTCCTGGAGCAAAAGGCATGTGTTGAGGGGGAGACACTGTATGTGAGCAAGTTATATATGTGATGATGCCATTGTTGGTTTGAGTCCTCGTTAGATTCAAGATGTGTGTGTCCCATCATCCATTTGTAAATGTTACATAAATGGCTTCCAATGGGGATGATGGAGACCAAAGACGGGGAAAAGAGTGGCGGATCCAGGATTTTCAAGATAGGTGTTTGGAGTTACAAAAATATTGTTCAATATAAAACATAAAGAGATTCATAATAGAAAAAAATTGTTCTTACTAGAGATAAAATCTTAAATAATTTAGAGAAATTATAAAATAATTAAGAAAATTACAATCTAACTCAACATTCCTTCATGGCTTGGAAGCGAGATATGATGTCATCATCCTTAACTTGCCCAAAAAAACTCTCGCTCAAGAAATGTAACCAAGCAATCATTCAAGTATTTCTCTCCCATCCTATTCCTTAACTTATTCTTCACATAATTCATTTAACAAAATACTCTCTCAGTACTAGCAGTTGCTACCGGAAGGATCAACACCAATTTGAGAAGCTTATAAAAAATTTAGAATTGAGGTTCTTCTTTGTTTGAACAAGCATAATAGAAAGCTCGGCATGATTTTTCACTTCTCTAAGACTTTCATTTTTACGCATATCGGTAATGAAGTGTGTAAGTTGAAAGGAAATATACATCAATTTTGTGCTTGAGAAATCTTTAGGATAAAACTGAGCAAGCCTAACAAAGTTGTCCTTGTCATAAACAACGAATGAATCAATATGTTTGAATGAAGACATGCAAAGAAACAAATCTGTATTTACCTCCTCAAACTTGTCATTAAGCTCTCAAAGTTGTTTGTCAATGACACTTAAAAACATGTCAACATGGAAGCAATGATGATTCTTGACTTTTTTGAAGAACCTTTTGGATCTTACAACCGGCTTATAGAAACCATTCATTTTAGCAACTTTGATGCCATGCTTCACACAAAAGGAAGTGACATCTCTAAGAAAAGGTTTCCATTCATCATCCTTCCACAATAACTGCAATTGAGTCTTTGTCCTTGCGCCTACGCCGGTGGCTGCTTGGCACTCGCCCGCTCCCTATTGGCTTGCACCGCCGCGATTGTGCGGTTGTGCCTGCTACCCATCTGTGTCGCGTCGTGCGCCACCGCCACAGAGAGACTGAGTGCGAGAGGAGAGAGTTAGGGCATGGCTAGGGCATCAGGTGTGGTTGTGGGAGTGTGACCTATTCTCTTGGGTTGGTGGTTGTTTGTAGTTGGGCCGTGATGTATCTAGTTGGGCTGCGTGGGGATAGAGCAAGATTGGAAGAGGGAGTGAGTGGGATGAGCTGAAATGGATTGGAGGTTGAAATACGTATTTTTTAGCCCACTTATTAGTATGTACACCTAATATACCTATTATATATTAGTTTTTTTTGCCAAAAGTTTTGGGTGTACATCTGTACACCCAAGTCCGTATACTATATATGCCCATGGGGAAAAGGATGGACAAGATGTACAAGGTAAATTTTGGACTTGGTTTCATATTAGCTGTATGCCATATGAATTTTTGATGTAGATATTGACTGCAGTAAGATATAATGTTATTGACACTACGAGAAAGTTATTCAATAGTTGGATGTGAGTTATTGCATTCAAACAAGGAAGAGGCTAGATCTGACGTATTTTTTTTTTTTTAGAAACAGGCTCACCCAGCTTTTATTGAAAGCTAGCAAAACCCTGTTTGTTTAGACTTAGATTTTTTGGCTTATAACTTAAAGCTAGCGTACCTGTATGCAAAGTGTGTAAGGTAAATGATAGCTGGTGGCTGTATGAACTAAATAGATAGATTGGCTGCATGTTTTTTTCCAGCTTGTGTGATTTATAAAGTACCTTGTTCCGCTGTGACTGTCGCATCTCAGGCATCGATAGCCTTTAGTGACTCGCATTACTGTCCTTTTACAACCAGCACAAGCTTGGTGCCACCATCTCTTTTGGAGCGAGATCTTTGATTGCAATGTCAACAATGTACCTGCGGCCCTGGTTAGAAGATCGAAATTTGTGTTAGAAGGTACGTAGAGATGATACGATATGCTGTAGTAGCAATGTTCAGCGAGTGTCTTACCACAGTCTCGTGTGCATTTAACGTGGCTAGCTCATGTACTGTCATGTTTAGGGACACTGTAGGCTGGTATGTATGTGTACGCGTGATTGTCGTACAGATCAACTATAGATGTAAATGTTAAGGATTTGTACTTTCATAGAGTCTAACGGTTAGGCCTACAAAGGGTACAACAACTGGCCAATTCGCTGCTGCAGCTTGTAGGCCATGTGCATCAAATTCATTGGCGTGTAGCAACCAACAGCTACAGATATCCTACTACATGATCGTAAACAATGTTTCTTGTGGTTGATCCAGGTGAGCCGTCTTCATTTTCAATCAATATAGCGAGGCCTTGTTTCGTCGTGACTCTCGATATGGCGATGTACAACTGACCAGGCGTGAACACTTGATTCTTTAAATACACACCGACCTTAGCTAGAGTCTGGCCTTGACATTTATTTATGATCATGACGTAAAATAGTCTAACTGGGAATTAGCGCCGCTTTAATGTGAACGGCCATTTCTGACTCTTTGAATGAAGAATAATTCTTGGTATGCAAACCGTCTCACCAACGTGTGTTTCTGTCATAACCATAGCTTCAAGAACACGGTCTCCCAGCCTAGTTATTAAAAGTCGTGTGCCATTGCATAAACCCATTGATTGGTTAATGTTTCTGAGGAGAACAACGGGTACCCAAATCTTAAGCGTGAGGATATGTTCTGGGAAGTTATTGATGCTGATTGAATTAAGAAATTCTGTTGGATACAACAGATCGACATCGGATGTTTGGTCAGCCATATCGCTAACAGTATCATAGCTCAAATATTCTCTAGAAGGTGTTGGTACTTTTAGAAGCGCAGAAGCATTAAGTGGTGATACAATAGCGCAGGCTGCAAGGTAAGGAATTGAGCGGTATTTGTCAGGAAATGCATCATAAACAGTTTCGATTATTGACGACATGCTCTCACCAGTGGGGTGCAAGCAGTAGTTCAGGAGGGATCTGTATCCACGATGCTTTTGACTCGCCTATTTGCCTGTACGCAGGCAAACGACCGTCACCAACATTTAGGACCCATTGAGCAAACTCAGTCAGCTCGCGTTGCTCAGCGGCATGAACATATGAAGTGGTAAGTCGCATGTTTACTGTGAGCTGAAGGATTTGAACATGTTTCCACAATGGAGACTTAATAAGAGAAGCTGCAATAGTTTCTGCACGGGACCCTCCTTGAACAACCGGTAACACTTGCCTGAAATCACCACCTAGGATAACAGGCTTTCCACCGAACGGGATATCTGCATTGATGGCATTGTCTAAGGACAAAATACCTCTTAGGGTATGATCGAGCGCCTGGAAGCATCGTCTGTGTCATTGGTGATTCATCCCACAAAATCAAGGCAGCTTTCCTTATAAGATCTCCAAGCATTGTCCTGCGATGAATATTGCACAAACCTCGATCATCTATATCCAGTGGTATTCGGAAGCGTGAGTGAGCTGTGCATCCACCGGGCAGTAATAAAGCAGCAACTCCAGAAGAAGCAACGACAAGGACTATCTTGCCTTCTGATCTTATCCTCGAAATGATAGAATTCCATAGGAAAGTTTTCCCTGTACCACCATGACCAGACACAAAATAGAAACACGGTCCACCATATGAAACAGAATGTATGACCCTATCGTAAATCAGTCACTGTTGAGTATTTAGGCTATTGCACATACAAAGTGATTGTGCTTCTAGCTGCAGCCTATTGTAACAGAGCTCTTTAGCGACAAGTCTATTACCAAGGCTATTCTCATATCCGTCAGGCGGGATTGCGAGATCATGCGATGACAAAGTGAAGGCATTATTAGAGAAAAGAGAAGAGTTCTTTTAACAAATGCACTTGCAATGTATGATCAGGGATTGCACAGGAATGAACATCGAGTGAACGTCGCATGTTGTATGCGATATCGTCGGTCATGGTACGCCAATATTTGTCAAACAGAAGCCTTATGTTTCCTATGTCATTGTACTGAACGACGACCATGAAAAGGTTCCTGAGTTGCGAAGATGTCGCCCATACGATAGCCTCATCAAATAGAGAAAACCACTGTGTATCATCACCAATGAGGCCATGTAACTGACACGCCTGACGAAAAGTGTCATGGACAATACCTTGGTATGTTTTTAAGTCTTCAAAACTCAGAGCGCCCCATACAGTCATGAGCAACATTCTCAGATAGAAAAGCTCGCCAGTGCCTGGGTTAACATGCATCATCCTCCCAATTTTGGTGCCTCTCTTCCGGCTGGACCATACCTTACGATCAGAGTTCTAGGTCCATTTTGTTGGGAACTCACAGTAAGTATAGTCTCTTGCGGCTATATGTCGCTGATTCTCTACGAACCATTCAGTTAACGTGCTTTTACCTGTGTCAGGATCATCAAGTATATTGTTTAAATCTAAATGTTCTGTGAACGAAACCCTAGTCATGCCAGGCAGATGAACAGCCAAGCGTTCCGCAGTAGGCATTCAAGTGTGGATCTCAAAACCAAACAACCGCCAGCTTGCTTCACAGGTCGACAAATAATGAGACTTACATATTCAGAAATCTCATCAACACATTCAGGCTGGTTCTGAGTTGGTGTGGATTGTGAACCGTCGTTAACCCGAAATCACATAGATGCGCAATCATGACCTTTCATGACATACTTGAAAAGATATTTCATGAGATTTGTCTTGTTGCACCACTCAACATTAAGGTGTGCTTGGTACTTTTTTTAGGTATATTTTGAAATATGCCACTACTGAGTTTGTGGTTTTTAAATATATCACTCCTGAGTTTTTTCTTTGAAATATGTCACTCCTGAGTGTAATGAGGAGTGACATATTTCAAAACTACAAACTCAGGAGTGACATATTTCAAAATTCCCCCCTTTTTTTAACATTGCCAAGTTGTAAGGGACCACCCATCTATTATCAAGTCTAACACCATGCTTGACAATGAGTCTGTCATCATCACGATGATGATATATTGGAAAGCCATCTTCACCAACAATTGCCTCATCCTGGAATTGCTTTGGATACCATTTAGAACATTTTACCCTTCTTCATGCAAGGGCATTTGGGATTACGATCCCTACATGGACTGTGCATCATGAACTCCTCCACAAGAGCATAGCCAAGTAGATCATGGAGAACATCTGGTATCTCAGCTGAAATGAGACTATCAATAAAAGCAGGTGTAGGGCAATCACCTCGATCTTTTAACCATCTAAGGACGTGTACATGAGGTAGGCCTCTTTTTTGGAATTCCGTAGTATATATCACTGTAAAACAGGAAGGCGGGAAAGAGATGAGAAGGTTCTTGATCGAAATTTTTTTAGATAATGGAAGAGAGAAACTCTCCCGTCTCTGCATCAAGGATGCACACAACCCATTTTATTAAAGAGCTTAAATTACCGAAGTAACCAAAGCTGTTAAAAACTGGCTTGAAGCCTTACAAGCAAACAATGACTGAAAATTAACCTCAATTATTACAAATCCTGCGACTAAACTGCCACCCATGAATGCTTAAAATCTGCCTCGCTACTACCTCCAGCCTATCGCTTCCGACCAGCATGGACTCTTTCTGTGCCGGTTTCTGCAAATTTGCCTAGTCCCTCAGCCAATGCACACTCAAAAAGATAACCTGCAAGGGATTAGTGGCCATCTTTTTGTCAAGAATAACATCATTCCGACATAACCAGATAGACCAACATAAGACACTAGCTCCTATCAAGATTCTGACATGTTTGCTATACTCACTGGAGGAGATAAAGTAAATGCACATTGAACAACCCACCATGCAAGACGTGCAAAGGGACATTCAAGAAAAAGATGTTGAATTGTTTCCTCTTTAATACAAAAACAACACTGTTTGCTTCCTCTCCAATTTCTTTTGAGCAAATTATCTTTAGTTAAAATCACTCCTCTTTTGAGATATCATAAGAATATTTTCACTTTTAATGGAATTTTAATTAGCCAATAAAAGTTCCTATTGGGGACTGGAGGACTTCCAATTAATGCCGCGTAGAAAGATTGTACTGAAAAAAGTCCAGACATTCAACTTCTACCTGAAAGCGTCTTGTTGAGAGATCAGGTGGAAATTAGCAATTCTCAAAATTAACTCATTCCATGCATGAAGCTTAGGCCCAATAATAGGTCTTCGAAAAGAAATATTTAAAGGTGTCGCTCTCATAATATTCGCCACTGTATCATCCTTTCTTCTTACCACATTATAAAGGAGTGGATATTGACTTTTCAAAGCATTGTCACCTAACCAAATATCTTCCCAAAACCTTGTTTGCATTCCATTTTTAATCTGAAATGAACCAAAACGAAAAAACTGGTATTTGATTTTCATTAAACCTGACCAAAAATAAAAAGTTTCAGGCTTATTAACCATCTGTGAAAGACACTTCCCACCCAAATATTTTCTTTTTAACATAGATTGCCAAATTCCTTCTTCATTCAGTAATTTAAATAACCATTTTCCTAGTAGACTTTTATTTTTTGTGTCTAAGTTCGAAATGCCTAGACCACCCTGCTCTTTAGGTGAACACACTAAACTCCACTTAGCAAGCCTATACTTTCGTTTATGACTATCACTCTGCCAGTAAAATCGAGAGCGATAAAAATCTAATCTTTTGAGAACCTCCCTAGGAACCTCAAAAAAGGATAACATAAACATAGGCAAACTACTAAGTACCGAATTGATAAGCAATAAACGTCCACCAACAGACATATTTTTTCCTTTCCAACAACTAAGCTTCTTTTCAACTCTGTCCTCAACCCCTTTCTAATCACAATTCCTTAGTTTCCTGAAGTGAATCGGAATACCTAAGTACCTGAAAGGAAAGACACCTACTTCACAACCAAATAACTGAGTATATTGTGATTCAACCTCTTTGGCAGCACCAAAATAAAAAATCCCACTCTTATAAAAATTAATCTTTAAACCTGATAATTGTTCAAAGATACAAAGAATAAGCTTGAGATTTTTTGTTTGTTCTAAATCATTATTCAGAAAAAGGATAGTGTCATCAGCATACTGTAAAATTGATAACCCATCATCAATCAAGTATGGGACTACTCCCGATAAAAGACCTTTTTCTTTAGCTCTAGAGATAAAGATGGCAAGCATGTCCACAACAAGATTAAAAAGAATTGAGGACATAGGATCACCTTGCCTCAGACCCTTCTAAGTTTGAAAAAAAGTTCCAATATCATCGTTGACTTTTATTCCAACACTCCCTCCCTTAATAAAACTTTCGACCCAAGAATACCATTTAGACGAAAAAGCCTTTCATTTGTCAAAGTTTGTAATAAAAAATGACCATTTTACTTTGTCATAAGCCTTCTCAAAGTCAATCTTGAAAACTATTCTGTCCAATTTTTGTTTATGTAACTCATGGATTGTTTCATGAAGTATTACAACTCCATCCAGAATAAATCTCCCCTGCATGAACGCCGACTGGGATGATCTCACAACCTTTTGAGCTACCCCAATAATTCTATTGGTAGCAACTTTTGTAAAAATTTTAAAACTAACATTTAGAAGACAAATAGGTCTATACTGTTATATTTGTTTAGCATCCGCTTTTTTGGGAAGCAATGTAATGATCCCAAAATTCAAGCTAAAAAGAGACATTGAACTAGTATGAAACTCATGAAACATTGCCATCATATCATTTTTAACGACTTCCCAAAACACCTGATAAAACTCAACAGGGCAACCATCTGATCCAAGTGCTTTGTTATGTTCCATTTGAAAGATAGCATCTTTCACCTCCTTTTCCGTGAAAGGTTCTGTAAGCAATGTGTTTTCAACATCCGAAACTTGAGGTATATCATTCCGAAAAGAATCAATCATGGAAAAATGATTAACTTCAGATGGTCCAAATAGACCTTTATAATAATTAGTGATATACTTTTTTAATTGTACATCACCTCGAATTATCCCTTCCTCTTGTTCGAGCTGAAAAATTCTTTGTCTTCTATGCTTTCCGTTCGCAATCAAATGATAATAACGTGTATTTCTATCTCCCTCCAGAAGAAATTTCACTTTGGACCTTTGGTACCATTTGATTTCTTCTTCTCTTAACATATGCACCAAACGTCCAGTAGCAAATTTTTTAAGGGAAAGGTCTTCATCAGACAATCTCAAAATCTCAGCTTTTTTTTTTATCTAACTTATCAATTATCAAATTGAGTTCTAATTTTTCCTTTTTATTGGTCCCACTGCAATTTTTTGCCCAACCTCGAAGATATTATCTAAGAGATCTAACCTTACTTTGCCAAATTTGTAAGGCAGACTGACCTCTACTTTCCTTGTTCCACACATCAGCTACCACCTCCCTAAACCCTTTCCTACACAACCAGCCTAATTCAAATTTAAATAAAGGCGGACTCCCTCTATAAGAGACCGCTCTCGTATTTAAAAGCAACGGTGTGTGATCAGACAAAGACCTTTCCAGAGCATGCACTGTGACCAAAGGGAATTTATTTTCCCAGTCAGTACTCATTAAAACTCTATCCAACTTTTCATAGGTTGGATTATCTAACGAATTAGCCCAAGTAAATTGTCGCCCAGATAAATCTATTTCCCTTAAATCCAAATTATTAATCAAAGCATTAAACAAAAATGACCATCTACACTCAAAGTTATCATTGTTTTTTCCCCAGCATGCTTGATAATGTTAAAATCACCCCCAACTAAAATGAGAAGTAAATCATTTCTACAGGCATGAACAAGTTCAGTAAGGAATTTCTCCTTGAATTGGGTTTGAAATAAGAAAAGGGAATAGAAATGCGAGGACAAAGAAAGGCACCTGCACAAATAGGGCTGAAAGAAGTGCCATCTTTAATGTCCGCGAGATATTCTTGCAATTTCATATGGTAGGCCCTAGTTATGATATCATATCTATCAGAAGGGACCAGGCTCAGAACGGAGTGCCTCAACTATCTCTGGCCATTTTGGGTTGCACGTGAATGTACTAAATAAGTAAAGAGCACCGTATGCACGACATAAAGCCATTGAGTCATGGTAAATTTGTACCTGTATCTTCTACCACCAGCTAGCAGGTAATATCATCTTGATGCCTACATCTTTTCCAGTCTCGACGCCTTTTGCAACAACATTTGTTATGCCCTGGTATGTCTCAGATCGAAGTTTATCCTAATTGAAAGTATGGAAAGAAAGACGATTTCCCTCCACGCAGGAGAAGAAATTAACAATTATCTGGTCTGACAGCCTTCCAGAGCAAGTGAAAGCATTAGTTTCGTCTATACGATAATGCAGGTAGTAGCAATAAAAGTCAAGCATAGAAACATCTTCACGGGTTGTAGATCGTAGATCGTCAGTCTCTCTAAATTTGATTCCTAGGTGGAAACCTTTGTCACCATATGGAAATACAAGAGGATATTGCAAAGACATCAAAGCTTGATGAAGCGGTGATATACGTTTGAAGTCGTCGGACTATGTGTGGACAATAATGTCAAACATGGAGACATCAGTCGGGAAATCACCAACAATTCGAGCAGCTAATTTTGAAGAAGATGGAGGACTGTAGTGATTGCCATGCGATGTGTCCAAACCAATAAGTTGTACGCTAATCTCTGGAGCATGCGGCGAAAGTAGTCGATCACGAGCCATCCTAAATAGCTAAAGGAAACTACTATACATCTTGCGACTGATGCACTCTGTGATTGGTGAGAGAGAGGGAGATAGAGTGGGAAGTGAGATTGGATTGAGGATATAGGGGGAGGGGTGATATCTAGGGCATTGGATCTCCATCTGATGGCTCAAAAAGTGACTGATTTCTAAGAAAAAATCAGTCGCATGAAATAGCCTCACCAATGGATTGCAACGGTCTAACATAGCAATAAGACCGACACCAGTATTAATGCTCCTGTCCACATGAACTCCAAGTGGAGTGAACGCAAAGAGAGAATTATAGTCTCTGATCAGACGCATGAAGTAATTAGATGAAGGACCACCGTTGAAGCAAACAAGATCCTTTAAGGGGGCTGGCCATGGACTGGAAGGTGGTAGGGAAATCATACCACCTCGACATCATAAATTATATGCAATCCGTCTCTGAGTGAACACACTTTCACCGTGGACTCTCACTTTGTACCAAAAAAATGCAGAACAATGAGTGCAGGTATAGTCGGGCGCACCATAATAAGAACAAGCTGAATATGTTGCTGTAGATAGAGATCATGTAAAAAACATAGTAACTGAGACAAACATAAGGCGCATGAGCGTAACATGGAAAGAAACTACGTGGCGATGCACAAGATAGGTAGACCGAACTGACCTTTAAGCACCTGGAAATAGTCAGCTGGCAAGGAGAACACAGGGGCAATAGATGGCCTATGGGGGTATATGATCTATGCACACTAGCATGGAAATACGAAGCAATCAAGACGTAGCGAACAAAAATGAATTCGTTACGAATAGCAATCTCTCAGGCAAACTGATGAGGACATCACTTCTTCGGATACACACAACAATCCTCCACTTGACATTCAAGGACCAATCACTAGAGCTCGCGCCCGACAATTGAATTTACAGGTGAGCTCGTTCCTAAGTACTTCTTTTTGTTCATTTGAGAATCGATTGCTACCTAATGATTTAATTATGATTAGGAACCATGGAGAGGACCTGGAAGTACTTGGAGAAGGGCTACGAGGCACACAAGTCCAGCAAGGGTGGTCGAATCATGTTGGAGGCCCAACTCAAGCCGACTTCGAATCCAATTCGGAGTCTAGGACCAGGCCGCACTAAAACGGACGCCCAAATCGCATCCGGGCTCCATTTTGGACGTTCCACATATGTATGGAAAGCTGAGAAGACAACCTTTCCAATGGCTCTGGTCCCATGTCAAAATTCCTTCGAGTCAACGGAATCGTCGAAACAAGTGGGCATTCGAATCTGCTGAGTCTTTGCGTCACCGTCTTTTGGGCCGTTTCGGCTTTGTATCGTGTTGGAGCCCATTAGGTGCGTCCAGGGTTTTGCATGCCCTCGGTCCTCTATATCCAGCCGCCACCCCACCATTAGGGTTGGGTTTTGCTTAGATTAATTCATCTTGAACAGTTTCACCGTTCATCGGTTTGTGAGACCCCAACTTTCGAGTGCTAAAATAATACATCCGCAATTCCGTTGTGTTCTTCCTTGTTCTTGCTTGTGTTCTTCGATTCGCGGCGAGGATTAGCCTTCTTGGCGAGTCAATCAAGTTGCGCACGGTTGATAACCCGAGGAGACGTGGTGCTGCGATTGCGGGGTTGAGCGTGTTGTTCAGAAGCCGAGTCGATTTGTGTCGCGCCTCCACCAAATCGAACATATCCAGAACCTGTTGGAAGATCGTGACCCCGTTCCCATCAAGTGGTAATCAGAGCTTCAGGTGTTCCTTCAGGTTCGAGTTTACCCTACCCTTGTTGTTTTCGGTTCCATCCTAGAGTCCAAGAAAAAGCCCTGCAAAAAAATTGTAGTCATAGGTTGTTCCCTGTCCCAGATCTCGTTTAACCTTTTGCACAATTTGATTTCAGAGTCCGTAGTGTTGAGTTTGTGTCCTTAGTCGAGTTGTGTTGCTGGTTTAGATCGTGTTTTATTTCGGGTTGTCTTGCTTCCGCTACCTCTCATACAAACCCTAGCCGTCAACGTTTGTTTCTCCCACCCTCTGTTTTTGAGTCATCCATCGCGTCTCGTGATCACCCAGCACCATTCCCCATTGAGTCTCGTGATCACCCAGCACCATCCCCCACCTCTTCCCGAGCTTCCGCCCGCCCCCATTTTCCACCAATTTTCTCCACCCGATTTCGTTTCGGCCTCCACAGCAACCATAACTCGGAGGCCCTCCTTCAAACAGCCGTAACTTTCGCATACGGACTCGAAATCAGACGATTTGTTTTTTGAAATTGGGTGAAATTAAATTTTGCATCCGAAAGTCCCCAACATTGTTGGGTTCGGCGAATTTATTTTGCCCAAATTTGGCCTGGAAAGTGCAGTACTCGAGCTCTGAACTTTCATCACCGAATTTACAGCACATTCATCTTTTTCTGTAGGCCACACCTTACATCAGATTGAGGTGAAACTTTGTGTGGTTCCTATTTCTGTGCTCTGCTTTGTGAAAAAAATAACAGAAAAAAGGAAAAAAAAATTGGCACCTGGTTTTGCCTGAGAGCAAAGGCACCTGAGAGCACTCCGTGCCTAAAAAAAAAGAGCACAGTTTTAGGTGACAGATATTGATTTGTCTTTGTCTTTACCGCCATCCTTGTTCTTTGTCTTTACCGCCATCCTTGTTGTCGCTTTTGCTTTACTATTCGGTCTTGACTCCTTGTTCATCATATCATACCGCTATAGGACACATTTAGACCAAAGAACTAGGACCGGTGTTTTGGACATTTACTCAAAGATTACTATCTGTTATTGATTTGTGTTCCACTAACATATTTGGCCTTCCAAGCTCCATATACCTACTTCCAGATAGCACAGCTTTTGACCCTTGCAATTCCCGGGTCACACTCTCCAGGTATCACGAACCAGCCACCGGTTGTACCACCTACGGTTTGCGATGGTAAGAACACTTGTAAGAGCTTGGTAAGCCACTTCCTTTGCGGGTTCCCACTGTCATCCTGTGTAGTTGATAGGGATAATCATTTTGTTTTCCCTGTGTTTCCACTAACCATGGCAGGGGCCGAAGGGGACGCGACACCGGTCGACTTCAATGAGTGTGTTAGTCGCGACCAGCTACAAGCTGCGCTCGACAAACAAAATGCTTCATTCACTGATCTCGCCGCGCGAATGGACACCATCGTCGCTGCCATTGCCCGCCTTGAACACCACGAAGGCATTGAGCGGGTGGAGCGGCGGATGGTCGACCTCACGGTCGATGGACACATTGAGGCACGCCGCCACTGTCAATGACGGCCATCATCATGATGATGACACGAAGGCATGATGCGGTTGGCAACATTGATCGGCGGAGACACAAGATGCGCGACTCGCCGGCGTCTTGACAAAGCAGACATGGTATGGGAGGTAATAACGGAGAACCGTCATGATAACGATGACCCTTTGCTAAAGTCAAGTTTACCATCCCATCTTTTACTCGCCTTTATGATGCCGCAATATATCTTGATTGGGAGATGACGGTGAGAGCGAAGTTTAATTCTCACTTGGTTCTGAACAACATAGAGTTAGACAAGCTACTAGTGAGTTTAAGGACTTTGCTATTATCCGTGGAATGAACTGGGTACCATGCGCTACAACTTTGATACATGGGAGCGGTTAAAAGAAGCTATGCGTAATCGTTTTGTTCCTCCCTCATATAAACGTGATTTGAGAAAAAAATTACAGCGCTTAGAACAAGGTGATAGTTCTGTTCAGGACTATTATGCTGAGCTTCAAAAGGGTATGGTGCGTTGTGGGGTTGTTGAGGAAACAGAGGATAAGATTTGTCGTTTCTATGGGGGGTTACGGTGTGAAATTCAGGACATTGTTGATTATAAAGATTTTACTACTGTCAACCAGTTGTTCCAGCTTGCTATGCTTGCAGAAAAAGAATTACAGGGACGCAAGGAATCAGGGACGGCAAGCACCGGACAACCCTCCTACACGCCGCGAACGACTACATCGACGGGACTGCCCAAGTCTTCTTCGAGTTTTCGTTCTCCTCCACCACCAGTGAACATGTAACATCCCCATTTTGGCTTGTGTTTCAAATGTAATAAAATGAGGATAAATTAAAACTTTTCCTTCATCCTTTTACTCTTGAAACTTTTCTGAAATTCTTGTAAAGGAATTTTGGGAAATTCAAAAATCAAAATCCTCATTTATCTCAAGTCAAAACCTTATGGGTGAAATCTTGTGTCAAACCCTTGTGCAATAATTTTTCCTGGGTTCTAGGGTTGCTTGGTAACACCTCTGAATTATTTCATAATTTTTGGAAATTATTTGAAATATTTTAGAGGCAAGTCAAACCCTGGTCAAACCCTGTTTGAACCTTTTGAAATTTCTTGGGAAAATTCCAGTATACAAAAATCCCTGGAAATTTTATGAAAGGTTAACCCTAAGACCAGGAAGCTCCAGTTAAAATTTCATAAAATTTGGAGTTGATTTGATACCTCAAATAAATCCCCAAGTTTCAGCTCTAAAAATCAAACCCAATCTGGTCAAGTACTGTTCATGCGACCGAGCCAGACTAGAGTCCGACTCAGCCGACTTGTCTCGACCGAGTCCACTAGCAACTCCGACTCGGGGCTGGGTCTGTCGTCGTGGCTCGCCCGTGTGCGTTTGATCTCCATCGGGTGGCCTTGATTTCACCACCGAGGCGTCGACGCGTTCGCGTTTTAACCGTCGGATCGAGATCTTGCGGCTGTGGCTGCGTCTCCTTCCTCTGGCTCTCCCCTGCCTCCTTCTCTCACTCTCTCGCTGGCAGCGCCGCGCCGCTCGAGTCGTCACGGTGGGGCCCTCCAACGACTATTGCCGCCGCGCATTAAATGCTCGCCGTCGCGGCCATGTCCGGTCGCCTCTCCCGACCTCTCACCCACTCCTGTTGCTCGAGCACCCGAGGTCGCCTCGCCGTGTGAGAGAGAGAGAGAGCCGTTGAGGTCCCCGTGCTCCCCTCGCTACTTATGCACCCGCTTCCCTTTCTTTGCCCTCCTTTCACCTTTCCGCAACCCCATCGTACCTTCTCTTCTTGCTTGAGCTCAATTCACCAAGACACCGAATCCGCCATTGTTGGTCTGAACAGAGCCGTGGGCATCCTAGTTCCAGTGGCTCCCTTGCTCCATTTCTTGCTCCGATGGTTCCTTTAACCCTCTGGAACCTTAAACCTCATTCAATTTTGGTTGTCTCCTCGGTGTCGGGTGATATTGGAGTTCCCCTTTTTAGCTAGACTTCACCCCTTCTTCCCCATCTCCTAGCACCTCCTCCTTCCAATTCCTTGCTCGGGAGTATCCTTGGGCTATGAGAAAGCCATGTTGATGACGCGGTTGTGCTGTTTTCGCCAGTGGTCCCGCCGCAGTGACCCAGTCACGCCGCCGCCTTCTTCCGCCACGCCCACCTCCGACCTCCTCGACCTCTCGCAACATCCCTGAGTCCTCTAAGCCCTCCAGTAGCTAGCACGAGTGGTAGCGAAGCATGATCTTGGCCGTATCGCATGCTCCATTTTTACCGTAGCACCTTCTCCGCCCCGCCGTGTCGCGCCGCCGCGGTGAGCCATCTCCGGCGAGGTTGCGAGTGCGGTCGTGGGTGTGAGGCTATTGCGCTCCCGTTTTCATTCTTTGCTCACTCCTGGGCCTCCTCGCGGCATCACGCCAAAGAGCCGCCGCGAGGAATGCCCTGTTGTCGGACGAGGCTCGGTCCGAGGGCGACGTGGCCCAGCCCTAGCCGTCGGATCTAGCGATCGACGGGCAGGAAACCTCCACGTCGCTCCCCTGTCTCGCGCGCCCGGCGTGTGAGTTGGCCAGATTCAACTGGAGCCGTTGGATCCTTGATCAACGGCCAAGGATGGGCGAGCATCCGCTCGGTCCGATTGTCATCTCGATCTGGGCTGTTGGATCTTGATCCAACGGTGAGCCTCCGTGGGTCTGTGCGTGTGTCTTTGTGCGCGCCGCGCGCGCGTGGGCCGTCCGATCCGGATCGACGGCTCTCACTGCCCACGTCCGTGGGTTAGGAAAACCCCAGAATGCTAAGTCCAGAAATCAGTATCACTTTAGGGTCTTGTCATTTTTGTATCTCTGTAACTATAGATCCAAATTAGATGATTCCAATTTTGTTAGCTTCCTTATACCTTGAACTTAATTAGAAAAATAATTGTAGACCATGATCCAACCTGGAAAACCTTTTTCAAAAATATTAAACAAGTGAACTTAATACTGTTTTTCAGAACTTTTAGCAAACTTGTAAAACGCATATCTTTTTATCTATAGCCGATTTTTGTATGAATCCAATTGGATTAGCTTCCACTGATAGTGTATTTTCTAGGAAAATTGGTTTCACAAATTTTACTGTTTTTAAAAATCATAAGGATCATATTTTAGTTTAATACCCTAAACAATTTAGACAAATCATAACTCTTTCAATATAACTCCAAATGACATGAAATTTTATATGGCTTATCACTATACCAGTAGGTAGCCACCATAAAAGTTTCAGCTTCAAAATCTTTCTAGAAAATATTTTTGCTACAGTACCTAATTATGGCGAAAATAGGTTTTAGGGAATATCTTTTGCACCACAAATCCAAATTAAGTTTTCCAGTTTCTATGACTAGGTATATTAGTATTTTTACCTTGTGTATAAATTTAAGTCGCATTTGGATAATTTTTGCTTGCTCTTTCGTTTAAGTGTTGCTCGTCTTATTGGTTGTTTTCTCTCTTTAGCTTAGGCTTCACATTTGCGGTAACCCGAACGACCCTCCGCAACAATTTGAGCAACAGCAAGCAGGCAAGCAGTTTGATCATTTCCCATTGATCCCATTACTTTTAAAGTCTAATATTTTGTTTAACTTCTATGTATGCATTGCTATTTTGTGGTTAAATTGATTAGTTAATCCTCTAGTTGCATAATCTGTAGGTAAATAATTATCCTCTACTACCGAGCCTAGGTTATTTGTCGTGATTAGAGTTCGTTGGATGAGCTCTTGTCACTTAGTAGATTTTCGAATAAATATTGCTTAGCCATGCCTAGTATCGGTAGTATTGGGTGATCATCGACTTAGTCGGTGATCTTGATCACACAACTACTTATACTACTCCATTATGTCCAACCCTTGTGTTTTATTGATTTACAAATCAAAAACTGAAAACAAAACTATATCTTGACTTGGGCACAATGGTATGTTGATGTGATCTGTTGGGTGTGTTGGAATGGTGCCTAAGTCCCTAAGGACCGAGTTACTTGTGTCACTAAGCCAGCGCTTATTGCGTGCTAACCACACGAGGGGATATGGAACCTCTCTTGACTAAGTACTTTGGGAGGTGTTAATTATGAGTTGGTTGGTGGGTGTGTTCTTGTGTGTGTGGGTTTGTGGTGTTGGAGGAGCATTAGCAGGCGGTTAGGCTGTCTAATGTGTCCTTCTCCGTGGGTTGCGACTCTTAATTAGCATCGCCCATTGGAAAGCGTCTTGTTAGACTTAGCCATGCACGCATACCAAAGGAAGTGTGCTAACCGTGGTGGTGGAAGGCGGTCTATCGTGTGGGTACATTGGTACACCCTCAGGTTAAAACTATTCGAATAGCCTCGTCCTAGGTTATGGACATGCTTGGTAGGTCGTGCAAGAACTAGACTACAACCTTTTAAAAACTCAAACTTGACATGGGTGGTATGAAGGGTACTTCATGCTATTGTCGTGGTGACTATGGGTTAGTCACTTCTAGGTGGTGTTGTCATCTATCTATTGTTGTATTTGTCTCTCTCTTTATTTGAACAATAAAAGTTAATTGCAAACTTGCTTTGAATCTATTACCTTATTGCAAATGAAAACTTGCTTTATCTTTGAAAATAAGTCGAGCCTCATCCTCTTAAATAAAGCTTGCATGTAGTTAATTATAGTTACATTATCTCACGTCGTTGTCTTGCAGTACAAAAACAAGTTTTGTACTCATCCGCTGCTTAATATTAATTGTTGCAGAGGAAGAAGGTGAGCCCCAAGGGCCTCACTTTTGTGAGTCGTGTTCTGCGCTGTTTGGGACGATTAGCTTGGCGGTCCGGTTGGTTGCCTTGTGGGTAAAGGCACACCGATTGGCTTTTGTTTATCGCCATCTTATGGCCATTTTGCTTCATTTGTGTATTTACTTATTTGTATGATGTTGGCAGTCGGCCTCTCTTTTGTAATAACTCTCTTTATATTATCTATGTCTTTCGATTGTTGCTTTTGCTTGCTCTATGTGTATGAATGGAATTGATGCATAATTTTGTAACGGGTGTGTATACTGCAGTGCAGGAAGTATACATATCTCGAGGCTTGGTTTATTTGATTTGTCTTGTTAGGACCAAGTGGATGGTTAAACAAAGAAGCCGAATAAACCGGGTCCTCAAAAGTTGGTATCAGAGCCATTCCGACCGTAGTAACCCAAGCTTGATCGTCTTTAGGATATTTTGGAAAACTTAATTTCAAAGTATCAAATGATTTATGAAAGCTTAAGTAAGTTCTCAGATTTTATTCCTTACCTATCTTAGCTTTCTATCTCATCTTGCTTTAATTTGAGTTTTAAAAGTTGTTCTCCTTTCCTTCTCTCAAAAGATAGTCATTATCATTTAAATTGGGTTTTGGGAACCAATGAGTTTGGCAAATTGAAGTGTTAGCTGCCCTCTGCAAGGTTTTGAAGCTTCCGAAGTTGAAGATTTCAATTAGGAGGCTTGGATGCGAAATCTGGACAGCGAGCATTCGATTTCCGGACAGCAGGCTCAAAGGTTTCTAAATAGGGTAGAAAATGAGAGGATAATCAACTAAAAATTGTGGGAATAAAAGGGTAGGATGTGATACTAGTTAGCTAAGTACCTAACGCTAATTTTGTCGCCTTAACCTTGATCTTTAGTAGTGTTAGACTTGTTGTAGTGTGCTGAAATTTTTATCTTCTCAAACCATTGCTCGTTCATTCAATACGGGTTAATGGCATTGAGAAGTTGAGCTTGGTTTGGAGTTTCCTTGCTGTTTTGGAGCTTCTTTGGAAACATTTCAAGTTTGTTTACTTGCTGTTCTTGGCTTTCGGTTAGGGTGATATCTCATTCCCTAATCGTTAGCTTTCGCTTTCATCAACTTCTAGTATTAGTGCTATGGTTTCTAACATAAATTTCTTGAACCAGATGGTGGAGGTACTCGTAGCGCCGTGGTCGCTTCTGGTTTGGATGAGGAGCTCCCACCTCCTCCGACCATGGTGAGGTCCTTCTTGATATAGCGCAACCGTTCGGAGGACGGAGGGTCCCGCTGGATGTTATTGCGCGCAACACCTCGCGCTTGCCGGAGCCTCGTGATCCGGCGGGGGTGGACATCGATCTCGTGGGGTTTGGTGAGTTTCTTCGCACTCGGCCCCACGTTCTCGTGTCCGAGGACCCATTGGGCGCGATGACCGCTGCGTCGGGTTGAGCGTAGCTCGACGTTGCTCGCGCTGGACCAGACAGGGCACTCTTTGCCTCCCATCACCGCAGGGGGCAGCTCTCCAGTGGGAGAACTTCTTGGCCATGCAGCCCGCCGCCACACTTGTCTCTTGGGAGGAGTTCGGATCGCGTTCGTCGAGCTCACATCCTGCCGCTTGATGAAGTCAAGAAGAAGGAGTTTCGCACTCAAGCAAGGGCGTAAGTCGGTGATGGAGTACCATGCACGAGTTCAACCACTTGGCTCGTTATGCTCCATCCGAGGTGGCCACCGATGAGGCCAGCGAGAGAAGTTCATGGAGGATTGTGCGAGGAGCCGCAAGACAAGCTCTCCATTGTGGACTTTGTCGACTTTCGTGCCTTGGTGGACAAGGCCATTGTTCTTTGAGCACAAGGCGCAGCGCCGGCGAGTCCCGCAGCGCAAGTGGGAGGCCCGCCGGTGCCGCACAGCGGCCTCTCCGTCCCCGTGTTGGGCTGCCCGAGGGCCCGCTCGTGGCTTCACTACCACCGAGGCCGCCGGCACCGCTCCTCGCCCTCGCGAGCGTGCCCGATCACGTGCGCTGCGAACCAGCGAGTGGCCCCGCAATCCGGCCGCCGGGTCACTGCTTTTCGTGCAACGGAAGGGGCATTATGCCAATACTTGCCCTAACAGATCGAGCGCCCTCGTCCTAATGGAGGACGCGGCGGGAGGTGGTCCTCCCGGATCGAGAAGGTTGTCCCCGCTACCCAAGGCGTGGGTAGTGGCGCGTCAACCTCATCTCCGCGGAGGAGGCACGGGAGGCACCCGGCGCCGTGTTGGGTACCCTTTCGGTTAACTCTTTCCTCGCTCTGCTTTTGTTTGATTGAGCGCATCTCATTCGCTTGTTTCAGTCTTTTCTCTGTGGGAGGTCTTCTTTTTACTCCGTTGTTGGTCCCGCTGCTCATTCGCTCCCCCGGTTCGGAGTTGAGAGCTGAGTCTGAGTGTAGGGATGTCCCTGTTGAGATAGAAGGGTAGGATTCTTGGCAAACCTTATCCTCCTTGATCGGCGAGCTAGATGTAATCCTAGGCATGGATTGGTTGTCTCAAACATGGGACAAATTGATTGCGCTAGGAGGCTCATCTACCTCACGATCCTTACGGCGGCGAGTTTCGCTTTCACCGAAGGCTGCAGGATCTGCATCTCTTCGCGCTTGAAGCGAAGCGACTCTAGATATTAGTGAAGTCCCGGTGGTATGTGACTTTGTTGATGTCTTTCCGACGACCTTCCGTGGATGCCACGATTCGAGACCTCGAGTTTGTCATTGAGTTGGTTCCTGCATCGCCCGATTTCAAAGAGGCCTTACCGAATGGACCCAATCGAGTTGGTGGAGTTGAAGAAGCACCGGGTGAGCTTCAAGAGAAGGGTTTCATCCGCCTAGCTCATCTCCTTGGGGATGCTCGGCAATCTTTGTCCGAAAAGGACAAGACGCTGCGCATGTCGCGCTGATTACCGTCCACTTAATGAAGTAACGGTAAAGAACAAGTACCCTTTGCCGTATCGATGACCTCTTCGATCAATTAATCGGAGCTCGAGTCTTCTCAAGATTGATTTGAGAGTGGGATATCATCGAGTTCGGATTCGACTGAGGATATTCCAAAGACGGCTTTTTCTACTCGTTATGGCTTGCGAGTATACCGTCATGTCTTTCGGCTTAACCAATGCTCGGCCTTGTTCATGAACCTCATGAATTCGGTGTTCATGGAGTATTTGGACAGGTTCGTTGTGGTCTTCATCGATGATATCCTTATCTACTCCAAGAGCGATGAGAACACACCGAACATTTGAGGCTTGTGTTGGGCAAGCTTCGCGAGCACCACCGTATGCGAGTTCGGCAAGTGCGCGTTCGTTGAAGGAAGTAGCCTTATTAGGCCATATTCTTTCGGCGGAGGCGTAGGCTGTGGATCCTAGCAAGATCGACGTGCTTTCTGAGTCACCCACTTCGGTCACCGAGTTCGAGTTTTCTTGGTTTAGCGGGATATTATCGTCGCTTTATCGAGAACTTCTCCAAGATAGCGGCCGATGACGAGCTGCTCAAGAAGGACAAGAAGTTCTCGTGGTCCGCTGATTGCGAGGAAAGTTTCCAAGCGCTTAAGAAGCGATTGACCACCGCTCCCGTTCTTGTTCTCCCCGATGTCCGTCGAAGCTTCGATATCTTTTGTGACGCTTCTCGTCGAGGCCTCGGTTGTGTCCTTATGCAAGAAGGCAAGGTGGTGGCCTATGCATCAAGGCAATTGAGACCTCATGAACTCAACTATCCTACCCATGACTTGGAGTTGGCGGTGTGATCCATGCACTTAAGATCTGGCGACATTACCTAATCGGTAATCGTTGCGAAGTGTATTCGGATCACAAAAGCTTAAAGTATTTGTTCACCCAACCAGATCTGAACCTCAGGCAAAGGAGATGGTTGGAGTTGATCAAGGACTATGACATGGGTATTCACTACCATCCGGCAAGGCGAATGTCGCTGCGGATGCGCTTAGTCGCATAAGCGCATTGCAATGCATTGTTGCTCCAAGAGCCTCGGCCCCTTCTCGGAGGAGTTCCAGCGTCTCAACTTGGTTTGGTTGAGCATGGTTCCTCGCTGCCTTGGTTGTCTGACCAACCTTGGTGGATCGATCAAGTCGCTTTCGGCGATCGGATGTTGGAGTGAACCGCATCAAGGAAAATGTCAAGAATGGAACAGCCAAGTGCTTCTCTGTAGATGAGCTTGGTGTCGTGAGGTTCGGGCAACGCCTCGTGGTTCCAAAGGACATGGAGTTGCGGGATTTGATCCTCCGCGAAGCCCACGATTCTCCATTATCCATTCATCCCGGGGCCACGAAGATGTATCATGATCTCCGACAGGGATTTTGGTGGACCCGAATGAAGAGGGAGATCGCAAGGTTCGTTCTTCGAGTGCGGCGTGTCATCGTGTCAAGGCGAGCATCGGCGTCGGCAGATCGCTCCAGCCTTACCAATTCCAGAGTGGAAGTGGGATTGATCGGGATGGACTTTATCACCGGTCTACCCGGTCTCCAAAGAAGAGTGATGCCATCCGGTCGTCATCGATCGATTGACTAAGGTGGCTCATTTTCTTCTGTCAAGACCGACCTTGAGTGGGTCTTCGGCGGATCTCTACATAGCCCGCATCGTGAGTTTGCATGGTGTCCAAGACGATTGTGTCGGATCGTGGTTATTTGTTCACTTCGCGATTTTGGCATAGCTCGCAAGAGGCTATGGGAACTCGCCTTTCTTTCACTCATCTTTTCACTAAATCGATGGTCGACCGAAAGGGTCAACCAAGTTTTAGAGGACATCTCATGAGCTTGTGTCCTTTCCTATGGGAAGCATTGGGAGAAGTGCTTGCCATTCGCCGAGTTTTCTTATAACAACGACTTCCAAGCCGGTCTCGGCATGGCACCATTTGAGGCCTTATACGGAGAAAGTGTAGGACCCGTTGAACTGGTGCGAGACCGGTGAGAGACCTTTCTTTGGCGGACTCGATTAATGAGGCCGAGGGTCAAGTTCACTCATTCGTGATCGCCACGCCTGACTCAATCCGAGCAAAAGAGCTATGCGGATCGCCGTCGTCGTGAGTTGAGCTTTGAGCCCAATGACCGTTTATCTCAAGGTTTCTCCTCCGAAAGGTCACCGCGTTTTGGTGTCAAGGGCAAGTTAGCTCCTCGATATGTCGGTCCATACCGTGTCATCGAGAAGAAGGGAGCTGTCGCCTACAAGTTGGAGTTACTGCTTTGCACTTGCGAGGTACATGATGTTTTCCATGTGTCCCGGCTAAAGAAGTGCCTCCGTGTTCCAACAGAGAAGCTCGGTTGGAAACCACGGATGTGCAAGAGGATTTGACCTATCGCGAGCACCTGTTCGCATACTCGAGGAGGTGAGCGAAGAACAAGGAACAAGACCATCAAGTTCCTTAAAGTTCGGTGGTCAAACCATTCCAAGATGAGGCTACTTGGGAGCGAGAAGATCGTCTCTGCATGCGACTACCCTCTTTCTTTTCCGAGTGAACCAAATCTCGGACGAGATTTTTGTAAGGGGAGGTTTGTAACATCCCCATTTTGGCTTGTGTTTCAAATGTAATAAAATGAGGATAAATTAAAACTTTTCCTTCATCCTTTTACTCTTGAAACTTTTCTGAAATTCTTGTAAAGGAATTTTGGGAAATTCAAAAATCAAAATCCTCATTTATCTTAAGTCAAAACCTTAAGGTGAAATCTTGTGTCAAACACTTGTGCAATAATTTTCCTGGGTTCTAGGGTTGTTGGTAGCACCTCTGAATTATTTCATAATTTTTGGAAATTATTTGAAATATTTTAGAGGCAAGTCAAACCTGGTCAAACCTCGTTTGAACCTTTGAAATTTCTTGGGAAAATTCCAGTACACAAAAATCCCTGGAAATTTTATGGAAGGTTAACCCTAAGACCAGGAAGCTCCAGTTAAAATTTCATAAAATTTGGAGTTGATTTGATACCTCAAATAAATCCCCAAGTTTCAGCTCTAAAAATCAAACCCAATCTGGTCAAATCGTTTCATGCGATCGAGCGGACTAGAGTCCGACTCGGTAGACTTGTCTCGACCGATTCCACTAGCGCTCCGACTCGGGCTGGGTCTGCATCGTCGTGGCTCGCCCGTGTGCGTTTGATCTCCATCGGGTGGCCTTGATTTCACCACCGAGGCGTCGACGCGTTCGCGTTTTAACCGTCGGATCGAGATCTTGCGGCTGTGGCTGCGTCTCCTTCCTCTGGCTCTCCCCTGCCTCCTTCTCTCGCTCTCTCACGCTGGGCCGAGCGCCGCGCGCTTCGAGTCATCACGGTGGGGCCCTCCAACGACTATTGCCGCCGCGCATTAAATGCTCGCCGTGCGGCCGTGTCAGTCGCCTCTCCCGACCTCTCACCCACTCTCGTTGCTCGAGCACCCGAGGTCGCCTCGCCGTGAGAGAGAGAGAGAGCCGTTGAGGTCCCCGTGCTCCCCTCGCTACTTATGCACCGCTTCCCTTTCTTTGCCCTCCTTTCACCTTTCGCAACCCTGTGTACCTTCTCTTCTTGCTTGAGCTCAATTCACCAAGACACCGAATCCGCCATTGTTGGTTTGCAGAACTGAGCCGTGGGCATCCTAGTTCAGTGGCTCCTTTGCTCCATTTCTTGCTCCGATTGGTTCCTTTAACCCTCTGGAACCTTAAACCTCATTCAATTTTGGTTGTCTCCTCGGTGTCGGGTGATATTGGAGTTCCCCCTTTTCGGCGGACTTCACCCCTTCTTCCCATCTCCGTAAGCACCTCCTCCTTCCAATTCCTTGCTCTGGGAGTATCCTTGGGCTATGAGAAAGCCATGTTGATGGCGGTTGTGCTATTTTACCAGTGGTCCCGCCACAGGTGACCCAGTGCATGCCCCGCTCTTCCGCCGCGGCCCACCTCCGACCTCCTCGACCTCTGCGCAACATCCGGTGAGTCCTCTAAGCCCTCCAATGAGCTAGCACGCGTGGTAGCGGGCATGATCTTGGCCGTCGCATGCTCCATTTTTACCGTAGTACCTTCTCCGCCCGCCGTGTCGCGCGCGCGGTGAGCCATCTCCGCGAGGTTGCGAGTGCGGTCGTGGGTGTGAGGCTATTGCGCTCCGTTTTCATTCTTTGCTCGCACTGGCCTCCCTCGCGGCATCACGCCCGAGCGGCCGGCGCGAGGAATGCCTCGTTGTCGGACGAGGCTCGGTCCGAGGCGACGTGGCCCGACCTAGCCGTCGGATCTAGCGATCGAAGGCGTGAAACCTCCACGTCGCTCCCTCGTCTCGCGCGCCCGCGTGTGAGTTGGCCAGATTCAAGCGGGCCGTTGGATCCTTGATCAACGGCCGGGATGGGCGAGCATCCGCTCGGTCCGATTGTCATCTCGATGCGGTCGTTGGATCTTGATCCAACGGTGAGCCTCCGTGGGCATCCTAGTTCGATGGCTCCTTGCTCCATTTCTTGCTCCGATCGGTTCCTTTAACCCTCGGAACCTTAAACCTCATTCAATTTTGGTTGTCTCCTCGGTGTCGGGTGATATTGGAGTTCCCCTTTTACTTCGGACTTCACCCCCTTCTTCCCCATCTCCTAGTAAGCACCTCCTCCTTCCAATTCCTTGCTCCGGAGTATCCTTGGGCTATGAGAAAGCCATGTTGATTGTGAGGACCCAGCTTATTTGGCTTGTAATGTAACCAACCACCGGTCCTAGCATCACAAATCAAATAAATCGATCCTCGAGATATGTATACTTCCTGAAGCGAGATACACACCTCGTTACAAAATTAGACATCAACTCCATTCCAAACATAGAGTCCAAACCCCACACTACCAAGCGGAAGATAAACAAATATTAGAGTTATTACGACCAAGGCCGACAGGCCACAAGATACACAAATAAACGAGCAGCGACAATGAAGCAAAGTGCCATAAGATGGCTATAAACAAAGCCAATCGTGTGCCTCCAACCCACAAGGCATCGGCCCGGACCGCCAAGTCTAGTCGTCCACGAAACGGCAACACTGACTCACGAAGTGAGGCCCTTGGGGCTCACCTTCCTCCTCTGCAACAAAAACATTAAGCAAAGCACCTGAGTACAAAGATTGTCTTTGTACCCGCAAGACTGACGTGTGAACTAGCAGACCTGTTCATATGCTACATGCAGGCTTGTTTAGTGGAGGCCATATGTTTCATTTGCATAAAGCCAATTTTCATTTGCAGTAATATAATACAGTTTAAAAGCAAGTTTGCAATTCATTTTTACTATTGAAATAACTACGAAATAAAGATAGATACAAGTAACCACCTAGAAGTGACTATCCCAATAGTCACCACAATATAGCACGAATCCCCAGATTCGTACCACCCTGCAAGTTTTAATTTAAATGTTGTAGTCTAACTCTTGGAAGACCTTGCCAAGCGTGTCCATAACCTAGGACGAGGCTATTCGAATAGTTTTAAACCCCCGAGGGTGTACCAATGTACCCACACTTGGATCGCCTTTAAGCCAAAGCACACTTAGAAGGTATGCATGCACAGCTAAGTCCTCGAGACTTTTTCCAATATTGTGTATTAACTCTGAGCCGCTCGTATGGATAGAAATCCATACGCTTACATGGTAAAGCCGAAAAGACAACTACCCACTCAGGATAAAGCTTTTAGGACAACTACCATGCTCCCACCTCCATCCCTCCCGCGACCCCTGCGACCCTGAGCCAATACACGCCAAAGTACTAGGTCAAGAGAGGTCCATATACTCTAGTGTGGTTAGCACGCAAAATGCTTGGTTGATGTAACAAGATGTTCGGTCCTTGTTGACTCGGGCACCATTCGATCACACCCAACAGATCACACCAAACATACCGTTGTGCCCAAGTCTAAATCATTTTGTTTTCGGTTTTAGTTTTGCAACTAAACATAGCAAAAATCTTTGAAACATAAAGTTATAGTAGATTTTGTGTGATCAAGGTTACCGACTAAAGTCGATAACCTTGATTCTCTACCGATAGCTAAGCATGTCTAAGCAAGTTGACCGGTTCTACTAAGTGACGAGAGATCATCCAAATGACCTCTAATCACGACAAATAACCTAGGCTCGGTAGTAGAGATCAATATTTTGTCTACAGGATATGCATTCACGGATTTAACTAATCAATTTAACACAAATTAAGCAATGCATACATACAGCTGAAACAAAATATTAGATTTTAAAATACTGGGATTATCATGATCAAACTGCTTGCCTGGCTGCTGTTGCTCAGAAGGCTCAACCTGTTGCAGAGGATCGCTCTCAGGGTTACCGCAAATGTCGAAGCCTAACGATAGAACAAAAACAGCGAATAAGAACGAATTAACATCGACAAAACTCAAACATTCAACAACAACAAAACACACTAAACTTTTCACAGCAGTTAAAACAAGATCTAACCCATTTTAGAAGCAGAGAAATATTTATTTGAAGTGGTGATGCATTTTCTAGCAATTTCTAAGCTAACATACACATTTAAGCACTAGTTAAATACTTAGCAAAATTTTAATAACAGAAACAGTACCTAAAACCTATCCTTATAATTAGTACATTAAAATGACAAATTACAAAATTGGTTTCACTGGATTTGGACAAATATTGAAAGAGATATACATTTTCTAATTTAGAAGATACATAAGACATCATTTTATTAGTTAACAGATTTTTGCTACAGAGACATGGATGAAACTAATTTTAGTAAATAATACATTCATAAAGAAAATTATCAGCACTGGTTTCATGCAATTTGGAGAAAAATTGAATTAGTTATGCATTTTACAATTTAAGTGCAAGTTTGAACATTTTAATTTAAACCTATTTCTAAACACATTTTAAAATCCAACTTCTGGACCTGAACTAAACCTCTACCCAATTTTAGATTAAACTTTAGACAATACCAAAGCTAACAAAATTTAAAACAACCGAAAAGGACTTACAATCAAATAGATATGAATTTCTAAAGCTTAACCCAATTTTCAGTTGAAGAAAAATAACTCTATCGGGAGATTCCAAAACAATAGAAATAAGGAAAAGACGTGGCTCTATCTGGACCGCTGATTCGGCATCGGACGGTTCGCGGCGATCTCGATTCAAATCACGCGTCCGACAACAGAGCCGACGGCTCGAGATTGCCCGGCGTGTCGCGGCGAGCCAAGCTCGCGATGCGGCAAAGGGCCAAAATGGGTTCACAGTGCTATGCGCACCCGACCATGGCGAACATCACGGAGGTGGACCACGCCGCGCGCGGCGGCGCGGGCGGGGAACCTACGGGAACATGGCACGCGTGTTTGGTAGAAATCTAAGCGACTTAGCGCGCGCGAGTATCGATGAGTCACGAGAACTCACCGGATGACGCTTGGGCGAAATGGCTGCCGGAGACGGCCGGCGACGAGACATGGCGGCGCAAGCGGTCGGCGGCGACGAGACTCGAGGTGAAAGAGAGGGCGTGTAGTGATTGAGATGAGATAGAAACCGGAGATGCTACGGAGGAAGGAATCGAGCTCGAGCTTCTTTGGAAAGCGCGGCGGAAGAGGTTGCTTAGCGACTTGGAGAAGAAAGAGCGCGCGGCTCCACGGACGGAAACTCGGGTTGCTTGAGGGGTTTGCTTCCACGGGTGCTAGGCACACCGTGGCGCTTCTCGCCGATGGCCGAGATCACCGGGCGGTGAAATGCTCGGAGCGGCGTGGCGGCGCTCTCGGGCTCGGGGCTCGATGGCGGAAATGGGGCGAGGAGGAAAACGAGATAGTGAAGGCCCTCGCCGCTTAAGAAGGAAAAGGCGAGTCGCCGAGGTGAGGCGTTGGGGCGGTGAAAAGACCGTGAGGCGAGTGGCGGCGTGCATGCGCGCGGCCGGCGAGCGCTGAGGCGGCGGTGCGGCTGCTTCGGCGGCGTGGCGAGAAGACTGCGGTGGGACCGCCTATCGGCGAGTAAAGGTGCGACTCGAGTCGGGCGGTGCGGTGCGGCGAGTGGGTTTAACTCGATCAATATTGTATCGGCCGTTGGATCTAAGATGAGCGGTCCGTTGATGTATGCATTCGGACAGGTCGGTTGATTCGACGCACGCGGGCCGCACGATCTGCATCGGACGGTCGACAATGATCGGGCTTGCGCTGTGCAGTTAGGCGGTGCGACCGAGTCAAGTGGTGCGGTCGGTTGAGTCGGGCTCGTTCGAGCCCGACAAGCGATGATTCGATTTTGAGTTTAAAAGCTGAGAGAGTTTAGGGAATTTTTAGAGATAGTTCCCGAGCTCCAAAAATTCCGAAATTTTTATGGTAGCCACTTGAGACAGAGAACAACATTGCATAAATTTTCCAGAACTTTTTATGCACTGAAAAGTTCTGCAGAAAATTCACAAGCATGCTGACCTAGGGTTTGACCAGATTTTCAACTAGTTTGACTTGGCCATTTGAAATAGCAAATAAAATCTAAAAATTGTGAAATAATTCAGGGAGGTAGACAGGATGATCAAGATGCTAGGAAAAATATTTTCAGAGGATAATCACAAGTTTGAAGGCTAATAATTTGATGACAACCATTTCCAATCACAAGAATTAACTTCTAGAAAATTGGAAATTGCTAGGGAAAATTTGGAAAACTTCCAAATGATTTGAAGAGACAACAAAAGTTTTTATTTCTCCTCAAAATTTTACATTTGAAATACAAACCCTAAGTTAGGGCTGTTACAAATCTCCCCCACAGAATCTCGCCAGAGATTACGATCAACTGGGAGAAGAAGGATGGGTAATCTGCTCGGAGACGATCTTCCCGTTCCCAAGTGGCTTCATCCTCGGAGTGGTTTGACCACTGAACTTTAAGGAACTTGATCACACGGTTCCTTGTTCTGCGTTCAGCTTCTTCGAGGATCTGAGCGGGCGCTCACGATAAGACAAATCTTCTTGCACATCGATATTTTCCAATGGCGTTTCCTCCACAGGAACACGAAGGCACTTCTTCAATTGCGATACATGGAAAACATCATGCACCCCTTCAAGTGTAGCTGGCAACTCCAACTGGTATGCAACGGCTCCCACTTTCTTGATGACGCGATAAGGCCCGACATACCGAGGAGCCAATTTGCCCTCGACACCAAAGCGAGCGGTGTCCCTTCAAAGTGAAACTTTGAGATACACAAAGTCATTGGGCCGAAGCTCGGCTCACGGCGACGCCGACCGCATAGCTCTTACGCTGGTGAGCTACGCACAAGTGCTCACGAATCAATTGCACTTGGTTCTCAGCCTCATTGATGGAATCTGGACCAAAGAACTGCCTTTCACGGCCGACCGGTTCAACGGTGTTCTGCAGGCGCCCGTCCATACAAAGCCTCAAATGGTGCCATACCGAGACTAGCCTCGAAGCTTTGTTGTTGTAAGAGAACTTCGGCAAGCGGCAAACTCTTCTCCCAATTCTTCCCATAGGAAAGAACACGAGCACGGAGCATATCTTCAAGCACACGGTTGACGCGCTCGTCGACCATCGGTTGAGGATGGTAGGTCAGGCCGAAAGTAAGACGGGTCCCCATGGCTTCTGCGGACTATGCCAAAACCGAGAGGTAACAGCGCCTACGGTCGGACACAATCGTCTTGGGTACACCATGCAAGCTCACAACCCTTGATACATAGAGCTCGGCTAGAGGTTCCACACGGGTGACTCTTGACCGGAAGGAAATGCGCCACTTTAGTTAGCTTCACAATGACAACCCAAATGGCGTCATTTCCCTTGGATGAGCAGGGCAATCTAGTGATGAAGTCCATGCCTCTGAATCCCACTTCCACTCAGGTATAGGCAAGGGTGAAGAAGACCTGACGCGATGCTCGGCCTTGACACGACAACATATGTCACATCGGCAACGAACACGGCAATCTCGCTTCATGCGAGTCCACCGAAATTTCGACGCAGATCTTGGTACATTTTGGTGGCCGGGATGGATGGACAAAGGCGAATCATGGGCCTCTGGAGAATCAAATCCCGCAACTCGGGACCTTTGGGACCACAAGGCCTTTGCCCAAACCATACAACACCGTGCTCATCTTACGTAAAACATTTGGTGATCCATTCTTGATGTTAGCTTGATTTTACCCACCCCAACATCGATTCTTTGTCTTTGCCTTGATTTGATCCACCAAGTTTGGTTGCACTATCAAGCGACAAGTGAACCATGCTCAACCAAACCCAAGTTGAGGCATTTGAAATTACGCAAGAAGTCTTTGGTTCTTTGCTCTTGGATCATCAAAGTATTGCAATACACCTTTCGGCTAAGTGCATCGAGCAGCGACATTAGCCTTGCCGGGATGATCACGAATACCCATGTCATAATCTTTGATCAATTCCAGCCATCTCCTCTGCTGAGGTTCAGATCTGTTTGAGTGAACAAGTACTTCAAGCTCTTGTGATCATAATACACCTCCACGGTTTCGATCAAATAATGCCACCAAATCTTGAGTGCATGAACCACGACAAGCTCTAAATCATGGGTGGGATAGTTGAGCTCATGAGGTCTCAAGCGCTGGATGCATAGGCAAGCGCCTTGCCTTCTGCATAAGAACACATCCAAGTCCTCGACGAGATGCATCGCAATAAATATCAAGCTCTTGTGGATATCGGGAAGAGTGAGGATGAGAAGTCAAGTCAATGTTGTTTGAGCTCACAAAGCTCTCATCACAAGCGAGGACCACACAAACCTCTTGTCCTTCTTGAGCAATTTAGTCATCGACTGCGATCTTGGAGAAGTTCTCGATAAAGCGGCGGTAATAGCCCGCTAAACCGAGAAAACTCCGCACATCGATGTGACTTGGTGACCCCAAGATAGAACATCGTGACCTTCTTTGGGATCCACACTCGCCTCGGTGAAAGAATATGGCCCAAGAATGCCACTTCCTTCAACGTAACTCACATTTCTTGAACTTTGCATATAGCCGATGCTCCCGCACTTGCCCAAAACAATCTTGGATGCTCGGCATGCTCGCTGTGATCTTGGAATAGATAAGAATATCATCAATAAAGACCACCACAAATTTATCCAAAAACTCCATGAATACTGAATTCATTAAGTTCATGAACAAAGTGGAGCATTGGTTAAACCAAAGGACATGACGGTGTACTAAATGCAGACCATAACGAGTAGTGAAAGTTGTTTTGAATATCTTGAGATCGATCCTCGACTGATGATACCCCATTCTCAAATCAATCTTTGAGAACACAGGCTCGATCAAGCGATCAAACAGATCATCAATGCGGGCGAGGATATTTGTTCTTCACCGTCACCTCATTGAGAGGACGGTAATCAACACACATGCAAAGTCTTGTCCTTTTTCTTCACAAAGATCACCTGACAACCCCAAGGAGATGAACTAGGACGGATGAAACCCTTTGCTTGGAGCTCACCAAGCCGCTTCTTCAATTCTCCTAGCTCATTGGGAGGCATCCGTCTGGCGCCGAAATCGGGCGATGCGAGCAAAGCAACTCGATGACAAACTCGGATCTCGAGCGGAGGCATCCCGGGTAAATCATCAGGAAAAACATCCTCAAAGTCAGATACTATGGGAACATCCTGAATCTGCAAGGCTGGCTTCGCCTCTAATGCACATAGATGTGGCCCCTGTAGCTGCGGCGAAAATCCGACTCGCTCGCCTGAAGGGCTGGTGAGATAAACAATCTTCCTGGCACAATCGATCTTTCCCAAGTGTTGGGACAACCAATCCATGCCAAGAATCACATCCAGACTCGCTGAACTGAGCAGAATAAGATTTGCCAAAAACCCCACTCCTTTAACTACGATAGGAACATCCCGACACTGTAAATCAGCTCTCATTTCCGACCCCGGAGAGCGGATGAGCAAAGGAACTCCCAAAGGAACACAGTGAAGGCCACTATCAGCAGCAAATGATCTTGAAATAAAAGAATGCGATGCTCGAAATCAAATAATACCGACGGGGACGAAATTAACAAGAAGTGCACCCATCACGACATCCGCGCCTCCCGAGCCTCCTCACCGAAAGGTGGTTGACTCGACCGCCTCGCACTCGGGTCTTCGGATAACCTTACGGTGGTGGATGACCACTCCCGCCCACGTCCTCCATTAGGGCGAGGCTGCCGCAACACTCACGAGGGCAGCGTTGGCGTAGTGGCCCTTGTTGTGGCGGCGAAAACAAGTAACCTCGGCCGCCGGATTGCGGAGGCGCTCTCTTCTTGGATCGCGGTGCACGTGGCTGAAACACGGCTGTGATGGGCGAGGAGCTGGTGCGAGATGGTCTCGGCGCCGGTGGAGCAAAAGAACGGACCAGTGGTCTTGGCCCACCGAGGGCGAGTGAGGTGGTGTGAGTAGGCGATGTGCCTCCCATTTGCGCTTGCGGACTCGCCCGGCGCCTTTGCCTTATGCTCGGCAACAATGGCCTTATCTACCAAGGCACGAAGTCGAGAAGTCCACAATAGATAGCTTGTCTGCGGCTCCTCGGACAAGCCATCCATAAACTTCTCTGCTAGCCTCATCCGAGGCCACCTCTCGGAGCATAACAAGCCGGATGATTGAACTCGTGCAGTGCTCGTCACGGACTTGCGCCCTTGCTTGGCGCGAGAATTCCTTCTTTTCAGCTTCATCGGGCCATCGGGGATGTGGGCACGGCGAAAGGCGATCGAACTCCTCCCACGCGACCACATGGCGTGGGCTGCATGGCGAGATAGTTCTCCCACCATGAGAGTCTTTGCGCCCTCAAGTGGTGGGGCGCGAAGAGTGCCTTGTCCTGCGTGCGGCATCGAGCTATGTTGAGCTTCGCTCAACCATGCGTAACCAATCATCCGCATCGAGAGGTCCTCGAGGCGGAGAAAGTCGGCTCCCGCGAGTGCGGTGGCGCCACCGCGGGGAGTGGAGGTATTCCTAGCAATAACCTCCAAGATGCGCGTCGGTCCATGCGGTTTCGCTCGATCGGCGAGAACCTCACCATGGTCGGAGGAGGAAGCTCTCATCATGACCACTGCTTGATCGCCACGCGCGTTCTCCGGCCATCTGTTTCACTAAGACAAGTTAACAACGTAGGAAAACACAAAGTCGACAACCCACTGCAAATAACTTACTAACAACACAAAACAAACGCAAAACTTTTAAGTTACAAAACCAATTGACAAAAAAATCAGACACTTAGCAAACTCATACACATCTTACCCTTATACCCCCACAACCTTTAATTAGACTAATTCTCTATGGTTCTCCCAAAGACTGATTCTACCGGTAGTAACTATCTTTTGATAGGAAAGAGAGAAACCAAGTTTTAAACTCAAATTAGGGTAAGATGAGAGTAGAAGGCCAAGATAGGTAAGGAGTAAAATCTGAGAATCTGCCTAGGTTTTCATAAAACCCTTTTTATACTTTGAAATTAAGCTTTTTCAAAATATCCTAAGGACGACTATGCTTGGGTTACTACGGTCGAATGGCTCGATACCAACTTTGTGGACCCCGTTTATTTGGCTTGTAATGTTAACCAACCACCGGTCCTAGCATCACAAATCAAATAAATCGATCCTCGAGATATGTATACTTCCGAGCAGTATACACACTCGTTACAAAATTAGACATCAACTCCATTCCAAACATAGAGTCCAAACCCCACACTACCAAGCGGAAGATAAACAAATATTAGAGTTATTACGGACCAAGGCCGACAGGCCACAAGATACACAAATAAACGAGCAACGACAATGAAGCAAAGTGCCATAAGATGGCTATAAACAAAGCCAATCGGCGTGCCTCCAACCCACAAGGCATCGGACCGGACCGCCAAGTCTAGTCGTCCACTAAACGGCAACATGACTCACGAAGTGAGGCCCTTGGGGCTCACCTTCCTCCTCTGCAACAAAACATTAAGCAAAGCACACAGTACAAAGATTGTCTTTGTACCCGCAAGACCGCGTGTGAACTAGCGACTGTTCATATGCTACATGCGAGGCTTGTTTAGTGGAGGCCATATGTTTCATTTGCATAAAGCCAATTTTCATTTGCATAATATAATACAGCTTTAAAAGCAAGTTTGCAATTCATTTTACTATTGAAATAACTACTGAAATAAAGATAGATACAAGTAACCACCTAGAAGTGACTATCCCAATAGTCACCACAATATATACGAATCCCAGTTCGTACCACCTACAAGTTTTAATTTAAATGTTGTAGTCTAACTCTTGGAAGACCTTGCCAAGCGTGTCCATAACCTAGGGCGAGGCTATTCGAATAGTTTTAAACCTGCAGGGTGTACCAATGTACCCACACTTGGACGCTTTAAGCCAAAGCACACTTAGAAGGTATCTGCACACACTAAGTCCTACGAGACTTTTTCCAATATTGTGTATTAACTACGAGCCGCTCGTATGGATAGAAATCCATACGCTTACATGGTAAAGCCGAAAAGACAACTACCCACTCGAGGATAAAGCTTTTGGACAACTACCATGCTCCCACCTCCATCCCTCCTGCGACCCCCTGCGACCCGGAGCCAATACACGCCAAAGTACTAGGTCAAGAGAGGTCCCATATACTCTAGTGTGGTTAGCACGCAAAATGCTTGGTTCAGTGTAACAAGATGTTCGGTCCTTGTTGACTCGGGCACCATTCCAGTCACACCCAACAGATCACACCAAACATACCGTTGTGCCCAAGTCTAAATCATTTTTGTTTTCAGTTTTAGTTTTGCAACTAAACATAGCAAAAATGCTGAAACATAAAGTTATAGTAGATTTTGTGTGATCAAGGTTACCGACTAAAGTCGATAACCGCCCAGTTCTACCGATAGCTAAGCATGTCTAAGCAAGTTGACCCGGTTCTACTAAGTGACGAGAGATCATCCAGCGACCTCTAATCACAGCAAATAACCTAGGCTCAGGTAGTAGAGATCAATATTTTGTCTACAGGATATGCAGCTACGGATTTAACTAATCAATTTAACACAAATTAAGCAATGCATACATACAGCTGAAACAAAATATTAGATTTTAAAATAATGGGATTATCATAATCAAACTGCTTGCCTGGCTGCTGTTGCTCAGAAGGCTCAACCTGTTGCAGAGGATCGCTCTCAGGGTTACCGCAAATGTCGAAGCCTAACGATAGAACAAAAACAGCGAATAAGAACGAATTAACATCGACAAAACTCAAACATTCAACAACATCAAAACACACTAAACTTTTCACAGCAGTTAAAACAAGATCTAACCCATTTTAGAAGCAGAGAAATATTTATTTGAAGTGGTGATGCATTTTCTAGCAATTTCCTAAGCTAACATACACATTTAAGCACTAGTTAAATACTTAGCAAAATTTTAATAACAGAAACAGTACCTAAAACCTATCCTTATAATTAGTACATTAAAAATGACAAATTACAAAATTGGTTTCACTGGATTTGGACAAATATTGAAAGAGATATACATTTTCTAATTTAGAAGATACATAAGACATCATTTTATTAGTTAACAGATTTTTGCTACAGAGACATGGATGAAACTAATTTTAGTAAATAATACATTCATAAAGAAAATTATCAGCACTGGTTTCATGCAATTTGGAGAAAAATTGAATTAGTTATGCATTTTACAATTTAAGTGCAAGTTTGAACATTTTAATTTAAACCTATTTCTAAACACATTTTAAAATCCAACTTCTGGACCTGAACTAAACCTCTACCCAATTTTAGATTAAACTTTAGACAATACCAAAGCTAACAAAATTTAAAACAACCGAAAAGGACTTACAATCAAATAGATATGAATTTCTAAAGCTTAACCCAATTTTCAGTTGAAGAAAAATAACTCTATCGGGAGATTCCAAAACAATAGAAATAAGGAAAAGACGTGGCTCTATCTGGACCGCTGATTCGGCATCGGACGGTTCGCAGCGATCTCAGTTCAAATCACGCGTCCGACAACAGAGCCGACGAAGCCCGAGATTGCCCGGCGTGTCGCCGGCGAGCCAAGCTCCCGCGATGCCGGCAAAGGGCCAAAATGGGTTCCTGGTGCTATTGCGCACCCGACCATGGCGGAACATCACCGGAGGTGGACCACACAGCGCGCGCGACGCGCGGAGCGGAGGAACCTACGGGAACATGGCACGCGTGTTTGTGGAAATCTAAACGACTTAGCGCGCCGCGAGTATCGATGAGTCACGAGAACTCACCGATGACGCGAGCGAAATGGTGCCGAGACAACCGCCGACGACGAGACCGCGGCGGCGCAAGGCGGTCAATGGCAGCGGAGACTGAGGTGAAAGAGAGGACGTGTGAGTGATTGAGACAGATAGAGGGAAACCAGGGAGATGCTTACGGAGGAAGGAATCGAGCTCGAGCTTCTTTGGAGAAGCGCGGCGCGGAGAGGCGGTTCGGCGGACTTGGAGAAGAAAGAGCGCGCGCTCCACAGCAGCGGAAACTCCGGTTGCTTGAGGTTTGCTTCCACGGGTGCTAGGCACACCGTGGCGCTTCTCGCCGATGACCGGAGATCACCGGGCGGTGAAATGCTCGGAGCGGCGTGGCGGCGCTCTCGGCTCGGGGCTCGATGGCGGAAATGGGGCGAGGAGGAGGAAAACGAGATAGTGAAGGCCCTCGCGCTTAAGAAGGAAAGGCGAGTCGCGAGGTGAGGCGATGGGGCGGTGAAAAGACCGGTGAGGCGAGGTGGCAGCGTGCATGCGCGCGGCCGCGAGAGCAGCGGCGGCGGTGCAGGCTGGGTGGCTCGGCGGCGTGGCGGAGAAGACCTGCAGTGGGACCGCCCTATCGGCGAGTAAAGGTGCGACTCAAGTCGGGCAGGTGCGGTGCGACGAGTGGGTTTAACTCGATCAATATTGTATCGGCCGTTGGATCTAAGATGAACGGTCGAGATTGATGTATGCATTCGGACAGGTCGGTTGATTCGACGCACGCGGGCCGCACGATCTGCATCGGACGGTCGACAATGATCGGGCTTGCGCTGTGCAGTTAGGCGGTGCGACCGAGTCAAGTGGTGCGGTCGGATTTGAGTCGGGCTCGGGTTCGAGCCCGACAAATAGTGATTTCTGATTTTGAGTTTAAAAGCTGAGTGAGTTTAGGGAATTTTTAGAGATAGTTTCCGAGCTCCAAAAATTCCGAAATTTTTATGGTAGCCACTTGAGACAGAGAACAACATTGCATAAATTTTCCAGAACTTTTTATGCACTGAAAAGTTCTGCAGAAAATTCACAAGCATGCTGACCTAGGGTTTGACCAGATTTTCAACTAGTTTGACTTGGCCATTTGAAATAGCAAATAAAATCTAAAAATTGTGAAATAATTCAGGGAGGTAGACAGGATGATCAAGATGCTAGGAAAAATATTTGCAGAGGATGATCACAAGTTTGATGGCTAATAATTTGATGACAACAATTTCCAATCACAAGAATTAACTTCTAGAAAATTGGAAATTGCTAGGGAAAATTTGGAAAACTTCCAAATGATTTGAAGAGACAACAAAAGTTTTTATTTCTCCTCAAAATTTTACATTTGAAATACAAACCCTAAGTTAGGGCTGTTACATTGATGACGCGGTTGTGCTATTTTCGCCCAGGCTGGTCCCGCCGCGGTGACCCGATGCCGCCAGCGTCTTCTGCGCCGGCCCACCTCCGACCTCCTCGACCTCTCCGCAACATCCGGTGAGTCCTCTAAGCCCTCGATGAGCTAGCACGCGTGGTAGCGGAGCATGATCTTGGTCGTGTCGCATGCTCCATTTTTACCGTAGAACCTTCTCCGCCCGCGTGTGTCGCGCGCGCGGTGAGCCATCTCGGCGAGGTTGCGAGTGCGATCGTGGCGTGAGGCTATTGCGCTCCGTTTTCATTCTTTGCTGCACTCCACAGGCCTCCTCGCGGCATCACGCCCGAGCGGCCGGCGGCGAGGAATGCCTGTTGTCGGGACGAGGCTCGGTCAGAAGGCGGCGTGGCCCGGCCTAGCCGTCGGATCTAGCGATCGAAGGCGAGAAACCTCCACGTCGCTCCTGTCTCGCGCCCATCGTGTGAGTTGGCGATTCAAGCGGGCCGTTGGATCCTTGATCAACGGCCCAGGATGGGCGAGCATCCGCTCGGTCCGATTGTCATCTCGATCGGGCTGTTGGATCTTGATCCAACGGTGAGCCTCCGTGGGTCTGTGCGTGTGTCTTTATGCGCGCCGTGCGCGTGGGCCGTCCGATCCAGGATCGACGGCTCTCACTCGTCCACGTCCCCGTGGGTTAGGAAAACCCCCGAGAATGCTAAGTCCAGAAATCAGTATCACTTTAGGGTCTTGTCATTTTTGTATCTCTGTAACTATAGATCCAAATTAGATGACTCCAATTTTGTTAGCTTCCTTATACCTTGAACTTAATTAGAAAAATAATTGTAGACCATGATCCAACCTGGAAAACCTTTTTCAAAAATAGTAAACAAGTGAACTTAATACTGTTTTTCAGAACTTTTAGCAAACTTGTAAAACACATATCTTTTTATCTATAGCCGATTTTTGTATGAATCCAATTGGATTAGCTTCCACTGATAGTGTATTTGCTAGGAAAATTGGTTTCACAAATTTTACTGTTTTTAAAAATCATAAGGATCATATTTTAGTTTAATACCCTAAACAATTTAGACAAATCATAACTCTTTCAATATAACTCCAAATGACATGAAATTTTATATGGCTTATCACTGTACCAGTAGGTAGCCACCATAAAAGTTTTAGCTTCAAAATCTTTCTAGAAAATATTTTGCTACAGTACCTAATTATGGCCAAAATAGGTTTTTAGGGAATATCTTTGCACCACAAATCCAAATTAAGTTTTTCCAGTTTCTATGACTAGGTATATTAGTATTTTTACCTTGTGTATAAATTTCAATCGCATTTGGATAATTTTTGCTTGCTCTTTCGTTTAAGTGTTGCTCGTCTTATTGGTTGTTTTCGCTCTTTCGCTTAGGCCGACATTTGCGTAACCCCGAGAACGACCCTCCAACAATTTGAGCAACAGCAAGCGAGCAAGCAGTTTGATCATTTCCATTGATCCCATTACTTTTAAAGTCTAATATTTTGTTTAACTTCTATGTATGCATTGCTATTTTGTGGTTAAATTGATTAGTTAATCCTCTAGTTGCATAATCTGTAGGTAAATAATTATCCTCTACTACCTGAGCCTAGGTTATTTGCTGTGATTAGAGTTCGTTGGATGAGCTCTTGTCACTTAGTAGATTTTCGAATAAATATTGCTTAGCCATGTCTAGTATCGGTAGTATTGGGTGATCATCGACTTAGTCGGTGATCTTGATCACACAACTACTTATACTACTCCATTATGTCCAACCCTTGTGTTTTATTGATTTACAAATCAAAAACTGAAAACAAAACTATATCTTGACTTGGGCACAATGGTATGTTGATGTGATCTGTTGGGTGTGTTGGAATGGTGCCTAAGTCCCTAAGGACCGAGTTACTTGTGTCACTAAGCCAAGCGCTTATTGCGTGCTAACCACACGAGGGGGATATGGAACCTCTCTTGACTAAGTACTTTGGGAGGTGTTAATTATGAGCTGGTTGGTGGGTGTGTTCTTGTGTGTGTGGGTTTGTGGTGTTGAGGGGAGCATTAGCAGCCTGGTTAGGCTGTCTAATGTGTCCTTCTCCGTGGTTCTGCTCTTAATTAGCATCGTCCATTGGAAAGCGTCTTGTTAGACTTAGCCATGCACGCATACCAAAGGAAGTGTGCTAACCGTGGTTGGTGGAAAGGCGATCTATCGTGTGGGTACATTGGTACACCTATGAGGTTAAAACTATTTGAATAGCCTCGTCCTAGGTTATGGACATGCTTGGTAAGGTCATGCAAGAACTAGACTACAACCTTTTAAAAACTCAAACTTGACATGGGTGGTATGAAGGGGTACTTCATGCTATTGTCGTGGTGACTATGAGTTAGTCACTTTTAGGGTGGTGTTGTCATCTATCTATTGTTGTATTTGTCTCTCTTTTATTTGAACAATAAAAGTTAATTGCAAACTTGCTTTGAATCTATTACCTTATTGCAAATGAAAACTTGCTTTATACTGAAAATAAGTCCAGAGCCTCATCCTCTTAAATAAAGCTTGCATGTAGTTAATTATAGTTCTGTTATCTCACACGTCAGTCTTGCGAGTACAAAAACAAGTTTTGTACTCATCCGCTTGCTTAATATTAATTGTTGCAGAGGAAGAAGGTGAGCCCCAAGGGCCTCACTTTTGTGAGTCTGTGTTCTTGCTGTTTGGGACGATTAGCTTGGCGGTCCGGTTGGTTGCCTTGTGGGTAAAGGCACACCGATTGGCTTTTGTTTATCGCCATCTTATGGCCATTTTGCTTCATTGTGTATTTACTTATTTGTATGATATTGGCAGTCAGCCTCTCTTTGTAATAACTCTCTTTATATTATCTATGTCTTTCGGTTGTTGCTTTTGCTTGGCTCTATGTGTATGAATGGAATTGATGCATAATTTTGTAGCAGGTGTGTATCTCTGTAATTCAGGAAGTATACATATCTCGAGGCTTGGTTTATTTGATTTGTACTGTTAGGACCAAGTGGATGGTTAAACAGTACAAGCCGAATAAACCGGGGTCCTCACAGAACAAGATTGCTGCAGTGCCACCAAAGCCACCTTCCACGACATGCCCTGCAGATTCTACAAAAACTTCTTTGCAGGCTCCAGCCAAGAGTTCTTCTTCCGTGGCTTCCACGGGCCGCTCCTCCGACATTCAGTGCCACCGCTGCCATGGACTTGGTCATGTGCAGAGGAACTGCACTAGCCAACGGGCATACATCGCCATGGAAGATGGAGGCTACATCAGCACTTCGGATGTCGAGGAGGATGATGACGTTGCTGCTGCCTTGGACGACAATGGCGGTGGTCATGACCACCTGTTCCTTGGTGGGGCGTCCACAGCGACTCTACGGAGCATCATTGTGTAGCGAGTCCTCAGCACACAGGTACAACAACCCGATAAGCTTCAACACCATAATTTGTTTCAGACTTTCTTTGCAATCAAGAACCGGTGCGCACGTATCATCATTGATGGAGGAAGCTGTAACAACTTGGTGAGTTCTGATTTGGTCAAGAAGCTTGGCTTGACCACGCGACCGCATCCACATCCATACCATATTTAGTGGTTAAATGACTCTGGAAAAGCTAAGGTAACACAAACATACCGAGTCCATTTTTTCATTGGTGGTTATGCTGATCATGTTGCTTGTGATGTGGTTCCCATGCAAGCATGCTCTCTTTTATTGGGTCGACCTTGGGAATTTGATAATGATGCTTTACACCATGGTAGTAGTAACAAATACACTTTTATGCATAAGGGAAAGAAAGTTACTTTACTGCCTTTGACCCCAGCTGAGATTATAGAGGCCGATAGGGAGCGAGCTGCTACTACTAATGATCCAAAGGAACATGATAAATCTGAACAACATTCTGTTATGCTTGCCACAAAATCAGACCTTGCTGAAATTGATGATATTAATGATACATGCTATGCTTTTGTGTGCAAAGATGCTTTATTTTCTCTTGATAATATGCCTTGCACTTTGCCTGCTCCTGTCACTAACCTTTTGTAGGATTTTAGAGATGTTTTCCCTAATGAGATACCTCCAGGACTTCCACCCATTCGAGGGATTGAGCACCAGATTGACTTGATCCCTAGAGCGAGTTTGCCAAACCGTGCGGCGTATAGGACCAATCCCGAAGAGACTAAGGAGATTCAGTGACAAGTCCAAGACCTTTTGGACCGTGGGTACGTACGTGAGAGCCTTAGTCCTTGTGCTGTTCCTGTTCTTTTGGTACCCAAAAAAGATAGTTCTTAGCGTATGTGTGTAGATTGTAGAGCCATTAACAATATTACTATAAGGTATCGTCATCCTATTCCCAGGCTAGACGACATGCTTGATGAGTTGTGTGGTGCTATAATTTTCACAAAGATTGACTTGCGTAGTGGATACCACCAAATAAGAATGAAACTTGGCGATGAATGGAAAACTGCTTTTAAAACTAAGTTCGGCTTGTATGAGTGGTTAGTCATGCCTTTTGGTTTAACTAATGCACCTAGCACTTTCATGAGATTAATGAACGAGGTTTTATGTCCTTTCATTGGCAAATTTGTGGTCGTTTACTTTGATGATATCTTGATTTATAGCAAGTCCATGGATGAACATTTGAATCACTTACGTGCTGTTTTTAATGCTTTGAGAGATGCACGTTTGTTTGGTAACCTTGAGAAGTGCACCTTTGCACGGATCGAGTCTCTTTCTTGGCTATGTTGTGACTCCACAGGGGTTGAGGTTGATAGAGCCAAGGTGGAGGCGATATGGAGTTGGCCCACGCCCACGACGGTCTCCCAAGTGCGGAGTTTTCTTGGCCTTGCAGGGTTTTATCGCCGCTTTGTCAAGGAATTCAGCACCATTACGACACCATTGATTGAGTTGACAAAGAAGGGAGTCGTGTTTCATTGGGGGCCATCACAAGAGGAGTCCTTTAATCTTTTGAAGGACAAGCTTACACACTCACCATTGCTCCAACTTCCGGATTTTGGTAAGACTTTTGAGCTGGAATGTGATGCTAGCGAAATTGGTATTGGTGGTGTTTTGATGCAAGAAGGCAAACCTGTTGCCTACTTTAGTGAAAAATTGAATGGTCCTGCTCTTAATTATTCCACGTATGATAAAGAATTGTATGCTCTTGTTCGTTCTTTAGAGACGTAGTAACACTATTTATGGCCTAAAGAATTTGTCATTTATTCTGATCATGAATCACTTAAGCATATTCGTAGTCAAACCAATTTGAATCGTAGACATGCTAAGTGGGTTGAATTTATTGAATCTTTTCCTTATGTCATTAAACACAAGAAAGGGAAGGATAATGTGATTGCTGATGCTTTGTCTCGACGCTATACCATGTTGTCTGTTGGAAGATCGGGACCCCGTTCCCATCACAAACATATGTAGCAACGTATAGCGAAGAGGAGGCTAGTAGATAACCCAAAGCAGCAAGCAAACGACGTCTGTTCAGCAACAGCCTCCGCCTACGATTCTCGCGTGCAACCTCAAGACGCACAAGCGAACAAAAATGGTTTCCTATAGCAGATAGGAATTGCAGGACGCGTGGATGATCCACACATAAATGTAAACAACAAGCGAGAGAAAGACGCCATGATAGGAAGGTATTACTGTTCGTTTCGCGGGCAGCAACATTCGATGGAACATGATGGGTTGGAGCAGCGTAGGTACAGATGAAAATAAGAGAGGGAGGCAAACAAGCAAAACGAATTGATGAGGAGGTGGATCAAAGACAAAGGTAAGAAGAACTACAACACAGTCGAAGGGCACACGTAGAGTAGACTAGCTCAACACGACATGTGAGGGCATGAGCAGACGTTCCTAAGCAATTGACAAGCAGGGCACCGTCACGTATCACATGTAGACCGGCAAAACCTGGAAGGAAATAGATGTACCTAAGTATAACGTAGGATGAATGTGAGAAGGCAAGATACGGTTTGATGCCAGGTCATCTGGTCGATCCAGTATGGGTAAGCTGTGAAAAAAAATGATCCATAAACAAGACATTAAAGGCAGATGGGACGCAATAAAGTAACACAGAAGCATCCTCATAGGATGACCCGCTAGATGCAAGATGCGACGATGACCTCTCGGCATCTGAACACGATTGGACCAAAAGAGCAAGCAGGAAAGGAATGAAAGAACATAAGAGGAAAGACGATCGACTAGTGTAATGCAACACAGCAGAACGACAAACAGACATGCAAGAGCATAGAAACCCGAACAAGGAAACAATCTGGGAAAAGTAGACAGACACAAAAATAGCAGACATAAGGAAGCATAGCAGGTAAAATGCTGAAAAAATGAAGCATAAGCACACAGGCAGTGTGACCATACGAATCGGGAAAAACACGAACATAAACATAACACTGTGACATAAAAGGCATAACATCGAAGGAGAGAGCATGATATGATGAGGACATCAACCTTTTGGATATGACCACTACTCTACGTCATGATACAAGTCATTTTTGTTCCAAGTCAAGCAAAGGTTCCAGTGGGACATGGTTTGGAATCCAATTCGGCCTCTGGAGACAGCACCGACTTCAAACATGCATATAAGTCGCATACGGACTCCGTTTGAGGTGTTTGAGTATATGATGGAAAGCTTTTCTCGTCCTCTTTCTAATGGATTTAGCCCCACCTCCGAATTCCTTCTGTACCGCCGCAATTGCCAAAATAATCCGACGCTAATTTTGAATTCGAGGCAAAAGGGTGCTACGCCGCCACCTTCACTTGGGTCTTGGGCCCATGGGCCTTGTAACCCTAGGGGCGTGCGTCCACCCCCTTGTCTGTAACCTCTGGCCGTCACCCTCATATATTCTCATGTGTGCTATACTTTAGGGTTTGGATTTCGTTTAGTTAAAAGTTAGCTACATTGTAGCTTCGTGTATTGGCTTGTGTTGACTAGACCAACCATAATACCACTTCGGAATCCCTCCATATTGAGTACTTCAATCCTATTTGTAATTTTAGATTGCCTGATGCGACAATGGGTGTCCCGATCTTTCGATGAGAAGGATAACTCGATTTGGTGGAGATGACTCTCACGATTCGTCTACCAATCGTATACGACCAATATGCCCGACAATCGCTGAATCAACTCCGTGATTGTTATCAACCTTGCTAGAAGCACGATTGACCTGACCACGAAGATCTATTTCTGCATGCAATCGAAGAACAAGTAAGAACAAGATAATAAGTAATTTGAAATTGTAAATAGGATTGAAGTACTCAATATGGTGGGATTTCGAAGTGGTATTATGGTTAGTCTAGTCGACATAAGCCAATACATGAAGTTGTAATGTAGTTAACTTTTAACTAAACAAAATTCAAACCCTAAAGTGTAGCACATGAGAATATATGAGGATGACAACTAGGGGGGGGGGTGGACGCATGCCCCTAGGGTTACAAGGCCCATGGGCCCAAGTAGAGGTGGCGCAACACCCTTTTGCCTCGAATTTAGAATCAGCGTCGAATTGTTTTGGCGATTGCGGCGCGCACAGAGGGAATTTGGAGGTAGGACTGGATCCGTTGGAAAGAGGATGAGATAAGATTTCCATCATGTACTCAAACACCTCAAATGGAGTCCATATGCGACTTCTATGTACATTTGAAGTCGGTGCTGTCTTCGGAGGCCGAATTGATTCCAGAACATGTTCCACTAGAACACTTGCTTGACTTGGAACCAAAATAACGTGGAGACCTTCCTTGTACCATGACGTGGAATAGCGGTCATATCCGGAGGGTTGATGTCCTCATCATGATACCTGCAGGCAAACACAAATAGAACAAATGCTGAGGCTGGCACAACAACGTCGCTGCAGCAGATCCCGAACACACAAACTGGACAATCACACTGAAACGATCATCCAAAGCGACAAAGTGCAACAAAATCAGCAACCGTAGGCACATGGGTAGAGACAAATGATAATACGAATAATGACAGCAAAAAAGAGCAAGCAACATCGAAGCGACATACATTAAACCTAGTGTCGATCCGAAACCTAAAGTTTGGTGCTAATCGTAGGCTGACGCTGATGTAACAGCGAGCTGGTAAATAGGAACTACAAATTAAAGCAAAAATCAGCACTGATAGAAGAAAAAGAACACAAAACGGTAATGCAAACCGAACTAATTGGTACGCACCCTGAATAGCAGCGCCATACATTACAGTTCACGAGAGAACAAGGGAAGTGAGTACGAATGAGCACGTATGAGAACATGCGTGGCAAACAGCGGCACACACCGTGAGCATAGGGTCAAGAATAGCGAGTAACAACTATAAACAAATTGGGCATGGATTAATTAAATCACTTGGACAAACGACCGTAGCGGACAAAACGATGGAGAGATAGCCGACGTAGCAATGGCCTGGCAAGCTCAACCTGCAAAACTTTAGCAAAATCAACAACGGGTCTATCACGCTAAGCTAAATCATACTCAACAGCGGTTCAAGCATGGTAACACAAATCATGTACGCATACTGAAATAGGCAAAACGTACTTTCGATAGCGCCGACACAACAAAGAATGGCAGAAACGAGCATGGATCGGCGTTGAGAATGCATGCAGAAACACCAGCGCGTATTGTGAGAAGACGCAAAGAAATAGTGTGGAACAATCAGGAAAAAAGTAGAGCGCAACGAAATCACCTCGAGAAAAGAGTGAGATGGAAATAACGGTGGAGGCTTAGAGAGGAAGATGATGAACCGAGCGCACAGAGGAGGACGTGTACAGCTACATGTACAGGGAAAGTACACTAGTCGCAAGCTCTGTCCGAGAAAGGAGGGAGGCGGAGAAATTGGCAGAGCAGCAAGGAGGAAGGCAACTATTCCGAAGGCGGAGAAACCGGCGGAGCAACAAAGAGGAAGACAACGAATCAACTATGCAGTGCAAGAAGTACACAGGCATAGGTGTAGAAAAGGGGATTTGTTGTCGACTCCAACCGTCACCAGTTGCTACAGTCGAATGGCATTCCACCACACGGACTGCGGCTATGCGCAAAGAAGCGGGACGACGTGCCGACAACATGACGGAAAGCAACGGATGTGGAGCAGACGATAGACGACGGGATGAGGTGGTGAAACGTGGAAGGAGAAGAAGGGCATTGAGGCATTGAGAGGAAGTCGTTGGAGCAAACGTGGAAGCAAAAGCTGCGACAAACGCGGAAGAGAGGGCACCCATCTCTAGGAAAGGGGGTGCCTTCGTTGGCTCCGCCCGGTCCATGTCCAGGAACGAGGCGATCGAGGCAATGACGCATAGCACACCTGGACCAACCAAAGACACGAAAGCAAGAGGGGCGAGGGAAGCGCTTGAACCAGACACAAGGCGACGGCACGGAAAAACGAAAGAGGACCATCGCGTTGCGCACTAACTCTGACCGGTTGAACCACTAGCACTAGGGCAGCGAACGACACAAGCGCAACCGGGGCAAACGAGCGGATGACCGGAAGACCGAGCACAAGAAGTCAGCAGCTGCGTTTTGTGGAAAACAGGGTGCTGACATGCCACACAGCGTGATAGAACCGGAGGACTAAACGTACAGCTTGCACGAGAGGGCAACAATCTCAAGCAGCTTAATACTAGGTAAGATGCTATGGTGCGCATCTGATTTCTGATACATGGCTGCAAGCGCTAGGGCTATAGGTATCTCAATGAGAAAAACAGAAGACGTGCTAATAAGGATCTGAATCTCCTGCTGTAATTCAGAGGATCATTGTGAACGATGTTTTTGTGAGTGTGCGAACTGCACTCGGCAGTAAGGTATTCCACGGTACTGATTTTACTGTAGCCGAAAAATGATGTAGCACAGCACTGTAGCTTTACTCAAGATCATCTTGTAACGTCGAGTATTTACTTTGTACGGATAACTTTAATGCGGAGATCCATTGACTGCCAAAAAGCGTTGACTCACGCTGCATATGCGAGCTTCACGCTGACGCACGTGCAGGCGCGCTGCTTCGGCTGATCCACCGACGAAATCCCAGCGGCGTCACATGCCGTGGCCGCGCGCGCTCACGGCCTAGCGTACTGCGCCCTTCGCCCCCTGCATTCCTTGCATGTGCGTCAGTGCGTGCCTCTGGAATTCAGTGACAGGTACCATGCTCCGAAACAAAAACCAAAGGCGAGATCAAGCTTTGTACGTATACCATTTAGTTATTTGCTCCTCTGGAACGCAATAATTCGCTGAAATTTTGTAGAAAACTTATTTATTGATTCACTATCGTAGAATCGATTGCTACGAAAGCCGTGTGTTTGTTGCGGACTATTGCGAATCTGATACGAGGCCCTTAACGTGAGATAGTGTGGCTATGTTACTGTGATCCTACGATTTTGTGTGGACCAGCATAAATGCATGAGCTTAATCAGATCGCCTAGATCGCAAGTTCACGTGCTATTAGCTGGTTCTTAGGGCACTCCAATAGTTTGATACTTCCTGTGTACGTTTTCAAATACATGTCAATTTAGCTTTCAAATTTTGTTTCTCCATGCATATCATTCTACACTTTCGAGGTAATTTTTTACCATTTTTTCCTTTGTGCACCCCTCTCATTTATATTTCCAAGGTCATTTCATACTATGAACTAGAGTATACACAACATCCAAGAGTAATACATGCCTTGGTTGCCGTGTAAAATCCTAGAATGAAATCTATTAAGCAACAAGAGAGTACCAGACCTTCATACTATAGAAGAGAGAGCGGTTTGGTGGGATTTTTATAAATAACCATCTCAATCATTTCATACTAAAGCTTTATAGGATCCCACTTGTTGTATCGATCTCTCACAAATTGTTACTATATAGGTACTGTTAGTTTGGTGAGGGGCACGGCCCAGTTTGGCCGCCACCCTGCTTGCTGGGCCTGTATATGGAGGTAAGCAAAATGCATATTTGTATACAGGACTAAAAATTGTATTATAGTATCGGAAATTGACTTGCACACACTCTATGCAACGAGCAGATGAGATGAGATCCGGCCTCCCCGAGGCCACCTCGGAGTGCACGTTTTCCGATGTCAACATCGCACGATACTCACCGTATTCAAGTAGCAAAATAAATGGCACGCATGAGTACTTGCAGTATCTAGTCTAGCTGTACATCTCTCGCTGCCTCCCATGGCGCTCCCACACGCCCTCCTCCTCGCCTTGTTCTTCGCCTCGCCGCTGCCGCGGCCGGTCACCGCCGATGACGGCGTCGCTGCGCAGCCGCCTCCCATCGTGCAGGAGTTCTACTACTACTCCCCTCCGCCGCCGTCGCCTCCTCTCACCGGCGGCGGCGTCGGGGGCTACTCCTACTACTCGCCGCCGCCGCCGTCGGTGCCGTGCAACTGCGAAACGACGACGCCGGCGGCGCCCTCGCCGCCGGGGATCTACAGCTACAGCGCGCCGGGCGGGCAGTTCGCGTTCTTTTCCGGGTCACACCTGCAGGCCGGAGGAAGGCTCCATCCACGGCTGCTCTGTGCTGCTGCTGCTGGTCTTGTTCTTGCATGGTGGTGTTAGTCGCTTGCTGCTGTTACTGATCGAGCATGTGCAAGTGTGCTTTGAAAGAGTGCACCGGCTCGTACGGGATTGGGGAATTTTGTTGGAATCCCGTTGGAATTACGTTGTTTCCTGTAAGGTCTCTGTGTTCGAAACTGTCCTTACGGTGTAGTGGAAAATTTCGGAGGGCTTAATTAACCAGGGATTACTAATGTATTGGGTTGTTGCTAATCCCATTTGATAAAATGGAAATGTTAAGGGGAATGCATATGCATGCTCTATTATAGAAAGTATATTTTATCATAATTTTGTTTTGCAAGAAATGATCTGCACCTTTTTTTGGCTTTGCACCTCACCTACTTACAAATGGTTACTCCCTCTATTTCATCGATGGTTTTGGGAGTCTCCATTTCGAAATATTTGTAATTTGAAAGAATTAAGAGTATTGAAGGAATTAAGATTGTAGTTATTATAATATTTTCACTCTCTACTCTTAGTTAAATGTTTTGGAAGAGATTAAACGGTTGTATTATGTCATTTAATAGGGAGATATATAGTCATTTATCATAAACTTTTCCTTAGATTTAATAAAATATTGCGAAATTGAGGGAGTACATTTTTTTTGGCTTGCTACTCCTCCGTGAAGATGATACGCTTGATTTTGTCAACTCCAAATTTCTACATGAAGGAACCTTTTGATTAACAAGAGCTTACGGCTTGATTTCGCAAGTGTAGTTGAATCGGCAAAATTTGAATAATGTTTGCTCCGTGCATGACAACAGGGCTCGTAGATGAATCCTTGGGAAGGAGGATTTATTGGGAAGACAATACATGTGGTAGTGTTACCGATTTGTGCGCTCTTGGTGTGCCTTTTCGTTCGGCACAGCAACCGATTTGTGGGGCTAACGTGAGATCCAGATAATTAAAAAGGGCAATATATCGAGTGCAAAAAACGGCAATTGTGTGGTAAAATGCAAAAAGGCACAGTGGGATCGTTGGATCCAGAGCGTGCAGCCTGGATGGAGGTGGGCGGATCCCGTGAAAAAGACCCTGACTCGTCTCTCCTCCTGGTACCCCTTCGCAAGCGCGGGCACTCTCTCTTCGATAGTTCCCTGTCTCGCTAGGGTTAGGACCCAAGCGCGGCCGTCTCCCTCAACTCCAACAGTCTAATGGTGCCGCCGTGCTGCTCCGTCGCCCTGTCCTCCGACACCCTTAAGGCCGACATCCAGCGCCATCACCTCCGACGCTGCTATCACTCGCCCACCCAATCTTGCCCCAGATGATAAAATAATATCTTATTAAAAAGAATTTAATAATATTTTTTATTAGAAAAGCTGAAATGATTTTTTTCCCCAAAAAAATACCATTCTTCGACTTTTTTGGACTTTAACCTGGGCTCCAAGGCTGGCCATGCCGGGCTGAACTCGGGCCAGCCCTTTCAAAGCTGGGCTTTTCCAGGTCCAACCTGTCCTTGAATAGGCCTATTCCTCAGTCAAATGGTTTGGTCTGTCGTGGGGTTGTCCTACAATTTTTGTGGCACACATCTTCCATTCTCCCGTATCTATTTTGTATAATTGGCATTATATATAGTTACGAGGAACCATATTGTGAGGGTGGTGTGCCAGATATCAGGAACGAGGGGTGCCAAATATGTTGTGCTATGCCCTGTCAATTGATTTTTTTTTTCTGTGGGGAGCTCAGTACTATTAATACAAACAAAATTTCATTTACGCACATAGTGCTATAATGGAAAATTTTGAGACACGAGGAGTTCTGAGCCACCTACTTGTCAATTCCTCAAACAACTCATTACATTGTCAAGCCAAATAAGAATATTTGATTTGGAATTAGAATCAAATGGTCCCAGAGACAAACGCATATCTCAAACCAAACATCTTATAATTTGGTTGTGGGATCAGCTCGCACACCGATCTGCAAAGCCTACATGCTTGCTAAGTACCAATTTTGAACACTATTGCCCCCCTACGCCACTGAAATTCCAAAACTAACCCCCCTAAGCCCAAAATTCCTAATCTAGGCCCTCCTCTGCAGATATACTGGGTCATGAAGATCCAGTCTGCAGCAAATGAGGTGTTTGCTACACCCTACCGCAACAGCAAGGTGTTGATGCACCCTTACGCAGCAGGTAGGAAGAGGAGAGAGAAAGGAGGAGATAAGAAAGAAAAGGAAAAAAAATCCAAAATAAAATAAATTTCAGAAATTTTAAGAAAATTCCATCAAAAACCTTAGAACATGAATATGTTTAATAAAATAATTTTAAATTTAATTAAAGTTTATTTTATTCATTTAAAATATTTTCCATTTTTGTGTTGGTTCTGTCAGTCTGGGGATGTGGTTTTTATTGGTGGGAAGATTTGCTCGAGGCATATGTGAAGAAGGAGACAGTAATGTAGTAAGACATAGAGACATAGAGATGAAGAAGTTACAGAAGAATATGTAGAAGTTGAGCACTCACCTGGAAACAATGTGTGCTGCTGATGGTAATGTGCAAGAATTGAAGAACAATGTGCAAGAAGTAAGGGAAAATGTGCAAGAATTGAAGAGCAGTGTAGACAATGTGAAACTGATATGCAACATTTTGCTTTGTTTATGCCTTTTGTCTATTCTCCTAAATTCAAAGTAACTAGTTTGTAATTCATGCCTTTAGCATGAGTAAGAGCAATGTAGCAGTACTAGTATCTGCAATTTAATTGTGTGGAATCTATGTTGCCAATAATCTTAGCCAATGATTTTCAAGTTTTCTGGGAGAACACTACATATAGCAGTTCACATATTACATATAGCAGGCACATATATCAGTTCACAAAAGACAAGTTACCAGATTACCTATCAAGTTTTTCCATCAAGTAATGTTGTCATCAAGTTATCTGGGAACAGATAGCACTTCATCAAGCAGTAAATGTTGGTTTTTTGGTTGTTGCTTGTAAACAAGTAACCTTTTTTCTTTGTAATAAGCGGCCTTGCATAATAATCATCTCGACTGCGAGGAGTATGATGCCCAGAGGGACCACGAGAAGAGAGAGGAGGAACGCCGCAGCGAAGAGCACAATGAGCGTATTCGGCAGGAGACGCAAGCTCATCTTGAGGCATGCAGGAGCAGGGAGCGCGAGGCTCGCGAGAGAGAGCGCGAGAAAAAGAGGGAAATGGCGGCCGAGGCCAAGGCGGCCGGCGACAAGTACAACGTCGAACTCGCAAGGAAGAGCAAATGGCCCCAGTCCACGTAGTAGGTCGGGCCATTCCGTAGTCCTCCCCCATCCTACCCACCATATTAGTCCTATCTCCTAAAGGCTTGTATACTTACATGGTCCGGATACTTGTGTCACAGTGTACCGTAGTAGTAGCGAGGATGAGTAAAGCAATTAGCTGAACCATCATGCCATGTGACCGCGTGTAATGTGCTTCTGTCTACGGACTACAATGTAGTTCTGGTTCAAACACAAGCAGGTGAATAAAAAAACTAAATTAAAATGGCAGACTATTAGAACTTGTAACATAAGAGTACAAGTTCTAGAGCATAAAGAAGCAAATATATATGCCAAATTGTACTATGCAGTGCATGAAGAGTATGAAGCCAAAACATTTCAATCTAACGTTTTAGGACATCTTCATAATCACAATGAGCATTCTCAGCACCTTCAATTGTATTATGTTGAAGCTCCATAAAGTACTCTGCTTTAACTCCACCATAGTAAAGTAATGTGATCAAGAACCTTGATATTAATGTCCTTTTGAGTTGATTACTGAGGAAAAAATGCAATGATTTATTTCTTGTGTACGCATACATATGTACGAGTGACTTCCACAATGTTCCTTTCTTTTCATATGCATTCTAATTTTGTAGGAACCAAGAAAAAACAACATAGTGATAAACAACTTCAAAGCAGAGGAGCTCCATAATAAATTCTACCTTATACAAATAAATTTGGATCGAAAGGATGAATCAAGAATCAAAATTTCATAATTTAAATTTAAAATTGTAAACCATTCCTCGATTCATGCCCAAATTAAATTAAACCATAAGCACAATTCATAATTTATACCTTGATTCAAGCCCAAATTAAATTAAACTAAACCTTGTCATTTCTTTTGAGTTCTTTTTATTTCTTTTCAGTTTCCCCATTTTTCAGAGGCTTTTGAAAGCTTTAAAAAATAAATAAACCATTTGTATTTTATTGGATTAATTAAAGATTAATTGGAAATTTCAAAAAAAGGAAAACATTTTAAATGAATAAAATAAACTTCAATTAAATTCAATTTATTTTGTTAAATCTATTCATGTTCCAAGGATTTTTATGGAATTTTCTTGAAATTTCTAAAATTTATTTTATTTTGGATTTTTCCAGATTTTTTTCCTTTCCTTTCTTTCCTCTCTCCTCCTTTCTCTCTCCTCTTGCTACCTGCTGCGTAAGGGTGTAGCAGCACCTCGCTACTGTGGTCGGGTGCTACAACACCTTGCCTGCTGTGGCCCAGGGGCATAGTACGTTGGAGGAGGGGGCTAGATTAGGAATTTTGGGGCTAGGGGGGCTAGTTTTGGAATTTCGGTAGTGTAGGGGGCTAATACCGTCCAGGTTTCGCTAAGTACTCCAACCCATAGTATGAAAAGCCGGACCGGACCGGTGGTTCGACCGAAAAATCGGGACCGACACTTGGTCTGGTCCGGCTTAGAACAAAGTCCGTTTATGCACACGAGCCCGCTGTGAACCGGTGAAAATCAGGTCGGACCAAGTGGTTTTGCTCTGAGCCGGCAATAAAACCCGAACCAGTTCGACCGATGCAGTGCCCAGCACTCCAAAAATACTTTGCAGCTGAGGGGAGTCGAACTCCAAACCTCACGCATGCTCGTGAGGGTCTCCCAGTGCCCCATGTAACGAACTGAGCAAAGTTGGTTTTCTTTCTATGAACACAAATAAGTCTAGTTAACCTATTCTTCTCTACCAAGCTGGCAATAAGTATTATTTTATAATTTTTCGAACTGGCGGTTGGACTGGTAAACCGGCAGTCCAACCAGTGAATCGACACACTCACCGGGTCAATTACCGGTCCGACTTTTGGTACTATGCTCCACTCGTGGTAAGGAAAAGAAGAATATGTCATGATAAAAAGTAAGTCAAGAAGATGTCAAAATCGAAAGAAAAAAAAAAAACTGAACAAGTTGTTGAACCCAAATCGAAAAACACAAAAATCAGAACAAGTTGCTGATCCCACAACCTTTTTTTTAAGGCTATGTTTGGGACGGCTTCAGCTTCCACTTTTTGCTCGAAAAAGCCGGAAGCTATCCCAAACAGGTGGCTTTTTTCTCGGCTTTTCCCCAAGCCGAAAGACGCGTATAATGGGAGAAAGCCGAAAGCCAGAAGCTACCGAAGGGTAGCTTCCCGCGGCTTCCCATGACCCCCTTCCAACTTTGCTCTTCAAGTTCACGAGTTATTACTCGCTTTTGCCATCAAATAAAAACCAGGATCCTCCCTCTCCCCAAACCCTAGCGTCGCCTCCTACCTCCCTCCTCCTCCCACGCCTCCTCCCTCCTCCTCTCTCCTGTGCTCCTCTCTCCCGCTGTCGAACCCCCGGGCCTGGAATACCCGAAGACCCTATGTGTATATCGTGTTAGTCCCAGGATTAAAGGCTAGCACACACATTCACAACATTTGGCAATCAAGTCCATACAATCACATACGAAAGAAAAGCAAAAGGATAATCTACTTAAGCTATCACAAGTTATTACAATCACGGCTGATCGCCCAAATAAAAGCAATCATCAGAGTAAGGTAAACATCAGCGAAAGACATAAAAATGTAGCAAAAGTTCAACGGCATGCCCATCTGATCCCGCAGGCAACCGACAAGGAACAAGGTCTAGATAGACCCATCACCGAACCCTTCGGTGCCGGAAGCAAAGAACTCGTCGTCTAGCATCTGCGCATCATCGATCTCTGAACAACATATTAAGCAAGATTGAGTACTTGTGTACTCAGCAAGACTTGTAGTGTATCGCAAAGATTATATTAGATGCAAAGCTATCAGAGGATGAGGTTCTACCCTACAAGTTGTTTTGCTTAAAGCCATTTTTATTTGCAATATTTATAAGGTAGTAATTTGCAACAATAGTTTAAAAGAGCAATTTAGATAAGTAAAGGATTGTAGTAAGTAATTTGAATGAATCCTCAATAATAACTACATCCCGCAACCCTCCTTGGTCATGAGAAACAATTCATGTTCAGCCATAACTCGACAGTTAACTCAAATAGAAACCATAAACCATCCCCTTATTTTCTAAGAAGATAGTTTTTGTTAAAAACAAGTCTATAACCATTAAGTCGACAATTTAAGCATGCTCATGACCGCGAGCACGACTATTATAATAGATTTACACTCTGTAGAGTTATACAACTTTACCCACATAACACGAATTCTCTAGTTTATTCAGTATATATCTATGCCACCGCTCACTCCTTAGGTAAGTAGTCTAGAGTATGTGTCGAAGCCTTTACATTATCTAGCCCTAACCTTGCACTTAGCTCGCCAAATGTTGTTCCTCACTTCGCCCGAATGTACTCTTCTCGGTATATGGGAACCCTTCTCGGTACACCCGCCTCAGTGAGGCATTCACCGTTATGTCGGCAATCATAACTCGGTGCTCGCACATCTCCTGCCTACCCCTCATGCAAGGTTAGTTCTCGACAACTTAATTGGCTAATGCAGTCTAAGCAAAGCATATGTGGTTGTACGCTTAGGTTTAAATTGGAGTTGTCGGTGTTCGGTCCTTAATTGATCTCGGGCGAGAATCTCCCGCTATCTATTAGTGAGACTCCTCTCCCACTTTCTTATAATATAATAGAACTCGCCCGCGTCTAAAACTATGTTTTCATTTTCATTTTTATACAAAATAACATAGATACCTCCTCTGGACATTTATCAAAATCTCCCAAAATCACATTTATCATATTGTCCTTTTATAACTCGCACTAAAAATCCCCAAGTGATATTATATATTGTTTAACCCATATTCTAATGGCTACAACAGTAAGACATCAATCTTTCAAGGAGATATATGCAGCAAATAGGATTTACAACTATCGATTCCCAGACATAGCAATTTCATATAGAACATACACGCATGAATAATAGGATTTGCAAAACAAAATATAGTAATTAAAATACTGGGATCAACAAGATCAAAGGAGGTGCTTGCCTTGCTCACGTTGTTCTAAATATAAGCTTGGTTGGTCATCGGAGATTTCGTTCGCACAATCAACGTCTATTGCAAAAAGAGTTGGAAATAATTTAAATAATCCAAATAAATTCAAACAGTAAATCCAAATCCAAATCTTTATGCAAAACAGGTAGATTATGATTTTGGACAAAATTAGAGACAAAGATCAACTCATTTGGAGTTTCCTAGAAAAAGTTATTAAGGTTTGAAGTCGAGTTGGATTGAAAATCCCTAGAAAAAGAGAAATGATTTCGAGTACTATTCACTGTTTCGACTACTTGGTCGAAGGGGGTTTCACCCACCTGGTCGAAAGGGGTTTTGACCACCTAGTCGAAAGGGGTTTTGACTACGTGGTCGAATGGAGTTTCGACTACGTGGTCGGAAGGGGTTTCAAATATGTGGTCGAATGGAGTTCAGACTACGTAGTCGGAAGGCGTTTCGATTATGTGGTTGAAAAGGGGTTTCACTATGTACTAAAGCCATGGGGCTGGAATGTCAGTGAATCATTAGGGCTAACCCGACAACTAAACATCACTTAGTGTTTAATGACAAGGATTAGGCAACTGATGACGAGCTATAGTGCTTGTCACCGTTGTGCCGCGTGGTGGCTCTCATGCCCATGCGTCTCGCCGGCTATGTGATACTCGTAGGGGTCGTAGAGTGCCCAAGATGAAATCTCCATACCGTTGTGCATCCACTCAAAGACCGGCGAGGCGAGGTGGTCTAAGCGTGGTGGTCTAACGCGGTGGCACGCCGGCGTCGAGCGGAGGAGTTGCTACGACAACAAGAGAAGTTGCAAGCGAGCTATGCCCTTGACTATCTATTGCGCACGTAAGGATCTAGGGGCTACTAGGGTCATACCAGAAGCGAGAGGGGGTCTGGAGATGGTTAGAGTTGACTGGTCAATGGCGAGTCGAGGTGGCGAGGTTGGTCGTATGTGGAGAAGAGGTTCAACCGATGAAAAGGATCATCCAGTGGTTGGAGATGCCTGGTGATGGTCCTACAATGATCCAGGCGCGAATAATCAGCTTGGGGTGTAGTGGAGCTCCGACTACGACTGGAGCAATGGTTTTGGTCAGAGACGAGGACGAAGGGTCGATTCGGCTGATCCTGTGAATCGAGTATGAAATCAAGTGAGGGGATAACATCAGTGGTTACTGGAACATGATATGACGTGATAAGGGTGATACAAAACCCATCACGGTGTCGAGGATGAAGGTGGTGGCACACGACCGAATTAGGGCTCGTTCTCCTTGAGCTCTAGAACTCGATTCAATGGAGGAGAAGAGGAGAGGAGGTGCGCACTGGCTTGGAGACGACACTCGGGGGTGGCTATTTATAGAAGAAGTAGCGAAGAAGCGTGGGGAGAAGCTTGGGCAGGTCAGTGGAGCTCTCGGGGTTTTTGGTGGTCGTACGGGCTAGAGCGAGGTGTGACCAGGGAAGGTATGGGCGTGGCTTGATGGCGGGGTGACAGGGCAGGTGTGGTCGGTGGGGAAAAACTATGGGCGGTGTGGAAACCACAGGTGGTGCGGCGGAGCTCTCGCGCGTAGTATGCTGGCACATGCGAGCGGAGGTGGAAGACGAACCCTACAGATGGGCCCCACCGGTCAGCGAGAGGTAAGAGTAGATTAGGTTTAGGATTTTTGTGAATTATTCCTGGGATAATATGCCCAAAATAATTCTCTCATCAAACATATTTTATTTGTTTTATCTAATTCCTTTTTAGCACCTTTTTGGTTGTAGTTCAAGTTTTGCTTTTAATTTCAAAAACCAAATTTAACACTAAAAATTCATATGCAATTGATCAAGGCGATTTTCCTAATGCATTTATATTACATAATCCCAGAATTAGGATTTTGGGATGTTACACCGAGCGCCGCCCCGGCCCGCCCACGTTCTTCTCCTCCTCCTCCCGAGCGGTGCCTTGTCCTTCTCCTCCTACCTCGAGCGGCACTATCCCGCTCCCCTTCTCCTCCTCCCTCCACCTCTTGAGTCGCCGCCACCCTCCCCTCCTCCTCCCCCCCCCGAGTTGGCGACACCCAGATCCGGATTCGGATCTGGATCTTAGTCTCGCCTGGCTCATCCTACGCCGATCCCTCCTCCGCCTGCGACCGCCGCTCTCCTCCTCCCTCGACCCCTCCGCCCAAGTCCTCTCCCGACGTCGCCCAAGTCCTTATTCAGTGCCGGCTCCCTCCTCCCCCACTGCCCAAGTCCTCTCCCGTGCCGCCACCGGCGGTGGTCCAAACCCTAGCCGCCGCTGGTGGCTCTGTTTTTTTCTTTTTCTTTGTGGTTGTAAATTTAGTGTTTTGTAATAATAATTTATTTATTTAATTATTTGTTGTATTAATTATTCACTATAATAATTGTTTTTAGTAATTATTTATTATAATACTGTTTATCTTAATAATTATTTATTGTAATAAGGGTTTTTAATAATTGTTGGTTGTAATAAATGTTTATTGTAATAATTGTTGTTAAATACGCTAATTGCGATTTATTATGTTGTTTGCGGTATATCGTTGTTAATCGCGGTATATTGCATTGTTTGTGGTATATTGTCGTTAATCGTCGTTAATTGTGGTATATTGTGATCAATTGTGGTAGTCGCCATTCATTGCGATCAATGGTGTTAATCGTCGTTAATTGCGCTTAATTATCGCCAATTATGGTAGTTGTCATTTATTGCGAATTTTGTCAATTGCGGTAGTTATCGCTTATTGCGGTAGATGTCGTCAATTGCGAATCGCCATTAATAATCGTCAATTGTCGTTAGTTTTTGTCAAATGTTGTTAATTGCATTAAATGACATCAAACAAGCCGTTACTATCCTAAGGGGCATTTCAGATATTTCTCATCTTGGAAGCTACAACCAGCCTACCTAAAAGCCACACATCCAAACACCAAATCTCTTTGGCCCAGCCATTTAGCCTAGTTGGAAACCACTTTTTAGAAAAAGCCACATCCATTCCAAACAGGCCCTAAGACTAGGCCACAACCTTAAGACAAAGGAACAGAAAAACACCAACCATATCTAACTATGCATTATGCAGAAATGTGCGAGCACACATGAACACCCTAAAATTCCCCTAGTACCAAGTACCAACTGCAAATATACTACCAGTTACCAAGTATCATCTAAGTCAACTCTTGAAATGTCAAAATGTCAGGTAGCGTTGTGTTGATCCCTATGAAGTATAGCAATGCTCTTTAAAGGTCAATAGTACTATAAAAAACACCGAGTTTTTGGCTAAAATAGCACCATTGGTGTGTGAAATAACAAATCTAGCCTCCTCCGTGCATCAAAGGCAAAAATAGCACCTTGTCCATGCCCTAGAGGATCGGATTTGCCGTGCGGGTGACACATGGTCTCGTCCGCCCTGTGGTGTGAATGCCTCATCCAACCCTAGGGGTGCGGATTCCCCCCTTCTCTAGAAAAGGTATTTTCACCTTTTCTGGAGGAGGGGAAATCCGCGCCCTTGTGGGCCGGATGAGGTATTTTCTTGCCCCTAGGGGCCAGACGAGGCATTTTTTAGGGACCCAAATATACAAATATGAACCCTCTATGTATAACGTACTAGTTTAGGATCACACTAGTGCACACATTATCAACATAGATAGATCTCATTCCACATAAGATGAATATAAGAATAAATGACTAATTTGATAAAAAAATAACAGTTGTGACCTTATGGTCGAGTTTACATTTATTAAGCCACGTAGGGCCGACATTAATTAAATAAAGAAACGATAGTAGAACGAAAGCAACTCCAGCGGAAACCCATCGACTTGCCACATGCAACTAACTGAGATCAAGACCTAACGACTACCATCCTCAATAAACTCCTCCTCGAAAGTAGGCGAAGACTTCTCCACGTTAGCTGAATGATTGTAGCAAGAATGAGTACCAGAGTACTCAACAAGTTGTACCGCAGAATGCAATTATAGATGATGGATTATTTCAAACAAAATGGCTTCTATAGTTATTTTGCAATAAGACAACATTTGCAATTAAAGACAAGTAATAGATTAAAAGCAAAATTTAAAACGAATAAACAATAATAGTTTAATAGTTACTTTCACAAAGACACGAAGCCTAATCCATTTCTTTCACACAGCCATATGAGTTTAATTCACAAAACTGTCCTTTCCCAAATGTTTTATGAAAATCTACCCCTCGTGTGAAATCCCCGAGCATGTCTATGACCGTGAATGCGGCTATTCGAATAGATTTATTAACACTCTGCAGAGGTTTGTACACTTTACCTTGAAGATATAACCAGTGTAGATAGCACCAATCATAACAAAACTTTTATGAAACTTCACCCTGACAATTAACCCTCCCAATGTGTTTTACCGTCGTACCAACCCCGATGAGGTGCTTTGGTCCGACACACACTGTTGAACATGGAGACGGCGAATTGCTCACAAGTGTGACCCAACATAGTAGTACACACCTCCACCCTAGCACATAGTCTAACCTACATGCTTGAGTAGTCAATGCCAAATTTCGTAGCTTACTAAGTTAGGTCTGTCCTATACCAGACATGTGGTCGTACAGTTATAACTCAGTTAAATGGCACACAAAGTTAAGTCCTTAATTGACTAAGGCGAGATTGCCAATTACTACTAACTATTATATTCATATTTCCCCAAGCACACAGTTCCACCATATCATAATTCTTTTCACTCGCCTCAGTATAAATCTTTTTCCACCATGTTGGTTAAGTGCAACACATACCATCAACGAATAACAATACACAACACACAATTATTACACAAAGTTTCATAATCACTTAGTCAAGTTTAGATTTGCAATTCAAAATGATATCAATAACTAGTTGCATGGCTAAGCAGACTATTTGTGTCTAACTATCTCACGTTGGTGCTATGATAATATCAACTAATAATTAACCAAGCTAGGGTGACAAAAGTTCATGATAACACAACAGGCAAGGTGGATATAATCAAATGGGTGTATAACTAATCCCAAAATATTTAAAGAATTAAATAATTGAAGTAACATGTAATAATTTGAACCAAAGTAATTTTCGAAAACTGGGTTCAACATGGTCAAAGGTTCAACTTTCCTTGAAACAAGTCTTGGTACTGGTCTTGAGCTTGATCAACTCCTCCTCCCTCAACTATTCCAGAAGTATGAACGTCTACTTGCAGACGAAAGCAAAAAAACTAAATAAATAAAAAATAGAGTAACAAATAAACTCCAAAAATTAAATAAAAATCTCAAATAGGTAGAGCATGAATTTACAAACTTGAATGGGTTCAATCAGAGTTTGTATGAGGAAGAACGGGTTCTCGGAAGATTTAAATCTAAGAAAAAGAGAAAGAAATTACTATTTTGAATTTTTAGAATTTCTTTCTAAAGGAAATCCCGAAATATTGCATCAGCATGACGTCAGCAATAAATTTCAAAATTAAAAGAAAATCCAGAAAATAGGGAATAGAGACTGACAGGTGGGACCCTTGGTCTATGGACCAAGTCCATGGCTCTGGCTCGGTTCATGGTGGACCGGGTGCACATGGTGAGTGGATGACATGCGGGTCCCGTGTCTCATTGGATTAGGGCCTGGGCTCGCCACGTGGGCTGCCACACAGCGTTGATGAGGATGACACATGGGCGATGGTGCTGAGGTGGCATGCCACAGCAGCTTAATGATAGCAGCATTCTGGGACCGAGGGACTCCAGCGAACGGCCCCTCGCTAGCGACAACGAGGGTCAGAATCTGGACAAGGGAACATGGGGAACATGATGACGTGATTGATTCCCATCAGAGACGATCACAGCGGCGGCAGCAAGGCTCAAGGCAGCGGAGCGACGAGGCTTACGACGACAATGGGAAGTGACGATCTTATGGGGACAATCAGGCGCGCACGGGCTAGAACACGAGACGACGAAGATAGGGAGGTCGATGATGGCACTCGGGGCTCACCGACGGCGAAGAAATCAAAGGTTGAATGACGACAGCAGAGAAAAAGAAAAAGCTTCAATTCCCAGTAATGGCGACTCCTCGCTCCGATTAGCTTCTCCGGGGTTGGCGATGACGAGGCGTCTCTTTTGACATGAAAGAGATCGTTGGAGAAGCTACACAACGGCGGCATGATGAGCTTGACCTTTGGCTTCAATGGCAGCGACAACGAACTAGAGAGGGGTGGCTAAGGCTAAGGTTTTTGGGGCGAGGGCGGCTCAGGGTGAGGAAGCGAAGGTGGTCGGGCGGTTTTTAAAGGCAGCAGAGGGGAGGATCCAGAATGGGGACAGCGACACTGTGTGTCGGGGACAGACACGACAAGGAGACCGGGATGAAGACGAAAGTGACCTGACAGGTGGGTCCCATCTGTCAGCGATAGTGACAAAGTGTGCGGGCGAGCGGGCTAGCGCGAAGATGGGTTGGCGAAAATGGGCTGGGCTTCAAGAGAATGGGCTAGGCTTCAAGAGAATGGGCTGGGGAATAGGAAATTCAGCCTAAAGGATTTACTAAGATTTTAAATAGCTTTTGCATTTTAGATATACCAGAAAATCCAAATTGCAAATTAAAAATAGCAAATGAACTCCGAAAAATTCCAGAAAATACTTCCAAGCACAAAGAACTCAAATAAAATAGTTTTGGAATTGGTTGATATTCAAATTAGTCACATTGAATTGTTTTGATATTTCACGCCCCTAGGGGCGAGACGAGGCCATGTGTCGTCCGCACGGCCGATTCGATCCTCTGGGGGCACAGACACGTTGCCATTTTTACCTCTGATGCCAGGGGGGGGGGTTTAGATTTATTATTTCACACACCAACAACGCTATGTTAGCCAAAAGCTCCAAAAACACCCTAAGGTTCCCCTGGTACCAAATACCAGTTACCAAGTATCATCTGGCTCAACTCTATTAATATGAAAATGCCAGGTATCGTTGTGTTGAATGTTGATCCCTATGAAGTATAGGAATGCTCTCTAAATGTTTTCAACGGTATCAAATGATGCAATTTTGTTTGTCATAAAAAAATAAGAAGCAATTTTGTACTCCGTGAGTAGGGTCCTTTCTCCAACATTAATCTTACCTAACTTCAGATGAATAAGAATGGGAGTTTTAATCTTTTATGATATCTTAAATGGTCATACTATCGTATTCTAAGAAATCTGTATGAATAGGGAAAGCAATTTGCAGTATCAAGGTCCAAAACATTATGAACCTGTTTGGATATTCTAACGAATATTTTTTGAATACTCTCTTTGTCTCTAAATATAGGTCGCCATGGGATCCGTGCGGCCATCATTTCTAAAATTTGACCATCAATATATGTAAGGTATATAGATTGAGTACAGGAAAATAATATCATTTGATTTGTCTTGCAAAGTAATTTCATAGTATATATTTATTTTATTTTATTTTATGCTATTATGATAAAAAGAAACCATAGCCAAAGTCTTGCCTTAAAGACCGTGAAAAGTTCGAAAGAACTAATATTTGTGTACAGGGGGGAAACCTTTTCGTTGGTCTGGTATGTACTATACACAGTAGCGAAGCCAAAGGTGTATAGTGAAAACAACACAAAAAGTATATGCTACACAAACTTGTCACAAGATCATTGTACCACAAGATGTCTTTTCCACAAAGAAACAAAATTATACTCACTGAGCAGAAATGCAGCAAAACAACAAGTCACAAGCAAGTTGCAGTTTGAATTGCTGCAAAAAAAGGCTGCAGTTTCGGCCCAACACATTCGATTGCGCACCTCTTGATATATACCCAAAGTTCTATTTGGACATATATACTTTCTTGATTAGTAAGTTACCATACGTACCTACGGCCAAGGGTGTATACCGAAAATAGCACTAAAGCAGACGCGACACAAAAATTTGCAGCAAAAGTTGTCCTTTATACATAAAAACAAAATTATGAGCTGTAGAAAGCAACCAAAGTGAATTTAAACAAAAGAAATATATGATCTTATGATCTCTACACATTTGTAGCCATAGAATATTACTGACTGCTAGCAATAGCCTAGCATCAGAAATTGTATAAAAATTACAGTAGGTACGGTTCAAAGAAAAAAATACAGTAGGTTAATTTATAGCATCAGAAGAAGAGGAAAAAAAAAGATTCAAGGCAACATACTAATAGCAGTTCTAATGTACAGGACAAAGAATGGACTTATATATAACCTCAAGCTTAAAAGTAAGAAGAAAGTTCTTACTCAAATGTAGCAAGATGATTGTTAACCAAAAAAAAAAAAATGGCCAAAGGTATCATCAGAAACAAAAAATCTGAAGCAGGTTTGAGTAGTAGATCAGTAACCAGGCATATTAGTCAAAAACTAAAACACGAACCGTGCAACATTTACTTATGGGCATAATCTTACCAAAATTTTAATTCTAGTTAGGGAAATTTGAAAGCACTCTTTGCAAGAGCAGCGGATATATAATCTCTTACATTGCAACACTATGCTCCAACTACTAGTACAACTAATAGTAATGCAGCATCGACATGAGAAAAAAAAAATGGATATCTACTACAGTACTAGCAGTTCAATTAGCTACTACATTATTACTTCCAGATTGAAAACAAATTTCATGCGAAGTTGAGAGCAACATATAGAATTTTCCTATTTATAATTGATTTAAGTATTGTGTGGCACCAGAGAGGTACATAAGTTGCATGGCAGCCTTCTCCACCTCGTCTCCATGTTGCTCGCTCTGTGGTGGCAACGGCTCCTTCTGGCAGTCCACTGTTGTTATTACCATCCCTAATTCCATCTTAGACCTCTTGATCTTGTTTTTCTTCTTGCCCTTTTCACCGTTGCTTCCTAACTTGAGTGCCTTCATTCCCCTCCTCTGGTTTTGAACCCCCTTAGTACAACTCCCCTTCTTCTTCTTGCCCTTGTTGCCCTTGCTTTCTAACTCAAGAGCCTTCATTCCCCTCCTCTGGTATTGGATCCCACATGCATTGCATAAAGACTACATGGACATCCAATTATATAAAATTAAGAAAACATCTACAAATCAACATGCCAAGATCATCGACAACCAACTCTTAAGGATTATATCTGGATATTAGATCTATTCTTTACCTTACGGCCAAGCGGGCCGTTGCGCCATAGCGATGTTTTGGTTGTGTGGCAGTGGGTGCAGATCTTCGACTTGTTTAGATCCAAAGAACCAACAACCTTCAGCAACAAGAAAAACCAAGAAGATAGCACGTGTTTTCGAAAAAAAACAAAGTAAGAACAAATCTAGAGAGGGTCTGGTTGTGGTTTACTCGGATCACCTTTCGGAAGGAGGAATCAATTTCCATGGGAAAGATTGCAAGATCTCCGGCACAAGCCGCCTCTGTTGCTCCGGTGTGTATATGTAAAGGGGAGGAGGTGGGACGACTATTTAGGTAGGTTTTATAGCTCCGATACTAACACATGGAAGCCAAAAAAAGGAATAAATGAGAAATTGGATATAAATGTGTGTACATCTATATTTGTGATATGTTGAGATCCTTTCAGGTGTTTAGTTTTGGTTAAATTATGCTTTTGCCCCAAGGATGTATAAGTATCACACATAAGCAATGTTTTCACTTAACCATTCAGAAAAAGTTGTTGCAAACATGAGGCATTGGCCCCATAGCATCCTAAAGGGTAATTCGAGGAAGAATTGCTGCGCTGGGAGGCTCTCCACGTTGCCCGCTTTTCTTGTGCCATCCGATTTGCCGTTGCTTTCCTTATCGTTCGTCTGATTTCCCTTGCGTTTTGCTCGCCTACGATTCTATCACATTCTGAACCGTTCGATGCTCTTGCTATGTCCTTCCCCACCGTCTGTTTTTTTATGACGGAGCACTCCCACACGCTATCGCCTCACACTACCTACTTGGCTCCGCTCACCATGAAGCCTGCATGTTGTCCTCTCTCTCGATTCTTCGCCGATGGCTCGGCTTCCCTCCTCCTTCTTCGCCACTCGCCCTCACACCCCCGCCTCCTTCGTCTTCCCCACGAGCTCTCCCTCGTCCTTCCTTCCACGAGGTCTATGTCGGGACCTAAAAATGCATCTCAGGAACCCTCTGTGTACTCTGAACTAGTCCCAGATCAGTAGCTAGCTCACATAGGAAACAATGATAAAATACCATCCATTTATTCGATTTAACCAAAAAGATCTCAAAATAACAAATAATAATAATAATTGGACCTTACGGTCAACGTTTACTTAACTTGCCACGTAGGGCTAAAGAAACAAATACTCTTACAGCAGAATGAAAATCTTGAAATGGCCAATCAACATGCCCACAGGTAATCGAGTGGAGAATGCATCATAATCCGTAAAATCTTCATAGTACTCTTGGGCAAAGAACTCTTGAGTAGTGTAACATCCCAATTTTTGGACTTATATTTCAAATGTAAGAAAATGAGTAGAAATTAAAACTTTTTTCTTACATCTTGTATTTCTTGTATGTACTAAACAATTCTTGTACAAGAATTATGGAAATACAAAGTCACAAGTCTTTTGATCCAAAACCTTGATCTTCCAAAAAATAATCTTGTCAAACCTTTTGATCATCTCCTGGAAATATTTTTCCTAAGTTCTAGGGATGGTGTGTGACCTCTCTAAAAAATCTCACAACTTTTAGAAGTTGTTTGAATAGTTTTGGAGGCAAGTCAAACCAACTTAAAATCTGGTCAATCATTGGTCTAGCACCTTGTTGAATTTTTAGAGGAAAATGTACAGCACCAAAACCTCTAAAATTTTTACACAAGGTCAATATCTAAGCGAGCAACCTCCTGTAAAAATTTCAGAATTTCTGGAGATGTTTTGCTACCTCAAACAATTCCCCAAAGTCCAGCTCTTCTCTAAATCAAAAATTCAAACCCTAGCTCGAGCTCGAGCCCAACTCAACCGACTCGGTTGGACCAAGTACACTTAACTGCACCCGGGCGCGTGCGAGTTGAGTCGTTGGATTTTCATCCAACGCTCACGACCTCCCCTACCCCCCTTTGAACCTCGGGAGCTCTCGGGCGACCTCAACCGTCCGATCAAGATCGGACCGCCCACGACCTCCTCGCCTTCACTGTTCCTCGGTCGTCTTCTTCCTCGCGCGCGGCGCAATCACATCTTGGTATGGCATCGTCCCATCCCGCGCCGCGCCCTCGCGCGGCTTGTCGGAGCGAGTGGCATGTCAGAGCTTTTGGCAAAGCCGTGCTCCGCGCTGCCCTATTCCCTTAGCTCTAGTTTAGGCGCGACCGAGCTCACCGTAGCTCACCTCGGGCCCCTCCCTTGTTCCCGTTGCTCGCGAGTTCCTTAATGCCCCCGAGGACCTCTTCTGGCTCCTTTTCCACCCATTTTAACCTCCCAGTTCACCCCGGGTGTTTGAGCACCTAACCACTGTGAGTTCCGCTTTCCGCCATTTTTGGCCGCGCGAGCTCAACGTGGGCAACCGTGTTCCAGTGGTCCTCCTGTCCAGAGACTCGTTTCCTTTTAGAGTTCTGGTCATCGCGTACCTTGCCACTAACTTGATTTTGGATTCTCTCCTCAGGGGCGAGCTGAATTCAAATTCTAGGGCATTGCGGTCGTTTGGGCGCTTCATCGTCTCTGGCTCCGGTAAGCGCCCTTCGCTCAATCCTTTGGTCCTGGACCACCCCTTGGTCATCGTGAAGCTATCCTGACCTTTCTTTTTGTCTCTGTTAGCTCAGTGCACCTTGTCGCCGTCATCTTCCTCATCTCCGACTTCGGTCGCCGCCGCCAGCACTCCCCCGAGCTCCCTCGAACCTCTTCTGGGCCTAGGTGAGTCCTCTGTGGTATCGTAGAGCTTAAGCACTAGATAGGGTAGCTCGTAGTGCATGTTTTCCCTGTTTTCGGTTTTTTACCGAAACAGCTCCTCCGCCCCTCTCCGGCTCGCCGACGATTTAGGCCTGCTCCGCCGCTGAGAGTGCGTGCATTAGGTTCGCAATAGTATTAGGAACATTTTCGTATACTTGGTTCGCGCCGCCGTGGTCTGGGTCGTCGGTGACGTGCCGGCGAGCTCAGTGCGGTGCTCTGTACTTTGTCACGATTTTGTCAAGTCATTGGACCTCCTCGGTTTCATCTCAACTGTTGAGAACCTCCCCAGGTTTAGATCTGAGCCTTAGGTTCTTTTCTGAAAAGCTCTAGTCTCAGGACCTCCCCCTCGTTTGATCTCAGCCATTCAGAGCACCCCGAGTTAGATCGGTGAGGTAGAACTCTTTTTGCGGAAACGTTAAGTTATCGGACCTCTTAGTGTCATCTTGGCCGTTGAGGACCTCTCTGAGGTTAGATCTGGACCATAGAGCTCCGTTTGTGAGAACCTTAAGTGCCAGGACCTCCCCCGGGCAAATCTTGACCGCTAAGACCTCCTCTGCGAGACCTTAGCCATCGGGACTTTCTTTCCGCTAGATCTTGCCTTTAAGACCTCTCTGAGATAAGATCTGGACCTTAGATCCTTTATGTGAAACCTTTAGTCGCTAGACCCCCTTTCGGTTAGATCCTAGCTGTAAAAGACCTCTTAGGCTAAATCTTAACCGTCGGGGTCCTCGTGGCAAAAGACCTCCCTCTGGTCCTTTGTACGGAACCGCTTAGCCGCAGGACCTCTTTAGAGCAATCTTGGCCGTCATAGGACCTCTGTGGTGTAGCTCGTAGCTGTTAGATCCTTCCCTTGTAAAGTCCTTAGCCGCCATACCTCCCTGATTAAATCTGGACCGTCAAGGACCTCCTCTGGTAGATCTTGGCCGTCCCGACCTCCTCCGTTAGAACTTTAACCGTAGGACCTCCTGTTGGAAATATACCCTAGAGGCAATCATAGAGATGATTATATTACATTGTGTTCATAACATTGGATAATGTGTTATCTTGTTCCTAGAATTATATCGTTAATATTTGTCATCAAGTATGTGACTTGATTGTGAAACTCTGTATTTCTGCGATAATTATTCTTAAATGTTCCCTGGTCGGAAACATATGAGGACACATATGAATAGACTAGTATATGTATTGGTTGATGACCATGTTTCACAGGTCATAGATATGGAGATATCAAACCAATAATATGGACACATGTTAGAGAACATAGTGTTGGATAAAACCCACCTTGAGACACTATTGAGATTGTTATGATTCTATGTGTCGTTAGTTGGTCTCAAGTAATGATGATGTATAATCCTTAGACTTGAGATCAGCATGGTTTCCTACATGTATAATAGCACTCTTAGGGGCTGCCAAACGCTACTCCGTAACTGGGTAGTTATAAAGGTAGCTTTCGGGTATGCTATGAAACATGCGGATGAATGTGACTGGTCGTATATGGAATTTGCCCCTCCTAACATAACGGGAGAGATGTCTCTGGGCCCCTCGTTGTGGTCGAATAAAGAAAGTGCACGACCATGCCACAAGTGGTCGAAGTGTCGACCACATGAAGTTATTTGACACTTGATCGAGAAAGTATTGAACAGTCCATGGTTGACACCACATCTCACCTGGAGTTCAACCAGATGTCGTGAGGCAAAGGGAGAATACACAAGCAGATTGTTCAGTTCCCGTAGTCGTAGACTGGTTGAAGTCTTATGGAGATGCGAACTAGTCATAGACTACTCGAACATAATCACCAACTAGTCGTAATGAGTTACAAACTGGTCGTAGTTAGATACTAACTGGTCGTAAGGAGTTACGAACTAATTGTAACTAATTATGGATTGATCGTGACTAAGTACGAGCTGGTCGTAAATGATAAGGACCTGGTCGTAGATCATATTGTATTAAGGTTTGTCCGATATATTCTGTGTGTGTTCGGGAATCGTTATGTGCTGCTAGGTACGGCTGACGACTCGTGATCGGGAAAAAGTTTCCGAGTCACAACCGATTACACACGAACCTATAGGATCACACACTTAAAGGGCTAGAATTTGATTTGGATGGAGATCCGAATTCTTATAGACCATGAGTTCCTAATGGGCCACAAGTTGAGGACCCAATATGGATGCCTATATATAGAGGGGCGGTGGCATGGGGTATGGTTGAGCAATCTTTTTGGAAGAAATCCTGAAACCCTAATAGCCACGCTTTCCTCAACCACGCCGCCGGCGTTAGCACTCCTGCGCGTGGTGTCCCTGCCCCGTACGTGTGGATACCTTAGAGGTGTTGTTGCGAAGCATCAACACTAGGACGATCCGCGACTCACGACGTTCATCGGAGTAGGAGGAGAAGGTGCACGGCAAGTACGACTACGACTGCTTGAACTCGCTATATCGACTCTACTTCCGCTACGAGTCGGCGCGTCTAGTGGTAATCTCGTGATCTATTATTTGCGGTGGTTCCTTGGTTGCGCGGTAAAATTTTTGTTTGTGCTATCGTAGCCTCCCCGCGATCCTTCACCTCCCTCGGAGCTCTGGACCGCCAGATTTTGATCTGACGGCCCCGACCTCCTCAGCTCGGGAATTTGCGGGCGCTGAGCTTGCGCTCGTCGGGACCGTTGGATTAGATCTCAACGGTCACGACCTCCTATAGGCGCGAGGAGATCGCTGGTGTGCGCTGTGCGTCCATCTCGTCGGGGCCGTTAGATTCCATCTCGACGGCTTGGACCTCCCCAGTGCGTGTAGACCTCCTCCGCGCGGTTGCGCTGTGCTCCCGTGCTCCGTAGCCGTGCGATGAAAGATCGACGACCACGACCTCCCCGATTTCGTCAGTTCAGTTAGATCTCCCGAGAGCTCTAATTTTCTAAGTATTTTGTTGATTCAAATTTCAAAAGTGCATAACTTTGTCATTTTAGCTCCTTTTTGAATGATTCAGGTTACATTAACTCTGTGGTAGAATTAAATTCAACTTGAGAATGAATTTAAGCAAAGTTCTGTTCTGGAAATTAGGATTATGATGTATTAAAATGTCCAACAGGAAATCATGTTTAGAAATTATTTCAAATTTTGTAAAATGCATAACTTTTTCTCTGTAATTCCAAACCGAGGAAACTCAAATTTGTAAAATTCCTCTGTTAGCATACTTTAATATGAAATAGGTTTTGCACATGGTCTTATTTCTGCAAAGTGATATGTGCTAGTTTTACAACTTAGAAAAATCATAATTAATTCATTTTAACTCCAAATTGAGCAAACTCAACTTTGTTGTGCTTAGAATGTCATAAACTACCTATCATAAAAATTTTAGACTCTAGATCATCCTAGAAATTTATGCCATGAATAGTACTAGTAATTAATTTAGTTGAATTAACAGGCTGAGAGAAATTGTTTTAGCCATAACTTTTTCATACTAAATCCAAATGACTTGATTCTTGTTCCTAATTTTGTCTAAAATCATTCCCTTGCTGTTGTATAAATTTCATGAGATTTGGATGAGTTTTTCTGTTGAGTTTTGTTTGGTGTTCTTCATTCTTATTGGTTTTATCGCCTTTTCGCGTTAGGTTTCGAAGAGATTATTGATATTGAATCTGATCCACAGCAGCCAGACTCTGCCCTCCAGCAAGGCAAGCAGTGTAACATTATTTGATCATGTTGTTCCTACTATTTTCAAATTCTAATATGTTGTTTACAAATTCTACGTATGCATTGATATGTTGTTTTAACTATTGTCGATAGTTAACCCATTAGATGCATTATCAGTAGGCAAATGTTTATCCTCTACTACTGAGCCTAGGGCTATTTGCTGTGATTTCGGGTTCGTTGGATGAACCCTTGTCACTTAGTAGTTTACGAGTTAATATGCTTAGCTATGCTAGAGCTATCGGTAGAAATGGGCGGTTATCGACTTGTCGATAACCTTGATCACACAAACTTATTATGATCTCTATGTTTCAGCTTTGTGCTATGTTCAAATTGTGAAAACTAAAAATGAAAACAAAACAATTTGTACTTGGGCACAATGGTAAGATGGTGTGATTTTTGGGTATGACTGGAATGATGCCCGTGTCAACAAGGACCGAACATCTTGTTACACTAAACCAAACATTATTACGTGCTAACCACACTAGAGGGAAATGGGACCTCTCTTGACTTAGTACTTTGGCGGGTGTTAGCTACGAGTCACAGGTGGGCGTGTGTGTGTTGTGTTGTGGTAAAATGAGGTGGTTTATGTGTGGGAGCATTGTAATTGTCCAGAAGCTTTACCCCTATAGGGTAGTTGACTTTCGGCTTTACAATGTAAGCGTATGGGCTTCGGTCCATACGAGCGGCTCGGAGTTGATACACAATATTGGAAATGTCTCGTAGGACTTAGCCGTGCTGGCATACCTTCGGAGGTGTGCTTCATCTAGTGGCAAAAAGGCGGTCTGAAGTGTAGGTACATTGGTACACCCCTGCAGGGTTAAAACTATTCGAATAGACTCGTCCTAGGTTATGGACACGCTTGGGGAAGTCTTTCAAGAGTTAGACTACAACATTTTAATTAAAACTTGATGGATGGTATGAATCAGGGATTCATGCTATGTTGTGGTGGCTTTTGGGTTAGTCACCTCTAGGTGGTTACTTGTATTTATTGATTACTCGCTGTTATTTCTATGATTTAAAAACTGATTTGTTAAATTGCCTTCAATCTATTACATTATTGCAAATGAAGCTTGCTTTATGCGTCCAAATAACCATATAGCCATTTCCTTTGAATCCAGCCAGCATGTAGTTATGTATAGGCTTGTTACTTGTAAGTCTTGCGAGTACATTATTGTACTCACCTGCATTGCTTGTTGTGTGTAGAGGAAGAAGGTGAGCCCGAAGGGCCTCACTTTTGTGAGTTGTGCTGTGGCAGTGTGTGGGACGACTAGCTTGGCGGCCCGGTCGGTTGCCCTGTGGTTACGTGGCTAACCGGTCGTCTTTTGGTTTAAGCCATTTTATAGCACCTTTTGCTTCCGCTGTTATTTGATACTTATGTCATTTGGCTGGTTGGCTGTCTTGTAATAACTTTATATTATGTATGTCGTTTTCTAGACTTGATATATTGATGTATGGAATTAATGCATGCTTTTGTAAAGATGTATATGTGCTGCATTTCTGGGAAGCACATGTCCATCGAGACACGAATTATTCTGTTTGTGATGCTAGAGCCAGTGGAAGGCTAAGTATTACAAGCTTAATAAACCGGGGTCTCACAAAGTTGGTATCAGAGCCATATTGACCGTAGAAACCCCTAGCTTGGTCGTCTTTAGGATACTTTCGAAACTTAGTTTCTAAATATCAAAAGATTCATGAAAATCTTAAGTAGATTCTCAGATTTTATTCCTCATCTATCCTCGCTTGCTCATCTCACCTGATTCTTGACTGAATTTGGAAAGTTGTTTTCCCTCCCATCTTCCTTCAAAAGATAGTTGCTTAATCGATTAAGTTGGTTTTGGGAAAACCATTAGAGCTTTAAATTGAAGTGCTGGCTGTTTGGGATGGAGGTTAGGAGCCCCTGGAGATGGGAAATTCGGCCAAGAGCTTGGAGGAGAAGAATTGGGTAGCAAGCACAAATTTCTGGACAGTCAGCTTTTAATTAGTAAATAGTGTTGAAAATGAGAGGTAATCCAACTAAAACTTGTGGGAATAAAAGGGTAAGATGTGATAGGAGTTAGCTAAGTGTCTAACCCTTCCGTAGGTGATTCTTACCTTGCTCTCTAGCTGTGTTAAACCAAGGGTTGTATTCTGAAATTGCCTTCCTAAAACTGATTACTCGTTCTTCCATACGAGTTAGTCATATTGGGGAGTTGAGTTTATAAATTGTGATCTTGCATTGCTTTTATGCTGGTTTTTAAGATTTTAGAGTTCATTTAGTAGGGTTGTTATTTGCTTTCCATGCCTTCTGTTCCAGAGTTGTTGCTAACTTACTTTGTGGAACAGGATGGCTGGAAGAACCCGCAGTGGTCAGCCTTTGGGTCATGATGAGGAGCTCCCGCATCCTTCGACCATGGTTGAGGTTCTTGCTCAGATCGAGCGGAACCGTATGGATCATACTCAGATCCTAGAGGTCATCGCGAGGAACACCCCTACTCCCTCTGGTGCCTCAGGATCTGGAGGTGGTGGACATCAGTCTCGTGGGGGACTTTCGGAGTTCCTCTGTACGCAGCCACCCACCTTCTCCCGATCCGAGGACCCTCTTGACGCGGATGATTGGCTTCGTCTGGTTGAGCGAAAGCTCAACATCGCTCAGTGCCAGGAGCAGGAGAGGGCACTTTTCGCATCTCACCAGCTTGAGGGGGCAGCACTCTCATGGTGGGAGAATTTCCTAGCCATGCAGCCCGTTGGCCATGTGGTCACTTGGGAGGAGTTTCACACTACTTTCCGTCGGGCTCATGTCCCCGCCGGCATAATGAAGATAAAGAAGAAGGAGTTCCTTGCGCTCAAACAGGGGCACAAATATGTGACTGAGTACCTCCATGCGTTCAACCATCTGTCGAGGTATGCTCCTGCTGAGGTGGCCACTGATGAGGCTAAGCAGGAGAAATTCATGGAGGGCTTGTCTGAGGAGCTGTAAGACAAGCTCTCTATTGTTGATTTCCCTAACTTCCAGACCTTGGTGGACAAGGCCATCATCGCCGAGCACAAGGCGAAGGTGCTGGGCGAGTCCCGCAAGCGCAAGTGGGAGGCCCACCGGTCTGCACAAGCCAGCCTCTCTCGTCCCCAGGTTGGGCCTGCACCAAGGGCCCGTTCTTTGGCTTTACTACCGCCGAGGCCGTCGGCACTCGATCCACTCGTCCCCGTAGGCCGTGTTTCACCACGCACTGCGCCCAGCAGGCAGGTGGTCTCCGCAATCCGACTGCCGAGGTCACCTGCTTCTCCTGCAACAAGAAGGGCCACTATGCCAACAGTTGCCCTCAGAGGAATGAAGCAGCCCCTCATCCTAATGGAGGACGCGGGCAAGAGAATGGTCACCACCGACTGAAGGTAGTCCGACGGCCCGGGGTGAGAAGCGGCCGAGTCAACCATATCTCGGCTGAGGAGGCTCAGGAGGCGCCCGACGTTGTGTTGGGTACGCTTCTTGTCAATTCTCGCCCTGCTGCAGTATTATTTGATTCAGGAGCTTCGTATTCTTTTATTTCAAGATCTTTTGCTGCTGCTAGTGACCTTCACTTTGTTTCTTTGGTGGTACCTTTGCTTATTCGCTCTCTGGGTTCGGAAATGAGAGCTGATTTGGAATGCCGGGACGTTCCTATTGATATTAAAGGAGTGGGATTCTTGGGGAACCTCATCCTACTCGACTCAGCGAGTCTGGATGTGATTCTTGGCATGGATTGGTTGTCCCAACACTTGGGACAGATCAATTGTGCCAGGAAGGTTGTCTACCTCACCAGCCCCTCAGGCGAGCAGGTTGGGATTTCACCACAGCTGCAAGGGCCACATGTTTGTGCCCTTGAAGCGAAGCCAACCTTGGAGATTCAGGATGTGCCCATAGTATGTGACTTTGTGGACGCTCTTTCCGAAGATTTGCTCGGATGCCTCGATTCGAGACACGAGTTTTTCATTGAATTGCTGCCCGCTACCGCTCCAATTTCGAAGGCGCCGTATCGGATGCCTCCCAATGAGTTGGAAGAGTTGAAGAGGCAACTAGGTGAGCTTCAAGCAAAGGGTTTTATCCGCCCTAGCTCATCTCCTTGGGGATGTCCATTATTTTGTGAAGAAGAAGGACAAGACCTGCGATGTGTGTTGATTACCACCGCTTAATGAAGTGACGGTGAAAAACAAGTATCCTCTGCCTCGCATTGATGATCTTTTTGACCAATTGACCGGAGCCCGTGTGTTCTCCAAGATTGACTTAAGGTTGGGGTATCATCAAGTCCAGATCAGGGCTGAAGATATTCCAAAGACGGCGTTCACTACTCGTTATGGTCTTTACGAGTACACCGTCATGTCTTTTGGCTTAACCAATGCTCCCGCTCTATTCATGAATCTTATGAACTCGGTGTTCATGGAGTATTTGGATAAGTTCGTTGTGGTATTCATTGATGACATTCTTATCTACTCCAAGAGTGAAGAAGAGCATGCTGAGCATCTGCAGATTGTATTGGGAAAGCTGCGTGAGCACCAGCTTTATGCCAAATTCAGCAAGTGCGAGTTCTGGTTGAAGGAAGTGGCATTCTTGGGCCATGTTCTTTCAGCAGGAGGTGTAGCTGTGGACCCTAGCAAGGTCAGTGATGTGCTATCTTGGGGTCAGCCCAAGTTAGTCACCGATGTGCGGAGTTTTCTTGGTTTAGCGGGTTATTACCGTCGCTTTATTGAGAACTTCTCCAAGATCGCGAAGCCGATTACTGAGTTGCTCAAGAAGGACAAGAAGTTTGTGTGGTCCTCTGCTTGTGATGAGAGTTTTCAGGAACTTAAGGAGCGTTTGACTTCAGCCCCAGTGCTTGTTCTTCCCGATGTCCACAAGAGCTTCGATATCTTTTGCGATGCCTCTCGTCAGGGACTTGGTTGTGTTCTTATGCAAGAAGGCAAGGTATGACCTATGGATCAAGGCAGTTGCGGCCTCATGAACTCAACTATCCTACCCATGACTTGGAATTAACTGCGGTGGTTCATGCACTCAAGATTTGGCGGTATTACCTGATTGGTAACCGTTGTGAGGTGTATTATGATCACAAGAGCTTGAAGTATTTGTTCACCCAGCATCATCTGAACCTCAGGCAAAGGAGATGGTTGGAATTGATCAAAGATTATGATATGGGTATTCAGTATCATCCGGGCAAGGCCAATGTTGTTGCCGATGCACTTAGTCGGAAGGTGTATTGCAATACTTTGATGCTCCAAGAGCAACAGCCTTCCCTTCTTGAAGAATTTCAGTGGCTCAATTTGGGTTTGGTTGAGCATGGTTCTCTTACTACCTTGGTTGTGCAACCAACCTTAGTAGATCAAATCAAGGCTGTGCAACAATCAGATGTTGGTGTGAGTTAAATCAAGCAAAACATCAAAAATGGGACAGCCACGTGCTCCTCAGAAGATGAGCATGGTGTTGTGTGGTTTGGACAGCACCTTGTGGTTCCAAAGGTTATGGAATTACGGTAAGGCATAGCATAAAGCGGCTCAAAGACCGGTCCTCAATTGACTTGGGCATTTTTCAAACAAACCCTAGGCCTTAATCTTAACCAGATTAAACCCGTGCATAAACCTGCACCCACCATTCAACCAGTTCGCCCAAGTCCAAACCCATTTTGATTTTATTTAGAGTAAAACCCTCTTTATAAACCTTCTGTGGTAAAACAATACCACAATGTCAAATTTAAATCAAGTTTGTAAAAGATTTGGCTAAACCTTTCCAAATTCATAAGTGTGGTCTAAGCATGGCTAAGCATATGACTATTTTGTATTCATTTTGTCTAATGGTGACAAGATAATCATTCTCAACAATCAAATTGGCCATACAATGAAGATTGGAATAACTATGTATAAAACAGGGTATTGAAATAATTGTATAAACATATGCATGCATTAAGTAATTTAAAACTGAAAATAACTTTAAATTAATGGGATCAACATGATCAATGGTATAACTTGCCTTCATTGACGTCCTGAAAATCTAGGTCCTCGGGATGGTCAAACTCTCCAGAGTCGTCGAAGTCTATACGCGAAAATACGATAAATTCAATTCAAATTCAAATAAATTCAAAAATACATCTCAAATTAACTCCAAATTGAAATATTTTGGTTTATTTAGCTAGATTATAATTTTATACAATTTTTGCAACTTGAATCACCCAATTTGGAGTTCAGATGCAAAAGTTATGATTTTTGAAGTTTAAATCTATTAAAAACCTAAATTCTGAATTTATTAGATTTTCTTGATTTATTTTTCTAAAGGAAAATCCTTTTATTGCGTAATGATGATGTCAGCTCACAGAAATCGAATTTCTGGCCGAATTATTTTCTTAAAGGAAAACAAATGAGTCACTGACAGGTGGGGTCCCAAGGTCAAAGACTAGGTCCATGGTCCGGTCAACGGACCACGGTGGGCTCGGTCCACGGGAATAGTGCACGTGTGCGGGTGCGCTGGCGCGTATGCCACGTGGGCATCCACGTGTGCGGTGACTCAGCTCTGGAGCTGAGGTGGCACCGACGCGGCGTCTACATGGCCGAACCACGTAGGCACGAGCGGCGCTGGCGTCGGGTCCCTTCGTCGGCGCTACGTTGCACGGCGGCGGGCGGTGATGTGCGCAAAAGAGAGAGGGAAGGATGGTGACATCGGTGCGCTCACCCACTCGGCGAGAAGGGGACGGAGATGGCCGTCGACGAGGAAGATGCGGCGGCGCGGTACAGCTTGACGGCGAAACGGCGTTCCGGTGATCCTCCGGCGACGAGAGTGGGCGCATCGGCTTAGCGATGACGAGGCGATGCCGACTGTGGCGATGGCAAGGGAGGAGCGTCGACGGCGGCAGCGCTATTGGCGATGGAAGCTTCTTCGGGCGGCGAGCTTCAACGGAGAAATCCGACGGTGTTGAGGCGAGAGAGGAGGAGTGAGTTGGGGGAATGAACTGAGGAGGAGAAGGGGCTAGCGGGGCTCCCTTTTATAGGGCGAGGGGATGCCGGGAGCGGCGGCGATGAGGAGAACATGGCGGCGGCGGTTTGCGAGATCGTGGCGTGCGTGCAGAGAAAGAGGGGAAAAGAGGTGGGAGTCGTGCGGGGGCAGGCGCGGGTCGTGCGCGACGACGCGGAGAGGTCGGGGTGGTTGGAGGCGCCCGTTTTCAAAGCTCAGCGCGAGCACGTCCATGGCGGTTGCGCGCTGGAGAAGAAAGCGGCGAAGAAGACGACGCAGGTGCGGGCCCACGCGTCAGCGAAAGGAAGGAGGGGGGGGAAGCGGTGGCATCTGATTCAGATCCAACGGTCGTGATTGAGCGTGTGGCGAAGAGAAAGGGAGAGGAGGTGCGTGCCATTGGATTTAGATCTAATGGTCGGGATTGGGTGGAGGCTGGCGCGTGCGGCGAAGAGAAAGGGAGAGGAGGTGCGGGCCGTTGGATTTAGATCCAACGGTCGGGATTGGGTGGAGGCTGGCGCGTGCGGTGTGGGCTGGCTTGGGCCGTGCACGGGGTGACTTGGGCTAGGGTTTTGGGTTTCGACCCAGAACTATTTGAGGTTTTTCTTTTGATTTTTCATTTATTTTAATTCTGGTAATCCAAATAAGCTTTAGAAAATAGCAAAATAATTCCAAAAATTATGGAAAAATTCACAGAAATTCCCATACTAATTTTGGACTTAATAAAATTATTTCCAACTTAATGTTGGCTTTTAATTTTGCAAATAAATTTGTTTTGGCTTTAAAATATTTATAAAATCTTTTTTAAAATTACAGAAAATTCCATATAAATAAATAAATTTTATTTTCTGCTGAAATTTGAAAATTGGGCTGTTACATTTGCTACCTTTGACACCTGATAAAATTATGAAATGTGAACAAAAGATAGCTGAAAATGAGAGCAAAGAACTTGAACATGAATATGAAAATCAGCAAGTAGTGAAGAATATTTTCCCATCTAAAAAAGAGAAGTTGGCACATAGTTCTAGGACTGAGGGAATTAAATTAAAGGGTTGTCATGCTTGCAACCAAACCTAATCTTGCTGAAAATTTTGATAATGATATGCCATGTGATGCTTTGAAATGCAAAGATGCTTCATTTTCACTTGATGATATATGTTGCTCTATGCTGTCGGCTGTCACTAACCTTTTGCAGAAAAATGATGATTTGGAAACAACGATTGAGTCAGGACGACTCAAATTCAAGAAAGGGAGGATGATGAGGACATCAACTCTAAGGATGCAACCACTGCTTCGACTCGCACGACATCCTCTACTTCGACCACATCCTCTCCGATGGGACTTTCGGCTACTGTACTACCATATTCACCAATTGGACCGAGCCACGTCTACTCATACGAGCCGAGCGTCGTCTACATGCCATGGTGCTACGCCTACATGTCATAGTGTTGCGTCACCAAATGTTGGTCCACAGGCTATGTAATGTATTGGCCGACAACTTGGCCCATTTTTGGACGACCTAGCCCATCTACTGACTGGCCACCCCTAGGGCTGTATTGTTCATGTGGGCACTATTCATACATGTAAACAGTACCATGAACAGTACCTCAGCCTAGGTTCCACCTCCTGGCCGCCCTCCTCATATAGGAGCCGTCGCCCTTTAGTTTTGCTTAGGTTTTTCTTAGATTATTCTGCCACTTTGAAGTTTCGCCGTTTGCTCGGTTTGAGGAACCCCACTCTGTGAACTTCATTATTATTCGCAATACAGATGGATGGGCTGAAGAATCCAGTGATGGTAGTCTCCATGTTTGCTATGACGAGCATGAATGTAAGTATCTGACAACACTCATATGCACGGTTTTTCCTCGCTTCTCACTACTTTCCTTTTTTGTAGAAAATTTTGGAACAAATCGCCACTGTTTGTGAATACAACCGACAACTTGTCAAGCTACGACAGGAGAAAGCGGAACTCTGCGAGTAGGTAGAGAGATGATAAGTCACTGATACTCGTAGTCATTTTATGTTTCGACCACCTGTACAGTACTTGTGGGGGTTATCGTAGAAAATCTTACAACTTAGTACTGGTCGTAGAAACACTTACGGCCAAAAGTTTATCATAGAAAACTTACGACTAGGTATTGGTCGTAGTAGGACTTACGACCACCCGTTTAGTTTCATGTCTACTCTTAACCTTTGTAGGTTTAAAAGTGACGAAAAGACCTTGGCTGATTCGCTCGATTATGAGAAAGTCGAGACGAAAAAGTTAAGGGTAGAAAAAGAGGACCTTCAAGAAGCTTCAGTGACCAACTCTGCAACTCAAAAGTCAGGGGACAAATAAGCAGAAGTTCCAAACTTAAGACTTATGTCATTGATCTTTATCTCTTTAACTCTTATTCCTTTTGTAAAAAGAGGTCGGTGGAATGCTCCAAACCGAGGTCCATGAAAAGACCTTGGTTATTCACGAGATCTTTCGCATTGCTAAAGACAAAGATTAGGAGATCAAGAAAATAGATTCTTGACTAGCAGGTAAGCAACTCTTTACCTGCGACCAATTTGGTTTTTAAGTCATCTAAGAGTTATTTTGTTTGACCAAATTTTCTCTTTTCAGAGCAAGCGGTTGAATTAAAACAAATCCATGAGGCTTCGACACGTAACGAGAAGGAGATGAAGTCAATGAAGGTCAATCTTCAAGACAACATCTCGCTCTTGAACAATGTACTTGGTGAGCTACGTGCTGAGGGAATAACTCAAGAAGACACGATAGCTGCTCACACAAGTACTATTGGGGAACAAGTCGGAACTTTGCAAGAGTTGGTGACCACTCTAAAGGCCAACCAAGCTGACTCGATAAGAGAGGCAGTCGAAGGTGTAGTAAGTTATGTTTTGGCAAATCTTAAAGCTTGACCCCAACCTTAGCGTGCAACCAATCAAATCGACTTGGAATGCTGCGAGCGAGTGGAGCGATTAATTGAAGAGATGCGATGAGTCGGCAAGAAGGTCTTGGAGGAAATGTGTAACACCCTTGTTTTTGGAGCTTTTTGGAAATTTCAAAATAAAAGAAAACATTTGGTTTCATCAAAGTCTAAAAGCTTAAATTGAGATTTTGGACTGGGCTCCAATTGATCTCATCGTGACCGTTGAGACCTCCTTTGATCTCATCGTGACCGTTGAGACCTCCTCTGATCTCATCTTGACCGTCAGGACCTCCTTTGGTTCCATCCTGACTGTTAGGACCTCCTTGGACCTCTTTCCTTGGATCTCCTCCATTAGATCCTTTCCCCTTTTGAATCTCACCCGTTAAAACTCCTCTTTGCTTTGGACCTCCTCCATCCCTTCATGTAGGCCAATTTTATGCACGCCTTCCCCTTTTGATGACCGTCAGATCTTGTTTGGATGGCCCAATCATGAGGAGGCGTTCGGATGGTCCGAATGTTCACTTGCATCGTGGTGCGTCCGATTGAGTTTGGGCGACCCGATGTAACTAAGCGTTCGCGCGGTTCGAACGTTCCTATCTCCTTGGACCACCCAATCAAGATCATATGTGTCTGGTTCGTTGCACCTTTTTCTTTGTCCTTTGGACCTCCTCTTCCTCACGACCTCTGGTCTTTTTGCAAAGACCACCCTCTTGGTCAAGACCACCCTTTGTGGTCACGACCTCTGGTCTTTTTGCAAAGACCACCCTCGTGGTCAAGACCACCCTTTGTGGTCACGACCTCGGTCTTTTGCAAAGACCACCTGGTGGGACAAGAAGAGGCTCAAACCGTATTAGACGTGGTCCTTGGTATGTTTCTTGTCAATTCCGTACCAGCAGCAGTTCTTTTTGATTCCAAAGCTTCTCATTCATTTGTTTCGACTAAGTTTGTGGGTAAAAATGGGTTATCTATATCTCCCTTAGTAAACCCTATGCTGATCCGCTCTCTGGGCTCAGAAATGAGGATTAGCTCCTTATGCCCAAACCTTACCTTGGAGATCTTGGGAGTACCCTTTTCTGCAGACCTAGTAGTCTTGCACTCCCAAGGGTTAGATGTGATTCTTGAAATGGACTAGTTAGCTAAGAACCAAGGTCAGATAGACTGTGAAAAAAGTCTATTATGCTCACCAATGAGCAAGGGATTCAAGTTGAGTTCACCCGAGACCTCTTTTAGAGAGGCCCTAGCCTCTTTGCTTGTTTGAAGGAATTGAAGCTAGAGGACCTCCCCGTGGTGAGTACCTAGATGTATTCCCATATGAGTTACCCGAATGCCTCCGGACATGGACCTAGAGTTTGTCATCAACTTAGTCCTAGGGACATCACCAATCTCCAAGAGACCTTCATGCATTGCTCACAATGACCTTGTTGAGTTAAAATAACAGATTGAAGAAATGCAAAGCAAAGGTTTTGTTCAGCCTAGCTCTTCACCTTGGGGAGCACCAGCGATCTTTGTAGCAAAGAAAGATGGCACTCAGCGCATGTGCGTGGATTACAGAGCACTTAATGACGTCACTATCAAGAATAAGTACCCTTTGCCTAGAATCGATGACTTGTTTGACCAACTTAAGGGAGCCGTAGTATTCTCTAAGATTGATTTGAGATCAGGTTATCACCAATTGAAGATTCGACCAAAAGACATCCCGAAAACAGCTTTCTCAACTCGTTATGGACTTTATAAGTTCACTGTCATGTCCTTTGGGTTAACCAATGCTCCTGCTTACTTTATGACCTTGATGAATAAAGTGTTTATAGAGTACTTGGATAGGTTTGTCATTGTCTGCATGGATGACATTCTAGTGTACTCTAAGAATAAAACAGAGCATGAATAGCACCTTTGGTTGGTCCTAGATAAACTCAAAGACCACCAACTCTATGCAAAATTCAATAAGTGTGACTTTTGGATGAAAGAGGTCACCTTTTTGAGACATGTTATGTCAGCAACAGGTGTAGCTGTCAACCCCAGCAAAGTCTAAGATGTGCTAAATTGAAAGTCACCCAAATTAGTGCCGTAGGTCATAAATTTTCTTGGCATGGCAGGGTATTACCATAGGTTTATTGAAGGCTTTTAAAAAATAACAAGACCTCTCACCCAGTTGCTCAAGAAGGAAAGCAAGTATGTTTGGACACCAGCTTGTGAGCAAAGTTTTCAAGAGCTAAAAAAGCATTTGACCTCTGCCCCAGTGCTTGTTCTGCTAGATATCAAAAAGGATTTTGAGGTCTTTTGTGATGCCTCTCGGTAGGGCCTTGGTTGTGTTTTGATGCGAGAAGGAAGGGTGGTAGCTTATGCTTCCCGACAATTGAAGCCTCATGAGGCCAACTACCCCACTCATGATTTGGAATTGGTTGCCGTAGTGCAGGCCTTGAAAATTTGATGTCATTAACTTATTGGTAATCGCTGTGAGGACTTTACAGACCATAAAAGCTTGAAGTATATATTCACTCGGTCCAACCTTAATCTTAGGCAGAGGAGATGGTTGGAGCTCATAAAGGACTATGACCTTGGCATCCACTACCACCCAGGCAAGGCAAATGTAGTAGCTGATGCACTAAGTCGAAAGAGCTATTGCAGTACTTTGATAGTCCAGGAAAGTCATCCCAAATTGTATGAGGATTTGAGACGTCTAAATTTGGAAATTGTCAATCAAGGTTGTGTGCATGCTCTGAAAGTTGAGCCCACTGTCCAAACACAGATTCGAGAGAACCAAGCCAAAGATAAAGACCTCCATGAGATCAGAGAAAACTTGAAGAGAGGAAAGGCTCCTGGTTTTTCGGAAGATGAACAAGGAGTTCTTTGGTTCGGCAAGTGCCTCTGTGTGTCGGATCGTCAAGAACTAAAGCAACTTATTCTTAAAGAAGCCCACGAATCTCCTTATTCCATTCATTCAGGGAGTACCAAGATGTACCAAGACCTCAAAGAGAAGTATTGGTGGGTCAACATGAAGAGGGAAATAGCTGAGTTTGTAACACATTGTGATGTGTGCCAAAGGATCAAGTTCGAGCATCAAAGACCAGCAGTGCGATGCAGCCCTACCCATTCAGAGTGGAAGTGGGAGCAAGTAGGCATGGATTTTATCACTGGTTTGCCTAGGACCCAATCAGGCTATGACTCCATTTGGGTAGTGATCGATTGTTTGACCAAAGTGGCACACTTTATCCCTATCAAGACCACTTTCCCAAGTAGCAAGTTGGCAGAACTGTACATAGCTCGAATTGTCTGTCTACATGGGGTGCCCAAAAGCATAGTGTCCGATAGAGGTTCTCAATTCACCTCCAGATTTTGGAAAAGTCTACATGAAGCCCTGGGAACAAGACTCAATTTCAGCACAGCTTATCATCCTCAAACAGATGAACAAACAGAGCGTGTGAACCAAGTTATTGAAGACATGCTCCGAGCCTATGCATTAGATTATGGAAAGAGTTGGGACAAGAACCTCCCCTATGCTGAGTTTTCCTATAGCAATAGCTACCAAGCCATCTTGAAGATGTCTCCATTTGAAGCTTTGTATGGAAGACAGTGTCAAACCCCTCTCCTTTGGGATAAGTTGGTGAACATCAGTTCTTTGGGCCCGAGTTGATCCAGGAAGCTGAGAGTAAAGTGAAGCTCATAAGAGAACATTTAAAAGTAGCTCAGTCCCGACAAAAGAGCTATGCTGACAACCGAAGAAGGGAGTTGTCTTTTGAAGTGGGGGATTATGTGTACCTCAGGGTAACTTCACTCAGAGGAGTAAAAAGATTTCAGACCAAGGGAAAGCTTGCACCAAGATTTGTCAGACCGTTCAAGGTTTTGGAAAGGAAAGGTGAAGTGCTTATCTGTTGGAACTGCAAGCAACCTTGTCTGCGGTACATGATGTCTTCCATGTATCTCAGTTAAAGAAGTGCCTTCGAGTTCCAAATGAGCAGACCTCCCTAGAGAGTGCTGATATTCAAGAAGACCTCACCTATGTGGAATAGCTAATCAAGATTTTGGACGTCGTAGAACGTGTCACCCGAGGCAAAGTCATCCGATCTTGCAAGGTGTAGTGGAGCCATCACTCCGAAGATAAAGCCACTTGGGAATGTGAAGAAGACCTCAAGGCTTAATATCCCCACCTCTGTGCTGGCTGAGTCTGAATCTCGGGGTCGAGATTCCCTTAAGGGGGGTAGGTTTGTAACACCCTGGTTTTTGGAGCTTTTTCAAAATTTCAAAATAAAACAAACCATTTGGTTTCATTGAGGTCTAAAAGCTTAATTTGAGATTTTGGAATGGGTTCCAATTGATTAACTCAAGCTTTAACTAAATTTCCTACTCGTTTATCAGGTTTCTTGGAGTGTTGGAGCTCTGGTGTTCTCTCGTCTTCTGTGGTTGTTTTGTTTTTCCTTCGGCCAACCTTCCTCTGTGGTCCAGACCTCCTCGGATCTAGACCTCATCTGTGTTTTCTCTTTGGTTTAGACCTCCTTTGTGTTTAGACCTTTTCTTTGTCCAGATCTCCCCGTGGTTCCGACCTCCCTTTTAAGTCATAACCACCCTCGAGCTGTCCTAAGCTCGGGTTCGTGTTTCAAACCTCCTTTGATCTCATCGTGACCGTTGAGACCTCCTTTGATCTCATCGTGACCGTTGGGATCTCCTTTGATCTCATCGTGACCGTTGAGACCTCCTTTCATCTCATCGTGACCATTGAGACTTCCTCTGATCTCATCTTCACCGTCAGGACCTCCTTTGGTTCCATCCTGACTGTTAGGACCTAGATGGACCTCTTTCCTTGGATCTCCTCTGTTAGATCCTTTCCCCTTTTGAATCTCACCCGTTAAAACTCCTCTTTGCTTTGGACCTCCTTTGAAGTCTAGACCTCCTCCATCCCTTCGCGTAGGCCGATTTTGTGCGTGCCTTTCCCTTTTGGGGACCGTCAGATCTTGTTTGGATGGTCCGATCATGAGGAGGCGTTCGGATGGTCCGGACGTTCACTTGCATCATGGTGCGTCCGATTGAGTTTGGGTGACTCGATGTAAGTAAGCGTTCGCGCGGTCCGAACGTTCCTATCTCCTTGGACCACCCGATCAAGATTGTATGGCTCTGGTTCGTTGAACCTTTTCCTTTGTCCTTTGGACCTCCTTCTCCTCGTGACCTTTGGTGTTTTTGCAAAGACCACTCTCTTGGTCAAGACCACCCTTTGTGGTCACGACCTCTGGTTTTTTTTTTTTGCAAAGACCACCCTCTTGGTCAAGACCATCCTTTGTGGTCACGACCTCTGGTCTTTTTGCAAAGACCACCCTAGTGGGACAAAACCTCCCTTGCCCTCTGCGGGACCTCCTCCTCAGGACCTCCTTGTGAGGACCCGGGGTATTTAACTCGTAATACTCAACCTTCCAAATGGTTTTAGTATTACCAGTCAAATATCCTAGACCTCGATGGACATATACTTTCCAGAATTGCAGTACACATACATCTTTACAAAATCATGCATCATTTCCATACAAGATCACAGTACCAAGTCTAAGGCAAAAGACACACATAATAAGGTTATTACAAAAGGGGCCGACCGGCCAAATTACACAATAACAACAAAAGGAACAGCGGAAGCAAAATGCCATAAGATGGCGAAAAGCAAAAGCCAACCGGTTTGCCATTTACCCACACGACGACTGACTGGGCCACCAAGCTAGTCATCCAACACGTAGTCTGTCTCACAAAAGCTAACCCCTTGGGGGTCAACCTCCTCTGCAACAATAAAGCAATGCAACTGAGTACAAAAATATACTCGTGAGACTTACGAGTAAGAAGCCTATACATAGCTACATGCAAGTTGAAACAAATGAGATGGTCATATGGTTCATTGGACGCATAAAGCAATTTTCATTTGCAATATTGTAATAGATTGAAGGCAATTTGACAAATCTATTTTTTAATTGTTGAAATAATAGCGAGACAACAATAAATAACATAAATAACCACCTAGAGGTGACTAACCCAATAGCCACCACAGCATAGCATGAATTCCCCATTCGTATCACCCAAGTCAAGTTTTAATTGAAAAGGTTATAATCTAATTCTTGCATGACCTTATCAAGCATGTCCATAACCTAGGACAAGGCTATTCGAATAGATTTAACCCTGCAGGGGTGTACCAATGTACCCACATGTCAGACCGCCTTTTTGCCAAGCTATCTAGCACACTTCCTTTGGTGTGTCGGCACGGCTAAGTCCTACAAGACGTTTTCCAATATTGTGTATTAACCACGAGTCGCCCGTATAGATAGAAACCCATACGTTGCATCGGAGTCATTGTAAAGCCGGGAGTCAACTATCCATTTAGGGTAAAGCAACCGGACAACTACAATACCCCTCGGTGTGGAGAACCTAGAAAGGATTCCACTCCCGTGCACCCAACACAAAAACTCCATCCACATTTTACCACAACACACACACACACACACACACACACACACATCATCCTGCGACTCGGAGCCAACACACGCTAAAGTACTAAGTCAAGAGAGGTCCCATATCCCTCTCATGTGGTTAGCACACAAAAGTGCTTGGATCAGTGACACAAGTAATTTGGTCCTTGTTGACTCGGGCACCGACCATTCACACCCAAAAGCACACCATCTGATGAGGACATCACTCCTTCGGATACACACACTACACAAAATCCTACGGATCCAGTTGCGAAACTACAAGGCCCTATGACAAGAGCTCGTGCACGTCACTTAAATTATGAGGTGAGCTCGTTTCTAGGTGCTAATAATTTATCTATGCGAGAATGGTATACTACCTAATAATTGTGATCTCATTGTTACTTAGGAATAATGGATCCCCAAGGTCTACGACTGTGTCTACAAGCCCTACGACCGATCCCCCGCCAAATACACGACCAAGTCTCAAGATCCTCGACTAGGTTCGCGGCAGCTACGACTTCACCGGCCCGGCGCTACACGACCACATCTCAAGCTCCTCGACAAGGTTCGCGGCAGACTACGACTGACCGATCGGCGCTACGACTAGGTCTCACGCCTACGACTACCATTAGGTGCTGCGACACCATTTTGGGCCTAATAGGGCCTTGTAAGCGTGTCGGGTCAATGCCTAGGTTGTGTACGCCTCTCCCATGGTCGCACAACCCTAGGTCAACCCCTCACGTTACCCCTATATATACAGCACTCGCCACGCTTTAGGGTGGGGTTTTCTTAGATTATTCGCCACTTTGCGCTTTCACCGTTTATCGGTTTGAGAACCCCACATTGTGAACTTCATTCATATTCGCAATACAATTCGATTGCATTTTCCTTGTTCTTGTGAGTTGCTTGATTGCTTGCAGAACAATAACCCTCGTGGTAAGGTCGATCGCGTGCGGCGTGGTTGATAACGATGATCGATGCGTGTAGCGACTGTGAGGTGACGATCTGGTGGTCGAAAGCCTCAAAGCGTCAACGTCCTCACGATTTAAACCAATCGAACCTATCGGAAGATCGGGACACCGTGACTCATCACCATCTTACCATTGTGCCCAAGTCTAAAATATTTTATTTTCAGTTTTAGTTTTCTCAAAGTAACATAGCACAAGGTGCTGGACATAAAGTAATAATATGATTTGTGTGATCAAGGTTATCGATTAAGTCGATAACCGCCAATTCTACTGTTCTAAGCATTTCTAAGCAACAACAACTCGTAGACTACAAACTAAGTGACAAGGGCTCATCCAACGAACCCTAAATCACAGAGGACATAATTCTAGGCTCAGTAGTAGAGGATGAACATTTGCCTATAGATTATACATCTAGAGGATCAATTAATCGAACAATAGTATAACAACAAAATAGAGCATGCATACATAGACTTTGCAAACAAGATATTAGACTTTAAAAATAATAGAAGCAATATGATCAAATAAATTGTAACATCCGCTTGCCTTGCTGGAGATTACGCCTTGCTTTGTAGAGGATCACTCGTACTCAATAAAATCGTCGGAACCTATCACAAGAACGAGAAAATCCAATAAGAACGAATAATACCGAAAAGACTCAAAAACCAAGGTCAACCAAAATCCATGAAATTTACACAGCAGGTAGAGCAAGATTTTAAATGAATTTAGCAACAAGAATCAATCAATTTGGATAAGGCATGCAAAAGTTATAGCCTAAGCAATTTTGATCGAGCTGAAAAATCCAATTAATTAGCTTTACATTATTGTTCATTGCATAAATTTGTAGAAGGTTAGTGAACATGAAAATTTTATGGTAGATAGAGCATGACATTCTAAGCACAACAAAATTGGTTCACAACATTTGGAGTTCAAATTAATTTCTTATGATTTTTCCAAGTTAAGAAAGTAGTGCACAATAATTTCAGAGGCAAAGACATATTTAAAACATATTCTACACTAAAGCATAGTAACAGAGGAACCTAACAAATTTTAGTTTACTTAATTTGGAGTTACAGAGAATAACTTATGCATTTTACAAGTTTAATAAATTTCTAGAGCAACACTTAATGCTAAATCGGATAATACAACTAACACAATTTTTCTAGTACAGAACAAGGTTCCAACGATTTTTAGATTAAAATTAAGCTAAAAAGGGAATTAACAAAATTTGAATCATTCAAAAAGTAGTTAAAACGATTTACTTAAGCAGTTCTGAAATTTTAAAGCAATTTACAGTTCACAAATAAAAGACAAACTGGATTTCCTTAATAACCCACAGCGGAAAACAGAAGGGCCGTTGAGATTGAATCGAACGGCTCAACGAACGGGGTGAACGGCCACGCAAACGGCCCAAACACTCCTGGCGTTAGATCAACATCGGACGACTCAAAAGGAGGAGAGGTTCGGAGGCCCAAACGTCCCACACGATCTGGAGCGTTGATCTAAAGATGGGCGGCTGAAAGCGAAGGCACGTTTGGAGGGGTCCGAACGTCCCAAACGATTTGGAGCGCAGATCTAAAAATGGACGGTCAATCGAGCGGGGCCAACGTCGAAAAGATCTCGAGACACAGATCTAAAAATGGACGGTCGAGAAACGATCTTAGCGCTACGCACGCACGCACTGGGGTTTAAGTGCGTGGGCCCACACGGCAGTGGTCATAGCCAAGGGGGTGGGGGTGGTCTTTGCAAAAAGGACAAGAGGGTGGTCTTTGCAAAAGACTCAGAAGGTGGTCTTTGCAAAATGCCAAGAGGGTCGTCGTGGCTTACGACAACGGAGTTTGAGCTCAAAGCTAGGATCACCACCGGCGACTCCGGTCATAGCATTGTGCAACTCACAGAGGTGACCTCGACGGCAGAGCTAGCCTAGAACGGCGGTGAGCCGGAGGAGAATAGCGGTGCAAAGCATGGCCAAAAGCGCAAGAGCGAAACAAGCTCCGCATTGTCCAAGGAAGCGGGTGCCCAAGTAACTAGGGACTACATAGGAGTTACCTGAGCACAGGAGAGGTTGAAAGGTGGCTGGAGGAGCTCCGGTGATGATGACCCGCACTAGCGTTGAGGAAGACAACACGGGGACGACAGTCTGAGCAAAATGAAAAGGACCGGGTGGTAAGGTTAGCTTCAATAGGCCTCATCGATGGTCCATGAGCAATTAATTGAAGAGTAGAAGTCCTTACCGGAGTTGGGGACGAAGGGGGTAAACTTAGGCCGCAAAGGATCAAACCCAAAATTAGATGATTCCTGATAATGCAATCCAAAATTGAGTTGGGAAAAGATTGAGGTGAAGAGAGGCGCAAACGGAACCACTGGAACACCGGCGATGAAGGTGAGCTTGTTGGCCTTCAAAGGCGATTTGGGGATTCTCTGCGGCTTGAGCTCAACAAGCAGAGAGGGGCTAAGGTGGCGCTATAAAGAAATGCAAGGAGGAACACAAGGGCTATTTATAGTCGGAGGATAGGAGCTAAGCAAGGACAAAGCTCCAAGGTGAGCTCGGTTCATGGCTCTGCCATGGATGAGATTGAGAAGATGGGGGCAGTTGCGAACGCGACGTTGAGGGCGAAAACACAGGCGGTGCAGAAAACCAAGGGCTAGGAGCCGTTGAAGGTGACGCATGAGGTTGAAAAAGAGGCTCTCTCCCATGCCCTACTCTGTACCACGCGCGCGAGCCAGAGGAAGAAGATGACCAGGACCAGCGAGGGCCCACACGTCAACGAAAGCACAAAGTGGCTTGGTCGAAAAAGAAAGAGAGGGTTAGGTTAAGTCAAAAGATTGAGTCAGAAGATTTGGACGGTTGGATCAGAAATGGACAGCTCAGATTAAAAGTAACATTCAGAGGGTCTGAACGTTCAAATCAATCCTGGCGGTCCGATCAAGAATGAACGGCTTAGATTGAAGCGCACTCTCAAGCGGTCCGAATGTTCACTAAGATTTGGGCGGTTGAAAAAGAATCCAACGGCTCAAAAGGAAAGCGCCTTTTACAATGGACCTGAGTGCGCTTAGGTGGTTGGGTTCAACCACGAGTGTGAGTCCGACTCAGACCCAAATAGTGGTTTTGACTAGGGTTTGAGATTGAAGCTGAAACTTTGAGGAATTTTTAAATGGAGCTACACAACTCCAAAAACTTCAATTTTTTTACAAGAGGTGCTCAACTCCAGGATTGACCTTGTATAAAATTTTCAGAGGTTTTCATGCAAAGAATTTTTCTCCAAAAATTTCTCAAGGTACTGATCTAGGGTTTGACCAAGAGCCAAACTGGTTTGTCTGGCCTCTTAAAATATTCAAATAATTTCTAAAAATTATGAAATTTTTCAGAGGAGTCACACAACATGTAACATCCCAAATTTTGGGCTTGTGTTTCAAATGTAAGAAAATGAGTAGAAATTAAAACTTTTTCTTACATCATGTATTTCCTGTTGTGCCAAGCAATTCTTGTTCAAAGGATTATGGAATTACATTGTCACAAGTCCTTTTGATCCAAATCTTGTTCTTCCAAAAACAATCTTGTCAAATCTTATGATCATCCTCTGGATATATTTTTCCTAAGTCTCTGTGGTGGTATGTGACCCTCTCAAAAATTTCACAATTTTTAGAAATTGTTTGAATATTTTAGAGGCAATCAACCTGTTTGACTCTTAGTCAAACCTAAAACAGAGCCTTGCAGAATTTTTGGAGATTTATTCAAAGTATAAAAACCTCTGAAAATTTTATTTAAGATTGATATTTGAGTTAGCAAGCTCTGTAAAATTTCAGAATTTTTGGAGTTATTTTGCTACCTCAAATAAATCTCTCAAAGTCCTGTTTATTTCAAAGTCAAACTAGGTTTCTTCATACTCGGGTTAGTCGGACTGGGCTCGAGCCAATTGATTCGGTCCATCCAACTAACTCGCACCGAGCCACCCTTTCAAAGCGCGTGCGATATCGGTAGTTGGATTCGGATCGCGTGGCCGTTCGTGTGAGCATTCGGACCCTCCTTACATTAACAAATTGGGACCGTTGGATCTCGATCCAACCGTCCAGTTCACGAGAACAACCGGACCGTCCGTGAACTTCGCTAAATCGTGACCGTCCATTTTTAATCCGGCGGTCGTGGTTTGTTTTCATTGTTCTTCTTCCTCCTCCGCTTCTTGAAGGCGCTGCGGCAATGGCGCATGAGAGAGAGGTTGAGTGGGTGGCTTTGATGGGTCACCTCAAAGTTGCTTTCGTCAACGTCTCTCTGTGGAGCATTTAATGCGCTCAGGCTTTCTCCTCCATTGTCCCGAGTCTCACTTGCTCCCATCTTTTCTTGGTCTACAACCGGAGCATGAACCGAGCTCACCATGGGCTCATGTCCTTGATCGAAACCCTAATCCTTCCCCTATATAATTGCCCCTCTAGGTCCTCCTGGTGTTCCTTTGCACCACACTTTGCTCTTCTCTGAGTTTGAGCTCAAGAACACCTCTCACCTCAAAACACCATTGTTGGCGTCAGAGCTCTAATGGCGGCCTTGGTGTCAGTGGTTCATCTTCAACTTTTCTTGCACCGTGTGAACTCCTCAACCTCCTTTATATTTCCCTAACTTGATTTTGGGTTGCATTCACAGAATCACTCAATTTTAAGTTTGGAGATTTTCGTTGGTTTCACCCCCTTTCTTCTCCAAATTCAGTAAGTGATTCTTTTGCAATTAATTGCTTTGGAGCCTCTTTGAGCTATAATGAAGGTGTGGTAATGATTTGGTTCTACTCATTTTGCTCGAACCTCATTTTCCACTTCATCTTCTTCGCTCCGGTGGACTTCATCGTGTTCAAGTCTTCCCGCCATCTCTGAAGCTCCTCTCGGATAAGGTAGCTCCTATATAGTCCCTAGAAGTCATGGCACTCGCTTCCTTGGACTGCGGCTGAGCATTTGCTATTTTCGTGTTTTGCCGTGTCGGCCTTCATCTTTGCTTTCCGGCTCGCGGCGTTCGAACCTCCACCGCCGCGAGGTCACCCACCGTAGTCGCATAACACTGTGCGAACCCATTTTGATAGTTTGTGGCGCCGCCATGCGAGTCGCGGCGACGGCCAGCCAAAGCCACTCGGGTTTTGTCACCGAGAAGCTCCGTTTCGTCGGATCATTAGGACACATTAATTACCAATCATTGGTTATTAATTGTGTCTTAATCATTATTATTGAGCCAGCGACCGATGGGCCCAACATCCTTTAATCACTCTCGGTTCAATCCCGCTTCGTTCAGACATCATTGATGCTTAATCATTGATTAATAAGAATGTCGGCATTTAATCTCGCGGGAACCTCCTCGGTCGGTGACTTGTGGGCCGAGGGTTAGAATCAAATCTCGCGATCATTAGAGTCTAATTAATGTCAATCATTAGAATCATTAATTTGGTCTTAACCGCCCGCTAGTCGCGACATGTGGGCGATTACCGCGTGCGTGTGGTTAAATCAACTGCGGTCGTGACTCGTAGTCAGCGACATGCGGTCCACTCGTCGATACCTCTTTTGAACTTCGATCTATAGCCGCGTCCATTTTGCGATCCGCGGCCCGCATCTTGTATGCATTCGGACCATCCGGTTCCCCTCATCATCCTGGACCGTCCATCTCGTGATCTGCGGCTGAGATCATGAATGCAATCGGACCTTCCGGTTAGATTTGGGTTCTGAGCCGTTCATCTTTAGATCTGCGGTCGTGGTTCACCGAGGCAACGCATCGTCCGTTGCATACACTCGTGTGAACCGTTGGATCTTGATCAACGGTGGGTTTCATTGGGTTCGTACGCGTGCGCGCTGTTTTGTAGCGTGAGCCGTAGGATGTTAGATCAAGGGTTGTGAGTTGTCCACGTCATTTTCTTTGTATTGGGTTGTTACGATTTCGTAGCGATTGTTTATCAATCGAAGATGATATAAAACTTTAGAAACTCATAACTAATTCATTTTAACTGCTTTTTAGTTAATTCCAACTGTAATAAATTATGTTATCACTTTAGCTTATTATAAAAATGGATTTAAGCATGTTCCAGTGGCAGAAAATTGTATAAATAGGAATAACTTGATTTCTGTCATTTTGAATATTCCAAAATGAATAAAACTTTAGAAAATGCATATCTTGCTCTGTGTATGTCCAAAATGAATGATTCCAACCTTGATAAATTTGTTATTAACCCAATATTAATATAAAAATGATGGTAGGTCCAAGATTGTAATGTGAAACCTTGATTAATGAGTTAGTACCTATTTTTAGCATTTAGAAAATTCGGAAGGCTTATAAAATGCACAAGTAATTCTCTGAATCGCAAAATATATATGATAAATTCTAGAAAACCCTCTGTTGGTATACTTCTCTGTAAAATTAGTTTTGAACATATTTATGTTCCTGGAAAGTGCATTATGCTAATTTTGCATCTTAGAAAAATCATAACTAAATCACTTTAACTCCAAATGACCTGAAATTTTATATGGGTTACCTCTATACCAGTAGGTAGCTACCATAAAATTTCAGCTTCAAAATCTTTCTAGAAAATATTTTTGCTACAGTGCTAATTATGGCCGAAAATGTGTTTTTAGGTAATATCTTTTGCACCACAAATCCAAATTAGGTTTTTCCAGTTTCTATGTCTTGGTATATTTGTATTCTACCTTGTGTATAAATTTCGTTGTATTTGGATAATTTTTGCTTGCTCTTTGTTTAAGTGTTGCTAGTCTTATTGGTTGTTCTTGGTTCTTTTGTCTTTTCGCTTAGGATTCGACATTTATGTAACCCCGAGAACGACCCTCGCAACAAATTGAACAACAACAAGCGGTGCAAGCGCTTTGATCATGTTAATCCCAGTATTTTGAGTATTTATGTTGATTACAAATTCTATGTATGCATTGCTATTTTGTTTTAATAGTTGGCCTAGTAGATGCATTTCCTTAGCAAATGATTATCCTCTACTACCATGAGCCTAGGTTACTTGCTGTGATTTAGAGTCCGTGGATGGGCTCTTGTCACTTAGTAGTTGCGAATTAATTGCTTAGCCATGCTTAGCTTCTAGAAATGGGCGGTTATCGACTTGTCGATAACCTTGATCACACAAACTTATTATGTATTATGATTTCCATCTTGTGCCATGTCTACTTATGAAAACTAAAACTGAAAACAAAATGATTTAGACTTGGGCACAATGGTATGATGGTGTGATTTTCTGTGTGACTGAATGGTGCCTAAGTCAACAAGGACCGAACATCTTGTTACACTAAACCAAGCATTTTAGCGTGCTAACCACACTAGAGGGTATGGGACCTCTCTTGACTTAGTACTTTGGCGTGTATTGGCTCTGGTCGCAGGAGGTCGCAGGAGGGATGGTGTTGGGAGCATTGTAGTGTCCGAAAGACTTCACCGGGATGGGATTTGTTGTCTTTCGGCTTGCAATGTAGCGTATGGTGTTTTAGAGGACCCAGTTTATTTGGTTTGTAATGCTTAACCAACCCCACGGTCCTAGCATCACAAATCAAATAAAGCGATCCTCGAGATATGTATACTTCGACAGCATATACACACCGGTACAAAATTAGACATCAACTCCATTCCACACATAGAGTCCAAACACCACACTTCCAAGCGGAAGATAAACAAATAGTAAAGATATTACGGACAATGGCCGTCGCCACAAGATACACAAATAACAACAAAAAGGCAGTGAAGCAAAAGTGCCATAAAATGGCTATAAACAAAGCCAATCGGTGTGCCTTCAACCCACAAGGCATCGGCCAGGACCGCCAAGCCTAGTCGTCACCCACGAAGCGGCAAAGACTCACGAAGTGAGGACCACGAGGCTCACCTTCTTCCTCTGCAACAAAAACATTAAGCAAAGCACACGAGTACAAAGATTGTCTTTGTACCCTTAAACCAGACGTGTGAACTAGCGACTGTTCATATGCTACATGCGAGGCTTGTTTAGTGGAGGTCATATGTTTCATTTGCATAAAGCCAATTTTCATTTGCAATAAGGTAATCTGATTTAAAGGCAAGTTTGCAATTCATTTTTAAGATTGAAATAACAGATAAGGATAATAATAACAAAAGCGAAAGATAAACAACCTAGAAGTGACTATCCCAATAGCCACCACAACAATATACACGAATCCCGCATCCGTACCACCCATCAAGTTTTAATTTAAATGTTGTAGTCTAACTCTCGATAAGCTTACCCAAGCGTGTCCATCACCTAGGGCGAGGCTATTCGAATAGTTTTTAACCTGCAGGTGTACCATGTACCCACACCTCGGATCGCTTTAAGCCAAAGCACACTTCCAAGGTATGCTGGCCTGACTAAGTCCTCGAGACTGTTTCCAATATTGTGTATCAACCTCGAGCCGCTCGTATGGGTAGAAACACCATACGCTTACATGGTAAAGCCGAAAGACAACTACCCACTCGGGATAAAGCTTTTGGACAACTACCATGCTCCCACCTCCGTCCCTCCTGCGACCTCCTGCGACCGGGACCGATACACGCCAAAGTACTAGGTCAAGAGAGGTCCCATACCCTCTAGTGTGGTTAGCACACCGAAATGCTGGATAACAAAAACTCACAAGATGTTCGGTCCTTAATTGACGGGCACCTTTCGATCACACCCAATAGATCACACCAATCTTACCATTGTGCGCGTCTAAATCATTTTTTTTTTTTTTGGTTTTAGTTTTGCAAGTAAGCATAGCAAAATCTTTGAAACATAAAGTTGTAGTAAATTTTGTGTGATCAAGGTTACCGACTAAAGTCGATAACCGCCAGATTCTACCGATAGCTAAGCATGTCTAAGCAAGTTGAAATCGTATCTACTAAGTGACAAGAGATCATCCAGTGACCTCTAATCACTGACAAATAACCTAGGCTCGGTAGTAGAGATCAATATTTTGGCTACAGGATATGCATTACAGTTTAACTAATCAATTTAACACAAATTAAGCAATGCATACATACAATTTGAAACAAAATATTAATCTTTAAAATCTTTGGGATTAAACATGATCAAGCGCTTGCACGATCTGCTGTTGCTCAATATCTTTGCGGAGGATCGTCCTCGGGGTTGCATAAATATCGAAGCCTAACGATCGAACATAACGACAAATAGAGCGAATAACACCGACAAAACTCAAACATTCAACAACATCAAACAAGCCAAAACTCACACAGCAGCCTAAACATGAAATAACAAAATTTTAGAAACAGAGAACAAATTATTTTAAGTTATTAATAATTTTCTATGAATTTTCTAAGCTAGAAACACAACAAGTCACTAGTTAATTACTTAACAAATTTTCATGAACAAACATAGTATCTAAAACCTATCCTAAGAATTAGTATATTAAAAATGAAATTTTACAGAATTGGATTCATTTAAATTGGACAATTATTGAGAAAGATATGAATTTTCTAATTTTGGAAAATGCATAAAGCATCAATTAATCATTTAATGATTTTCGATCTGAGACGAGGTTGAAACTAATTTTAATAAATAGAACATTTAAAATAAAAGTTAACACTTTGGTTTTATGCAATTTGGATAAAAATTGAATTAGTTATGCATTTTACAAGTTTAATCGATTTAACGATTACAATGAAAAAGCATTTGAAATACTAAAGCATTAAACCCTTTTTCTACCCACGACTATCTAGCCCAGACACAACGGCGCCTTAGCGCACGAAAATGCGACTGAGCAGCCACCGCAGGCGTGCGTCGGCGTATTCTAAGAATCGTCTTGGCGTATCAAAGCGCAAACTTAACCTACTCTCACAAGAAATCGCTTCCCAACAGAGAAAACGCATTAACAAAACTACACAATCCCTAACTGACATTCTGGGCCCACATGACAGCGACTCAGAGGGAAATATAACGGGCTGGATTAAAGGTTCTTTAAACGGGATTTAACAGAGAGGGACCCACAAGTCAGTGACCTAACAGAACCAAGTTTAGCGATAACTAAACTTCGCCGGCGGCTCACCGGCACGCACGGGGACGGCGGCGCGGCCGCGCAAGTGATCTAGCAAACCAGTGAGTTTCAAGACGAGTGAGTGGTACCTTCGGGTTCGCAAGGACCTCGCGAACTTCGATAGCGGTGGCGCGAGTCACGGAATGCCGGCGGTGGCGCGAGCGGAGGCGGAGAAGAAGATCGGCCTCGCGAGAAGATGATCGAGCTACGAAGACCGGAAGATGCGCCTCGGCTCCGCCTTGACCCGGAACAATAAGCACAAGATGATGGCGGCGAAGGAGGTCCGAGGCGGCCGGAATCACTGCAGCGTGGCTCTGCGAGCTCGGAGAAAAATCGGTCGCCACGGCTTCCACGATGCACCAAAGATGAAACGAACCCACCGTGAGCATCGGTGGAGCATTGCGATCAAGTGGAACCAAGCGGCGAGGCTTGAGACTCACGAGCGCTAGCAAGCTCGCGGGCGAGATCGCCGGAGGCGAGGGCAGCGATCCGCCCAGGTGATCCACTGGGCGCCAAGGACCGGAATAGGCAAAATGGAGCGGCGAGGCGAGAGAACACGATTGTGCGGTCGCCGCTCAAGGCGGCTCGAAAGCGGTGGCGCTTCGCTCGAGTTCTTCTCGTAGAGGAAAATTTGGGCGGAGAAGGAGAGAGCGAAGAAGCGATGACCCGAATGAGTGCGGTGAGGTTATGAAGCTCTGCGATGCTCTGGGACGAACACGAGGGCAAATAGGTGGCGTGGCGAGTGCGTGGCAAGCATGCACGCCGCGCCGCGAGCTCGGTGAGTGCGGAGAAGGCGAGGGCGAAGGCGACAAGTGGGGACCACCGATCGGCGATAGCGTGGCGGTGCGAGCGGAGGTTCGACTCTATCGGAAAGATGCCGGCCGTTGGATCGAAATGGGCGGTCGAGATTGTTGTATGCATTCGGACGGTCGGTTGCAGCGCCGCGTGGATCGTTCGATTTGCATCGGACGGTCACGATCAATTGGACTCGCGCGGTGCAGCTAGTTGGCGCGACCGAGTCAAGTGGCGCGAGTCGGACTCGAGCACGAGTTGGGTTGGGCAGAGACGATGTTTTGATTTTGATTTTAAAAGACAGAGAAGGTTTGGGGAATTTTTAGAGGTAGCTCCTGAGCTCCAAAAATTTCAAATTTTTATGGTAGCTACTAGGGACAGAGGACAACCTTGTATAATTTTTCCAGAACTTTTATGCACTGCATTGTTCTAGAAAAATTCACAAGCTGCTGTCTGGGGAGTTTGACCAGATTTCAAACAGAGTTGACTTGGCCATTTGAAATAGCAAACAAAATCTAAAATTGTGAAATAATTCAGGGAGGTAGATAGGATGATCAAGATGCTAGGAAAAATAGTTTCAGAGGATGATCACAAGTTTGAAAGCTAAGAATTTGCTGACAACAATTTCCAATTACAAGAATTAAATTCTACAATTTGGAAATTGCTAGGAAAATTGTAGAAACTTTCAAATGATTTGAAGAGACAACAAAAGTTTTATTTCTCCTCAAAATTTTACATTTGAAATACAAACCTAAGTTAGGGCTGTTACAAATCTCCCCCTTACAGAATCTCGCCAGAGATTACGATCAACTGGGAGAAGAAGGATGGGTAATCTGCTCGAGGCGATCTTCCCGCTCCCAAGTGGCTTCATCCTCGGAGTGGTTCGACCACTGAACTTTGAGAACTTGATCACACGGTTCCTCGTTCTGCGTTCAGCTTCTTGAGGATCTGAGCGGGCGCTCACGATAAGGCAGATCTTCCGCACATCGATATTTTCCAATGGTGTTTCCTCAAGCGGAATACGGAGGCACTTCTTCAATTGTGACACATGGAAAACATCATGCACCCTTCAGTGTAGCGGCAACTCCAACTTGTATGCAACGGCTCCACTTTCTTGATGATGCGATATGGCGACATATCGAGGAGCGGTTGCCCTTGACACCGAAGCGGCGATGTCCCTTCAAAGGTGAGACTTTGAGATACACAAAGTCATTGGTGAAACTCGACTCACGGCGGCGGCGATCTGCATAGCTCTTACTGCTGGGTGAGCTACGCGCGCAAGTGCTCACGAATCAAGCGCACTTGACTTTCGGCCTCATTGATGGAACTGGACCAAGAAGCGCCTTTCACGGTCTCGACCGGTTCAATGGTGTTCTGCGGCGCCGTCCATACAAAGCCTCAAGCGGTGCCATCCGAGACTAGCTCGGAAGCTGTTGTTGTAGGAGAACTTCGGCAAGCGGTAGGCACTTCTCCCAATTCTTCCCATAGGAAAGAACACAAGCACGAGCATGTCTTCAAGCACTGGTTGACGCGCTCCGTCGACCATCGATCCCGAGGATGATAGGTGAAATGAATGAAAGACGGGTCCCCATGGCTTCTGTGAAGCGTGCCAAAGTCGGGAAGTGAAAAGAGAGCCACGATCGACACAATCGTTCGTGGCACACCATGCAAACTCACAATGCGGGATATGTAGAGGTGCGCCAATTTCTGTGACGCGAGGCGGTACACACTTGGCGAGAAAATCGCGCTACAACCGTCAATCGATCGATAACAACCCGGATAGCATCCTTCCACGAAGAAGTGCAGGGTAGACCGGTGATGAAGTCCATACCAGCGGAATCCACTTCCACTCCGGTATGGGCAAGGGTGAAGAAGACTCTTTGGGCGCGATGCTCGGCCTTCACGCGACAACATCGTCGCATCGGCAACGAACACGGCAATCTCGCGCTTCATGCGAGTCCACGAAATCTCGGCGCAGATCTTGGTACATTTTAGTGGCCGGGATGGATGGACAAAGGCGAATCATGGGCCTCTGAAGAATCAAATCCCGCAACTCCGGGACCTTTGGGACCACAAGGCGCTGCCCAAACCATACAACACCGTGCTCATCTTACGTGAAACACTTGGTGATCCACCCTTGATATTACGCTTGATTTTACCCACACCATCATCGATTCTTTGTCTTTGCCTTGATTTGATCCACCAAAGTTGGTTGCACAACCAAGGCGACAAAGGAACCATGTTCAATCGGACCCAAGTTGAGGCGCTGAAATGCATAGCGGTGCGGGTTCTTTGCTCTTGGATCATCAGTATTGCAATACACTTTTATTTAAGTGCATCGGCAACCACATTGGCTTTGCCGGATGATCACGAATACCCATGTCATAATCTTTGATCAATTCTAGCCATCTCCTCTGCTGAGGTTCGGATCTGGTGGGTGAGCAGTATTTCAAGCTCTTGTGATCGGAATACACCTCACGATTTCTCCGATCGAGATAATGCCGCCAAATCTTGAGCGCATGCACCACAGACCAACTCTAAATCATGGGTGGGATAGTTGAGCTCATGAGGCCTCAGTGCCTAGATGCATAGGCGGCGCCTTGCCTTCTGCATAAGAACACATCCGAGTCCCCGACGAGAGGCATCATAATAAATATCGAAGCTCTTGTGGATATCGGGAAGAGTAGGACTGGAGTGAAGTCAATCATTGCTTGAGCTCACAAAGCTCTCATCACAAGCGAGAGGACCATACAAACTTCTTGTCCTTCTTAAGCAATTCGGTCATCGGCTGCGATCTTGGAGAAGTTCTCGATAAAGCGGCGATAGTAGCCCGCTAAACCAAGAAAACTCCGCACATCGATGGCGACTTGGTGGCCCCAAGATAGAACATCGTTGACTTTCTTTGGGATCTCTGCTATTCCTCGGTGAAAGAACATGGCCCAAAATGCCACTTCCTTCAACGAACTCACATTTCTTGAACTTTGCATACGGTGATGCTCCATAATTTGCCCAAAACAATCTTGGATGCTCGGCATGCTCTGCTTGATCTTGGAATAGATAAGAATGTCATCAATAAAAACCACCACAAATTTGTCCAAATACTCCATGAATACGAATTCATAAGGTTCATGAACAACGCTGGAGCATTGGTCAAACCGAAAGACATGACGGTGTACTCGTGCAGAGCCATAACGAGTAGTGAAAGCCGTCTTGAATATCCTCATACGATCGGACTTGATGATAGCCCGATCTCGGATCAATCTTGGAGAACACACGAGCTCGGACAAGCTGGTCAAAAGATCATCAATGCGGGCGAGAGGATATTTGTTCTTCACCGTCACTTCATTGAGAGGGCGGTAATCAACACACATGCGCAAAGTCTTGTCCTTCTTCTTCACAAAGATCACCTGACAACCCCAAGGAGATGGCTGGGACGGATGAAACCCTTTGCTTGGAGCTCACCAAGCTGCTTCTTCAATTCTTCTAGCTCATTGGGAGGCATCCGATCTGGCGCCTTGAAATCGGGCGATGCAGGGCAGCAACTTCGATGGCAAACTCCGGATCTCGAACGGAGGCATCCCGGCAAATCTTGGGAAAGACATCCACAAAGTCGGATACTATGGGAACATCTTGAATTTGCAAGGTGGCTTTGCTTCTAATGCACATAGACACGGGCCTGAAGGCGTGGCGAAAACCCGACTTGCTCTTTGAAGAGGTGGTAAGATAGACAATCTTCACGGCACAATCGATTTGCCCCAAGTGTTGGGACAACCAATCCATGCCAAGAATCACATCGGACTCATTGGCGAGCGAATGAGATTTGCCAAAAATCCCACTCCTTCAACTATGATAGGAACATCCAGACAACGTAAATCGGCTCTCATTTCCGACCGGAGCGGATGAGCAAAGGAACTTCCAAAGGAACACGGTGAAGACCACTAGCAGCAGCAAATGATCTTGAAATAAAGAATGCGATGCTCGAGAATCAAATATCTGCGGCGGGGCGAGAATTGACAAGAAGTGTACCAATCACGACATCGGCGCCTCTGAGCCTCCTCGGTGAAAGGTGGTTCACTCGACCATTGCTCGCACCACAGGTCTTCGAATAATCTTACGTCGGCGGGTGACCGCTCCCTGCCGCGTCCTCCATTAGGGCGAGGGCTCTTCACTAACACTCGAGGCGAGCATTCGCATAATGGCCCTTGTTGTGGCGTGAAAACAAATCACCTCGGCGCCGGATTGCGGAGACCGCTCTGCTCTTGGATCGCGGCGCGCGTGGCTGGCTCACACGGCTGCGGTGGGCGAGGCTGGTGCGAGATGGTCTCGGCGCGGTGGAGCAAAGCGGGGCCAGTGTGTGGCCCGGCCCCGAGGACGAACGAGGTGGTGTGAGTAGGCGTCGCCTCCCATTTGCGCTTGCGGGACTCGCCAGCGCCTTTGCCTTATGCTCTGCAACGATGGCCTTATCTACCAAGGCACGAAAGTGCGAAAGTCCACAATGGATAGCTTGTCCTGCGGCTCCTCGGACAAGCCATCCATAAACTTCTCTGCTAGCCTCATCGAGGCCACCTCCCCGGAGCATAACGAGCGGATGATTAAACTCGTGCAAGTACTCAAAATCACAGTTTGCGCCCTTGCTTGAGCGCGAGGAATTCTTTCTTTTTCACTTCATCGGGCCATGCGGGATGTGGGCGACGAAAGGCGATCTGAACTCCTCCCACGCGACCACATGGCGCGGTGCATGGCGAGATAGTTCTCCCACCATGAGAGTGCTGCGCCCTCAAGGCGGTGGGGCGCGAAGAGCGCCTTGTCCTGCGCTGGCATGAGCTATGTTGAGCTTTCGCTCAACCATGCGCGACCAATCGTCCGCATCGAGAGGTCCTCGAGGCGGGAGAAAGTCGGCGGCGTGTGCGGAGGAACTCTGCAAGTCCCCACGAGTGCGGTGGCGCCACCACGGCGAGAGTGGAGGTATTCCTAGCAATAACCTCCAAGATGCGCGTGCGGTCCATGCGGTTCGCTCGATCGGCGAGAACCTCGACCATGGTCGGAGGAGGAGAAGCTCCTCATCATGACCACCTGCTTGACGCCCACGCGTTCTCCACGCCATCTGTTTTACTAAGACAAGTTAGCAACAAATTTAAGAGCAAGAAAGCCCAAAATTCATGAAAGCGGTCGAGAAACAAACACAAGGCGGGATAAAGTTCGACCAAAGAAAAATCGGACACATAACTACTCCTCTACATCTTACCCTATTATCCCCACAAGTTTTAGTTGGATTAAACTTCATGGTTCTCCCAAACTAATTCCACCAGTAGTAACTATCTTTTGAAAGGTGAAGAGAGAAACCAAGTTTCAAAACTTAAATTAGAGTAAGATGAGAGTAGAAAACTAAGATAGGTAAGGAATAAAATCGAGAATGCTGCCTAGGTTTTCATAAACCTTTTATGATTTGAAGATAAGACTTTCAAAATATCCTAAGGACGACTATGCTTGGGTTACTACGGTCGAAATGGCTCGATACCAACTCTGTGAGGACCCAGTTTATTTGGTTTGTAATGCTTAACCAACCCCGGTCCTAGCATCACAAATCAAATAAAGCGATCCTCGAGATATGTATACTTCGAGCGATATACACACGGTACAAAATTAGACATCAACTCCATTCCACACATAGAGTCCAAACACCACACTTCCAAGCGGAAGATAAACAAATAGTAAAGATATTACAGGACAATGGCCGTGGCCACAAGATACACAAATAACAACAAAAAGACAGTGAAGCAAAGTGCCATAAAATGGCTATAAACAAAGCCAATCGGTGTGCCTTCAACCCACAAGGCATCGGCCGGACCGCCAAGCCTAGTCGTCACCCACGGCGGCGACCTCACGAAGTGAGGACCACGAGGCTCACCTTCTTCCTCTGCAACAAAAACATTAAGCAAAGCACACAGTACAAAGATTGTCTTTGTACCCGCAAGACCGACGTGTGAACTAGCGGACTGTTCATATGCTACATGCGGGCTTATTTGGTGGAGGTCATATGTTTCATTTGCATAAAGCCAATTTTCATTTGCAATAAGGTAATCTGGTTTAAAGGCAAGTTTGCAATTCATTTTAAGATTGAAATAACGATGGGATAATAATAACAAAAGCGAAAGATAAACAACCTAGAAGTGACTATCCCAATAGCCACCACAACAATATACGAATCCCGTTCATTACCACCCATCAAGTTTTAATTTAAATGTTGTAGTCTAACTCTCGATAAGCTTACCCAAGCGTGTCCATCACCTAGGGCGAGGCTATTCGAATAGTTTTTAACCTGCGAGGGTGTACCACTGTACCCACACCTCGGACCGCCTTTAAGCCAAAGCACACTTCGAAGGTATGCAAGCACAGACTAAGTCCTCTGAGTGTTTCCAATATTGTGTATCAACCCCGAGCCGCTCGTATGGGTAGAAACACCATACGCTTACATGGTAAAGCCGAAAGACAACTACCCACTCGGGATAAAGCTTTTGGACAACTACCATGCTCCCACCTCCGTCCCTCCTGCGACCTCCTGCGACCGGGACCAATACACGCAAAGTACTAGGTCAAGAGAGGTCCCATACCCTCTAGTGTGGTTATACGCGAAATGCTGGATAACAAAAACTCACAAGATGTTCGGTCCTTAATTGACCGGGCACCTTTCGATCACACCCAATAGATCACACCAATCTTACCATTGTGCGCGTCTAAATCATTTTTTTTTTTTTTGGTTTTAGTTTTGCAAGTAAGCATAGCAAAATCTTTGAAACATAAAGTTGTAGTAAATTTTGTGTGATCAAGGTTACCGACTAAAGTCGATAACCGCTTGATTCTACCGATAGCTAAGCATGTCTAAGCAAGTTGAAATCGTATCTACTAAGTGACAAGAGATCATCCAGCGACCTCTAATCACGACAAATAACCTAGGCTCGGGTAGTAGAGATCAATATTTTGGCTACGGGATATGCGACTACGGTTTAACTAATCAATTTAACACAAATTAAGCAATGCATACATACAATTTGAAACAAAATATTAATCTTTAAAATCTGGGATTAAACATGATCAAAGCGCTTGCACAGTTCTTGTTGCTCAATATCTTTGCGGAGGATCGTCCTCGGGGTTGCGCAAATATCGAAGCCTAACGATCGAACATAACGACAAATAAGAGCGAATAACAAACAAAACTCAAACATTCAACAACATCAAACAAGCCAAAACTCACACAGACCTAAACATGAAATAACAAAATTTTAGAAGCAGAGAACAAATTATTTTAAGTTATTAATAATTTTCTATGAATTTTCTAAGCTAGAAACACAACAAGTCACTAGTTAATTACTTAACAAATTTTCATGAACAAACATAGTATCTAAAACCTATCCTAAGAATTAGTATATTAAAATGAAATTTTCTGAATTGGATTCATTTAAATTGGACAATTATTGAGAAAGATATGAATTTTCTAATTTTGGAAAATGCATAAAGCATCAATTAATCATTTAACAGATTTTACGTCTGAGAGACGAGGTTGAAACTAATTTTAATAAATAGAACATTTAAAATAAAATTAACGACCTTTGGTTTTATGCAATTTGGATAAAAATTGAATTAGTTATGCATTTTACAAGTTTAATCGATTTAACGATTACAAATGAAAAGCATTTGAAATACTAAAGCATTAAACCCTTTTTCTACCCACGACTATCTAGCCCGGACAGCGACAGCGGGCCCGCGAAAATCTTGACGAGCGGCCGGCCGCGAAAGTGGCGTCGGCGTATTCTAAGAATACGTCTTGACGTATCAAAGTGCAAACTTAACACTACTCACAAAGAAATCGCTTCCCATCGGAGAAAACATTAACAAAACTACACAATCCCTAAGCGACATTCATGGCCCACATGGCGACTCTCAAGGGAAATATAACGGTGGATTAAAGGTTCTTAAACGGGATTTAACAGAGAGGGACCCACAAGTCGGTGACCTAACGGAACCAAGTTTAGCGATAACTAAACTTCATCACCGGCGACTCACCGCACGCCGCGAGGGCGGCGGCGCGGCGCGCAAGTGATCTAGCAAACGGTGAGTTTCAAGGCGAGTGAGTGGTACCTTCGGGTTCGCAAGGACCTCGCGAACTTCGATGACGGTGGCGCTGAGTCACGGGAATGCCGGCGGTGGCGGCGAGCGGAGGCGGAGAAGAAGATCGGCCTCGCGGAGAAGATGATCGAGCTACGAAGACCGGAAGATGCGCCTCGGCTCCGCCTTGACCCGGGAACAATAAGCACAAGATGATGGCGGCGAAGGAGTCCGAGGCGGCCGGAATCACCACGGCGTGGCTCACGAGCTCGGAGAAAAATCGGTCGCCACGGCTTCCACGATGCACCAAAGACGCGGCGAACCCACCGTGAGCATCGGTGGAGCATTGCGATCAAGTGGAACCAAGCGGCGAGGCTTGAGACTCACGAGCGCTAGCAAGCTCGCGGGGCGAGATCGCCGGAGGCGGAGGCAGCGATACCGCCTGGTGATCCACTGGGCGCCAAGGACCGGAATAGGCAAAATGGGCGGCGAGAGAGGAACACGGCCGCGCGATCGGCCGCTCAAGGCGGCTCGAAGCGGTGGCGCTACGCTCGAGTTCTTCTCGTAGAGGAAAATTTGGGCGGAGAAGGTGAGAGAGCGAAGAAGCGATGGTGAATGAGTGCGGTGAGGTTATGAAGCTCTGGCGATGCTCTACGGACGAACACGAGGGCAAATAGGTGGCGTGGCGAGTGCGTGGCAAGCATGCACGCCGCGCCGCGAGCTCCGGTGAGTGCGGAGAAGGCGAGGACGAAGGCGACAAGTGGGGACCACCGGTCGGCGATAGCGTAAGCGGTGCGAGCGAGGTTCGACTCTATCGGAAAGATGCCGCCGTTGGATCACGAAATGGGCGGTCGAGATTGTTGTATGCATTCGGACAGGTCGGTTGCACGCGCGCACGTGGATCGTTCGATTTGCATCGGACGGTCACGATCAATTGGACTCGCGCGCGGTGCAGCTAGTTGACGCGACCGAGTCAAGTGGCGCGGGTCGGACTCGAGCCTGAGTTGGGTTCGGGCCCGAGGAACAGTGTTTTCAGATTTTGATTTTAAAAGACAGAGAAGGTTTGGGAATTTTTAGAGGTAGCTCCTGAGCTCCAAAAATTTCAGAAATTTTATGGTAGCTACTAGGGACAGAGGACAACCTTGTATAATTTTTCCAGAACTTTTATGCACTGCATTGTTCTAGAGAAAATTCACAAGCTGCTGTACAGGGAGTTTGACCAGATTTCAAACAGAGTTGACTTGGCCATTTGAAATAGCAAACAAAATCTAAAAATTGTGAAATAATTCAGGGAGGTAGATAGGATGATCAAGATGCTAGGAAAAATAGTTTCAGAGGATGATCACAAGTTTGAAAGCTAAGAATTTGCTTGACAACAATTTCCAATTACAAGAATTAAATTCTACAATTTGGAAATTGCTAGGAAAAATGTAGAAACTTTCAAATGATTTGAAGAGACAACAAAAGTTTTATTTCTCCTCAAAATTTTACATTTGAAATACAAACCCTAAGTTAGGTGTTACATGTTTCTTGCTTTTGGCTTAAAGGCGGTCTGAAGTGTGGGTACATTGGTACACCCCTGCAGGGTTAAAACTATTCGAATAGCCTCGTCCTAGGTTATGGACACGCTTGGGGAGGTCTTTCAAGAGTTAGACTACAACCTTTTAAATTAAAACTTGATGGGTGGTACGAATCGGGGATTCGTGCTATGTTGTGGTGACTATTGGGATAGTCACTTCCAGGTGGTTACTTGTATGTATCTGTATTTCATCATACTTTGATAACCAAACAGATTTGCAAACTTGCTTTTGAAATATATTACATTATTGCAAATAAAGTTGGCTTCATGCAAAATAAGACATACAACCTCCACCTAAATAAGCTTGCATGTAGTTATGAATAGGTCTGCTATTCCACACGTCAGTCTTGCGGGTACAAAGACAATCTTTGTACTCAAAGCTATGCTTAATTGTTTTGTTGCAGAGGAAGAAGGTGAGCGAGAAGGGCCTCACTTTGTGAGTCGTGTTGTGGTAGCTTGGGCGACTAGCTTGGTGGCCGCCGGTTGCCTTGTGGGTGTGTGGCTAACCGGTCGACTTTTGTTCTAGCCATCTTATGGCGCTTTTGCTCATTGTCATTCTTGTATATTGTTCTATTTGGCCGGTCGGCTCTCTTTTGTAATAACTTTATGTATGTCGTTGTTGAACTTAGTAATGTATGTGTATGGAATTGATGTGTATTTTGTGATGATGTACATATGCTGCAATTCTGGAAGCATATGTCCATCGAGGCTTAGAATGTTTAATTAGTAACGCTAGAACCAATTGGAGGTTAAGTGTTACTAGTTAAATATTCCGGTCCTCACAAAGTTGGTATCGAGCCATCTTGACCGTAGAAACCCTAGCTTGGTCGCTTTGTAGGATGTTCAAAACCTACTTTCAAGAGTCAAATGGTTTATGAAAATTAAGTAAGTTATCAGATTTTACTCCTTACCTATCTTAGTTTTCTTCACTCGTCTTGTTCGGTTTGGGTTTTGAAAATTGTTTTCCTCTCATCTTCTTCCAAAGGATAGTCCTTATCGCTTAATTTGGGTTTTGGGGACCAATGAGTTTGGCAAATTGAAGTGTTGGCTGCCCTTCTACAAGGTTTTGAAGCTTCGGAATGGAAAATTTCGACTAGGAGCTTGGATGCAAAATGGACAGCGAGCGCCAATTTCGGACAGCAAGCTCAAAGGTTCTAAAGAAGGTAGATAATGAGAGGATAATTCGACTAAACCGTGGGAATAAAAGGGTAAGAAGTGATATGAAATTAGCTAATGTCTATACTCTATCGTGGTTATACCTTGATTTTTGGACCGTTTTGAGCCGATTTTAGTTCTGAAATTTTGGGTCTTCTCAAACGATTACTCGTTCTTCCATACCGTTAGTCGTTTGGAAGTGGATTCGGTGACTTATGACCTCATGTTCTTTATGGCTGTTCGTTGGTCATGTTAACTAAGTTTGGATTCACGTGCTCTTGGGTCTTGAATCAGATCTAACTTGTCTTAGTAAATCGGGATGGTCGGTGGGACACGTGGCGGCGGAATCACCGTAGTCCCGATGAGGATCTTCCTCCTCCTCAGACCATGGCGGAAGTCCTCATGCGATCGAACGCAATCGCTCGAGGACCGTAGGGTGTTGGAGGTCATCGCCAGAACACCTCCACTCACTCGTGCCTCCGGATCTCGAGGTGGTTCCCGGTCTCGTGGGGACTTGCGGAGTTCCTCCGCATCGCCTCCCACCTTCTCCCGGCCCGAGACCTTGGACGCAGACGATCGGCTGCGTGCGGTTGAGCGAAGCTCAACGCTGCTCGCCGGAGCAGAGCGGCACTTTCGCATCCCATCACCGGAGGGTGCGGCACTCTCATGGTGGGAGAACTTCCTCGCCATGCAGCCTGCGGGACACGTGGTCTCGTGGGAGGAGTTCCGATCCGCTTTTCGTCGGGCCCATGTCCCCGCCGGCCGATGAAGCTCAAGAAGAAGGAGTTCCTTGCGCCAAACAGAGCGCAAATCGGATCGAGTACCTCCATGAGTTCAACCATTTGGCGAGGTACGCTCCTGCTGAGGTGGCCACTGATGAGGCCAAGCAGGAGAAGTTCGTGGAGGGTTTGTCTGAGGAGCTTCAGGACAAGCTCTCTATTGTGGACTTCCCCGACTTCCAGACCTTGGTGGACAAGGCCATTATCGCCGAGCACAAGGCGAGAGCGCTGGGCGAGTCCCGCAAGCGCAAGTGGGAGGCCCAGCGGTCTGCACAGGCCGGCCTCGTTCGTCCCCGTGTTGGACCTGCACCGGTGGCCCGTTCTTTGGCTTCACCACCGCCGAGGCCTTCAGCACCAGCTCCACGTCCTCCGCGCAGCGTGACTCGATCGCGTCGCGCTGCGACCAGCGGCAGGTGTTCCCGCAACCCCGCGGCCGACGCCACCGCTTCTATGCGCCCACGACAAGGGCCACTACGCGAGTAGTTGTTCTAAGAAGATCGAGCGGCCCTCGTCCCAATGGAGGACGCGGCAAGGGAGTGGTCACCCACCGACCGTAAGACCCCGGGCTTGGGGAGCGCCGAGTCAACCATATCTCGGCCGAGGAGGCACAGAGGCACCGACGTGGTGTTGGGTACGCCCTTGTTAATTTGCATCCTGCTACGCTTTATTTGACTCGGGCCTCGCATTCTTTTATTTCGAGGTCTTTGTCGTTGATTGTGGGCTTCACTGTGTTCCTCTGGGGATTCCACTGCTGATTCGCTCTCCGGGTTCGGAAATGAGAGCTGACCAAGTATGCCGGGATGTTCCTATCCACATCGAAGGAGTGGGATTCTTGGCGAGTCTTATCCTCGCTTTCGACTCGTGCGCTTGGATGTGATTCTTGGCATGGATTGGTTGTCCCAACACTTGGGGCAAATCGATTGTGCCAGGAAGATTGTCTACCTCACCAGCCCTTCAGGTGAACAGGTTGGGTTTTCACCGCAGTTGCGAGAACCCCACCTTTATGTCCTTGAAGCGGCCGGCATTGAGATTCGCGACGCCCCCACGGTGTGTGACTTCGCGGATGTCTTTCCCAAGATTTGCCGTGGATGCCTCTGCTCGAGATCTGAGTTTGTGATCGAGTTGCTGCCCTGCATCGCCCTATTTCTAAGAGGCAGACGCATGCCTCCTAATGAGTTGGAGGAGTCAAGAAGCAACTGGGTGAGCTGCAAGAGAAGGGTTTTATCCGTCCTAGCTCATCTCCTTGGGGTTGTCCAGTTATCTTTGTGAAGAAGAAGGACAAGACCTTGCGCATGTGTGTTGATTACCGTCCGCTTAATGAGGTGACGGTAAAGAACAAGTATCCTTTGCCCCGTATTGATGATCTTTTCGATCAATTGACCGGAGCACGAGTCTTCTCCAAGATTGACTTGAGATTGGGCTATCATCAAGTCAGGATCAGGACCGAGGATATTCCTAAGACGGCCTTTGCTACTCGTTATGGTCTTTACGAGTACACCGTCATGTCTTTTGGTTTGACTAATGCTCCGCTTATTCATGAATCTTATGAACTCGGTATTCATGGAGTATTTGGATAGGTTTGTGGTGGTATTCATCGATGATATCCTTATCTACTCCAAGAGTGAAGAAGAGCACGCTGAGCATCTTAAGCTTGTGTTGGGCAAGCTGCGTGAGCACCAGCTGTATGCCAAATTCAGCAAGTGCGAGTTCTGGTTGAAGGAAGTGGCATTCTTGGGCCATGTTCTTTCAGCAGGAGGTGTGGTCATGGATCCTAGCAAGGTCGTGATGTGCTATCTTGGGGTCAGCCCAAGTCGGTCACCGATGTGCGGAGTTTTCTTGGTTTGGCTGGCTACTATCGCCGCTTTATCGAGAATTTCTCCAAGATTGCAAAGCCTATGACTGAACTACTCAAGAAAGACAAGAAGTTTGAGTGGTCCGCTGCTTGTGATGTGAGTTTTCAGGAACTCAAGAAGCGGTTGACCTCAGCCCAGTGCTTGTTCTCCCGATATTCACAAGAGTTTTGATATCTTTTGTGATGCTTCTCGTCGTGGTCTTGGTTGTGTTCTTATGCGGAGGGCAAGGTTGTGGCCTATGCATCGCGAGCGCGCTGAGGCCTCATGAACTCAACTATCCTACTCATGACTTGGAGTTAGCTGCGTGGTCCATGCACTCAAGATTTGGCGGCATTACCGATTGGTAACCGTTGAGGTATATTCCACCACAAGAGCTTGAAGTACTTGTTCACCCAGCAGATCTGAACCTCGTGCAAAGAAGATGGTTGGAATTGATCATGGACTATGACATGGGCATTCGGTACCATCCGGCAAGGCCAATGTCGCTTGCGGATGCACTCACGGAAGGTGTATTGCAACATGTTGATGCTCCAAGAGCAAAGACTGCTCTCATTTCGAGTTCCAAATACCAATTTGGGTTTGATCGAGCACGGTTCCTTGCTTCGTTGGTTGTGCAACCAACCTTGGTGGACCAAATCAAGGCGTGCACGTGCAGATGATGTTGGTGTGAGCCAAATCAGCGTAACATCAAGGATGGGATAGCCAAGTGCTTTTCGGAGGACGAGCATGGCGTTGTGTGGTTTGGGCAGCGCCTTGTGGTTCCTAAGGTCATGGAATCTGCGGGATTTGATTCTCCGCGAAGCCCATGATTCTCCTTTGTCTATTCATCCCGGGCTACCAAGATGTATCGGGATCTTCGCCGAGATTCGGTGGACCCGAATGAAGCGCGATTGCCGTGTTCGTTGCCGCGCGACGTGTCTTTGTCGTGTGAAGGCCGAACATCGCGTCCAGCGAGTCTTCTTCTTCACCTTTGCCGCCGAATGGAAGTGGATTCAGTTGGCATGGACTTCATCACCGGATTGCCCCGCCGTCCAAAGGAATGATGCTATTTGGGTCGTGATCGACGAAGTTGACTAGAGTGGCACATTTCCTTCCCGTCAAGACTCAGCTTCGTGTGGGGCCTTTGGCCGAACTTTATGTCTCGAGGATTGTGAGTCTTCACGGTGTGCCGAAGACGATTATTTCTGATCGTGGTGCGCTTTTCACCTCGCGGTTTTGGCATAGTCTGCAAGAGGCTATGGGGACCCGCCTTCATTTCAGTACAGCCTTTCATCCTCAGACTGATGGTCAGACGGAGCGAGTCAACCAAGTGTTGGAAGATATGCTCCGTGCTTGTGTTCTTTCCTATGGGAAAAAGTGGGAGAAGTGCCTACCTTTTGCTGAGTTCTCCTACAACAACAGCTATCAGGCCAGTCTTGGCATGGCACCATTTGAGGCTTTGTATGGAAGAAGATGCAGAACCCCATTGAACTGGTCAGAGACTGGTGAGCGGCAGTTCTTCGGCCCAGATTCGATTAATGAGGCCGAAAGTCAAGTTCAGTTGATCCGCGAGCATCTGCGCACGGCCCAGTCCAGACAAAAGAGCTATGCAGATCGTCGTCGCCGTGAGTTGAGCTTTGAGCCCAATGACTTTGTGTATCTCAAAGTCTCACCCTTGAAGGGCCATCAGCGTTTTGGCATCAAGGGCAAGTTGGCTCTCGATATGTTGGGCCTACCGTATCATCGAGAGTTGGAGCAGATTGCATACGATTGAGCCGCCACCGCACTTGAGGGGTGCATGATGTGTTCCATGTTTCACACACGAAGAAGTGCCTCCGTGTCCCAACGAGGAAACTCGTTGGAAACTCTCGATGTGCGTGAGGATTTGACCTATCGCGAGCATCCTGCTCGCATTCTTGAGGAATCGAACGGAGAACAAGGAACCGTGTCATCAAGTTCCTTAAGGTTCAGTGGTCAAACCATTCAAGATGAAGCAACTTGGGAGCGAGAAGATCGCCTTCGTGCAGATTTTCCTTCTTTCTTCTCCGAGTAGACTAATCTCGGTCGAGATTCTTGTAAGGGGAGAGTTGTAACATCCCAAATTTTGGGCTTGTGTTTCAAATGTAAGAAAATGAGTAGAAATTAAAACTTTTCTTACATCATGTATTTCCCGTTGTGCCAAGCAATTCTTGTTCAAAGGATTATGGAATTACATTGTCACAAGTCCTTTTGATCCAAATCTTGTTCTTCCAAAAACAATCTTGTCAAATCTTATGATCATCCTCTGGATATATTTTTCCTAAGTCTCTGTGGTGGTATGTGACCCTCTCAAAAATTTCACAATTTTTAGAAATTGTTTGAATATTTTTAGAGGCGATCAAACTGCTTGACTCTTAGTCAAACCTTAAAACAGAGCCTTGCAGAATTTTTGGAGATTTATTCAAAGTATAAAACCTCTGAAAATTTTACATAAGATTGATATTTGAGTTAGCAAGCTCTGTAAAAATTTCAGAATTTTTGGAGTTATTTTGCTACCTCAAATAAATCTCTCAAAGTCCCTGCTTATTTCAAAGTCAAACTAGGTTTCTTCATATCGTTCGAGTCGGACTGGGCTCGAGCCAATTGATTCGGTCCACCAACTAATCGCACCGAGCCACCCTTTCAAAACGCGGCGCGATATCACCGTTGATTCGGATCGCGTGGCCCACGCTCGTGAGCATTCGGACCCTCGGTTACATTAACAAATTGGGACCGTTGGATCTCGATCCAACCGCCCGTATTCTCGAGGGCAACCGACCGTCCGGCGAACTCGCTAAATCGTGACCGCCCATTTTAATCCGGACGGTCGTGGTTTGTTTTCGCCGTTCTTCTTCCTCCTCTCGCTTCTTCGAAGCGCGCGCAATGGCGCAGAGAGAGGTTGAGTGGGTGGCTTTGATGGGTCACCTCAAAGTTGCTTTCGCCAACGCCTCTCTGTGGAGCATTTAATGCGCTCAAAGCTTTCTCCTCCATTGTCCCGAGTCTCACTTGCTCCCATCTTTTCTTGGTCTACAACCGAGCATGAACCGAGCTCACCATGGGCTCATGTCCTTGATCAAACCCTAATCCTTCCCTATATAATTGCCCCTCTAGGTCCTCCCAGTGTTCCTTTGCACCACACTTTGCTCTTCTCTCGAGTTTGAGCTCAAGAACACCTCTCACCCTCAAAACACCATTGTTGGTCGTAGAGCTCTAATGGCGCCTTGGTGTCCAAAGTGGTTCATCTTCAACTTTTCTTGCACCCGTGTGAACTCCTCAACCTCCTTTATATTTCCCTAACTTGATTTTGGGTTGCATTCACAGAATCACTCAATTTTAAGTTTGGAGATTTTCTGTTGGTTTCACCCCTTCTTCTCCAAATCCAGTAGTGATTCTTTTGCAATTAATTGCTTTTGGAGCCTCTTTGAGCTATAATGAAGTCTGTGGTAATGATTTGGTTCTACTCATTTTGCTCGTAACCTCATTTTCCACTTCATCTTCTTCGCCCCAGTGGACTTCATCGTGTTCAAGTCTTCCCGGCCATCTTTGAAGCTCCTCTCGGATAAGGTAGCTCCTATATAGTCCCTAGAAGTCATGGCACTCGCTTCCTTGGACCGCAGTAGAGCATTTTGCTATTTTCGTGTTTTGCCGTGTCGGCCTTCATCTTTGCTTTCCGCCACGGCTGCCTGCACTTCCACCGCCGCGAGGTCACCATCACCGTCCGCAACACTATTGCGAACCCATTTTGATAGTTTAGGCGCCGCCACACGAGTCGCCGCGACCACCAAAGAAAGCCACTCGTTTTGTCACCGAGAAGCTCCGCTGCTCGGATCATTAGGACACATTAATTACCAATCATTAGTTATTAATTGTGTCTTAATCATTATTATTGAGCCACTGACCAGTGGGCCCAACATCCTTTAATCACTCTCTGGTTCAATCCCGCACTGTTCCGACATCATTGATGCTTAATCATTGATTAATAAGAATGTCGGCATTTAATCCTGTCGGGAACCTCCTCTGGGTCGCTGACTTGTGGGCCCGAGGGTTAGAATCAAATCTCAGCAGTCATTAGAGTCTAATTAATGTCAATCATTAGAATCATTAATTTGGTCTTAACCGCTCGCTTAGTCGCCGACATGTGGGCCCATGCACCGTGCACGTGGGTTAAATCATCGCGTCGTGACTCGTGAGTCACCGACATGCGGTCCCACTCGCCGCACCTCTTTTGAACTTCGATCTATAGCCGCCGCCCATTTTGCGATCCGCGCCCGCATCTTGTATGCGTATTCTGACCATCCGGTTCCCTCATCATCCTCGACCGCCCATCTCGTGATCTCGGTGAGATCATGAATGCACCTGACCTTCCGGTTAGATTTGGGTTACGAGCCGCTCATCTTTAGATCTGCGGTGCGTGGTTCACCGAGGCAACCGCATCGTCCGCTGCATACACTCAGGAACCGCTGGATCTTGATCCAACGGTGGGTTCATTTGGGTTCATGCGCGTGCTGCTGCTTCGCAAGCGTGAGCGTAGGATGTTAGATCAAGGGTTGTGAGTTGTCCACGCCATTTTCTTTGTATTGGGTTGTTCTCAGATTTCTAGCGATTGTTTATCAATCAAGATGATATAAAAACTTTAGAAACTCATAACTAATTCATTTTAATCGCTTTTAGTTAATTCCAATCGTAATAAATTATGTTATCACTTTAGCTTATTATAAAATGGATTTAAGCATGTTCCAAAGAGCGTAAAATTGTATAAATAGGAATAACTTGATTTCATCATTTTGAATATTCCGAAAATGAATAAAACTTTAGAAAATGCATATCTTGCTCTGTATGTCCAAAATGAATGATTCCAACCTTGATAAATTTGTTATTAACCCAATATTAATATAAAAATGATGGTAGGTCCAAGATTGTAAATAAACCTTGATTAATGAGTTAGTACCTATTTTTAGCATTTAGAAAATTCGGAAGGCTTATAAAATGCACAAGTAATTCTCAGAATCGCAAAATATATATGATAAATTCTAGAAAACCCTCTCATGGTATACTTCTCAGAAATTAGTTTTGAACATATTTATGTTCCTGGAAAGTGCATTATGCTAATTTTGCATCTTAGAAAAATCATAACTAAATCACTTTAACTCCAAATGACCTGAAATTTTATATGGGTTACCTCTATACCAGTAGGTAGCTACCATAAAATTTCAGCTTCAAAATCTTTCTAGAAAATATTTTTGCTACAGTGCTAATTATGGCCGAAAATGTGTTTTTAGGTAATATCTTTTGCACCACAAATCCAAATTAGGTTTTTCCAGTTTCTATGTCTTGGTATATTTGTATTCTACCTTGTGTATAAATTTCGTTGTATTTGGATAATTTTTGCTTGCTCTTTGTTTAAGTGTTGCTAGTCTTATTGGTTGTTCTTGGTTCTTTTGTCTTTTCGCTTAGGATTCGACATTTATGTAACCCGAGAACGACCCTCCGCAACAAATTGAACAACAGCAAGCGTGCAAGCGCTTGATCATGTTAATCCCAGTATTTTGAGTATTTATGTTGATTACAAATTCTATGTATGCATTGCTATTTTGTTTTAATAGTTGGCCTAGTAGATGCATTTCCTTAGCAAATGATTATCCTCTACTACCATGAGCCTAGGTTACTTGCTGTGATTTAGAGTCCGTGGATGGGCTCTTGTCACTTAGTAGTTGCAATTAATTGCTTAGCCATGCTTAGCTTCAGAAATGGGCGTTATCGACTTGTCGATAACCTTGATCACACAAACTTATTATGTATTATGATTTCCATCTTGTGCCATGTCTACTTATGAAAACTAAAACTGAAAACAAAATGATTTAGACTTGGGCACAATGGTATGATGGTGTGATTTTCGTGTGACTGAATGGTGCCTAAGTCAACAAGGACCAACATCTTGTTACACTAAACTAAGCATTTTAGCGCATAACCACACTAGAGGGTATGGGACCTCTCTTGACTTAGTACTTTGGCGTGTATTGGCCCGGTCGCAGGAGGTCGCAGGAGGGATGGTGTTGGGAGACATTGTAGTGTCCGAAAGACTTCACCCGGGATGGGATTTGTTGTCTTTCGGCTTGCAATGTAGCGTATGGTGTTTCTACCCATACGAGCGGCTCGTAGTTAATACACAATATTGGAAAGCGTCTCGTAGGACTTAGCCGTGCCTGCATACCTACGGAAGTGTGCTTTGGCTTAAAGGCGGTCCAAGTGTGGGTACATTGGTACACCCCCGCAGGTTAAAACTATTCGAATAGCCTCGCCCTAGGTTATGGACACGCTTGGGAGGTCTTTCAAGAGTTAGACTACAACATTTTAAATTAAAACTTGATGGGTGGTACGAATCGGGATTCGTGCTATGTTGTGGTGACTATTGGGATAGTCACTTCGTGTGGTTACTTGTATGTATCCAGATTTCATCGTTACTTTGATAACCAAACAGATTTGCAAACTTGCTTTTGAAATATATTACATTATTGCAAATAAAGTTGGCTTCATGCAAAATAAGACATACAACCTCCACCTAAATAAGCTTGCATGTAGTTATGAATAGGTCTGCTATTCCACACGTCAGCTTTGCGGTACAAAGACAATCTTTGTACTCAAAGCTATGCTTAATTGTTTTGTTGCAGAGGAAGAAGGTGAGCCCAAGGGCCTCACTTTTGTGAGTCGTGTTGTGGTAGCTATGGGCGACTAGCTTGATGGCCTGGTCGGCTGCCTTGTGGGTGTGTGGCTAACCGGTCGACTTTTGTTCTAGCCATCTTATGGCGCTTTTGCTTCCGCTGTCATTCTTGTATATTGTTCTATTTGGCCGGTCGGCTCTCTTTTGTAATAACTTTATGTATGTCGTTGTTGAACTTAGTAATGTATGTGTATGGAATTGATGTGTAATTTTGTGATGATGTACATATGCTGCAATTCTGGGAAGCATATGTCCATCGAGGCTTAGAATGTTTAATTAGTAACGCTAGAACCAATTGGAGGTTAAGTGTTACTAGTTAAATATTCCGGGTCCTCACACAACAGCTCTAGAACCAAGGAAAAATATTTCTAGAGGATGATCACAAGATTATCTAGAAAAGTTTCAAAGGGTCAAGACTTAGGTTAAAAGAAGCTTGTGATTTTGAATTTCCATAATTCCTTTATAAGAATTTTCAGAAAATTGAACCAACAACAAGATGCAAGAAAAGTTTTAATTTCTTCATATTTTCTTACATTTGAAACACAAGCCAAGATTTTAGATGTTACACTCCTCCCGCAGGACCTCCTCCTAGGACCACCCCCGTGGTTGGACCTCTCCTTTGGTCATGACCTTCCCCTTTGGCTTTGACCAACCTATTTGATTGAGCCAGCCTTGTCCACTTTGTCCTTTTTGCATGTTAGCAGCAGAAAGTCTCTGAGCATTTAATGCCGCTGCAACGCATTAAATGTTGTCACCTCTGTGGTACCCGTCTCTCCCTCTTGTCCCCTCCTTTACCTGCCCCCATCCCCTCCTCCACTTACCCTTGAACGTGTGTGCCCTTGAAACTCCCAGCAGCCCTAGCTCTATAAGCTTGGGCAGCTCCCTATCTTTGCCTTCTTCCTCATTTCAATTGTCTTGCCATCTCTCAGCTAGCTCTTTAATCCCCCTTCCCATCTTTGGACCTCCTCCGACCAGTTCTCTGGACCTCCTCCAAACCTTCGGAGTTCTTCTGTTGGTTTCAGTTGGTGTTTTCTTTGGAGTTCTTTTGGTTCTTACTTAAGGTTTGTTTTGAGTTGGTTTTGTTCTCTCGTGTAGATTACGATGACGCCGAGGCACTGAAGTTCTTTGAGGAGGAAGATACCCAAGCTTTCGAGCAAGGCAAGTCATACCCTTGGCCATATTGACACCCAGTATTTCAACTTATGTATTTCCTATTTCAAGCTAAGTACTGCATGCATATTTTATTTAGTATTTCAATACTAGTGTCTACATTCATAGTTAGACCTAACCCCTTTGTATGGCCAATGTCGACATTACAATCGAATTTGTTGTCGCCATAGTTAAAACCCAGTTAATGCTTTAGTATGACAAGGACCTTTTGAAAATAAATGCTTAGTTATGCTTAGAACAAAATCTTGATTTGGGAAGTTTTGCCAAAGACCAATGTTTTATCTCAAATGTTTTAACCATGACATTGAGTTGTCATAGAAATCATATTGTTTTCAAAGGCAAAATAAATGGAAAAGGATTTGGACTTGGGCGATTTGGTTGTCTAGTGGGTGCATGCGACGCACGGCTCAATCTGTAAGTTGAGACCCTGGCTTTTGTGGTTATCGCCCAAGTCAGTTAAGGACCGGCCTTCGAGCGTTTCTTTGCTATGCCCCATAATGCAACCACAAGTCTTGTGTGGGCGGGACCTGGCTGATTAATTTGCTATGTCTCACCATGGTTGTTCCATTTGGATGAGTGGGTGGTCCTTCATGACTTACTTCTTTACATTCCCACCTGGCGCAAGAGGGGGCCTGAACCCTGCGGGTGGTTAGCCCAATGGGGGTGAAACCTTAGCGAGGGGGGACTGTGGTGAGAAGGAGCATTGTAAAGGCCTTGTGATAACCTTTTAGTCGCATACCTTCAGAAGTGTGTGAGCAGACAATACAATTTGGTTATCTCTTGTGGGTAAAACTATACACCTCTGCAGAGTGTAAATCTATTCGAATAGCCCTATCCATGGTCATGGACATGCTAGCAAAGCCACTCCAAGTTAGAATTTGGTTTTGTGTTTTTATATGCCTTTGTTAACTGGTTTTGGATCTCTATCCAAATGGGTTTTGGGCGGGGAGCCCTCACAATTAGCCTGGTGATAGGAGGTTATCCTTCACCCTTTTTATCTTGTTATCAATCAATCAAAACTGTGTTAGAAAATGAGTTTTATATATGGTTTAATATGCTTTAGAACTTATTACTTGTATTTGGAAACAAACATGGCTTTATGCAAATCAACCTTATAAACCCTCCTTTGTGATATCCATTTATGCATGTCATTCTGTTATTTGACGGGTGTGACTTGCGACCACGGTTGTTGTACTCACTCTTTCTTGAATTAATCTTTTGAGCAGGTGAAGAGATCTTTGCTGAGGACCAAGAGGTCCTGGACGACTAGGCTACACCCTCCAGCCGATTCCCTGTGGTGTATCGGGTGGACTTGTCATTTGTTTCCGCTATGTAAAGTTGCTTTTGTTGGCTTGTAAGCCAACTTTGTAATCAACACTGCTGTTAATAAAGTTCTTATTGATGTACGATTATCACATGTGTTTGCTGTGTGAGCTAGCCGTTGATCCTTGGGACTAGTTCAGATCACAACAGATGTAGGGCTTTTCTAAGTCCCAAGACCTCCTCGGGTTGGGTCTCTCGACCTCCCTCAGGTCTGGTCGTGACATTTGGAAAGGTCCTGTGATGAGGATATCAACTCTAAGGATGCAACCACTGCTTCGACTCGCTGCATAACATCCTCTACTTGCACCACATCCTCTCCGATGGGACGTTCAACTACTGCACCACCATATTCCTCAGTTGGACCGAGCCACGTCTACTCATATGAGCCGAGCGTCGTCTACATGCCATGGTGCTACGTCTACATGCCAGGGTGCTGCGTAACCAATTATTGGCCCATAGGCTATGTAATGTATTGGGTGACACCATGGCCCATCTGTTGGACGACCTGGCCCATCTGGTGACCGACCACCCCTAGGCCTGTACTGTTCACATGGACACTATTTAAGCATGAACAGTACCATGAACAGTACAATGAACAGTACCACAGCCTAGGGTTTCCACCTCCCAGCCGCCTCCTCATATAGGAGCCGTCGCCCTTTAGTTTAGCTTGGGTTTTTTCCTAGATTATTCTGCCACTTTGCAGTTTCGCCGTTTGTTCGGTTTGAGGAACCCCACTGTAACAGCCCTAACTTAGGGTTTGTATTTCAAATGTAAAATTTTGAGGAGAAATAAAAACTTTTGTTGTCTCTTCAAATCATTTGAAAGTTTTCCAAATTTTCCCTAGCAATTTCCAATTTTCTAGAAGTTAATTCTTGTGAATGGAATTTGTTGCCAGCAAATTCTTAGCCTTCAAACTTGTGATCATCCTCTGAAATTATTTTTCCTATCATCTTGATCATCCTATCTACCTCCCTGAATTATTTCACAATTTTTAGATTTTGTTTGCTATTTCAAATGGCCAAGTCAACTCTGTTTGAAATCTGGTCAAACTCCATGTACAGCAGCTTGTGAATTTTCTAGAACAATTCAGTGCATAAAAGTTCTGGAAAATTATACAAGGTTTTCCCTGTCCTAGTAGCTACCATAAAATTTCTGAAATTTTTGGAGCTCAGGAGCTACCTCTAAAATTCCCAAACCTTCTCTGTCTTTTAAATCAAATCCGAAATCATCGTTCCTCTGCTCTGGACCCAACCTCGGCTCGAGTCCGACTCGCACCACTTGGCTCGGTCCGCCAACTAAACGTACCGCCGAGTCCAATCGATCGTGACCGTCCGATGCAAATCGAACGATCCACGCCGCGCATGCAACCGACTTGTCCGAATGCATACACTAATCTCACCGTCCGCTTTAGATCCAACGGTCGCGCGATATTGATCGAGTCTAACTCGGGCTCGCGCCGCTTTTTGCATTGCCGGCCGATAAGGCGGACCCACCTGCAGTCATCCCGCCACGCCGCCGCCGCCTGCCAAATAAGACCGCCGCTCGCAAGGCTCGCCGCCGCGCCTGCATGCACGCCACCACCTAGCTTCACCTGGTCTTTTCACCGCCCACCGCCTCACCTCGCCGCCTCGCTCGCTCTACAAAAGCCATCGAGGGTTTTCCTACCTCGCTGCTCTCATTGCCTTTCTTCTCATCGAGCTCAGAGCCGTGAGCGCGCCGCGACGCCCGAGCATTTCACCGCTCCGGTGCTCGGTCATCGCCGGCTGCGTCACGGCGTGTTCCACATCCCGGGAGTAAACCTCAAGGAATTTCAGATTCATCGTCGTGGAGCCTGCGCGTGGACTTTCTTCTCCAAGTCCGCCGAAACCGCCTTTTCCACCGCCGCATCTTCTCCGGTGAGCTCGGCTCAATTCTTCGCTCGGTGAGCACCACTGACTCCACCTTTCTTCTCCACTCACTCGTGTCCTCGCTCACCCTGTGCTCCATGCCGCCGTTAATCGCCTTTGCGCCGTGGGCTCTCGCCGCGGTCACCCGGTGCCTCTCTGTCGCCGCCAAGCACCGTGAGTTCTCGTAACTCATCGATGCCCATGCGCGCGCTTAAATTTCATTGTCTTCTCTCTAGTGCGCCGCACCTTGTCACCCCCACCGCCGGCCGCTAAGCTCGTCGCCGCGCCACCGCAGCGGCATCTCCACGCCTCGAGACCACCTACGGCCAGGTGATCCTCCGGCGACCATTTTTGGCCTTGGTTTCCACTCGCCGCGCTCCACCGCCGCGATTTAATCCAGTCCAGAGCACGAGATCCTCTGTTCTTTTCGCCAGTGATCCTCTCATGCGTCTCGATGTTGGGGCCTACCTTCAAAACCAATTAGTTAGCCGCTAATCATGCTTATGATTGTTCTTTAGTTCACTCATGCATGATCAAAGTTAGTAATTGAGGTTTGAAAGTATTTTAGTGCAAGTTTCTCCAGATCTTTCTCTCTGTTGTCGCTTTAGTCGTTGTCAGAATCAAAATTTGTATCATGCTTGCTATTAGGTTTTGTTAGGCTTGATGTCTCCTTTTTGTTGTGGTGGTTAGCATGAAATCATTTAGTTGGTATCTTTAAGTTTCTAAGCTTCATTTGCCATGCTTGATCATAGGGATAGTTAGTCATCATTTTATTTGCCTCTGCATTTTTGAGTTGTCGGTGTTATAAGATTTGGGTAGTGACCAAATGTTGAAACTTGTTAGCCTTGCAAAATCTAGGTGTGATGCTTAGGGTATGAATAGCTGAGCATCCTTAGCATCCTATCTTAGGTAGAAGATTTTTGTTTAGCATTTCTTAGTTGGATACTTGGCTAGTTATGCTTTCAATAGCTTCTTGTAGATTTTGTGCTCTCACCACAATAGTGGTTTTAGTATAGCTAGCTGATTTTGATGTGTTAACTTGATGATTAAATAATAGATGTGCATACAATCACCATCAAAGCTCATGTCCAAAGTTTAAAGCATGTTAGAAGTTTGATTTTGTGGTTAACCTAGCAAATGAGTGGATGGGTCTCTGTAGCAATTATTTGTCATTCTTTGTGATAGTCTAGCCTTGGTGTATATATTGGTGTTTGTATTTGATGTTTGAGTTTTGCTTGTTATTCGTTCTTATTCTGCTTTGTTCAAATCGTTAGGATTCGATATTTGCGGCAACCCCGAGGACGATCCTCCGCACCATATTGAGCAACAAAGAACTGTGCAAGCAGTTTGATCATGTTTAACCTCAAAGATTTTAAAGATTAATATTTTGTTTCAAATTGTATGTATGCATTGCTTAATTTGTGTTAAATTGATTAGTTAAACTCGTATTGCATATCCTGTAGACAAAATATTGATCTCTACTACCCGAGCCTAGGTTATTTGTCGTGATTAGAGATCGCCGATGATCTCTTGTCACTTAGTAGATCCGGTCAACTTGCTTAGACATGCTTAGCTATCAGTAGAATCGGCGGTTATCGACTTTAGTCAGAACCTTGATCACACAAAATTTCTATAGCTTTATGTTTTAGCATTTTTGCTATGTTTAATTGCAAAATTAAAAATGAAAACAAAAATGATTTAGACTTGGGCACAATGGTAAGACTGTGTGATCTGTTGGGTGTGACTGAAAGGTGCCCAGTCGCTTAAGGACCGAGTTACTTGCGCCACCAGATCGAGCATTTTGAGTGCCAACCACACTAGAGTATATGGACCTCTCTTGACCTAGTACTTTGGCGTGTATTGGCTCCGGTCGCAGGAGGTCGCAGAGGGACGGAGGTGGGAGCATGGTAGTTGTCCTAAAAGCTTTATCCCGAGTGGGTAGTTGTCTTTCGGCTTTACCATGTAAGCGTATGGGTTTCTATCCATACGAGCGCTCGTAGTTAATACACAATATTGGAAAAAGTCTCGTAGGACTTAGCCGTACAAAGATACCTTCTAAGTGTGTTTTGGCTTAAAGGCGGTCTCAAGTGTGGGTACATTGGTACACCCTCACAGGTTAAAACTATTCGAATAGCCTCGTCCCTAGGTTATGGACACGCTGGATACGCCCCAAGAACTAGACTACAACATTTAAATTAAAACTTGATGGGTGGTACGAACTGGGATTCGTGTTATTGTGGTGGTGACTATTGGGATAGTCACTTCTAGGTTGTTTATCTTTCGCTTGTACTCGTGTGCTTTGCTTGATGTTTTTGTTGCAGAGGAGGAAGGTGAGCCTCGTGGGCCTCACTTCGTGAGTCAGGCTTTGCCGCTCGTGGTGACGACTAGTCTTGGCGGTCCGGTCGATGCCTTGTGGGTTGAAGGCACACCGATTGGCTTTGTTTATAGCCATCTTATGGCACTTTTGCTTCCACTGCCTTCTTTGTTATTTGTGTATCTTGTGGCGACTGCCATTGTGCTGTAATATCTCTACTATTTGTTTATCTTTCGCTTGGTAGTGTTGTGTTTGGACTCTATGTGTGGAATGGAGTTGATGTCTAATTTTGTACCTGGTGTGTATACTTTGCGCTCGAAGTATACATGTCTCGAGGATCGCTTTATTTGATTTGTGATGCTAGGACCGGTGGTTGGTTAGCATTACAAACCAAATAAACTGGGTCCTCACAGTTGGTATCGAGCCATTCGACCGTAGTAACCCAAGCATAGTCGTCCTTAGGATATTTTGAAAGTCTTATTTTCAAATCATAAAAGGTTTATGAAAACCTAGGCAGATTCTCGATTTTATTCCTTACCTATCTTAGCTTTCTACTCATCTTACTCTAATTTAAGTTTTGAAACTTGGTTTCTCTCTTTCCTATCAAAAGATAGTTAATACCTGTAGAATCACTCTTTGGGAGAACCATAGGGAATTAGTTTAATTAAAAATTTTGTGGGGACATAAGGGTAAGATATGTATGAGTTTGCTAAGTGTCCGATCTTTGTCGCTTGGTTTTGTAACTTAAAAGTCTTGTGCTTGTTTTGTGTTTGTTAGTAAGTTAATTGCAGTGGGTATTGACTTCGTGTTTTCCTACTATTGTTAACTTGTCTTAGTAAAACAGATGGCGGGAGAACGCGTGGCATCAACAGTCGGGTCATGATGAGGAGCTTCCTCCTCCGACCATGGTGAGGTTCTCGCCAAATCGAGCGAAACCGCATGGACCAGACGCGCATCTTGGAGGTTATTGCTAGGAATACCTCCACTCGCCGTGGTGGCGGCCACCGACTCGTGGGGACTTGCGTAGTTCCTCCGCACACGCCGCCGACTTTCTCCCGCTCCGAGGACCCTCTCGATGCGGATGATTGGTCGCGCATGGTTGAGCGGAAGCTCAACATAGCTCGCCGCCGACGCAGACAAGGCACTCTTCGCGCCCCACCGCCTGAGGCGCGGCACTCTCATGGTGGGAGAACTATCTCGCCATGCACCGCGGGCCATGTGGTCGCGTGGGAGGAGTTCCGGCCGACTTTGCCGGGCCCATATCCCGGATGGCCCGATGAAGCCAAGAAAAAGAGTTTCGCGCTCAAACAAGGCGCAAGTCTGTGACGGAGTATCTATACGAGTTTAATCACTTGGCTCGTTATGCTCGGGTGAGGTGGCCTCGAGATGAGGCTAAGCAGAGAAGTTTATGGATGGCTTGTCCGAGGAGCCGCAGGACAAGCTATCTATTGTGGACTTCTCGGACTTTCTGTGCCTTGGTAGATAAGGCCATTGTTGCAGAGCATAAGGCTAAGGCGGGCGAGTCCCAAAAGCGCAAATGGGAGGCGATCGCCTACTCACACCAGCCTCGCTCGTCCTCGGGCCGGCGACCAGCGGCCTGCTTTTTTGCTCCACCGCGCGAGGCTATCTCGCACAGGCTCCTGCGCCCACCGCAGCCGTGAGCCAAATGCACGGCGCTGCGATCCAAGACAGAGCGGCCTCCGCAATCCGGCCGCCGAGGTTACTTGTTTTATTGCCACAACAAGGGCCATTATGCGAATGCTCGCCTCGAGTGTTAGCGGCCACCCTCGTCCTAATGGAGGACGCGGGCGGGAGTGGTCATCCACCGACGTAAGATGATCCGAAGCCCAGTGCGAGCAATGGTCGAGTCAACCACCTTTCACCGAGGAGGCTCAGAGGCGCGGATGTCGTGATGGGTACACTTCTTGTTAATTCTCGCCCCGCTGCGGATATTTGATTCTCGAGCATCGATTCTTTTATTTCAAGATCATTTGTCGCTAGTGGTCTTCACCGTGTTCCTTTGGGAGTTCCTTTGCTCATCCGCTCCGGGTCGGAAATGAGAGCCGATTTACAGTGTCGGGATGTTCCTATCATAGTCCAAGGAGTGGGGTTTTTGGCAAACCTTATTCTGCTCAGTTCAGCGAGTCTGGATGTGATTCTTGGCATGGATTGGTTGTCCCAACACTTGGGGCAAATCGATTGTGCCAGGAAGATTGTTTATCTTACCAGCCCTTCAGGCGAGCAGGTCGGATTTTCGCCGCAGCTGCAGGGGACACATCTATGTGTATTAGAAGCGAAGCCAACCTTGCAGATTCAGGATGTTCCCATAGTATCTGACTTTGGGGATGTCTTTCCTGAAGACTTGCCCGGGATGCCTCCGGTTCGAGACCTGGAGTTTGTCATCGAGTTGCTGCCCGGTACCGCCCCGATTTCGAAGGCGCCGTATCGGATGCCTCCCAATGAGCTAGAAGAATTGAAGAAGCAGCTTGGTGAGCTCCAAGCAAAGGGTTTCATCCGTCCCAGTTCATCTCCTTGGGGTTGTCCGGTGATCTTTGTGAAGAAGAAGGACAAGACCTTGCGATGTGTGTTGATTACCGTCCCTCTCAATGAGGTGACGGTGAAGAACAAATATCCTTTGCCCCGCATCGATGATCTGCTCGATCACCGACCGGAGCCTGTGTGTTCTCAAAGATTGATTTGAGAATGGGGTATCATCGTCGATCGATTCGAGGATATTCGAAGACGGCCTTCACTACTCGTTATGGTCTCGTACGAGTACACCGCCATGTCCTTTGGCTTAACCAATGCTCCACTTTGTTCATGAACTTGATGAATTCAGATTCATGGAGTTTTTGGACAAATTTGTGGTGGTCTTCATTGATGATATTCTTATTTATTCCAAGATCAAGCGAGCATGCCGAGCATCTCAAGATTGTTTTGGGCAAATTGCGGAGCACCACTATCGCGGTTCAAAGAAATGTGAGTTCGTTGAAGGAAGTGGCATTCTTGGGCCATGTTCTTTCAAACCGAGGCATAGCCGTGGATCCCGAAGGTCACGATGTTCTATCTTGGGGTCACCAAGTCGATCCATCGATGTGCGGAGTTTTCTCGGCTTAGCGGGCTATTACCGCCGCTTTATCGAGAACTTCTCCAAAATCGCAAAGCCGATGACTGAATTGCTCAAGAAGGATAAGAAGTTTGTGTGGTCCTCTGCTTGTGATGAGAGCTTTCAGGAGCTCAAGCAGCGATTGACTTCAGCTCCAGTCCTTACTCTTCCTGATATCCACAAGAGCTTCGATATTTATTGCGATGCCTCTCGCCGGGACTCTGATGTGTTCTTATGCAGGAAGGCAAGGCGCTTGCCTATGCATCCAGCAATTGAGGCCTCATGAGCTCAACTATCCCACCCATGATCTAGAGCTTGTCGTGGGTTCATGCACTCAAGATTTGGCGGCATTATCGATCGGTAAATCACGTGAGGTGTATTCCGATCACAAGAGCTTGAAATATTTGTTCACTCAGCCGCATCTGAACCTCGTGCAGAGGAGATGGCTGGAATTGATCAAAGATTATGACATGGGTATTCAGATCATCCGGCAAGGCCAATGTAGTTGCCGATGCACTTAGCCAAAGGTGTATTGCAATACTTTAATGATCCAAGAGCAAAGAACCGCTTCTTGCTTGCAGTTTCAAATGTCTCAACTTGGGTTTGGTTGAGCATGGCTCCTTTGTCGCCTTGGTTGTGCAACCGACCTTGGTGGATCAAATCAAGGCAACACAAAGAATCGATGATGGTGTGGGAAAATCAAGCGTAACATCGGGAATGGATCAGCCAAGTGTTTCACGGAAGATGAGCACGGTGTTGTGTGGTTTGGGCAGCGTCTTGTGGTCCCAAAGGTCCCGTGAGTTGCGGATTTGATTCTTCAGAGGCCCATGATTCGCCTTTGTCCATCCATCCCGGGGCCACTAAAATGTACCAAGATCTGCGTCGAGATTCGGTGGACTCGCATGAAGCGCGATTGCGAAGTTCATTGCGGATGTGACACATGTTGTCGTGGTCAAGGCCGAGGATCGCGTCGCCAGGTCTTCTTCAGCCCTTGCCTATACCGAATGGAAGTGGGATTCGCGAGGCATGGATTTTATCACCGGTCCGCCTGCATCTGCTCTGGGAAGGATGCATTATGGGTTGTCATTGATCGATTGACGAAGGTGGCCCATTTCCTTCCAAAGGCGATCGAAGATTGATGTGAATCACTAGCGGATCTTTACATATCCCGCATTGTGAGTTCGCATGGTGTGCCACGAACGATAGTGTCGATCGTGGCTCTCTTTCACTTCCGATTTTGGCACGTGTACCCAGAAGCCATGGGGACCGTCTTTCTTTCAGCTCACCTATCATCCTCGATCGATGGTCGACGGAGCGGGTCAACCAAGTTCTTGAAGATATGTTCTGCGCTTGTGTTCTTTCCTATGGGAAGAATTGGGAGAAGTGTCTACCGCTTGCCGAATTCTCCTACAACAACGTTTTCCAAAGTAGTCTCTGATGGCACCGCTTGAGGCTTTGTATGGACGGCGCCGCAGAACACCATTGAACCGGTCGAATCGTGAAAGGCGCTTGGGCGGATTCGATCAATGAGGCGAAAGTCAAGTGCGCTTGATTCGTGAGCACTTGCGCGTAGCTCACCCAGCGTAAGAGCTTATGCGACGGCGTCGCCGCGGAGCTGAGTTTCCACCAATGACTTTGTGTATCTCAAATTTCACCGGAAGGTCATCGCCGCTTCGTGCCAAGGGCAACTAGCTCCTCGATATGTCGGCCGTATCGCATCATCAAGAAAGTGGAGCCGCAGCATACAAACTAGAATTGCGCCACACTTGAAGGGGTGCATGATGTTTTCCATGTGTCACAATTGAAGAAGTGCCTCCGTGTTCCGCTTGAGGAAACACCATTGGAAAATATCGATGCGCAGAAGATCTCGTTTTATCGTGAGCTGCCCTGCTCAGATCCTCGAAGAAGTCTGAACGCAACAAGGAACCGTGTGATCAAGTTCCTTAAAGTTCAGTGGTCGAACCACTCCGAGGATGAAGCCACTTGGGAGCGGAAGATCGCCTCCTAGCAGATTACCCATCCTTCTTCTCCAGTGATCGTAATCTCTGGCGAGATTCTTGTAAGGGGGAGATTTGTAACAGCCCTAACTTAGGTTTGTATTTCAAATGTAAAATCTTGAGGAGAAATAAAAACTTTTGTTGTCTCTTCAAATCATTTGAAAGTTTTCCAAATTTTCCCTAGCAATTTCCAATTTTCTAGAAGTTAATTCTTGTGAATGGAATTTGTTGCCAGCAAATTCTTAGCCTTCAAACTTGTGATCATCCTCTGAAATTATTTTTCCTATCATCTTGATCATCCTATCTACCTCCCTGAATTATTTCACAATTTTTAGATTTTGTTTGCTATTTCAAATGGCCAAGTCAACTCGCTTTGAAATCTGGTCAAACTCCATGTACAGCAGCTTGTGAATTTTCTCTAGAACAATTCAGTGCATAAAAGTTCTGGAAAATTATACAAGGTTGTCCCCTGTCCCTAGTAGCTACTATAAAATTTCTGAAATTTTGGAGCTCAGAGCTACCTCTAAAAATTCCCCAAACCTTCTCTGTCTTTTAAATCAAATCCTGAAATCACGTTCCTCTGCCCGACCCAACCTCGGCTCGAGTCCGACTCGCACCACTTGGCTCGGTCGCGTCAACTAAACGTACCGCCGAGTCCAATCGATCGTGACCGTCCGATGCAAATCGAACGATCCACGCCGCGCATGCAACCGACTGTCCCAATGCATACACTAATCTCGCCCGTCCGCTTTAGATCCAACGGCCGGCGCGATATTGATCGAAGTCTAACTCGGCTCGCGCCGCTTTGCCGCTGCCGACAAGGCGGACCCACTGCAGGTCATCCTCGCCACGCCGCCGCGGGCTCAGCCGCACCGCCGCCGCACAAGGCTCGCCGGCCACGCGCATGCACGCTGCCACCTAGCTTCACCGGCTTTTCACCGCCCACCGCTCACCTCGCCGCCTCCGCCGCTTCCTAAAAGCTATCGAGGGTTTTCTACCTCGCTGCTCCATTGCCTTTCTTCTCCACCGAGCCCAGGAGCCGTGAGCGCCGCGGCGCGCTCGAGCATTTCACCGCCCCGGTGGCTCCGGCCATCGCCGGCCGCGCCACGGCGTGTTCCACATCCCGGGGAGTATACCCTCAAGGAATTTCAGATTCATCGTCTGTGGAGCTGCGCGTGGACTTTCTTCTCCAAGTCCTACGAAACCGCCTTTTCCACCGCCGCATCTTCTCCGTGAGCTCCACCACTTCTTCGCCGGTGAGCACCACCGACTCCACCTTTCTTCTCCACTCACTCGTGTCCTCTCGCTCACCCCTGTGCCTCGCCGCCGCATCGCCTTGCGCCGCCGTGGCTCGCCGCCGGTCACCTCGGTGCCTTCTCGCTGCCGCCAGCACACGGTGAGTTCTCGTAACTCACCGATGCCCATGCGCGCGCTAAATTTCATTGTCTTCTCTCTAGTGCGCCGCACCTTTGTCACCCCCACCGCCGCCGCTAAGCTCCGTCGCCGCCATCGCAGCGCATCTCCCACGCCTCGAGACCACCTACTGCTTGATGATCCTCCGCACCCATTTTGGCCTTGGTTTCACCGCGCGCTTCCACCACCGGCGATTTAATCCAGTCCAGAGTCGCTCGAGATCCTTCGTTTTTTCGGCCAGATCCTCTCGCCCTGCTCTGATGGGGCCTACTCTTCAAAACCAATTAGTTAGTCGCTAATCATGCTTATGATTGTTCTTAGTTCACTCTCATGCATGATCAAAGTTAGTAATTGAGGTTTGAAAGTATTTTAGTGCAAGTTTCTCTCAGATTCTTTCTCTGTCGCTTTAGCCGTTGTCGTGAATCAAAATTTGTATCATGCTTGCTATTAGGTTTTGTTAGGCTTGATGTCTCCTTTTGTTGTGGTGGTTAGCATGAAATCATTTAGTTGGTATCTTTAAGTTTCTAAGCTTCATTTGCCATGCTTGATCATAGGGATAGTTAGTCGCTCATTTTATTTGCCTCAGATTTTTGAGTTGTCAGTGTTATAAGATTTGGGTAGTGACCAAATGTTGAAACTTGTTAGCCTTGCAAAATCTAGTGTGATGCTTAGGGTATGAATAGCTGAGCATCCTTAGCATCCTATCTTAGGTAGAAGATTTTGTTTAGCATTTCTTAGTTGGATACTTGGCTAGTTATGCTTTCAATAGCTTCTTGTAGATTTTGTGCTCTCACCACAATAGTGGTTTTAGTATAGCTAGCTGATTTTGATGTGTTAACTTGATGATTAAATAATAGATGTGCATACAATCACCATCAAAGCCTGTCCAAAGTTTAAAGCATGTTAGAAGTTTGATTTTGTGGTTAACCTAGCAAATGAGTGGATGGGTCTCTCAGAGTAATTATTTGTCATTCTTTGTGATAGTCTAGCCTTGGTGTATATATTGGTGTTTGTATTTGATGTTTGAGTTTTGCTTGTTATTCGCTCTATTCGCCGCTTTGTTCAAATCGTTAGGATTCGATATTTGCGCAACCCCGAGGACGATCCTCCGCACCATATTGAGCAACAAAGAACTGTGCAAGCAGCTTGATCATGTTTAACCCTTGATTTTAAAGATTAATATTTTGTTTCATTTGATGTATGCATTGCTTAATTTGTGTTAAATTGATTAGTTAAACCGTAGTGCATATCCTGTAGACAAAATATTGATCTCTACTACCGAGCCTAGGTTATTTGTCGTGATTAGAGATCACTGGATGATCTCTTGTCACTTAGTAGATCCGGTCAACTTGCTTAGACATGCTTAGCTATCTAGAATCAAGCGTTATCGACTTTAGTCGGAACCTTGATCACACAAAATTTCTATAGCTTTATGTTTTAGCATTTTTGCTATGTTTAATTGCAAAATTAAAAATGAAAACAAAAATGATTTAGACTTGGGCACAATGGTAAGACGGTGTGATCTGTTGGGTGTGACTGAAAGGTGCCCAGTCGCTAAGGACCGAAAGCATTTGCGCCACTGCATCGAGCATTTTTATGCCAACCACACTAGAGTATATGGGACCTCTCTTGACCTAGTACTTTGCGTGTATTGGCTCCGGGTCGCAGGAGGTCGCAGAGGGACGGAGGTGGGAGCATGGTAGTTGTCCGGTGCTTTATCCCGAGTGGTAGTTGTCTTTTCGGCTTTACCATGTAAGCGCATGGGTTTCTATCCATACGAGCGACTCGTAGTTAATACACAATATTGGAAAAAGTCTCGTAGGACTTAGCCGTACAAAGATACCTTCTAAGTGTGTTTTGGCTTAAAGGCGGTCCAAGTGTGGTACATTGGTACACCGCAGGTTAAAACTATTCAATAGCCTCGCCCTAGGTTATGGACACGCTCTGATACGCCCCAAGAACTAGACTACAACATTTAAATTAAAACTTGATGGGTGGTACGAACTGGGATTCGTGTTATTGTGGTGGTGACTATTGGGATAGTCACTTCTAGGTTGTTTATCTTTCGCTTTTGTTATTAATATCCTTACTGTTATTTCAATCTTATAAATGAATTGCAAATTTGCCTTTAAATCAGATTATATTATTGCAAATGAAAGTTGGCTTTATGCAAATGAAACATATGGCCTCCACTAAACAAGCCTGCATGTAGCATATGAACAGTCCGCTAGTTCACACGCTGCCTTAAGCGGGTACAAAGACAATCTTTTGTACTCGTGTGCTTTGCTTGATGTTTTTGTTGCAGAGGAGGAAGGTGAGCCTCAGGGCCTCACTTCGTGAGTCAGGCTGCCGCTTTCGTGGTGACGCACTAGTCTTGGCGGTCCTGGCCGATGCCTTGTGGGTTGAAGGCACACCGATTGGCTTTGTTTATAGCCATCTTATGGCACTTTGCTTCCGCTGCCTTCTTTTGTTATTTAGTGTATCTTGTGGCTACCGCCATTGTCCAGTAATATTCTACTATTTGTTTATCTTTCGCTTGGTAGTGTTGTGTTTGGACTCTATGTGTGGAATGGAGTTGATGTCTAATTTTGTACCGGTGTGTATATCGCTCGAAGTATACATATCTCGAGGATCGATTTATTTGATTTGTGATGCTAGGACCAGGTGGTTGGTTAAGCATTACAAACCAAATAAACTGGGGTCCTCACACCCACTCTGTAAACTTTATTATTATTCGCAATACAGATCGGATCTTCTACTCTCTTGATTGTGTTCTTGATTCGCTTGCAGGAGATAGCCTTCTTGGCAAGGTCAACCACGTTTGGCATGGTTGATAACCAACGGAGCAGTGGTGTAGTGATTGCGAGGGGATCGATCTGTTCGGGTTGGAGCCTTTGGATCATCAACGCCGTGTTCTCCACAATTGACTTATCTCTACCTATCGGAAGATTGGGCCAACACTCACATCAGGTGGTATTAGAGCAAAGGTTGCCCATTAGGTAATTCGTCCCTTTCAGATTAGTTTATGTTCATCGTCCTAAAAATCCAAAAAATTAGCCCCATAAAAATAATTTGTTCATCGTGCCTTCCACTGTCCCATCAACCCTTGTGCCTTGCATTTTTTCTTTTTAGTATTGCTTGTTGAATTTTTGGTTACATCGTCGTGTCAAGTGCTGATTCTAGTTTAGTTAGCATCTAGTTCGTCATTGTCTATTTCGCATCATGTGTGTTCTTACTCGCTGCCACGCCACCACCGATTTTGCGCGCCGCCCACCACCCGCCCACTATCGCCGCCTCCACAGATTGCTGTCGCGACAACCCTATCCACCACTAATCCTCGCCGCCACCAATCCTCCTGCCGTGCCACCAATCCTCCTTGCCGCGCCACCAATCATCCTTGCCGTGCACCATCCTCTACCACGCCACATATTCTCCTTATCATACCAAGAAGAACTCATCCCCTGTCGCCGCCTCCACAAATCTCTGTTGAGGCAAGCACCTCTCCTTGCCGTGGCCATCAGTACACCTGGCCGCCACTGCCTCCCTTGCCGTGGCACCGAATCATTTGCCTCACACTGCCACTCCTGCCAAGGCAATGAAACACAAGCCGCCCTAGATTGGTTTGGTTTCTGGTTCTAGAGAAGAGAAACAAGGCAGAGAACAAGAGAGTTTGGAATTTCAGTTTGAGAAGGGAGAAAAGGGGTTTCACCAGAAGAGTTGGTTTCGGTTGAAAAAGAAGAGAAAAAGGAAAGAGAAAAAGAGAGAAAAAAAGAAGAAAAAAAGAAAGAGTGAAACCTCTGTCTGAATTTTGAAAAGCTACCAAACCTTTTCCAAATCTAGTGAAATTTGGTGGAGCCCTTCTTGCAACATCCACATACTTCCAAAAATTTGGAGCACGTTTGGCCCAAGGAATCAAAAAGTTATTGCAATTTCAATTTGAGGTGAGTCCGATTCACACACCTTCAAAGAAATGGGCATAACTTTTGCATATGGGGTCGAAATTCGATGTTCTTGTGCTCGTTTTGAAGCTATCGACGACGCAGATCTGAAAATGTGACACGCAAAGTGCCTGTTGCCTTCCAAGACCCTAAAATCGGCCATCTTTAGCCCTAAAATCGTGTCAAGTTTTGGTTTTCTGTTTTGACGATTCTTTTGGTCTTCCTTCGGAATTTGGGGTTCGCCCAGTTGAGAAAGTTGTAGATATCATCAAAACCTTCAAACGAGTATATATAAGCTATATAAAACTTTGCCTTTTCATCGTTTGAGACTAGCTGTTGTATCTGCTCAATCTAGAGGGTTGTTCGCTTACCGATATCGCTGTTTCATGTTTCTACATCGCTACGATTAATCTTGTGCCCTTAGAAAGAAGTTTGAGTAGTGGGCTAGTGTTTCTCCTAGCACTTGTTGTGAGGTTCTCCTTTGCTGACATCAAGTCACATTGATCGTTATGCGTGTGCGCATACACTTCTTCTTTGCATAGGGCTTTGATTAGCTAGTTGTGATTAGGCAAGGATTAGCAACTTTGACGAGTACTTTGAACAATCTTTCAACTTGTATTTACTGATTTGATTATTACTGATCCTTTTGCTACCATATTGTGCCTTCCGAGCTCCACCTACTTGATCGTAACAGTCCCCTCTGCGATCGCATCACGCCAACACGGTATCACGAACCAGCCACCTACTGCATCTATCCGCTGCTGCTTTGGTAAGAACACTTGTAAGAGTGTGGTAAGACGCTGAGAGTGTGTGATTTCACCTTCCATCACCTAGTAGTTGATTGGGATAATACTTTTGTGTTGTCTTTTGTTTCCTACTAACCATGGCAGGTTAGTCGTCTGATGAGAAAGAGTGTGTTGTAAAGGGAGAGCTCATGACACTCTTGGATGAACAACGTACTACCATTAATGAGGACATCAACAGGAAGCTTCAAGCTACTACGGCTACATTGCAGCGCTCAATCAACGATAGTATTGCAGCACTCACTACATGCCTTGAAAGAATAGTGAATCAGCCACTGAACAATAGACGCAAGTATGAACACGATGCAGCCCAAGATCTTGAGGAGGGATATGATAATGAGAGGCAATACCGTGACACCGATGCTGCTCTTGCTGCCCAAGATGCACGTCTACGACACCGTCTACATTACAACCGTCACGGTATGGGAGGTAATAATTTTCAGCACCACAATGCTCTTGTTAATGATGACCCATTTGCTAAAGTTAAATTTACCATACCATTTTTTGTGGGTGTTTATGATGTGAAATTTATCTAGATTGGGAGATGATCGTTGAACAAAAATTTAATGCCCATCTAGTTCCTGAAGTGCATAGAGTCAGACAAGCTACTAGTGAATTTAAAGATTTTGCTATCATTTGGTGGAATCAAGTAGTTAATTCTGGCTTAACACCTGATACATGGGATAGATTGAAGGTAGCTATGCGTGCTAGATTTGTTTCTCCTGCTTTTAAACGTGATATGCATAAGAAATTATAGCGTTTAGATCAAGGTAATAAATCTGTCGAGGAATATTATCAAGAACTACAAATAGGTATACTACGTTGTAATATTGTTGAGGATGAGGAAGATAAGATGGCTCGTTTTATGGAGGCTTAAGACATGAAATTCAGGACATAGTAGATTATAAAGAGTATAATGATATCAATAGGTTGTTCCAGCTTGCTTGTTTGGCAGAAAAGAAATTGCAGGGAAGACAACAAAGGACTAGGAGCAACTTTGGAAGTACGTTTACATCGAGATCGACGCCGGCAAGTCGACGGTACACCCCACCTCCCCGCTTCTCGACCTGTGTAATGTACTCTAACTTAGGGTTTGTATTTCAAATGTAAAATTTTGAGGAGAAATAAAACTTTTGTTGTCTCATCAAATCATTTGGTAGTTTTCCAAATTTTCCCTAGCAACTTCCATTTTCTAGAATTAAATTCTTGTGAATGGAAATTGTTGTTAGCAAATTATTAGCCTTCAAACTTGTGATCATCCTCTGAAATTATTTTTCCTATCATCTTGATCATCCTATCTACCTCTCTGAAAAATTTCACAATTTTAGATTTTGTTTGCTATTTCAAAAGAGCAAGTCAAACTATTCCAAAATCTGGTCAAACCTCTGACAGCAGCTTGTGAATTTTATTGGGAGAAATCTAGTGCATGAAAACTCCTGGAAAATTTCACAAGGTTTTCCTCTGTCCTCGTAGATACTAAAAATTTCGGAATTTTGGAGCTCAGGAGCTATCTCTAAAAATTCCCAAACCCGCTCAGCCTTTTGAAATCAAATCTGAAATCATCATTTATCGCTCAACCCAACTCGAGCTCGAGTCCGATCACGCCACTTGACTCGGCCGCGCACCGCCTAGCTGCACCGCACGAGTCCGATGGCTATCACCGTCCGATGGAGATCGCACGGTCCACATTGCTTGTCTCGTCGACTGTCCGGTCGCATACATTGATCTCGCCGCCCATCCTAGATCCAACGGCCGACATTCTCTTGATCGAGTCGACCAACTGCTCACGCCGCATTTGACTGCTCGCGCCGCTTTGCTGTCGCGACCGATAAAGCGGCCCCACGTGTCGTGTCGCCACCTACCTCTCGCTGAGAGCCGAGTCTGCGCGGCGGCGTGCATGCGCGCCACCCGCCGCCCATTCATTCGCTTCTCGCTTCACCTCGCCGCATCATCCGCCTAGCCCATACCGTGCGACATTAATCGCCACATCTACCTCTAACTCGCGCTTTTTCTTCCATGCCTCGTGCCGTGAGCTCCGCTCTTGTTTCTCCGCCTCTTCCCTACTTAAGCTCACCCAAAGCTCCTCTTTCTTCTTTAGACACCATTAAGCCATCCCCTATCACCCCTTGCTCCTTCCGAGCTCAAATCGAGTAGTGCTCGAGCTCGGTGCACGCATCAGTGCCGCCACCACCGTGTCAACACCACAACCATGAAACTCATCTTCTCCTTTGCGCGTCATATCGTGGTTCCAGATCCCTATCATGTTTTCCTCACTAATTTTGAGTTTCACTCGCGAGGGGCGTTGAATTTAGGTGTCCCTCTTCTTCTACGGCGACGCTGATCTTCGTCCTCATCTTCGTGAGTTGGTTCCTAGAGTAATTGCCCGCTTAGCACCATCTAGTGCACTCACTCGAGCTATCTCCATCTCTCTTTTCCCCTATTTTTGCTCAGGTTGCTCCCTCCTCGATGACCCCTTGATCGCCGCCGCAGGTTCTCGTCGCCGGGCCATCTCCGGCAGCCACTTGAGCTCCGCGTCATCCCGGTGAGTTCCTGGTAACCCACTGATGCTCATGCGCGCGCTAGTTTTCACCTTCTTCTTCTCTGGCGCAGTCGCCCCTTGTCACCTCCACGGCCGGCCGCCGCGCTTCGTCGCCACGCCGCCACATGCATCTCCGCCGCCTCAAGACCACCTTCACCTTGGTGGTCCTCGAGCAACCTCATTTTGGCCGCCGTCGCAACGCGCCGCCACTCCTTCACCGGCGACGAATCCAGTCCGTGAGCCGCTGAGCCTCTCTCGTTTTTCTCGGTTGTGCTCCTCTGCATGCATCGACGGTGGGGCCCACTCCTTCAAAACCAGTTCTTTAGTTTCTAATCATGATTAGGAATGTTCTTTAGTTCACTCTCTTGCTTGATCAAAATTGGTATTGGAAGTTTGAAAGCATTTTAGTTCTAGTTCTCTGCTTGCTTTTACATTTATCGTTTTTCATTGTCAAGAACTGAAATTGGTTTCATGCTTATGCTATTCAAATCTGGTTAGTGTTTGATGACTTTCCTTAGTATTAGTGGTTAGTAGGAAGTCAGTTGGTTAGTATCATTAAGTTTCAAAGCTCTTGTTGTCTGAATGGTCAAAGAGGTGGTTAGATGATCCTGTTGTTTGTCTCTGTACTTGCTTTTACAAGTATAGTAAGGCCTTGTAGTGATAGCATGCTGTGATTGTTAACCTTCCTATATGTTGGTGTGATACTTAGGTGTGTTAGTAGCTGAATTTTATTAAAGCCCAACCTTAATTAGAAAATTGTTAGCATCTAATAGTTGGCTAATTAACTAGTTAGGGTTTCAATAGTTTCTTGTAGGTTTAAGTGATCTTATCACTAATGATGGTTGTTTAGAGTAACTAGTTTTTTAGATGTGTTAACTTGATGCTTAGTTAATAGATGTGCACACAATCACCATCAAAGTCTGTCGAAAGATTAAAACATATAAGAGGATTGATTTTGTGGTTAACTTGGTAAATAAGTGAGTGGGTAGATCAATCACATGAAAGCATGTCTAACTTGAAACATCTCTGTAACAGCTATGTTGTTATTCCTACTGCGATGGTCTAGCTTCTGTGTATGAATTTGTGTTTGTATTTGAATGTTTGAGTTTTGCCGGTGTTATTCGTTCTTATTCGTTGTTATTTGTTCAATCGTTAGGCTTCGACATTTGCGGTAACCACGAGAACGATCCTCTGCAATGTGTTGAGCATATTGAGCAAAGACGCCAAAAGCGCTTTGATCATGTTTATCCCGGTATTTTAAAGTCTAATATTTTGTTTCAAATGTATGTATGCATTGCTTAATTTGTGTTAAATTGATTAGTTAAATCCGTAGTTTGCATATCCTGTAGGTGAAATATTGATCTCTACTACCCGAGCCTAGGTTACTTGTGATTAGAGTTCGTTGGATGAACTCTTATCACTTAGTAGATTGCGAGTTCGGGCTTGCTTAGCCTTGCTTAGTTTCCAGATTTGGCGATCATCGACTTAGTCGATGATCCTGATCACATAAAAATTATTACTGTTCTTATAATCCATCTTGTGCTATGTTAATTGCAAAACTAAAATTGAAAACCAAAAATGATTTAGACGCGGGCACAATGGTAAGATGGGTGTGATCTGTTGGGTGTGATGGAAAGGTGCCCTGTCAATTAAGGACCGAACATCTTGTGAGTGAATTTTTATCCAGCATTTCGCGCTAACCACACTAGAGTATATGGACCTCTCTTGACCTAGTACTTTGGCGTGTATTGGCTCCGGGTCGCAGGAGGTCGCAGGAGGGATGGTGTTGGGAGCATGGTAGTTGACCGAAAAGCTTTATCCTGAGTGGGTAGTTGTCTTTTCGGCTTTACCATGTAAGCGTATGGATTTCTATCCATACGAGCGGCTCGTAGTTAATACACAATATTGGAAAAGTCTCGTAGGACTTAGTTGGGCCAAAGATACCTTGAAGTGTGCTTTGGCTTAAAGGCGGTCAAGTGTGGGTGATGGTACACCCTGCGAGGTTAAAAACTATTCGAATAGCCTCGCCCTAGGTAATGGACACGCTTGGGTAAGCTTTTCAAGAGTTGGACTACAACCTTTTAACTAAAACTTGATTTGGTGGTGCGAACTGGATTCGTGCTATGATGTGGTGACTATTGGGATAGTCACTTCTAGGTTGTTTTTCTTTACTCTTTTGTTATTATTACCTTTACTGTATTTCAACATTAAAAATGAATTGCAAACTTGCCTTTAAACTGTATTACATTATTGCAAATAAAGTTGGCTTTAAGCAAATGAAACATATTGCCTCCACCAAATAAGCCTGCATGTAGCATATGAACAGTGCGCTAGTTCACGCGTCGAGCCTTGGGTACAAAGACAATCTTTGTACTCAGGTGCTTTGCTTAATGTTTTTGTTGCAGAGGAAGGAGGTGAGCCCCAAGGGCCTCACTTCTGTGAGTTCTGTTGCCGCTTCGTGTCCGACGACTAGGCTTGGCGGTCCGGTCAGATGCCTTGTGGGTTGAAGGCACACTGATTGGCTTTGTTTATAGCCATCTTATGGCACTTTTGCTTCCGCTGTCTTCTTTCTGTTATTTGTGTATCTTGTGGCCAGTCGGCCATTGTCTGTAATAACTTTACTGCTGTTACTTTCTGTTTAGTAGTGTAATGTTTGGACTCTATGTTTGTAATGGAGTTGATGCATAATTTTGTGGAGAGGTATGTATACTGCTTTCTGGGAAGTATATGTCTCGAGGCTCGGTTTATTTGACTTGTGATTCTAGGACCAGGTGGTTGGTTAAGCATTACAAACCAAATAAATTGGGGTCCTCACAAAGTTGGTATCAGAGCCATTCTGACCGTAGTAACCCAAGCATAGTCGTCCTTAGGATATTTTAGAAAAGCTTATTTTCAAATTATAAAAGGTTTATGAAAACCTAGTGATTCTCGATTTTACTCCTTACCTATCTTAGCTTTCTACTCTCACCTTACTCTAATTTGAGTTTTGAAACTTGGTTTCTCTCTTCCTTTCAAAATATAGTTACTTATCCTGGGATTAGTTTTGGGAGAACCATGAGGATTAATCTAACTAAAACTTGTGGGAACATAAGGGTAAAATGTGTTGTAAGTCTGCTAAGTCTCTAAATTTTGTCAATTGGCTTTGTGACTTGAAGTTTTGTGTTTAGTTCGTCTTTGTCTTTTAACTGCTTTTGGTGATTTATCGATTTCTTGCTCTAAGTTTGGCACTAACCTATCTTAGCAAAACAGATGGCCGGAGGACGCGTGGCGATCAATTACCGGTCATGATGAGGAGCTTCCCCTCCTCAGGCCATGGTGAGGTTCTCTCGGATCGAGCGAACCGCATGGACCGACAGCGCATCTTGGAGGTTGTTGCTAGGAATACCTCCACTCCTGCCGGTGGTGGCGGCCACCGACCTCATGCGGGACTTGCGCAGAGTTCCTCCGCACGCACCGCCGACTTTCTCCGCTCCGAGGACCCTCTCGATGCGGATGATTGGTCGCGCATGGTTGAGCGAAGCTCAACATAGCTCGATGCCAGCGCGAGATAAGGCACTCTTCGCGTCCCACCAGCTTGAGGGCGCAGCACTCATGGTGGGAGAACTATCTCGCCATGCAGCCCGCGGGCCATGTGGTCGCGTGGGAGGAGTTCAGTCGACCTTCGTCGGGCCACATCCCGGATGGCCTGATGAAGTGAAGAAGAAAGAATTCCTCGCGCTCAACCAAGGGCGCAAGTGCGTGACAGTGCACATGCACGAGTTTAATCATTTGGCTCGTTATGCTCCGGGGGAGGTGGCCTCAGATGAGACCAAGCAGGAGAAGTTTATGGATGGCTTGTCCGAGGAGCTGCAGGACAGGCTGTCTATTATGGACTTCCCCGACTTTCAGGCCTTGGTTGATAAGGCCATTGTGGTTGAGCACAAGGCAAAAGCGCTGGGTGAGTCCCGCAAGCGCAAATAGGAGGCACATCAATCTACTCACGCCACCCTCACTCGTCCCGGGCCGACCGGCACTGGGGCCCGTTCTTTTGCTCCACCAAAGACCGAGGCCATCAGCACCAGACTCCTCGCCCACCGCAGGCGTGTGTTTCACCACGCGCGCTGCGATCCAGCAGCAGTGGCCTCCGCAATCCGGCGGCGAGGTTACTTGTTTTCACGCCACAACAAGGGCCACTACGCCAATGCTTGCCCTCGAGTGTTGCGCAGCCTCGTCCCTAATAGAGGGCGCGGGCGAGAGTGGTCACCCACCGACTGTAAGATCATTCGAAGACCCAGGCGCGGCGTGTCGAGTCAACCACCTTTGGTGAGGAGGCTCGGGAGGCGCGGATGTCGTGATGGGTACACTTCTTGTCAATTCTCGTCTGCTGCAGATTATTTGATTACGAGCATCGCATTCTTTTATTTCAAGATCATTTGCTGCTGCTAGTGGTCTTCACTGTGTTCCTTTGGGGATTACTTTGCTCATCCGCTCTCCGGGGTCGGAAATGAGAGCTGATTTACAGTGTCGGGATGTTCCTATCGTAGTCAAAGGAGTGGAATTTTTGGCAAATCTTATTCTGCTCAGTTCAGCGAGTCTGGATGTGATTCTTGGCATGGATTGGTTGTCCCAACACTTGGGGCAAATCGATTGTGCCAGGAAGATAGTCTATCTCACCAGCCCTTCAGGCGAGCAGGTCGGATTTTCACCGCAGCTGCAGGGGTCACACCTTTGTGCACTTGTAGCAAAGCCAGCTTTGAAGATTCAGGAGGTTCCCACCGTTTGCGATTTTGAGGATGTTTTTCCTGATGATTTACCTGGGATGCCTCCGGTTCGAGATCTGGAGTTTGTCATTGAGTTACTACCCGCATAGCCTATCTCGAGCGCGCGTATCGGATGCCTCCCAATGAGCTAGAAGAATTGAAGAAGCAGCTTGGTGAGCTCCAAGCAAAGGGTTTCATCCGTCCCAGTTCATCTCCTTGGGGTTGTCCGGTGATCTTTGTGAAGAAGAAGGACAAGACTTTGCGCATGTGTGTTGATTACCGTCCTCTCAATGAAGTGACGGTGAAGAACAAATATCCTTTGCCCCGCATTGATGATCTTTTCGACCAGTTGTCTGGAGCTCAGGTGTTCTCCAAGATTGACCTGAGATTGGGATATCATCAAGTCCGGATCAGGGCTGAAGATATTCCAAAGACGCCTTTCACTACTCGTTACGGTCTTTACGAATATACCGTCATGTCTTTCGGCTTAACCAATGCTCCAACATATTTCATGAACCTCATGAACTCGGTATTCATGGAATATTTGGATAAGTTCGTGGTGGTTTTCATTGACGATATTCTTATCTATTCCAAGATCAAGCGAGTCTTTGAGCATCCAAGATTGTTTTGGGCAAATTGCGGAGCACCAAATATATCACGAGTTCAGCAAATGTGAGTTCGGTTGAAGGAAGTGGCATTCTTGGGCCATGTTCTTTCAGTGGAGGCGTGTCGTGGATCGACAAATCAGCGATGTTCTATCTTGGGGCCAGCCCAAGTCAGTCACTGATGTACGGAGCTTTCTCTTTCTAGCGGGCTACTACCGTCGCTTTATCGAGAACTTCTCCAAGATCGCGAAGCCAATGACTGAATTGCTCAAGAAGGACAAGAAGTTTGTGTGGTCCTCTGCTTGTGATGAGAGCTTTCAGGAGCTCAAACAGCGATTAACTTCAGCCCCAGTTCTTACTCTTCCCGATGTCCACAAGAGCTTCGATATCTATTGCGATGCCTCTCGTCAGTGGCCTCACCGTGTTCTTATGCGAGAAGGCAAGCGATTGCTTATGCATCTAGGCGATTGAGACCTCACGAGTTCAATTATCCCACCCATGATTTAGAGCTTGTCTGGCTGTGGTTCATGCACTCCAAGATTTGGCGGCATTATCGATCGGTAACATCTGTGAGGTGTATTCCGATCACAAGAGCTTGAAATACTTGTTCACCCATGCCAGATCTGAACCTCGAGCGAGGAGATGGCTAGAATTGATCAAAGATTATGACATGGGTATTCGTATCATCTGGCAAGGCCAATGTGGTTGCTGATGCACTTAGCCGAAAAGTGTATTGCAATACTTTGATGATCCAAGAGCAGCAACCTGCACTTCTTGCAGAATTTCAGCGTCTCAACTTGAGTTTGGTTGAGCACGGTTCCCTTGCCGCCCTGGTTGTGCAACCGACCTTGGTGGATCAAATCAAGGCAAGACCTGACAATTAGATGATGGTGTGGGTAAAATCGCGAACATCAGGATGGATCAGCCAAGTGCTTCACAGAAGATGAGCATGGTGTTGTGTGGTTTGGGCAGCGTCTCGTGGTTCCAAAGGTCCCAGAGTTGCGGGACTTGATTCTCCATGAGGCCCATGATTCCCCCTTGTCTATTCATCCCGGGGCCACCAAAATGTACCAAGATCTGCGTCAGAGATTCTGGTGGACTCGCATGAAGCGCGAGATTGCCAGGTTCGTTGCCCGATGCGACGTATGTTGTCGTGTCAAGGCCGAGCATCGCCGTCAGCCAGGTCTTCTTCACCTTTGCGGTGCGAGAATGGAAGTGGGATTACGAGAGCATGGACTTCATCAACTGTCCGCCCGTACTTCTTGAGGAAGGATGCTATCCGGGTTGTTATTGATCGGTTGACCAAAGTAGCGCATTTCTGCGGTGCCACCACTCTCGATGTCGATCGATTGGCGAGACCTCTATATCTCTCGCATTGTAAGCTTACATGGTGTGCCACGAACAATTGTGTCGGTCGTGGTTCTCTTTTCACTTCTCGCTATGGCACGAGTTCTGAGGAGGCCATGGGGACCGTCTTTCTTCGATTCACCCTATCATCCTCGACAGAGCGGTGAGACGGAGCGAAGTCAACCAAGTTCTAGAAGATATGCTCCGTGCTTGTGTTCTTTCCTATGGGAAGAATTGGGAGAAGTGCCTCACCGCTTGCCGAAGTTCTCCTACAACAACTTCGGGCTAGTCTCGGTATGGCACCGTTTGAGGCTTTGTATGGAAGGCGATCGAACCCCATTGAACTGGTCGGCGGGAGAGACAATTCTTTGGTCCGATTCCATCAATGAGGCTGAAAGTCAAGTGCGATTGATCCGTGAGCACTTGCGCGTAGCTCGATCGAGCGGAAGAGCTATGCGGTCGGCGTCGTCGTGGTGAGTTTCGGCCCAATGACTTTGTGTATCTCAAAGTCTCACCTTTGAAGGGTCATCGGCGTTTGATTATCAAGGGCAAGCGGCTCCTCGATATGTCGGGCCGTATCGCATCATCGAGAAAGTGGGAGCTGTTGCATACAAGTTAGAGTTGCGCTACACTCGAAGGAGTGCAACGATGTTTTCCATGTATCGCAATTGAAGAAGTGCCTCCGCGTTCCAGTTGAGGAAACACCATTGGAAAATATCGATGTGCAGGAAGATCTGTCTTATCGTGAGCGCCCCATTCGCATCCTCGAAGAAGCTGAAGGAAGAACAAGGAACCGTGTGATCAAGTTTCTTAAAGTTCAGTGGTCGAATCACTCCGAGGATGAAGCCACTTGGGAGCGGGAAGATCGTCTCCGTCTTGCACTACCCGATCCTTCTTTTCCGGTGATCGAATCTGGGCGAGATTCTGTAAGAGGGGAGATTTGTAACAGCCCTAACTTAGGTTTGTATTTCAAATGTAAAATTTTGAGGAGAAATAAAAACTTTGTTGTCTCATCAAATCATTTGGTAGTTTTCCAAATTTTCCCTAGCAACTTCCATTTTCTAGAATTAAATTCTTGTGAATGGAAATTGTTGTCACAAATTCTTAGCCTTCAAACTTGTGATCATCCTCTGAAATTATTTTTCCTATCATCTTGATCATCCTATCTACCTCTCTGAAAAATTTCACAATTTTTAGATTTTGTTTGCTATTTCAAAGAGCAAGTCAAACTATTCAAAATCTGGTCAAACCTCTGGACAGCAGCTTGTGAATTTTATTGGGAGAAATCTAGTGCATGAAAACTCCTGGAAAAATTTCAAAGGTTTTCCTCTGTCCTCGTAGCTACCAAAAATTTCGGAATTTTTGGGCTCGGGAGCTATCTCAAAAATTCCCCAAACCCGCTCAGCCTTTTGAAATCAAATCTGAAATCATCATTTATCGGGCTCGAACCCAACTCGAGCTGCCACTCGCCACGCCGCCACAGTGCATCTCCGGCTGCCTCGAGACCACCTTCAGCTTCAGTGGTCCTCGAGCAACCCATTTTGGCCGTCGTCGCAACCGCGCCGCCACTCCTTCACCGGCGACGAATCCAGGTCCAGAGCCGCGAGCCTCTCTGTTCTTCGGTTGTGCTCCTCTCTGCATCGGCGATGGGGCCCCTCCTTCAAAACCAGTTCTTTAGTTTCTAATCATGATTAGGAATGTTCTTTAGTTCACTCTCTTGCTTGATCAAAATTGGTATTGGAAGTTTGAAAGCATTTTAGTTCTAGTTCTCATTTGCTTTTACATTTTGTCGTTTTTACATTGTCGATGGCGAAATTGGTTTCATGCTTATGCTATTCAAATCTGGTTAGTGTTTGATGACTTTCCTTAGTATTAGTGGTTAGTAGGAAGTCAGTTGGTTAGTATCATTAAGTTTCAAAGCTCTTGTTGTCTGAATGGTCAAAGAGGTGGTTAGATGATCCTGTTGTTTGTCTCTGTACTTGCTTTTACAAGTATAGTAAGGCCTTGTAGTGATAGCATCTTTGTGATTGTTAACCTTCCTATATGTTGGTGTGATACTTAGGTGTGTTAGTAGCTGAATTTTATTAAAGCCCAACCTTAATTAGAAAATTGTTAGCATCTAATAGTTGGCTAATTAACTAGTTAGGGTTTCAATAGTTTCTTGTAGGTTTAAGTGATCTTATCACTAATGATGGTTGTTTAGAGTAACTAGTTTTTAGATGTGTTAACTTGATGCTTAGTTAATAGATGTGCACACAATCACCATCAAAGTCTGTGAAAGATTAAAACATATAAGAGGATTGATTTTGTAGTTAACTTGGTAAATAAGTGAGTGGGTAGATCAATCACATGAAAGCATGTCTAACTTGAAACATCTCTCGTAATACTATGTTGTTATTCCTCTTTGCGATGGTCTAGCTTACGTGTATGAATTTGTGTTTGTATTTGAATGTTTGAGTTTTGCGGTGTTATTCGTTCTTATTCGTTGTTATTTGTTCAATCGTTAGGCCCGACATTTGCGGTAACCACGAGCGATCCTCTGCAACGAGTTGAGCATATTGAGCGTGAGCTGCGAACAAGCGGTTTGATCATGTTTATCGATATTTTAAAGTCTAATATTTTGTTTAATTGTATGTATGCATTGCTTAATTTGTGTTAAATTGATTAGTTAAATCCGTAGTTGCATATCACATGTAGGTGAAATATTGATCTCTACTACGAGCCTAGGTTACTTGCTGTGATTAGAGTTAGTTGGATGAACTCTTATCACTTAGTAGATGCGAGTTCGGTTGCTTAGCCTTGCTTAGTTTCCGTAGAACTTGGCGATCATCGACTTAGTCGATGATCCCGATCACATAAAAATTATTATGTTCTTATAATCCATCTTGTGCTATGTTAATTGCAAAACTAAAATTGAAAACCAAAAATGATTTAGGCGGGCACAATGGTAAGATGGGTGTGATATGTTGGGTGTGATGGAAAGGTGCCGGGTCAGTTAAGGACCGAACATCTTGTGAGTGAATTTTTATCCAGCATTTCGTGCTAACCACACTAGAGTATATGGGACCTCTCTTGACCTAGTACTTTGGCGTGTATTGGCTCAGGGTGCGGGAGGTCGCGGGAGGATGGTGTTGGGAGTATGGTAGTTGACCAAAAGCTTTATCTGAGTGGGTAGTTGTCTTTCGGCTTTACCATGTAAGCGTATGGATTTCTATCCATACGAGCGGCTAAATAGTTAATACACAATATTGGAAAAAGTCTCGTAGGACTTAGTGGGCGAGATACCTTGGAAGTGTGCTTTGGCTTAAAGGCGATGCAAGTGTGGAGTGCAGTGGTACACCTGCAGGGTTAAAAACTATTCGAATAGCCTCGTCCTAGGTAATGGACACGCTTGGGTAAGCTTTTCAAGAGTTAGACTACAACCTTTTAACTAAAACTTGTGGGTGAGTATAGATAAGGATTCGTGCTATGATGTGGTATTTATGTGACCTAACTTAGGGTTTGTATTTCAAATGTAAATTTTGAGGAAATAAAAACTTTTGTTGTCTCTTCAAATCATTTGAAAGTTTCTACATTTTTCCTAGCAATTTCCATTTTCTAGAATTAAATTCTTGTGAATGGAGGTTGTTGTCAACAAATTCTTAGCTTTCAAACTTGTGATCATCCTCTGAAATTATTTTCCTACCATCTTGATCATCCTATCTACCTCCTGAATTATTTCACAATTTTAGATTTTGTTTGCTATTTCAAATGGCCAAGTCAACTCTGTTTGAAATCTGGTCAAACTCCTGTACAGCAGCTTGTGAATTTTCTCTAGAACAATGCAGTGCATAAAAGTTCTGGAAAAATTATACAAGGTTGTCCTCTGTCCCTAGTAGCTACCATAAAAATTTCAGAAATTTTTGGAGCTCAGAGCTACCTCTAAAAATTCCCCAAACCTTCTCTGTCTTTTAAATCAAATTCTAAAAATCTTTGTTCTCGGGCGAACCCAACTCGGGCTCGAGTCAGGCTACACACTTAGTTCGGTCGCGTCAACTAATCGCACCGCCCGAGTCCAATTGATCGCGACCGTCAGATGCAAATCGAGCGATCCACGTCGCGTCGCAACCGACTGTCCGAATGCATACATCGATCTCGGTAGTCCAATTCGGATCCAGCGGTCGACACGTTCTGATCAAATCAAACCACCGGTTCGCACGCTTTGTGAGTCAGCGGTGGTGGACCCCACTTGTCGGCTTCGTCCTCGTCCTCCGCGTCTCACCGGGCGCGCCGCGATCACGCATGTGTGCCACGTACCTGCCGCCGCCACCTATTTGCCCTCGTGTGCGTCGGTGGAGCATCGCGAGCTTTATAACCTCACGCACTCACTCATTCATCGTTTCGCCGCTCTCTCACTTTCTCGCGCTTCTGCTGCTTTGGCGGCGAAGGCGAAGGTAGCGCCCGCGTGTTAGCGCCGCCCTTGATCCCGCAACCACACGGCGTGATCCACGCTCGCGCGCCTCCATTTGCCCAACCGGGTCCTTGGCGTCCAGTGGATCACGAAGCGTATCGTCGTCTCGCCTCGGTTCGGCGGTCCCGCGAGCTTGCTAGTTCTCGGTGAGTCTCTAACCTCGTCACTTGGTCCTCGTGATCGCAATCCTCCTCTGAGTCTAACGGTGGGCTCGTTTACGTCTTTCGTGCATCGTGGAAGTCGTGCGGGTGTTTCTTCCTCGCGCCGGGTGTTCGCGCCGTGCGGCAATTCCGCGCCTCGGACCTTCTTCTTCGACTTTGTCTTGTGCTTGTGCTCCTGGAGTCGGCGATCGTGGCGCAACTTCTCGAAGGCGCTCGAAATGCAGTAGCGCCTTCTGCGAGCCGTAGCTTCTTCTCGCCTCCGGCCGTCGTGGGCCCATCTCCGGCGACCATTGGGCTCGCGTCGCCGGCATCAAGTTCGTGGAGCTGCGGTGCACCGTGCGTGCCATCCCGAGCTCGAGCCTCGGCCATTCTCGGATCCCCACCTCGCCGTCGCGGCGCGTGTAGGAACTCGAGTCAAGCGCCGGTAGCTAAGGTCTAATCCCTTCTTAAGCTCTAATCGTCTTTTAGTTTGTATCTACGGCTTGGGCCCTTGCTGTTAATCACGTTTAGAAATCGTTTAATCCAGCCGTTGCATTTCACTTTGTGTCTCTCGTCATGTGGGCGGAATGTCGGTTGGGGTTGTGTAGTGTTATTATCGTTTTCTCTGCCGGCAGCGTATTTCTCTGTGAGTATATGTTAGAAGTACACTTTGATATGTCAAAGCGTATTCTTAGAATACGCCGACGTCACCTTATGCGAGCGATCCGCTCTGGTCAGCGTTTTCGCGGGCCCATCTGTCGATGGTGGGGCTAGCGATGCGTCGGTAGAAGAAGTATTAAGTGCTTTAGTATTTACAAATGCTTTTAATTGCCTTTATTAAATCAATTAAACTTGTAAAATGCATAACTAATTCAATTTTTATCCAAACTGCATGAAACCGTCTTTGTTAATTTTCATTTAAATGTACTATTTACTAAAATGAGTTTCAACCTTGTATCTGTAGCAAAAATCTGTTAATTAATTTAATGTTGTAAATCGTAATCTCCAAATTAGAAAATGCATATCTCTTTCAATAATTGTCCAAATCTGATAAACCCAATTCAGCAAAATTTCATTTTCAGTATACTAACTATTAGGATAGGTTTTACACACTGTTTCTGTTCATGAAAATTTGTTAAGTAATTAACTAGTGGCATGTTGTGTTTTAGCTTAGAAAATTCATAGAAAATTATTAATAACTTAAAATAATTTGTTCTCTGTTTCTAAAATTTTGTTATATCATGCTTAGGTTGCTGTGTGAGTTTTGGCTTGTTTTGATGTTGTTGTATGTTTGAGTTTTGTCGGTGTTATTAGTTCTTATTTCTTTGTTATGTTCGATCGTTAGGCTTGATATTTGCGGCAACCACGAGGACGATCCTCGCAAACATATTGAGCAACAGCATCCAGGCAAGCAGTTTGATCATGATAATCCCAGTATTTTAAAGTCTAATATTTTGTTTCAGCTGTATGTATGCATTGCTTAATTTGTGTTAAATTGATTAGTTAAATCCGTAGTTACATATCCTCGTAGACAAAATATTGATCTCTACTACAGAGCCTAGGTTATTTCTTTGTGATTAGAGGTGTTGGATGATCTCTTGTCACTTAGTAGATCCGGTCAACTTGCTTAGACATGCTTAGCTATCGGTAGAAGCGGGCGGTTATCGGCTTTAGTCGGTAACCTTGATCACACAAAATCTACTATAACTTTGTGTTTGACATTTTGCTATGTTTAATTGCAAAACTAAAGCGAAAACCAAAAATGATTTAGACTTGGGCACAACGGTATGATTGGTGTGATCTGTTGGGTGTGATGGAATGGTGCCCGAGTCAACAAGGACAGAACATCTTGTTACATGAACCAAGCATTTTGCGTGCTAACCACACTAGAGTATATGGGACCTCTCTTGACCTAGTACTTTGGCGTGTATTGGCTCGGGTCGCGGGAGGTCGCGGGAGGATGGAGGTGGGAGCATGGTAGTTGTCCAAAAGCTTTATCACGAGTGGGTAGTTGTCTTTCGGCTTTACCATGTAAGCGTATGGATTTCTATCCATCGAGCGGCTCGTAGTTAATACACAATATTGGAAAAAGTCTCGTAGGACTTAGTTGTCTTGCATACCTTGGAAGTGTGCTTTGGCTTAAAGCGATGCGAAGTGTGGGTACATTGGTACACCTGTGGGTTAAAACTATTCGAATAGCCTGCGTCCTAGGTTATGGACACGCTGGCAAGGTCTTCAAGAGTTAGACTACAACATTTAAATTATAACTTGATGGGTGAGTGCGAATGCGGGATTCGTGCTATTGTTAATGGTGACTATTGGGATAGTCACTTCTAGGATGTTTTTACTTACCCTTTGTTATTATTACTTTTACGTATTTCAACATTAAAATGAATTACGAACTTGCCTTTAAAGCTGTACTACATTATTGCAAATGAAAATTGGCTTTATGCAAATGAAACATATGGCCCCACTAAACAAGCCTGCATGTAGCATATTAGCAGTGCCGCTGGTTCACACGTCGGTCTTGCGGGTACAAAGACAATCTTTGTACTCGGTGCTTTGCTTAATGTTTTTGTTGCGGAGGAAGAAGGTGAGCCTCGGGCCCTCACTACAGTGAGTCGTGTTGCGCTTCTTGGGCGACTAGACTTGGCGGTCGGTCGGATGCCTTGTGGGTTGAAGGCACGATTGGCTTTGTTTATAGCCATCTTATGGCACTTTTGCTTCATTGTCTTTACATTGTTATTTGTGTATCTTGTGGCGATCGGCCATTGTCCGTAATATCTCTACTATTTGTTTATCCTCCGTTGTGGTGTGATGTTTGGACTCTATGTTTGGAATGGAGTTGATGTCTAATTTTGTGCAGGTGTGTATCTTTGCTTTGCAGGAAGTATACATATCTAGAGATCGATTTATTTGATTTGTGATGCTAGGACCGGTGGTTGGTTAAGCATTACAAGTCAAATAAGCTAGGTCCTCACAAAGTTGGTATCGAGCCATTCGACCGTAGTAACCCAAGCATAGTCGTCCTTAGGATATTTTGAAAGTCTTATTTTCAAATCATAAAAGGTTTATGAAAACCTAGCGAGAATCTTAGATTTTATTCCTTACCTATCTTAGCTTTCTACTCTCATCTTACTCTAATTTAAGTTTTGAAACTTGGTTTCTCTCTTCACCTTTCAAAGATAGTTACTACAGGTGGAATTAGTTTGGGAGAACCATGAAGTTTAATCCAACTAAAATTTGTGGGAGCATAAGGGTAAGATATGTATGAGTTGCTAAGTGTCTGATTTTTGTCAACCGGTTTTGTAACTTAAAAGTCAGTGTTTGTTTTGTCTTTGTTAGTAAGTTATTTGCGATGGGTTATCGACTTGGTTTTCGGCTATTGTTAACTTGTCTTAGTGACACGGGATGGCGGGAGAACAGCGTGTGATCGCCAGTGGTGGTCATGATGAGAGCTTCCCCTCCTCAGACCATGGTGAGTGCTCGCTCGGTCAGTGAAACCGCATGGACGAGCACGCGCATCTTGGAGGTTATTGCTAGGAATACCTCCACTCCTGCCGATGGTGGCGGCCACGGACTCAGCGGGGACTTGCGGAGTTCCTCGTGACGCGGCCGCCGACTTACTCCGCTCGAGGACCCTCTCGATGCGGATGATTGGCTGCGCATGGTTGGCGAAAGCTCAACATAGCTCGATGCGGAGCGAGGATAAGGCACTCTTCGCGTCCCACCCGGCTTGAGGCGCGGCACTCTCTGGTGGGAGAACTATCTCGCCATGCAGCCCGCGGGTGTGGTCGGCGTGGGAGAGTTCACTCGACTTTTACGTCGGGCCCACATCCCGGATGGCCCGATGAAGTCGAAGAAGAAAAATTCCTCGCGCTCAAGCAAGGCGCAAATCGTGACGAAGTACATGCGAGTTTAATCATTTGGCTCGTTATGCTCGGGAGAGGTGGCCTCGATGAGGCTAAGCGGGAGAAGTTTATGGATGGCTTGTGCGAGGAGCTGCGGGACAAGTTATCTATTGTGGACTTCTCGACTTTCGAGCCTTGTAGATAAGGCCATTGTTCTGAGCATAAGGCAAAGCGGCGGCGAGTCCATAGCGCAAATGGGAGGCGATCAGTCTACTCACACCACCTCGATCGTCCTCGGTGAGCCGGCACCGATGGCCCGCTCTTTTGCTCCACCGGCACGAGGCCATCTCGCACCACTCCTCGCCCACCGTGGCGTGTTTCAGCCACGTGCGCTGCGATCAGCCAGCAGAGCGGCCTCCGCAATCGGCGGCCGAGGTTACTTGTTTTATTTGCCACAACAAGGGCCACTACGCCAACGCTTGCCCTCGAGTGCTGCGGTAGCCCCTCGTCCTAATGGAGGGCGGGCGGGAGTGGTCATCCACGACGAGAAGATGATCCGAAGCCCGAGTGCGGCGGCGTCGAGTCAACCACCTTTCGATTGAGGAGGCTCGGGGCGCGGATGTCGTGATTGGTACACTTCTTGTTAATTCGTCTGCTGCGGTATTATTTGATTACGAGCATCGCATTCTTTATTTCAAGATCATTTGCTGCTGCTAGTAGTCTTCTTTGTGTTCCTTTGGGAGTTCCTTTGCTCATCCGCTCTCGGGTTGGAAATGAGAGCGATTCTGATGTCGGGATGTTCCTATCATAGTCAAAGGAGTGGGATTTTGGCAAATCTTATTACGCTCAGTTCAGCAAGCACGGATGTGATTCTTGACATGGATTGGTTGTCCCAACACTTGGGGCGGTCGATTGTGCGGAAGATTGTCTATCTCACCACCCTTGGTAGCGGGTTGGATTTCGCGCATGTGCGGGGCCACATCTGTGTGCATTAGAAGCAAAGCCGACCTTGCCAGTTCGGGATGTTCCCATAGTATCGACTTTGAGGATGTTTTCTGATGATTTGCGGGATGCCTCCGATTCGAGACCTTGAGTTTGTCATTGAGTTGCTTCCGGTACGCCCCTATCTCGAAAGCGCGTATCGGATGCCTCCCAATGAGCTAGAAGAATTGAAGAAGCGACTTGGTGAGCTCCAAGCAAAGGGTTTCATCCGTCGAGTTCATCTCCTTGGGGTTGTCAGGTGATCTTTGTGAAGAAGAAGGACAAGACTTTGCGCATGTGTGTTGATTACCGTCCTCTCAATGAGGTGGCGGTGAAAAACAAATATCCTTTGCCCGCATCGATGACTGTTCGATCAGTGATGGAGCCAGTGTTCTCAAAGATTGATTTGAGAATGGGGTATCATCAGTCGAGGATCGGATCGAGGATATTAGAAGACGGCTTTCACTACTCGTTATGGGTATGCAGTACACCGTCATGTCCTTTGGCTTAACCAATGCTCGGCTTTGTTCATGAACCTTATGAATTCAGTATTCATGGAGTATTTGGATAAATTTGTGGTGGTCTTTATGGATGATATTCTTATCTATTCCAAGGCCCAGCGAGCATCTTGAGCATCTGAAGATTGTTTTGGGCAGATTGGGAACATCGACTATATGCAAAGTTCAACAAATGTGAGTTACGGTTGAAGGAAGTGGCATTCTTGGGCCATGTTCTTTTAGTGGAGGCATAGTGTGGATCCCAAGAAGGTCGATGTTCTATCTTGAGGCAGCCCAAGTCGATCCACGATGTGCGGAGTTTTCTTGGTTTAGCGGGCTATTACCGCGCTTTATCGAGAACTTCTCCAAAATCGCAAAGCCAATGGTGAATTGCTCAAGAAGGACAAGAAGTTTGTGTGGTCCTCTGCTTGCGATGAGAGCTTTCGGGAGCTCAAGCGCGGTTGACTTCATTGATCCTTACTCTTCACGATATCCACAAGAGCTTGATATTTATTGCGTGCCTCTCGTCGAGGACTCGGGTGTGTCCTTATGCGGGAAGGCAAGGCGATTGCATATGCATCCGTGATTGAGACCACATGAGCTCAACTATCCACCCATGATTTGGAGCTTCTGCTGTGTGGTTCATGCACTCAAGATTTGGCGGCATTATCGATCGGTAACAGCGTGAGGTGTATTCGATCACAAGAGCTTGAAATACTTGTTCACTCGGCGGATCTGAACCTCGGCGGAGAGATGGCTGGAATTGATCAAAGATTATGACATGGGTATTCGGTATCATCAGGGCAAAGCCACTGTGGTTCTTGATGCCTTGGCCGAAAGGTGTCTTGCAATACTTTGATGATCCAGAGCAACGACTGCACTTCTTGCAAATTTCAGCGTCTCAACTTGGGTTTGGTTGAGCATGGTTCCCTTCTTTGCCTTGGTTGTGCAACCAACCTTGGTGGATCAAATCAAGGCGACCTGACAATCGGATGATGGTGCGGGCAAAATCAAGCGAGAATATCAAGGATGGATCGGCCAAGTGTTTCACGAAGATGAGCACGGTGTTGTGTGGTTTGGGCGCGGCTTGTGGTCCCAAAGGTCCCGAGTTGCGGGATTTGATTCTTGAGAGGCCCATGATTCGCCTTTGTCCATCCATCCGGGCCACTAAAATGTACCAAGATCTGCGTCGAGAGATTACGGTGGACTCGCATGAAGCGCGAGATTGCGGGTTCGTTGCGGATCGGCGTATCTTTGTCGTGTCAAGGTGAGCATCAACGTCAGCGGTCTTCTTCAGCCCTTGCCCATACCGAGTGGAAGTGGGATTACGTAGGCATGGATTTCATCAACTGGCTGCCCGCTCATCTAAGAAATAGCGCCATTTGGGTTGTCATTGACAGGCTAACAGTGGCGCATTTCCTTCCGGTCAAGAGTCGACTCGGGTGGAACCTCTGGCCGAGCTCTATGTATCAAGTTGTGAGCTTGCATGGTGTGCCCAAGGCGATTGTGTCGGCCAGTGGTATTGTTTACCTCTCGGTTTTGGCATAGTCTGCGGAGGCCATGGGAACTCATCTTACTTTCAAAGACGGCCTATCATCCTCGGATCGATGGTCGACGGGCGCGTCAATCGTGCTTGAAGATATGCTCGTGCTTGTGTTCTTTCCTATGGGAAGAATTGGGAGAAGTGCCTACCACTTGCGAGTTCTCTTATAACAACGACTTCGGGCTAGCCTCGGTATGGCACCATTTGAGGCTTTGTATGGGAGGCGATGCGAAACGCCTCTAAAGCGGTGGCGGTGAAAGCGGTTCTTTGGCGAATTCCATTAATGAGTGAAAGTCAAGTGTAGTTGATTCGTGAGCACTTGCGCGTAGCTTCGATCGAGCGAGAAGAGCTATGCGAATCGGCGTCGTCGTGGTGAGTTTCGGCCCAATGACTTTGTGTATCTCAAAGTTTCACCTTTGAAGGACACCGTCGTTTGATGTCAAGGGCAAAGCGGCTCCTCGGTATGTCGGGCCTTATCGCGTCATCAAGAAAATGGGAGCGTTGCATACGATTGGAGTTGCCAGCTACACTTGAAGGGTGCATGATGTTTTCCATGTGTCACGATTGAAGAAGTGCCTTCGTGTTCCAGTTGAGAAACGCCATTGGAAAATATCGATGTGCGGGAAGATCTGTCTTATCGTGGCGCCCGTTCGTATCCTCGAAGAAGCTGAGCGAGCGAGGAACCGTGTGATCAAGTTCCTCAAAGTTCGGTGGTCAAACCACTCAGAGGATGAAGCTACGTGGGAGCGGGAAGATCGTCTCGGCAGATTACCCATCATTCTTCTCCGGTGATCGAATCTCGGGCGAGATTCTGTAAGGGGAGATTTGTAACAACCTAACTTAGGGTTTGTATTTCAAATGTAAATTTTGAGGAAATAAAAACTTTTGTTGTCTCTTCAAATCATTTGAAAGTTTCTACATTTTCCTAGCAATTTCCATTTTCTAGAATTAAATTCTTGTGAATGGAGGTTGTTGTCAACAAATTCTTAGCTTTCAAACTTGTGATCATCCTCTGAAATTATTTTTCCTACCATCTTGATCATCCTATCTACCTCCTGAATTATTTCACAATTTTTAGATTTTGTTTGCTATTTCAAATGGCCAAGTCAACTCTGTTTGAAATCTGGTCAAACTCCTGTACAGCAACTTGTGAATTTTCTCTAGAACAATGCAGTGCATAAAAGTTCTGGAAAAATTATACAAGGTTTTCCTCTGTCCTAGTAGCTACCATAAAAATTTCAGAAATTTTTGGAGCTCAGGAGCTACCTCTAAAAATTCCCCAAACCTTCTCTGTCTTTTAAATCAAATTCTAAAAATCTTGTTCCTCGGGCCCAACCTTCTCGGGCTCGAGTCCGACTACACACTTAGTTGGTCGCGTCAACTAATCGCACGCCCGAGTCAATTGATCGCGGCCGTCCGATGCAAATCGAGCGATCCACGTCGCGTCGCAACCGACTGTCGAATGCATACATCGATCTCGGTAGTCAATTCGGATCCAGCGGTCGACACGTTCTGATCAAATCAAACCACCGGTTCGCACCGCTTTGTGAGTCAGCGGTGGTGGACCCCACTTGTCGACCGTCCTCGTCCTCTCGCGTCTCACCGGGCGCGCGGCGATCACGCATGTGTGCCACGTACCTGCGTCGCTGCCACCTATTTGCCCTCGTATGCGTCGGTGGAGCATCGCGAGCTTTATAACCTCACCGCACTCACTCATTCATCGTTTCCTTCGCTCTCTCACTTTCTCGCGCTTCTGTTTGGCGGCGAAGGCGAAAATAGCGCCGCGTGTGTTAGCGCCGCCCTTGATCCATAACCACACATTGTGATCCACGCTCGGCGCGCCTCCATTTGCCCAACCGGGTCCTTGGCGTCCAGTGGATCACCAGGGGCGGTATCGTCGTCTCCGCCTCCGGTTGCGGCGGTCCCGCGAGCTTGCTAGTTCTCTGGTGAGTCTCTAACCTCGTCACTTGGTCCCTCGTGATCGCAATCCTCCTCTGAGTCTAACGGTGGGCTCGTTTCTGTCTTTCGTGCATCGTGGAAGTCGTGCGGGTGTTTCTTCCTCGCGCACGGTGTTCCGCCGCCGTGGCAATTCCGGCCGCCTCGGACCTTCTTCTTCGACTTTGTCTTGTGCTTATTGCTCCTGGAGTCGGCGATCCGTGGCGCAACTTCTGAAGCGCTCGAAGTGCATGGCGCCTTCTGCGCGAGCCGTAGCTTCTTCTCCGCCTCCGTGATCGTGGGCCCATCTCCGGCGACCATTGGGCTCGCGTCGCCGGCATCAAGTTCGTGGAGCTGCGGTGCACCGTGCGTGCCATCCCGAGCTCGAGCCTCGGCCATTCTCGGATCCCCACCTGCCCGTCGCGGCGCGTGTAGGAACTCCGTCGAGCGCCCGGTAGCTAAGGTCTAATCCTTCTTAAGCTCTAATCGTCTTTTAGTTTGTATCTACGGCTTGTGGGCCCTTCTTTTTAATCACGTTTAGAAATCGTTTAATCCAACGTTGCATTTCACTTTGTGTCTCGTCATGTGGGCGGAATGTCGGTTGGGGTTGTGTAGTGTTATTAATCGTTTTCTCTGCCGGCAGCGTATTTCTCTGTGAGTATATGTTAGAAGTACACTTTGATATGTCAAAGGCGTATTCTTAGAATCGCCTTGACGTCACCTTATGCGAGCGATCCGCTCACAGTCGGCGTTTTGCGCGGGCCCGCTCTGTCGATGGTGGGCTAGCCGTGCGTCGGTAGAAGAAGTATTAAGTGCTTTAGTATTTACGAAATGCTTTTACATTGCCTTTATTAAATCAATTAAACTTGTAAAATGCATAACTAATTCAATTTTTATCAAACTGCATGAAACCAGTCTTGTTAATTTTCATTTAAATGTACTATTTACTAAAATGAGTTTCAACCTTGTATCTATAGCAAAATCTGTTAATTAATTTAATGTTGTAAATCGTAATCTCCAAATTAGAAAATGCATATCTCTTTCAATAATTGTCCAAATCAGATAAACCCAATTCTGTAAATTTCATTTTCAGTATACTAACTATTAGGATAGGTTTTACACACTGTTTCTGTTCATGAAAATTTGTTAAGTAATTAACTAGTGGCATGTTGTGTTTTTAGCTTAGAAAATTCATAGAAAATTATTAATAACTTAAAATAATTTGTTCTCTGTTTCTAAAATTTTGTTATATCATGCTTAGGTTGCTTGTGTGAGTTTTGGCTTGTTTTGATGTTGTTGTATGTTTGAGTTTTATCGGTGTTATTCGTTCTTATTTCTTTGTTATGTTCGATCGTTGGCTTCGATATTTGCGGCAACCACGAGGACGATCCTCGCGGCATATTGAGCAACGACATCCGGGCAAGCGGTTTGATCATGATAATCCCGTATTTTAAAGTCTAATATTTTGTTTAATTTGTATGTATGCATTGCTTAATTTGTGTTAAATTGATTAGTTAAATCGTAGTTACATATCCTGTAGACAAAATATTGATCTCTACTACGAGCCTAGGTTATTTCTTTGTGATTAGAGGTGTTGGATGATCTCTTGTCACTTAGTAGATCCGGTCAACTTGCTAGACATGCTTAGCTATCGGTAGAAGCTGAGCGGTTATCGGCTTTGTCGGTAACCTTGATCACACAAAATCTACTATAACTTTATGTTTCACATTTTTGCTATGTTTAATTGCAAAACTAAAGCGAAAACCAAAAATGATTTAGACTTGGGCACTGTGGTATGATTGGTGTGATCTGTTGGGTGTGGCGGAATGGTGCAGAGTCAACAAGGACCAGAACATCTTGTTACACCGAACCAAGCATTTTGCGTGCTAACCACACTAGAGTATATGGGACCTCTCTTGACCTAGTACTTTGGCGTGTATTGGCTCGGGTCGCGGGAGGTCGCGGGAGGGATGGAGGTGGGAGCATGGTAGTTGTCGAAAAGCTTTATCTGAGTGGGTAGTTGTCTTTCGGGCTTTACCATGTAAGCGTATGGATTTCTATCCATACGAGCGGCTCGTAGTTAATACACAATATTGGAAAAAGTCTCGTAGGACTTAGTCATGTGCTGCATACCTTGGAGTGTGCTTTGGCTTAAAGGCGATCTGAAGTGTGGGTACATTGGTACACCTGCGAGGTTAAAACTATTCGAATAGCCTCGTCTAGGTTATGGACACGCTTGCAAGGTCTTCCAAGAGTTAGACTACAACATTTAAATTAAAACTTGATGGGTGAGTGCGAATGCGGGGATTCGTGCTATTGTTAATGGTGACTATTGGGATAGTCACTTCTAGGATGTTTTACTTACCCTTTTGTTATTATTACTTTTACGTATTTCAACATTAAAAATGAATTGCGAACTTGCCTTTAAAGTGTACTACATTATTGCAAATGAAAATTGGCTTTATGCAAATGAAACATATGGCCCCACTAAACAAGCTGCATGTAGCATATTAGTGCGCTAGTTCACACGTCGGTCTTGCGGGTACAAAGACAATCTTTGTACTCGGTGCTTTGCTTAATGTTTTTGTTGCGAGAGGAAGAAGGTGAGCCTCGGGGCCCTCATACGTGAGTCGTGTTGCCGCTTCTTGGGCGACTAGACTTGGCGGTCGGTCGGATGCCTTGTGGGTTGAAGGCACGATTGGCTTTGTTTATAGCCATCTTATGGCACTTTTGCTTCATTGTCTTTACTGTTGTTATTTGTGTATCTTGTGGCGATCGGCCATTATGCATAATATCTCTACTATTTGTTTATCCTCCGTTGTGGTGTGATGTTTGGACTCTATGTTTGGAATGGAGTTGATGTCTAATTTTGTACCGGGTGTGTATCTTTGCTGCAGGAAGTATACATATCTCGAGTTGATTTATTTGATTTGTGATGCTAGGACCGGGTGGTTGGTTAAGCATTACAAGTCAAATAAGCCAGAGTCTCACATGACTATTGGGATAGTCACTTCTAGGTTGTTTTTCTTTACTCTTTTGTTATTATTACCTTTCTTGTATTTCAACATTAAAAATGAATTGCAAACTTGCCTTTAAACCTGTATTACATTATTGCAAATAAAGTTGGCTTTATGCAAATGAAACATATGGCCTCCACCAAATAAGCTGCATGTAGCATATGAGCAGTGCGCTAGTTCACGCGTCGATCTTGCGGGTACAAAGACAATCTTTGTACTCGGTGCTTTGCTTAATGTTTTTGTTGCAGAGGAAGGAGGTGAGCCCCAAGGGCCTCACTTACGTGAGTTCATTGCCGCCGTGTCCGACGACTAGGCTTGGCGGTCGGTCGGATGCCTTGTGGGTTGAAGGCACACCGATTGGCTTTGTTTATAGCCATCTTATGGCACTTTTGCTTCCGTTGTCTTCTTTACATTATTTGTGTAGCTTGTGGCGAGTCGGCCATTATGCAATAACTTTCTTTGTTACTTTACATTTAGTAGTGTAATGTTTGGACTCTATGTTTGTAATAGAGTTGATGCATAATTTTGTGGAGAGGTATGTATCTTTGCTTTGGGAAGTATACATGTCTCGAGGCTCGGTTTATTTGACTTGTGATTCTAGGACCAGGTGGTTGGTTAAGCATTACAAGCCAAATAAATTGGGGTCCTCACATGCTGCCACCTCCGTTAGTAGGGCGCGTTCAGCAGCACCGCCACTACCGTCGCATGCACCCGAGGTAAGTAAATCTACTAGTGTGCAGGTACCAGCGAAGAGCTCTTCATCAGTTGCTTCTACGGGTCGTACAACGGGGATTGTGTGCCACCGTTGCAAAGGGATGGGTCACGTCATGAGAGATTGCCCAAGTCGTGAGCGTACATTGTGACAGAATATGGTGGCTATGTAAGTGCTAGTGATGTTGAGGATGAATATTCTCTTGCAGCTAACCTTGCAGGTAATGATGATGATCACAAGGCAGATAGCGATGGTGATGAAATTTTAGGTGCCGATGCTACAAAGAATTATAGGACCCTTATTGTGCGTGCAGTATTGAGCATTCAAAGAGAGCATGCGGAGAAGCTCTGACGCCATAATTTGTTTGAGATGTTCTTCATCGTCAAGGATTGCCGTGTTCGTGTTATAATTGATGGTGGGAGCTATAATAACTTGGTGGATTCGAGCTTGGTCAAGAAGCTTGGCTTGACCACGCGTCGCATCCTCACCCATACCACATTCGGTGGTTCAACAATAGCGGTAAGGTGAAGGTAACACAATATGCGAGAGTGCCTTTTTCCATTGGTTCCTATCATGATGTTGCTAATTTGGACGTAGTGCTTATGCAAGCCTGTTCACTTTTATTAGGTCGTCCATGGGAATTTGATACCGATGCAATTCATCATGGTAGAAGTAATAAGTACTCTCTTATGCACAAAGGAAAGAAAATAATTTTGCTACCTTTGACACCTGCTGAAATTGTGAAATATGAACAAAAGATAGCTGAAAATGAGAGCAAAGAACTTCAACATGAATCTGAAAATCAGCAAGTAGTGAAGAATGTTCTCCCATCTAAAAAGACAAGTTGGCACATAGTTCTAGGGTGAGAAATTAAATTAAAGGGTTATGTCATCCTTGCAACCAAACCTAACCTTGCTGAAAATTTTGATAATGATATGCCATGTGATGCTTTGAAATACAAAGATGCTTCATTTTCACTTGATGATATAGCTAGTTCTATGCCGTCGGCTGTCACTAACCTTTTGCAGAAAAATAATGATTTGGAGACAACGATTGAGTCGAGGACGACTCAAATTCAAGAAAGGGAGGATAATGAGGACATCAACTCTAAGGATGCAACCACTGCTTCGACTCGCTGCACGGCATCCTTTACTTCCACCACATCCTCTCGATGGGACTTTCGGCTACTGCACTACCATATTCCCCAGTTGGACCGAGCCACGTCTACTCATACAAGACGAGCGTCATCTACATGCCATGGTGCTACATCTACATGCCAGGGTGCTGCATCACCAATTATTGACCCACAGGCTATATAATTTATTGGGCGACAACTTGGCCCATTTTTTGGACGACCTGGCCCATCTGGTGACCGACCACCCCATAGGCATGTACTGTCCATGTGGGCACTATTCATGCATGAACAGTATCATGAACAGTACCAGAGCCTAAGGTTTCCACCTCCCGGCCGCCTCCTCATATAGGAGCTGTTGCCCTTTAGTTTAGCTTGGGTTTTTCTTAGATTATTATGCCACTTTGCAGTTTCGCCGTTTGTTCGGTTTGAGGAACCCCACTATGTGAACTTCATTATTATTCGCAATACAGATTGCATCTTCTACTCTTTTGCTTGTGTCCTCGATTCACTTGTAGGAGATAGCCTTCTTGGCGAGGTCAACCTCGTTCGACACGGTTGATAACCAACGGTGCAGTGCTGTAGTGATTGCGAGGGGATTGATCTGTTCGGGTCGGAGCCTTTGGATCATCAACGTCGTGTTCTCCACAATCGACTTATCTCTACCTATCGGAAGATCGGGCCAACACTCACATCATCCTGGGTCTCAAGACCTCGGGTCAGTCTCGGACCTTGTTTGGACCTCTTGGGTGGTCCTGGAGGTCCTCTCAAGTGGTCCTATTGGACCTCCTAGGAGGTCCTGGTGGGCTTTTCGGGAGTTCTTGGAGGACCTCTCGGACGACCCCTGGTTGGGTCGTTACAAAATGCAAATGGGATCTCCTTCGTCAGAGTAGCCTGTAAAAGGAACCTGTAAAGACAAGCTTTTGTTGATGTATATAATCTATCCTTTTTCTTGCAAATCATCTTGTCGAGTAGTTAGTAACTCAAAAGATAACAAAGGAATTTTAAAACTAAGAATTGAAGTCATATTAATAACTTTATCCTAGCCCCCGACTATTTGCTTAGTTTATTTAAATAAATTAAGTAAATGGTGTGAAATGGGTTTCTGAAAACAGAGATGTTTGGTTAGCCTATAGTTTTCGATCAAGATTATCATGCACTCGTCGAAAGGTGAAAATAGTTGGCTTAAAATCTTTCGACCATGTTTTTTGATCCCAGCATCTTTGTATTGGCAGCAAAAGTTAGGAACAAGGTGAAACTAGGAAGTTCCTTCTAGTGAGCAGGACCACATGCAGAGAGGAAAGGCTTCGACTAGTTGTTGTTACCTTCCTTCGACCAATGTAAAGAAAAAATTGAGCGCATAAAAAATGATCGAAAGATTATAGAAGCACTACTCAATATAAGACAATAAAGATAGAAGGAACCTGGTACTTTATTGTCGTGGTGGTCTGTTACACGTAAAACTTACGTAACTAATCGATATTCATCTGTGATATGTATCTATTTTCTGTATGCTTGTTTCCAGAGGGCATGGCTAGCAATTCCTGAGGCTAGCCAAAAATCAAAAAAATTTAGTTAGGATTAAAGAACAATCACAGACGGTTCGATCGTTAAATCGTTTGTGATACGTATGATATCACAAACGGTTCTAGTTACCAACCGTCGTTGATATGATAATATCATAGATGGTTTGTAACTAGAACCGTCTGTGATATGTATGATATCACAGACGGTTGGTAACTAGAACCGTTGTTGATATATATGATATCACAGACGGTTGGTAACTAGAACCATCTATGATATCATATATATCACAGACGGTTTTGAACCGTGCTGTGATAACCGTATTATCACGAGCGTAACAAAACATAGGCGGTTCGGCAAATGCGTGATGACGATTCGAACCGTGCTGTGATGGTTGTTTACGTAGTAGTGCTAGCTCCACAACATTACTACACATGCGAGCTACCTTCACTTGCAATCATTCGCTCAATCTTGAAGACTAGTTTGTGGCCGCGGTGTCTTGATCACCACTGTTGGTTGGTAAGAATTGGGTAAGAACTCTAGTGAAGTTTGGTGGCCGAGTGATTTTCATCCCCACATATTAGTAGTATTAGGGACTTGTTACTTTCACCTTCATTTCCTATTTGCTATTGCCATGTCGGTGCACAAGGAATCGAAGAAGAGGATCCTCACCCCATGTACAAGAGGTGTGACAACACTTTGCAAAGATGGTCACGAGCAGCGTGAGCAAGCGGAGAACACTCACGAAGAGACCATTACAAGACTCGATGGAGTAGAAGGCGTGGCGAGTTGAACGTGAAGCTTGATGCCATCTTGGCACGTTTGGAGGTGCTAGGCCGCGCCCCTCCACCTCCCTCTGCAACACCCCTTCGTGCTATTCCTGCTACTACCAGCACTTCCAGCCATCATCGCCAAGCTTCCATAGCCAATAATGATTCCTCATCGGCTATGGATGAAGAAGAAGACGACGAGAACAATTTTGTCGATCCTCAACTTGAACAATGATCGTGATCACCGTCGATGTCGTTTCAATAGACAAGGTATGGGGTGTGATCCACCACCACGGGAGAATGCGACCTTTGTGATGATGTTTTTTCTAAGATTAAATTTACTATGCCTCCATTTGCTGGTAAATATGATCCTGATGTTTATCTCACTTGGGAGCAAGAAGTAGAACATAAATTTAATTGCCACGATTTCTCTAAGAATAGGAGGGTTAGAGCTACTACTAGTGAGTTTATAGACTTTACCAGTATATGGTGGAGTGAATATGGTCGTACTAATCCTAACAACATACACACCACAGAAAGGCTTTAAAAGAGCTATGCGTCATCGTTTTGTTCCCTCATACTATGCTCGAGACTTGTTGAATAAATTGACCCATTTGAATCAAGGTAGTAAAAGCTGTTGAGGAATAGTATCAAGAATTACAAAGCGGTTTGTTTATTGTAGTATAGAGAAACAGAAGATGCTAAAATGGATATATTTTTAGGTGGGCTGAACCATGAGATATGAGATATACTTGATTATAAGGATTACAATTCTATCACTCGCTTGTTTCACTTTGCTTGTAAGGCTAAACGGGAAGTGCAGAGACGTCATAGCGGGCAACGGAGCAACTCTAGGGGTATTTTTGCAGGTCATACAAGTCAATTTCAGAACCGTACTCCTGCTGCCACCTCCAACTAGGCTGCTGACCCGAACTCATCAAATAATTCTCAATGTCCAGCGGCCTCTCCTACACCTTCATGAGCATCCGATGCAAGCAAAACAACCAATTCATTTGCATCGGGTGTATCATCGATGGCATCAACTGAGCGAGCATGCGAGACTCAATGCCATTCTTTGCAAGGGCTTTGGACACATGCGGAGGATTGTCTAGCAAGCGCACCCTCTTGATCAAGGATAATGGTGAGTACACTTCCGCTAGTGACATAGAAGAAGAACATACTTTGCTTGCGACTCGTAGGAAAGCGACAACGATTACGATCATGAGGAGGAACAAATCGATGCTAACCTCGTGGATAAGTACTTGAGCATCATCGCACAATGTGTACTTAGTGCCCAAATGGAGCGTCTTGGCGAAATTAGAGCCACAACTTGTTTCAAAGAAAATTTGTCGTCAAGGATTTTTAGTGCCATGTGATCATTGTGGGGAAGTTGCAATAATTTGGTGAGCATAGACATGGTCGAAGCTTTGCTTGAACACTCAACAACACCCCCATCCCTACTACATCCGGTGGTTCAATATGTAATACTCGATTTATTCTAAGAAAGAAAGCGTTCAAAGAGAAACTAGACATAAGAAAAAGAGAGTTTCTCTGGTTTTTCGACAACTGGGCCTCGGGTCTTGGCCCAGGAGGCCCATGAGGGGCTGGCCACTAATAAAAGGAGGGGAAAAACCCTATTCTCTACTGTAGCACGCCTGCCACAGTACCATGCTGCCACTGTAGCACATGGGTACTGCAGCAATCCCCTTCCCTAATGCCATGCCAAGAGGAGAAATGAAGGAGAGGGAGGAAGAAGAAGAAAGGAAGAAGGGGAGAAGGAAAAGAGGAAGGAAAGGAAGGAGCCCTGCTGGGTTTTCGCGTTCGTCATCTCGTTCTCCAAGGGTAACCCCCCCAATCCCGCTCGATTAGTCGTATAACATTGTATTTTGGCAATGTCGGTATTAGATCGGTTTAGGGCAGTCTGTAGTGGCCGACTGTTTTGAGGATGATAATTGTGAAATCAGGTCTGGCCATCTCCTAAAGAGTTGTAGCCGACATCGACACCTTTCTGTAGAGTACAAGATCGCATTGTTTGGACGAGCGGTTCAAAAGTTACGAATTTATTAGTGTGACTGTTCTACAAATCTATCGGTATTCTGACAGGTTTTAGTAATCTGATTTAAACGATCAGTTAAAGGAAAGATTAGAGGAGCTCAATATAATTAAAGTTGTAGACAATTGTCGTAGCTTTTCGGGAAGCTCAAGAACGTAAAATTTGGCCAAACGTACTGAAAGTTATGGTAGTTTTAGTATACAGTCCAGAGAACCTGACGTGAAATCGATGTTCTGTTAATTAGCTTGGTAGGGGTATTAGAAGCCGAATCAGGAAGGCTCATCAACTAGGTTTAGTTGGAGAAATTGATAACCTTTCAAGGAAGTCCAAGAACACCTCATTTGGACTCCTGTACTAAAAGATATGAATTTTAGAACGTGACTGTCCACAGAGGGGACAGATCAACATTTAGGAATTTGAGTTGGGATCGCGTTAAAAACTATTGCGAGTTCCTATTTGCTTATATAGATTGTTTGGTCCATTAATATTGTCTTAGTATGCTTTTAAATGAATTTAGGTGGAGGATTGGTCCCGGAGGCAGCACCCTCTTCACATCCCCCGTTCTCTCGCGGTTAAGGTAAGTACTCTAATTGATAGAATAATTATGAATGTTTGATAGAAAGTGCTAGTATTTTGAGACATATTAGCTATGCATGGTTGATAGTGTGATATGTATGATTAAGGATGGTAAATGCTTGAGATATGATTAATTGTTATTCATGAGTGATTGTTCATGTTTGCTAGTTTTATGATATATGTGCCATTCATGGACGCTAGAATGCTATGAATGTCAATGATGATAATTGCTAGAAGTATGAATAAGTTTATTCATGTATGACGTGAATACATATTTATGATGGTGTAAAGTTTTGTTCATGTGCATCATGCTATCATATTGGAGACTTTGTCACATGGTGACTATGCATTGATTGAGGTCCCCGTCATGAATATGACTGGCTTGTGGTTCCCACACTCGTGGAGTGTGGGCATTGATTTGAGGTCCCCGTCATGTAGATGATGGGCTTGAGGTCCCCACACTTGTAGAGTGTGGGATTGAGGTCCACTTTACTTGCGGAGTATTGGGCAATTGGTCCCTGCGCTTGCGAGCACAGGCATGGGTATCTGTGACGGTTGCATACTTTGCATTACAGGTAAAATGCAAAAGATAAAGAGAAAGAAAGTGCACTTGATCATCTTGCATAGCATGAGCATATGACATGTTTATAATAGAGATTGTAGATGGATGTTGATGATTACAGTTGTTTATGTTATTTTTGTCATTTATTGTACTTGCTGAGTCTTTGGACTCACTCTTGCTGTTGTTGTGCTTTTAGGTACCCCTTTAAAAGAATGGCATGCATGGGAGGGAGTAAAGCTTAGAGTGGTTGCACGGTGGCACAAACTACTCATATTTGAATTGATAGAATGATAATTTAGTAGATGAGAATTTTTTTAAAGAATTCTTTATGATTACTCACTATGCTTGGAATAATTTGTAATAGAGTTGATTAGAGGATTATGGATGTCCTTTTGTTTATACTTTAGTGGTTTAGCATGCTATGGGTGATATAGTGATGATTAGCATAGCTTTGGTTGTCTCTTGATTATGCTGGATGTTGGATTATTTAACTATGTTTATTTAAATGTTGGGACCTTCGGTTTAGTAACTAAACAAAGGAGGTTCTGTCGGATTTTAGAGAATTGTATCAGTGTTTAAATGGTTGTAGTGTTAGTTTGGTAGCATTCCAGGCCTTTGTCAGGCTGGGGTGTTACACAATAATTGCGGTAAGCTAAAGGTAACACGCGTTGCAAGAGTACACTTCTCCATGGGTTCATATCATGACTATGTTGAATGTGATGTAGTGCCTATGCAAGTTTGTTCTTTAGTGCTAGGTAGACCTTGGCAATATGATAGAGATGCTATACATCATGGTTGGACCAACTGATACACTCTCACATTTAAAGGGAAAAGATTAGCTTGCTGCTCATGTCACTCGAGGCTATTTTAAAAGATAAATTAGAGAGAGCTCAGCATGACAAGACTAGTAGTAAAAGTGAAAATCAGATTGTTGCGAAGGACTTTGTCGATCAATCCAAGAAGGAACCTAGTGCTAAAAACAATGAAATTAAGTTAAAAGGTTCTGTTATGCTTGCAACCAAATCTGAAATCAGTACTTTGTAGCCCCATGACTCTATGTGCTATACTTTAGTATGCAAGGATGCTTTGTTTTTATTTGAGGATATACCTCCATCCTTGCCTCCTGCTGTTGCTAACCTTTTGTAGGAATATGTTGATGTATTTTTCGAAGGAGGTGCCACCGGGGCTGCCACCTATTTGAGGAATAGAGCACCAAATCGACTTGATTCTCGGTGCCTCATTGCCAAATCGTGCACCGTATATGACCAACCCGGAGGAGATGAAAGAAGTTCAGCGCCAAGTACAAGAATTGCTCGACAAAGGTTATGTGTGCGAATCTCTTGGTCCTTGTACTGTTCCTGTCATATTAGTTCCTAAGAAAGATGGTTCGTGGCGTATGTGTGTAGATTGTAGAGCTATAAATAATATCACCATTTGTTATCGTCATCCTATTCCTAAGTTAGAGGATATGCTTGATGAATTAAGTGGTTCTACTGTTTTCTCTAAAGTTAATTTGCATAGTGGTTACCATCAAATTCACATGAAGTTAGGAGATGAGTGGAAAACAACATTTAAAACTAAGTTTGGGTTTGTATGAATGGTTAGTGATGCCTTTTGGCAACTAACACACCTAGCACTTTCATGAGATTAATGAGCGAAGTTTTGCATGCTTTCATTGGCAAGTTTGTGGTAGTATACTTCGATGATACATTGATTTATAATAAGTCATTAGAGGAATATTTGGAGCATTAACATGCTGTTTTTAATGTTTTACGTGATGCACGTTTATTTGGTAACCTAGAGAAGTGCACCTTTTGCACAGATCGTGTATCGTTTCTTGGCTATGTTGTTACTCCACAGGGCATTGAAGTTGATCAAGCCAAGATCGTCGCTATCTAGATTTGGCCACCTCATAAAATGGTCACACAAGTGCGGAGTTTTCTCAGGCTCACTGGTTTCTATCAATGTTTTGTTCGGGATTTCAGCACCATCGCTGCACCGCTGAATGAGCTTACAAAGAATGGTATTACTTTTACTTGGGGCACCATACATCAACAAGCTTTCGACGCTCTCAAAGATAAGTTGACATATGCCCCTTTGCTTTGGGAATTGGCAATAGAAGCATAACACAGCTTGGTACCCAACTCGTCACAAAGTCCTTGAAATTTTGTGCTCGAAAATTGCCTACCATTATCTGTGATTATTTGACTAGGGACTCCAAATCGAGTAATCTTGTATCTCATCATGAACTGTTTTGCTGCTTTCGTTGTAATCCCAGTCACAGGTTCGGCTCTATCCATTTTGTGAACGTATCAATAGCCACGAAAAGGAACTCGAAACCGCTTGGAGCTTTGGGGAACGGTCCTAGGATATCGAGACCCCAGGTCGCATAAGGCCAAGATAGAGGGATTGCTTGTAATGCCTGAGCCGGTTGGTGTATCTGCCTACTATGAAACTGGCATTGTACACATTTCTTAACCAGCACTTTGGCATCGTACATGGCTGTTGGCCAGTAGAAACCTTGTCTAAAGGTCTTAATGACCAGCGTTCTGTTGGAAGCATGAGTTCCATATATTCCTCCGTGTATGTCGTGAAGGAGTTTTAATCCTTCGCTCTGCGGAATACATCGCTTGAGCACCTCTTGAGTACCTCGCTTATAGAGGACTCCTTCGACCAAAGTATACATTTTGTCCTTTCGGGATAAGCGATCTGCCTTGAGATCATCGTCGGGTACGGAACCCATCTTAAGATACTCGTAGATGGGAGTCATCCAGGTATCCTCGTATTCTAGAGAGGCTATCTCAATAGGAGGTGTCTCTGGCGCTTCAACCAGAGATGACTTCTGGAGCTGTTCCAAGAAGACTCCTTTTGGTACTTATAACATCCCTAATTTGCAGAGTTTTTGAAAATTTTCAAAATTTAAAAACTAACCATTTGACTCTGTTTAGTTGCAAAAGCATAACTTGAAATTTAGAAATAAAAAACCATTTAATTTGAATTAATCAGACTTCAATTAAATTAAAAAGTTGGTTTATTTGAGTTTTCTAGATTTTATTTGGATTTTAAGCCTTTTCTTGCTTTTTCTGGATTTTAGAAATGGTTTTTCTTTTGTCAGAAATTAAAATCTATTTTGTTTGCAAAATTAAAAGTTAGAGTATAGTTAAAGTATTTTTATTAAGTTCTAAATAATTCAAGGGACTTACGTGAATTTTCTAGAATTTTTAGACTTTATTAGCTATTTTCTAAAAACCTTTTTGCCTTACGTGTTTTCTTTAATCGAAATCCTTTTTTTAAATCCCCTTAGCCTCTTGGCCCGAATCCTTCTCGGCCCATACCTCCTTTCCCTCTGCGCGGCGACCGCGGCCATTCCGCCTGTGACCGCTCCACGCATTCGATCACCGGTCATTGTTGGCCGTCAGATCAAGATCGGACGGCTCTATCGCGTCGCACGTTCGGACGTCCGAATGTCCTGATCTTTGTGAACTGTTCGATGGAAATCGAATGGCTCGCCTGCACAGCCGCTCCGCATGCCTCTCTCGCTCTCGCTACCATGTGGGCCCCACCTGTCAGCGCCTCCACTCTCCGGGTCGTCCCCTACCTCCCGACCCGCTGCCACCGCATTAGCGCCGTGCGCGCGTTTCGCGTGGCCGCACCTATCCCATCCCCGTAACCTCACCGTGCGCATTAAGTGCGCCGTGCTCCACCGCACCTTTTGCCGCCCGTTGAGCCACCTCCTACGTCCTATCGTCGCCCCGCGCTTGCCCTTGTCCCTAGCCGCACCCCACCACCGCAGGGCACCATAGCCCAACCCTCTCCCTCCAGCCTCCCCGCTTCTATTTAAGGCGAGCACCAGCTCCGCCACGCCCTCATCTCTCTTTTCCCTCTACTCCCCCGCTCTCTCTCGCTCTCCTCCAGCCGCGATTAAAGCTCTTCGACGTCGACCACCGAAGAACACCACCGCCATTTGCGCCACCTCTGAACCTCCTCCAGCGCTGTCGACTCCGCCTTCGGCATCGCAACGCCGAGGGCTACCCTGTGCGCACCTCCTCGTTGCCGGAGCCCCACAGGAGTGCCTTCGCCGCCTTCCACCATCGCCACATCCGCTTGTCGTCCTCGCCGCCGGCCACCACTTCACGTCGGGTCTCCAAAACCGTGCGCATCGTGATCCTCTCGACTTCCTCTTCTCGTAGGTGCCCTCGCCGGTCACCGGAGCCCCGCCGTTCGTCGGTGACCATCGGTCCAAGCGTGCCACCGCTTGGGTCCAACGTGGCCGTCACGTGGCAGTCCTGGTGGTGCCACATCAGCGCCACCTCAGCCCTCCGCTGGCGTGGCGATCCAGTCAGCGCCCTTGTGGCATTTTCTTTCTTTTTCAGTTGAAAAGTAATTTGGCCAAAAATAAAAACCCCAGGGCTGACATTAGCTGGCGCAATAAATCCACTTTCCTTAACAAAAATAAATCAGGAAAATCCCCTTTTTCTTCATTTTATGTAATTTTGAACTTCTAGAGGCCATATCTTCTTCGTTCGAATTCCAATTCGAGTGATTCAAATTTCTAAATTCATATAAAATCCTCCTCTTGCTGTTAGTGCTAATTTGGTATTTATTTGGACTTTATTTGGAGTTATTTTTATTTATTTGGCTTCATTCAAACGTGTAGATTCCGGTGTTTCAGAAGATTTCTCGGACCCGACGACCGAAGCACCTCAACTCTTCAACGAAGGCAAGTCGTAGACCTTTGATCATGTCGTACCCACTTTATAAAATTATATTGTTTGATATAAACATGCATTGCTAGTTTTATATTAAATGGTTTTGGGAGTAGATAATTGCCTAATTGATGTATGCCCCCTTAAAAAATTGCTATCGATATGTACTTGTCGGTGTTTTAGAACCGAACTTACGTAAAGATTGTTTGATTCGGGGGGTCTCCACAATTGATCACACAGATAAAAAAGACACGGGGATTTTTATACAGGTTCGGGCCTTCTCTCCAAGAGAATAATAACCCTATTCCTGTGTGTATTGTATTGGGTATCCTGGTTACAATCAGTGGAAAAACTTGTGCTAATACTACTACTGATTGCCTCTCAAAAAGTCCTTCCCAAAAAAGTCCTCCCAAAAGGGTCTTGATTCCTCTCAGAAAGAAGTCCATTTATAGTCTGCGGAGAGGAGGTTGTCATTCAGTCGGGGCGCTCCATTATTCCGTAGTAATGAGAGTAATAACCGGAGTAGTAACCTCCCCACGTTGCCTGACCGTTATCAATCAGAGATAATGGTGAATTATCTATAGTTATTCCAGGGAATAACTACGTATCTTGACTGCTCAGATCCACAATTAATAGGGCCTACTGGCAAGTGGGCCCAGTTATATGTGGAGAAGTCGTGGTAGGACTGGTCATAGAAGGACTTATGACCAGGCACGATCGTGAAAAGCTTCTGGCTCTTTGGTCGGTCGTAGAAAGACTTACGACTAGAGGTAATCGTAGGAGAACTTACGATTACATGGTAGTTGTAGAAAGACTTACGACTATGGGGGGTGGTCATAGAAGTGAAGGGCAACGGGTAGGCTACACTAGCGCAAATTAAAAATTCTACCCGTAAACCAAGAGGCTCGGTGCGGTTAGTTGACCGGACCGAGTCAAGTGGCTTGAGCCCGAGTCTGACTCGAACCCAAGGAACAGTGAAATTAGGTTTTGAGTTTTAAATAGAACTAGGACTTTGAGGATTTATTTGAGATAGCAAAACGACTCCAAAAATCATGAAATTTTTACTGGAGCTTGATAACTCGGGTATAAACCTTGTGTAAAATTTTCAGAGGTTTTTATGCTGCGCATTATTCTCCAAAAATTATACAAGACTCTAGTTTAAGGTTTGACCGAAAGTCAAACAGGTTTGACTGTCCTCTAAAAATATTCAAACAATTTCTAAAAATTGTGAAACTTTTCAAGGGGGTCACATACCATCCCAGGAACTTAAGAAAATTATTTCCAAAGGATGATCACAAGATTTGAGATGAATGCTTTTGGAAGACAAGGCTAGGGATCAAAAAGACTTGTGACTTTGTATTTCCATAACTTCTTACAACAACTGTTCAAAGCATACAGGAAATACAAGGTGTAAGAAAAAGTTTTAATTTCTCCTCATTTTCTTACATTTGAAACACAAGTCTAAAATTGGGATGTTACAAAACCTCCCCCCCTTACAAGAATCTCGTCCCGAGATTCTGTTTACTCGGAGAAGAAGGATGGGTAATCACACGAAGACAATCTTGGCGCTCCCAAGTTGCCTCATCTTGAATGGTTTGACCACTGAACCTTAGGAACTTGATGACACGGTTCCTTGTCCTCAGTTCGATTCTTGAAAATCTGAGCAGGATGCTCATGATAGGTCAAATTTTTGCACATCGAGACTTTCCAGGAGTTTCCTCAATTGGAACACGAGGTATTTCTTCAAGTGTGACACATGAAACACATCATGCACTCCCTCAAGTGAAGTGGCAACTCCAATCGTATGCATGACTTCCACTTTCTCGATGATCGATAAGGCCCAACATAACGAGGAGCCAACTTGCCCTTGATGCCAAAAGCGATGGCCCTTCAGCGGTGAGACTTTGAGATACACAAAGTCATTGGGCTCAAAGCTCAACTCACGGCGGCGATGCGTGTAGCTCTTTTGCTGGGTGGGCCACACGCAAAATACTCGCGGTCGCTTGAACGACTTTGGCCTCATTGATGGAATGCGGGTGAAAAACGCCTCTCTGAAGTTTCTAACGATTCGGTGGGGTTCTGCACCTTCTCCCGAATAAGGCCTCAAGCGGTGCCATGCCAAGAAGCGGCACGAAAGCTGTTGTTGTAGGAGAATTCAAAGCAGCGGACACTTCTCCACTTCTTTCCATAGGAAAGAACACAAGCAGACATATCTTCTAACACTTGGTTGACTCTCTCGTCGACCATCGGTTTAGGGATGAAAAGGCATCTTGAAATGAAGACGGGTCCCCATAGCCTCTTGCAGACTATGCCAAAACCGAGAGGTAAAAAGCGCACCACGATCAGAAATAATCGTCTTCGGTACACCATGAAGACTCACAATCCTCGAGACATATAGTTCGGCCAAAGGTCTCACACGAAGCTGAGTCTTGACAGGAAGAAAATGTGCTACTTTAGTCAACCTATCAATCACGACCCAAATGGCATCATTCCCCCTGGATGAGCGGGGCAGACCGGTGATGAAATCCATGCCAAAGAATCCCACTTCCACTCGGTGCGGCAAAGGTGAAGAAGACTGCGGGCGATGTTCGCCTTGACACGGCGGCCTGCGTCGCGCTCGACGCGAACTTGGCAACCTCGCGCTTCATGCGAGTCCACCAAAATCTCTGACGAAGATCCTGATACATCTTGGTAGTCCCGGGGTGAATGGACAAGGAGAGTCATGGGCCAGCGGAGAATCAAATCCATAATTCCACGACCTTCGGAACTACAAGTCGCTGCCCAAACCACACAACACCATGCTCATCCTCAGAAAAGCACTTGGCTGTCCCATCTTTGATGTTCTGCTTGATTTGAAAATTATTTCCAAAGGATGATCACAAGATTTGAGATGAATGCTTTTGGAAGACAAGGCTAGGGATCAAAAAGACTTGTGACTTTGTATTTCCATAACTTCTTACAGCAATTGTTCAAAGCATACAGGAAATACAAGGTGTAAGAAAAAGTTTTAATTTCTCCTCATTTTCTTACATTTGAAACACAAGTCTAAAATTGGGATGTTACATAAGTAATATTAATTTGTCTGCTTCATCGTTATTTGGTTGTATGGTTATGATTACATCTATGTTGTAACTGTGCAAGCTAGCTATTGATCTGGGACTAGTTCAAAATACACAAAGGGTCCAGGGGTTGCTTACCTGGGGTACCGATAGTACTATGGATCAGGAAGAACCATTCAAGCAAGCTGATCTGCGAGGAAATTATCCTTTCGAGGGATGAATTGTACCCCGAAACCGAAAAAAATGCTTTTCAAGCTTTCGAACTTCCGATAAGTACCGAGACATTGTCGAATCAGAGCACTGGTACTCTTTTTCGACTTGATTCACGACCAGTTGAGAGTCTCCTCTCACGAGTAATCATCGAATTGCGAGTGCTTTCGCAGCTTGTATGCCAGCTAGCAAACCTTCGTACTCTGCCACGTTGTTAGTGATTTGAAAGTTTAATTGTATGGCATACTTTAAGGTCTCTCTGGTAGAAGATTCTAGGACTACTCTAGCCCCCGAGCCATTGAAAGTAAGTGACCCATCAAAGTACATCATCCACTGGTCGTGGGAATCGTACTGAGGATCCTGAAAGTTCAGGATTTGTCCATTCGATGACAAAGCCTGCCAAGATCTGGGATTGAATGGCCGTTCGGGACATGAAATGGAGGTCGAACTCCCCAAGTTCGACTGACCATTTTGCCATGCGTTCCGCAGTTTTCCTATTCTGGAGGATCGCTCCCAAGGGAAACTCAGACGGCACAACTATTTTGTGCACCTGAAAATAATGTCGTAGTTTCCTCGAAGACATGAGGAGGGCATATAGAAGTTTTTGGACTTGATGGTAACACTCCTTAGGCCTATGTAAAACTTCACTTACGTAGTAAACCGGTCATTATCGTTGTCACGTTCTCGACGATCTGCGCTCCTTTGCTGTGCCATGGCGACTAGATAAATTAGGCGTCTCTTACGGTTTTGGAGAAACCGAGCAGAGCACTCGAAAGATACCTCTTGACATCCTCAAAGGCAGCGTTTGCCTCTTCTAACCACTCGAAACCCTCATGCTTCGTTAGAAGTTTGAAGAAAGATAGTCCTTTTTCTCCCAGGTGTGCGATGAAATGACTTAAAACCACCACGCATTTGCATGATGGCCTTTATCTTTTTGGGATTTGCTTCGATTCCTCGTACAGAGACTAGGAATCCAAGCAATTTTCCTAAAGAGACTCCAAACACACACTTCTCGGGATTGAGTTTCAAGCGGTGCTTTCTGAGGTTGTCAAATGTTTCTTGCTAGTCAGTGATGTGATTAAGTCATTTGATGCTTTTTATGATTAGATCGTCAACATGGGCTTCCAAACTTCAGCCTAGTTGAGGTGAAAAAGTCACTTGTATCAAGCGTTGGAAAGAAGCACCATCATTTTTTAGTCCAAATGGCATTTTGACATAGCAAAATATACCAAATGGTGTAATAAACGTGGTTTTTTCTTCATCTTCTAGACACATATTGATCTGGTGGTAACCAGAATATGCATCTAGAAAACTTAACACTTCACAACCAGTAGTAAAATCAACCAACTGATCGATACGAGGTAAGGGGAAATCATCTTTTGGATAAGCTTTATTCAGATCAGTGAAGTCTAAGCACATACGCCATTTCTTGTTTGATTTCCTAACCATTCTGGGTTGCCCAACCACTCTGGTGGTCAACTTCTCTTATAAAGCTTTGTTTTAAGTAGCTTGTCCAATTCGACCGAATAGCATCTAAATCGATTGGGGCAAATCTCTGTATTTTTGTTTCTGGGTACTTTGTTAGGCCATAAAGCTAGCTTTGTCTCGATCACTTCCTGGGGACTCGGTGTGAGGACCACTGGAATATTGAAAATGTGCTTAATTAAAATTATCTTGTAGCACAACTCTTAATCAAGGAATAATCTTGCCCCTTTATTAAAGATCATGCTAGAAGTATAAATTTAACTAGTAACAAATCAATATTCAGGACTCCGGATATATGTCTTACAATGGTTCCCAGGATCGGTGACCATTGCACATATATCCTTAAACAACATTGCATCATACACATACAAGTCATACATTTACATAATTAAACATAAGTTTACAATTTTGTCTTAGTAATACAATATCAAGTGACTTGGTCACTATAAAGACTAACGTGAGCGAGAAAAAGCGACAAAACCACCAATGGCCCTATCACTGCGAGGCTATTGCGTGGAGGAAAAAAATAGCTTCACTCGTTAGCGTTACCACGATCGGCATTAACGGGCACTTCATACAAATAACCATCCTCACACACAATAGGTTATAGCACCTTGAGTACGGAAGGTACTCAGCAAGACTTATACAAACTAATAAAAGAAGGTGTTTGATAGGACCTATTCAAAGGATTAGAATTTGTACATGCATAAGGTTACAACAGGAAGGCATAATGGTTCAATTTTGCATAAAGCAATACATCTTAACCTACAATTGCTAAGTTTTGATAAAGCAATTTAATAAATCAAATTGGACTAAAACAGCAAGTAATTGAAAATAAATGTAAGCGATACATTGCATGAATTCCCTCATCTTTGAACGAACACAATCCAAGTGAAAGAAAATTCTATCACGGTGACATCAACTCAAGTTATAGATCCATGACCGTGGACATGGCTATTCGAATAGTTTTAATACCACGCAGGGTGTACAACTTACCCACGACTTAGTCATCACGTTGCCTACGGATGCCTCGAATGATGACACACTTCCTTTGGTATGCCGGCGTAGGAAACTAAGATTTGACATTTTTTAACAAGTTGACACTATTGAGTTGGATAACCCATGTGTGAACTGATCTCACTTAAACAACGACTGATAGCATCTGCTTAACCGGGGCACACATGTTGCGTTAGGAATGCCAATGTAACACCCTGGCTATTCGGAAGCCAAGTTGTCACCTAATTAATCTAACAATCTACACAAAGAGGAAGAATAAGAAATAGAGTATCAACTAATGGCAGTATCAAAACAACCAAGACATGATGAAGGTATCCTTCCTTCACCATCTAATATATATTTATTTCAGTTCATTGATAATAAAAGTTCACATGCAGTAAAAAAATCAACATCAATGCGAAGAAGGTATCCTTCCTTCACCAATTATAATTTAATTATTACAGTTCATCATTAACAAATGCAAGATAGAACTAAAATTTAATCTTGAACATGAATTGGATGATGTGAACAAGTAGTGTGTGTCTACTCCCTCCCAAGTGAGCCAACATCAGGGGTTACCTAAAACAACAACAACGCAAGAGTGAGTCCACGACTCAGCAAGTAAAGTGAAAGAGACAACACATATACAAACATGACATCACCATTTAAGAATGCGAACATTGCATCGAATGAACACTTAAGAAAAACATGAAATGAATGAATGTAATCAAGGATGGACTGCACACATGCTTATACCGGTATAGCTAGTGACACACCGTCGGTGTTCATAAGCCCGCACCTTAACAAAGTGTGGGGATCCAAGTCCGTATGAAGAACGTTTCATACAGGTGTCCAATCTGCCCATACTGGAATTGATGGGTCTTACGTGCCCATACTGGTATTGATGGGTCTTTCTATCCACTCCCGTGGACGGGACATTACAATGTCCAAAACTGCCCACATTGGAATGGTGGGACTTACTCTCCACTCCTGTGGATAAAACATGAATGAGGATGCATGAACTGAAGTATGAACTATGAAAGACATCATATATATATACTCATGTATATAACGCATAAGATAAGGACATAATCTTTGAATATTCTCATGGATATCAGGAAAACACAATACAGTCATCAAGCATGCATCATACTCCAAGCATATGAACAACAAAGTACTTGCCTTCCGCGTTGCAACGCGTTAGCGGGCAACGAAGGTGCTCCCAAACCCGTAGCCTCGCCGCCTAAACAATTCAATAAATGAAATAAGAACCACATGGAACGCAACACGACTTAATACTCTACAATACTCTTTTGAATACCCAAGCAATAGCCGAAATCCCAAATCTGAAAAACAGACGACACCACGGAATCGGATGCGGACAGCGACCACGGTATTGGCGTAACTATTTACAGGGACTCGAAACGAGGTGAACCCAGCTCCCACATAAACTTAACGATCATACCTACAACGCTCTAGTTGATGAGGTTGTAACACTCCAAATATTTATTTAAATGAGAAGAAAGATTGTAGGGAGGAGGGGTGAATAGAGGAGTGGTTTTAAGGAAGTTCGGGGATTTTTGCGTAATCGGAAAACTTGGGCTGTGGGCTGAAAGCCCACAACACCTGGCCCATTAGGGCAACCATCCAAGTAGAGGGGGCAGCCATGCTACTGTAGCACGCACTGTAGCGCGCCACTGTAGCAGCCCCTCCTCCCATTGCATCTCCACCTCTTTTCCCCTCCTCCCTTTGTGGCGGCCAAGAAGAAGGAAGAAGAAGAGAGAAGGAAGAAGAGAAGAAAGCGGGATCCCATCCGGGTTCGTGATCTTCAGCTGGGCCAAGGTAACTAGCTTCGTTTGTTGTTGTGTGTTTAGTCGTAGATCCAAATCGAGTAGTTTTGGCAAGATTGAAGTCGGTCTGTTAAAGTTGCAATTCTGTCCAGAACGTTGCGCGGCCAGTTTCATGTGTTTAGAGGCCGAATTAGGAGGTTTGGTCTCCTAGAGATATGTAGATTTTGTTCTTATCTTTCAGTGGCCACCAAGATCACCCAAATCCGATTAACGGTCAGGAAGTTATGAATTTTTTAGTATCGCTGCTCTGTTAATCTGTCAGTTTAGAACAGTCTGTAGAAAATGGGATGAATCTGCTAGTTAAGTTCGAAATCAGAGGACCTCAATATAACGAAAAATGTAGGTAATTTCCATACCTTTTGATAGAGATAAAGAACGCAAGATTTGGACTTTTGTAGCAAAAGTTATGATGGTTTTAGTGATCTGTCCAGAGAACCCGACGTGATAATTGTTGCTCTGTAGGTTGGCTTGGTAGAGGTAGTAGTTGGCATAATCAAAGGGCTCCCCAACTAAGTTTATTTAGGTAATTAAATTACCTTTCCAGAAAGTCTGAGAACACCTTATTTGGACCCTGAGCGGAAAGTTATGTATTTTAGAAGTTGACTATCCGCAGTGATCACCAAGCGATCGCTAGGAATTGGAAGATTGGAAAACACTTGGGAGTTTAGCGAGTTCGTTTGTGTTGTACTTATGCTTTTGGTCCAGTATGTTGGACTTAGTCTGGTTATATTTATGTTCAGGTAGGAGCGTGATCCGGGGCAGCGCCCTCTTTAAATCCACCGCTCTACGCGGTTAAGGCAAGTATTCGGTTATAGCGTATTTTCGGTTGTATGATAAAATTGTTGTGATTGCTTGATGTAGCCTTGCATGAATGTTAGCGTAATGAGTTTTCCTTTTATCTTGATGAATGCAAGCTATGGTTAATGTTTCCCTGAGCGTTGCTAAATCTTACATGTTGTTATGTACATGTTAAATTCTTGGGTATGAAAGGCGTGGGCATGGAGCATTTGCATGTTTCAAGCGTGTTGGATACTTGGTCATGTATGCATGTTTTGATATATGATAGCGAAGTAAGGTTGCTTACATGATAATGAGAATATGATGTAATCCGCTTATGAATATGTTATCATGGCGCATATGCATGTTGAGAGCATCGGTGCCACAGTCACGTGGTGACCAAGTACATATAGTTGAGTCCCGTCATGTAGATGACGGGCAGAGGTCCCGCGTTCGTGGAATGTGGGCTATGAATAAAGAGGTCCCCATCATTAAAGTGATGGGCAAAGGTCCCTATACATGTGATGTATAGGCTTTTGGTCCCTGTGCGGAGGGCACGAGGCGAGGAGGTATCTGACGACGGTTGTGTACCCGCATTCACCGTAAAATGCGAAAGAGATAAAGTTGAAAAGGTGAATTGCATTGGTTGCATTCACATGAGCATGAAGGCTATACTTTGGTGCATTGTTTATCTTGGATTATTGATGCTATGAATGATAACTTGTTAGCCTTGTTGGTACTTGCTGAGTCTTTGGGCTCACTCTTGCTTTGATGTGTTTTAGGTACAAGCGCAAGACCACGCATGCATGGGAGGAGTAGATGTTTGGATGCACGCACTACCACTCAATCTTAAAATTACTTATGGATGGTTTGAGTTTCAGATTAACTGTAATAATGAGAATAGCAAATTTTGATTATGTTTATGAGATTATCTGCATGCTTGAAAGAACACGATTATGAAGGTATTGATAAATGCCATGATTAATTGTTGGAACCTCGGTATAGTGACTATACAAAGGAGGTTTTGCCGAAAATTTGTAATTGATCTTAGTTTAGTTTAGTTTAGTTTAATTTTAGTAGCATTCCAGGCTCATGTCGGGCGGGGTGTTCTGAGAGTAACCAAATCGACCAAATTATTATACTAACGGGTAATTGAAATAGCGATCTGAATCTGTCGAACAGTTAAGACAGCAAGATTAAAACATCCTTAACTTTTAATCTACAACTCCGAATTGAGCGTTCTTTAACAATCTGAAAAGTTTATGAAATTATATACATTAACCTAGTTGGGATGAAACCCTGATTCGTCCATTAACATACACCTATTTTAAAAGACAACGTAGAAGGTAATTCTCGTCAGAATTCTGGACAGCAGATATGAAATCTATCATAACTTTTGACTCGTTCGTTGGATTTTAGTGTTCTTGGTGGCCACCGAAAGCTAAGAACAAGACCTACATAACTCCAGGAGATGAACATCTCAAATTCGGCCTCTAAAACCACGAAACAGACCGCGCAACATACTGGGCAGATTGATATCTACAGCAGACCGACATTGATCCAAGCAATTTTATTCGTTTTCTCTTCTACGACCAAACCACCAACAACAACAACCAAGAAACATTACCCTTGGAGCACCCAGGAACACGAAGATTGAACTGAGGAGACGTCCCCCACCATCTTGATCAGCAGCCTTGCGAAACCCCAATCACCTTCGCGGGAGACCGACAACGAGGAGAAAGACACCGAGGGAAAACTCCGGAGATGGGGCGCGGCACCGAGCCTTGGGCGACCCCAAAGGAGGTGGAGGAGGAGCGACACCTGCTGGAGGTGGCGCACAAGAAGGAGGAGGAGGAAGTGGCGGTGCGGGGAGGAGGAGAGGTGGGAGTGGGGAGGAAACTAGGGTTTGGCCGCCCCTAAGGCCCCTTTGGCGGCCACTAGGTGGGCTTGGGCCCCACGGCTGCCCCTCCTTGGCTCCAGGCGGCTCCTTGACCCACAAGGCCTCCTCTGGGCTGCTGGCCAAAGGCCTAGGCCCAAAACTAGAAGAACCAGAAGCGGCTTGAATTTTCTATTTCTAAGTTCGTCGAGCTGAAATCTTTCTAAGCGAAAATGGGGTATTACATTCTTCCCCTTATGAGTTCGACCCGAATCGCTCACGATCTACCCAAAAAGCGGTTATGCGAAATTAACAACTATTAACACGTACGGACATGAACATATCCGGGTATTACTCGTGCATGCGAGACTCAAGCTTCCAAGTGACATCTCTCTCGGACTGAAAATTCCACAACACAACGACGTAACACGACGTCTGATCTAACACTCAACCCGGTGCTTCCAGGTACACTCATTGGACAAAACTCGAAGGTAAGATCTCACTCGATGGTCAATGGCGCAAACAAAACCTCAAACTCTGGATCTCCCAGGTACTCACTCAACACGAGAACATACAAGACGTTACGTACTCCGCGCACGGACTCGTGACAGTCCTGGTGATACGCCAACTAGCGAAAACAACCCAATGTACCTTGAGTTAACCTTCCCATTGTTGCTGAACCACACAACATGCACATAGAACGCGGAACTCTTGTTCCACCTCTCAATTGAACTCTTCACTGAAAACAAGGATCACCTCCTTTAACCGGAAACATACAATCGAATTCTTTTTAAGCAAACTCTTTTACCGGCAAAACAAATCTGAATAAGAAAGATTCACGTCACAACTAGACGTTACTAACTGGGTATTGAAGAGTAAAATCCAGAAATCAGAATTTCATCCAGAAAACCTTTCCACCTTCCAAGTGGCTGTCTGCGAATAAACATCACGAAAACCAGAGGAGGAATCAGTTTAAATGCCCAAATCAAAAACTTCTTTATTCTTCCTGAACCGATAAGAACCACACATACCAAAATCGAGTCAAACTCGAATTACGAAAGACATTGGTCAACAGCACAAAGCTCAAGCGAGAATAAAGAAAATGCTTCACTAATCAAGAAGACATCTTTTTCCTTAGTTTCACTTTTTGGAATAAAATATATCTCCAACCTTGGAATTCGAATTCATCACATACCACACGGTCTCAAACCTCTTCATTTAACATCCTCAAATTGGACTTAAACCGAAATACATCATCACCTCCAACTTTCAAGAATAGCACGTCAGAATCCTCGGTACACCCGCTCATGACCTACATCAGAAGGGTTCTATCGACAATCATTCCACTACTCAGAATACTCCATATTTCTATCTCCTCTACACACAAATCTTTGGGCAACCAAAAGTCTAGCATGAAAATGAAAAGCCCAAATTTAACCTCCAAGACCCCTACAACGAATTCCTCTTATAACACATGGTGAAATCATCAGATTAAATCTCTAACATCCCCACAATTCCGACATACTCACTCATTGACATCATCAGGAATCACTCACACAACATCGCCATACCTTCCAATTGTGTTACTCTATAAAATTGATTAAGGTTTCCATACATTTGATAATCCCCAACATTTCAACATGAACCAAAGTTCTGGAACTACACTATACCATAGGTTCTACTTAGTCGAATACTATACAGTTTTACTTCGAAGCCATACATTCCATCTGAATCAACTTCCCTCCAAGAGGTTCAGGTCAAAAACCAACTCATCCTCTATTACTCCTCCAATAGCTTGGTAGCAAAATCTCACCCCTACAATCACTTAACCACCACCAAACAGTTGACAACTTACGCTTTGTAAAACTTTGCAACACAAAACTGCTGATCCTTTCTCAAGAGAAAGAGACGATCAAGGACAAATTTCACCACACAGGAAAATGTGGCTGCTCACAGTGAGCACGAAATCAAAAGAAATAATCTGGTAATGAAGATCTGGGAAAACGAAAATTGAGTTCACAACGGAGGGCACACATCCCTCGAAAAAGGGAATAACAAATAACCACCAATAAGAAAAAAAATGACATTGCGATTGAAACTCGACAACTCTAGAGTGAAAAGAGCATAAAGTTTATGAACAATTCAAATAACTACAACTTACAAAACTTAACTCAAATTCTCAAATATTCCTACTGCACTCTTTCCTTTATCACTGAAATTAATTCTTTAACTAACATCGCTTTGCCACAACGAACAAGATAAGGTCTTTAGTCCAAACCACAAGGACTAATTAAGAACCAATAAAAATTCTTCAATACGTCATATTTTTTCAGAACAGTTCAACTACACAAGAAACATGAGATCCAAATAATCTCAGCCACCAAACTCGAAACATTTCCAATTACAGAATTTCGCGAAAAGCAAGTAGATTATTCTCCTCTTAAAGGAACCAACATAACTTCTTTGATTGCAACCTCACGTTGCCAACTCAGACCAAAGAGCCTTTTAAATTAAACCACACAAATCTCTTAAGAAGCAGCATGATAATCCAATACCTTAATTTATTTAAAATAATTTCAGCTACCAGATGATTCATGAGCTCCAAAATATCGCGAAAGCTAAACTTGAAATATTCTCATCTAAACAATATCACCAAAGGCGATCAAATTAATACAGGTATTAACATCAATTTCACAACAACAATTAGAAAACACTTCGAAAGACCCACGAGAAAAGAATGGGTTGATTCTTCCTCAAAAGAAGAGACAAATGGAAACAATTTTCACCAACTAGAAAACTCATCTACCACTCGCACTGAACACGGGACCAAGGAAAAAAAACCAATTAAGCAATGAACTCATAGAACATAAGTGGAGTCCACAGTTGAAAGCATAGGCCTCACAAGAAGAGAATATCGAACCTTAACAGATAAGAACAAACAAGTATTCAAAATCAAAGCACTCGCATCACTGAAGAACCATTATAACCTTGCAACATATCGCTACTCGATAAACTTCATTTACAACATAAATCCTGAACCCCCAAAAGATCATGAACACAAAACTTGAAGTTTGATCATTTAGAAAATATCACCATGGGTGATCAAATTGCTACGAGAATTAACCTCATTCTCACATTTTGACGATTTAATAATATCGACAACATATATTAGTACCAAGAATCATTAAACTTTATTACTCCATCCTAAAACTTCCCAAAGGAAACATAAACCACAAGATTGAAACAAATTTATTATAACCAGATTATGCTATGCAATAACAATATCACAATGCACGCTATCAAAGACTACTTACGAAATCCAGCTACTCAACTGTTGGTGTTGCTCAACACCTTCTTCAGCGCTCATTAACAATTGATGATTGTACTAATCATGTGTGTACATGCGGTACTAATTCCATTGCAATCACATAACCATATATAAACATAGATTCACATTTCACCTTTGATCAGAAATCATTTCAAAACATGACTAAAGATTCACTAACATAATTTTCTATAAACAAGGTTTCACGAATCGATACACCAGCACCCATCTGGTCCTTTATACAAGTTTCAACAATTTTAGCATATCAGGAAATAGATGAATATAGCTCTTATGTAAGATCTATAGGTTCTGAACGGATATGGACAGTCTTTATTTAACATACACCATGTATCAAATACAAGGACATTTCGAACTAATCAATTTCACTTTCATGGATGGTAGTTAAGAATAATTAATTTGCACCATGCTAATATCCCAACTTGGTAACTCATATCGTAACAATTTATTCGTTTAGTTATAACTTCTCATTTTAAGCATGGCAAGACATCACAAAAGGATTCTAACACCTTACTTCAGCAAAAGAGAGACTTCAAACCTCAACGCTCGAAGTAATCCAAAAGAAACACATAAAGCCAAAGCTTTCCCATGCAAACGAACTTACAGCGGGAAACTCTCACTAACCATGCTATCAAACGAGTAAATGAGTCGTTCTTTTTCAATGAGAAAGAAGGAGCAACCATGAAAACATCAATCTTGCGAATTGACAATGTTCACAAATAGTAAAAGCAACTCAACTGTCGAAAAGCAATAATTGTTTCAGAGAACCAAGAGAGATCTATTGAAAACCATAAAATATCATGAACCACAAACCCAGGAGAAATTCATCAACCACCGCAGGACAAGAATTGCCAAATTCAGAAATCAAGAAAGAGAACAACTTTCTAAAGCAACTCACTCTTAACACCTGAAACTATGGTACTCGGGGTAACTACTCCTCTAACCACGTACTGTGAACAGTGGTGTAACCTGGTGAATCCCAGAGTAACAACCACGACCTCCACTTCTTATCATCCGTTAACAACACGCTTCACCAAAATACTCAATTATGAATATACAGGATCATCTCATGACAATCATAGTATTAGTTCATATTAACAACACGAACGATAGTACGGAAGCAATTCAGGTACAGTTCAACATGATGAAATACACCACTAGAAATGCGAATACGATGGATTACCCAAACCCCACCTCACGTACACGTGTGTCATTTAATAACTTAATTACCACGGACCTAAAGCCGCTCACGATACCAACTGTAACACCCTGGCTATTCGGAAGCCAAGTTGTCACCTAATTAATCTAACAATCTACACAAAGAGGAAGAATAAGAAATAGAGTATCAACTAATGGCAGTATCAAAACAACCAAGACATGATGAAGGTATCCTTCCTTCACCATCTAATATATATTTATTTAAGTTCATTGATAATAAAAGTTCACATGCAGTAAAAAAAATCAACATCAATGCGGAGAAGGTATCCTTCCTTCACCAATTATAATTTAATTATTACAGTTCATCATTAACAAATGCAAGATAGAACTAAAATTTAATCTTGAACATGAATTGCATGATGTGAACAAGTAGTGTGTGTCTACTCCCTCCCAAGTGAGCCAACATCAGGGGTTACCTAAAACAACAACAACGCAAGAGTGAGTCCACGACTCAGCAAGTAAAGTGAAAGAGACAAAACACATATACAAACAGGACATCACCATTTAAGAATGCGAACATTGCATCGAATGAGCACTTAAGAAAAACATGAAATGAATGAATGTAATCAAGGATGGACTGCACACATGCTTATACGGTAGATAGCTAGTGACACACCGTCGGTGTTCACTTAAGCCCGCACCTTAACAAAAGTGCGGGGATCCAAGTCCCGTATGAAGAACGTTTCATACAGGTGTCCAATCTGCCCATACTGGAATTGATGGGTCTTACGTGCCCATACTGGAATTGATGGGTCTTTCTATCCACTTCCATGGACGGGACATTACAATGTCCAAAACTGCCCACATTGGAATGGTGGGACTTACTCTCCACTCCCGTGGATAAAACATGGATGAGGATGCATGAACTGAAGTATGAACTATGAAAGACATCATATATATATACTCATGTATATAACGCATAAGATAAGGACATAATCTTTGAATATTCTCATGGATATCAGGAAAACACAATACAGTCATCAAGCATGCATCATACTCAAAGCATATGAACAACAAGGTACTTGCCTTCGCGTTGCGGCACGTTAGCGAACAGCGAAGGTGCTCCAAACCCGTAGCCGCGCCTAAACAATTCAATAAACGAAATAAGAACCACATGGAACGCAACACAACTTAATACTCTACAATACTCTCTTGAATACCCAAGCAATAGCCGAAATCCCAAATCTGAAAAACAGACAGCGCCCTGGAATCGGATCTGGACAGCAGCACGGTATTGGCCGTAACTATTTACCCGGGACTCGAAACGAGGTGAACCCAGCTCCCACATAAACTTAACGATCATACCTACAACATCTAGTTGATGAGGTAACCCAAATCGGCCAAATTATTATACTAACAGGTAATTGAAATAGCAGTACAGAATCTGTCCGAACAGTTAAGACAGGAAGATTAAAACATCCTTAACTTTTAATCTACAACTCCGAATTGAGCGTTCTTTAACAATCTGAAAAGGTTATGAAATTATATACATTAACCTAGTTGGGATGAAACCCTGATTCGTCCATTAACATACACCTATTTTAAAAGACAACGTAGAAGGTAATTCTCGTCAGAATTCTGGACAGCAGATATGAAATCTATCATAACTTTTGACTCGTTCGTCGGATTTTAGTGTTCTTGGCGGCCACCGAAAGCTAAGAACAAGACCTACATAACTCCAGGAGATTAACATCTCAAATTCGGCCTCGAAAATCACGAAACAGACCGCGCAACATACTGGGCAGATTGATATCTACAGCAGACCGACATTGATCGAAGCAATTTTATTCGTTTTCTCTTCTACGACCAAACCACCAACAACAACCAAGAAACATTACCCTTGGAGCACCCAGGAACACGAAGATCGAACCGAGGAGATGTCCCCCACCATCTTGATCAGCAGCCTTGCGAAACCCCAATCACCTTCGCGGGAGACTGACAACGAGGAGAAAGACACCGAGGGAAAACTCCAGGAGATGGGGCGCAGCACCAGGCCTTGGGGCGACCCCAAAGGAGGTGGAGGAGGAGCAGCACCCTGCTGGAGGTGGCGCACAAGAAGAAGGAGGAGGAAGTGGCGGCTGCAGGGAGGAGGAGAGGTGGGAGTGGGGGAGGAAACTAGGGTTTTGGCCGCCCCCCTAAGGCCCCCTTTGGCCGGCCACTAGGTGGGCTTGGGCCCCACGGCTGCCCCCTCCTTGGCTCCAAGGCAGCTCCCCTTGACCCACAAGGCCTCCTCTCGGGGCCTGCTGGCCAAAGGCCTAGGCCCAAAACTAGAAGAACCGACGAAACGCCGAATTTTCTATTTCTAAGTTCGAATTCGAACTGAAATCTTTCTAAACGAAAATGGGGTATTACAGCCAACCCAAACAAAAGAAATACAGGTTGTGTTCGCTACACATACTAGATTGTAATCGTCATCTTTAAGGTACGTACATGCGATAGAACACATATACGCCCTCACCCTTCTAAGAACATCTGATACCGATATAAAACTCACATGGCATAAGACACAGCCCGAAGACCTAAGCATCTATGCCATATAAGATCAATACACATGTCCTTACTTCCCTGTTTCCAACTCAATAGCATTAACTCTTTACTTAACCAAACAGTGCCCATACACCGCGTGTGGAAGTACGTCGGGACTTCAATAGAATAGTAAGAGTTCAGTCCTTAATTGTTCCAGACAAGTCCACCACATTTCCCAATCTCGTGCACGAAGGCACCACCACTAGCATCCTCTTGTCGAGATCAATTGAAATTTAAAATTCAGTTCGATTTAAAGAAAGCTGGACAAAGAGTTAAAATAGTAGAGATTTATTTGTTGTTCCCATGTTTGACAAGATAGTCTTGTCAAACTCTAACGTTCTATGGACTGCATGGCTAAGCAAATTCTGAAACTACATGATGTAGTATACAGTAGTACTCTAAGTTTGAGTGTATGATTAGATTTAAGGTAATCCACAAGGTTAGGTCATAACTATATACTAACAGATCATCAATAATTTTTAAGGAGATAGCATGCAAGAGCATCACTATGGTTTGTAAATCTACAGTTTAAAAATTGGCATCAACATGGTGCAAAGAGGATGCTTGCCTTGATAGTAATATACTTCTTGTGCAGGCTCTGGTTGCTCAGAAATAGAATCAAATACTTCAGAAGAACCAGATTCTAAAAGAAACAATAAAATCCAATAAATACAAGAACTGACAACAAGTACATGATGAAAGAAAAATGTATGATCAATATGGGAATGCATGATTAACAGCATGCTTAAGTTATATCTACCCCAATAAAGATAATAACCCATATTATCATCTACTGCCTTTAAATGACAGAAACTAGAGTTTGGTCTAAATTCTGATTTTGATTTTGAGAAAATTGAAAACAGGGCATTGCAGATTTTAGTTTAAGTGAAAGTGTACCAAGTAAAAGATTCTAAATTAAAGCTTAACCTGACCTTTAGAGTAGATAATACCCTAGACTAACCCTAATCGGTCAGATTACAGAAGCTATCCAAATTTTAAAAGTTGTCGGTTTGGCCAACAACAGATGACAGAGGTAGATCTCTGCTACAAAGCTAAGTGGAAGACAACAAGAATCAAAAGAACCACTGCTTATGCTACGAGGGTTTAGCTAAGAACTAGCTAAGTTGAAAAAGATAACATGGGAAACCCTAGAACCGAAAAGCGACATGAAAGACCAAAAGTTATGAAAACAACTTTTCAGTTTAAAGAAGGTGGGAGTATTACATGTACAAGTGAATGGTTCATATGAGCTTCTGAGGTCCTTAAGGTGCTCAAGATGACAAGAACTAAGGTCTTAGCTTACCAGGATAAGAAAAACACCGAAGGTTCCTAAAACCAGCTCTGATCAACAGAGGGAAAAGTCCCTGGTTTCAACCTACAAAAGATGCTAAACCCATATTACAAGATGAATCAAGCATCTAGGATGGATAAGCAAGATGTAGGAGCAAGAAATCCCACTGGAATGAAAAAGAAGATGGGGAGCTTCTTTGGTCAACAATGGCAATAGAAAAAAGCTAGGGTATTTATATAGAGGTTGACCTACAGGGCAAAGGAGAAGTGTCTAGAGCTGATGAGGTGTCCAATTAGTGCCAAATATCTGAAAAATAGTTGCACAATCGTTGGGAAACATCTCCACTCCGGTCACGAAGCCGGCGGCGGCGCACAAAGGCAAGTAGGAAGAGAGGCAACTCCCTAACATGCGGGCCCCTCCGTCAGCCGCAGTCGCGCGCGCCTCCTAAAACTCAAAACAACATCGACCGTCCGATTGGAAAGGGGCGGCTACGATGAAAATAGGTATTAAGAAAATCTAATCGATATCATTTAATATGGGCCGTGCGATCTCAAACGGACGATTGAGATTTAATGGAGCCTTAAGGAAGTCCGAAGGTTATATTCAAAGAGGAGCGTTGGATTTGAATCCAACGATCGATCTCAAAAAGATACACGTCACTTTAAATGAGATGACGTGGTACCGTTAGATTTGTTTTCCACGGTCAAGATTGATGGAAGATCCGGAGGTCCGAATGTTATCTCGTTATAGACCCTACGATCAAAATCCAACGTTCCTACGAAAATCGGGCCCTAAACTCACATGGTCGAAAGGGGTACCGTAGGATTTGAATTCGACAGCCAAAGATGAATGCACGCCTTTAAGTTCAAAACGAAAAGGGCGGCGCGGTTGGATCTAAGATCAACGGTGGAGATCAAGTGGGAGTCCGGAGGTCCGAATGTTATCACCCCTCCCGATCGCCCGATCTAGATCCAAGGGCTCACGTCTAATTTGACCTCTACCCTAAGAAAATGGTCTAGCCTAAAAAGTGAGAGCCGCACGATCAAGATCCTGCGGCCAGGATTGAATGAGCCCTACGGGATGGCCCAAACGACACAAAGGATCCGGCGCGTTGGTTTGGAAGTCAACGGCCACAATTGGAGGTGCGTTAAGAATTCGATCTAAAGCTGGATGCTGTTGGATGGAGATCCAACGGTGGAGATTGTTTCGCATACGTGGGTAGCCCACGTGGCTTCGCAAATCTCGTCCGTTCGATTGGAGATCAACGGCTTGCGTCACGTGCGGGGTTGGGCTCGAGCCCGAGCGTGATCGAGCCGGACCAAATACACTGGTTGGACCCAACCTCATTGGATTCGAGTCGCTACAGTGCTAGGGTTTGGGTTTAGACCAAAAGAGTTGACCAGACCCTATTCAAATGTTTAAAAAGTTTGACCGGGCTTTAGAAATAGTAAATAAATTTGTAAAATCATGAAATTTTGCAAGGGTGCTACTGGGATGATATATTTCCCAAATAAATTTCGAAAACCACGACTTCACTTTTAAAATTCATAAGTAATTACCTTAACCCGAATAGGTTTATTTAAAGACAAATATTTTTCTCCAAGGCAAAATAATTTCTGAAAATTCAACAAAATTATTTTTGGGCAAGATAATTTATCTAGGCTTTGATAAAAATACTTCACAGTCATAATACAAGCTCTAACTTGTATTTTCTTTGAAGCTTCGAATAGGTTTTGGATTTTGGGCTAGAAAAGGAAAGTTTTCATTTGCAACATAATGCCCAATCTGTAAAAATGAATAGTGGTGCTATGAACAACATCTCATTACTGTTATGAACAGTACATCATTGCTGGTCATAAAACATCTTATTACTGTTCATAAAATTGGGACTGTTACAAACCTACCCCCCTTAAGAAAATCTCGTCCCCGAGATTTCAGAAAAGATAGAAGTTGGGAAAAAGTGAAGTTGAAATGATTTTTATGGAAATCCAACATCTGTTGTCTTTATTTCCTTCAAAAATAGCAAAGAAAGATTTTACATAATAGCATAGTATTATTATTACATCTTCTTTTACATTGCTTTGTTTAACCTTGCCTTTCTTGATTCAAAGGCAAGTTCTAAACAGCAAAGAGATGGGGGTGCTCAATCTGCATTAGATCTTTGTGCTCCCAAGTGGCTTCATCCTCAGAATGATTAGCCCACTGAATTTTCAAAAACTTGACAATGCGACTTCCGGTCCTGCGTTCCATTTCGTCGAGAATACGCACCGGTTGCTCTTGATAGGAAAGGTCGGGTTGAAGATCAAGATCCTCATACGCAGTTGCCTCAGTAGAAACACGAAGGCATTTCTTCAGCTGAGAAACATGAAAAGTATCATGCACTGCTGAGAGAGATTCAGGTAGTTCCAGTTGGTAAGCCACGGCTCCTCGTTTTGCAATGATTCGGAAAGGTCCGACATAACGAGGTGCTAGCTTTCCTTTCACCTGAAAACGGTGAGTGCCCTTCATCGGTGATACTTTAAGATAGACATAGTCATCCACCTCAAAGCTTAACTCACGACGACGATGGTCAGTGTAGCTCTTTTGACGTGATTGTGCAGTTTTCAAATGGTTTCGAATCAGGCGAATTTGCTCTTCTGCTTCTATCACCAAGTCCGGACCATAGAATGGTCTTTCACCCGATTCTGACCAATTTAATGGAGTCCTACATGCTCTTCCATACAAAGCTTCAAAAGGTAACATTTGAATACTTGCTTGGTAGCTATTATTGTAGGAAAACTCCACATATGGCAAAGATTTCTCCCAATTTTTGCCATAGGATAGCACATAGGCTCGAAGAAGATCCTCCATTACTTGATTCACCCTCTCAGTTTGACCGCTAATTTGAGGATGATACGCAGTGCTGAAAGAGAGTTCAGTCCCCATAGCTTGATGAAGACAATTCCAAAAATAGGAAGTGAATTGAGGTCCTCGGTCAGAAACAATAACCTTCGGAACACCATGAAGACAAACAATCTTAGCAATATAAAGCTCTGCTAATTGCTTGCCACTGAAAATGGTTTTGACAGAAATAAAATGAGCCACCTTCCTTAGACGATCAATGATTACCCAAATGGCATCGGATCCATTTGGAGTCTTGGGAAGACCGGTAACAAAATCCATTCCGATCTCTTCCCATTTCCAGTGTGGAATAGGCAAAGGGTGAAGGGTACCGGCTGGCTTTGGGTGCTCGGCTTTAACCCTTTGGCAAATATCACATTCAGCAACATATTGAGCAATTTGCCTCTTCATTCGGCTCCACCAAAATGTCTTTTTCAAATACTGGTACATCTTGGTACTCCTAGGATGTAAAGAAAACTTAGAGTTATGAGCCTCTTTAAGAATTAACCCTCTTAATTGAGGATCTGCAGGTACCACCAAACGATTGCAACATCGAAGGACACCGCAGACATCTTCAGAAAAATCGTTGGCTTTACCTATTTTCAAGTTTTCCTTGATCTCGGCTACCTCGGCATCAGTTTTCTGAGCCTCCAGAATTTGAATTTCTAGCGTGGGCTCCACTTCTAAAGCAGCGAGAAATCCTTCCCCCACCATTTCGAGACTTAGGCGCTGAAAATCAGCACACAAGCTCTTAGCCACAGGTATAGAGGCTATGCAGTTGCACTGTGACTTTCTGCTTAAAGCATCGGTCACAACATTGGCTTTGCCTAGATGATAATGAATACCCATATCATAGTCCTTGAACAATTCAAGCCATCTTCTCTGTCTCATATTCAAGTCAGCTTGAGTGAATATGTATTTCAGGCTTTTATGATCAGTATAGATCTCGCAACGATTACCAAGAAAATAATGTCGCCAAATTTTCAATGCATGAACTACGGTAGCCAATTCCAAATCATGAGTAGGATAATTGACTTCATGAGGTCGCAACTGCCGGGATGCATATGCCACAACTCGGCCTTCTTACATAAGCACACAACCAAGTCCATGGCGAGATGCATCGCAATAAATATCGAAGCTCTTATGAATATCTGGGAGGGTGAGAACTGGAGCTTTAGTCAAGAGGGTTCTCAAAAGCCGAAAACTCTCCTCACACTTAGCTGACCATTCGAATTTCTTCTCCTTCTTCAAAAGCTCAGTCAGAGGTCTTGCAATTTTGGAGAAAGTTTCAATGAACCTATGGTAATGACCCGCAAGTCCAAGAAAACTTCGGATATCAGGAACATTCTTGGGCTGTTTCCAATCCAGTACATCTTGTACCTTGCCTGGATCAACAGCAATACCTCCTTCAGATAACATATGTCCCAAAAATGCAACTTGCTTGAGCTAGAAGGCACACTTGCTAAATTTAGGATCAATGATGCACGTGAAGTGTTTCTAACACAAGCCTCAAATGTTGCTCATGGTCTTTATCAGACTTGGAATAAATAAGAATGTTGTCAATGAACACGACAACGAACTTATCCAAGAAATCCATGAACACTGAATTCATAAGATTCATGAAATAAGCTGGAGCATTGGTTAGACCAAAGGACATGACAGTATACTCGTACAACCCGTAACGAGTAGAAAAAGCTGTTTTAGGGATGTCCTCAGCTCTAACCTTGATTTGATGATAGCCCGATCGTAAATCAATTTTTGAAAAGACTCGGGCTCCAACTAACTGATCAAAAAGATCATCAATACGAGGCAAAGGATACTTATTTTTTATGGTGACTTCATTTAATGGACGGTAGTCCACACACATCCGCAAAGTATTATCTTTCTTCTTGACAAATATGGCCGGGCATCCCCAAGGTGAGGAACTCGGTCGAATAAATTCTTTGCCAAGCAATTCTCCGAGCTGTTTCTTTAATTCAACCAGCTCATTGAGAGGCATTCGATAAGGACGTCTGGATATAGGAGCAGTTCCAGGAACTAGGTCAATTACGAACTCCACTTCCCGATCTGGTGGCACTCTGGGAAGGTCTTCAGGAAAGACATCAACATATTCACAAAAAATTGGTACTGACTCCAATGAAGGAGTAGCATCAACTTAGTGAGCACAAAGATGAGAACCCACGGTCTTGGACTGAAAAATGACTGAGGTGCCGCTTTCATTAGTTAAAGAAATGGATCTTTGAGCACAATTAATTTGCCCCAGGTTCTTGGACAACCAATCCATTCCTAAAATAACATCCAACCCTTTAGAATATATCACAATCAAATCCGACCAAAAGTCTACCCCTTCAATATTTATGTTGACATTACGGCAGACTTGATCAGTCATAAAGACTGATCCAGGTGAGTGGATGCTATGGGGTGGATGAAGATGATGCACAACTAACTGATGTTGAGCAGCAAACTGCCTACTAACAAAAGAATGGGATGCTCCAGAATCAAATAAAACACCAGCAGTGCTGAAATTAACTAGGAGCATACCAAGGACAACTTCAGGAGTATCAGCTGCTTCTTCAGCGGTAATCTGATTCACATGGCCTCGAACTGGAACTGGGTCAGGCTTGACCACGGTCGAGGAAGATGGTGCTGGACGCACAACAGCTGGAGAAGGTTGAATAGGTGGTATCCCATGTGCCTTTGCATAACATTGGTTGGCAAAATGTCCTGGGCGTCCACAATGATAACAAATCACACCCGGCCTGACATTGACAATAGCAGGTGGCCGATTCCCACTAGGCCTTGGCTGAGTAGTGGGAGGAGATGGACGAGGTGCAAACACTGCCGGCCTCGGTGAAAAAGGAGCTGGTGCTCGCGGAGGTCTAGGCAACCACATGCGAGGCCTTGGTGAACTGCCACTAGCAACAAACTGAGAAGTCCTCTGTCGCTTGTATGACTCCTCCAAAGCCTTACTCTTGCTTTCATCAACAATGGCTTTGACAAGATGGAAGAAATTTAAAGTCATGCAAAGCTACGACCATCTGCAGCTTCTTGAATGACCCATTCAAGAATCGGTTCCGGCAGCGAAGGTTAGTCAAACATCATCAGGGGCATATCTAGCCAGGAAGTTGAATTCATGCAGATACTCGGTCACAGACTTTCGCCCTTGCTTAAGAGCGAGAAACTCCTGCTGCTTGATCATCATGACTCCCTCAGGAATATGGGCTTCACAAAAGGCCTCCATGAACTCATCCCAAGTAGGGACATGTCCAGCAGGCTGATTGGCGAGAAGATTATCCCACTAAATGCTAGCCGCCCCATCCAATTGGTAACTAGCATAAAGGAATTTCTCCCTTTCGGAACATTGAGCAATCAATAGCTTCTTCTCAATAGTCCGAATCCAATCTTCAGCTTCCATTGGATCTTGGGAACTGGAGAACATCGGCGGGTTAGTCCACTGAAAATCAGCAAGACTTCCCTGCACATGATGGCCTCCTGCTCTGACAGCTGGGGTAGCAGTGGAAGAAGTGTTGCGCGCAATTTGCTCCAAAATGCGCATCTGGTCCATTCGGTTGCGCTCAATTTGCATGAGCACATCAGCCATAGTGGGTGGTGGAGGAAGCTCCTCTTCCTGAGGACCACCTTGCGGACCATGAGAACCAGAGGGTTCAGTCTGCTCTCCCTGAGAGTGGGGCACTGGAGTTGAAATGCCCTTCCCTTGTTGTGTTTGCGCACGAGTAGTGGGTCCTGTCATCCTGTTACCACACAATGGTGAACAACATAACAAGGATATACTCGCTCAAGCACAAACAAGGTTATAAATAGAAAAGAAACAAACACTACACTTATAATGCATTATGTTATGTCATGCATTCAGATCAACACCAAAACCATAAACTTCATACATACAACAAAAGAAGTTCGGTCCCAGTCTCATATAATAGTCGGCTATCAAGGTCATAATACAAACCAAAAGTCTGACATACATAACCTTTACAAAATACCACTACCCTATTACATTTAATAAAGGGCAACTACTTGTCAACATAACACTTATCCACGAGGGTTCATCGTCGAGGAACTAGCATAAAGATCACGATTAAAGTTCACGAAACTCATTCAAAGAGATGAGCCCTGGGGAACCGTGTCAATAGGATCCAAAGGACTGATGAGACGCCTCGGAGAACCTAGTAATGGCTGATGACCTCCAGGAGGTGCAGTCCGCAGAGTGCAAGGAAAACCTGCAGTCATCCGGGCTTGACGCACTTGTCCATAAATAGGAACACACCCGGCTACATATGGAAGTCGATAAGCTGGTGGTGCAGCAGCAGCGGGAGAGATCTCGTTGTCACCACAAAGCACGTTACGAGGAACGCGATTCATGTTGACTCCAAGTCTAAGGTACTCCTGGGCCTCGTTAAGACGATGCCGAAGTTTCCCACAACTCCTCACAAGGTACCGATGGATTTGGTCCATGATGTGGACCATCCTGCCAACCGTCGCACTTTGAGGTCTTCCCAAACTGTATCTCATCAAACGTGCCCACTTCTGCACTAGGACCTTGCTTCGGGAAGTGATCATAGGGTGGTTGAGACAACTCCGTCAAATCATGACGAAGAAGGCGCATCATCCTACTAGCAGCTTCCTGAATAGCCATAGGCTCAGAAGTAGCAAGTGATTGGACACAGTATGGGATACTACCCGCCACCTGCCTGGCGATGACGTTGATGATGGCATGGTACTCTTCCATCCCGGTTCCTCGATCTCGTCGATAAATGGCGTACTCCGGCTGGTAGGTGAAATTAGCTCGTCACATCATGTCCCGCGGCAAAGCCGAAAATCCATCCACATCCTCAGCTCGGGTCTCCTTGACCAAGTACCATCCGCTCATCTATAGACAAAAAGGCAAGGTAAGAAAACAATTCACTCTTGAAAGATCAACAGAAAAGTGAGAAAAGAATTGTTACTTGAGAAGATAAGAAATAAAAGATGTCATCCTTAAACTTTCAAAATTATATTACTAACTTGAAAATAATTTCTCAGAAGACTCTCTAATGACTTCGGCCACGCTATTTCTAACCTACAGGCAACGTATGCTCTGATACCAACGCTTTGAGGACCCCGGAATATTGGAAATGTGCTTAATTAAAATTATACTGTAGCACAACTCTTAATCAAGGAACAGTACTGCCCCTTTATTAAAGATCATGCTAGAAGTATAAATTTAACAAGTAACAAATCCAATATTCAGGACTCCCAGATATATGTCTTATAATGGTTCCCAGGATCAGTGACCATTGCACATATATCCTTAAACAACATTGCATCATACACATACAAGTCATACATTTACATAATTAAACATAAGTTTACAATTTTTGTCTTAGTAATACAATATCAAGTGACTTGGTCACTCTGAAGACTAACAATGCGAATAAAACGACAAAACCACCAATGGCCCCATCACTCATGAGCTATTGCGTGGAGGAAAGAAATAGCTTCACTGCTACTGTTACCCGATCGACGCTAACAGGCACTTCATACAAATAACTGTTCTCACCTGCACAATAGGTTATAGCACCTTGAGTACGGAAGGTACTCAGCAAGACTTATACAAACTAATAAAAGAAGGTGTTTGATAGGACCTATTCAAAGGATTAGAATTTATACATGCATAAGGTTACAACAGGAAGGCATAATGGTTCAATTTTGCATAAAACAATACATCTTAACCTACAATTGCTAAGTTTTGAGAAAGCAATTTAATAAATCAAATTGGACTAAAACAGCAAGTAATTGAAAATAAATATAAACAGTACATTGCAAGAATTCCCTCATGCTGAACCAGAAAACAAACCGAAGTGAAAACAAAATTCTATACAGGTGACATCAACTCAAGTTATCGTCCATGACTGTGGACACGGCTATTCGAATAGTTTTAATACCCTGCAGGGGTGTACAACTTTATCCACACGACTTAGTCAGCCCGTTGCCTTCGGATGCCTCCGAATGATGACACACTTCCTTTGGTATGCCGACCGGGGAAACTAAGATTTGACATTTTTCAACAAGTTGACACTATTGAGTTGGATAACCCACGTATGAACTGATCTCGCTTAAACAACGACTGATAGCATCTGCTTAACTGGGGCACACATGTTGCGTCAGGAATGCCGACCCAAACAAAAGAAATACAGGTTGTGTTCGCTACACACACTAGATTGCAATCGTCATCCTTAAGGTACGTACATGCGACAGAACACATATACGCCCTCACCCTCCTAAGAACATCTGATACCGATATAAAACTCACATGGCATAAGACACAGCCCGAAGACCTAAGCATCTATGCCATATAAGATCAATACACATGTCCTTACTTCCTGTTTCCAACTCAATAGCATTAACTCTTTACTTAACCAAACAGCGTCCATACATCGCGTGTGGAAGGACGTCGGGACTTGAATTAAATAGTCAGAGTTCAGTCCTTAATTGGTCCAGACAAGTCCACCACATTTCCCAATCTCGTGCACAAAGGCACCACCACTAGCATCCTCTTGTCCAGATCAATTGAAATTTAAAATTCAGTTCTGATTTAAAGAAACTGGACAAAGAGTTAAAATGACTGAGATTTATTTGTTGTTCCCATGTTTGACAAGATAGTCTTGTCAAACTCTAACGTTCTATGGACTGCATGGCTAAGCAAATTGTGAAACTACATGATGTAGTATACAGTAGTACTCTAAGTTTGAGTGTGTGATTAGATTTAAGGTAATCCACAAGGTTAGGTCATAACTATATACTAACAGATCATCAATAATTTTTAAGGAGATAGCATGCAAGAGCATCACTATGGTTTGTAAATCTACAGTTTAAAAATTGGGATCAACATGGTGCAAAGAGGATGCTTGCCTTGATAGTAATATACTTCTTATGCAGCTCAGTTTGCTCGAAATATAATCAAATACTTCAGAAGAACCAGATTCTAAAAGAAACAATAAAATCCAATAAATACAAGAACTGACAACAAGTACAGGATGAAAGAAAAATATATTATCAATATGGGAATGCATGATTAACAGCATGCTTAAGTTATATCTACCCCAATAAAGATAATAACCCATATTATCATCTACTGCCTTTAAATGACAGAAACTAGAGTTTCGGTCTAAGTTACAGTTTTCAGATTTTGAGAAAATTGAAAACAGGGCAGATTGCATATTTTAGTTTAAGTGAAAGTGTACCAAGTAAAAGATTCTAAATTAAAGCTTAACCTGACCTTTAGAGTAGATAATACCCTAGACTAACCCTAATCGGTCAGATTACAGAAGCTATCAAAATTTTAAAAGTTGTCGGTTTGGCTGACAACAGATGACAGAGGTAGATCTCTGCTACAAAGCTAAGAGGAAGACAACAAGAATCAAAAGAACCACTGCTTATGCTACTAGGGTTTAGCTAAGAACTAGCTAATTTGAAAGATAACATGGAAACCTAGAATCGAAAACGACATGAAAGACCGAAAGTTATGAAAACAACTTTTAGTTTAAAGAAGGTGGGAGTATTACATGTACAAGTGAATGGTTCATATGAGCTTCTGAGGTCCTTAAGGTGCTCAAGATGACAAGAACTAAGGTCTTAGCTTACAAGGATAAGAAAAACACCGAAGGTTCCTAAAACTACTCGATCAACGAGAGGAAAAGTCCCGTTTCAACCTACAAAAGATGCTAAACCCATATTACAAGATGAATCAAGCATCTAGGATGGATAAGCAAGATGTAGGAGCAAGAAATTCCAATGGAATGAAAAGAAGATGGGGAGCTTCTTTGGTCAACAATGGCAATAGAAAAAGCTAGGTATTTATATAGAGGTTGAGCTACGAGGCAAAGGAGAAGTGTCTAGAGTCGATGAGGTGTCCAATTAGTGCCAAATATCCGAAAAATAGTTGCACAATCGTTGGGAAACGTCTCCACTCGATCCACAAAGCGCGGCGCGCATGAGAGCAAGGAGGAAGAGAGGCGACTCACGACATGCGGGCCTCCGTCGGCACGCGATCGCGCGCCCTAAAACTCAAAAGAACATCGACCGTCCCATTGGAAAGGAGGCTGTGATGAAAATAGGTATTAAGAAAATATAATCGATATCATTTAATATGGGCCGTGCGATCTCAAACGGACGATTGAGATTTAATGGAGCCTTAAGGAAGTCCAAAGGTTATATTCAAAGAGGAGCGTTGGATTTGAATCCAACGATCGATCTCAAAAAGATACACGTCACTTTAAATGAGATGACGTGGCACCGTTAGATTTGTTTTCCACGGTCAAGATTGATGGAAGATCCGGAGGTCCGAATGTTATCTCGTTATAGACCCTATGATCAAAATCCAACGTTCCTCACGAAAATCGGGCCCTAAACTCACATGGTGAAAGGGTGCCGTGAGATTTGAATCCGGCGGCCAAAGATGAATGCGCGCCTTTAAGTTCAAAACGAAAAGGGCGGCGCGGTTGGATCTAAGATCAACGGTGGAGATCAAGTGGGAGTCCGGAGGTCCGAATGTTATCACCCCTCCCGATCGCCCGATCTAAATCCAAGGGCTCACGTCTAATTTGACCTCTACCCTAAGAAAATGGTCTAGCCTAAAAAGTGAGCGCCGCACAATCAAGATCCTACGGCCAGGATTGAATGAGCCCTACGGGATGGCCCAAATGACACAAAGGATCCGGCGCGTTGGTTTGGAAATCAACGGCCACAATTGGAGGTGCGTTAAGAATTCGATCTAAAGCTGGATGCTGTTGGATGGAGATCCAACGGTGGAGATTGTTTCGCATACGTGGGTAGCCCACGCGGCTTCGCAAATCTCGTCCGTTCGATTGGAGATCAACGGCTTGCGTCACGTGCGGGGTTGGGCTCGAGCCCGAGCGTGACCGAGCCGGACCAAATACACCGGTTGGACCCAACCTCATTGGATTCGAGTCGCTACAGTGCTAGGGTTTGGGTTTAGACCGAAAGAGTTGACCAGACCCTATTCAAATGTTTTAAAAGTTTGATCGGGCTTTAGAAATAGTAAATAAATTTGTAAAATCATGAAATTTTGCAAGGGTGCTACTGGGATGATATATTTCCCAAATAAATTTCAAAACCACACTTCACTTTTAAAATTCATAAGTAATTACCTTAACCTAATAGGTTTATTTAAAGACAAATATTTTTATCCAAGGCAAAATAATTTTGAAAATTCAACAAAATTATTTTTGGGCAAGATAATTTATCTAGGCTTTGATAAAAAATACTTTCCAGTCATAATACAAGCTCTAACTTGTATTTTCTTTGAAGCTTCGAATAGGTTTTGGATTTTGGGCTAGAAAAGGAAAGTTTTCATTTGCAACATAATGCCCAATCTGTAAAAATGAACAGTGATGCTATGAACAACATCTCATTACTGTTATGAACAGTACATCATTGCTGGTCATAAAACATTTTATTACTGTTCATAAAATTGGGACTGTTACACCGGGCATGTCGGACGCTTGCCATTATTACTGTTACACAGTACATTATTATTGTTCCTCGTCGTCGTCCAACTCCTTTCAACCACTCGTTTTCCCTACCTGCTCAAGAGTAGGAAGCGGCCCTTTTGATGAGTCACGGTGTCCCGATCTTCCGATAGGTTCAATTGGTTTCGCTGTGAGGACGTTGGCGCTTTGAGGCTTTCGACCGCCAGATCGTCACCTCGCATTCGCTACACCGCACGATATCGTTATCAACCACGTTCGCACGCGATCGACCTTACCACGAGGGTTATTGTTCCTGCAAGCAATCGAAGCAACTCACAAGAACAAGGAAAATGCAATCTAAATTGTATTGCGAATATGAATGAAGTTCACAATGTGGGTTCTCAAACCGATAAACGGTGAAACGCAAAGTGGCGAATAATCTAAGAAAACCCAACCTAAACCGTGGCGGTGCTGTATATATAGGGGGTAACGTGAGGGGTTGACCTAGGTTGTGCGACCATGGGGAAGGCGTACACAACCTAGGCTTTGACCCCGACACGCCACAAGGCCCTATTAGGCCCAAAGCGGTGTCGCAGCACCTAATGACTGGTCGTAGAGCGTGAGACCTAGTCGTGCGGCTGATCGTCTGTCGTAGTCTTGCGAACCTTGTCGAGGAGCTTGAGATGTGGTCGTAGCGCCGTTGGTCCGGTCGTGAGTTGCGCGAACCTAGTCGAGGATCTTGAGACTTGGTCGTAGCGCCGCGGATCGGTCGTGAGGGCTGTGCTGGAGTGCAGTCGAGCGCCGCGAACCTAGTCGAGGATCTTGAGACTTGGTCGTATGCCGCGGGATCGGTCGTAGGGCTTGTAGACACAGTCGTAGACCTTGGGGATCCATTATTCTAAGTAACAACAGTATCACAATTATTAGGTAGTATACCATTCTCGCATAGATAAATTATTAGCACCTAGAAACGAGCTCACCTCATAATTTAAGTGACGTGCACGAGCTCTTGTCATAGGGCCTTGTAGTTTCGCAACTGGATCTCAGAGGATTTTGTGTAGTGTGTTTGTGTAGTGTGTGTATCCAAGGAGTGATGTCCTCATCATCCTCCCCTCTTGAATTGGAGTCGTCCTCGACTCAAACTCATCTGCTTCTCCCACGTATGTCTTCAAATCAAATGTTAAATGTGGGGCTAACCCCAAAATCTGCAGTAGCTCCAATTGATAGGCATTGTCATTTATCTTCTTAATTATCTTAAATGGTCCATCACTCTAGGCATCAATTTTGATTTTCTTAACTCGAAACACATCTTTCCTCAAATGCACCCAAACTAAATCACTCCTGCAAATTTTATTTCTTTCCTACCTTTACTTCAAAGAACCCTATACTTTTCAAGTCATACGCTCTATATTTTCTTTAGTTGTTTCATGCAACTTAAGAACAAATTCAACACGCTTCTTAGCATCTAAATTAATATGTTCAGAGGTAGGCAAGGGTAGTAAATCAATAGAACACGGGGTTAAAACCATACACTACAGAAACGGACTTACCTTGGTGGTGGAGTGTACCGACCTATTGTAAGCAAACTCTTCTTCTTCGTCCCACATCTTCAAATTCTTCTTTAAAACAGCCCGCAACATGGTGGATAACGTGCGGTTGACAACCTCCGTTTGTCCATCGGTTTGGGATGGCACGTAGTAGAAAACAGCACTTTGTCCCCAATTTGTTCCAAAGTGATCTCAAAAGTGGCTCAAAATTTTGTGTCGCGATCCGAGACAATAGTATTGGGCACTCCATGTAAGCGAATGATTTCTCGAAAAATAAATCAGCTATGTTTGTAGCATCATCGCTCTTGTGACAAGGTATAAAATGTGCTATTTTAGAAAATCGATCCACTACTACAAATATCTTGTCTCTCCCCTCTTTGTCCTTGGCAATCCTAAAACAAAATCCATAGAAATATCCTCCCAAGGGCGCTAGGAATAGGAGAGGCATATAAAGTCCATGTGGATTGAGGCGGGACTTAGCTTTGTTGCATGTAGTGCAATGAGCCACGTAGTGCTCAACATCGCGCCTCATCTTTGGCCAAAAGAAGTGGGCGCCAGCATCTTCTGTGCTTCTTTGCTCCAAAATGCGCCATCAAACCTCCTCCATGCGCCTCTGCAACAACAAAAGACGAACGGAGCTAGCCGAATGCATAGCTTGTTAGCACGATAGATCAAATCATCAATTATCACATATTTATTCCATGTTCTCCCTCCTTTACAAAGCTCAAGCACTTCTTTAAAGTCCAAATCAGTAGCATATAACTCCTTAATGGCCTCTAAACCAAAAATCTTATGGTCAAGTTGAGATAACATGGTATAACGTCTAGAAAGCGCATCAGCAATCACATTGTCCTTACCTTTCTTATGCTTTATGACATATGGAAACGACTCAATAAATTCTACCCATTTAGCATGTCGTTTATTTAGGTTAGCTTGGCTTCTAATATGTTTTAGCGATTCATGATCCGAATGTATAACAAATTCTTTGGGCCATAGATAATGTTGCCAAGTTTGAAGCACACGAACTAAAGCATACGCTTCTTTGTCATAGGTAGAATAATTGGACTAGGCCCATTTAGTTTCTCACTGAAATATGCAATGGTTTAGCTTCTTGAATCAATACACCACCTATCCCAATCCCGCTAGCATCACATTCAATCTCAAAAGTCTTACCAAAATCAGGGAGTTGGAGTAGGGGTGCTTGGGTGAGCTTCTCTTTCAAAAAGTGGAATGCCTTCTCTTGCGCAGGTCCCCATTGGAATGGCACTCCTTTCTTTGTCAATTCATTAAATGGTGCAGCAATGGTGCTGAAATCCCGCACAAAACGTCGATAGAATCCAGCAAGTCCATGGAAGCTCCGCACTTTGTGACACATGAGGGCGTCGGCCGAGCTTTGGATGGCTGCGATCTTTGCCCCATCCACCTCAATTCCTCGTGGTGTCACAACATAACCAAGAAACGCAACTCGATCGGTGCAAAAGGTGCACTTCTCAAGGTTACCAAACAAACGTGCATCTCTCAAGGCATTAAAAACAGCACGTATATGATTCAAGTGTAGCTCATGTGACTTGCTATAAATCAAGATATCATCAAAATAAACCACCACAAATTTCCCAATGAAAAGACGTAAAACCTCGTTCATTAATCGCATGAAGGTACTAGGTGCATTAGTTAGACCAAAAGGCATCACTAATCATTCATATAGTCCGAACTTAGTTTTAAAAGCAGTTTTCCATTCATCTCCTAGTTTCATTCTAATCTGGTGGCGACCACTGCAAGTCAATCTTTGTGAAAATAATAGCGCCACTCAACTCATCAAGCATGTCGTCTAGCCTAGGAATAGGATGACGATACCTTATGGTAATATTATTAATGGCTCTACAATCAACACACATACGCCAAGTTCCATCTTTCTTAGGAACCAAAAGAATAGGAACAGCACAAGGACTAAGGCTTTCTCTTACGTACCCACGGTCCAAAAGATCTTGGACTTGTCGCTGAATTTCATTAGTCTCCTCGGATTGGTCCTATATGCAGACGGTTTGGCAAAGTCGCTCCGAATCAAATCAATTTGATGCTCTATCCCTCGAATAGGGGCAACCCTGAGGTATATCACCGAAATACATCCACATACTCCTGCAAAAGATTAGCAACAATGGGGCAAAGAGCTAGATATATCTTCAAGTGGAAATAAAGCATCTTTGCATATCAAAGCATAGCATAGTAGCTCATTATCACAAATTTCAGCAAGCTCAGATTTAGTGGCAAGCATGACACACCCTTTCAATTTAATTCCCTCGACCTTGGAACTAGGCGCCACTTTCTCCTTTTTAGGTGGGTAAACATGTTTCGCTATTTGCTGATTTTCAGAATTATGTTCATTGGTGTTTCTTTCATTGCTAGCACGCTCTACTTCATCTTTCACAATTTCAGTAGGTGTCAAAGGCAACAACTTAATCTTCTTACCCCTATGTGAGAATGAGTAGGTATTAGCTCTACCATGGTGCAAAACATCATTATCATATATCCAAGGCCTCTGAGCAACAACGAGCATGCTTGCATAGGCACTACATCAAAGTCGGTACTATCTTTGTAATTACAACTGAAAATTGTACTCTCACAACTTTGTTTACCTTTAACTTACCACACGAATTGAACCATTGGTCTGTAGTAGGGACGTGGGTGTGGTTGTGTGGTCAAACCAAGCTTCTCGACCATCTCAGAGCTTGCAAGGTTATTGCAACTCCCTCCATCAATGATGACTCTGCAGGCTCTCTCTTTCACGAGGAATCTGGATTGAAACAAGTTGTGCCGCTGATTTTGTTCCGCTCTCTCCACTTGTGCGCTTAGCACTCATTGCAAACAAGGCTCACATGAGTCCTCGTGTCAACAAAGAACTACTTGTTCTTCTACATCATCAAGATCACTATCTGCCTCGCCTCCTCCACGCAATGTTAGCTACAAGCACATACTCATCCTCAATATCACTAGCACTTACATAACCTCCGTCTTGGTGGCAAGGTAGGCTCACGACTTGGGCGATCCCTCATGACATGGCCCATTCCCTTGTAACGATGGCAAATAATCCCGATCAGACGACTGTGGAAACAACCAAAGAAGAACTCTTGGTCGGGCCTCGCACACTAGTAGATTTGTTTACCTCGGGTGCATGTGTTGGTGTCGGAGGTGTTCTTTGAACGCCTACTCGAGGAGGCAGCAGACCGTGTAGCTAAAGGTTGGACTGTTTTAACGTGCCCTGATGTTGATCGTGGTGTAGACGCGTGCTTCCAAAATTGTTCCTTGGACTCTGCATCGACCACCAATTCTTTTTACGCCAAACAAGCAAGGTGGAACAATCTAGGAACACTATCATATTCTTTGTAATCAACTATGTCCTGAATTTCACGTATTAGTCCTCCATAAAAACGTGCCATAGCACCTCTTCATCCTCAATAATATCACAACGCAACATACTAATTTGCAGCTCGTGATAATATTCTTCTCTGAGATCTATTGCCTTGGTTTAAGCGCTGCAATTTCTTACATGAAGTCTCGTTTAAAAGAGGGTGGAATAAATCATTACGCATAGCAACCTTTAAAGCATCCTGTAGTAGGCGCTAATCCATCATTGCATACTCTACTCCACCAAATGATGGCAAAATTTTTAAATTCACTTGTAGCTTGCCTAACTCTATGCACTTCGGAACTAAGTGAGCATTAAATTTCTGTTCTACCGTCATCTCCCAATCTAGATATACTTCAGCATCATAAGCACCCGCAAAAGATGGTATAGTGAACTTGACTTTAGCATATGGATCATCATTATCACGTGCATTATGTTGTGGAAAGTTATTACCTCTCATACCTTGACGGTTGAAGTTCAATCGGTTCCGTTGTCGTGCATCAAGGGCATCGCGATTGCGCATCTCATTATCGTTGTCGATCTCATGGTCGTGGATCGCACCTTGAGGATCCACACGACCATTGTTCGCGGTTGATTGGCCATACCATCAATACGTGTATTGAGTGTTGCAATGCTAGCATTGAGCTGTTGTAGTGTAGCATTTGTCTCTGCAAACTTCCTTCGATGTCGTCATTAATAGCATGACGGTGCTCATCCAACACCCTTGTAAGCTCTTCCCTCACAACACAATCTTGCGATTCAATTCCTCACCGCCATTGTTAGTAGGAGACAAAAGACAACACAAATGTATTATCCCTACCAACCGCTAGGTGGTGGAAGGTGGAATCACACACTCTCAAGCATCTTACCAAGCTCTTATGAATTTCTTACCAAATTGCGCGGGTGGTCCGATCGGAGAGGTGGGATGTATGGCTCACGGCGGAGGCGAATGCGAGGATCCAAATCGAGGGCCAAAAGTGCGTGGAGCTCGGACAGCAATGTTTAGTAGCAAGGAGTAGCAATAATGAAATCAGATTAGCAATGTTAAATCAAAGTCCACGATGACTCGCCACGATTCTTTGGTCCAAACGCGCTCCTAGCACTAGCTCGAGCAAGCCGAAAGATAGGGTAGATACAAGCTCAAAGAACAAAGTTGCAAAGCAACCGTTATCTCTGTGGGTGGTCGTGGAGCTCGGTGGGTTGTCGTAGACCAATCGAGGGTGGTCGTGAGCCAACCGAGGTGGTCTCTTTTTCTTTTGATTCTCTTTTTCTTTTCTTTTTTTTTTTTTTTTGATTCTCTTCTTCTTCTTTTTTGACTCACTAAACCCAACCTAGGATTCCTTTTTTTTATTTTGCAAGTGACCTTGACTCACAACTCTTCAAAACCCTTTTCAGCCTAAGGATAGAATAGGTCACAAACTTTTCCTGAGAGCAGGGGTAATAAGGTAATAAAAGATACTCTCTCTCTCTCTGAACTTTGGCTATCTCTGTTTGGCTATGGGATTTCTTCTCGGTCCTTGTTGGGTCGAACACGATATGATGAGTGTGTGGGTGTCCGAGAGCAAAGCTGAATGATAGACTTGCGGGGCGAATACTCGGCGGTGGTCGAACAGAAGGTGGTCAAATCGAGTAGGTGGTCGAATCCGACGAGGTGGTCGAACTCGATGTAGGTGGTCGAATCCGGTCGGGTGGTCGAATCCGAGTAGGTGGTCGGATGGGAATGTTGGCTCGAGTAAGTGGTCGGATGGGGTGGTGTCACGAGTAAGTGGCCGGATGGGGGTGACTCAATTCTCGGCTATAGCGCACAAACCTAATTGCAACGGATGCAACAAAGGACAAGCGAGATACACGATAACCAAAACAAAGAAAGACTCGACGCTAGAAACTAGATCACGACGACTAGACCAGCAACAAAGACACCGACGATGGACTCGAACTCAACAACGCGAATACGAAAACAAAATTGCGAAAGGCACAACGTGGTTTGACAATGGAAAGACTAAGATCTAAAACTTTTTGTAGGGCAATTTTACGGACTATAGGTGATGGAAAACAACTAACAAAGGGGATAAACGAGATTACCTAACGGGCAACCTTCGCTCGATACCAAATGATGAGTCACGGTGTCCCGATCTTCCGATAGGTTCGATTGGTTTCGTGCGTGAGGACGTTGGCGCTTTGAGGCTTTCGACCGGCGATCGTCACCTCGCATTCGCTACACCCGCAAGATCGCCGTTATCAACCACGTTACGCACGCGATCGACCTTACCACGAGGGTTATTGTTCCTGCAAGCAATCGAAGCAACTCACAAGAACAAGGAAAATGCAATCTGAATTGTATTGCGAATATGAATGAAGTTCACAATGTGGGTTCTCAAACCGATAAACGGTGAAACCGCAAAGTGGCGTAATAATCTAAGAAAAACCCAACCCTAAACCGTGGCGGCTGCGTATATATATAGGGGGTAACGTGAGGGGTTGACCTAGGTTGTGCGACCATGGGGAGGCGTACACAACCTAGGCTTTGACCCCGACACGCTTAAGGCCCTATTAGGCCCAAAACGGTGTTGCAAGACCTAATGACCGGTCGTAGGCGTGAGACCTAGTCGTAGCGCCGATGATGCAGTCGTAGTCTTGCGAACCTTGCCGAGAGCTTGAGATGTGGTCGTAGCGCTGGCCGGTCTGGTCGTGCGCCGCAAACCTAGTCGAGGATCTTGAGACTTGGTCGAGCGCCGCGGACGGGTCGTAGGGCCTGGCCGAGTGCAGTCGTAAGCGCCGCGAACCTAGTCGAGAATCTTGAGACTTGGTCGTGCGCCGCGTGGATCGGTCGTAGGGCTTGTAGACCTGTGTCGAGACCTTGGGATCCATTATTCTAAGTAACAACGGATCACAATTATTAGGTAGTATACCATTCTACATAGATAAATTATTAGCACCTAGAAACGAGCTCACCTCATAATTTAAGTGACGTGCACGAGCTCTTGTCATAGGGCCTTGTAGTTTCGCAACTGGATCCGTAGGATTTTGTGTAGTGTGTTTGTGTAGTATGTGTATCCGAAGGAGTGATGTCCTCATCACCTTTGCCGGAGTAATAGTCCTCGAGTTTTCGTTGGAAAACTCAACAGTTGCGACGGTCTTATCCTTCCTTTTTATGGAAAGGACACCACCTAGGCTTGTCGTTCTTTTGATCGGGGCGCTTACCTTTGCCTCGGTCGGAGTTTGGTTTGGAAGTGCGTGGCTCCTTATCGCTTACGGCGAAGACCTCCTTGGAACTGTTGGCTTGAGGCTTTTGACCCTTCGCCTTGTTCTTTGATTTCCTGGCCTTTTTGCCCTTCTTTTTACCACTTTCGCCTGTCTCTTGAGGTATGTTGTCCTCCTGATCGATGGTGTTATTCCACTCGACTGCTTCAGCGGTAGTCGCATACCGATCAGCCATCTCAAAGAGTTCGCCGACAGTGGCAGGAGCATTCAAAGCGATGTCCTCCATTATCCTTCTACTGCGGACTCCATGCTTGAAGGATCTAATAACAGATGAGTCAAAAACCTCTAGAATTGAATTATGAACCTGACTGAAATGCTTGATGAATTGGCGCAGGGTTTCGTGGTCGTTTTGTCTCATCCGGTGCAGGTCGTCCTCCTTTCCAGGGCGGTTGTAGGTGCCCTAGAAGTTCGCCAGCAGAAGGTCGCAGAGGTGTTGCCACGAGTAGATCGACTCGAGTGGTTGGTTTAGCAGCCACGATCGAGCAAACCCTTAGAGCACGGTTGGAAGGTAATTCGCCATTACATGCTCTCCTCCTGCTGCTGCTCGGACAGCTGTTATGTAGATCTGAAGGAATTCGATGGGATTTTGAGATCTATCGAACTTCTCCATGTTCACTGGTTGAAACCATGGCGGCTAGCGAACTGCTCGAAGGTCAGGCGAGAATGCCCGACATCCGGTAATAACTTCTTGATGCCTTCTTTGTAGGAAAGAAGGGTTGTTGTCACCAGGTGATCGTACAAGACGATGCCCGATCACAGGTGGACTTGACCTCGATGAGCCTCGGATACGAGGAAATACTCGTATTCCATCCGCCGCTGATTTTTGGTTCGGAGAGGTGAGTGATCACCTCTCCTGAGAGCTTGTTGATCGTTAGTCATTCGAGGAACCTTTCTTCGACTGGAGTTAAGGTTAGGGGAACGACGTGACCTGTAGTCACGTCGATCTCTGTGCAGTGAGTTGTTCGAACGACTGGTTGCTGATGGAGTCGTACTGCTACGACTTCCGGAATGATGTCGGCGAGGAGGCTCCAGTCTTGCCATCATGCTCTGAAGCCTTCGTGCGATCTCCCCGGCGAAGAGATCGTAGCCTGGCACTCGAGCAAGCTCTCGAGTTGGATTCTCGAGCAAATCGTTGATGTGCTAGAGTTCCTGGGCTTCCTTTGATCGTGATCGAGCACGCCCAACAAGATTTTTCTGGGCCGCTATTCTCCTTCGTCGAGTTGTCTCAGGATTACCCACATCAGATCCTTGAGTTTGTCTTAGTGGAGTGTGAGTATGTCGAGGATTTCCCGTACGCTCATCAGGGTGTTGACCCTGTTCATCACCGGTGGTGCTCTTGCCATTATCATGAGGGGGTGCAGTGTGTGCTCGTCGGGGAGTGTCGTCAATCCTGCCTCTAGGAGAATGATCATTATCAGAGGAAAGGACGAAGACCTCCTGTTGAGGATCTTCACTTGCGCTCGAGGCCTCCTCGCTTGAGGAGTAGTCGAGAGACACGATCTGGCGACTTGGAGTAAACCACTCTAGGAAGGGGAACTCTGGGTCATAACCGTCTCTGTCTGCAGGTGTGCCCTGTGAAGGGATGGTCGAACTCGCAGGAAAAGCGTGTTTGATCCCCTCCTATGTGAGGTTAACCAGAGACAGAGAACCACCAGGTGTTGATGAAGCTCCAAAATGATGGCTTCCAGAACTTGCCTCGCCAGGTCGGACTGCCTTAGGTGGACTTGAATATTCGGAGTGAGAACTCTCGTCATGTTGTGAGTCTGCCTTGACGCAATCCTTGTTGTGGTCGGATTGACCCTTGCCCTCTGAGAAAACTGATCCCTCAGCTGGACGTACTGTTGTGGGGGTTAAGGATCTCTCCTCAACTCCATCGATGGCATGGTCACCGGGATTTGATGAAAGATCCCTGGAGGCAGCATCACCATCGGATGAATTACTCGCCTCAGAATCAGCCGCATCCATGACAATATCTACGTAATCGGCCAAGTCGAACAAGTTCTCCTCGTTCCACTCTCCTGCCATGGAAGCATTAAGAGAAAAAGAGAATATGTTGACAAGGAATTACCAGAAGATCCCTAGGGACGGCGCCAACTGTCGGTATTTTAGAACCGATCTTATGTAAAGATTGTTTGATTCGGGGGGTCTCCACAATTGATCACACAGAAAGAATGATACAGGAATTTTTTATACAGGTTCATGCCTCCTGCGAAGAGAATAACAACCCTACTCCTATGTGTATTGTATTGTGTATGCTGATTACAATCAAGGTAAAGTCTAATGCTTGTGCTCCTGATTTTCTCTTCCCGCCCCTATTATCTCTGACTAAAACCCTTTTATATTGCATGGAGAGATAGTCGTTCCTCCAGATCAAGAGATGTCTCATTATTCCATATAACAGACGTAATAATGGTAGTAATCACCGGAGTAGTAACCCCTCCACATCGCCTGGTAGTTACTTGTCAGAGATAATGATGCGTCACGTGCAGTTACTCCAGAGAATAAAAGCGTATATTAACTGCTTAGATCCCGTAATCAATAGAGCCTACAGACAAGTGGGCCCAATTGATTACAGGGTGGTCATAGCTGAGCTAGTCATAGAAGAACTTACGACTAGGGGGTAGTCGTAGAAGGACTTACGACTAGGTACTGGTCGTAGAGGAACCTACGACCAGAGGTGATCGTAGAAGAACTACGACCAAGGGGTAGTCGTAGAAGGACTTACGACTAGGTACTGGTCGTAGAAGAACTTACGACAAGAGGTGATTGTAGAAGAACTTACGATCATAAGGTAGTCGTACAATATTTACGACTATAGGGGTGGTCGTAGAAAGACTTACGACCACCTGGTTGGCTTTTCCCTTAAGATCATAAGGGGTATACCTAAGGACCATATGATGGTATATTTACCTATAATAAGGATTATAGATAAATAATAAAATAAGGATTATTAGATCCTCATCAATAATCATCTTATAATGTCCGTTTAACACACTTCCGAAGTATGCGACTAAGTGATTGTCACAAAACCTTTCAGAAGTTTCATCTTTCAACCATTGACTCTCTCGTTGTACCTACAGCCACCCAAAACCTCATCGTGGTTGACATACAACGTTGGACAGGGAAGCGGTGATCGTCCCGCGATGTGACCTTAGAAAAGGATACACACCTCCACCCACAAACTACCTGAGATGTCAATGCCAAAACTCCACAACTTACTAAGTTAGACTCGTCCCACATCAGGCATGTGGTTGTACAGTTAAAGCCCAGTTCAATGACGCACAAGATTAAGTCATTGACAAGTTACTCAGGCGAGACTACCACAAACCCATAGTGTACTCATCGTACCCTCCATATCCACCGACCACTCGTCCGAGCGAAAACCATTTTGTTTAACTAAGACCAATGACACACCCTATCATGGTACACAAATTTTAACAACAGTGACGAACCACCACGATTCCATATATCATTAAGTCAAGATTAATCATTATGACACATGTGATAATGAACTCATTGTATCTAAGCTGAACTAAGCATCTCTACGATACCTATGTTGGTAATAAAAATATTTTCAACTAAAATTACCCATGTTAAGGTGACAATGGATTCATGGAATTTAAATAATCAATGGAGGCATAACGACAATAGGTAATAGCTAAACCCAAAATAATTTCTATAAAGATAGCATGCAATTGTATAAAACAATATAGTTTTGAAATCATAGGTTTAATATGATCAAAGGAGCATGACTTGCCTTGGAATAAATCTTGGGATTGATCATGATCTTGGTGAACTCCTCCTTGCTCAAAACTTTCTGAAGTATGAACGTCAACTCGCAAACAAGTAAATAAACCAAATAAATAAATAACAGAGAGAAAAAACTCCCAAAATTAAATAAAAATCTTAGATAAATAGATCTTGAAAATAGATGAATTTAGGAATTTGAATGGGCTCAATCGGAATTCAGATGCAAAAGATATGGGTTCTGGAAGATTGAAATCACATAAATTGATGAAAATCGAAATTATGGATTTACTAGAATTATCTTTCTGAAGGAAAAGATAGTTATGATGTCAGCATGACGTTAGTAGAGGACGTTCGGACGGGATGAAACCGATCTGACAGGTGGGTCCCACATGTAAGTGCTTGGCTCACAAGGGCTGGGTCCACTAAGGGATTGGATTGGCTAGGGCTTTGGTGTTCAATGTGAGCATCAACGTGGATGCTGTAACACCCTAGCTCAACATTGAGCCTGGAATGCTACTAAAATTAAATTAAACTAAGCTAAACTAAGACCAATTACAAAATCTCGACAAAACCTCCTTTGTATAGTCGCCTATACCGAGGTTCCAACAATTGATCAAGGCATTTATCAATATAATCATAATCAGGTTCATTCAAGCATGTAGAATAATATCGTAAACATAACCAAAACTTTCTATTCTCATTATTACAGTTAACCTGAAACTCAAACTATCCATAGCTTCTAACAGGTAAACATAACATTTAACAATAATTTCATAATCCAATTCACTCATGCATAAGAGATAATCATAGGAATGTAATCAAATTAACACTATTCTCACAACCATAATCAGAATCATAAAACAACCATGGGTATTTCTCAGCGGTCTATTTATTCTTATATGAAGCTAAATGACAATTGCTTTAATGTTGTGAGGTAGTGCGTGCTTTCCAATTCATCTACTCCCTCCCATGCATGCCAGTCTTGCCAGTTGTACCTAAAACACATCAAAGCAAGAGTGAGCCCAAAGACTCAGCAAGTACCAACAAGGCTAACCAAGTTAACATTCATAGCATCAATAATCCAAGATAAACAATGCACCAGAGTAAAGCCTTCATGCTCATGTGTATGCAACCAATGCAATGCACCTTTTTAACTTTATCTCTTTTCGCATTTTACCGGTAATGCGGGGTATACAACCGTCGCTGTGTACCCTTGCCTGTGCCCTCCGCAGGGACCAAAAGCCTATACACCACATGTATAGGGACCTTTGCCCATCATCCAATGATGGGGACCTCTTTGCTCATAGCCCACATTGCACCAATGTGGGGACCTCAAGCCCACAATACATGACGGGGACTCAACGAATGCATGCTTGGTCACCACGTGACCAAGCTTCAAAGATGATCTCAATATGCACATGCACAACATCTATTCATCATCAATATACCAAGTACAATAACAACGGACATAAATAGAGCATAATCATACTTGGAGCATTCACCAATCTCAATATAAACATCATGCCAAGAACCTTACTTCGCTATCATATATCAAAAACATGCATGTATGACCAAGTCTCCAACACGATTGGAACATGCAATTGCTCCATGCCCACGTCTTTCATATACACGAATTTAACATGTACATAACAACATGTATGGTTTAGCAACGCTCAAGGAAACATTAACCATAGCTTGCATTCATCAAGATAAAAGGAAAACTCATTACGCTAACATTCGTGCAAGGCTACAACAAGCAATCACCACAATCATATCATACAACCGAAAATACGCTTATAACCCGAATACTTGCCTCAACCGTGCGAAAACGGGCGACGCGGTGGGTGCTGCCCTTGGGATCTCGCTGCCACCTGGACAAGAAGATAACCCCAAACTAAGAATAACATACTGGACCAAAATCATACATCACATTACAATCGAAATCGCTAATCTTCTTATCACGTCTAGCTTTTCTAATTTCTAGCGATCGGTCACTGCGGACAGCAGACTTCAAAATTCATAACTTTCTGCTCAGGAGTCCGAATAGGATGATCTTGGACAATCTGAAAAGGTAATTGAAATGTCTAAATAAACTTAGTTGGGGAGACCTCTGATTCGGCCATCTACCAGACCTACCAATCTATTTAATCAGAGCAAATATTTCACGTCGGGTTTCTGGACAGCAACAAAGAAACTATCATAACTTTCTCTACGTTCGTCCAAATTCAGTGATCTTTAGTTTTCCTGAAAGCTAAGAGGATTAGCCTCATTTTTCTTTATGGTGAGACCCTCTGAAACCCTCTAAATACGCGCTTCTATCAGGTTAACTAACACTAGCAAATCTGCTTCTCTCCAGAAACACAGAAGTACTAATAAATTCATAACTTTGGCTACCGAAGTCCAAATGACTTGATTCTTGTCGGCAATGAAAGGTAACTACGATAGCTACAACTTTCTAGGAGACACCCAGACCCAAATCTGCATCTAACTTAATCAAAACCGACAAACTTCCTGCTGCAGAATAACGACGAACTGGCATCCGAAAATTAGACAACTAGAAAACGACCCCAAAACAACAAATCGCGGGTTACCCTTGCCGAACGAAAAGAGCACGCAGCGGGATGATGACCACCATGCTTCCGCTATGGATCCCTTCTTCTCCCTCTTCTTCCTTCTCTTCTTTCCTTCTTTCTCTTCTTTTCTCCTTCTCCTTCTTCTTCTTCCTTGGCCGGCTGCAAGGGAGATCCTTCTCCTCCTGGCCAGCAACAATGGGGGTGGTGTGGGGATGGGGAGGCGCAAGAGAGGGTGGAGGAGGTGGAGGTGGGAGGTGGGGGGCGGCCGAATGGGAGTGGGAGGGGAAGGGGAGGAGGGGGAAGGGCTAGGGTTTTGGGAGG